>CM073579.1:11486723-12835473 GCA_037074715.1 Magnolia kwangsiensis | reverse complement strand
TTCCATATCTCCCACATCAGCAGGCAAGGAACCAAATGACGGAGAGCAGAGAGGCAGCTGGTAGATGCGTTGGAATCCCACCACTGGTGCATCTTTAACTCAATTGACGTGGCATACAGGGACGGCACCCCGAACAATCTTCCAAAGTAGTCCCATGTATAGACCGCGACTGTCCCGTGAATAAACAAATGAAGAATGCTCTCAGCCGCTGGTCTGCTGTGGTTATCCAGATCGCAGCAGGAGCATCGAGATGCAATGGACACTCCCTTGCCTGGATTCGATCGTCTAGAGGCACAACACGAAGCAAGAGATGCCACAGAAAAAGAGAGATCTTAGGTGGCATCTTACTATGCCATATTTTTCGCATCCAAGGCCGCTGTGGACCACTCACACTGTAGAGCTCCCAAGCGGATTTGACCGTAAACCGGCCTGACGGATCCCTGGGCCAGAAGCAAGCATCATTCCTATTTGAAGTCGCGAACGAGATTCCTTGACGGATCCTAGAAAATTTTTTTTCAAGACCTGATGAGGTAGGTAAAGGAGGGCCGAGGAAGGAGGGATAGGGCCAGCTGGGCCCAGGAATTCCTTGACAGTAAGACCTCGCAAATGTTTCAGAATTGGATAGATGGAGAGATCGGCCAGTGGCCCGAGACCCGTCTAATTATCATTCCAGAGGCTACAATTTTCGTTGCCCACAACCCACTGAATGTTCTCCTGCAGGGTAGGAAACGTACCCTTGATCTTGAGCCAAAGAGGAGAGGGCAACGCCGGCGCCCTCAGTCCTGAGAGAGGGGAGATATCAGTAGTGTATTTAGCTTTCATGAGTTCTGTCCAAGGAGAGGTGTGGGAGTCACTTTTCACAATCCAAGCGAGCTTCATGCGGAATGCTTCCATAACCTCTGTCAGGGGGAGAATCCCGAGCCCGCCCTCGGCTTGGTGATCCGTTGCTAGCGCAGCCAATGCATCTTCTTAACCCCTTCGGCCCAGCCCCAGAAAAAGTCCGCGAACAGCTTTTCAATTGTCACAATCAGCGATTTAGGCACATGAACAGCCGAAAGCACATGGAGGGGGATGCTGGAGAGGACATGCCTAATAAGGGTGGCCCTCCTAGCTTGGGACAGCAAACGAGATTTTCAACCCTCAATCTGCCCTTTGATTTTATCCAGGAGGAGGTGAAAATCAGCACTTTTGATTCTCCCGCTAGTGATAGGAATGCCAAGATACATCACCGGAGGAGAGGCCTTGGAAATACCCAATAATCTTTCAATAGCTCTCACTCTGTTAGTGGGAATGCTGCCAGCGCAAATCAGTGAGCTCTTGGAAAAACTGACTTTCAACCCTGATATGGACTGCAAAGAAAGGAGAAAGGACTTGGTCGCTTGAATTGAACCCCTACTACCATTAAGGAGGAGCAGAGTGTCATCAGTGAAAAGAATATGGGAGGGGGGCGGACATCCATGCCGCAGCTTGAACGGGCTACAGACACCCGACTACACCAGCTTCTTAAAACCGCGACTAAGAAATTCAGCCGCAATGATGAAAAGCCCAAGGGAGATAGGATCCCCTTGCCGCAGCCCTCTGGACGAAGGAAAATAGCCTGAAGGCTCTCCATTGATTAGAACCGAGAACCAATTGAATCTCCAGCATGTTTCCAAAAGGGTGACGCTTGCTGAAGTGAAGCCGAAGCAGGAGAGGACCTCTTTGAGGAAGCTCCAATCGAGACGATCGTAGGCCTTTTCAAGGTCTAACTTTAGCATTAAGTTACCGCCGCGGATTTTTTTGTTAATATCCCGCATTAATTCTTGGGCCAATGCCACGTTTTCGGTAATAAACCTACCCACTCTGAAAGCCCCCTGCTCAGGCGAAATTATCTTGGAGAGGAGCTAGCTTAGCCTTGTTGTCAGAATTTTGGAGAAAATTTTATAGATCATGTTGCAGAGACTAATTGGCCTATAATCTCCGAAGGAAATTGGCGAATTCGTTTTCGAAATGAGACAGATAAGGGTTGAGCAAAAAGCCTCGGCATGGGACCACCACGGAACCAGAACAGGGCTGCCTTGTGGATATTAGGACCCACAATGGGCCAACACGTGCGAAAGAACGCAACAGAAAAGCCATCTGGGCCAGGCGCCCCATCAATCGGCATGGAAAGGACAGCCTGGTGGACTTCCTGAAGGGAGGGAAGCTGAAGAAAATCGACATTTTCCTGAGGAGAAATCAAGTTAGGAATCACGTCAGAGAGGCCATGAAAGGAGCGCGAAGCGTCGGCGGTGAAAGCCGTTTGAAAGAACAAGACAGCTTCAGCCTTAATACTATCGATATCTGAGAATACCTGGCCCTGGTTGTCCCCAATATGGCAGATAATAGCTCTTCTAATACGATCTTGCACCTGAGCATGGAAGAACTTGGTGTTCCTGTCACCATCAGTGAGCCACTTGTTATGAGATTTTTGCTTCCAAAAAATCTCCTCGAGATGCTCAACTTGGGACAGCTCACTGCGGGCTCGCTCCAACTCCAAACTTAGATCCTCTCCTGGGTTGTCTTAGCAACTCAATTCTAGCGCCTCCAGCTTTGCTACAGCCTGTTGGACCTTGTTGAAAACATTATCAAAAACATTGCGGTTCCAGGCTTTGAGAACCTGTTTAACTTTCCTCAGTTTGAGCTGAAGATTAAGCATCGGCTGTTGCGACTGTTCCTCGGTCCACGCATTGCGCACGGTGTCTTGGAAACCTTCATGGTGCGTCCACATACGCTGAAACCTAAAGGGCTTCGGCCCGGAGTTGGGACTGGCTGGGAAGACCAAGTGCAGAGGGGCGTGATCCGAATTGATCCGAGGAAGGTGGACAACGCGAAAGTGATGAAAGAGATCCAACCAATGGGAGTTAACCAACGCCTTATCAAGTCTTGCCCATCGTCTAGATGTCCCTGATTGGTTGTTGGACCAAGTAAACCGGTTACCCGAGAAGCCTGCATCCCAGATATTTACCTTGTTTATGGCGTTAGAATTCAGAAGAGCTTCTAGGGTCCACTGATCTGTAACCCCTTCTTTCAAGGGGAGAGAAAACGGTATTGAAATCCCCCATTGTAGACCAAGGACCAGAGATGATCACACTGGTAGCTGCCAGCTCCTCCCACAACTCCCTTCTAAGAATCCTGTTACATTTAGCATAAATGACAAAAACTGGTATAGGATCTACAAGGCTCTGCACAAAAAGAAAGAAACTATCAAGCCCCTCACAACAAAATAAAGCGAGGACCAAAACGAGGGGGGGGACATCTGGGGCCGTCCTCGACCGGTCATAGATCGACTCAACTCAAAGTCCAGCGAGCATCATTTTTTGGGTCCCAAAGTGCTCGACCAGTCGTGACCCATTCACGATCGGTCGTAGGGTTCTCTCAACTGGTCGTGAAGTCTATTCAACCGGTCATAGTTATGCAGATTCATTTCTGAATCCGATGCGGACTGCAGATTTTGGTGTCGCCTTTCGCAAGGGTGTGGAATGGGAGTTACCTAAACTATAAATAGGGGTTCCTAGGACTTTTTTAGGTATGATGAAAGTTATTCTAAGGTGTAGGCTAAGGGTTTTCTATGTGCTTCTAAGGAAGAGGTTAGTATATTGCCTTGTAATCTCTGTTTTCTTTATAGTGGAAGTTTGTATCCGTGGTTTTTTACCCTAGTTTGGGATTTTTCAACATATATCATGTCATGTGGTTTGTTTGGATTGCTTTGATCAGTTTCTAATTTATATTTATTTCTGTTTATCGTTTATGAGTGAGGTCTGAGATTGTATCTAGGCTCACTGCGTTGTTAGCGTGCTGCGCAACAACTGGTATCAATGCTATTGGTTTAGTTCTATTGGAAGCGATGACGAAAGAAGGAAAAACTAGAATTGAGAAGTTTGATTGTTCAAACTTTTCCTTTTACAAGATGCAGATAGAGGATTATCTGTATCAGAAGGACCTCTATATTCCTCTAGGAGGAAAAGAGAAGAAACAAAAAAATGACAGATGATGAATGGTTTTTACTTGATAGGAAGGCTTTAGGAACAATCCGACTCTTTTTGTTTAAGAGTGTTGCCTTTAACATATCCAAGATGAAAACTATAAAAAAATTAATGGAAGCCCTAGCCACCATGTATGAAAAACCCTTTGCATCCAACAAGGTTCATCTTATGAAACAGCTATTCAATATGAAGATGTCAGATGGTGGGAGCGTGACTGAACATCTAAACGAGTTCAATACAGTCACGAGCCAGTTGGAATCCGTTGACATCATTTTTGAGGATGAGGTTAGGGCGCTATTGATCATATCCAGTCTGTTAGACAGTTGGGATGGTTTGGTGATTGTTGTGAGCAATTCTTCAGGGTCGACAAAGCTGAAATTTGATGATGTGGCCGGTCTAATTCTCAGCGAAGAATGTAGAAGGAAGGCATCAGGAGTTTCAGGGGATTCAGGGAATGCTCTAAACGTTGAAGGAAGAGAAAGATCACTGAATAAATAAGGCAATAAACACGAGTGTTCTAAGTCGAGGAAGAAGTTCAAGGGACTAAAAGACAAATACGGGTGTTAGCATTGTGGCAAGAAGGGACACATGAAACGTGATTGCAGGGTGCTCAAGAAACAAGATGGAAGCTCTCAAGGCGGGAAGGATTCAGTGAATCTATTTGAGGAGAGTGACACAGAGGCATTGATCTTGTCTTTTGATGTGAGGAATGAGTCTTGGTTTATAGATTCGGGTGTTTCATTTCATGCCACTTCATGTAAGGAAGTTCTGCGTGATTATGTGTTGGTGACTTTGGGAGAGTCTACTTAGGTGATGATAAGTTGTGCAGTATCGTTGGAAAGGGAGATATTCTGGTCAATCAAAAAGACCAAACGGTTTTGAAATTGAAGGATGTCAGACATGTACCGAGTTTGAGAAGGAATCTAATCTCAGTGGGGCAGTTCGTCGATACCTGTTATGTGATGACTTTCATCAGTAAATCGTGAAAGATCACAAAAGGTGCCTTGGTGATAACTCGAGGTAAAAATGAAGGTACATTGTACGTGACTTCAGGATCGTATAGTTCACTCACAGTCACATCAACTGGAGTGAATGGGTAGTTATGGCATCAGAGGTTGAGACATATGAGTGAGAAAGGGATAAAAGTGTTACTGTCAAAAGGGAAGCTATGTAAGACCCGTATCTTGGTCCGTACCTTTCCGTAGACTTCCGCGGTCTTACCGGTCGAATTTCGGCAACCTTTGACCCTTAACCGATATCGACGCGTGACCCTGATTCATATACCGACAACCCGAGTCAACTTAGTCCGAGACCAATACCATAGCGACCGCGCCGTCATTGCGGTTCTGATGCCGCGACTCGCGCGCCGAGGCGATACCCTGGTCAAGAATTGTAGACCGACGTTCGGTGCGAGAAAACGCCACGCATTGTGAAAACTAAGAGAATCTCTACAATGTGTCACATCAGTCACATCAATCCCATCAATCAATCAATCCATCAAGCCATCACATGTCAAGTACACATCACTTTATTCTCTTTTCCCAAGCAACCACAAAAGTCTCCCAAACCTATACCTCTCTTACACAAAAAGCCACAAAAGTCTTCACCACCCATACCTCTCTTACACAAAAGCCTCAAAAGTCAAGCTTTTCTCACACAACCATCACTCACCACATCCATCCATCACTCTCTCTCTCTCCCTTTACAACTCTCTCTCTTTCTCTCTTTCTCATTTCAAATCTCCAAGCAACAAAAAATTTTCAAGACCCCATACGTATGAAATTTCTACAAGCTTCCTAAACTCCAAGTGTGGCCCACCTCTTCATCCCAAGATCTCTCATCTCAACCCTCCATTCTTCATCTCATCCATTGAAGTTGAAGCTAAGGTGCCAAGGAACCCCTAGGAGCAAGAAGATCGGACGGTGGGTGCCTCTTTAGGGTAGTTTCCTTCTTATTCTTATGATGGGCCAAGTGAGACCCACCGATCAATGGTGTGGATCTCGCTTGGGACCCTAAGTTGTGGCCGATGGACCACTTGGATCATCATGATCATTCCATGATGGGGCCATTCTCCATGGACCCCATCATGATGTTTATTTCATTTAGAAAGGTCATCTAGACCGTCCATATCGGTGGGGAATGGATCTCCACCATTGATTTACATTTTTGGATGGTCCCATGTTCAAAGGGATCCGTTTATTGTATAGTTTCTTGCAAGGGAGGGCTCATAGTGGTGGAGCCCTCCATCATAAGGCGTGTCCCACTCTCCATGTCTCTCTCTCTCTTTTATTTCTTTTATTTTATTTTATTTTATTTTATTTTATTTTATTTTTATACAATAGGATTGTGTGGCCCACTTGAATGGATCACACCTCGAGATTTATTTTGTGCAAACTTTTATTAAAGTGGGGCCCACCTTATATGTTGTACCCTCTTCAAACATCAGTGGTGGCCCACTTCATCAAGGCCGACCACAATACCATTTGTAAGATAGTCACACCGTCCAGCGTCTGGGACGCTGGACGTCCCTGGACAAAAAAAAAAAAAAAGAAGAAAGTTTAGGTGGGCCGGCTTATGCAGGCCTCACCTTGATGTTTTGGTTCAATCCAGGCCGTCCATCCTCTTTCCCTCATCATTTTAGGCTTTGAGCCAAAGAATGAGTTCAATCCAATGATCAGGCGGGCCGTACTAGAGAAAATGGTACTTTTACTCTTCCAAGACTATTAGTGCCCATTTTGTTGTTTCTACACTCCAAATCAGTAAAGATGAGATTGGTATGGCCTGTTTGGGCCCTAGAATCAAGTAGGCGGAGTGGATTTCTCATCGGTGGGCCCCACATATGAATTTTTTAAAAAAAAAGATAAGAGAAAAAAAAAAGTGGCAGCAGCCCTGCCACCGTCAGAAGGCAGCAGGCGCTGCCTGCGCACGCAAGGAAGGGCGGGCGTCCAGCAGGGGCCCACGGCCCTGCGTGTGGGCCCCACCAAAATGTTTATTTGTTATCCAATCTGCTCACGAGGTGGGCCACCCCCAGTAGTGGGCCCCCCTCCGAATATCAGCCCCATCCATTTGTCTGGTGGCCCACACCACAGGAAATAGTGGAATTGAAATTCTGCCATTGGAATCCTTTTCGGGCCCACTGACGTTTCGAACCAAGCTGAAATTTTTATTTTTCCTTCAACCAGGTCTATTTGACCTTATCAATGGGTTGAATGTCAAATAAATATTACAGTGGGCCCCACATGGGACCCACAATGTTGTATGTGTTATAGTCCACCGTCCAGTGGACGGTGGCACCCACCGTAATGTATCTGCCCTCCCACCATCCAGCGGACGGTGGGGCCCTTGGAATATATGTGTGGTCCTCATTGTCTAGCGACAGTGGGACCCACCATGATGCACGTGATGCATCCAGACCGTCCATCCCCTTGGTGGGATCATTTTAAAGCATGATGCTACTGATTTGGGTGGGCCACTCACATATGAGTTAGGCCCATTTGATTTGTAACAGGCCTATGGGCTAGGCCCATTTGAATTACAAAAGGCTTATGGGCTAGGCCCATTTGATTTATGAAATGCTTATGGGCTAGGCCCATTTGATTCAATTAATGCCTAAGAACTTGGGCCCACTTGGTATGTAAAGCCTATGGGCTTAGGCTCACTTGAAACACATAAGGCCTGTGGGTTTAGGCCCACTTGTTATGTTCCAAGTCCATAGGACTAGGCCTTTATGATGTATTCCAAGACCCATGAAATTGGACCCATTTGATGAAATTTTAAAGCCCATGGAAGTAGGCCCATTTGATATATGAAAGGCCTAGGGGTTGAGGCCCACTTTGATATGCATGCAAGGCCTAAGAGGTTAGGGCCCATTTGGCATACATATAGGGTTCAATTGGTGTGGCCCATTCGTTACCTTTAAGACTCATGAGCTAAGCTCATTTGATGCAATCCAAGGCCCACGGGTTTTGACCCATTGCAATGCACATAAGACCCATTGGTGTGGCCCATTTATGTGGCCCATCTGATGAATAAAAGGCCCATAGGATACGGCCCATTTAATATATATATGAAAGCCCAGTGGGATGAAACTAAGGTCCATTGCAATGTGTAATCCCAATACCGATTATGTAGCGATGTTTAAGAAGATCGTGCCTGGGGAACAATGTTGGTTTGACGTCCACATTGCGAGTGTAATGTTGGTTAGATGTCCACATTACGACTCTCCTTAGGGCCCATTGGTAAGCCGTACTTATTATGAATAGGCCGTCCAGGCCCATTTGAGTTGTAAGAATGGTTCATCACTCATTTACATGTCTAGTATAGTTTCATGACTCATGATCATACGCATCATATGTATGTTTGATATGAGGATTGACTGATCATAGCATATGCCTTCGGACAAGTTGTTTATGGGCTCCTGGTTAGTCGGTGTTGCCCTACATGAGCGCACGATATGCGTAGGATTTGTTGCATGACTGGATAGTGTGAATCATGCACTTCGCATTTGTGTGACATGGTTATTGTACGCCCTAGTGACATCAGGGCCGTAGCCTTCACAGACGCATCGTGGTTGGCAGGATTGGGTACTGAAAATCTTGTTCTACATGGGGTGCTATTGATATCCCTGGGTGAAAGTCCCTAAACCCTTATGGTACCAAGAGGTTGCTCCAACGTCTAGACCGAGTGGGTAGATGAGCGTTGAGTGTCGATTACTAGACGGTTACGCTCTCCACTGTGTCGTGGTCAGTTGGAAGGGGGTGCGGCCTTACCCACCATAGAGTAGGGGGCAATGCTAGGCTGAGTTTGACCAGCTCGAGGAATGGGTCCGCTATCGACGAGTCGCGCCCGATATTGGCAGACGGATAGTGAGGTCTCTTCCACTTACCTTATTGCGTGCGATGTGGCGACAATCTAGTTTAGAGTGTACTAGACCCCGGTGATATCTCATATTTGAGTTGTATTGATGTGTGGACATAGATCAGGATCTGTATGCTTGAGTTGCATTGCACATCGCATGGCCTTGGGGTGGCCGATACCATTCATGTCTTGCATCGCATAAGCCTTGGTACGACTCATGATATTTTGGATCCATCTGCATATTCCGCATTACTCTGACATTGCATGCTCATATTACTACCTTGTGCACACATTTTCACCACCCTCTAAGCTTTCTGTAAGCTTATGCATGACCGTTGCGTGCAGGTGACGTTAGATCGTAGCAGCGCTGAGGTAGGAGCACGTTGCAGAGCGTTTTGAAGTTTTTTTTATTCTTTACCATTGTATTTTCCTTTATGCTCATTGTACTTGTAAAGTTTTTGGTCATAGTGGAAATGTAATGGAGTTCTTAGTTGTTGTTTGTGGGTTATGCCATTGGTTATGCGTATTACGAATCAAACTGACGTTGAAAATCCTCCTCGTAGCATCCCAGGATCGGAACCTGGCGAATGGAAGCTAGGGGCCGAGAATGGGGTTCTACGGAGACTGTCGGTGCCGGATTCGGTGATCGAAAATTTTGTGAGCCCAGTTTCTGAGTTTGGGGCGTGACAAGCTACCAGGGCTGAAGTCTATTGACTTGGAATTTGTGAGGACTGCGTGTATGACAAGCAGAAGAGGGTAAGTTTCAAGAAGACAGGACGCGCTCCAAAGACGCATCTGTTGGAGCTTGTACACACTGTCGTGTGGGGACTGGCACGGGTATCATCTCTTGGTGGCTCACGTTATTTATTCTTTTATTGATGATACTAGTAGAAAACTGTGAGTAATTTATTTCTTAAAGTATAAATCCGATGTATTTGATGCGTTTAAGAAATGAAAAGTTATGGTAGAAAATGAGATAGGTAAAACAGTAAAGTATCTCAGATCTGATAATGAGGGAGAGTATTGTGATAAGAGGTTTGAGGAGTATTGTGCAGCAAATAAAATCAAACATTAGAAAATGATTCCAAGGACACCACAACAGAATGGTGTGGCTGAGTGCCAGGAGCATGAGGTTATATGTAGGGTTACCTAAGACCTTTTGGGCAGATGCTGTGAATACTGCTGCATATCTTATTAATAGAAGTCCCTCAGCACTATTGGATGGTGGGCTACCAAAAGAAATGTGGACTGAGAAAGAAGTGAACCTTGCACATCTCGGAGTGTTTGTTTGCACTTCATATGTTCACATTGATGTAGAGTACAGAAACAAGCTGAATGTAAAGTCTAGGAGGTAAACATCTATATGCTACGAGCAGCATGATTTTAGCTACAGGTTTTTGGGATGTAGAAAATAAAAAATCATCAGAAGCAAGGACGTAATCTTCAATGAAAAAGTGATGCAGAAGGACAATGTCTAGGAAAATAAGGTCGAGGAAAAGGAATTCATAGAGTTGGAAGAGTTACCGGACACGAGTATTACAGCGCCATAGAATGATCATGCACAGGAGCATTATGAGGCAGAGCCACAGACACCGGTTGTGAAGAGGTCTACTCGGGAGAGGAGACCCACGGTCCGATACTCACCCTCCTTACATTATCTAGTGCTAACAGATAATGGTGAGCCAAAGTGTTTTGAAGAGGCATTACAGTTAGATACGTGGGTTAAGTGAGAGCAGGCCATGGATGATGAGATGGACTCTCTTGAGTCTAATCGTACATGGGAGCTAGTTACTCTACCTAAGAGTAAGAAAGCTCTTCATAACAAGTGAATTTATAGACTGAAGGAGGAGCATGATGGTTCAAGACGGTACAAGGCTAGATTGGTTGTGAAAGGGTTTTAACAAAAGGTAGGTATCGATTTCATTGAAATATTTTCACCTGTGGTGAAAATGTCTACGATTCACATGGTCTTGAGTATAGTAGCTATAGAGGACTTACATCTAGAGCAGCTAGATGTTACGACAGCCTTTCTACATGGGGAACTTGAAGAAGAGATATATATGCATCAGCCAATAGGATACGTGGTACCAGGAAAGGAGAACAAGGTGTGCAGACTGAAGAAGAGTCTATATGGCCTGAAGTAGGCCCCGATGCAGTGGTACAAGAAGTTCGAAAGTTTCATGTCGAAAAACGGTTTTAGGAGATTTCATGCAGACCATTGCTATTATTTGAAGAAGTTTGATACGTCGTACATCATCCTTCTTTTGTACGTTGATGATATGTTTATGGTCAGTTCAAGTATGAAGGACATCTCAGATCTTAAAAGACAACTATCTAGAAAATTTACCATGAAGGATTTAAGAGCTGCAAAACAAATCCTAGGCAAGAGGATAAAGCGTGACAGAGAAAATAAGAAACTAGTTTTGTCACAGGTAGAGTGCATAGCCAAGGTACTTGATCGATTCAATATGAGAGGTGTTAAGCCAGTTAGTACTCCATTAGTCAACCACTTCAAGCTATCTAAGGAGCAAGGGGCAAAGGCACAGGAGGAATGAGACTACATGGCTAAAGTCTCATACGCGTCAGCTATTGGGAGTCTCATGTATGCTATGGTGAGCATGAGGCCAGACATTGCTCTAGCAGTAGGAGTTGTTAGCAGGTTCATGAACAACCTCGGGAAGGAACATTGGGAAGCTGTGAAGTGGATCTTTAGATACCTGGTAAGTACTAAGGATGTAAGGTTATATTATGGTGGATTGAAAATTAAGTTAAAAGGCTACGTGGATTCAGATTTGACAGGAGATATCGACAGCAGAAGAAGCACTACAGGTTATGTCTTTACTCTGGGTAGTGCAGCAGTTAGTTGGATTTCTTTGTTACAGAAGATAATATCTATCAGTACGACAGAAGCGGAATATGTTGTGGCTATAGAAGCATACAAGGAGATGGTGTAGATGCAAGGTTTTATGGAAGAGTTGGGTAAGAAGTAAGTAGATTGTAAGCTGTATAGTGATAGTTAAAGTGCAATACACTTGGCTAAGAATTCAGCCTTTCATTCAAGGACCAAGTATATTGCAATCAGATATCACTTCATATGTTCGTTACTGAAAGATTGATCGATTGCTCTGGAGAAGATTCATACAAGTGAGAATCCTATAGATATGCTAACCAAGGCGGTCACACGGAAGAAGCTAAAGCTCTGTTCAACATTGATTGGTCTTCAGGCTTGAAGAAGGGGAGGTGGTGCACTCCGGATGAAGAAGACAAAGGTTTATGGTGATGTGTCTCCAAGTGAGAGATTGTTGAGATATGGAGCCACATCTAGGGTCGTCCTCGACCGGTCATGGGGGTTCGCTCTACTAGTCGTGGACTGGCTCGACTCAAAGTCTAGCGAGCATCATTTTTTGGGTCCCGAAGTGCTCGATCAGTCGTGACCCATTTACGACTGGTCGTAAGGTTCTCTCGACCGATCGTGCAGTTTGCTCGACCAGTCGTAGTTACGTAGATTCGTTTCTAAATCCGATGCGGACTGTGAATTTTGGTGTCACATTTCGCAAGGGTACAGAAGGAGAGTTACCTAAACTATAAATAGGAGTTCTTAGGGCTTTTCTAGATATGATGAAAGTTATTATAAGGTGTAGGTTAAGGGTTTTTTATGTGCTTCTAAGGGAGAGGTTAGTATATTGCCTTGTAATCTCTATTTTCTTCATAGTGGAAGTTTGCATCCTTGGTTTTTTACCGTAGTTTGGGATTTTTCCACGTATATTTTATCTTATGGTTTGTTTGGATTGCTTTGATCTATTTCTAGTTTATATTTCTTCCTGTTTATCATTTGTGGGTGAGTCCTGAGATTGGATCTATGCTCGCTGCGTTGTTGGCGTGCTGTAAAACAAGGGGGGGGGCGGACACAAGTGCCCACTAAATAACCAGAAAAGCCAAAAAAGAAAGGAAAAGGAAACTGAGTTAGTTAATCAATCTAAGCGAAGCCCTATCCAAGAAGATCATTCCACGGACGAGTAGAGGAAGGGATTAAGAATGAAGATAAATTGCAGAATGTTGAAGAAGACTCCCTTCCCGAGCCATTCCATCTGCCGGACCGTTACCTTCTCTGAGGACATGAGCGAAAAAAATAATTACCCAGCTGGCATAGATGATTGATTCGAGATAACCAAGGTTTCTACTTCCAAGGGGTCTTTGAATGAGTAGAGAGACTCCAAAACTGTAACACCCCAGATTTTTGCCAACCTGGGATTAGACGTCCTTAGACAATGAGTCTATCCTAACACTTGATTAACTTTTCAAAACTCAATCCAAAAGTCTCAAATCCCTATTTCCTTCGAAAATCTCACCTTTTACTACTTTATCCTTCAAAATTTTCTAAGAGCTTTCACATTAGACACAAATCTTAAAGTTTAGGTGATGTTGATCAATACTTAAGCTAAAAAGTACTATTATTAGTAAATAAATAAATGAAAAGGGTTTTTAGCCATTAACCTTTTGAAGTCTCACTAAATAAGTAGACTAATTGGATAGATCAGCTTCTCCTACCCCAAAATCATATATTGCATGTCAAATAACTCATCCCAGGTTCTAAAATACACCCATTTCAAATATCAGACGGAAAAACCACCCCAAACAGGTCAGTGGTCGGCGATGCCATCGCCGGTTTGGCGATGCCATCGCCGAACTCGTCCGTACAGCGAGTTTCTGTACCTTTTTTCCTGCGCATTTCTTCGGACTTTGAAAAATCATATCTCCTTCGTTATAACTCCGATTTAGGTGATTCAAAAACCAGATTGAAGCTAAATTAGTCTAGTTTTATATAAAAATATGTGAAAAATATAATAAAATACTTAATATAGTTTAAAGTAGGTCATTGTGAGCAACTGTCCGATAATCACTTGTTGGACAGCTGCTGCTTCTGGAATTTTTAGAATTTTTCTACAACTCAAAATCTTATGAAATTTGGAGGTGTTAGGGTAAACTTAATGATGAACTCATAAAAAAATAATAAAAATAATATGATACCTAGAAGTTCCCAAAATGGGGGATAGAATGGCCCTAGGACCGTATTCTGCCATAATTAAGGTAGAATTTGGTCGAGTACCAAACTGAATACTCAGAAGAATTAACTTGGACCACTTTAAATACGTTCTACAAGACCCAAAGAGAGTGGAACCAATGACCCTATAACTCTCTATAACCTCAGATCAAACTCTAAGCCGGTTTGTTCTCTGGACCACTTTGAAATTTTGTATTGGATCTAGACCGCGCGTCGAAAGTCCGATACCTCCTATCTTAGACCGTTAGAACCGCCTAGCTAGACTTGACACTCATTTCAAAAATCAAGTCAAACCGATAATCACAGGCCATTTCATTGAGCCCGGACCGAAGAGAGTGCGAATAGGGACAAAATTGGAATTTCAAATTCAAAACTGGCACACGACTTGACGCGTCAGTATTAAGCGTTCTGACCGTCAGAATTCAGCCAGATTACACCCTTGGATCAGGAAAAATTTCTATTTTATATCATGAGACTTTTAGCCCTGATCTACGTGCGGTGACCGCTGAACTGAAACTGGTCCGCCACGCGCGATCTGCGAACCCTGCCGGACTAAAAACTTAATACGTGCTAGATCTGGTACGCATGAGCTTAAGTCCGATCGTAATCGACAAGGGGACCACCAGAAAGCATGTTTTGGACCGAAACAGCCCCGAATTGGATAGGCACTAAGTGAACTTTGTTCCTGAGCCTATTTTGGGCGTTTTTGGGCTTATAAAAGGGGTTGAAACCCTCTCATATCTCTCCCATCCGAATTTGGAAAAAGCCTTAGATTGAGGGAGAGAAAAGGTGAGAGATTGTGAGAGAGGTGGGAGAGAATTTTCTGCTGTTGGTGCTACCTGCTACACGTGTTTAAGCCACGCGATCCAAGCACTTTCCCGGCGATTCCTCCGCATTTTCAGGTAAGAAAATACCCTAGAAGTTGCTGATTTGAGGTTCCTTTCATTTTCTAGTGAAGTAGCTAATAGAACTTGTGTATTAGGTCCTCTATTCGCCGTAGACGAAGCGTATACGCTCCGTTCGAATTTACACATCCATAAGAGACAAGGTGCGGATATTAGACGCTTTGATTGACTGTTTCCAAAGCTTTCAATGTCGTTTAATAGTAGATTCTTGACGGCAACGCCGTTTGACATGTACAACATGCTCTCCGTTTCCCGTTTCGTAAATTAACGAAGAATATGAGATTTAGGGCATTTTAGTCATTTGTAGGAAGTACGGTCTACATGCATATTTTGCTGACGTGATTGACATGTTTTGTTGCCGCATTAGGGAGTTAGGAATGCTTGCATAATCAGTTTGGCGAAGAGATTCGCCTAGTTGCGCACTTTGGGTCGACATACTATATGTAGACTTAAGTGTGTAGTGTATGGGTTTGTATAAATGCTTGTATTAGTATGTATTGAATTAAATGATGTTATGTAGTAGTTTGAGAATGATTTCTTGATTAATATGCTGACCTAAATGATTTCCTACATGTTGACCATATGCATGATTCCATTACATGCATGGAATGTAGGTGTTTGAAGATTTGCTTAAGTTGAATGTTATAACATGTGTTAACATGCTCACATGATTGTATTTCAATTCCAATACCTTTGCATATATTGTTAATGTGATTTCATAGATGTGTGGGACTAGACTTAGTCCAGGCAGTCGGTAACCGAGCGAATTCGTGGCTGACTGGTCATAGCCACGAACGACGCGTCGATGAACGTTATTCGTGTTTAGAGTTGGCGGCAGTGGTTAGGCCACGCGAAGTGTTTTACGCACTTCATGTCGTTCGACTTGAGATGCGATCGCGCTAGTCGAGCCCGTCAAGTAACCCGACTGGCCGATGTATGTTCACCTTATATGAGTCATAACTGCTTGAACCTAGGGTACTGAACTTACCATTGTAAACCCTGTTAACCATGGTACCTTGATCCATAAAGACTCATGAGCCGGGCATGGTGGTATGGGACACCGTGGTCGAGCTGTCGGCCTACGCTGGGGCCACAAACCTCCCCGTAGTGACCAGTGAGCACCTAGACTCGTGAGCAGATTATGGTGGTATGGGACACTATATTCTAGCTGTCGGCCTACACTGATCAGGCGACGAGTCCTTTGTAGTGACCGCGAGCGTATTCTGAGTCTACGGGAGGCGACGACCCTTCAGTAGCAATAGAGTACAGTAGGCCTGTATTGATAAGGTGATGGGGGAGCGGAGCAACGAGTGCGTGCAACAGCCCTGGCAGCCCTTGCAGCGACCTACGAAATATACATCGTATGAGATTACTAGGAGTGACGACCCTAGACAGGATCTGTGTTGGGATTGATATAAGGGAAGTACCTTAGTTTCCCAATCCTGCTGTTTGAATGGACTAATAATAACTTGAAAATCATATCACCATAGCATTGCATGTTCCTGGAAGATGTGGAGCACTCTAGGGAGTGTGGCATGCCGCGGTCGTAAGATGTTGCCGCATGAGGGTGATCGTCGGTGAGGGCATACATCACGTCATGTCATAATTGCATTAACAACAGTATTAGGATTGTTTGATTTACTGTGTTACTATTATCGCATGATTGATTTGATAACATGTTAATCTTTGCTCTATTATTCCACTGAGTTAGCTACTCACTCCCACGTTACGGGACGGTGTTCCTGGACACCCACCAGACCTTTTTGTGATTGCAGATGATGGCGCGGCCTGTGAGGCGGAGCTGGACTTGATGATGATGAGGAGGATCCCTCCTTTATGCGTGTTCTAATCGACGGGATTACAGGGAGGTTGATTAGATACTTTGACATTTGTCATTTTATATTTTTAGCGCACTCATGTATATTCGTTTCATCTACTTTTGGAGTATACATGTATGTGTATAACCTGGTAACATGTTCACACTCTGGAGACATACAACAGTTTATATATGTTATACATACTATTACAGACTTCCGCTGGTTAATTTAACTGTCTCTGGAGTATGATATGCTGTTCTGGCTTAATTTCACTCATGTTTAATACATTATCACAGACAACATTCAATCATACATATCTATGTTTCATAAATAACATTTTGAAACTCGGGAGTTGGGTTTTTGCTCGACCCCCCGATTTTCGGGATGTTACAGATGGTATCAGAGCATGATTTGGATTAAACCGGGCCTGGGTTATGGTCATGCGACGTACGCTGTCGCTTCCTTTGACTTAGGTGGGTGCGAGAAGGGTCTAGAAATATTTCTAAGATCCCAGATTCGCCAATAGGCGAAGTATATTCATTTCGATCACACGATCGAGTCTGTAACGCATTTCGGGTCGCGTAAAGCAACCCGAATAGCTCCTAGGTCGTAGGAAGTCGGGTTGAGACGTTCTTGAATGATTTTAAACCCGTAAAAGTGAATCCTTGGGCTGTGGGATGACCACGACTCCTGTATTCAATCGCCAGGGCTTAAAAACCCCGTTTCACCAAAAATCTTCAGAATTCCTCCTCTAAACACTCCGATCTTCATTTATTTCTTATCCATTTCATGTTAGGCATCAAAACTAATATGAAAATAACACAAATTAGTACTTTCACAAAATTTTACAGTGAATAGTAAAATTTCATGAAAAATGGCCATAAGGCCATTCTAACTTTACTTTCTTTAGCAACTAAGGATCTAGATAGATGTACTGGCTCCTTCTACCCCAAATTCATATGCTGCATCATATTATTTGGTATTTGAGATTGCGATGTGACCCCAGAAATCCCTGAATGCATGTTTTGGCCTCCATAGGGCAATCTACAATGAACCAGAGTTGGGACCGTACCTTTTTGGGGTCCCTGGACCATGGGGGACCAAACCCATGTGGTCCCACCGACCACCATGCAAGATGGCCGGCGATGCCATCGCCGGTTCGGCGATGCATCGCCGACCGGTGAGGCCCACTTGGTCTGATTTTCGGGCGCACGCCCTCATGTGTCCTGTACACCCCCCCTATATGGTGTTCGTCCATAGAAAACCCCAAATAGGGGTACTTCCTTCACAAAAGTCCCCTTCCCTAGCCCCATTTTCGTATTCTTGCTGCCCTAACCCAAAACCGTGGTTCCAAACCACTCCTAGATCCATTCCCTGCCAAAAACGACCACCCTCCATCGTTCCTTTGAAGTTGACAGCCCTCCCTCTTGAAGGTTTCGTCCGTTGGAGCTCCTAAAACCCCCAAATCGAGCTGAATTCGTGAGGTGCTCCATTCCCCTTTTTCATTTTCATTTCTTTCTGAAGATACATCCTAGGGGAGCTTGAAGCATCCCTTTACAACGCCTAGATTTCGTTCTGTCTATTTGGGCAACCATTTCCCTGCATTTCCTCCTCCTTCCATGGCTATTGTTAAGGCTGTTTCAGCCTTTTCCTCACTTTCCATCGTCCTCTCTCTCATGTCCCTTTTATTTGACCCTCAGACTCGTGGAAACCTGCTTACCTATCCCATTTCTCCACGTTATTCGCTTGTTTGATTACTGTTTTGAAATTTCTGTGTTTTGTGTTGTTAGGTAGAAAATATGTTTGTGTTGTGGTTTGGGCTTAATGTAGCCAAAATTTGTGGAATGGAATGCATGCCGTTTCATTTCGCTGTAAGGTATTGTCCCTAGGTTGGGAGTATGGTAACTCCCGGGATTCAGCCTGCAAATTAATTTTTATCCCAACCCACCCTCCTACCAAGCATGCCTCTTCCGATCCCGCTATGGGACTAGGAATGCGGTTCCATTTAATACAACTTAATGCTACTGGGCATATAGGCCTTTGGGCATTTTGGATCTAGTGTTAGAACTCCTAGATTTGAAGGGTCTGACGACATAAGAAATCCAATTCCATTTAGACAATCTTGACCCTAAGCAATAGAACAACTCCCTGTAGTAGAAATGGTATGAAACCATTTAACGTATAAACTTAGGCTTTGGATTATAACTACTGAGTTACAAACTAGGCTACTAGTTGTCTTAGGCAGTGTAAGGCCTAAGTATGATAAGGGATAGTAGGTTAGATTTGGTTGGAATGGGACTCCCTTCCTTCGGTAGATTCCTTTATGGCTTATAGACTTCTGTTGTTGCCCATAGGAAGGAACCATACACTCTCAGGGAACATTTATAACTCCCTCAGATTGAACTTAGAATGTACTAGCACACCCCTTAGAATTGCCTTCCCCAAGGACTTATTGCATTCGGGAATGCGGAATAAAGGAACTACATGTAAGCGATGTATTCGCAGTTTGAATCGACTTCCTAATCCTAGTGGTTACCAATAAATCCAATGCTCTGATCAAGCAGAAGATCGGCATCGACTCGGATTAAGAATTAATACAATAAATCTTCTGTCCTAGCTAGACAGAGAGTCTATGTATCCGGCTCAGACCCACTATACTACTTTTCTTCCGTGTTGGCTCGACCACCTACAACCAAACAGGATCACATTGTCTTTGGGAAATGGCGAGGACTTAAAGCTAGTAGAGAATTAGACATCTTGCCACCAACTCATACATACCCCTGAACTCAACCACTATAGAGCTTAGGCTCGCCTCCATCACCATAGATACCAATGCCATAGAACACATCATTAGCAAGGAAAACCATGTAGAGAAAGGTTGTTTCCATTTTAGGTCAAGGATAGCTCCTAAGTTGCGCCTCGTTCTGATATACGGATCGATGCTAAGATTCTTCAACCTTAAGTAAAACTAAGTTTTAAGGGGGGTAGAACGTATTGAGTCCAATCCAGTTAGGTTAGTCAACGCTACCGTTTGATCAGAGTGGCGCAGCGGAAGAGTGGTTGGCCTCTTTCCCACTGGCCCAAGATCGAAACCTTTGAGTTCGGATATACATACGATTAGGTTATTAAATAGGATTTGAACCTTCCTTAGAGAAAGTACTCCTTGCTCTTTGCCAATGTCGGGGACGACATCGTGTTTTAAGGGGGGTAGATTGTAACACCCCAGATTTTTGCTAACCTGGGATTAGACGTCCTTAGGCAATGAGTCTATCCTAACACTTGATTAACTTCTCAAAACTCAATCCAAAAGTCTCAAATCCCTATTTCCTTCGAAAATCTCACCTTTTACTACTTTATCCTTCAAAATTTTCTAAGAGCTTTCACATTAGACACAAATCTTAAAGTTTAGGTGATGTTGATCAATACTTAAGCTAAAAAGTACTATTATTAGTAAATAAATAAATGAAAAGGGTTTTTAGCCATTAACCTTTTGAAGTCTCACTAAATAAGTAGACTAATTGGATAGATCAGCTTCTCCTACCCCAAAATCATATATTGCATGTCAAATAACTCATCCCAGGTTCTAAAATACACCCATTTCAAATATCAGACGGAAAAACCACCCCAAACAGGTCAGTGGTCGGCGATGCCATCGCCGGTTTGGCGATGCCATCGCCGAACTCGTCCGTACAGCGAGTTTCTGTACCTTTTTTCCTGCGCATTTCTTCGGACTTTGAAAAATCATATCTCCTTCGTTATAACTCCGATTTAGGTGATTCAAAAACCAGATTGAAGATAAATTAGTCTAGTTTTATATAAAAATATGTGAAAAATATAATAAAATACTTAATATAGTTTAAAGTAGGTCATTGTGAGAAACTGTCCGATAATCACTTGTTGGACAGCTGCTGCTTCTGGAATTTTTAGAATTTTTCTACAACTCGAAATCTTATGAAATTTGGAGGCGTTAGGGTAAACTTAATGATGAACTCATAAAAAAATAATAAAAATAATATGATACCTAGAAGTTCCCAAAATGGGGGATAGAATGGCCCTAGGACCGTATTCTGCCATAATTAAGGTAGAATTTGGTCGAGTACCAAACTGAATACTCAGAAGAATTAACTTGGACCACTTTAAATACGTTCTACAAGACCCAAAGTGAGTGGAACCAATGACCCTATAACTCTCTATAACCTCAGATCAAACTCTAAGCCGGTTTGTTCTCTGGACCACTTTGAAATTTTGTATTGGATCTAGACCGCGCGTCGAAAGTCCGATACCTCCTATCTTAGACCGTTAGAACCGCCTAGCTAGACTTGACACTCATTTCAAAAATCAAGTCAAACCGATAATCACAGGCCATTTCATTGAGCCCGGACCGAAGAGAGTGCGAATAGGGACAAAATTGGAATTTCAAATTCAAAACTGGCACACGACTTGACGCGTCAGTATTAAGTGTTCTGACCGTCAGAATTCAGCCAGATTACACCCTTGGATCAGAAAAAATTTCTATTTTATATCATGAGACTTTCAGCCCTGATCTACGTGCGGTGACCGCTGAACTGAAACTGGTCCGCCACGCGCGATCTGCGGACCCTGCCGGACTAAAAACTTAATACGTGCTAGATCTGGTATGCATGAGCTTAAGTCCGATCGTAATCGACAAGGGGACCACCAGAAAGCATGTTTTGGACCGAAACAGCCCCAAATTGGATAGGCACTAAGTGAACTTTGTTCCTGAGCCTATTTTGGGCATTTTTGGGCTTATAAAAGGGGTTGAAACCCTCTCATATCTCTCCCATCCGAATTCGGGAAAAGCCTTAGATTGAGGGAGAGAAAAGGTGAGAGATTGTGAGAGAGGTGGGAGAGAATTTTCTGCTGCTGGTGCTACCTGCTACACGTGTTTAAGCCACGCGATCCAAGCACTTTCCCGGCGATTCCTCCGCGTTTTCAGGTAAGAAAATACCCTAGAAGTTGCTGATTTGAGGTTCCTTTCGTTTTCTAGTGAAGTAGCTAATAGAACTTGTGTATTAGGTCCTCTATTCGCCGTAGACGAAGCGTATACGCTCCGTTCGAATTTACACATCCATAAGAGACAAGGTGCGGATATTAGACGCTTTGATTGACTATTTCCAAAGCTTTCAATGTCGTTTAATAGTAGATTCTTGACGGCAACGCCGTTTGACATGTACAACATGCTCTCCGTTTCCCGTTTCGTAAATTAACGAAGAATATGAGATTTAGGGCATTTTAGTCATTTGTAGGAAGTACGGTCTACATGCATATTTTGCTGACGTGATTGACATGGTTTGTTGCCGCATTAGGGAGTTAGGAATGCTTGCATAATCAGTTTGGCGAAGAGATTCGCCTAGTTGCGCACTTTGGGTCGACATACTATATGTAGACTTAAGTGTGTAGTGTATGGGTTTGTATAAATGCTTGTATTAGTATGTATTGAATTAAATGATGTTATGTAGTAGTTGAGAATGATTTCTTGATTAATATGCTGACCTAAATGATTTCCTACATGTTGACCATATGCATGATTCCATTACATGCATGGAATGTAGGTGTTTGAAGATTTGCTTAAGTTGAATGTTATAACATGTGTTAACATGCTCACATGATTGTATTTCAATTCCAATACCTTTGCATATATTGTTAATGTGATTTCATAGATGTGTGGGACTAGACTTAGTCCAGGAAGTCGGTAACCGAGCGAATTCGTGGCTGACTGGTCATAGCCACGAACGACGCGTCGATGAACGTTATTCGTGTTTAGAGTTGGCGGCAGTGGTTAGGCCACGCGAAGTGTTTTACGCACTTCATGTCGTTCGACTTGAGATGCGATCGCGCTAGTCGAGCCCGTCAAGTAACCCGACTGGCCGATGTATGTTCACCTTATATGAGTCATAACTGCTTGAACCTAGGGTACTGAACTTACCATTGTAAACCCTGTTAACCATGGTACCTTGATCCATAAAGACTCATGAGCCGGGCATGGTGGTATGGGACACCGTGGTCGAGCTGTCGGCCTACGCTGGGGCCACAAACCTCCCCGTAGTGACCAGTGAGCACCTAGACTCGTGAGCAGATTATGGTGGTATGGGACACTATATTCTAGCTGTCGGCCTACACTGATCAGGCGACGAGTCCTTTGTAGTGACCGCGAGCGTATTCTGAGTCTACGGGAGGCGACGACCCTTCAGTAGCAATAGAGTACAGTAGGCCTGTATTGATAAGGTGATGGGGGAGCGGAGCAACGAGTGCGTGCAACAGCCCTGGCAGCCCTTGCAGCGACCTACGAAATATACATCGTATGAGATTACTAGGAGTGACGACCCTAGACAGGATCTGTGTTGGGATTGATATAAGGGAAGTACCTTAGTTTCCCAATCCTGCTGTTTGAATGGACTAATAATAACTTGAAAATCATATCACCATAGCATTGCATGTGCCTGGAAGATGTGGAGCACTCTAGGGAGTGTGGCATGCCGCGGTCGTAAGATGTTGCCGCATGAGGGTGATCGTCGGTGAGGGCATACATCACGTCATGTCATAATTGTATTAACAACAGTATTAGGATTGTTTGATTTACTGTGTTACTATTATCGCATGATTGATTTGATAACATGTTAATCTTTGCTCTATTATTCCACTGAGTTAGCTACTCACTCCCACGTTACGGGACGGTGTTCCTGGACACCCACCAGACCTTTTTGTGATTGCAGATGATGGCGCGGCCTGTGAGGCGGAGCCGGACTTGATGATGATGAGGAGGATCCCTCCTTTATGCGTGTTCTAATCGACGGGATTACAGGGAGGTTGATTAGATACTTTGACATTTGTCATTTTATATTTTTAGCGCACTCATGTATATTCGTTTCATCTACTTTTGGAGTATACATGTATGTGTATAACCTGGTAACATGTTCACACTCTGGAGACATACAACAGTTTATATATGTTATACATACTATTACAGACTTCCGCTGGTTAATTTAACTGTCTCTGGAGTATGATATGCTGTTCTGGCTTAATTTCACTCATGTTTAATACATTATCACAAACAACATTCAATCATACATATCTATGTTGCATAAATAACATTTTGAAACTCGGGAGTTGGGTTTTTGCTCGACCCCCCGATTTTCGGGATGTTACAAAAATATTAATTTTGAATCAATTTCGACAATTACCCTATCCAAACCTTTTTCCAAATAGAGCGTCATCCCGTTGTGAATTGCGCAGAGTTCTGTCATATTATTTGAACCGACCTCGTAGGCCGCAGTGAAATCGAAAAGAAAAGCGCTATTGTCATTCCTGCAGATGTCACTCTCGCTTGAGAGACCAAGATTACCTAGCGTTGAGCCATCCACATTTAATTTGACCCAACTTGGTGACAGCTGTCTCCATTTCACGAAAGTGAAAAGAAAATTTTTATTTATTCACATTTGACTCTAAAATCAGAAGTGAGGAGGATCATCATATAAGTGAGAGTATGGGACAATAGCTTATTTTATAGTAGTAAAGAGCATAAATTGGTTCAAATCATCAGATTATCTCAAAAGCACCCTTATTTTTCCCTTTATACACTCAAAAAAGTAGAGGGCTTATATTTTCACTCATGGGTTGAACGTTTTGCTTTGAACCCATTTGTTGTTTCACTAAATGAGAGATGTGAGCAACTTGTTTTGCTTTGAACCTTATTTATTTATTTATTTTAAAAATCCCTTTTGGAATTAAAGGGGCTGAAACAGCCTACATATACATTCGGGCCAGCCTACTTTGAACCCATTTGTTGTGTCACTAAATGAGAGCTGCATAGCAACTCGTAGCTACACATCATTTGTACGATTAGCAATTGTAGAACATATAATATAATAGATAGAAGGCCACTCTTCCTGATGTAGAGCAGGTCACGGACACTTTCATGTCCAAGATGAATCAGAGAAGGCCTGATCAAAGGTAGAAGTCATCAAGACCATCAGAACCTTAATACAAGCATATTTCACAAACCGAAATGAGTTACTCGACGTAACATATATAATTTTGAGGTAGGATGAAATACTTTAACCAACCAATCCATCTATGACGGGTGGCCTACACCGAATTTGTGAGATTCCATCATATCGATGGCCAAATTCCATGTTTAATTCCATTTTTACTATAAATAATAAGTTTTAGTTTGATTATAACTCGTCTTTCGTTGGGCTTTCGGAGTTTCCCCCAACATGAAAAGTGTTTAGAAAAATTAGGAGAATAACATGGTTAGGCTACATAGGACACTTACTATAAATAGAAAATTTACAATTTATAATAAGTTAGGAATTTTATGGAGTTTTTGTTATAGTTTAATTCTTTAATTTCTTCCTAGTCTTAGTATCCCTATTTAAAGGTTTGTAGACTTATTTATTTCATCTATCAATCATTCAACAAGTTTCTTTCATATATCTTAAAATTATTTATATTTCTTTTCCTCGTGGATTCGAGAAGTCTCTGTGAGAAGTCCATAGAAGCTCCATGGATTCAGAGTAGTTATCCTTGAGGAAGACGGTGATCGACCTCATCACGTTCATCCATGCGTCACTTCCTCATGAATAAGTTGAAATGTTATCCTAGCTTGAAATTCCATTTTAATGTATTGTATGGTCATGTAAATTTTTAGCATTAATCAAAAACCCAAAAAATTGACTTGACTTTATATTTAGTCAGGTCGGATTAATTCGAAGGCTCAATTCAACTTGACTCGATATTCAATTATTAAATTAATAAGATTATTTAAGCAAATAGTATATAATATTTTATGATATAAACATGGTCACAAGTGAAGCACATGATGTCATGTTGGTTGAAGTAATTGACTCTTGAAAATAAGGTTTCTAGTTTGGATCTCACACTCTAATTTTAATGTAGAGCTCTATGGGAAGAGCTGCAAACTACTAGTAATATTGTCCAAGGCCCTTGGGCTGTTGCAGGTGATTTCAATGCAGTGATTTCAGCTGAGGAAAGAATTGGTTCTAGAATTGCTGACCAGTCTAGCTCGGAAGAGTTCATTAATGCAGTTCAAGGGGTAGGCTTGATTGATGCAAGGTTCTCTGGCAGCAATTTCACTTGGAGCAATAATAGGGCAGGCTTAGTGTAGGTGTGGGCGAGACTCGACAGGGTGTTGCATAACATTCAATGATCCTCTTCCTTCCCTACATTTGGCGTTGAGCACTTGCCAAGATCAAACTTCGATCATGCTCCACTCCTCATGTCCTTTTCGAGGCATCTTTTCTTGTCGACTAGGCCCTTCAGATTTTTGAGAATGTGGACCCTTCATGCCTCTTTCTACAGGTTATGCAGGAAGCGTGGCATGGTCAACTCTCCTCAAATCCTATGGTTAATGTGTTGCTGAATTTAAAGAGAGTCAAGTAGGTTCTGAGAATATGGAACAAGGAAGTGTTTGGTAATATTTTCCTGTAGGTGAAGAAAGTTGAAGAGGAACTGGTGTGTATTGAAAACAGAATGTAGAACTTCACTTCGAAAAATCTCCAGCAAGAAAGTGCAGTAGCCAGACAGAAGTTATCTCAGCTAGAGCAAATGGAAGAAGTGTTCTGGAAGCAAAAAGCCAGAAATGCGTGGCTTCATGAATTAAGGAGATAGAATCACTTAAGTAGTTTCGCTCTTTGGCTTCAGAGAGGATCAGGAGAGCAACCATTTCCTCTATTACAGACGAAGCAGGGAAAATTCATCGAGACCAGGAAGCCATCAAAGTTGCAACCATCTCCCACTTCTCCAACCTATTTCAAGCAGCTCAGTTCTCTCCCTCCCGTGACGTTTTCCAAGCTATCCCTCAGCTCATCTCAGTGGAAGAAAAGGAAGAGCTCCTCCATAAGCCTTCTTTAACGGAAGTGCAAGAAGCAGTTAATGCTATCCTAAAGGACGGGGCATTAGGCTCAGATGGCTTCACGAGAGTTTTTTTTTTTTTTTTTTACGCACTGCTGGCCATTTGTGGGCGTCGGTCTTCTCAAGGAAGCAGAGTTCCTGTTCGAGGGAGGCGATCTTCAAAGAGTTTTCACCACATCCTTGATTTTCTTAGTCCTAAAATCCTAGGTTGTTGCAACATTTTCAGATTATCGGCCTATTAGATTGTGTAATGTTATTTACAAAATCTTCTCCAAAATTCTAGCTTTTAGGCTAAGCAGGTTGTTGTCCAAGCTGATTTCTTCAAAGCAAGGTGCTTTTGTGTAGGGTAGGCCTATTACAAAAAACATTACGTATGCCTAGGAGATTGTTAGGGACATTAAGAGAAAGGTCAAAGGGGGCAATATTGTTTTGAAGATTGACCTAGAAAAAGCCTATGACAGGGTGGACTGGGGGTTTCTCAAGCTTGTGCTCAGATCTTTTGGTTTCAATGATAGATGGGTATCCTTGTTGGAAAAACAGTGGGGTAACCGTTGGTTTTCGGTCCTAATAAATGGCAAGGCTACTAGTTTATTTCAATCCTTTAGGGGTCTTGGTCAGGGAGACCCCCTCTCTCCTGGATTATTCATTATAGCAATAGAAGCTTTCTTTAGGAGCTTAAGGAATATGATGGTTAGAGGGTGGAGCCAGCCTTACATGATTAGTAGGGGCTGGCCGATAGCCACACACCTGTTGTTTTTTGATGATACCCTCCTTTTCTTAAATGGGAGTAGAACTTCATTGTAGGTGGTGAAGTCTTTCCTGGACGTTTTCCAAGATGCCTCCGGTCAAAGAATTAACTTTAGAAAGAGTTACTTTATTTGCTCAAATAAGCTATCAGCAGGCAAAATCAGAAGTATCAAGAGGATTCTCAAGATCTCTAAATCCAATGCTAGGGTCTAATAGCCAGGCGTCCTCCTAGCTAATGGTAAAGTGTTCAGATTACCCGTTTCTCCTAGATAAGGTGAAGAGCAAGGTCAGTGGTTGGAAAGCTAGATTGTTGTCGCAAGCAGGCAGAGCCACCCTAATCAGGCACGTCCTCAACAACATCCTACTGCATGCTATGTCGACAGCGGTGGTTCGGCATCGAGTTATTTCAAACCTGGAGAAATGTTTCACTAATTTCTTTTAGGGTTGGGCTAATGGGAAGAGTAAGATTCACTGGATTTCCCGGAAGAAGATATCTAGGCCCCTCAAGGAAGGTGGCTTGGGGATCAAGAAGCTGTTAGAAGTTGTTAAAGCAATGAGATTGAAATTAGCTTTAGAGGCGATATATGGTGAAAATGGAGGACCGTGGGTCGAGCTCATGAGAGTTAAACATCGTGCTGATCATGATCCTAATTTTAGGGGATCTTCTGCTAGAGTCTCCTCCCCATTATGGAGAAAAATTAGGGAGTTGATGCCCTCACTAGAGTGTAACGTCCAGTGGCAGGTGGGTTAGGGATCAAGGAATTTATGGTTAGTTAATTGGACAGGGTTGGGCTCATTATAGTAGTTAGGAACCTCTCCAATCCCAAGGGAGCTGCTCTCCTTGAAGATTAAGGATTTTCTCGACCCTTCGGAGCTTTTCCCTCCCTCTGCAGCTTTCTCCTTTCTTCCACAAGACGTCGTTGATTTCATTTTCCAAGAGGGCTTCACTACGTCAGATGACAGAGATTCGTGCTTTTGGCCTCATGATCATTTAGGAAAGTTTTCTATAAAATCTACGTGGCAGGTAAGTAGGCACGCATCCAACATTACTGGCTAGTTAGGCTGGGTGTGGCATGAGAAAGTGTTTCCCAAGATCTCGGTGTTCATTTGGAGACTGATCCAGGGGGCAGTCCCAGTGAATGACTGTATCTAGGCTAAGGGAATTCCAACGTTTTCAAATGCTATTGCTCCAATGAGGAGCATGATCGTAGGCCTAACTCAGAAATGATCAACTATCTATTATTATATGGTGCCTTGGCTAAATATATCTGGGATCACTTTGGCACCATTTTCGATATCTTCTTCCTGTAGGACCAATCTATAGAATCCAGACTAAGGTAGTGGTGAACGGTTACGGCGGCTGGAGCTTGCTCTGACTCCCTGCGTAAGATCACGCCCTGTATTATCCTGTGGGAGATTTGGCATGCGAGGAACTCGGCCAAATTTGACCAGAAAGCTGTTAAGGCTTCTGCGTGCATCACCAAAATTAAGGGATGGTTGTTGTCCCTATTCTTTCCTTCCAATTTCTATTCTCTTCTGTCTCCAAGCAGGACCTACTTTTGGGATAACCTGGGGATGTCCCCTCCTAGGATTGTTCGAGAAAGAGTGAAAATCTTAAATGGTCCAAACCATCCAAGGACTGGGTGAAATTAAACATTGATGGTTTGTCCTTGGGTAATCCTAAGCCAAGCTGGAGGGGGCGTGATTGTTAGAGGTCATAAAGGTGATTTTCTCTTCACTTTTACGATGGTTTATGGGTCTGGCTCCAACAATAAGGCGGAAATGCGGGCTATGCATGATGGTCTCCTTCTAGTGTTGAGTAAGGGTCATGATTTTTTTTAACTATAGAGAGGGACGGTCTATTTCCTCGAATTGGAGATAAGCCGAAGTCTCGAACCACCTCCTAGCTGGAGACCGATGTGGATGGAGGAATGGGAAAGACCGATGTGGATGAGGATGGAGAAAGGCATCATTCACCATCTTTGTAGCTAACCTAACTTTCGACATAACAGAGGAAGATCTCCTCCGAATTTTTAGAAGATATGGTGTTCACTCCCCAAGTATAGGGTTGTGATGTAGTAATAAACTCGGTGAGACTGAGGTCGAATCCATGGTGACTGAAACCTGTACATAATCTAAAAATAACCAGAACTAGAACTAGAATAAGATGAAACCTAAATCGAGTGAATATGAGAGAATAATATTGAAATAGTGAACTAAAATATGTATAATGCAAAGGTAGGAAACTAGGATGTCAAAGATCTACTTGTAGCAATTGGGAAGCTACCTTGCATTGATTCAAGGACACAACTGGAATCAGAGTCCTAGCTTATCCAATTGGTAAGAAGAGATTTGTCAGATCTCTGAACATCTCATGGATCTAATCATCAACAAATATAATTGGTGCAGATTTGGAAGTGATTCTATAACCTAACCATGCCCATGAGACTATGGTAAACAACAACAATTTACTAATCTCATAGCCAATCATAAGAGAATTGTGAAAGTTAGGAAGGGTTCCATCACCCAACCATGCCCATGAGACGATGGTGAACAATAGGGTTCCCAAGTTCACAATCTCATAATGAAAAGAACATACTCAAATCTATGTAGATCACTGTAATTTGAGTCACAATAAACTATTAAAAATTAAAAGTATTCCTTAATAATCAAACTAGAATCCATAAGAATTCAATAATCATAAATCAAAGCAAAGTCACTTTCCTAATCACGCTACAATCTTCACCTCTTAACCCGAGCTAAGAGGTTTAGCCTAGCAACATCATTAGGCTAAATCCCTTAATTAAAGATAAAATAAACAAAAATAAAAGAAAAAGAAAAAGAAAAAAATAACTCTACTCTCCCTGTCTCTCTACTCCATGTCCAGCCACCTGATCAGATGATTCTCTTTCTCCCTCTTTTCTTCTCTCTTTATAGCCTGCTAAGGACAGTGGAGAGGTCGGTTTGAAGAATCGACGCCGCTGGAGTCGGTGGAAAAAATTACGTAACCAACAAATACAAACCGCATGCATAGAAACTGTTTATGCAGCCACAAAATAAGCACCGAAACTCCCACTTCCCTTGATTTCTTTCCAAAGAAACAACATCCCTTGGGGCATTTTTGGATGAACTACACGATGGACGGTTTTGATCATCCATCTGATCAAAGATAATGGCCCACAGGATTCCAGAACATTCCATAACTCGCCGACGTGTGAAAACAGGGGCCTGCGAACATCTCTTACTCTATTCTGATGGTGGGGCCCACTTCACTTTTGTTTTGAGAAATCCACTCCGTCCATCGGATTCCTCTCAGAATTTCGATCAAAAATGGCTGCTTTCGGATTAGTTTTGATGCAGTCCACCTGATTTTTTGCTATGTTGTCCATCTTGCATTTGGACGTTTGAAAACCGATCCTTATTGTTTCTTAGAAAATTTTCACCTAGGCCTTGGCCAATAGGGTTGTAGGACTCTGATGGACGGTCCGGATCGGACCTTTGAATCATGAAGGAGGCCCACACGAAAGGACCACAAGTCCCTGTTATGAAATCCCTACGGGCTAGATTTGAATTCGAAACTAGGTTGGGTTAGTGCACGCTGATCGACCTAGTTGATTCGGTGCAGCTCGGTCATGCATATGTGGTGCACATGCATCACGTGGGTAGGTCCCATAGTGATGTTTTTGATAAATCCGCTCCATTCATTCATTTTTCCTCGAGACCTCACTATCTGTCTGCCAATATCGGGCGCGACTCGTCGATAGCGGACCCATTCCTCGAGCTGGTCAGACTCAGCCTAGCATTGCCCCCTACACTTGGGTGGGTAAGGCCGCACTCCCTTCCAACCGACCACGACACAGTGGAGAGCACAACCGTCTGGTAATCGGCCCTCAACGCTCATCTACCCACTCGGTCTAAATATTGGAGTAACCTCTTGGTACCATAAGGGTTTAGGGACTTTCACCCAAGGATATCTATAGCACCCCATGTAGAACAAAATTTTCGGTGTCCAATCCTGCCAACCACGATGCGTCTGTGGAGGCTACGACCCTGATGTCGCTAGGGCGTACAGTAGCCATATCACACAATACGAGATGCATGAATCACACTATCCAATCATGCAGCAAATCCTACGCGTATCATGCGCTCATGTAGGGCAATACCGCCTAATCGGGGTCCCATAAACAAGCTGCCTGAAGGCATATGCTATGATCAATCACTACTCATATCAAGCATACATATGATGCGTATGATCATGAGTCATGGAACTATACTAATCATATTATAAAGTAATGCACTATCCTTACGACGCAGGTGGCCTAGTCGGCCGATACAAATTAAGTACGGTCTATCAAACGGCCCTAGGGAGAGTTGTAATGTGGACATCCAACCAACATTATACTTGCAATGTGGACGTCAAACCAACATTGCTCCCAAGGTAAGATCGTCGCAAACCTCGTTACATAAACCGAGTTGGGTATACACATTGCAATGGACCTTGGGTTCATTCAATTGGGCCTTTATTACATTAAATGGGCTACATTAGTGGGCCTTACTTTATCAAATGGGCCGCATTACTGGGCTTCACCAATGGGTCTTAGAATATATCAAAATGGGCCTAATCTCATGGGCCTTGTACATACCAAATGGGCCTAATCTTGTAGGCCTTTATATAAATTAAGCGGGCCTAAATCCGTAGGCCTTTTTCAAATCAAATGGGCCTAACCCATAGGCCTTAAATAAATCAAATGGGCCTAACCCATAGGCCTTTTGTAAATCAGATGGACCTAACCCATAAGCCTTAAATAAATCAAATGGGCCTAGCCCATACATAGGTGACCCACTTGATCATTGGTGGTCACATTTTTCAAATCATTCCTTAAAATAATCTTTCTAAGTGGATGGATGGTCTGGATGCATCACATGCATCATGGCGGGGGGCCACAGAGAATGGACGGTGCACGAACATCACCGTGGCCCCAGCACCTCCGTCCGCTGGACGGATGAAAAACATAAATCATGGTGGGCTTCCACTGGCCGTCCAGTATTGAGGGTCAAATATTGCATATTAGACCCCAGATATTATCTGGATTTACGAATATAATGCTGTCTAATGTCTCGTTTTCTCATTCTTATGTGGCAAAGTGATTTTATGAGCATGGATGGAAAAAGGACGTTAAAAGTTAAGATTTAACGATCTGATGACGCTAAAGGCAAGGGACACACTCCAGGGGATCAAGATTGACAAATATACATGGTCAGAAATCCGAGAAAAGTTAGAAATTGAAGCTCAAGTGGCCTGAAGGACGTCCTGAATGCAAGATCACGAGGTTCTCACCATCTGTTCGGCTCGAAACTTCATACGTCGCCTGAGGACCATAAATTAACCGTACATATAAAATTTCAGCCATTGAAGATCCCGGGAAGTGCCCCAACTGACAGATCAGCCCATAAACCGTTGATTCTGGGCCCACCTGATATCTGGAACTGCCTCAAAATTATTATTGACGGTTTAAATGAGATGAGAAATAATTTAGACGGTGAAGATTTCTAAAAATCATCACAGTGGACCCCACATGAATAAAGTGTGCATAGTGCACAAGTGCACTACACGTGCATGGGAAATGGCAGAGACGGTTGACCGTCTCTAACCGAAAGAAAGGAAAAAAAAAAAAATTTCTTACGCACCACGGCTGCGTAACGGACGGCCGGAGTCCATTTTGCGGACGGTAGTGGGCCCCACCCATTGTTCGTATGGCCGATCTGATCCATCCACCGTGTAGAGGGCTTCGAGAACTACAAAATCATGCTGACCTTTTGCACCCATGCGTGCACACGTGTGAGATATAGAGGCCACAAAAGGGCTGCCTTGCAACATTCAAAACTGATTCTTTTGTGATTTCTTCTCTGGGCCACATCAATGGACGTTCAAAACCACCCATTCTTAACTGAAATTTCAGTCTGAATCCAATGGATGGGGTAGATTTTCTAGAAAATGCTTCTGTGGGGCCCACCGATCACAACAGTGAAATGGTGCGAAAGGTTTTGCACATCCGCGAAAACTGACTTTTCCGGACAGTTTTGGCCCACCATCTTTGATCATATGACAGATTTGAACCGTCTATCATGTAGAAGACCCAAGAAAGTACTAAGAGACGGTGTTTCTTTGAAATTTGAGCGAGGAAAGTGGCGTGTTTCGAGGCACCGAACTTGGCTGCGAAAATTACACTCCGTGTCCTGCTACAACTCTGTCACTGACTCCAGCCTTCCAGCAGCTATAAAAGGAGGTTTTGGACGTGGGGAGCATTCATTCAGGGTCTTGGGATGAAGAACAGAGGGTTCGAGCTTGGGTTTCAACGTGGGCAGAGGAGAGAGAGAGGAGCTTAGTTTTTTCTTTCCCTTTTCTTTTCCTTTTCTTTTTCTCTTTATTTATTTGGATTGAGCCCATCCATGGCAGGCTAAATCCTCCTAGCTAGAGCTAAGAGGTGAAGCTTGTAGTGAGATGGGAGATTTGATTTTATTTAAATTTTAATGCATGAATTGACGTTGATTTTAGTTAATTAATATGGGAATGTTTTAGGTTTTTAATGGTCTGTTGTGACTGAAATTACAATGGGTCTGCAATGGCTTTGAATATTTCCGTTCTCTTTAATGTTTATGATGTCAGGAAGCCCTGTTGTTCACCATAGTCTCCTGGGCATGGTTGGATGTCGGTACCCTTCCTAACTTTCATACATGTGATTGGGTGGTAATTAGTTTGATTCTGTTGTTTGCCATAGTCTTTTGGGCATGGTTTGGTGATGGAATCCATTCTAATTCATACACCTTTCATCTCCTTGAAAACTAGATCAACGGCAGTTCAGTAATTTTCATGATTTTTTATGCAAGCATAAGTTCTTCCTGATCTCTACAAGTGGATCCTCTGAATCCCTAGTTTCCTTTCCTCTGATTTCTATAAATTTTAGATTAATATTTTCACCATTATTCCTCAAATTACATTCAGTTTAGATTTCATCTTAATCTAGTTCTAGTTCTGGTTAATTTTAGATAACGTACAAGTTTCAGTCCCTTGGGATTCGACCTCGGTCTTACCGAGTTATTACTACATCACAACCCTGCACTTGGGGAGTGAACATCCAGCTGCTGCTGGACAGCGTTGGTAAAATGCATACATCAGGGTGGGCTCCACCGTCTTCCTGGACGGTGGAGGCAAAGCACATGCATCACTAGGGGTCCCGTGTGGGGCCCACTGAAATGCCTACATGCCATCCAATCCGTTCATAAGGTCACTCGGACCTGGAGGAAGAGAAAACACAAATTTCATCTTGATCCAAAACTTCTGTGGGCCCCAAAAAGATTTCAATGGTAGAATTCAATTCACACTGTTTTGTGTGGTGTGGGCCACCTGAGATCTGGATCGGGCCCATTTTTAGGGTGGGTCTACTTCAGAGGGTGGCCCACCGTATGAACAGTTTAGGTGGCACATAAACATCGAGGTGGGGCCTACGGCAGCAGTCGTGGGTTGCTGCACGGCCGCTGCTGCTACTGCAACGCGTCAGAGGCAAGGGCCTCTTGTATTTTAAAATTTGGGAAACCCGTTTTTACGGGGTTTTTCGTGTCTCGGGGCCGCATCAAGTGGATCCACCCCGTCCATTGGCTTCAGTGGTGCAAGACCACCCAATGAGTCCGCTATTGAACCCATTTAGGCCTGTAGAAAGATTAAAATTGATTTAAATGGTGAGAGTTACTGTTTTGAGAGGTACGGCCCGTCTAATGAACGGATGGACCTCATTCCTTGGCTCAACGCCTAAAATCATCCAAAGAATAGGATGGATGGCTTAGATTGTACCGATACATTAAGGTGGGGCCTACACAAATGGTTCACTCCCAATGTCAAAGCTAGTATTTGTATTTTCTATATAATGTCCAGGGAACGTCCAACGTCCCTGGACGTTATACATAGGTTGAGGTGGACCTCGTTGTGGTGGACCACCACTGATGGATGATGTGGCACAACATATAAGGTGGGCCCCACTTGAAGAAAACTTGGGCAAAATAAATACTTCAAGGTAGGGTCCATTCAAGTGGGCCACACAACACAATATGATAAAAATAAAGTAGAGAGAGAGAGGTAGAGGGTTGGACACGCTTGCTGGAGGGTCCCCGGCACTATGGGCCCTCCATTTCATGATCTACAACATACATCATATCATATGGGCCCTCCTAATCAAGGATCGATGGTGGAGATCCATTCTCCATGAAAATAAACGGTCTAGATGACCTTGATATTGCAATGAAATAAACATCATGATGGGGTCTATGGAGAATGGCCCCACATGGATGATCATGATGATCAAAGTGGGCCATCGGCCACAACTTAGGGTCCCAAGTGAGATCCAAACCATTGATCGGTTGGCCTCACTTGGCCCATCTCAAAAACTAGGAAAAACTACTATGATTAAGCACCCACCGTCCGATCTTCTTGCTCCTAGGGGTTCCTTGGCACCTTAGCTTGGATTTCAATGGAGGAGATGGGGAATGGAAGGTTGAGATGGGAGATGATGGGGTAGGAAAGTGGGCCACATTTGGAGCTTAGGAATGCTTGGAGAATTCCATACGTATAGAGGGATTTTGGTTGCTTGGAGATTTGAAATGAGAAAGAGAGAAAGAGAGAGAGTTGTAAAGGGAGAGAGAGAGAGTGATGGATTGATGTGGTGATAGGGGTGTAAGACACCTTTTGACTTTTGTAGCCTTTTGTGTAAGAAAGGAATGCCATTGGAAGACTTTTGTGGCATTTGTGTAAGAAAGGTATGGGCATGGAAGACTTTTGTGATTGCTTGGGAATGGGTGAAAGGTGATGTGTACTTGACATGTGATGGCTTGATGGATTGATTGATTGATGGGATTGATGGGATTGATGTGACACATCGTAAAGATTTTCTTGGATTTTGCAACGCGCGGTGTTTTTCTCGCACCGAACGTTGGCCCACATCTCTTGACCAGGGTATCGCCTCGGCACGCAAGTCGCGGCATCGGAACCTCAGCGATGGCGCGGTCGCTATGGTATTGGTCTTGGGTTGAGTCGATACAAGTTGACGGCATATGAATCAGGGTCGCGCGTCGATATCGGTTAGGGGTCGAAGGTTGCCGGAATTCGACCGGTAAGACCGCGAAAATTTACGAAATGGTACGGACTAAGATATGGGTCTTACAGCTCTCCCCTCCTAATAAAAATTTTATCCTCGAAATTTATACAATCATCGCAACTAGGCACAACTCATGAAGAAGAAGAGACATAACATCACTACATAAAATCAGAGATATCATACAACATACATCACATGATCAACCATCAAAGAGATGAGGATAACGCTCTCGAATCTCGGTCTCACGCTCCCAAGAAGCCTCCTCTATAGTATGGTGACCCCACTGTACCTTCACCAACGGAATGACCTTGGTTCTGAGGACCTGCTCATTCCGATCAAGGATAATGACTGACTGCTCAATGTAAGAAGCGTCCTCACGAACCTCCAACGGCTGCCAATCAATAACGGGAACTATGTCTGACCTACACTTCCTCAACATGGAGACGTGGAAAATGTCGTGGACGCCAGACAACTGTGATGGCAAGGCAAGCCGATAGGCCACGGCGCCAACGCTCCCAGTGATCTCAAAAGGTCCTATGAATCTCGGGGCAAGCTTGCCCTTCGCTCCAAATCGAACTACGCCCTTTATGGGCAAGACCTTGAGATACACATGGTCCCCTACCTCAAACTCCAAGGGATGACGCCGACGATCAGCAAAACTCTTTTGTTGGTTCTGAGTTGTGCGCATCCTCTGCCTGATGATGTCAATAGCCTCTGACGTCTCCTGCACAAACTTGGGACCTAGGAGATGACGCTCTCTAACCTCGGTCCAGCAACTCGGTGATCTGCATGGTCTTCCATATAGTGCCTCAAAAGGAGTCATACTGATGGTCGCCTGATAGCTTTTATTATACGTGAACTCAGCTAATCGCAGATGCTCATCGCAGCTATCCCCGAAATCAATTGCGCAGGCCCGAAGCATATCCTCAAAGATCTGGTTGACCCTCTCGGTCTGGCCATCGGTCTGCGGATGGTACGCGGTGCTGAGCTTCAAATCAGTCCCCATCGCACACTGGAAGCTCCCCCAAAACTGAGACGTGAACCTCGAGGTCGGTCAGAAACGATCGAGACTGGAATGCCATGCAGTCTCACAATCTCCTCGATGAATAATCTCATAAGCCGGTCCATAGACCAAGTCGCATGCATCGCAAGGAAATGTGCCGACTTCGTCAGACGATCCACAACAACCCAAATGGCGTTATGACCGCGCTGAGTCCTCGGTAAATCCATAATGAAATCAGTCGACATGTGCTCCCACTTTCACATCGGGACGCTCAACGGCTGTAATAGACCAGGAGGTCTCTGATGATCGGCCTTGACACGCTGGCAGGTGTTACACTCGGCCACAAAACTGGAGATCTGGCACTTCATCCCCGTCCAAAAATACTGTCGCCTCATGTCACGGTACATCTTCGTCGAGCCCGGGTAGATAGAAAATCGTGATCTATGTGCCTCGGTCATAAGATCACTGCGTAACTCTAGAATATCCGGGACACATAATCGACCTCTAAAGCGAAGTCCACCGTATGTACCAATCTGCCAATCTGCCTGACTCTCAGATGACGCCTCAGCCATATAACTTTGCAATGACGCATCAGCCTGCTGAGCCTTGATCACGCTTGCAACAAGAGAGGGTTGAATCGACAGGCTCGATAACTGTACGATAGAAGACTGCAGGCCGAACTCAAAATCATATGCTGTGATATCCTCAAGCATCTGCCACTCCTGAATCATCATATGCGCCACTAGGCCTCGTGGCTGATGGCTGAGGGCATCCGCCACCACGTTCGCCTTACCCGGGTGGTACTGGAGATCGAAATCATAGTCTTTCAGGAGCTCCATCCAGCGCCTCTGTCTCATATTCAACTCAGATTGCGAGAAGAGGTACTTCAAGCTCTTGTGATCAGAGAAGAGCTCGAACCTGACCCCACAAAGATAGTGCCTCCACACCTTCAGTGCGAAGACAACTGCAGCCAACTCCAAAGAATTTCTTCTTAACTTGTGACGTCCAGTTGGTGTACGCGGAAGGTCTGCAAAGTGATCTCCAAATGCTGCTCATGCTCCTCACGAGTCCTCGAATAGATCAGAATGTCGTCGATGAAGACTATAACAAACTAATCAAGATAAGGGCGAAAGACCTCATTCATCAGCTGCATGAAGACCGCAGGTGCATTGGTCAGTCCGAAGGACATGACCTGAAACTCAAAATGACCGTAACGCGTCCTGAATGCTGTCTTCGGAATGTCCTCATCTCGGACCCAAATCTGATGATAACCGGAACGCAAGTCGATCTTCGAAAAGAACTGTGCACCCTGCAACTGATCGAACAAATCATCAATCCTTGGGAGCGGGTACTTGTTCAATCATCGCAACTTTGTTGAGCTTGTAGTAGTCAACACAAAGCCTCAACGAGCCATCCTTCTTCTTCACGAAGAGTACCGGCGCTCCCCACGGTGAACTGCTCGGACGAATAAAACCCAACTCTCGCAACTCGTCCAACTGCTTCTGCAATTCCCGCAACTCCAACGGTGCCATGCGATACGGGGCCTTCGAAATAGGCGCGGTACCGGGCACAAGATCAATCTGAAACTCGATGAGTCGACGAGGCGGTAATCTTGGAATCTCCTAAAACACACCGAAAAAATCGTAAACCACGGGCAACTGATCGATGTAAGCGGCAACAGGCTCCTCTATGGCGCATGACATCAAATAAGACAACCACTCTCCTCTGGCCTTTGTAACGAACTGAAACTGTGGCACGCCGGGTATACAGAATGTGACTGTCCTCACGGCGCAGTCCAAAATTACATAATACTCAGCGAGCCAATCCATGCCCAGGATGACGTCGAATTCAGACATCGGCAAAATAAACAAATCGACAGGCAGAAAGGTATCCCCAACCAGAACGGGGCAAGACGAGCAAAATCGGCCCAACACTGCAGTCCTCCCCAAGAGAGTCGATACTGATAGGCTCTCACCAGCAGACTCCAACGGCAAGCCAGTCGATCAACAGAAGCTCTCGGCCACAAAAGAGTGTGATGCACAGGAATCAAATAGTATACGTACAATGCATGCAGAAACTGGAAGTATACCCTCAACAACTCCTCCAGAAGACTGAGGGTCCTGCTGAGCCGCATAAAACTTAACCTGAGCCGGCTGGGGAGGTGTCTGTCCCCTCTAAGCGTGCGGCTGCTACTACTGGGGTCGCTGAGGCGGCCGAAACTGCTGCCTCTTCTGCTACGGCCTCTGAGGCTGGTGCTGATATTGCTACTGAGGTGGCCTCGGTGGTGGGGGCTACTGTCGCTGCTACTGTGGGGGTCTCTGCTGCTGCGGTGGAGGCTGCTGCGGAGCCCTCTACTGCTATGGACCTCTATGCTGCTGCTGGGGGCTGGGACAATCCCATGAACGGTGTCCCGTCGCACCGCACCTAAAGTAATTGCTGGTGAATTGCCTCTGAGGTGGTGGTGGAGGTGTTATTGGTGCTCGGAAGGCCGGGCGACCTTTGTGCCTCTGCTGCTGTGGTCGACGCTGCTGGGAATCACTGGAAGGAGCCTGCCTCTTCCGGTCTCTCCTCTGACCACGATCAGACTGAGAACCGGCCCACTCAGTCTCGAAGATCTGGGCCTTCTGCACCACTTCCTCAAAAGTCGGAAGCTCATGGCCAATCATAAGGCTGCGAAGACCGTAACGCAAGCCGTCCTCGAATCGTCGGGCCCTCTGCCCCTCGTCATCAATAAGGTAAGGGGAAAATCTAGACAGTGCTACGAAGCGAGCCGCGTACTTGGCCATGGTCATATCGCCCTGCACCAGGGCCTCGAACTCCAACGCTCGCTGTCGTCGGACGTGATCAGGGAAGTACTGTCGATCAAACCGATCCATAAAATCCTCCCACATCCATACAAAGTCGGCGTTCACTGCTCGGGAAACTGATGCTCACCAGTGCTCAGCCTCACTATGGAGAAGAAATACGGCTAATCGAACTCACCGCTAGGTCATTCATCCCATAGTCTCAAATACCTTCTCCACATCGGCGCGCCATCTCTCAGCTATCATCGGGTCTGGCTCACCCTGGAAACGAGGCGGATCGAGCCGTCGAAACTCACGAAGGAGAGCACTAGCACGATCCTGCTCTGCCTGTGCTGACGAAACAACTGGCAGCCTGCCCTGCCCATGGAGTGCAGCTGTCACAGCCTGTAACATCTGCAGCAACTGAGGGGCACTCACGGATACGGTCGGCTCCGCACCGATCTCTAGTGGAGGAGTAGGATACTCAGGATGGGCAGTAACAATATCTGGTGGAGGAGCAGGATACTCAGGAACAGACATCGTAGGTGGTAATGCGGGAGCCGCAGGTGGTGGAGCGGGATCCTCAGGTGGTGGTGCGGGAGTCGATTGGGTAACTCTCCCACGCGCCATGTCCTAGAGGAAAGAGCGAAGGCGCCTATTGTAACATCCCGAAAATTGGGGGGTCGAACAAAAACCCAACTCCCGAGTTTCAAAATGCTATTTATGCAACATAGATATGTATGATTGAATGTTGTCTGTGATAATGTATTAAACATGAGTGAGATTAAGCCAGAACAGCATATCATACTCCAGAGACAGTTAAATTTACAAGCGGAAGACTGTAATAGTATGTATAACATATATAAACTGTTGTATGTCTCCAGAGTGTGAATATATTACCAGGTTATACACATACATGTATACTTCAAAAGTAAATAAAATGAATATAAATGAGGGTGCTAAAAATATAAAATGGCAAGTGTCAATGTATCTAATCAACCTCCCTGTAATCCCGTCAATCAGATCACGCATAAAGGAGAGATCCTCCTCATCATCATCAAATCCAGCTCCGCCTCGCAGGCCGCGCCATCATCTGCAATCACAATAGGGACTGGTGGGTATCCGGAAATACCATCCCGTAATGTGGGAGTGAGTGATCAACTCAGTGGGATAAGAGAGCAGAGATTAGCATGTTATCAAATCAATCATGCGATAATAGTAAAACAGTAAATAAAATAATCCTAATACTGTTGTTAATGCAATATGACATGACGTGATGTATGCCCTCACCGACGATCTCCCTCATACGGCAACATCTTACGACCGCGGCATGCCACACTCCCTAGAGTGCTCCACATCTTCCAGGCACATGCAATGTTATGGTGGTATGATTTCCAAGTTGTTATTAGTCCATTCAAACAGCAGGATTGGGAAACTAAGGTACTTCCCTTTTATCAATCCCAACACAGATCCTGTCTAGGGTCGTCACTCCTAGTAATCTCATACGATGTATATTTTTGTAGGTCACTGCAAGGGCTGTCAGGGCTATTGCACGCACTCGTTGCTCCGCTCCCCCATCACCTTATCAACACAGGCTTACTGTACTCTACTGCTACTGAAGGGTCGTCGCCTCCCGTAGACTCAGAATACGCTCGCGGTCACTACAAAGGACTCGTCGCCTGATCAGTGTAGGATGACAGCAAGAATATAATGTCCCATACCACCATAATCTGCTCACGAGACTAGGTGCTCACTGGTCACTACGGGGAGGTTTGTGGCCCCAGCGTAGGCCGACAGCTCGACCACGGTGTCCCATACCACCATGCCCGCCTCATGAGTCTTCGTGGATCAAGGTACCATGGTTAACAGGGTTTACAATGGTAAGTTAAGTACCCTAGGTTCAAGCAGTTATGACTCATGCAGGGTAAACATACAATGGCCAGTCGGGTTACTTGACGGACTCGACTAGCGCGATCGCATCTCAAGTTGACGACATGAAGTGCGTAAAACACTTCGTGTGGCCTAACCACTGTCGCCAACTCCAGAACACGGCTCGCGTTCATCGATGCGTCGTTCGTGGCGAAGATAAGCTAACCACGAATTTGCTCAGTTACCGACTGCCTGGACTAAGTATAGTCCCAAACAATTAAGGAATCACATCAGCAAATCATATGAGAGTATTGGAATTGAAATACAACCATGTGAGCATGTTAACACATGTTATAACATAGAACTTAAGTAAATCATCAAGTACATGCATTTCATACATACCATGAAACCATGCATATAACTAACATGTAGGAAATCATTCACGTCAGCATATTAATTGAGAAACCAATCTCAAATTAATCCATAACATCATTTAATTCAATACATACTAATACGAGCATTTATACAAACACTTACACTACACACTTAAGTCTACATATAGTATGTCGACCCGAAGTGCGCATTTAGGTGAATCTCTTCGCCAAACTAACTATGCACGCATTCCTAACATTCTAATGCGACAATAAACCATGTCAATCACATCAGCAAAATATGAATAAAAATAGTACTTCCTACAAATAACTAAAATGCCCTAAATCTCATATTCTTCGTTGGTTTACGAAACAGGAAACGGACAGCATGTTGTAATTGTCAAACGGCGTTGCCGTCGAGAATCTACTATTACATTGAAAGCTTTGGAAACAGTCAATCAAAGCGTCTAAAATCCGCACCTTGTCTCTTATGGATGTGCAAATTCGAACGGAGCGTATACGCTTCGTCTACGGCGATTAGAGAACCTAATACACAAGTTCTATCAGCTAACATGCTATGGAACTAAGGGAAACTCATATCAGCAACTTCTAGGGTATTTTCTTACCTAGAAAAGCAGAGAAATCACCGACAAAGTGGTTGAGTTGCGTTGCTTAGGCACTTGCAACAGGTAGCACAAGCGGCAAGGAATTCTCCTCCAATCTCTCTCACAAACTCTCACCTTTTCTCTCTCCCAATCTAGGATTTTTCTCAAATTCGGATGGGAGAGAGGAATGAGGGTTTCAAGTCCTTTTATAGCCTAAAACATGCCCAAAATAGGCTTGGAAACAATGTTTACTTGATGCCTAACCAAATCGGGGCTATTTCAGTCCAAAAGAGCATTTCTGGAGGTCCTCTGGCTAGATGCGGTCGGACTTAAGCTCATGCATACTGGATCTAGCACGCATCAAGTTTTCAAACCGGTAGGGTTTGCAGATCGCACGTGGCGGTCCAATTTCAGTTCAACGGTCATCGCACCTAGATCAGGTCTAGAAATCTCGTGATATGAAATAAAAATTTTTCCTGATCCGAGGGTATAATTTGGCTGAATTCTGACGGTCAGAATGCTCAATACTGATGCGTCAAGTTGTGTGCCAGATTTGAATTTCAAAATTACAACTCTACCCTATTCTCACTCTCTTCACTCCAGGCTCAATGAAATAGCCTCAGAATGTCAGTTGGACTTGATTTTCGAAACGATTGCCAAGCCCAGCTAAGTGGTCATAATGGTCTAAGATGGTAGGTATCGGACTTTCGATGCGCGGTCTACATCCAATACAAAGTTTCAAAGAGGTCCCAAGAACAAATCGGTTTAGAGTTTGATCCGAGGCTTTAGAGCATTATAGCACCATTGGTTCCACTCGCTTTGGGCCTTGTAGAACGTATTTAAAGTGATCAGGGACCATTTCCCAGCTATTCTAACGTCGCGCTAGCTAACTTACACTTATTTTCTAAAGGAATTAATCCTAAGTGATTTCTTTGGCTATGAAATTGGGTTCTAAGCGAATTTCCAGGTGTTTTAATTGACACATAGCCTAAGAACGTTTAATCCCAGGTTGGCCAAAATCCGGGGTGTTACACCTATCAACTTCAAAACTCTCGAAAGCACGCACGTTAAGGGTCTATAACGGAAGGTCGTTAAGCTATTTGAACTTCGGAACTTAGCCATTCTACACTCATAGCAGACATGTAATGTTGTTCTCGGTTATTCCCAAGTTATGCTCTGATACCAACTTCTGTCATGCCCCAAACTCGGAGACCGGGCTCATAAAATTTCTGATCATCGAATTCGGCACCGACAGCCTCCGTAGAACCCCATTCTCAGCTCCTAGCTCCCATTCGCCAGATTTCGATCCTGGGATGCTACGAGGAGGATTTCAACGTCAGTTTGATTCATAATAAGCAGAACCAAAGGCATAACCCACAAACAACAACCAAGAATTCCATTACATTTTCACTATGATAAAAAACTTTACAAGTACAATGAGCATAAAGGGAAATACAATGATGATAATTCAAAATCTCCAAAATGATCTGCAACACTCCTGCCTCAGTGCTGCTGCGTCCCAACATCACCTGCACGCAACGGTCGTGCATAAGCTTATAGAAAGCTTAGAGGGTGGTGAAAGTGTGTGCGCAAGGTAGTAATATGATCATACAATATCAGAGTGATACGAAATATGCAGATGGAACTATAATATCATGAGCCGTACCAAGGCTATACGATGCAAGACATGAATGGTATCGGCCATCCCAAGGCCATGCAATGTGCAATGCAACTCAAGCATACAGATCCTCATCTATGTCCACACATCAATACAGCTCAAATATGGGATATCACCGGGGTCTAGTACACTCTAAACCAGATTGCCGCCACATCACGCGCAATAAGGTAAGTGGAAGAGACCTCACTATCCGTCTGCCAATATTGGGCGCGACTCGTCGATCCCGGACCCATTCCTCGAGCTGGTCAGACTCAGTCTAGCATTGCCCCCTACACTCGGGCGGGTAAGGCCGCACCCCCTTCCAACGGACCACGACACAGTGGAGAGCGCAACCGTCTGGTAATCAGTCCTCAACGCTCATCTACCCACTCGGTCTAGACATTGGAGCAACCTCTTGGTACCATAAGGGTTTAGGGACTTTCACCCAAGGATATCTATAGCACCCCATGTAGAATAAAATTTTTGGTGTCCAATCCTTCCAACCACGATGCATCTGTGGATGCTACGACCCTGATGCCGCTAGGGTGTACAGTAGCCATATCACACAATGTGAGATGCATGAATCACACTATCCAATCATGCAGTAAATCCTGCGCGTATCATGCGCTCATGTAGGGCAACACCGCCTAATCGGGGTCCCATAAACAAGCTGCCTGAAGGCATATGCTATGATCAATCACTACTCATATCAAGCATACATATGATGCGTATGATCATGAGTCGTGGAACTATACTAATCATATTATAAAGTAATGCACTATCCTTATGACACAGGTGGCGTAGTCAGCCGATACAAATTAAGTACGGTCTATCAAAGGGCCCTAGGGAGAGTTGTAATGTGGACATCCAACCAACATTACACTTGCAATGTGGACGTCAAACCAACATTGCTCATAAGGTAAGATCGTCGCAAACCTCGTTACATAAACAGAGTTGGGTATACACATTGCAATGGACCTTGGGTTCATTCAATTGGGCCTTTATTACATTAAATAGGCTACATTAGTGGGCCTTACGTTTATCAAATGGGCCGCATTACTAGGCTTCATCAATGGGTCTCAGAGTATATCAAAATGGGCCTAATCTCATGGGCCTTGTACATACCAAATGGGCCTAATCCTGTAGGCCTTTATATAAATCAAGCGGGCCTAAATTCGTAGGCCTTTTTTAAATCAAATGGGCCTAACCCATAGGCCTTAAATAAATCAAATGGGCCTAACCCATAGGCCTTTTGTAAATCAGATGGGCCTAACCCATAGGCCTTAAATAAATTAAATGGGCCTAACCCATACATAGGTGACCCACTTGATCATTGGTGGTCACATTTTACAAATCATGCCTTAAAATAATCTTTCCAAGTGGATGGACGGTCTGGATGCATCACATGCATCATGACGGGGGGCCACAGAGAATGGACGGTGCACGAACATCACCGTGGCCTCAGCACCTCCGTCCGCTGGACGGATGAAAAACATAAATCATGGTGGGCTTCCACTGGCCGTCCAGCTGCTACTGGACGGTGTTGGTAAAACGCATACATCAGGGTGGGCTCCACCGTTTACCTGGACGGTGGAGGCAAAGCACATGCATCACTAGGGGTCCCATGTGGGACCCACTGAAATGCATACATGCCATCCAATCCGTTCATAAGGTCACTCGGACCTGGAGGAAGAGAAAACACAAATTTCATCTTGATCCAAAACTTTTGTGGGCCCCAAAAAGATTTCAATGGTAGAATTCAATTCACACTGTTTCGTGTGGTGTGGGCCACCTGAGATCTGGATCGGGCCCATTTTTGGGGTGGGTCTACTTCAGAGGGTGGCCCACCGTATGAACAGTTTAGGTGGCACATAAACATCGAGGTGGGGCCCACGGCAGCAGCCGTGGGTTGCTGCACAGCCGTTGCTGCTACTGTAGTGCGTCAGAGGCAAGGGCCTCTTATATTTTGAAATTTTGGAAACCCGTTTTTATTGGGTTTTTCGTGTCTGGGGGCCGCATCAAGTGGATCCACCCCGTCCATTGGCTTCAGTGGTGCAAGACCGTCCCCATGAGTCTGCTATTGAACCCATTTAGGCCTGTAGAAAGATTAAAATTGATTTAAATGGTGAGAGTTACTGTTTTGAGAGGTACGGCCCGTCTAATGAACGGATGGACCTCATTCCTTGGCTCAACGCCTAAAATCATCCAAAGAATAGGATGGATGGCTTAGATTGTACCGATACATTAAGGTGGGGCCTACACAAATGGTTCACTCCCAATGTCAAAGCTAGTATTTGTATTTTCTATATAATGTCCAGGGAACGTCCAACGTCCCTGGACGTTATACATAGGTTGAGGTGGACCTCGTTGTGGTGGACCACCACTGATGGATGATGTGGCACAACATATAAGGTGGGCCCCACTTGAAGAAAACTTGGGCAAAATAAATACTTCAAGGTAGGGTCCATTCAAGTGGGCCACACAACACAATATGATAAAAATAAAGTAGAGAGAGAGAGGTAGAGGGTTGGACACGCTTGATGGAGGGTCCCTGACACTATGGGCCCTCCCTTTCATGATCTACAACATACATCATATCATATGGGCCCTGCTAATCAAGGATCGATGGTGGAGATCCATTCTCCACGAAAATAAACGGTCTAGATGACCTTGATATTGCAATGAAATAAACATCATGATGGGGTTCATGGAGAATGGCCCCACCATGGATGATCATGATGATCAAAGTGGGCCATCTGCCACAACTTAGGGTCCTAAGTGAGATCCAAACCATTGATCGGTTGGCCTCACTTGGCCCATCTCAAAAACTAGGAAAAACTAATGTGATTAAGCACCCACCGTCCGATCTTCTTGCTCCTAGGGTTTCCTTGGCACCTTAGCTTGGATTTCAATGGAGGAGATGGAGAATGGAAGGTTGAGATGGGAGATGATGGGATAGGAAAGTGGGCTACATTTGGAGCTTAGGAATGTTTGGAGAATTCCATACGTGTGGAGGGATTTTGGTTGCTTGGAGATTTGAAATGAGAAAGAGAGAAAGAGAGAGAGTTGTAAAGGGAGAGAGAGTGATGGATGGATGTGGTGATGGGGGTGTAAGACACCTTTTGACTTTTGTGGCCTTTTGTGTAAGAAAGGAATGACATTGGAAGACTTTTGTGGCATTTGTGTAAGAAAGGTATGGGCATGGAAGACTTTTGTGGTTGCTTGGGAATGGGTGAAAGGTGATGTGTACTTGACATGTGATGGCTTGATGGATTGATTGATTGATGGGATTGATGGGATTGATGTGACACATCATAGAGATTCTCTTGAGTTTCACAACGCGCGGCGTTTTCCTCGCACCGAACGTTGGCCCACATCTCTTGACCAGGGTATCGCCTCGGCGCGCAAGTTGCGGCATTGGAACCGCGGCGATGGCACGGTCACTATGGTATTGGTCTTGGGTTGAGTCGATACAGGTTGACGGCATATGAATCATGGTCATGCTCGATATCGGTTAAGGGTTGAAGGTTGCTGAAATTCGACCGGTAAGAACGTGGAAGTTTACGGAACGGTACAGACTAAGATACGGGTCTTACAATAGATCCATTGTCAGGGAACTTTCTTCAGACTGTACGTAAGTAATGGACCTCCAGATAAGCTCCATTAGCCCAAAACGGATGACTTTTGGCTATAACCTAAGTATATCATGGCCTTGGGGCCATTGACATCAGTTTTGGGCCTATATAAGGGCCTTAACCCTCCCCTCTCTCATTCCATACGAATTTCCTAACCCTAGGAGAGAGAAGAGAGAAAAGAGCAAGAAAGAGTGAGGAGAAGAGAGAGAGTGCAAGATACTTGCTGGGATTCGTTCCCACCACTCCACATGCCGAATCATCCCTCTTGTATCACTACACCATCGAATTCAAATCTATTTTGGATAAAAAAATCCTAACCCTAATCTGCTTTAGGGATCCAAATAAAGGAATTGGTGAAATAACTAACCTACCTCATGCTTTAGGTAGCCATTGTGTCGTAGACGAAGGCGTAGTGTACGAATCGAGTTCGTAATCGGTGTATCGATGAAAGGTGCATACTATAAATGTTTAGGTTATAGTTTTTAGGGCTTTTAATGTCAGTAATGATTTATTTCTGACTTGACTGCTGTCATATGATCTTAGTTACGACGCATTCGATAAATTATACATGTGTGTGAATTATGTGAATATAATGCATTTCATGTGTTTGTTGAAATGTTTGAATGAATATAAAATTATGATTCGTACTTGCCATGATTATTAAATGAGAATACATAATTGTTGTAAGTATGACAACTCCTTTGTGAAAGGATTTGCGATAATATATGTTATAACTAATTTATTACATGTGTGTTGAAATGTGTAGTTTAAGTGTTTGATAAAATGTCTAAATGAGAAATTGTTTACTGAATTATTTTTAATGAGGGTGTTGAGGTAAGATTCTCAACTACCATATCTATATCTATAATTTTCTTCATGTAATATAAATTACTACTATATGATTTATGGATGAAATTCATGTGTAGAATGATGTGTTCAATGTGTTTTCTAAAATGCTTAAATGAGATTTATTTTTAAATTATTTGTTAAATGTTATTATGAATAATATATGTGATTACTTAGTGCATTTGAGTATGATTGCGACTACTACGTAGTCCAAGTAATCGGTAACGGTTCCCGTTTAAATGGCTAAACTAGTTTCGACTTCGACGAATTCGAGTCGTACGGTGATTGTCGACAGTGGTTAGGCCACATGGAGTGCTTATGCGCTTCATGTTGATTACCTCAATATACGCTCGTACTAATCGAACTTGTCAAATAACCCAATTGGCCTATTATGTGTTTACCATATATGAACGCTACTATTTGAATCTAAGGTACCGCTTACCAATGTAAAACCCATTTCAACCATGGTACCTCGATCTACCAAGACTCATGAGCCGGGCATGGTGGTATGGGACACCGTGGTCGAGCTATCGGCCTACGCTGGAGTGACGAGCCTCCCTATAGATACCAGTGAGCAACCTAAACTTGTGAACCGAATACGATGGTATGAGACACTGTATTTAAGTTGTCGTCCTACCCCGGTGCAGCCTGGTTTCGATCCCAGCGTGGGTTGCGGTGAACCGTCTAATGCGGACCCCCTTTGAAAATAACACTCCAGTTGGTAGGACTTTGATGGAGTAACCTCGAGTATAAACTCATGAAATTGCCTATCCACTACTTTTCAAATTAGGGGTAATGTTGCCTATAACTTGTCTATCGTATGTGATTAACTACGATTGACGACCCTAGATGGATCATTGTTTAGGTAAATGATATAGAGGTACCTTGGCTTTCCAAATTTGTTGTATGAATAAACCTAAATAAATTACTTGGCTAACACAACCATGCACTATATTGCATGTGCTTTAGCGAGGAAGCGGACGTTTAGAGAGTTTTTCATGCACCATCGTGAGATGATGTCGCTGAGGGAGTGCAGGCGAGGGCATACATCATTACAGTATACCATTCCTAAATTAACAAGAGTACTTAGGATATGATTTTTGTACTGCCTTATCATTACTGCTTAACTGAATTGATAACATGTTAATCTTTACCTTATAGCTCCACTGAGTCGATCACTCACTCCCACTCTAGGACGGTGTTTTAAAACACCAAGCAGACTTTGTTTTAGCTGCAGATGATGGCGATACTTACAAAGCAGAGCTTGACTTTTATGATGACGAGGAGTTCTCCTACATGCAACTCTCTGGCGGGTCTATGTAGACCTGGAGTTGCTTCGACGGGATTACAGGGATACAAACTAGTTGGATATTACATTGTATCATTTTGTGAATTTTGGAACTATACATGTAATTATTTAACCTGGCGACATGTTCATACTATAGGGACTTACAACCACTTATATGCTTTATATATCTATCACAGTCTTCCTCTTATGTAATCTAATTATCTTTAGAGTATGATATACTGATTTAGTGTAATCTCATTCATGTTTAATGCACTAATATGGATAACATTTAATCATCATTATTTATGTTGCATAAGTGATGCGTTGGAACTCGAGAGCTGAGCTTCTACTCGACCCCCGATTTTTAGGGCGTTACACTTCACCTGAATAGGCCAGAAAAGGTTCCTCCTCAAGTTTCAATACTAGCAGGAGATGGAGGATTTTACGGCAGATGCGGACATACAACAACACATGGGATATCGGATGTGTAGCCCTGGTTGGCGGGGGCGTCTTCACTGTGCCATGGGGTGTGGTTGAGGTTGAGGGGAATTCCAGCACATGCTTGGTTTCTTAAGGCTATTGCAAGTATTGCCAAAAAATTTGGAGAAGTTATTGAAATAGATAATGTTGCTGCTCTTGGAGTTTTTCAGGCTTTTCCTAAAGTGCACATCAAGCTTGTAGCAGGGTCGAACTTGAATGTAGTTAGGATCATTGAGGGTAAATGGTTAGGATTATATCCAGTGGTTAGATATCTCGAACCTATTAATTTCAAGGGCCGAAGGGAAGCTCTATCTCTAGAGGCTTCGAAAAGTCCACATTCGACTAGATATTGGGTGGAGAAGACCTTTTTCAAGGACATAAATTAACTCAGCCTCTGCCCACTAGCTATTTGTGATAATGTGCAAGTGATAAGAGCCTAAGTTTTTCAGCCAGGTAATGAATCCAATTTGGCTTCATCCCAGCCTCAGTTTCAACATTGTCAAAATCTCTCTAAGAATCAACTGGTCCCTCTGAGAGTGGGTGGTAGGGAGGAGGATACCGAGTAGCCATGTGGGATTGGGTCTTCTAAAATTTCAATAACTCCAGCAAGGTGCGACTGGTTCAGGTAACAGAAAACCCTGGCTAAGCTAACCGAAATTCCACCTGCTATCCTATCAATGAATGGGCCCTTCTCTCAGCAGAGACCCCTTTAAATTTGCTTTCCTCCAAATTTGAGGATCAAAGGCCCATCAGGAGTGCAAGAAGGGAGCTCTCCACAGGAGACTGAGAGGTAGAGTGGTACAGGGAACTGGGAAACTCAGAGTGAGTGCAGGCTATGCCCTGTAATCTCAATGAAAGAAGTAAAGTAGCCAGAGAATCCAACTACTCTCAGCCCGATAGTTGAAGACTATTTTAAAGGCCTCCTGTGTGATGTAAGGGACCATCCCCAGGTTGAGGAAGGAAGCAATGTGAATGAAAGGGAGTTTAGAACTCCTGCTTTTGGTGAGTCCTCCAGGGACCACATAGACACAACCAGTCAGTTTGGTGGAGCAGATTTAAGCTCCTGGAACTGCAAACGTGCTGCATTCTCCAAAGCAAATGTCGGAGGGCTACTCTCCGATTAGGCTTCAAGAAGATCAGGTGGAGGGAGTGGGACTATCTGATGCAGGGAAATAGAGACTGGACTCTCAAACCAGAAGGTCCTTTAGAGAGCTCCAGCAGAACCTGAATAACAAAATTGCTACTAGAAATGGACTGTTTGAAGTTGACATCTCTCCATACTTCAGTCCCATAGCCCGTAGCAGTGCAAGAGATCCAGATGAAAGGCTGATTGATAAAGGACAATTAAAGGAGTTGGATAGGCCAAGGGCTGACACACAGGAAGTGCAAGAAGAGCACTCGAATCATATTCAATTCTCTCAGGTGGGAGAAACTGTGGCTGGAGGAGAGGTTACCCCAATTCAAGTAGTTCAAGATACTCGAATGATGAAAGGAAAGGCAAGAGGAGGAACATCTCGAGTAGAAAAGTGACTCGACTGATGGAAGAAGATGAATGGTTTTGCAGTCCGCGTCGATTAAAAAGAAGGGCCACCAATTCCGGATGTGTTACGAATGGATAGTGCCCTTATATGGAATGCTCATGGAATAGGCAACAAGCCTACAATCAGAACTTTGAAGAAGCATATCAGGAATCACAATGCTTTACTAGTGGCAATGCTGGAACCGATGGCTAGAGAGGAGAGAAAGGTTGCCATCAAGTTGAAGCCGGGCTTCCACTCCTCGTGCTCCAATACTGATGTGGGGGGTAAAGTCTGGGTTTTCTATCATAATATTATTAATGTATTTGTGGCTTTTAGTTCAACCAAATGCTTTCTTTAAATATATCATTGTAAAACTGTAGGATTTCAGTTTCGCTATCCATTGTATATGCTAGATGCTCCTATATTCTTCAAAGGCAGCTGTGGAGGGAGCTGGAGAATAGTAGTAAGGGAATGGCTACTCCTTGGGCTGTGGGGGGTGACTTGAATGCAATCACAAATGCCAAGGAGAGAAGGGGAACGAGTACGGCGAACAAGCATGAATGAATTTGTAGCAACAATAAAAAATGTAGGATTAATTGGGAAATAAGTTCACTTAGAGCAACAATTAGACTAGTAATGACCATGTTTGGTCCAGATTGGATAGAGTTCTTAGCAATGAAAGGTGGTAGGCTACATTCTTGACTTTTCGTGTTAAACACTTGGCCCAAGTAAACTCTAATCATGCGCCTCTTCTCTTGTCCATCCCTATCCACAACCAGCCGGCCATTAAACCTTTTCGGTTTCTTCGAATGTGGATGCTCCACAACTCATTTCAGTTGGTGATTAAGAAAGCCTGGGAAGGAACCTGCTCTTTTCAGCCCATGACAAAATGTGCAACTTAAGTTGAAGAAGATGAAGCAACTGTTAAAAGTCTGGAATAAAGAGGTATTTGGGCTTGTATTCATGCAGGTTAAAGAGGCCGAAGAAGATCTTATGCAAGTGAAAAATAGGATGCAGAGCTTAGGGTTAGAGGATCTATACCAAGAAAGCTTGGCTACCACTAGGAAACTACCCAATCTAGAACTGATGGAAGAAGTGTTTTAGAAGCAGAAGGCTAAAAATTCTTGGCTAGAGGAAGGGGACAGAAACACCAAACACTTTCGTGCGTCAGCCCGTGAGAGATTCAAGAGGGTCTCGATCTCTTCAATCAAGAACAGGGATGGAAATCCAAACATTGATAGTACCCAAATAAAAGAAGTGGCAGTTCAGTTTTTTCAACACCACTTCCAGGCCGAAGCGACCCACCATAATAGAGATCTCGTGCAAGCTATTGCCAGGATCCTATCGGTTCATGACAATAATGAATTGCTAGCTCCATCTTCCATCCAAGAAAATAGGGATGCGACTTTTGCCATACCTAAGGGTGAGGCCCCGGGCCCTGATGGCTTCTCTTCAGCCTTCTTTACTAATTATTGGCACATTGTAGCAAAGGATATTCACAAGGCTGCGTGCGATTTTTTGGCCGGGGACCCACTTCCTAGAGCATTTGCGGCTTCCCTCATTTGATTGATTCCGAAGAACCCGGCTGCTTCACCCTTTCCAGATTACCGACTTATCAGCCTACGTAATGTAGTGTACAAGATCTTTGTGAAAATACTGACAAATTGGCTCAGTAAAGTGCTTCCAAAACTCATCTTTATGGAGCAAGGGGCATTTGTTGTGAGGCAAGTTTTGGTTTCAGCTTTGGTTGTCATGAATTCTCTTGATGGTTATCAATGATATCCTGAAATAGAGAAGTGAATTTTAATGTTGATAAGACGAGATTGCACTATACACTCATGGAACTCAATGTTTAGAATTTTTCTGATTGATGGATTAATACTTTGAACTTGATTATAAAGTTTACTGTGTTCTTGAGTCCAGGAGAAAATAATTCCCAACAATCATGAATCTTAGATTTCTCGTATCTGAATCATTTTCTAAGAAATTACTCGAGTTCATAGAAATTGTCCTGTAATTCTCAACTTATTTTTTGCATACTTTGCTCGGGACTAGCAAAATGCTAGTTGGGGGTTGTGTTGAGGGTCAAATATTGCATATCTGATCCTAGTTATTGCATGGATTTACGAACATAATACTGTTTTACAACCTTTTTTATGCATGTTCGTGTTGCAAGGTGACTTTAGGAGCTTGGACTGAAATAGGGTGTTAAAAGCTGAATTTTAATGCTCAGAATTCACCAAAGAAGGGAACGGACCCCATGAGACCAAGATTGACAGATTTACATGCCAGGGATCTAAGAAAATTGAGAAAATAAAGCTCAAGTGGCCCGAAAATCGTCTAGAAGGCAAGATCACGGGGTTCCTACCATCCGTTTAGTTTGAAACTTCATACATGGCCCGAGGACCATAAATTAACCGTACACGTCAAATTTCAGCAATTTGATTCTTATATAAGTGGCCCAACGGACAGATCAACCCCTAAAATCCTAAATTGTGGCCCACTTGATATCTGGATATGCCACAAAGTTGGTCTCAACCCCTTATATTCGATGGGAAAACGAATGGACGGAGCAGATGTCTAATAAACATCTCCGTGGGACCCACATGTACAGTGCGTGTGCAAGGTACACACATGCACCGGACGTGCATCGAAATGCCAAAAGTCGGTCAGCATGACTCTTCTTCTCAAAAATGAAAAAACATCCAGCGACGGACGCTGACTCCCTGTTTTCGAGTAGTGGGCCACCATCATCCCACTTAAGGACAATCTGAACCATTCAATGTGTTCATAGTGTGTCCAAACCCTTAGCCATGCTGACTTTTTTATCCCATACACGTAATCGCACGATTTATACCGTTAAACACACGATGAACGATGGAGTAGAAGATATCGTGGGCCACACTGAATTCAATTCAAAAACCTCCATACCTGAATGGTTTTTCTAGTAGATTTCAATGGATGGCGTGGATATTTGACCTGACACCAAGAAGTGGGCCCCACCAACATCTAGCATCAAAGCTCTGTTACGCACTCGCCGATCTAGGCTATTTTTGCAGGCATGGTAAGGAATGGTCTGACCATCTGGACGGTCCAAACTTGGCCCATAGCATGGCCGACCATCCCCAAGACGACTGTCTGGATTAGATGCTGGACAGAATTCCTAGATTGTTGTTCTTGAGGGTTGCTGCGAACGGAAATCCTGTTTTTGGATGGTAGCTACGTAAGTCTTACACATTTGTGTAAAACTTCCGCACAACTGCATGGAGTGCGGAAGTCCTCGACCAACCTTACCTAACTCTTATAAAAGAAGGATGTGTGAGAGAGAAAATGATCTTGGCTCGGTTTGGACGTGGATCAAAGGGAGAGAGAGAGAGACAAGGAGATTTTGTATTTTTTACTCTTTTTCTTTTCTTTTTTTTGAGATCTAGTCCCACCATGGTTGGCTAAAGCTCTTAGCGAGGGCTAAGAGGTGAAGCTTGTAGCGTGATAGGAGAATTTATGCTTGTCTTTTGTTTAAACTGAATGAATTTTGATTTAATTTTATTCTGGGAATATTTTTAGTTTTTAGTGGTTTGTTGTGACTGCAATTACAATGGGTTTGCGATGCCTTTGAGTATTTCTATTTCCTTTTCATGTTTATGACATCAGGAAGCATTGTTGTTCACCATCGTCTCTTAGGCATGGTCGGGTGACGGTACCCTTCCTGACCTTCATAACATGTTGATTGGTTGATAATTAGTTTAATTCTGTTGTTTGCTTTGTCTCCTGGGCATGATTTGGTGATGAAATCCATTCTAATTCATATACGTTTCATCTCTTTAAAACTATATCAGAGGAAGTTCAGTTAATTTCCATGATCCTTGCAGCAGGCATAAGATCTCCCTAATCTCTACATGTGGATCCTCTGAATCCCTAGTTTCCTATATCTGAAATTCTTTAAAGTTTTAGATAATTTTTGTACAATTATTCCTTAAATTCTATTTGATTTAGATTTCATCTCATTCTAGTCTAGTTCTAGTTGGCTTTAGATTACGTACAGGTATCAGTCCCTTGGGATTCGACCTCGGTCTTACGGAGTTTATTACTACATCACAACCCTGCACTTGGGGAGTGAACAAGGGGATTGGTGTAGAGTGGGTCGTGGACAGTTTCATGGCCAAGATGGATCAAAAAAGGCCCGGTCGACGACAGAAGTGAACCGTACCATCAGACCTTAGATCGGGCATATCTCACAATCCGGAAAGAGTTATCGAGCGTAAATTATATGATTTTGGGGTAGAACAAGCTACTTTAGTCAACTAACCCTACTATGCTAGGTTGCAGAATCCAGATTTGCAAAATACCCCTGGATCGACAGTCGTTTCCTTATTTTAATTCTATTTTTACTATAAATAGTAAGTTTTAGTTTGATTATAACTCTTCATCCGTTGGGCTTTAGGAGTTATGCCTAACACAAAAAGAGCTTAGAAAAATTATGAGAACTGCTTGGTGAAGCCAAATAGGACACTTACTATTTTTGGCCGAAAACCTTGTGCACTAGTAGACATTACGACTGTCTATAAATAGTAAGTTTACTATTTATAGTAAGTTGTGAATTCTATGATTTTTAGTTGTAGTTTTCTTCTGATTTCTCTCCCATTATTGCTTAGTATCCCTATTTAAAGGGTTGTGAACTCATTTATTTCATTCTTTAATCAATTTTTAATTTTATAAAATTTATTTTATATTTTGTTTGCTTTCTTTCTCGTGGATTCGAGAAGCTTCTGTGAGGAGTCTAGAGAAGTTCCATGGATTCGGAACAGTTTTCCTCGTGAGGGAGACGGTGCTCGACCTCATCACATTCATCCCTACATCACTTGGATAGTTCACTTGTCTGCCTTGATGGCATTTGTGGCGGTGTGTGCATTAGGTTAGTGGACGGTTTATTTGATGGTAAAGAAGAAAATAACAAGCATTCCGAATTCAGCTAGATAATGTCTGTGAATTCAAGTTCGGGATCGTTCGACAAATCTGATTATTTGAAGTAATGTATGTTCTATGTATAATTTCTTACTCTTTGGTCGAAACTTCATTTGATCCATTCCATAATACAAAGGAAAAAAAGACCGTGTGAGTATAATAATCATATTATATTCGTAGAAATCTCATAACAGATCCTTTGCTCTAACATTTCAAACCACTCCATTTTTTTAATTATTTCTGATGATGTTTTTGAAGAATTGAATCTAATGCTTGAAGAGTTGAATCCATTTATTGATTCTTGAATCAATTCATGATATCTATTCCTTAATAGTATCGAAGGATTCCTCTTAAAGTATAAAGAAGAATCAATTGATTTTGTGAATGACATAATAAGAGTTTTTATAGATGAGGCAACTCACAAATCACTCTATTAAGTCTTTTCAAACTATCTTGTAACTCCTAAAGAAGTCTTTGTACATGTGCTTCCAATATTGGCCCATGATTTCTCAAGTTTGGTAGTGTCTCGGTGGGAATAAATGATTTTGAATCAATTCATGATATCTGTGCATGCCTCAATAGTATGAAAGGACTCCTCTTAATGTAAGAAGAGATTGATTTTCTTAATGACATAATAACAGTTCTTTTTTCTTTTTCTTTTCTTTTTTTTATTCATTTTAGATGAGGCATCTTATGAATCATTTCTATACTAATCTTTTTTTTTTTTTTTTTCAAAAAGTATTTGTCATTAACTTTGCAAAGATATAGCCTAGGATCTTCGGGAGGGAAACATGAAAAAATAACTTGTCCCACCTATCATATGCTATACAAAAAAGGGGCCAGACGACCCAATAATAAAAACCAAACCAGGACTCGGGAACCAGAACCGGGAAGCCGGGACTAAAAAATAGTTCTGGGCACATGCTCTCTGATGGACCCAAGGCCTACTTTGTCAAGAAGAATTTGGCCACTTGTGACGCGAGGTAAGGAGGAAATACTAGAAAAAATTCTGTTGATCCACAGCTTGCTTCCCTGCTTCGCTAAGGTGTCAGTCGGACCATTAGCTTCTCGGTGAACATGAGTTAAACGAAAGGATCCCCTGCTGAAGAGGGAAGCAATTCTGGTTAGCTAATATGCCCACTTCTAGGAGGGGGTACAACTCATTTGAAGACACCGTACGACCCAAGTGGAGTCAGACTCAAGAATAACATTTTGAAGGCCCATGTCCAAACAAAGAAGAATGCCACTGTGAATGGTCCTCAATTCAGCCAAATTGTTTGAGGGGTTGTCGTAACCGTTGGCAAAGGCAAAGATCACATTGTCGTGGTGGTCGCGATAGATACCTCCACCCCCTATAGGGCTCGGATTGGACAAGGTCGAACCATCAACATTTAACTTTAGAAACCTCTCTCTTGGCTTGATCCATTTGACGATCGAAACAAAGCGAGCAGGCCGAGGAAACCAAATGGGAGAAGAGGCGGCAGCCTGGGTCAGGGACGGAGAAGGCATCACCGAAGAGAAGTTTGGGAACAGGGTGAACAACCTCCATTTCACCCTAGAGAACAACACGGAAGTAAATATTAGCCTGTTGTCACGCCCCAAACTCGGAAATCGGGCTCACAAAATTTTCGATCGCTGAATCCGGTACCGACAGCCTCCGTAGAATCCCATTCTCGGCTCCTAGCGCCCATTCACCAGGTTCCGATCCTGAGATGCTACGAGGAGGATTTTCAACGTCAGTTTGATTCGTAATAAGCATAACCAAAGGCATAACCCACAAACAACAACCAAGAACTCCATTACATTTTCACTATGATCAAAAACTTTACAAGTACAATGAGCATGAAGGGAAAATATAATGGTAAAGAACAAAAACTCCAAAATAATCTGCAAAGTGCTCCTGCCTCAGCGCTGTTACGATCCAACGTTACCTTCACGCAACGATCGTGCATAAGCTTATAGAAAGCTTAGAGGGTGGTAAAAATGTGTGTGCAAGGTAGTAATATGAACATGCAATATCAGAGTAATGCGGAATATACTGATGGATCCATGAAAACCATAAGCCATACCAAGACTATGCGATGTAAAGCATGAATGCTGTCTGCCATACCAAGGCTATGCGATGCAAGATGCAAGTCAAGGATACAATCCTCATCTAAGCCCACATGTCAATACAGCTAAACTCTGGGATATCACTAAGGTCTAGTACACTGTAAACCAGATCGCCGCCACATCGCGCGCAATAAGGTAAGTGGAAGAGACCTCACTATCCGTCTGCCAATATCAGGCACGACTCGTCGATAGCGGACCCATTCCTCGAGTTGGTCAAACTCAGCCTAGCATTGCCCCCTACACTCGGGAGGGTAAGGTCGCACCCCCTTCCAACCGACCACGACACAGTGGAGAGCGCAACCATCTGGTAATCGGCACTCAACGCTCATCTACCCACTAAGTCTAGACATTAGAGCAACCTCTTGGTACCATAAGGGCCTGTTTGGCCAGTTGCATTAGCCTGTATTAGATGGGATGGAATTACAAATAATGTCATCATGGCTACTGTCAGTGGTTGTTGTAGATTTGTAGTGAATTTAGAAAGGCAAGGATATCAGGTATTCTTGTTTGGGAACACATAGATTTACAATGTGTTGGTAAATTTGCATAGTCGGCGTGTTTGGTATACAACCGTACGGGAGCAGATTAGCTACAAAGCAGTTAGTCGCAGCACATGCTACGTAAGTGATGTTGCCAAGTTCTGTGGGTCCCATCATGATGTATGTTTTATATCCACACCCACCATCTATTTGGAAAGATCATTTTAGAACATTAACCAAAGAATGAGTCCGATCTAAATCTCGAGTGGACCACGCCACAGAGAACAGTGGAGAGAGTGATACCCACCATTAAAAAATTTCAAGGGCCACAAAAGTTTTCGATCATGCTGATCTTTATTTTTTCCCTTTTTTTAGTTTCTGTGTTAACTTATGTACAGGTGGGATCTGCAGATAAATATCATGTTGGACCTTAGGAAGGTTTCAACAGTGGGCGAAACTCCAGAGGGGCTTTCACGTGAGGTGTTCTCAACCACCGTCACCTATAGTGTGGTCCACCTGATTGTTCGATCGGACTAATTTTTGAGCTCAAGGGTTAAAATGACTGGGATAAAGAGATAGATGGTGTGGATCTAACAGATACCTCACGATGAATCCCACGAGTGGAAACCCATTCCAAATCTCTACGCATGCAATCGGAAGAGTCGTTGTTGACGTTAAAGCTTTCCATTACTTGTACCTCACGGTGTAGCCCACTTGAGATGAGGATTAACTTTTTTTTTTGTTTCAAAGGCTAAACTAGCGTGGAAAATCGGATGGACTGCTTGGATGAAAAATATGCATAATGTTAGGACCCACAGGTAGAGGCTCTACCCTTCCATTGTAACTCCAGGGTGGGATTTGGGACACAAGGAGACGGATAGCCAAATCCCGCGGTTTAGGCGCGAAACTCAAAGTAATTTTCATCCAATATTCGGAGTTCTTCCAAACACGCCAGCACCATCTATCAGATGGGATTGTGAATACAATCCCATCTAATACCATCTAATGTGGCTGGCCAAACAGGCCCTAAGGGTTTAGGGACATTCATCCAGGGATATCTATAGCACCCCATGTAGAACAAGATTTTCGGTATCCAATCCTGCCAACCATGATGCGTCTGTGGAGGCTACGACCTCGATATCGCTAGGGCGTACAGTAACCATATCACACGATGCGAGATGCATGAATCACACTATCCAATCATGCAGCAAATCCTTGCACGTATCGTGCGCTCATGCAGGGCAACATCGCCTAATCGGGGTCCCATAAATAATCTACCCGAAGGCATATGCTATGATCAGTCACTTCTCATATCAAGCATACATATGATGCGTATGATCATGAGTCATGGAATTATACTAAACATGTTATAATGAGATGAACTATCCTCACAATGCAGATGGGCATGGACAGCCTATACACAATAAGTACGGGCCTAATAATGGGCCCTAAGGAGAGTCGTAATGTGGACTTCCAACCAGCATCACACTCGCAATGTGGACGTCAAACCAACATTGCTCCCAAGGCACGATTGTCGTAAACATCGTTACATAATCCGTATTGGGCTCACACATTGCAATGGACCTTAGCTACATCCCATTGGGTCTTAAATACATCAAATGGGCTATATTATATGGGCCTTTTATCCATCAAATGGGCCAAATCAATGGGCCACACCAATGAGCCTTATGTGCATTGCAATGGGTCATAACCCGTGGGCCTTAGATTACATCAAATGGGCCTAAACTCATGGGTCTTATATGTAACAAATGGGCTATACCAATTGGGCCCCATACGTACATTAAATGGGCCTCAACCCATAAGCCCTACTACATCTCAATGGGCCTTAATCCATGGGCCCCCAAAATATCAAATGAGTTTAATCCCATGAGCTTTGGAATACATCGATCTGGTCTAATCCCATGGCCCTTAAATATATCAAATGGGCCCTGACCCATGAGCCTTACAAAATGTTTATTTCCATCCAAACTATTCATAGGGACACATGGCCTAGGGCCCACTGTAATATTTTTTTGCAATCCATTATGTTCAAAAGGTCCTATCGACCTTGGGCCCACATATATAATATGTATAGTAATATACATACATTATAACTGCAACAGTCACTTATATATTAAGGGCATGTATGTATATAAAATATATATATAGCTATTACTGTAGATTTTTAAGCATTTAAAAGGGAACAGAGGTGGGTCCCACGTAGGGCCCACCACTATATACATATTATAAAATATAGTATAAAACATATAATATATAATATACAATATATAATATATAATAATGGTGGGACCCACAGAACTCACCGTTGCTAGGGGGCAGTGGGCCCCACCATCAAACCAGATGGACGGCAAGGACCCAACACTCACACCTCACCGTGGGCTCCCATGTGGGGCCCAGCATCATGTTCCAAATGCCATCCAAGCCATTGATAAGGTCACTTGGACCTGGGTGAAGAGAAAACAAAAATTTCATCTTGATCCAAAACTTCTGTGGCCCACCAAAAGAGTTTCAATGACAGAGGTTCAATCTCATTATTTCGTGTGGTGTGGGCCACCTGAGCATTGGATCCAGTTGAAACTTGGAGGGGACCCACCTGAGGAGGGGGCCCACCTCATGAACGGCGTGGATAAGACATATACATCATGGTGGGGCCCACGGCAGGGGCCGTGGGTGGCTGTCCGCCCGCCCTTGCATCAACCGCAGGCGCGCTACCTGCGCTGGCAGCAGCAGCAGCACTGCTGCAAAGTCCTTTTTTTTTTTGGAAAAACCCTGATTTCGAGGTTTTTCGCAGGTGGGGTCCACATCAGAGAAATCCATACCATCCATTGGATTCCACGACTCGAATCAGGCTAAATGAGACCAATGTTCAAAATATTTCGGGCGTATAAACACATCAAGAGAGTTTTCAAGGGTTAAACATACTATTTGCTAGACTATGGCCCGCTTGAGAGTCAGATTGACCTCATTTTCCGGCTCAACGCCTAATATGGTTCGCAGAATGGGATGGATGACATGGATTGAATATATATATCAAGGTGGGGCCTACATGAGCCGGCCACCAAAAAATTTTCTTTTCTCTTTTCATTACTGACGTGAGTATACCCACGTCAGTACCCATACTCCATGCTAGCCACCCCACAGGGATCCATACCAGGACCCCAACGTTGAAACAGGGGTATCTTTCACTCGGTCGGCCACTTGAGCTATGGATCAGGGTGTAGGGCCCCACATGCACACCTGGGTGGGCCACCTCCTGGTGAGGATGGACGATTGGGATACCATATAAACATCATGATGTGTCCCATATAGATGGGATCCACCAATAGATGGCTTGGATGTAAACATCATGGTGGCCACACATCTTATCATCATCACAACCATACAAGAGGAAAAGATAGAGGAAAAAAAAAAGAAAAGAGAGATCAGATGGTGGTGGAGGGACCCCGCCACTATGGGCCCTCCATGATCATAATACAAAAACAAAAAAAGGAGTCCCATCACTAGTGGACCTTGTAATAGCAACTCAACGGTGGATCACCCACCTTAGATCTTTTCTTCTTGGCTCCAATGGCTTCTTTACTCCTTGGCTTTAATCCTAACGGAGGAGATGAGAAATGGATGGCTAGGATGGGAGATCTTGGGATGGAGAGGTGGGAAGGTGGGCCACACTTGTAGTTTGAGAGAAATGGGGACAGGCTTGGACGTATGGATTTTTATTGCTTGGAATGGGTTTGAAAAAAAATGAGAAAGAGAGTAGGAGTTGTAAAGGGAGAGAGAGATGGGTGATGGATGGATGGAGTGATAGATGTGTGTAAGAACTTTTTGACTTTTGTGACCATTTGTGTAAGAAAGGCATGGGTTTGTAAGAGAATTTTTGACTTTTGAGGCTTGCTTGGGAAAGGGTGAAAGGTGATGTGTACTTGACATGTACTTGACATGTGATGGATTGATGGATTGATTGGTTGATGTGACACATCGTAGAGATTCTCTTGAGTTTCGCAACGCTCGACATTTTCTTTGCACCGAACGTTGGCCCACATCTCTTGACCAGAGTATCGCCTCGGCGCGCAAGTCGCGGCATTGGAACCTGTCATGCCCCAAACTCAGAAACCGGGCTCACAAAATTTCCGATCGCCGAATTCGGCGCCGACAGCCTCCGTAGAACCCCATTCTCGGCTCCTAGCTCCCATTCGCCAGGTTCCGATCCTGGGATGCTACGAGAAGGATTTTCAACGTCAGTTTGATTCATAATAAGCATAACCAATGACATAACCTACAAGCAACAACCAAGAACTCCATTACATTTCCATTATGATAAAAAACTTTACAAGTACAATGAGCATAAAGGGAAATACAATGGTAAAGAACAAAAACTCCGAAATGATCTACAACGTGCTCCTGCCTCAGCGCTGCTGCGAACCAATGTCACCTGCACGCAACAGTCGTGCATAAGCTTATAGAAACCTTAGAGGGTGGTGAAAGTATGTGCGCAAGGTAGTAATATGAACATGCAATGTCAAAGTAATGCGAAATAAGCAGATAGATCCATAATATCATGAGCCGTACCAAGGCTATGCGATGCAAGACATGAATGGTATCGGCCACCCCAAGGCCATGCGATGTGTAATGCAACTCAAGTATACAGATTCTCATCTATGTCCACACATCAATACAGCTCAAATATGGGATATCACCAGGGTCTAGTACACTCTAAACCCGATTGCCGCCACATCGCGCGCAATAAGGTAAGTGGAAGAGACCTCACTATCCATCTGCCAATATCGGGCGCGACTCGTCGATAGTGGACCCATTCCTCGAGCTGGTCAGACTCAGCCTAGGATTGCCCCCTATACTCGGGCAGGTAAGGCTGCACCCCCTTCCAACCGACCACGACACAGTGGAAAGCACAGTCAACTGGTATTCGGCACTCAGCGCTCATCTACCCACTCGGTTTAGACGTTGGAGCAACCTCTTGGTACCATAAGGGTTTAGGAACTTTCACTTAGGGATATCTATAGCACCCCATGTAGAACAAGATTTTTGGTATCCAATCCTACCAACCACGATGTGTCTGTGGAGGCTACGGCCCTGATGTCCCTAGGGCGTACAATAACCATGTCACACAAATGCGAAATGCATGATTCACGCTATCCAGTCATGCAACAAATTCTGCGCATATCGTGCGCTCATGTAGGGCAACATCGCCTAACCAGGAGCCCATAAACAACCTGCCTGAATGCATATGCTATGATCAAACAATTTTCATATCAAGCATGCATATGATGCGTATGATCATGAGTCATGGAATTATACTAAACATGTTATAAGGAGATGAACTATCCTTACAATGCAGATGGGCCTGGACGGCCAATACACAATAAGTACTGCCTATCAATGGGCCCAAGGGAGAGTCGTAATGTGGACATCCAACCAGCATTACACTCGCAATGTGGACGTCAAACAACATTGCTCCCAAGGCACGATTGTCGTAAACATCGCTACATAATCGGTGTTGGGGTCACACATTGCAACGGATCTTAGGTACTTCCCATTGGGTCTTCAATACATCAAATGGGACACGTCAAATGGGCCTTTTATTCATCGAATGGGCCATATAAATGGACCACACCAATGTGCCTTAAAGTATATTGCAATGGGTCATAACCCATGGGCCTCGGAGTACATCATAATGGGTCAAATCACATGGGCCTTGCCCATAGACCATATTCAAATCAAATGGGCCTAATCTATAGGCCTTATTATAAGTCAAATGGGCCTAACCCATAGGCCTTCTTATAGGTCAAGTGGGTCTAACTCCTGGGTCTTAAATAAATCAAATGGGCCTAATCCCATGGGCTCCTTTTTATAATTAAATGGGCCAAATCCATAGGCCTTTTGTAAATCAGATAGGCCTAACCCATAGGCCTTTAGTAAATCAGATGGGCCTAAACCATAGGCCGTTATATATCAAGTGGGCCTAAATCTATAGGCCTTCTACCCATCAAATGGGCCTAATCCCACAGGCCTAGAGGCCTATTGAGATGTTTAAATTTTCCTCCAAAATGGCAAAGGGCCCACTGCTATGTTTATTTTCATCCAAATTATTCATGAAATTGCATGGACCTAGGCCCACTGCAATGTTTATTTGTCACCCAGCGTGGGTATGGGCCAGGGGGAGGCCCACTGCTATGTTTATTTCCATCCAAAATGTTCAGCCAGGGGAGGGGGTGGCGTGAACAACACACGTGTAAGGTGGGCTCCACCGTCCGCTGGACGATGGAGGTAAAACAGAGATATCATGTGGGGGTCACCGTCCACGGGCGGTGGACGGTTTGGAATAAAATACATACATTACTGTGGGTTCCACAAACGTGGCCCACCATAATGTTTCAATGCCATCCAAGCTGTTCATAAGGTCACTCTGACCTGGATGAAGGGAAAACATAAATTTCAGCTTGATCCAACACTTCTGTGGGCCCCAAAAAGATTTCAATGGTAGGTATACAATTCCACTGTTTCCTGTGGTGTGGGCCGCCTGAGTTCTAGATCGGGTTGAAATTTGGAGGGGGCCCACCTGAGGAGGGGACCCATCAAATGAGCGGCACGAATGGGACATATGCATCATAGTGGGGCCCACGGCAGCAGCCGTGGGTGGCTGTACGGCACCCGCCCGCCCCAATCGCTGCACGCAGCAGCGTGCAGCTGCTGCTCGTGGCAGAAAGAGGCAGAGGCTATGCCTCTTTAAAAAATTCGGGAAAAACTATTTTTCTGGGGTTTTCATCGTGTGGGGTCCACATCAAGAGAATCCACTCCGTCCATTAGTTTCCCTAGCCCAAGACGAACCCAAGGAGTCCAGAGTTTGAATTTTTTTGATGATTAACAAATAAAATAAAATAAGAAAGGTATCCTTGAATGGTAATGATGCATCCTTCGATGCTACGGCCCACCAGATTTTCCAATCAGGCCCAAACTTCTACCCAATGGCTAAAATACTGTAGGTAAGAGGATGGACAACTTAGATTGGAAAAATACATCAAGGTGGAGCCTATGCAGGTGGCTCACCCCAAAGCTCTCTTCTCTTTCTTTTTTTGTACAGGGACGTCCAGCGTCCCAGACGCTGGACGGTTTGTCCTTTTTTTTTTTTTTTTTAATATACATTGTGGTGGGCCTATTGAAGTGGGCCACCACTGATGGATGATGGGGGTACAACATGCAAGGTGGGCCCCACTTGAAGAAAGCTTGGACCAAATAAATGCTCAAGGTGGGGTCCATTCAAGTGGGTCACACAACCCTATTACACAAAATAAAATAAAATAAAATAAAAATAAATAAGGAGGGAGAGAGACATGGAGAGTGGGACACGCTTTGTGATGGAGAGACCTCGACATTATGGGCCCTCCCTTACAATGAATCATACATCAAGTGGGCCTTAAAGCATGTGGGACCACCGAAATCTAAAATCAACGGTGGAGATCCTTTCCCCACTAACATGGACGGTCTAGATGACCTTTGAAAAGAAAATAAACATCATGATGGAGTCCATGGAGAATGGCCCCATCATGAAATGATTATGATGATCCTAGTGGGCCATCGGCCACTTCATAGGATCCCAAGTGAGATCCAAACCATTGATCGGTTGGCCTCACTTGGCCATCTCAAAAACAGAAAAAACTAGTATGATCTAACACCCACCGTCCGATCTTCTTGCTCCTAGGGATTCCTTGGCACCTTAGCTTGGATTTCAATGGAGGAGATAGAGAATGGAAGGTTAGGATGGGGAGATCATGGGGTGAAGAGGTGGGCCACACTTGGAGTTTAGGAAGCTTGGAGAAATTCCATACGTATGGAGCTTGGAATTTTTGCTTGGAGATTTGAAATGAGAAAGAGAGAAAGAGAGAGAGTTGTAAAGGGAGAGAGAGAGAGTGATGGATGGATGTGGTGAGTGATGGTTGTGTAAGAAAGTCTTGACTTTTGTAGCCTTTTGTGTAAGAGAGGTATGGGAGGTGTAAGAAAAGCTTGACTTTTGAGGCTTTTGTGTAAGAGAGGTATGGGAGGTGAAGACTTTTGTGGTTGCTTGGGAAAAGGGGTGAAAGTGATGTGTACTTGACATGTACTTGACATGTGATGGATTGATGGATGATTGATTGATGGGATTAATGTGATTGATGTGACACATCGTAGAGATTCCCTTGGGTTTTGCAACACGTGGGGTTTCCTCGCACCGAACGTTGGCCCACATCTCTTGACCAGGGTATCGCCTCGATGCGCGAGTCACGGCATTGGAACTGCAGCGACGGCGCGGTCGCTATGGTATTGGTCTTGGGTTGAGTCGACTTGGTTTATCGGCATATGAATCAGGGTCGCGTGTCGATATCGGTTAAGGGTCGAAGGTTGCCGAAATTCGACCGGTAAGACCGCGGAAGTCTACAGAAAGGTACGAACCAAGATACGGGTCTTATAGAACCGCAGCGATGGCGCGGTCGCTATGGTAAAGGTCTCAGGTTGAGTTGATACAGGTTGACGGCATATGAATATCGGTTAAGGGTCGAAGGTTACTGAAATTCGACCGGTCATACCACGGAAGCCTACGGAACGATACAGACTAAGATACGGGTCTTACACCTATTGTTGTACCTCGCCTCATTTCTTGCTTTCCAAATCTCCCACAAAATGAAAATTGGAGCTAGACAGAAACACTTTCGACTAATGAAACGAGGCAGGGGCCTGAACCGACACCAGGTCAGGTACTCCTGGAAGGAAGAATGACTAAAAAGCTACACCCAGAACATAGTTGAGCCTAACGCCAAAGGCACGAGGCCAGTGCACCATCAATAAAAAGGTGGCAAGAGGATTCCAAGCTAGGGTCGAGGCTATGAAGATCAGGACAACAAGTGCATTTGGAAGCCAAGTGAATTCCCTTCTTTTGGATGAGGACATCTATGGGGTGGGAACAGTTTAGGATCTTTCATGCCAGTAGAGATATCTTAGGGGGAATCAACAAGTTCCAGACAAACTTCTGCTAAGGGAGGACCGTGTCTCTTTCACGGATGATGCTCTAATCGGATCTAACTGTAAATTTTTCCGCTGGGTCATGAGGCCAAATGAGTTTATCTTCACCTTCAGTTGTGCAGAATCCACCTTGGATAATAATCTCACGTAACCAGATAGGAAGTGGGTCAGGGGTGACCTGTTTCAGCCCATTAGCATCTAAGAAATCTATAACACTCCTATCTGCTGACGACTTAGGAATGTCCAAGGAGGAGAACGATGCCAGAGGACCTAAACCAGACCAATTACTGCACCACATGCTACTAGAACCACGACCAATCAGCAGTTGCGCATGCTCGTCCAAAATGGGGAAGAGGCAAATCAGCGCCTTCCCAAAGGGGGAGGACTGACTTGTCCTGTTGGGAGAGGGGACGACGAGCGAGACCAGTAGATGTTTTGAATGCATGAAACAGCCCCAAAGGCTTCCTTTCCAATCAATTTTAATGCCCCTCGCCAGCTTCATATGGAGATAGTGCATGACCTCTTTCAGCCTTCTGATGCTGAGGCCACCCTCAATCTTTGGCCTGACGAGATAACTCCACTTCTTCCAATGTAACATGTGTTTCCCGTCTTTACATCCGTAGAAAAAATTAGCGAACATCTTCTCAATATCAGTCAAGACTCTCTTAGGGACCAACGTAACTACGAGAGTGTGGATCAAAATGCCGCTAAGCATATAGGAAATCAAGGCGAGGCGACCGACTTGAGAAAGGATCTGGGTTCTCTGACCGCTGATCTTCACAACCAACTTCTCAACAAGAGGGGAGAATGGATTACAACGAATTCTACCATAGAGCATCGGGACTCTCAGGTAGGAGAGATTTTCGGTCACTCTCTCAATCCCCAGGATATGAGAGATACTTCTAATTCTGGAGGGCGCAAGCTTTACAAAATAGAAGAAGGAGCTCTTCTAAAATTGATCTTCTAGCCTGAAATGGACTGGTAACAAGTGAAGAAAGCCTTGACATCTACTAGCAATTTCTTTGTCCCATTGAGAAACAGAACTGCATCATCAGCGTAGAAAAGATGAGATATTTTCTTACACCCTCTTTTAACCTTGAACGGACTACACAAACCACTCACAGAGAGATGGGAGAGGCCACTACTGAGCACTTCTGTAGAAATTATGAAGAGATTGGGGGAGAGAGGATCTCCTTGGCGAAGATCGCAGGTTGATTTGAAGAAGCGCAACTAGTCCCATTAACCAGAAATGAAAACCAATTGTTGCTCCAGCAGGCCTCAATAAGCTGGACCCAATTCGAGCTAAAACCGAACTTCAGGAGGACTTGCTTCAAAAAATTCCAATCAACCCGCTCATATGCTTTTTCCATGTCAAGCTTCACCACAATGTTACCCCCACGAACCTTTCTGTCAACATCCCTAAAGACCTCAAGGCAGAGGGCAATGTTCTCAGCAATAAAATGGCCTTTAACAAAGGCCCCTTTCTCCAAGGAAATCAACTTAGGTAGGAGGGACGCCAGTCTACTAGCAAGGATGTTGGCAAAGATCTCGTAAATGAGATTACATAGGCTGATAGGTCTGTAGTCAAAGAAGGATTTGGCCCTCAGATTTTTTGGCACTAAGCAAACTAGAGCAGAAGTAAAAGCCCTAGGCAGGGCACATCCATTGAAAAACTCAGAGTTGTCGCATGAACGTCTCTTTTGATTGTCGACCAACAACCAGCGAAGAAGGCCGCAGAAAGCCCATCTAGGCCTGGGGCTCCATCTTTAGGCATCTTAAGGACCGCCTCCCTTACATCTTCAATGGAGGCGTTGTGAATAAGAATTTCATTTTCTTCTACAGAAATCAGAGATGAGATGTGGGATAGAAAATCACCCATCGAGGAAGATGGGTGAGAGGGCACCTCAACGGCTAGCAGAGACTCCAGAAAATGGACAGTCTCCCGCTGAATGGAGGGTTGGTCATAGATATGGCTACCATCTTCCTGCTGGATCTCATGAATCCCCAACTTGTGTGTCCTCTCGGTCGCGGAAAGATGAAAAAACTGTGTTCCTAATGCCTTCCTTGAGCCAAGATATTCTTGATTTCTACTTTCAGAATATTTCTTTTGCTAGCTCCATATTAGACATCTTGAGCTTGGCCCCTGTAATATCGGTTGCCAAAACCGAAGTGTCGCTTTGGGAGAGAAATTCCAGAAGAGAGAGCTCTTACTCCGCTTTAGTAACATTTAGAAAAATGTTACCAAAAATATCTCTATTCCAAAATTTAAGCTGCATTTTAACCTTCTTCAATTTCAACAAAAGATTCACCATCGGCAGCAGAGATAGGTCCACTTCCCACGCATCGGCTACAATCTTAGGGAAAGAGTTGCAAAGAAGCCACATTCGTTGGAAACGGAAAGGCCTAGGGACTGAGGGGACTACGTTAGGGAAGGACAACAACAAAGGAGCATGGTCCGAATGGACCCTTGGAAGGTGCTTGACCAAGAATCTGGGAAAAGCACGCATCCAATTTTCATTGCAGAGAATTCTGTCAAGCCTCGCCCAGGCCCGAGAACTACTAGCATGGTTGTTACACCAGGTAAAAGAATTGCCCATAAACCCAGCATCGATTAACCCTGTAGTGTCAACAGTGTCTCTAAGTTCTCGAGAGCTCTTCGAGTCAGAATTACAATAGTTGAATCTTTCCGAATAGTCGAGAACTACATTGAAATTGCAGCCCACCACCCATGGACCAGAGGTGGCAGCAGCCTGGGAGACCAGTGAATCCCAAAGGTGCCTTCTGTTGACACGCAAACATTTAGCATAGATGATTAAAATCGTAGAGTTAAAGACCTGATTAGGGACAAAAATATCCACAGAAATCAATTGATTAAAAGCACTAATAACTGAAACTCAGGTCATTTCGGTGGAAGATTCAGATTTTTCCACCGGCACTGACATTTGAGAGGAAAGAGTGAAACCTAAGCTTAAGGCCAATGGCCACCCTGCGACTATCTCTAGCCATGGGTTCTAAAATAGCAACAATGGATAGATTATGGGCTCGGATGAGTCTTTTTGCTATTCAAATTGTAGCCGTATTCGCTACACCTCAGGCGTTCCAAATAAGGATATTATTCATTAGAAACATTGCCTAAATAGTCAGTCCTATGACTCTTATGTTTCCCTCATCTATCTTTGCCTTCTGAATGAATGAGGTAGCCATACTTGGGATCGTCATCGTCTTGAGATATCTTGTAAGGCGAAAGGTCAACTGAGAGATCCAATTGCCAATACACAGATATACACCCATCTATTAAGCCCTTCATGAGTACTGTCCCCATTATGAATAGGCCATGGGGTGGAGTCTAGGGAGAGAGCTAGAGCTGATTCATGTTCACTGAGGCTAGTGGGACAAGGGTTGGTGAGGAGTTGCCCTGTCGAATGGCTGAGAATGGGAGTGTCATTCTTATCTTGGAAATGCAGAGGAGGCGGCAATTGCAATTTATCTGCCCGCTCTTGAGAGTCATTACCATGAGTGATTGAACAATTGATCACAATATCATGATGATATGAAATAGGATGGAGCATCTGATTGGGGAGCTCATCACCTTTGATATATGGGGACTCTGGTGGGGAGGAAGAGTCATCGGGGAGAAGCTGGTTGTGAGGGCTCTATTGCACAGGGGTCGTGACAGTCTGCATAGAAGGATGAAAATATAGCAATGGCTATGGAGGTTCAGCTACCGAGAGGAGTGCGACACCTGAGTGCGCCATTGAAGATGGTATTGGTTGTTGACGTCTATCCCATCGAATTGGCTTTTGATAGCAGAGGGCTGAGACGCCGTTGGGCGGACAAGGGAATCAACAGCATTCTCATTGGAATTTCCACAAACAGTTAGGGGGCGACTTCTCTAGGCTACGCAGTTGTTATCATATAACAGCATCTCTGTTGAAGGACCGGGGCAAGGATCTTGGTTAGCACTATTTCCTCTACGACATATATCAGATGGGGGATCAAAGGCATCGTCTTGAGCAGGCGATGCATTCTTCATATTAGCTTGTATTACTTCAGTATGGACCCAAATTGTAAACGATTTTCCTACCACAACTAGCTGAATCGGGGATGGGAAGTATGTCCCCTGTTTGATAATGACCTTAACACGGGCAAACATTTGGAATATTCTGAATCTGGACATGGTTTCTATCTGGGTTACTTCACCAAAACAACCGCCCAAGTTGTGTATGGTTGAATCAAACCAAACGTGGGATGGGATCCCCAAAAGCCAGATCCAGATTTCTTCCATAGCCATCTGTGCGTCAAGGGTCCATGATGACAGATCTACCAAACCTAGTGACCGCCAGAATGTATTATCATCCATGAAATCTAGGAGTTCGCATCTCGATTTGAAGGTTATGAGGAAGGATGATGGGGAGAGTCTAGCCACATCAATCGCAGAAGCTTGAAATCTAGAATATCACAAACCATCTATGATGTAGAGAATAGAGATGTTCTTACCCCATGTGTATCCTATCAGGCTCAGTTCCAGATTTGCGAGTCTGTGAGCTACTTCCTCTGGATCTACTGTCACCTGGGCCATGCTAGGAGTAGTATGGGGTTGAGATCTCGGCTTCTCCCACCTGTGGTTCTGCCGGATCTGAGGGACCTCTACTAGCATTATGTTGTCAGTCTCTTCCGCTCGGCCCGATGCTGTCGGGGGAGACATGAGAGAGGCACCTTTCCTGATATGGGGTTTGGGATTAGCTCCTTTGATAGAGACGATTTTCCCATCGATACGTTTCCCATCCAGCACACCTCTCACAGCCCTAGCATCATCCTCATAGAAGAAGGAAACAAAACCATAACCTATGTGCTTGCTCGTTCCAGGGAACATGGGGAGATGAACCTCTAAGATTCTACCGCACCATTGAAAAATATTGTAGAGGTCTTCCATTGAACAACTGAAGGAGAGACTGCCACTAAATAGGAATTTTGGGTCTGGACAGACATTTTTGTGAGATCCAGCATGGGATCTGAACATCCTCAAGGAAGAGGCCTGGACGGAGGGGCTGTTGCGAATGTGGAGCCACATCTGGGCCGTCTTCGACCGGTCGCAGGGGCCCGCTTGACCGGTCATGGATCGACTCGACTTAAAGTCCAGTAAGTCCTGTTTTTTCATGTTTGAGCCCTTCGACCAGTCATAGGAACTGTTCTACCGGTCATAGCTTAACCAGTCGTAGCTCCCCTTCAACTAGTCGTAAGTTACGCAGATTCGTTTTCGAATTTGATGCGAACTGTGGATTTTGGTGTCGTCTTTCACAAGGGTGCTGAAGGAAAGTTGCCTAAACTATATATAAGTGTTCTTAGGGCTTTTATAGGGTATTGGAATATTGAAAAATAATTTTAAGGTGTGGGCTAAGGGTTTTCTATATTCTTCCAAGGGAGAGGTTAGTATTTTGCCTTGTAATCCTTATTTTTCTTCATTGTGGAAGTTTGCATCCGTGGTTTTTTACCCTAGTTTGAGATTTTTCCATGTATATTTTGTCTTGTGGTTTGTTTGGATTGCTTTAATATGTTTCTAGTTTATATTTCTTCCTGTTTATCATTTGTGGGTGAGGTATGAGATTAGATCTCAGCTCACTACGTTGTTGGCGTGCTGCTCAACAACTGGTATCAGAGCTAATGATTTAATTCTATTGGAAGCGATGGCGGAAGAAGGGAAAACTATAATTGAGAAGTTTGATGGTTCATTTTTTAGGATGAGGTCAAGACATTATTGATCTTATCCAGTCTGCTAGACAGTTGAGATGGTTTAGTGATTGTTGTGAGCAATTCTTCAGGGTCGACAAAGCTGAAATTTGATAATGTGGCCAGTCTAATTCTTAGCGAAGAATCTAAAATGAAGGCATTAGGAGTTTCAGGAGATTCAGGGAATGCTCTAAACATTGAAGGAAGAGGAAGATCGCTGAACAAAGGAGGCAATAAACACGGGTGTTCTAAATCAAGGAAGAAGTTCAAGGGACCGAAAGACAAAAACGGGTGTTGGCATTGCAACAAGAAGGGACACATGAAACGTGATTGTATGACGCTTAAGAAACAAGATGGAAGCTCTTAAGGTAGGAAGGATTTAGTAAATTTGTCTGAGGAGAGCGACACAGAAGCGTTGATCTTGTCTCTTGATGCGAGGAATGAGTCTTGGGTTATAGACTCGGGTGCTTCGTTTCATACCACTTCATGTAAGGAAGTTCTGCATGATTATATGTCAGGAGACTTTGGGAGAGTTTACCTGGGTGATGATGAGCCGTGCAGTATAATTGGAAAGGGGGACGTTCAGGTCAATCTGATAGACGGAACGATTTTAAAATTGAAGGATGTCAGACATGTACTAAGTTTGAGAAGGAATCTGATCTCAGTGGGGTAGTTAGCCGATACCGGTTATGTGACGAGATTCACCAGTAACTCCTGAAAGATCACAAAAGGTGCCTTGGTGATATCTCAAGGCAAAAAGGAAGGCACTTTGTACGTGACTTCATGATTGTATAGTTTACTCGCAGTCGCATCAACTGGAGTGAATGGGCAGTTATGTCATCAGAGGTTGAGACATATGTTCACTCCCTAAGTGCAGGGTTGTGATGTAGTAATAAACTCGGTAAGACCGAGGTCGAATCCCAAGGGACTGAAACCTGTACGTAATCTAAAATTAACTAGACCTAGAACTAGAATAAGATGGAATCTAAATCAAATGTAATTTGAGGAATAATTGTGGAATACTGAATCTAAAACTTAAGAACTTCAGAGGAAAGGAAACTAGGGATTCAGAGGATCCACTTGTAGAGATCAGGGAGATCTTATGCCTGTTTCATGAATCATGAAAATTAACTGAACTGTCATTGATCTAGTTTTCAAGAGATGAAAGGTACATGAGTTAGAATGGATTCCATCACCAAACCATGCCCAAGAGGCTATGACAAACAACAAAATTAAACTAATTACCAACCAATCACATGTATAAAGGTTAGGAAGGGTACTGACATCCGATCATGCCCATGAGACTATGGTGAACAACAGTGCTTCCTGACGTCATAAACATGGAAAGAAAATATAAATACTCAAAGCCATCGCAGATCCATTGTAATTTCAGTCATAATAGACCATTAAAAACTAAAAATATTCCTATAATGAAATTAAATCAAAATCCATTCAGTTTACACAAAAGGCACAAGCATAAATTCTCCCATCTCACTACAAGCTTCACCTCTTAGCCCTAGCTAAGAGGTTTAGCAACACATGATAGTGAAGCTAAGCATCTTAAAAGAAAAACAAAAGAAAGAAAGAAAAAAAATAATTAAAGCCACTCTGTTACTCTCTGCCTCTTCGTCCAAGCTCTAGCCGTTGATTGCCACCCTCACGTTCTCTCTCTTCTTGTTTATAGCTCTCAAGGATGGTGGGGAGGAGCTTTTCGCACCCAGAGGCAGTGAGAAATTCGAATCCATGCAGCAGTAGGACTCCCTGTTTTACGCAGCAACTAAAATCACATGGAAAGCTTGCATTTAAGGAGTTATTGGACGGACGACCGTCTATCCTTCCCGTAGAAATTCATGGCTGGGATAATCCCAGACCTGAACATCCTTTGAAAGGTCCAGATTGGCCAGCCTATAACAGCCGTGATCGTGTTCTGGCCCGCAATTTCCGGTCGTGCGTAAGCAAGGCTGCATACATCTTACGCTGTTGAGGTCGGTGGGCCCCCGATAAGTGCTATATGGAAAATCTAATCCGACCAATGGCTTCCCCTTGCGAAACCGGTCGGACATGGCTACTTTTGATTCTATTTCGGTGTGGTCCACCGGACTTTTCTCTCTGCCATTCGTCTGACATTTGAAGGATCGAAACCGATCTCTGATTGTATTGTAAACTTTCTCCACCTAGGTCTTGGTGATAGGGGCCTTGGAAAGCTAATGGACGGTCTAGATTGTCCGTTTGAGCAGTGGATGGGGTCCACAACTGAGAACCGACAGCTGCTTCTCGGTCGTTGTTTAAATGAAAAAGGAAACTTCTGTTTTGCGGAAGGTAGTAGGTCAAACCGACTTTGACTCAACTGGCTGGTCCGGTGCAACGCGGGCATGTGTACTCTATGTACACACGTTGTACATGTGGGGTCCACTGAGATATTTCTATGAAATCCAATCCATCCATTCATTTTATCATCTCATTTTAACCGTGTGGACCAAATCTGAAGCATATCTGGGACCCAGGTGGGCCCCAATTTACCGATCTACGGGCTGATCTGTCTGTTAGGCCACTTCCAGGGGGATCCAACGGTTGAAATTCGACGTGTACGGTTAATTCATAGTTTTCAGGCCATGTATATAGTTTCAAGCTGAACGGATGGTGGAAACCCCATGATCTTGCATTCTGGACCAGTTTCGGGCCATTTTTAACGTGAACGGCTTAATTTTCTCGGATCCCTAGTGTTTAAATCATTAATCTTGGTCTCATGGAGTCTCATCCAATGTCTTAGTGAATTCTAAATGTTAAATCCATGCTTTTAGCCTCTTATTTCAATCTAAGCTCGTAATTACACCTTGCAGCACAAACACAGTTAAATCAGACCGTTAGACAGTACAATGTTCGTAAATCCAAGCAATAACTGGGGTCTAATATACAATATTTGACCCTCAACAACGTATGAGTGAGAAGGGGATGAAAGTGCTATTGTAAAAATGGAAGCTATTAGGGCTGAAGTCTATTGACTTGGAATTCTGCAAGGACTGCGTGTATGATAAGCAGAAGAGGGTGAGCTTCAAGAAGACAGGACACGATCCAAAGACGCATCTGTTGGAGCTTGTACACACTGACATGTGGGGACCAGCACAAGTATCATCTCTTAGTGGCTCACGTTATTTTATTTCCTTTATTGATGATGTTAGTAGAAAACTATGGGTTTATTTCTTAAAGCATAAATCTGATGTATTTGATGCGTTTAAAAAGTAGAAAGTTATGGTAGAAAACGAAACAGGTAAAATAGTAAAGTGTCTCAGATCTGATAATAGGAGAGAGTATTGTGACAAGAGGTTTGAGAAGTATTGTGCAGCAAGTGGAATCAAACATCAGAAAACGATTCCAGGGACATCTCAGCAGAATAGTGTGGCTGAGCGCATTAACAGGACCATCCTTGAGTGCCCCTGGAGCATGCGGTTATATGCAAGGTTACCCAAGACCTTTTGGGTAGATGCTGTAAATACTGTCATATATCTTATCAATAGAAGTCCCTCAGTACCATTGGATGGTGAGCTACCAGAAGAAACGTGAACTGGGAAAGAAGTGAACCTTGCACATCTCAGAGTGATCGGTCGCACTTCATATGTTCACATTGATGAGCACATAAACAAGCTAGATGCGAAGTTCGGGAGGTGCACGTTTATAGGCTACGGGCAGGATAATTTTGGCTACAGGTTTTGGGATGCAGAAAACAGGAAAATCATCAGAAGCAAGGATGTAGTCTTCATTGAAAAAGTGATGCATAAGGACAGTGTGCAAGAAAATAAGGCTGAGGAAAAGGAATTCGTAGAGTTAGAAGAGTTACCGGACACAGGAGTTACAACGCCATAGGATGGTCATGCACAGGAGCATTATGAGGCAGAGCCGCATACACCAGTTGTGAGGAGGTCTACTCGGGAGAGGAGACCCACGGTCCGATACTCACCCTCCTTATATTATCTACTGCTGACAGATAATGATGAGCCAGAGTGTTTTGAAGAGGCGTTACAGTCAGATACATGGGTTAAGTGAGAGCAGGGCATGGATGAGGAGATGGACTCTCTTGAGTCTAATCGTACATGGGAGCTAGTCACTCTACCTAAGGGTAAGAAAGCCCTTCATAACAAGTGAGTTTACAGACTGAAGGAGGAGCATAATGGTTCGAAACGGTACAAGGCAAGACTAATTATAAAAGGGTTTCAATAGAAGGCGGGTATCGATTTCATAGAAATATTTTCACCTTTGGTGAAAATGTCTACTATTCGTATGGTCTTGAGTATAATGGCTACAGAGGACTTACATCTAGAGCAGCTAGATGTTAAGACAGTCTTTCTTCATGGTGACTTTGAAGAAGAGATATATATGTATCAGCCGACAAGATACGTGGCACTAGGTAATGAGAACAAAGTGTGCAGACTAAAGAAGAGTCTATATGGCCTGAAGTAGGTCCCGAGGCAGTGATACAAGAAGTTTGACAGTTTCATGTCGGGAAACAGTTTTAGGAGATGTCATACAGACCACTGTTGTTACTTGAAGAAGTTTGATACGTCATACATCATCTTTCTTCTGTATGTTGATGATATGCTTGTGGCCGGTTCAAGCATGAAGGACATCTCAGATCTCAAAAGATAACTGTCTAGAGTGCCATGAAGGATTTAAGAGCTACAAAATAAATCCTACGCATGAGGATAAAGCGTGACAGGAAAAATAAGAAACTAATTTTATCACAGGCAAAGTACATAGCCAAGGTACTTGATCGATTCAATATGGGAGGTGCTAAGCCGGTTAACACTCCATTAGCTAACCACTTCAAGCTGTCTAAGTAGCAAGGGGTAAAGGCACAGGAGGAACGGGACTACATGACTAAAGTCTCATATGCGTCAGTGATTGGGAGTCTCATGTATGCTATGGTGAGTACGAGGCCAGACATTGCTCAAGCAGTGGGAGTTCTTAGCAGGTTCATGAACAACCCCAGGAAGGAATATTGGGAAGCTGTGAAGTAGATCCTTAGATACCTGGTAGGTACTAAGGATGTAGGGTTGTGCTATGGTGGATCGAAAATCAAGGTACAAGGTTTCGTGGATTCAGATTTGGCAGGAGATATCGACAACAGAAGGAGCACTACAGGTTATGTGTTTACTTTGGGTAGTGTTGTAATCAGTTGGGTCTCTCAGTTACAAAAGATAATATTTACCAGTACGACAGAAGCAGAATATGTTGTAGCTACAGGAAGCATGAAAGGAGATGATATGGATATAAGGTTTTATGGAAGAGTTGGGTAAAAAGCAAGTAGATTATAAGCTGTACAGTGACAGTCAGAGTGCAATACAATTAGCTAAGAATTTAGCCTTTCATTCAAGGACCAAGAATATTGTCATCAGATATCACTTCATTTGTTCGTTACTAGAAGATGGATCGATTGTTCTGGAGAAGATTTATACAAGTAAGAATCCTGCAGATATGTTGACTGAGGTGGTCACAAGGGAGAAGTTGAAGCTCTGTTCAGCTTTGATTGATCTTCAGGCTTGAAGACGAGGAGATGGTGCACTCCGGATGAAGAAGACGAAGGTTTATGGCAATGTGTCTCCAAGTGGGAGATTGTTGAGAATGTGGAGCCACATCTAGGTCGTAGGGGCCCGCTCGACCGATCGTGGACCAGCTCGACTCAAAGTCCAGCGAGTCCTGTTTTTTCATGTTTGGGCCCTTCGACCGGTCGTAGGAACTGTTCGACTGGTCGTAGCTCCCCTTCGACTAGTCGTAGGTTACGTAGATTCATTTCCGAATCTGATGCGAACTGTGGATTTTGGTGTCGCCTTTCACAAGGGTGCAGAAAGGAAGTTACCTAAACTATATATAGGTGTTCCTAGGACTTTTTTAGGGTATTAAAATATTGAGAAATAATTCTAAGGTGTGGGCTAAGGATTTTTTATATTCTTCCAAGGGAAAGGTTAGTATTTTGCCTTGTAATCTTTATTTTTCTTCATAGTGGAAGTTTGTATTCATGATTTTTTACCCTAATTTGGAGTTTTTCCACGTATATCTTGTCTTATGATTTGTTTGGATTACTTTGATCAGTTTCTAGTTTATATTTCTTCCTGTTTATCGTTTGTGGGTGAGGCCTGAGATTGGATCTCGGCTCACTGCGTTGTTGGCGTGCTGCACAACAGGGGCGACCCCTCATATCCCCCTCACCTCACACTCAGACGGAGATGCACATTCCTCTCTCTTAGTCTCCTCTTCTCTCGTTTGTTATCAACCTTCTTCTTCTTCTTCTTCTTTTCTTTGTTTCTATTTCTATACTAATCTTACTCTATAAAAATTCTTTCAAACTATCTTGTAACTCCTAAAGAAGTCTTTGTACATGCGCTCCGTATATTGGCCCATGACTTCTCAAGTTTGATAGTCATGTCTTGGTGGAATAAATGAGAAAAAAATTCTCTCAATGGGTTTTCTCAAGTTTTGATAAAAGCCTACTCCCACATGCCAACTTAACATATATATCTATACGGTAGTAGATCACAGCATCTGATGGCCCCACTTTGTGGATCACCGGCCTAAAATTCATGCCATCAACTCATTAGGTGGGTCACATGTGGGAGTTGATCTTTACCAGGCCACTCAATAGTGCACTGGTTAAGTTGATATTTCCTACCACCAAGGGTAGTGGTTTTGATTCCTACCTTCCCAATTTACCTTCATTAATTTTCACACTCTAATTCACTGATTGACTCAGTTCGAGTGGTCGAGTCAACTCGACTACTTTTCTTGAGTTGGAGTTGAGGAGACGCAGGACCAAGTTTTCTAGAAACTCGGTTCCAAATATCACTGAGTCGACTCATCTGAGTTTTAAGTGGACCGAACAAGTTTTAAAAGTACGATTGTTCTTAAACTACATTAGTTTTGAATGTGTGGCCCACCTGATTTCAAGCTAGTTCATCTACACAGTTGGGCCTTCCTGATAGATTAGTTTAGGAGTCCAAAATAGCACATGCTTGGCAAGCATGTGGTTAGCAGGGTTGAAGTCCATGACGTATGATTGGTTGAACTCACACTCAGAAACAACGCAATCTCTATCTTAATGCTTTTCTTCAAGGGAAGTTATTTTGATACTCTGGCTTTGTATGACAATTGATACATAGGTATGGACTCACTACTGTCACTAAGCAAATTCCCAAAATCAGTTTGATAGAACAATCCTAACCTCTAATTCTTGGACACTTGTTTGTTAAAATAAGAGCATTTGATTTTTATTTATTTATTTTCATTTTTTACCCTCCAATAAATGTCAACTAATAAGAAATAACTAATCGAAACATTGTTATTTTTGTTATTTCTGGAAAATGAACAGCGAGAATTTTAGGAACAGGGACATTCTCGATTGGTAGCCCACCTTGTGAATGGTATGGATCTTGCCCACTAAAGATGGGGACCTTAGCCAACATTCGACTTTCCACAGTAATTCCATTAGTGCGTAAGGCATCTTTATAGTACAAGTAGTAGTCCGCCCCATGCAGACCACCTGGCACAAAAATCACACCCTTCAGCTCATCAGGTTATTAGATATTTTGATATAATATTCATCTGTTGGCTGTTGCCCATCGACCGATTTTCAAGATCAGTATTTTCATGGAGGCCTAATATTTTCATGGTTAGTCCACTATAAGTAACATTTTAGTGGTTAAAATAGGCTGCTTGAATAGTGATAGTGCCCTCACTTCTAGGAGATTTAGTTCGAGAGGGGATAAGGTGATACCCGGGCCTCGGTCAAGAGGGTGTGGCTCTTAATGTATCCATGCTGTCCATCTGTTTCTTCTCTCCTCTTTTTAATTTTCTTTTATCTTTTTTATTTCCAGATTATTTCAGGGCATTATGCCAAAAATGAAGCAGATCCAATTATCAGATGGACCATGCCGTGAGAAACGGTAGTGATTGACCATTAATAGACCACAAGTTTTGGATCAAGCTGATATTTGTTTTTCCCTTGGATCCAAGCTTATGTGACCTTATCAACAGATTGAATGGTAAATAAACACTACGTAAACATTAATGTGCGTCCTAAGAAAGTTTTAATGGTAGGACAGTCTATCATCACTGTTTCTTGTGGCATGGTCTACCTGATAATTAGGTCTTCTTCATTTTTGGGATAATGCCCTAAAATGATTTGAAAAAATGAATGGACAGCAGGGATACATAATACATACATCAAGGTGGGCCCATGATAACTCCACGGTAAGGGCAACACCATCTTGGTTGTGATGCCAAGGTCTCACCTAATCCGCTCTTGATTAGCTCCTGTCAGGAAAATGCAAACTTTCCTTTTATAGTTTCGTTGGAAACCAGTTCGATTTAATTGTCATTTTTGTGATTTTAGGAAGCTCGTGGCCAAAAATAACTTTTATACAAGGCCCAATGCAGATTATCTTATAGCACGGAGTATGCTCAAATGACATAGATAGCCTCCTGTATGATGATAGAAAGGACATTCTCACAGGAACTGATTCATATGTATCTAATGCATCTAAAGGGATTGGTTTTGTAAATTGATAAACACTCACTACTCACCCAAGAGATACTCACAGTCCACACTATTACTCATCCCTCCTTACAATATACATCAGAAGGCATAATCTATTAGAGGATAGTGCATCAATGTATGTCAAAAGACTTTAACATAGGACTTTCATGAGATCCACCTCATCCATCGAGTGCATCACCTCATTTCCATCATTGAAACCAAAACCTGTGATCAACAAAAATTAAGGTCTGCCACATTATAGAAAACATTTGAGATGGAACGCCCATCATATAGTAGTAATTTGTAGGACCCACTGGTGTGTATATTCCATCCAATTCATTTATATGATCTATTTCATCGAGAAAAATAAATAATTTTTTTTAAAAAAAAAAATATTCAGGTGTGTCTTTCCACGTAAATTTAAAAGTTGCCTGTATGTTTTGGGTGGCCGACATGACTGCTTAATCATCTTAAAAGGTGGTAAATGCTGTGAGCACTGGATTTCACGCATATATTCCGCGCCAACGAAAGAGACGCGGATTTGCTGGATAGCCTTCCGCGGGAAGTTTCTGCGCTGAAACCTAGGTGGGGCTCACTGTAGAGTTTGTATAAAATCTAACCGGTACATCCGTTTTGTCAGATCATTTTAGAACTTTAAACCAAAAATAAGAAGTATACAAGAATAAAGTGCGCCGCACTAAAGGAAAAGGTAGGTAGGGAGATTCTTACCGTTGAAATCTCCATGGCTCGAGAGTGATGTTTACATGCCATCCATACCGTTCATACCGTCATTCCTACTGAGATTAACTGAAAACACAAACAATAGGATGATTCAAAACTTCTATGGCCCCACGAATATTTCAACTGTGGACATTCAATACTCACATTTTCGGCCCACTTGAGCATTGGATCCGGATCATTTTTTGTACCATACCCTAAAGTGATCTCACAAAATGGATAGATGGGGTGGATTTCATAAAAATATCACGGTGGGCCCCACCTAGGTTTCCAGGAACTTCTTGCGAAAACCTTTGAAGGAAATCCTTGACCCAATGAGAGTTATGTTGACGTCACCAAAGAATGCCCAACGATGTATGTGTTATAGCCACACTGTATATCTATTTTGTGAGATCATTTTAGGTCAAAAATTTTCCTATGGCCCGCTGTGATGTTAATTATTTCCCATTTAATCTGTTCATAAGGTCACACCACACAGACCTTGAACAAATATCAGCTCCATTCAAACTTATGTAGGCATTCAATATCCACTACTTTCTGTGGTGTGGTCCACTTGAGCTTTGGATCTGCCTTGTTTTTAAGCACAAGCCTTAAAATGATCTCACAAAATGGATAAATTGTGTGGATATAACACATACATTATCGTAGGACGCACAGAACTGAACTGGGTGATGTCAACACACCATGTAGGTTTAGGTTGTGTGTGGCACACCAGGCAATCCGCTTCTCAGCTCAAGGTATCAAATGTTTACGATCACTGGGCCTCTTGCCAGTCACATAATCAGGCAGCGAATAAACAATTCCTTTCAATTCAGCTTACCTGCAACAATTGTCCCAGCACTTAGGGTGTAGTATGGCCTCTTAGAACTTGAGGGCGAAAGCCTTTCCCAAGAAGTTGGGAATCTAGGTGCGGCTGCTGTGATGTTTGTGACCTGTGAATCTGTTTTGCGACCTCATTTTAAGACATGGATAAAAAATGAGCTCGATCCAAGACATAAGTGGGCCACATGACCTAGGTGTTTCTTGCGTAGGTATCATATGCGGATGCAATTTGGCTAGTGACCCAACACCAGCCAGATAGCTGGTGTAAGCTCTATAGCCCTATCATGATTTATGAGTTTTATCCATGCCGCCTATCCATTCTGCCTGCTTATTTTAGGGTATGGCCATAAAAATGAAGCAGAATCAAATCTCAGGAGGATCCTACCACAAGAAACAGTGAGAAATCAGCAGGTTGGATGGCAAATAAACATCACAGTGGGACGTGGGAAGTTTTTAATGGCGGATGATCAATCAACACTACTTTCCTGTGGTATGGTCCACCTGAAATTTGGATTGACCTCATTTTTTAACCGTGCACTAAAATGAGCTAGAAAAATGGATGGACAGCGAGGACAAAACATGGCCCGAAACAGTTTAAAATCCAGCCGAGACCTACCCAGGCCCGGCTCGTTGACAGCCCTAGACACGAGCTCTTTGGTCACTAGCCAAACCGTCATCCCTCACACGCACACCATGTGTCAAAATCATCTCCCATGTATTCCTTGCGTGGGCAGCTTTGGCGGATGCTTGACTGGGGTGCCCACCACCGTCCATCCATTTTGACAGCTCATTTTAGATTATGATCCCAAAAATAAGGTAGGTCCAAATTTCAGGTGGACCATGTCACAGGAAACAGTGTCAATTGATAATTAAAAACTTCCAGCGAGCCAAAAAGTTTTGTGTGGTCCCTTTGTCTACGTCTTTGTGGGCTTATCAATAGGTTGGATGAGAAACAAACATTCCGCTGGCTCCCAAAAAATGGTGGGTTTTCGATCACCACTACTTCATGTGGTGTGATCCACTTGAGATTTTGACCTGCTTCAATTTTAGGATCATACTACTCTTAAATCAGCTGTCAAAAACGGATATGCAGCATAGATGTAAAGCACGTACATCAAGGTGGGCCAAGCCATGTGAGTCTCATGAGTGGAGGCCCCACATCACCAAGCACAAGCCTTCAGTAGTAAGTGGCTACGGCACCTGCCACGCACACGCGAGCCATGACAGGAATCATCTAGGGCATTGTTTTACTCACTGCCTAAAACAATCAATGCCATGGGGCTCATATTGCTGAATGTGCAACATCACCTCTGTTTATGAGGTTCCTTCTTCTTCTTAATCCTACACTTTTCCCTACCATGTCCAAATCAAGGGAAATAATAATAGAGCGAGTAATAAATAATAAACACTTCCAACACAAGCAAGTAAATGATGCAGAGTGAGTAATGGACAGTTATATGGCCAAGATGGATCAGAAAAGGCTTGATCACAAATGGAAGTGATCCGGGCCTTCCAAACCTTAAATCGAGTGTATCCCGCAAATCAGAATTGAGTTATTCAACTTAACATATATGATTTTGGGGTAGGACAAGCTACTGCACAAGCTGAATTTGCTAAAATCCGCTAGATTGACGGTCGAATGTTCAATTTATTTATAGTAAGTTTTAGTTTGATTGTAACTCTTTATCTGTTGGGCTTTGGGAGTTGTGTTGTCACGCCCCAGACTCGGTAATCGGACTCACAAGGAATCCGATGGCTGGTTCTGGCCGCAACAGCCTCCGTAGTATCCCATTCTCGGCTCCTGAGGAAGGTTCCGATCCTAGGATGCTACAAAGAGGATTTTCATAACAATATAAACATTTTTAATACGAGCATACTCAAGATCACAACAAGTATATATGAGAATAACAAGGCACACATCACAAAATTCACGATGAATTTGAACTTCTACAAGTATCCATAAGGTCCAAAAGGACGTGCATTAGATAATAGAAAAAGGAAAGGAAGGTCTGCAACACTGGGGTCCTCAAGCTTAACTCTGCTCAACGCTCTACCGCTACGACGCCTGTCTAGGGTCTCCTACACGCATCAATTGTGCATAAGCTTATAAAAGCTTAGAGGGTAGTGAAAGTGTGTGATAATGGTATACAGAAGAATAATAGGAGATACACGAAGGGAAACATTCTCAATGACAATATCACTAGCCTTATCAAGGCTTATCATGAATACAATGCAATGAGTACTAGGCGCCATACCAAGGCATTGCATGAAGGGGCTTATGCAACTAATGCTAATGCGATGCAAGTAATGCTAATGCTCATATCCAAACCATATGTCAAGTATATTTCTAATCATAAAGAAATCACCGGGGTCCATTACACTGCTGAATGACTGCCGCTCTACAGACCCCGCACAATCAAACGAGTGTAAGAGACCTCACTACCCGCCTGTGGACAGCCAATCACCAGCAAGGCCTGACAGTAGCGGACTCACTTACGAGCTGGTCAGACTCAGCCTAGCAATGCCTATTTACATCAGGTGAGTAAGGCCACACCCCATTCTAATCGACTACACGATAGTGGGAGTCGCGGCCTTAAGGTGTAAGGCTCTGGTGCGCTCTTATTTCCACTCGGTCAGGGCACTAGAGCAAATCCTTGGTACTATGGAAGTTTTATGAATTTCACCCATGGACATCCTATGCACCCTATATGCTCAGATAACATTTTCGGTGTCCAATCATAGTCATCCATGATGTAACTGTGGAGCCTATAGCCCTGATGAAGCAAGGGCGATAATTGTCCATATGGTATGCAATGCCAGATGCATGAATCACACAATCAACCATGCATCAATTCCAAGCATCCAACGTGCTCAAGGGGGAATACTACGTCCCTCGGAGAAGGCAACACGTAATGCCCAATGACACAATATGACCACACACACACAGTGTCAACCAAACATACAATGATGTACATGGGCCATGAGGATGAATTTAATCACACTATATAGCGATATACAATGTATATTACATTCTTCCTATCCAAAAAGGAACCAAGACTAGGTACTTAGATAATATCCTTAAGGAATCCAACTTCTAGTGGGGGCCCATTTACCTGGGGTAGCCCATGAGACTAAGTATATAAGCTACGGGTCTAAATAATATAGAAATGAGCCTAGTAAGAGTCTAAAATGAGTATCCAATCACCCTTAAATACAACCGGACCTAGAAGGGTCCATAATGGGGACATTTAACCACCATTCCCTAAAAAGGCATATCGATCATGAACTATACGGATAAAATGTCAAGGCCTACATTTAAAATAAAAATAAATGTAACCACATGCATATATTCCTCATAATAAGCCATAAAAAGATATAATTCTACTTTTAAAATATGGGCTCTGAGAGAAAAATTAAGGCCCAAGGCTCAATTCTCAATGGCTATATAATCCATGCATTAAGTTGGACTTGGTGGGCAGCCCGCGTACACAATTTATGACCAAAAATAAGTTTAAGTTTGGATGAAATAGGCCCCACTACATCAGCCCAATAACTAGCAATTTAAGTGGACAACCAAGGGCCCAATACTATCCTTATCTCAGCCCACATGTCCATCAAGATGGTGGAAGTTGGCCCAATATATGGCTGGGCCAGGCTAGGACGTCCCAACCCACTCTGGGCCCATGGGATGCCCCAAAAATCTGATATAAGATTGGGTTCTCATGTAATCACTAAAGGTGACCCAAAAGAATGCACTGATTAAGTCCAAAGATTATAAGAAAACGTAAGCATATAATGCGTACACAAGTTCTCAATATGGTGGGCTCCACAGCCAAATAAAGTTTTAACCATAAAATTATACATTTAAGGTCTTTTGATAAAATTTTGGCCCGTTTGACTTCCTAAACTTGTTAAGGTCAAAAAATTAGTTAATTATGTGGAAATAATCTCATGAAGGCCAACTATACTCATTGGGGGACCCCACCAGATGGATAGTGTGTATATATCATGAAAAGATCAAGTGGGTCTGCTACTGGATTATGAGTCCAGCAGCAACCCAAGGCAGAGAGTGCTTCCATGATCAGGCGATCCAAGGCTTGAATGGCCTAGACCAACATACGTTGAGGTAGGCTCCACATACATCCAAATTTAGCCTCAAATAAATGGCCTAGGGTTTATAGTGGGCCTTTAATCATTCATAAAGAAATCCATGGGCATACCTTAGGATCACCCAAGAGGACATCCAACCTCAACTGGTTTCCAAGAGGTAGCTCACCACTACTCGAGCATGAAATAAGGCTCAAGGCTTAAACAATCCTTGGCCTAATGAGCCATACACTGAACCCAATACTTAGGTAGCATGGTGGCCCCTTAAGTAAGGTTTGGGCCCAACTATAAGGGTCATAAATCCACTCATCATGGTGGGCCTAATGGGCAACCCAGTAGTTCAACCGTATGGGCAAATTTCACACTTAACACAAGTGAGTTGGGCCTCTCATCTTAGCCCAAGTATAGGGTTAAATTGGTGGGCAACCAAGGGCCCAACTACTTGCATATTACGGCCCACAAACCCATCACAATAGGTAGAAGAATATAGGCCCAAAGGTCAATGGGTCTATCTAAAAAGTCTCAATCCAAAAGGCCTAAGGAACAAGCAATTAAACACACACAACGATCCACATAAAACCCAACTTGAGTGGGCCTCAGATGGGCCCTAATTAAACCTAAAAATACTGAAGGAAAAATAGAAAAATAACAGAGTAAATCTACCTCAAATATGGTGGTCCATGTTACCCTAAAACAAACATTTATGGGCAGCACCATTGGGCCCATTGCTAAATTTCCAGCCCACCCGCTTTCTGGGTTGTTAGAGTTCATCAATTTAATTAGTTTATGGTATATTTATTTTCTGATGGCCCACATACATCACTGTGGGTCCCACCAGATGAGAGAGGGATGCATAACACATATTACAAGTGGGCCATGCTACTAGAATACAGGCCCAGCAATAGCCCAATGTAGGGGCGTCCCATGGTGGGTAGTCCTACGGGCATGGGAATTTGGGTCAAAACTGACCCAAACTTGTATGCCACACCATGGTCAGTACAGGGATCCGATGGTCCTGAAACTTTGCAGGATGGTCCTTCCATGGGTGGGAAATACCTCCACAAAATTTTGTGATTTTTAGACGGTCAGAAGTATTTTAATTAGTTTAAATAATATAGACTATCCAGAAAATCTGGTTAATCTAGACGTCCCAACGTGGTGGGCCGGTCCAGCCCTTACCACAGTGTGCACAGAGGGCCGTTGACCCTAAAATTTAGTAGGTGAGTCTTACCATAGGTGAAACACCTCTCTGTAAATTTTTATAATTTTTGGATACTCAAAAGTATTTTAATTTATTTACAGAAGATAGTCTGCCTAAAACTTCTTGTCATCCTGGACGTCCCGACATGGTGGGCCGGTCCAGCCCTTGCCATAGTGTGCACAGGGGTCTATTGGCCCCAAAATTTTGTAGGTGGGTCGTACCATGGGTGGGCCACCTCCATGCAAAATTTTAGAATTTTTGGATGGCAAAAGTATTTTATTTAATTCATACAATTCATGGACAGCAAGATTGCAAAAAATACAGGTTGCTGCCCCTTTTGGGTCACCCATGGAGTGGGCCCATGCCATAGAAATCAAGAGAAAGTGGTTGGGAGAGGTGCCTCTACTGCTGTGTATCAAGGTAGGGTCCACATCAGTGGCCCACCATCCTAAAACATGGCCCACAAAGGGGCTTTCCAAGCCCATATACATGGCTGGACGGTCCCACATGTTGGACCGTCCAGGCCCTTGGGCCTAGCTCTTGGGTATCCCAATGAGGGGCTTCATGGGATGGTTGTTAGCATACATCAGGGTGGGGGTCCACACACCAATGACCCACCCTTAACTTCTTCAAAAATAAATCAAGCATGTGTGCCAAACACTTCCCAAAAATCAGCAATATGAGCTTATAAGAATTTTGGACAGCAAGGTATATTGCTGCCTAGTTCAACCCATAAATAAAAGTCCAGCAATAAAAATCTTCATATACATTAAGGTGGGGCCACCTAGATGGGCTACACACATTCGAAACATGCTCCAAATCAATTCAGACCTTGCATGTGAGAATAGACAACAAGGTGGACCTCCATATGTCCAACAAATGGGACATAGGGACGTCCCATCAAGGGTGGACGGTTGGACGTACCTTGCACATCAGGTGGGCCACCATGATCATCAATATTAGGGGGGAAAAGAAATAGAGAGAGAAAACAAAAGAGAGATCAGCCATTCAAGAGGGATTTCGCCACTATAAATCCCTTATGCACAAAGAAAAACAGCCATACAATGCTTATCTCATGGATCTATGCATGCATGGACCTCCATAATAAGAATCTGAGGTGGGGATGCCATTACCACCATAAAACAAAGGTCTAAATGACCTTGGAAGGGCTGAGATGATGAAATACATTATGATGGGGTCCATAAAGGATGGCCCCATCATATAATGACACATGCATGAAGGATGGCCAATGGCCACATCAAAAGGATTAGATGGGATCTCCACCATGGATTGGTGGGTCCCACTTGTCCCATACATGAAGAAATAAAAGAAATAAGAGAGAAGAGAGAAATCAGCACTAGTAGAAGCACCCACCTTGGATTTTCAAGCTTCCACCAACACTAGGGATCTTAAGCTCTAAGGTTTAAGATTCAATGGTCAAGATGGGACTATGGTGGCTAGATGATAGATGAAAGGAGGGAGAAAAATGCTAGAAAATGGGAGGAGGGCTAGACGTTAGAGAGAAGAGGAAAAGAAGAGAAATGAGAAGGAAGAGAGAGAGAGAGAGAGAGAGAGAGAGAGAGAGAGAGAGAGAAGTTGTAAGGAGGTGGTAATGATGGATCTGTAAGAAGGGTAATCATAGCTATGGGAGGAGATTACTATGCTCATAGGGTTTAGGTTAAGATTGGATAGTATCTAAGGTGGGTAGTGTTTATTCCATAGAATTGTAGTGTGTGGGTAATGTGCTTGGGAAATTGTGTCATATAAGTGGTCTATATGCTTTTGTACAAAAAGTGGGCCACATAATGAAATGCTCATAACTTTTGATCCATAAGTCGGATGGACACACAAGACAGGTCATTGGAATCGCAATGACGATGTGAATAAGATGGCATAAGTCTCAGGTCGATCCAAGTTGAGTCTACGTGACCGGACTCAAGGATGACTGCAAACACAATCCAAGGGTCGTGGGTAGCCGGGATTCGACTGGTAGGACCGCGAGACCAAGATGAACGAGATGCATACTCACATACACACATGCACACATACGAATTCGGGTCGGGTCTCACATGTGTCCGTCATAAAAAGTACTTAGAATAATTAGAAGAATGTCCTAGTTCAGCCAAATAGGACACTTATTATTTTTGGCTAAAAACCTTATGCACTAGTAGAAATCATGACCATATATAAATAGTAAGTTTACTTTTTATAATAAGTTGCGATTTCTAGGAGTTTTAGTTATAGTTTGATTCCGAAACTTCGTCCATGGCTTAGTATCCCTATTTAAAGGGTTGTAGACTCATTTATTTGGATCATCATTCAAATTACAAATTTTTCTAGAATTGTTTTCTGTTTTCCCTCTATGAGGAGTCTAGAGAAGCTCCGTGGTTTAAGAGTAGTTATTCTTAAGGTAGACAGTGATCGACCTTATCATGTTCATCCCTGCATCGGTAAATAATCAAATAAGTGCAAGAGACACAAAGATTTTACATGAAAAATCCTTCATATGATGGGAAAAAAAACTGCAAGACTTATTTTGACAAACCTAGTATATGTTAGAGATAATGAAACTACAATCATCAAAAGAACAATCTCTCCTAGATACTTAAACATACCACTTAAAAATAAAATAAATAAATTTTTTCACCAATTATGAATTATACAAAACCCTTAAACAACCCTTTGGAGAAGATGATAAACAAAACCTCATAACCCCTGAAGATAAAAGCTCTCTTATAATCAACAAGAATGAAGAAAAAAAGCACCTTGTTCATCTTCTTTTACCAATTCTTCTCTTCTCCAAGATAGAAAATCTCTTTTGTACGTGTGTTTTCTTTTCTGTGGCCACGACAATGGTTCCAATGATAGGAGTTCATCCATGTTGTTTCTTATCATGCGGCCCACCTAGTCTTGAATTTGCCTAATTTTTGAAATCTCATCCAATTGTAACATTGAAATTGATGGATGGAAAGGTCCAACATAGTTTTGGGACTAAGGAACTCCCTATGACCGAGCACACAGGCAAGACAAATCCTATAAAGTCATTTTTCAGAATAATTTACCACAGCTTATACCTTTAAAAAAAAATAAAAAATAAAAAAAAATCTTTTAAGATGTCACATGACACATTGTGATTGGTTACAATTGATATCATGTGTAGCTAAGTTTGTGTTGTCATTTTCCCTTTCTCACTGACATGCCATTTATGCAGGACATACGTGTCATGTAAGCACAATAGGCCCCACCAAAAGATAACCTGGCATAAAAAATCAAAACCAAGTCCGTTGATCAAGTAGGCCACACCTTTGGAATCAATGGACAACGGTAGGAACCCAACTTACATGTGTGGGCCATTTAAGGGGATTTAGATTGCAAGTCATTTAAGATAATTTACTTATATACCACAAATTACTTGTCTTTATATATATATATATATATATATATATATATATATATATATATATATATATATATATTAAAAAAAAAAAAGACCCATTCCATGTGAAAATTTACAACCAATATACATTCGGGCCGCCCCCAATTTCAAAAAAAACCGTGGGGAGGCCTATCATAAGCGAACACATATAAAGAAAAGGAGCACTACACAGCCTAACGAGGGGATCTGATGGAGCCTAGACAAGCCTTGTCAAGAAAAAGGAGTCCCCTAATATGGGGAGGGGGGTAGGAGGGGAGGGAGACAGATGAAAGTGTTAGCTTGAAGAGAGCTACCATGACAGGCCATGACATCTGCCAAGGCATTCCCCTCTCTCAAAATGTGGGAAAACTTGAAATAGCCCTTCTTTCTCAACGAGTTAATTCTAGACAACCAGTACATCCAGGACCAGGCAGCAGAAGAGGAGCCATTCATCTAATCCACCACCAACTTGGAATTGGATTCAACCACCACCTTACACAGTCCCTGGGCCAAACAAAGCAACAACCCATCATGGACTGCTTTTAGTTTAGCCTTAATGTTGGACCCCACTCTGTAACTTGTTGAAAATGCAAAGATTAGACTCCCCTAGTCGTCTTTACAGATCCCATCACCACCGGACCAGCCTGGGTTATAGATGGTGAAGCCATCCACGTTAAGCTTAGCCCACCCTATCTCAAGGTTGGACAACCTGATGATCCGCGTAGGCTCCCTCGACAAGAGGGGGCGTCAATGCCAAGCTCCCTAAGAGAGTTACGAGTCAAAGAGGGCATATTCCTGGAGGTAGGCTACCCTTGAAGTAGCGAGGAAATGCTCCATTTAACTCTCGATATCATTATAGAGGCAGAGATGTGCTTCCCATCGAACTTGGCAGCATTTTTGGACTTCCAGATTTCTCAACAAATATTACCAGGAAAGGGACCTTCATCACAGCAAACACACCTGGAAGGGAGATGGATACCGTGGGATTTGATTGCAAAATCAATTGGGACTGCGTTTGATTTGAGACGCCACAGGAACAGAGAAATTTTTGACAATATTTGCGGGTGCCATTGCCATTTCACCCAGGGACTATGCTAGTTGCTAACACAGTAAAGGTCCCATGTTGATTTAACTGTAAATGGTCCTAGGCCGATTTAACTATAAATGATCCCGACACGTCTGGGCACTAAATGGAGTAGTCCTCTCCTTCAGAAATACAAAAACCTTCTTAGAATATAAAATCATTCACTTATTGAGGAAGGAAAGAAAATGCAGAGGAAGGAAGGAGGGGGCCAGCAGGGCCATTGACTTCACGAACTTCCAGGGAGAGAAGGGCCAAAGGAACCGGACTATTTACTCTGTCTAGTAAAAGGCCTAAATCGGACTAGTTATCTAAGTAGAAATTGTAGCACCCTTGGCCTAATATCCGCAAAGCATTGCTCTCGATAAAGGGGAGAAGCCTCCTGATACTCTTCTGAAGGGGAGAGGAGAGGAGAGGAGGGGAAGGCGGCCTATCCTGGGAGAGACCTGATCCGTATTTAGCTCTTGCAAAAGTGGCCCATAAATTCGTGTCAATTCCAAACCTGGCGTTCCATGCCATCTTAGATCGAATGGCCTTCATGACATCTTTAAGCTTTCTTATGCTAAGCCTGCCTTCATCCTTAGGCCTGGAAATCACATTCCAGTTCGTCCAATGCAGCTTTTTCTTTCCCTCTTCCCAACCTCAAAAGAAATCTGCGAACTTCTTTTCTAGATCGGAAAGGACCAACGACGGAATGTGAGAAGCCACCATGGTGTGCACTAGAATACTACCAAGGACATGCTGGATAAGAACCATCCTACCAGCTTGAGAGAGACATGTGGCTTTCTAGCCACCAATTCTGGCCTCTTCTCTTTGCATAAGAGATAAGAAATCATATCTTCTAATTCTACCATAGCTCAGCAGGATGCCAAGGTAGACTGTTCGAGGGCCTGCTTTGCGAATCTGTAAGATTCTTTCAATCTTCCTTATTCTGGCCGGCAGAAGCTTGTTAGAGCACAAGAATGAGCTCTTAGATAGGTTGATTTTTTGGCCTAATACACCTTGAAAAGAAGATAAAAATCTTTTAACTTGTCGGAGAGAGGCAAGACCTCTGTTAATACATAGAAGAGTGTTGTCCGCATAGAGAAGATGGGAAATGAGAGGGCTACCCTTGCTAAGCTTGAAGGGGGGCAGAAGCCACAAGATACCAATTGTGAGAAACCTCTACTGAAGGCCTCAGCAGCAATAATATATAAACTTGGCGATATCGAGTCATCTTGACGAAGCCCTCTCTCTGATTTGAAGAAACCCGAAGCTTCCCCATTAATAAGAACCAAAAACTAGACATTATTCCAGCACTTCTCAGCCATAGAAATCCAAGGATCAACAAATCCAAACTTCTGCAATACTTTCTTCAGAAACATCTCCATTCGATCCTGTCGTATGCCTTTTCCATGTCAAGCTTCAGAACAATGTTTCCCCCTCTAGTCTTCCTGTTTATATCTCTCAGCATCTCATGGGCAATGGCTATATTTTGGAAATAGAGCAACCCTGAACAAAAGCCCCTTGCTCAAGGGAAATAAGGCTTGGAAGCACCTTACTGAGCCTGGACGTTATAAGCTTGGCAAAGATCTTATAGATACAGTTGCACAAGCTGATAGGCCTATAATCTGAAAATTTCTTAGGAGCTAGGATTTTTGGAATGAGACAGATATGAGACATGGAGAAGGCACTAAGGAGGTCTCCATCATTAAAGAGGAAAGATGCTACTTTGAAAATGTTTGAGCCCACTATTTGCCAACTGCGAGTGAAGAAGGCCCTAGAAAATCCATCCGGGTCGGGAGCATCGTCCCTAGGAAGGGAACGAACAACAAGGTGAACTTCATCTATAGAAGGAGGCGACATTAGGAGCTTATTATCTTCTTCTGAAAGAATAGGAGGAATGGTCACTAGGACGTCACGAGCATTAACTATACTCTGAGATTTATAGTCCTCCTTAAAGAAATTCACTGCTGCCCCTTTAATGGCTAGAGGATCAGCCACCCGTTGGCCCGAATCCAGCTCAATCGAGCTGATAAATGCTTTTCTATTTCTTTCTGAAGCCGAGGGATGAAAGTATTTTGTGTTCCTATCTCCCTCCTTGAGCTAATTATTTATGGAATTTTGCATCCAGAAATTTCCTCCCTGAGCTCCAACTAGTTAGGTGAATTTTCACTTCTTTTTGCTCAATCTGGATCTGCTCTTCAAACCCTGTTGCAGAATTGGGGTGCTGTATTTTTTGCTCTATTTCTTCCAGCAGTTTCTCTGCCTGCTTGATTTAATCCAAGATGTTTCCAAAAGTTTCCTTGTTCGACCTTTTGAGAGTGAACTTGACATTCTTATGCTTTATAAGAGTGTTGATGATGGGGTGTTGAGTAGAGTCCCTCTCCCAAGCCATTTTCACAATATGAGAGTATAAATCATAGAACTCCCACATTCTCTGGAAGCGAAAAGGTCTTGGCTGAGTTGGGAACTGGCTGGGGAAAGAGAAGAAAAGGGGTATGGTCAAAGTTGGTGCGGGGGAGATGATCCACCTTGAATAGGGGAAAAGAATTGATCCAAGCTGAATTAAGGAGGACTCTATCGAGTCCGGCCCACACTCCAGAGTTGCCTGACTGATTGTTACACCATGTAAATTTATTTCCAGAGAAGCTGTTGTCGATCAAACTCGCATTGTTAATGGCTTCAGCGAACTCCAACATGTTGAGAATATTTGTGGATATGTTGGATCTTATCTTAATTTTAACCTATTAAGAAGATAAATATGTTTGGTAAACAATATTTTTATCAGCTTCTCTTCTTTTTCATCTCTCCTAGGCCTCCCTTTAGTAATTTATAAAACCCAAAAAATGTTTAAAAAATAATTGAAATGATTAAGTACTTTTAAGTTTTTTTTTTTTTTAAGTTACTTATAATTAATCATAAACTAAACTTACTTATTTAAAATAAGTTACTTATCTACTGTTGTAAGTAACAAAAATAATTTATTTGGTGGTATCTAAATGGGGATCGTAGGTTGCTTAAGATAAGTTACTTATGCCATAAATAATTTATCTTAGATTTTACTTATCAAGAGGATAAGCATCACTTGGTGGATGAACGTTATCATCTAGCGGCTTCCCAAGGCCTCGACTTCAGGCTGCCGTAGGCTGTTGTCTAAGCTGCACATTGTTCTCCACCCCCCCCCCCCCCCCCCCCCCCCCCCCCCCCCCCCTATTTAGCACCCATCTATTATCAAATGGGCCAAGCCCAGAAATGGTTGGATCAAAGTAAATGTTGATGGGTCCGCTAGGGGGAACCCAAGGGCGTCCGATAGTGGAGGGATTGGTAGAGGGGATAGTGGCGAGTTTATTTTTGCATTCTCGTCTAGGTACGAGATTGGATCAAGAATTAGTGCTGAGATCTGGGCAATCTATGATGGGTTTTTAATTAGCCTCAACATGGGCTTCTCTAAGGTGGTGGTGGAATCAGATTCCCACCTGTTACTGTCCTTCGAATGGGGTTTCTCTTCCACGCTGGAAATGGGAATCCTGGTTCGCTAGAATTCATAGGCTCAAACTTAGAAGGTAGGTGGAATTCGTCCACATCTTCAGGGAAGGCAATGCCCCACCGAATGGATTTGCCTGGTTGGGCAGCGAGTCTCAGTTCTTCTCCCTCTTTCGCTCTCCCTTAGAGCTTCCTTCCCTCTTTCGTGGTCTGCTCTTCCTTGACAAATGTAACACCCCGGATTTTGGCTAACCTGGGATTTGACGTCCTTAGGCAGTGGGTCAATTAAAACACCTGAAAAATCGTTCAGAACCCAATTCCATAGCCAAAGAAACCACTTAGGATAAATTTCTTTAGAAACTAAGCATAAGTTAGCTAGTGCAACGTTGGAGTGGCTGGGAAACAGTCCCTGATCACTTTAAATACGTTCTACAAGACCCAAATCGAGTAGAACCAATGACTCTAGAATACTCTATAACCTTGGATCAAACTCTAAACAGGTTTGTCCTCTGGACCATATTGAACTTTTGTATTGGATTTAGACCGCGCGTCGAAGGTCCGATACCTCCTATCTTATACCGTTAGAACCACCACGCTGGACTTGACAATCATCTCGAAAATCAAGTCAAACCGATAATCACAGAGTATTTCGTTGAACCCGAACTGAAGCGACCGCGAATAGGGACGAATTGGGAATTTCAAATTCAAATCTGGCACACGACTTGACGCGTCAGTATTAAGCGTTCTGACCGTCAGAATTCATCCAGATTACACCCTTGGATCAGGAAAAATATCTATTTATTATCATGGGACTTTCAGCCCTGATCTATGTGCGGTGACCGCTGAACTGAAACTGGTCCGCTACGTGCGATCTGCGAACCCTGCCAGACTGAAAACTTAATACGAGGTACATCCGGTACCCATGAGCTTAATTCTGATCGCAATCGACCAGGGGACCACCAGAAAGCAGTTTTTGGACCGAAACAGCCCCGAAATGGATAGGCATTAAGTAAACTTCGTCCCGGAGCCTATTTTCGGCGTTTCCAAGCTTATAAAAGGGGTTGAAACCCTCATTCCTTCCTTGCATCCGAATTTCACAAACCCTAGAAAAGAGAGAGAGAGTTTGAGAGAAAGGGAAGAGGAGATTTTTCCCGCATCCGAGCCCCTGACAGTGCTGCTTCAACACTTCATTCCAATCACCTGGCTGGTGATTTTTCCACTTTTTCAGGTATAGAAAAACCCCAAAAACTTGCTGATTTAGGGTTTACGTAGATTCTGAGCATGGTAGCTAACGTAATCCATGAATCAGGTTCTCTTACAGCCGTAGACGAAGCGTACACGCTCCGTTCAAAATCCCGCGACCGTAAGAGACTAGGTGAGGATTTTAGACGCTTTGATTGACGGTTTACAACGCTTTCAATGTCGTTTAATAGTAGATTATCGACGGCATCGCCGTTTGACATGTACAACATGCTTTCCGTTTCCTGTTTCGTAAATTAACGAAGAATATGAGATTTAGGGCATTTTAGTCATTTGTAGGAAGTACGGTCTCCATGCATAATTTTCTGACGTGATTGACATGATTTGTCGCCGCATTAGAGAGTTAGGAATGCTTGCACAATCAGTTTGGCGAAGAGATTCGCCAAGTTGCACACGTTGGGTCGACATACTATATGTGGACCTAAGTGTGTAGTGTATGTGTTTGTATAAATGCTTGTATTATTATGTATTGAATTAAATGATGTTATGTAGTAGATTGAGATTGATTTCATGATTAATATGCTGACCTAAATGATTTCCTACATGCTTACCTTATGCATGATTAACTACATGCATAGAATGTACGCCTTGAAGATTTGCTTAAGTTGAATATACATGGGAAGTATGCCTTGAAGGTTTGCTTAAGTTGAATGTTTTAACATGTGCTAACATGCTCACATGATGTATTTCAATTCCAATACCTTGGTATATAGTGTTAATGAAATTCCATAGATGTGTGGGACTTGACCTAGTCCAGGCAGTCGGTAACCGAGCGAATTCGTGGCTGACTGGTCATAGCCACGAACGACGCGTCGATGAACGTGATTCGTGTTGAAAGTTGGCGGCAGTGGTTAGGCCACGCGAAGTGTTTTACGCACTTCATGTCGTTTAACTCGAGATGCGATCGCACTAGTCGAGCCCGTCAAGTAACCCGACTGGCCGATGTTTGTTCACCTTGTATGTATCATAACTGCTTGAACCTAGGGTACTGAACTTACCATTGTAAACCCTATTAACCGTGGTACCTTGATCCACAAAGACTCATGAGCCGGGCATGGTGGTATGGGACACCGTGGTCGAGCTGTCGGCCTACGCTGGGGCCACAAACCTCCCCGTAGTGACCAGTGAGCACCTTGACTCGTGAGCAGATTATGGTGGTATGGGACACTATATTCTAGCTGTCGGCCTACACTGATCAGGCGACGAGCCCTTTGTAGTGACCGCGAGCGTATTCTGAGTCCACGGGAGGCGACGACCCTTCCGTGCAGTAGAATACAGTAGGCCTGTATTGATAAGGTGATGGGGGAGCGGTGCAACGAGTGCGAGCAACAGCCCTGGCAGCCCTTGCAGTGACCTACGAAATGTACATCGTATGAGATTACTAGGAGTGACGACCCTAGACAGGATCCGTGTTGGGATTGATACAAGGGAAGTACCTTAGTTTCCCAATCCTGCTGTTTGAATGGACTAATAACAACTTGGTAATCATATCACCATAGCATTGCATGTGCCTGGAAGATGTGGAGCACTCTAGGGAGTGTGGCATGCCGCGGTCGTAAGATGTTGCCGCATGAGGGTGATCGTCGGTGAGGGCATACATCACGTCATATCATCTTGCATTAACAACAGTATTAGGATTGTCTGATTTACTGCTTTACTATTATCGCGTGATTGAATTGTGAACATCCTAATCCCTGCTCTCTTATCCCACTGAGTTGATCACTCACTCCCACGTTACGGGATGGTGTTTCCGGACACCCACCAGTCCCTTCCGTGATTGCAGATGATGGCGCGGCCTGTGAGGCGGAGCTGGACTTGATGATGAGGAGGAGGATTCCTCCTTTATGCGTGTTCTGATTGACGGGATTGCAGGGAGGTTGATTAGATACTTTGACATTTGTCATTTTATATTTTTAGCGCCCTCATTTATATTCATTTTGTTTACTTTTGAAGTATACATGTATGTATATAACCTGATAATATATTCACACTTTGGAGACATACAACAGTTTATATACGTTATACATACTATTACAGTCTTCCGCTTGCAAATTTAACTGTCTCTGGAGTATGATATACTGTTCTGGATTAATCTCACTCATGTTTAATACATTATCACAGACAACATTCAATCAAACATATCCATGTTGCATAAATAACATTTTGGAACTCGGGAGTTGAGTTTATACACGACCCCCGATTTTCAGGGTGTTACAAGTTGGTATCAGAGCATGAATAAGAGTATACTAGGCCTGGGTTATGGTCTTGCGACGTACGTTGTCACTTCCTTTGACTTAGGTGGGTGCGAGAAGGGTCTAGAAACACTTCTAGGATCGCAGATTCGCCGATAGGCGAAGTCTATAAGGATCGATCGCAAGATCGAGTCTGTAACGTATCTCGGGTCGCGTAAAGCAACCCGAATCACTTCTAAGCTGTAGGAAGTCGGGTGGAGACATCCTATGAGCGGTTTTAAACCGCAAAAGTGAATCCTTGGGCCGTGGAATGACCACGACTCCAGTAATCAATCGCCAGGGCTTAAAAACCCCGTTTCACCAAAAATCTTCAAAATTCCTTCTCTAAACACTTCAACCTTCAGTTCTTTCTTATCCATTTCATGTTAGGCATCAAACCTAATGTGAAAATAACACAAATTAGTACATTCATCAAATTTTACAGTGAATAGTAAAATTTCATGAAAAATAGCCATAAGGCCATTCTAACTTCACTTTATTTAGCAACTAAGGAGCTAGATAGGTGTACTGGCTCCTTCTACCTCAAATTCATATGCTGCATCATATAGTTTGGTATTCGGGATTGCGATGTGGACCCGGAAATCCCCGAACACATGTTTGGGCTCATAGAGACCAAAATACTATGAACCAAGGGGTGGGACCTGACTTTTTGGGACCCTGGGACCATGGGGGACCAGACCCATGGGGTCCCACCGGTCAACTTGCGAGTTGACCGGCGATGCCATCGCCGGCCGGCGAGCTTAGTTGGTGCCGTCCTTCGGGCGCACCCACTTAAATAGCCTCCACATCACCCCTAGCTACCTCCCACATCACGAAAACCCCCAAATCCTACCTCTCCTTCACAAACAGCCCCCTTACATAGCCTAGATTCGATTTTCAGCAACCTATTCCAAACCCCAGCGTCCCACACCACCTCTAAACCCTTCCTTGGCCAAAACCGACCACCACCCATTATTTATTGGGTGTTGGCAGCCTCTTTCCTTGAAGATTTCCCCATTTGGAGCTCCAAAATCCCTCAAATATAGCTGAAATCGTGAGCTGCTCCATCCCAACTTTTTGTTCGTATTTTTCCCTGAAAGTACAGCCTTGGGAAGCTTGAAGCATCCCTCTACGACGCCTAAATTTCCTTTTTTCAGATTGGGCAGCCATTTCTCCGTATTTTCGGCGTTTTCCATGGCTTTTGTGGAAGCCATTTTGGGCCTTCTGTCGCTCTCATCCATCATATCTTTGATGGGTAAGAGGAAAACTGCGACAGACGAGGCTGGGCCGAGCCGCCCTGCTCGATTGAGAAGACCGCGGGGTGGTGCCGCAAGTTCAAGCACCACCGCAGGTCCAACTGCAGTCCTGGAGTGCCGTATAAAGCGGGATTTGGATCCCCATGCACACCTTGGACGAACCATCCTATCAGATATGCCTCATGGTGAATACACTGATCGTAGAGTGTTATTTGAGGCGGACGTAGATGGGCGATTGTTCGGCGAATATCTGTTGTTCGAACGCATTGAAGCTGCGCACTGGGGACCGATCTTTGAAGCTCGCGCTCGTGCTAATGTGAGCACTGTTCGTGCCTTCTATGCTAACATCCAGAGTCCTACCTTAGAGCCCTTACAGTTCAAAATCCCTTTTGATAGAGATCGGATGGCTACGATCGACGTCCGGTTGGTTGCGCGACTTCTCAACGTGCCTCTAGGTGATGTACATCCAAGTGAGAAGAATTTGAGGACTAGACGTGAACGAGATCGCCGCACCAGGTTTCTGTGCGGTAAGTTGGTTCCATGGCAGCCTAATAATAGCCTCAAAGCGACGTACATGTCTGAGGATTTGCGCCTGTTGCATCATATTTGCACGTTCAATGTTTATCCTAGGTCGACGAACCGCATTGAATGTACACGTCTTATGGTCGATTTCTTATTTCTGGTGGCCCAGGGAGAGAACGTATGTATCGCCACTTTCATCTTACGGCAGATAGTTCTCATAGCCAGGTCGAGGAGAACATCCGAATCCCTTCCCTTTGGCCGACTCATTTGTAAGATTGCACTTGAGTTTGCCTATAGACTTGGACCCGAATTACCGGTATCGATTCACACTATCGATGAGTCGACAATGGTCAAGATGAAGATTGGGTCGCAATACCGTGAAAATCAACTCGAAAGGGATAGTGGGGATGACTTTGATGAAGAGGAAGATCAAAGCGAAGAAGAACCTAGAGCAGAGGTTCAGGAAGAAGCAGAAGAGGAGGCTCAGGATATTGATGAGAGCCCTCCTCCTTCTGTGCAGGCTACTATCGACGACCGCATTGCTCGGATGGAGGAGAGTCAGACCGCTTTGCGAAGGGAAGTCCAAGAACTTCGAGCAGAAGTCGCCGATGCCAAGGCCGTTACAAAGAAGAAGTTTGGCAAGGTGACTCGCACCTTGAAGGTAATCCTGTGTTGCTTACAGGATAAGGGTGCTCCTCCTCCATCACCAGACTCCGACTAGCGATGCGATCTTTGATGTTATTATTAGTAGTTAGTCATTTCCTGTTTTAAGTTGTGTTTTGTAAGCCTGATAAGGCTGGTAGTTTACCTATGTTGCTGTAGTAGCTGACTGACATAGCTCCCATGTACTTTTTGTCATGATACTTATAGGGAGATATCCCTTGTATTATGACAATTTTGGTTTAATGAAATGCATGATGCTTTTCGACTTGTTATGTGAATGTTTGTGTTGTGGTTTGGGCTTAATGTAGCCAAAAATTTGTGGAATGGAGTGCATGCCGTCTCATTTCACTGTAAGCTATTGTCCCTGGATCGGGAGTATTGTAACTCCCGGGATTCAGCCTACAAATTAGTTTTTATCCCACCCCACCCTCCTACCAAGCATGCCACTTCCGATCCCACTATGGGACTAAGAACGCGGTTCTATTTAATACAACTGAATGCTACTGGCCACATAGGCCCTTGGCATTTTGGTCCTAGAGTTAGCACTCCTAGATTTGAAGAGTCTGACGACATAAGAAATCCAATTCCATTTAGACAATCTTGACCCTAAGCGATAGAACAACTCTCTGTAGTAGAAACGGTATGGAAAGCCATTTACCGTATAATCTTAAGTTTTAGATTATAGCTACTGAGTTACAGACTAGCCTACTAGTTACCTAGAGTAGGGTAAAGCCTGTATATGTTAAGGAATAATAGATTAGTTTTGATTGGAATGAGACTCCCTTCCTTGGATAGATCCCCTTATGACTTATAGACTCCTGTTGTTGCCCATAGGAAGGAACCATACACTCTCAGGGAACATTTATAACTCCCTCAGATTTAACTTAGAATGAACTAGCACGCCCCTTAGAATTGCCTTTCCCAAGGACTTATTGCATTCGGGAACGCAGAGTAAAGGAACTACATGTAAGCGATGTATTCGCGGTTTGAGTCGATTTCTTACTCCTAGTGGTTACCAATGAATCCAATGCTCTGATCAAGCAGAGGATCGGCATCGACTTGGATTAAGAACTGATACAACACATTTTCTGTCCTGATTAGACAGAAGGTTCAACGTATCTGGCTTAGACCCACTACACAACCTTTCTTCTGTGATGGCCCAACCATCTATGACTAAACAGGATCACATTGTCTTTGGAAAATGGCAAGGACTTAAAACCATGTAGAGAAAGGTTAAGGATAGCCCCTAAGTTACGCCCCGTTCCGATATACGGATCGATGCAACGATTCTTAGACTTTAAGTAGAACCAAGTTTTAAGGGGGGTAGAACGTATTAAGTCCAATCCAGTTAGGATTAGTCAACACTGCCGTTCGATCAGTGTGGCGCAGCGGAAGAGTGGTTGGCCTCTTTCCCACTGGCCCAGGATCGAAACATTTGATTTAGGTTATGTGTACGATTAGGTTATTAAATAGGATTTGAACCTTCCTTAGAGAAAGTACTCCTTGCCCTTCGCCAATGTCGGGGACGACATTGTGTTTTAAGGGGGGTAGATTGTAACACCCCGGATTTTGGCTAACCTGGGATTTGACGTCCTTAGGCAGTGGGTCAATTAAAACACCTGAAAAATCGTTCAGAACCCAATTCCATAGCCAAAGAAACCACTTAGGATAAATTTCTTTAGAAACTAAGCATAAGTTAGCTAGTGCAACGTTGGAGTGGCTGGGAAACAGTCCCTGATCACTTTAAATACGTTCTACAAGACCCAAATCGAGTAGAACCAATGACTCTAGAATACTCTATAACCTTGGATCAAACTCTAAACAGGTTTGTCCTCTGGAACATATTGAACTTTTGTATTGGATTTAGACCGCGCGTCGAAGGTCCGATACCTCTTATCTTAGACCGTTAGAACCGCCCCGCTGGACTTGACAATCATCTCGAAAATCAAGTCAAACCGATAATCACAGAGTATTTCGTTGAACCCGGACTGAAGCGACCGCGAATAGGGACGAATTGGGAATTTCAAATTCAAATCTGGCACACGACTTGACGCGTCAGTATTAAGCGTTCTGACCGTCAGAATTCATCCAGATTACACCCTTGGATCAGGAAAAATATCTATTTATTATCATGGGACTTTCAGCCCTGATATATGTGCGGTGACCGCTGAACTGAAACTGGTCCGCTACGTGCGATCTGCGAACCCTGCCAGACTGAAAACTTAATACGAGGTACATCCGGTACCCATGAGCTTAAGTCTGATCGCAATCGACCAGGGGACCACCAGAAAGCAGTTTTTGGACCGAAACAGCCCCGAAATGGATAGGCATTAAGTAAACTTCGTCCCGGAGCCTATTTTCGGCGTTTTCAAGCTTATAAAAGGGGTTGAAACCCTCATTCCTTCCTTGCATCCGAATTTCACAAACCCTAGAAAAGAGAGAGAGAGTTTGAGAGAAAGGGAAGAGGAGATTTTTCCCGCATCCGAGCCCCTGACAGTGCTGCTTCAACACTTCATTCCAATCACCTGGCTGGTGATTTTTCCACTTTTTCAGGTATAGAAAAACCCCAAAAACTTACTGATTTAGGGTTTACGTAGATTCTGAGCATGGTAGCTAACGTAATCCATGAATCAGGTTCTCTTACAGCCGTAGACGAAGCGTACACGCTCCGTTCAAAATCCCGCGACCGTAAGAGACTAGGTGAGGATTTTAGACGCTTTGATTGACGGTTTACAACGCTTTCAATGTCGTTTAATAGTAGATTATCGACGGCATCGCCGTTTGACATGTACAACATGCTTTCCGTTTCCTGTTTCGTAAATTAACGAAGAATATGAGATTTAGGGCATTTTAGTCATTTGTAGGAAGTACGGTCTCCATGCATAATTTGCTGACGTGATTGACATGATTTGTCGCCGCATTAGAGAGTTAGGAATGCTTGCACAATCAGTTTGGCGAAGAGATTCGCCAAGTTGCACACGTTGGGTCGACATACTATATGTGGACCTAAGTGTGTAGTGTATGTGTTTGTATAAATGCTTGTATTATTATGTATTGAATTAAATGATGTTATGTAGTAGATTGAGATTGATTTCATGATTAATATGCTGACCTAAATGATTTCCTACATGCTTACCTTATGCATGATTACACTACATGCATAGAATGTACGCCTTGAAGATTTGCTTAAGTTGAATATACATGGGAAGTATGCCTTGAAGGTTTGCTTAAGTTGAATGTTTTAACATGTGCTAACATGCTCACATGATGTATTTCAATTCCAATACCTTGGTATATAGTGTTAATGAAATTCCATAGATGTGTGGGACTTGACCTAGTCCAGGCAGTCGGTAACCGAGCGAATTCGTGGCTGACTGGTCATAGCCACGAACGACGCGTCGATGAACGTGATTCGTGTTGAAAGTTGGCGGCAGTGGTTAGGCCACGCGAAGTGTTTTACGCACTTCATGTCGTTTAACTCGAGATGCGATCGCACTAGTCGAGCCCGTCAAGTAACCCGACTGGCCGATGTTTGTTCACCTTGTATGTATCATAACTGCTTGAACCTAGGGTACTGAACTTACCATTGTAAACCCTATTAACCGTGGTACCTTGATCCACAAAGACTCATGAGCCGGGCATGGTGGTATGGGACACCGTGGTCGAGCTGTCGGCCTACGCTGGGGCCACAAACCTCCCCGTAGTGACCAGTGAGCACCTTGACTCGTGAGCAGATTATGGTGGTATGGGACACTATATTCTAGCTGTCGGCCTACACTGATCAGGCGACGAGCCCTTTGTAGTGACCGCGAGCGTATTCTGAGTCCACGGGAGGCGACGACCCTTCCGTGCAGTAGAGTACAGTAGGCCTGTATTGATAAGGTGATGGGGGAGCGGTGCAACGAGTGCGAGCAACAGCCCTGGCAGCCCTTGCAGTGACCTACGAAATGTACATCGTATGAGATTACTAGGAGTGACGACCCTAGACAGGATCCGTGTTGGGATTGATACAAGGGAAGTACCTTAGTTTCCCAATCCTGCTGTTTGAATGGACTAATGTAACGCCCGTGAAAAATCCGTACTTGGAATCGAGTACCGATTTGACCCGAAATCGCGTATAAATAATTTCCATGGAAATTAAACGTAAGTTAGCTAGCGCAACGCTAGAGTAGCTGGGAAATAGTCCCTGATCACTTTAAATACGTTCTACAAGACCCAAATCGAGTAGAACAGACAACTCTACAATACTCTATAACCTTGGATCAAACTCTAAGCAGGTTTGTTCTCTGGACCATATTGAACTTTTGTATTGGATTTAGACCGCGCGTCGAAGGTCCGATACCTCCTATCTTAGACCGTTAGAACCGCCCCGCTGGACTTGACAATCATCTCGAAAATCAAGTCAATCCGATAATCACAGAGTATTTCGTTAAATCCGGACTGAAGCGACCGCGAATAGGGACGAATTGGGAATTTCAAATTTAGATCTGGCACACGACTTGACGCGTCAGTATTAAGCGTTCTGACCGTCAGAATTCATCCAGATTACACCCTCGGATCAGGAAAAATATCTATTTATTATCATGGGACTTTCAGCCCTGATCTATGTGCGGTGACCGCTGAACTGAAACTGGTCCGCCACGTGCGATCTGCGAACCCTGCCAGACTGAAAACTTAATACGAGGTACATCGGGTACCCATGAGCTTAAGTCTGATCGCAATCGACCAGGGGACCACCAGAAATCAGTTTTTGGACCGAAACAGCCCCGAAATGGATAAGCAATAAGTAAACTTCGTCCCGGAGCCTATTTTCGGCGTTTCCAAGCTTATAAAAGGGGTTGAAACCCTCATTCCTTCCTTGCATACGAATTTCACAAACCCTAGAAAAGAGAGAGAGAGTTTGAGAGAAAGGGAAGAGGAGATTTTTCCCGCATCCGAGCCCCTGACAGTGCTGCTTCAACACTTCATTCCAATCACCTGGCTGGTGATTTTTCCACTTTTTCAGGTATAGAAAAACCCCAAAAACTTTCTGATTTAGGGTTTGCTTAGATGCACAACATGTTAGCTAACTAAATCCATAAATCAGGTTCTCCTACAGCCGTTGACGAAGCGTACACGCTCCGTTCAAAATCCCGCAACCGTAAGAGATTAGGTGAGGATTTTAGACGCTTTGATTGACGGTTTACAACGCTTTCAATGTCGTTTAATAGTAGATTATCGAAGGCATCGCCGTTTGACATGTACAACATGCTCTCCGTTTCCTGTTTCGCAAATTAACGAAGAATGTGAGATTTAGGGCATTTTAGTCATATGTAGGAAGTACGGTCTACATGCATAATTTGCTGACGTGATTGACATGATTTGTCGCCGCATTAGAGAGTTAGGAATGCTTGCACAATCAGTTTGGCGAAGAGATTCGCCAAGTTGCACACGTTGGGTCGACATACTATATGTGGACCTAAGTGTGTAGTGTATGTGTTTGTATAAATGCTTGTATTATTATGTATTGAATTAAATGATGTTATGTAGTAGATTGAGATTGATTTCATGATTAATATGCTGACCTAAATGATTTCCTACATGCTTACCTTATGCATGATTAACTACATGCATAGAATGTACGCCTTGAAGATTTGCTTAAGTTGAATATACATGGGAAGTATGCCTTGAAGGTTTGCTTAAGTTGAATGTTTTAACATGTGCTAACATGCTCACATGATGTATTTCAATTCCAATACCTTGGTATATAGTGTTAATGAAATTCCATAGATGTGTGGGACTTGACCTAATCCAGGCAGTCGGTAACCGAGCGAATTCGTGGCTGACTGGTCATAGCCACGAACGACGCGTCGATGAACGTGATTCGTGTTGAAAGTTGGCGGCAGTGGTTAGGCCATGCGAAGTGTTTTACGCACTTCATGTCGTTTAACTCGAGATGCGATCGCACTAGTCGAGCCCGTCAAGTAACCCGACTGACCGATGTTTGTTCACCTTGTATGTATCATAACTGCTTGAACCTAGGGTACTGAACTTACCATTGTAAACCCTATTAACCGTGGTACCTTGATCCACGAAGACTCATGAGCCGGGCATGGTGGTATGGGACACCGTAGTCGAGCTGTCGGCCTACGCTGGGGCCACAAACCTCCCCGTAGTGACCAATGAGCACCTTGACTCGTGAGCAGATTATGGTGGTATGGGACACTATATTCTAGCTGTCGGCCTACACTGATCAGGCGATGAGCCCTCTGTAGTGACCGCGAGCGTATTCTGAGTCCACGGGAGGCGACAACCCTTCCGTGCATTAGAGTACAGTAGGCCTGTATTGATAAGGTGATGGGGGAGCGGTGCAACGAGTGCGAGCAACAGCCCTGGCAGCCCTTGCAGTGACCTACGAAATGTACATCGTATGAGATTACTAGGAGTGACGACCCTTGACAGGATCCGTGTTGGGATTGATACAAGGGAAGTACCTTAGTTTCCCAATCTTGCTGTTTGAATGGACTAATAACAACTTGGTAATCATATCACCATAGCATTGCATGTGCCTGGAAGATGTGGAGCACTCTAGGGAGTGTGGCATGCCGCGGTCGTAAGATGTTGCCGCATGAGGGTGATCGTCGGTGAGGGCATACATCACGTCATATCATCTTGCATTAAACAACAGTATTAGGATTGTCTGATTTACTGCTTTACTATTATCGCGTGATTGAATTGTGAATGCTTTAAATCAGACAACATTAAATCATAACTATTTTTGTTGCATAAGTGACGGTCTGGAACTCGGGAGTTGAGTTTATACACGACCCCCGATTTTCAGGGTGTTACAAGTTGGTATCAGCTTAAAATACCTGGAATTCTCCTTTTGATGTAGCCCGGAAGAACCAAATCAGAGTAGAAGTTCAAATGTAGAAGTTCAATATCCAATACTCATTTTATAATGGTTCTAGGTTCTAGATCGATTTTAAATTACACTAGTTGGGCTAGCTAGATTTGATTTTGATTCCAAGAAGAAGGAATACAATAATTCCTCTTTTTAATTCAGATTGGAATATAGAAACAAAATCAAACTAATAAAGCTAACAAAAGAGAATATTAAATAAGCACAATGTAGCTTAAAATAAACACAAACGTATCTCATAGTGGTCCCTTGATTTTTCTTGAATTGAGTTATGAAACTCTGAAATTCGTCGTCTATTTATAGCTGCAAAAATCGCATCTACGACTGGTCTTGAGGACACTACGACTGGTCATAGGAGAAACGAATTTTTAAATTTTTGAGTGACCAGTCGTAAGCACCTTATGACTGGTCGTGAGACACCAGATTTCATTGTTGTACTTTGAGTCGTAGATCTAGGACTGGTCGTAGGACAAGTCGACACTATTCACACAATTGATTGAATAGTCTCCAGGACTGGTCGTAGTATAACTAAAAATTCTGAAAATTTTCAACAAACTTAGGACTAGTTCTGAAATATCTTGGATTGGTCGAGCCAGTGCTAGGACTAGTCGAACAAAGTCCAGGACTAGTCTTAGAATAGACCAAATTCTTATAATATGATTCAAATTAAATTATATATACAAAATGACCTACCCTAAGGTTAATTTAAGGTCTTTCATACCTAGGATATGAAGTATGAACATTGAAACTTTAGTTCTTCAGATGATATGACAACATTAAATCATAACTATTTTTGTTGCATAAGTGACGGTCTGGAACTCGGGAGTTGAGTTTATACACGACCCCCGATTTTCAGGGTGTTACAAGTTGGTATCAGAGCATGAATGAGAGTATACTGGGCCTGGGTTATGGTCTTGCGACGTACGCTGTCGCTTCCTTTGACTTAGGTGGGTGCGAGAAGGGTCTAGAAACACTTCTAGGATCACAGATTCGCCGATAGGCGAAGTCTATAAGGATCGATCGCAAGATCGAGTCTGTAACGTATCTCGGGTCGCGTAAAGCGACCCGAATCACTTCTAAGCTGTAGGAAGTCGGGTGGAGACGTCCTATGAGCAGTTTTAAACCGCAAAAGTGAATCCTTGGGCCGTGGGATGACCACGACTCCAGTAATCAATCGCCAGGGCTTAAAAACCCCGTTTCACCAAAAATCTTCAAAATTCCTTCTTTAAACACTTCAACCTTCAGTTCTTTCTTATCCATTTCATGTTAGGCATCAAACCTAATGTGAAAATAACACAAATTAGTACATTCACCAAATTTTACAGTGAATAGTAAAATTTCATGAAAAATGGCCATAAGGCCATTCTAAATTCACTTTCTTTAGCAACTAAGGAGCTAGAAAGATGTACTGGCTCCTTCTACCCCAAATTCATCTGCTGCATCATATAGTTTGGTATTCGGGATTGAGATGTGGACCCGGAAAGCCCCGAACACATTTTTGGGCTCATAGAGACCAAAATACTATGAACCAAGGGGTGGGACCTGACTTTTTGGGACCCTGGGACCATGGGGGACCAGACCCATGGGGTCCCACCGGTCAACTTGCGAGTTGACCGGCGATGCCATCGCCGGCCGGCGAGCTTAGTTGGTGCCGTCCTTCGGGCGCACCCACTTAAAAAGCCTCCACATCACCCCTAGCTACCTCCCACATCACGAAAACCCCCAAAACCCACCTCTCCTTCACAAACAGCCCCCTTACATACCCTAGATTCGATTTTCAGCAATCCATTCCAAACTCCGGCGACCCAAACCACTCTTAAACCCTTCCTTGGCCAAAACCGACCACCACCCATCAATTATTGGGTGTTGGCAGCCTCTTTCCTTGAAGATTTCCCCATTTGGAGCTCCAAAATCCCTCAAATATAGCTGAAATCGTGAGCTGCTCCATCCCATCTTTTTGTTCGTATTTTTCCCTGAAAGTACAGCCTTGGGAAGCTTGAAGCATCCCTCTACGACGCCTAGATTTTCTTTTTTCAGATTGGGCAGCCATTTCTCCGTATTTTCGACATTTTCCATGGCTTTTGTGGAAGCCATTTTGGGCCTTTTGTCGCTCTCATCCATCATATCTTTGATGGGTAAGAGGAAAACTGCGACAGACGAGGCTGGGCCGAGCCGCCCTGCTCGATTGAGAAGACCGCGGGGTGGTGCCGCAAGTTCAAGCGCCGCCGCAGGTCCAGCTGCAGTCCTGGAGTGCCGTACAAAGCGGGATTTGGATCCCCATGCACACCTTGGACGAACCATTCTATCAGAGATGCCTCATGGTGAATACACTGACCGTAGAGTGTTATTTGAGGCGGACGTAGATGGGCGATTGTTCGGCGAATATCTGTTGTTCGAACGCATTGAAGCCGCGCATTGGGGACCGATCTTTGAAGCTCACGCTCGTGCTAATGTGAGCACCGTTCGTGCCTTCTATGCTAACATCCAGAGTCCTACCTTGGAGCCCTTACAGTTTAAAATCCCTTTTGGTAGAGATCGGATGGCTACGATCGACGTCCGGTTGGTTGCGCGACTTCTCAACGTGCCTCTAGGTGATGTACATCCAAGTGAGAAGAATTTGAGGACTAGACGTGAACGAGATCGCCGCACCAGGTTTCTGTGCGGTAAGTTGGTTCCATGGCAGCCTAATAATAGCCTCAAAGCGACGTACACGTCTGAGGATCTGCGCCTACTGCATCATATCTGCACGTTCAATGTATATCCTAGGTCGACGAACCGCATTGAATGTACACGTCTTATGGTCGATTTCTTATTTCTGGTGGCCCAGGGAGAGAACGTATGTATGGCCACTTTCATCTTACGACAGATAGTTCTCATAGCCAGGTCGAGGAGAACATCCGAATCCCTTCCCTTTGGCCGACTCATTTGCAAGATTGCGCTCGAGTTTTCCTATAGACTTGGACCCGAATTGCCGGTATCGATTCACACCATCGATGAGTCGACAATGATTAAGATGAAGATTGGGTCGCAATACCGTGAAAATCAACTTGAAAGGGATAGTGGGGATGACTTTGATGAAGAGGAAGATCAAAGCGAAGAAGAACCTAGTGCAGAGGTTCAGGAAGAGACTCAGGAAGAAGCAGAAGAAGAGGCTCAGGATACTGATGAGAGCCCTCCTCCTTCTGCGCAGGCTACTATCGACGATCGCATTGCTTGGATGGAGGAGAGCCAGATCGCTTTGCGAAGGGAAGTCCAAGAACTTCGAGCGGAAGTCGCTGATGCCAAGGCTGTTACAAAGAAGAAGTTTGGCAAGGTGACTCGCACCTTGAAGGCAATCCTGTGTTGCTTACAGGATAAGGGTGCTCCTCCTCCGTCACCAGATTCTGACTAGCGATGCGATTTTGATGTTGTTATTAGTAGTTAGCCATTTCCTGTTTTATGTGTGTAAAGCCTATTAGGGTTAGTGCTTTGCTTATGTTGCTGTTGCTTAACTGTTTTAATTTCCATGTCATTCTAGTCATGATGCTTGTAAGGATATATCCCTTGTATTGTGACAATTTTGATTAATTAAAATGCATGGAATGCCTTTGACTCTCTAGTGAATGATTGTGGTATAATTGTGCAATTGAGACTGACAAGGTTTCACCCTATTTTGAATATAGGGAATGCCACCTAAGACTATGAGGAGCGCGGTTCGGCTTTCATTGTCTGAGCAGATGGATCAGACTCCTTCTCAGTCTGGCACTCGTCCGTACCCTGCTGTGGGCCCGATTCCTGAGACTGTTCGATCGTCTCAGCCTGCTGTTGGTCCTACAGATGGACCACCGCCATTTACACCATCTGTTAGAGAGCCACAGCGCGCATCTACTTCCGCACCTCATCCGCCACAGCCTGCTCCACCCCCTGATAGATTCGAGCAGATGATGGCTATGATGCTACAGCAGCAGCAGCTTTTGACCACTATAGTTGGGACCTTAGCCCAGGGTGGGGGTGCGACTACCTCTACTCCACCTGCACCACCTGCGCATCCAGCTGAGGATGCCTATACTTACGCCCAGGATGAGGGCATAGCACATCCTGCGCAGCCTGCTTTCCCTGCGGAGAATCCTGCCGACACACGGGGCCTTCTGGAGCGATTTCAGCGCTTGCGGCCTCCTACTTTTTTGGGTTCTCACAGACCTGAGGAGGCAGAGTTCTGGCTCGACCGAGTGTCGAAGATTCTACGCATGTTACACTGTACCGAGGCAGAGCAGGTAGAGCTGGCTACCTTCCTATTTGAGAGAGAGGCCAGTATGTGGTGGGATAGTATATTGCGGACTGTTGCCGCAGATTTCGTATGGACGTGGGCAGCATTCGAGTTCCGCTTCCATGAGAAGTATTATCCCCAGACCTACAGGCACGAGAGGGAGAATGAGTTTCTCCGTCTCAGGCAGGCAGCGATGACGGTTACTGAGTATGAGCATCGGTTCACAGAGTTGGGCAGGTACGTCCCGACGATTCTAGCTGATGAGCCGATGCGCATACGGCGCTTTTTGGAGGGCTTGCGACCGGATATTCGGTCGAAGATGTGCTGTGTCAGTTTCCCCTCCTATGCGGAGTTGGTTCACATGTCCATGCGGGCAGAGCAGGACGTGGATCGACTTGCGCGATCTCGAGGTCCGACTACTTCCAGGCCGCGACCGGAGTTGCCAGATAGGCCCTTCGCGGGCAAGAGGCCTCGCATTGATCCTCCTACCAGGACCACGGCGCTTGTACGACCGTTTCGGCGCCCTGATTTATCATGTACATACTGTGGGAGGACGGGCCATTTATCGCAGAGTTGCTTTTTCAGGATGCGGGACAGTGGGTTCTCGCCGCCGCAGAAGATTGATCGTGTACGTCCACAGGCGATATCAGCACCGCCTATACGGTCAGCTCCTGCGCATCCTTCTTTCCGACCTACGGTATCGCAGATTCGACAGCCTCCACGGCCCTTGACACAACGGCCGAACCGGCCACAGCAGGCACGAGTTCATGCACTGACCGCTGAGGCAGCTACGACGCCGACTTTCCAGCACTCAGCCTTCGAGGTCACGGGCCATATCGGAGGTACTCCCGTTCTTATCATGGTGGACACTGGTTCCACGATTTCTTTGATATCGCGTGCCGTGGTCAGACGTCTTGGGTTGCAGACTATCACTATGGATAGCGTGCGAGTCCTTGCAGCTCATGGGGATTATTCGGATGTCACCCAGATGTGTGAGGGTTGTTTAGTTGATCTGGGAGGCAGGACGATGACTCTTGATCTGGTCGTCGATCCATCGCTCGTTTATCTCGACGTCATTCTTGGCATGGACTGGTTGACTGCAGCGAGGGCCGAGATTGACTGCGAGGCTCGTGTGGTGACGGTGTACGAGCCTGAGGGCACGCCTTTCACATTTCCAGTGCGGGTAAATCTTCATTTCCGCATTCTTAGCTACGCCACTCTATTGCGCGATGCTGGTGCCCAGGTACTTGAGCAGACGCCAGTTGTTTCTGAGTTCGGGGATCTGTTCAGGAAGATCCCTGGTTTGCCGCCCCGACGTGAGATCGATTTCACTATCGATCTGATTCCTGGTTCTACACCCGTCTCACTGTCGACGTATCGCATGGCACCATGTGAGATGGAGGAGTTGAGGACGCAGATTGATGGCCTACTAGAGCTTGGCTTTATACGGCCTAGCGTGTCTCCTTGGGGAGCACCGGTCTTGTTCGTGAAGAAGAAGGATGGTTCGCTGCGATTGTGTATTGATTATCGCAGGCTGAACCAGCTCACGGTGAAGAACAAGTACCCTTTGCCCAGGATCGATGACTTGTTTGATCAGTTGAGAGGAGCGCAGTACTTCTCGAAGATTGATCTTCAGTCGGGATATCATCAGCTGCGCGTCAGAGATGAGGACGTGCAGAAGACAGCATTCAGGACCAGTTTTGGCCACTACGAGTTCCTCGTGATGTCGTTCGGTCTCACGAACGCACCGGCCGTGTTCATGGATCTGATGAACCGGGTATTTCGGCCTTTCCTCTATCGATTCGTCGTTGTCTTCATCGACGACATTTTGGTGTACTCTAGGAGTCGAGAGGAGCATGAGGAGCACTTGCGTTTGGTCCTTGATACGCTCAGACGACATCAGTTGTTCGCACAGTACAAGAAGTGCGACTTCTGGAAGCAGGAGGTGAAGTTTCTGGGACACGTGGTGTCCAAGGACGGCATGACAGTTGACCTGTCTAAGGTAGCTGCGGTGCAGGACTGGGAGCAGCCTGGTTCTGTCACTGAGGTGAGGAGTTTCTTGGGTCTCGCTGGCTACTATCGGCGCTTCATTCAGGATTTCTCGAAGATCGCGAGACCCTTATCTCAGTTGACACGGAAGGACGTGAAGTTCGCCTGGAATGATAAGGCGGAGTCAGCTTTTCAGGAGCTGAAGGACAGACTTACGTCCGCCCCTGTGCTAGTATTGCCAGAACAGGGGGTTAGATACACTATATACACTGACGCGTCTAGCGTTGGTTTGGGTTGTGTCCTTATGCAGAGGGACAGGGTAATTTCATATGCCTCGAGACAATTAAGGAAGCACGAGGAGAATTACCCTACACACGACCTGGAGTTGGCAGCCGTTATATTCGCACTGAGACTCTGGAGACATTACCTCTACGGAGAGGAGTTCGAGCTCTTTTGCGACCACAAGAGCCTCAAGTACATATTCACGCAGCGAGACTTGAATATGAGGCAGCGGCGATGGATGGAGACGCTGAAGGACTTCAAGTTTGAAGTCTCTTACCATCCTGGGAAGGCGAACCTTGTGGCTGATGCGTTGAGCCGCAAGAAGGCGATAGAGTTTGCGGCTCCGCTGATGGTTGCCGAGTGGGATATGGTTGAGTTTTTGCGAGACTTTGAGCAGAAACTCACCGTAGAGGAGCCATTTGAGTTCATCGCACACGTACAGGTGCGATCCCAGATCGATGACCGAGTCATCGAGGCGCAGAGGGACGACGCGCATCATACTGAGCTTCGAGAGCAGGCCAGTGATGATACCGACGCCGACTGGCGAGTTGGTATGGATGGGGGCTTACGTTACCGTGGCCGCCTATGCGTCCCAGATGTCCCTGACTTGAGACGAGAGATTCTCGAGGCTGCGCATTCTACTAGACTCGCGATGCATCCTGGCAGCACGAAGATGTATCGTGACGTGAAGAGGACGTATTGGTGGGAAGGTATGAAGACCCACATAGCTGAGTTCGTGTCCCGTTGTCTCACTTGTCAGCAGGTGAAGGCAGAGCATCGCCGACCACCTGGACTTTTGCAGCCTATGCCGATTGCAGAGTGGAAGTGGGATTTCATTTCCATGGACTTCATTTCTGGGTTGCCGAAGACGAGGAAGGGGCATGATTCCATTTGGGTGATCGTCGACCGATTGACGAAGTCGGCGCACTTCCTACCGATCAGAGTTACGAACTCTGCAGACGAGCTGGCTAGATTGTATATCCGAGAGATTGTGCGTCTGCATGGAGTTCCGTTGGAGATCGTGTCGGACAGAGACACGCGGTTCACTTCTATCTTCTGGACTCGCATTCAGGAGGCTATGGGTGTGAAGTTGAAGTTCAGTACTGCCTTCCACCCACAGATGGACGAACAGACGGAGCGAGTGAACCAGATCCTGGAGGACATGTTGCGGGCTTGCGCATTGGACTTCAAGGACAGTTGGGATGACTGTCTTGCATATGCGGAGTTTGCGTACAACAATAGCTTCCAGGCGAGTATCGGCATGGCACCTTATGAGACGCTGTATAGGCGACCTTGTCGCGCACCGCATTGCTGGTTAGAGGTCGGTGAGCGCAGCTTGATTGGCCCAGAGTTGGTGCAGGCGATGTCAGAGAAGATTGATATTATTCGACGTCGGCTTCTTACAGCGCAGAGCAGACAGAAGAGCTACGCCGATACGAGACGGAGGCCACTAGAGTTCACAGTCGGGGATCATGTGTTTTTGCGAGTTTCCCCTATGAAGGGAGTCCTTCGGTTCGGGAAGAAGGGGAAGCTGGCACCGCGATTCATTGGTCCATTTCAGATCCTCGATCGTGTGGGAGCAGTGGCTTACCGATTGGCTTTACCCACGCCCCTCGCGAGCGTCCACAACGTATTTCATGTTTCTATGCTGAAGAAGTACGTTGCTGATCCTTCCCATATCATCAGCTGGGAGCAGGTGCAGTTAGGAGAGGATGTTATTTATATCCTGCGACCGACACGCATCTTAGACCGGAAGGAGCAGGTACTGCGTAGCAAGGTGATTCCCCTTGTGAAGGTACTATGGACGCATCACCCTGAGGAGGAGGCTACTTGGGAGACAGAAGCCGAGATCAGAAAGAACTACCCACAGCTTCTCGAGGAGTACGAACAGGTACAAATTTCGAGGACGAAATTATTTGTTAAGGGGGGTAGATTGTAACGCCCGTGAAAAATCCGTACTTGGAATCGAGTACCGATTTGACCCGAAATCGCGTATAAATAATTTCCATGGAAATTAAACGTAAGTTAGCTAGCGCAACACTAGAGTAGCTGAGAAATAGTCCCTGATCACTTTAAATACGTTCTACAAGACCCAAATCGAGTAGAACAGACAACTCTACAATACTCTATAACCTTGGATCAAACTCTAAGCAGGTTTGTTCTCTTGACCATATTGAACTTTTGTATTGGATTTAGACCACGCGTCGAAGGTCCGATACCTCCTATCTTAGACCGTTAGAACCGCCCCGCTGGACTTGACAATCATCTCGAAAATCAAGTCAATCCGATAATCACAGAGTATTTCGTTGAATCCGGACTGAAGCGACCGCGAATAGGGACGAATTGGGAATTTCAAATTTAGATCTGGCACACGACTTGACGCGTCAGTATTAAGCGTTCTGACCGTCAAAATTCATCCAGATTACACCCTCGGATCAGGAAAAATATCTATTTATTATCATGGGACTTTCAGCCCTGATCTATGTGCGGTGACCGCTGAACTGAAACTGGTCCGCCACGTGCGATCTGCGAACCCTGCCAGACTGAAAACTTAATACGAGGTACATCGGGTACCCATGAGCTTAAGTCTGATCGTAATCGACCAGGGGACCACCAGAAATCAGTTTTTGGACCGAAACAGCCCCGAAATGGATAGGCAATAAGTAAACTTCGTCCCGGAGCCTATTTTCGGCGTTTCCAAGCTTATAAAAGGGGTTGAAACCCTCATTCCTTCCTTGCATACGAATTTCACAAACCCTAGAAAAGAGAGAGAGAGTTTGAGAGAAAGGGAAGAGGAGATTTTTCCCGCATCCAAGCCCCTGACAGTGCTGCTTCAACACTTCATTCCAATCACCTGGCTGGTGATTTTTCCACTTTTTCAGGTATAGAAAAATCCCAAAAACTTTCTGATTTAGGGTTTGCTTAGATGCACAACATGTTAGATAACTAAATCCATAAATCAGGTTCTCCTACAGCCGTTGACGAAGCGTACACGCTCCGTTCAAAATCCCGCAACCGTAAGAGATTAGGTGAGGATTTTAGACGCTTTGATTGACGGTTTACAACGCTTTCAATGTCGTTTAATAGTAGATTATCGACGGCATCGCCGTTTGACATTGTAACACCCTGAAAATCGGGGGTCGTGTATAAACTCAACTCCCGAGTTCCAAACCGTCACTTATGCAACAACTATGGTTATGATTCAATGTTGTCTGATTTAAAGCATTCACATGAGTAAAAGTATACCAAAACTGCAATTCATACTTCAGATCCAGTGATAAAAGCAAGCGGAAGACTAAACAATATATATATCACTGTATGGAAAAACAAAGTAATCTCAACTGTCTCCAAAGTATAACTACATCTCTGAGTCTCATATACATGTAAATAGACAAAAGAATAAGTTCAAAATAGTCCCACTAAAGTCCCCCTCGATCCAGGTCGCCTACGGGAAGCCGTCGTGGTACTGCATATACGAGAACTCATCCTGGTCCTCGTCAATCTCCGGCTCCACCTCCTGGATCTCGTCGTCACCTGCAACTACAACAGGGTCTGGTGGGTGTCGCAAACACCATCCCGTAACGTGGGAATGAGTGATTAACTCAGTGGAATCATAGAGCAAAGATTAGCATGTTCACAATTCAATCACGCGATAATAGTAAAGCAGTAAATCAGACAATCCTAATACTGTTGTTTAATGCAAGATGATATGACGTGATGTATGCCCTCACCGACGATCACCCTCATGCGGCAACATCTTACGACCGAGGCATGCCATACTCCCTAGAGTGCTCCACATCTTCCAGGGACATGCAATGCTATGGTGATATGATTACCAAGTTGTTATTAGTCCATTCAAACAGCAGGATTGGGAAACTAAGGTACTTCCCTTGTATCAATCCCAACACGGATCCTGTCTAGGGTCGTCACTCCTAGTTGTCTCATACGATGTACATTTTGTAGGTCACTGCAAGGGCTGCCAAGGCTGTTGCTCGCACTCGTTGCACCGCTCCCCCATCACCTTATCAATACAGGCCTACTGTATTCTACTGCACGGAAGGGTCGTCGCCTCCCGTGAACTCAGAATACGCTCGCGGTCACTACAAAGGGCTCGTCGCCTGATCAGTGTAGGCCAGCTAGAATATAGTGTCCCATACCACCATAATCTGCTCACGAGTCAAGGTGCTCACTGGTCACTACGGGGAGGTTTGTGGCCCCAGCGTAGGCCGACAGCTCGACCACGGTGTCCCATACCACCATGCCCGGCTCATGAGTCTTCGTGGATCAAGGTACCACGGTTAATAGGGTTTACAATGGTAAGTTCAGTACCCTAGGTTCAAACAGTTATGATACATACAAGGTGAACAAACATCGGCCAGTCGGGTTACTTGACGGGCTCGACTAGCACGTTCGCATCTCGAATTGAACGACATGAAGTGCGTAAAACACTTCGCGTGGCCTAACCACTGCCGCCAACTCTCAACACGAATCACATTCATCGACGCGTCGTTCGTGGCTATGACCAGTCAGCCACGAATTCGCTCGGTTACCGACTGCCTGGACTAAGTCATGTCCCACACATCTATGGAATTACATTAACACTATACAAAGGTATTGGAATTGAAATACATCATGTGAGCATGTTAGCACATGTTATAACATCCAACTTAAGCAAATCTTCAAGGCATACTTTCCAAGCATATTCAACTTAAGCAAATCCTCAAGGCATACTTTCTATGCATGTAATGCGATCATGCATAAGGTCAACATGTAGGAAATCATTTAGGTCAGCATATTAATCATGAAATCAATCACAAATTACTACATAACATCATTCAATACAATACATACTAATACAAGCATTTATACAAACACATACACTACACACTTAAGTCCACATATAGTATGTCGACCCAAAGTGCGCAACTTGGCGAATCTCTTCGCCAAACTGATTATGCAAGCATTCCTAACTCACTAATGCGGCGACAATCCATGTCAATCACGTCAGCAAAATATGCATGTAGACCGTACTTCCTACAAATGACTAAAATGCCCTAAATCTCATATTCTTCGTTAATTTGCGAAACAGGAAACGGAGAGCATGTTGTACATGTCAAACGGCGATGCCGTCGATAATCTACTATTAAACGACATTGAAAGCATTGTAAACCGTCAATCAAAGCGTCTAAAATCCTCACCTAATCTCTTACGGTCGCGAGAATTTGAACGGAGCGTGTACGCTTCGTCTACGGCAGTAGGAGAACCTGATTTGTGGATTTAGTTAGCTAACATATTCAGAATCTACATAAACCCTAAATCAGTAAGTTTTTGGGATTTTTCTATACCTGAAAAAGTGGAAAAATCACCAGCCAGGTGATTGGAATGAAGTGTTGAAGCAGCAACCGTTGGTGGCTCGGAAGCGGGAAAAATCTCCTCTTCCCTTTCTCTCAAACTCTCTCTCTCTTATGCTAGGGTTTGTGAAATTCGTATGCAAGGAAGGAATGAGGGTTTCAACCCCTTTTATAAGCTTGGAAACGCCGAAAATAGGCTCCGGGACGAAGTTCACTTATTGCCTATCCATTTCGGGGCTGTTTCGGTCCAAAAACTGATTTCTGGTGGTCCCCTGGTCGATTGCGATCAGACTTAAGCTCATGGGTACCAGATGTACCTCGTATTAAGTTTTCAGTCTGGCAGGGTTCACAGATCGCACGTGGCGGACCAGTTTCAGTTCAGCGGTCACCGCACATAGATCAGGACTGAAAGTTCCGTGATAATAAATAGATATTTTTCCTGATCCGATGGTGTAATCTGGATGAATTCTGACGGTCAGAACGCTTAATACTGACGCGTCAAGTCGTGTGCCAGATCTAAATTTGAAATTCCCAATTCGTCCCTATTTGCGGTCGCTTCAGTCCGGGTTCAACGAAATACTCTGTGATTATCGGCTTGACTTGATCTTTGAGATGATTGTCAAGTCCAGCTGGGCGGTTCTAACGGTCTAAGATAGGAGGTATCAGACCTTCGACGCGCGGTCTAAATCCAATACAAAAGTTCAATATGGTCCAGAGGACAAACCTGCTTAGAGTTGGATCCAAGGTTATAGAGTATTGTAGAGTTGTCTGTTCTACTCGATTTGGGTCTTGTAGAACGTATTTAAAGTGATCAGGGACTATTTCCCAGCTACTCTAGCGTTGCGCTAGCTAACTTACGTTTAATTTCCATGGAAATTATTTATACGCGATTTCGGGTCAAATCGTTACTTGATTCCAAGTACGGATTTTTCACGGGCGTTACAGACATATACAACATGCTCTCCGTTTCCTGTTTCGCAAATTAACGAAGAATGTGAGATTTAGGGCATTTTAGTCATATGTAGGAAGTACGGTCTACATGCATAATTTGCTGACGTGATTGACATGATTTGTCGCCGCATTAGAGAGTTAGGAATGCTTGCATAATCAGTTTGGCGAAGAGATTCGCCAAGTTGCGCACGTTGGGTCGACATACTATATGTGGACTTAAGTGTGTAGTGTATGTGTTTGTATAAATGCTTGTATTATTATGTATTGAATTAAATGATGTTATGTAGTAGATTGAGATTGATTTCATGATTAATATGCTGACCTGAATGATTTCCTACATGCTTACCTTATACATGATTACACTACATGCATAGAAAGTACGCCTTGAAGATTTGCTTAAGTTGAATATACATGGGAAAGTATGCCTTGAAGATTTGCCTAAGTTGAATGTTATAACATGTGCTAACATGCTCACATGATGTGTTTCAATTCCAATACCCTGATATATAGCGTTAATGTAATTCAATAGATGTGTGGGACTTGATTTAGTCCAGGCAGTCGGTAACCGAACGAATTCGTGGCTGACTGGTCATAGCCACGAACGACGCGTCGATGAATGTGATTCGTGTTGAGAGTTGGCGGCAGTGGTTAGGCCACGCGAAGTGTTTTACGCACTTCATGTCGTTCAATTCGAGATGCGATCGCGCTAGTCGAGCCCGTCAAGTAACCCGACTGGCCGATGTTTGTTCACCTTGTATGTATCATAACTGCTTGAACCTAGGGTACTGAACTTACCATTGTAAACCCTATTAACCGTGGTACCTTGATCCACGAAGACTCATGAGCCGGGCATGGTGGTATGGGACACCGTGGTCAAGCTGTCGGCCTACGCTGGGGCCACAAACCTCCCCGTAGTGACCAATGAGCACCTTGACTCGTGAGCAGATTATGGTGGTATGAGACACTATATTCTAGCTGTCGGCCTACACTGATCAGGCGACGAGCCCTCTGTAGTGACCGCGAGCGTATTCTGAGTCCACGGGAGGCGACGACCCTTCCGTGCAGTAGAGTACAGTAGGCCTGTATTGATAAGGTGATGGGGGAGCGGTGCAACGAGTGCGAGCAACAGCCCTGGCAGCCCTTGCAGTGACCTACGAAATGTACATCGTATGAGATTACTAGGAGTGACGACCCTAGACAGGATTCGTGTTGGGATTGATACAAGGGAAGTACCTTAGTTTCCCAATCTTGCTGTTTGAATGGACTAATAACAACTTGGTAATCATATCACCATAGCATTGCATGTGCCTGGAAGATGTGGAGCACTCTAGGGAGTGTGGCATGCCGCGTCGTAAGATGTTGCCGCATGAGGGTGATCGTCGGTGAGGGCATACATCACGTCATATCATCTTGCATTAAACAATAGTATTAGGATTGTCTGATTTACTGCTTTACTATTATCGCGTGATTGAATTGTGAACATGCTAATCTTTGCTCTATGATTCCACTGAGTTGATCACTCATTCCCACGTTACGGGATGGTGTTTGCAACACCCACCAGACCCTGTTGTAGTTGCAGGTGAGGACGAGATCCAGGAGGTGGAGCCGGAGATTGACGAGGACCAGGATGAGTTCTCATATATGCAGTATCACGACGGCTTCCCGTAGGTGACCTGGATCGAGGGGGACTTCAGTGGGACTATTTTGAACTTATTCTTTTGTTTATTTACATGTATATGAGACTCAGAGATGTAGTCATACTTTGGAGACAGCTGAGATTACTTTGTTTTTCCATACAGTGATATATATATTGTTTAGTCTTCCGCTTGCTTTTATCACTGGATCTGAAGTATGAATTGCAGTTTTGGTATACTTTTACTCATGTGAATGCTTTAAATCAGACAACATTAAATCATAACTATTTTTGTTGCATAAGTGACGGTCTGGAACTCGGGAGTTGAGTTTATACACGACCCCCAATTTTCAGGGTGTTACAACTAATAACAACTTGGTAATCATATCACCATAGCATTGCATGTGCCTGGAAGATGTGGAGCACTCTAGGGAGTGTGGCATGCCGCGGTCGTAAGATGTTGCCGCATGAGGGTGATCGTCGGTGAGGGCATACATCACGTCATATCATCTTGCATTAACAACAGTATTAGGATTGTCTGATTTACTGCTTTACTATTATCGCGTGATTGAATTGTGAACATGCTAATCCCTGCTCTCTTATCCCACTGAGTTGATCACTCACTCCCACGTTACGGGATGGTGTTTTCGGACACCCACCAGTCCCTTCCGTGATTGCAGATGATGGCGCGGCCTGTGAGGCGGAGCTGGACTTGATGATGAGGAGGAGGATTCCTCCTTTATGCGTGTTCTGATTGACGGGATTGCAGGGAGGTTGATTAGATACTTTGACATTTTTCATTTTATATTTTTAGCGCCCTCATGTATATTCATTTTGTTTACTTTTGAAGTATACATGTATGTGTATAACCTGGTAATATATTCACACTCTGGAGACATACAACAGTTTATATACGTTATACATACTATTACAGTCTTCCGCTTGCAAATTTAACTGTCTCTGGAGTATGATATACTGTTCTGGATTAATCTCACTCATGTTTAATACATTATCACAGACAACATTCAATCATACATATCCATGTTGCATAAATAACATTTTGGAACTCGGGAGTTGGGTTTTTGCTCGACCCCCTGATTTTCGGGATGTTACAACAAAGTAGGCCTGGGAGCTATTAGGCTCGCCTCAAATGATGGTCCTTAGTGCTTAGCTTGTGGTGCCCCTTTTGCTCTATTTATGTATGGCAGTTGTGCAATCCTCTATTTTTTTCTTCTTCTTTTTGCCTTTATGATGGGCCTCCCTGGGTCATTTTTTTCCAGGGAAGCTCGAAAGCATCTTAGATATGTCCTATATCCAGATAATGTATATGCTTTCCTTTTTTGATTGAAATGTAGGCCCTAGCCTTTAATAAATAAATAATAATAATAATAAATGGATAAGTATTTTTGGTAAACAACATACTTATCAGCTTCTCCTCTCTTTTGTCTCTCATATACCTCTCTTCAGTAACTTATAAAAAATAGAAAAGTTAAGTAATAATAATAATAATAACTAAAGTGATTAAGCACTTTTAAGTAAAAAAGTTAAGCAAAACTTACTTATATGAAGTAACTTACTTATCTACAATATTGTATGTAGGAGAAAAACATACAACTTATTTGGTGGTATCCAAACCGGCCCTTGGTAACTGATCTTCATGGTGGGGTTGAACACTTGTGGAAGCGGCATGTTGGCAGGTTCAATAGACCTGTATGATAAGTTATTCCATCGTCACTTAGTAGGGGAGTAGTTCTTGATCGAGCTTAGTTTCCTGGTGACTCGGCTTGAAATATCATTGAATTGAGCTGATGCACGGCCATTTTTTTCAGTAAAGCCACTCTGTTTTGTAACTACGGTCAGTGTGAATTTATATGGGGTCCAATCATCCTTCGTATCATCTCAGTAGACCATACAATAGGAGGGTTCAACATCCCGGTGCAACGGGGCATGTACAGTGACTTAAATAATGCACTCATTTCGCGCAAGTGGAACCCATCGTTTGGTAATCCAGATCATTGATCTGATCGATCAGACTACTATAACGTCTCAGATTGGTGAGGGACTAGTTGCTTAGTAGGATTTAACAGAAAAAAGATAATCTTTTTCTTTAATAAACTTTTTCTACTATTTTGAACCGCAAGACAATTCATGGGATAATAATTAACCTTATATATATATATATATATATATATATATATATATCAGGTTAATTTCATGGCTTCGAATTTCCTTATGAGATTAGACACTTTAGTATTGATATCATCATCCTCTTTCAGAAGGTATACTTTGATTGAGTGGGCCTAAAAGTGGTGCTTTATTTTGGGTTAGTGTCCCATGATTGTGCATTTTCAGCAAATTTATCCAACCCCTCACATCATCAACATTTTTATTCATGAATTCCCCATTACACATTGTCTCGACCAATTGGTGCATGGAAGATGTTAGACCATCATTGAAAAAGTGTGTAATGCTCCACGTTTCAAAACTGTGTTGTGGGCATGAGCTGACAAGATCTTTGAACCGCTTCCAACATTGGAAGAATGTTTCATCCTCCTTTTGGGCGAAGTTCATAATTGACTTTCTAAGGGTGTTCGTTATATGATGTGAAATTATTTTTTTTATGAACTCCCTTATCATATCATTCCATGTATCAATAGATCTAGGATATAGTGAATGCAACCATGTCTTAGCTTTCTCTTTCAAAGAAAAGGGAAAGATTTTCAACCTGACTGTGTCCTCAGACACATTTGGAAAATATAAAGTGGTTATGATCTCATCAAACTCTTTTAAGTGTAAATATGGATGTTCTCACTCAAGCCCATGAAATTTAGGAAGGAGTTAGAACATCCCGGATTTAATATTCATGTGTCCCGTATTTTCTGAAAAAATCATGCATGAAGGCGTGTTCACCCCCATCGGTTGTAAATTATCTTGTAAAGTACGAGGCGGGGGTGCTTGATGCACCTTATTCTCATCCTGGATCTCCTCCACCCTAGGTTGGAGTAGAAGAGGTTGGTTTGTAGTCATCACTTCAATTAACTCTGGGGATCTCGAGTGGTGTCTAGTCCTACGATGGATAGTCAACCCCTCAACCAATTCTCCTTCAGTCAATAGACGTCGAGTATTGTCATGAACCCACTTGGGCATAAAACTCTCGTAACCCTCAATTCAGATTCTAAACGTAAACCTAAGAGAAAGAAATGAATAGAAATCCATAAAGAAAGAAAAGAGAGGGTTAGAAGGAAGTTACTAAATTAAAAGTTCCTAAGTTAAAACTAGCAAAATAAAACAAACAAGTCATTTTCTAAAATTAGAAAGTTCCTAAAAAAATAGAAAGTAAACTAGTTTCTAAAAAAATGAAAATATTCTAAAAATTGAAAATATAAATTTTTCTAAAAATAAATTAGGAAAGTTCTAATTAGTTTCTAAAAATAAAAGAAAACCAAGAATTAGAAATTTCTAAAAATAGAAGCTAAACCCCTAGAAAAATAGAGAAATTAGAAGGAGATTACTAATTTAGAAAGTCTATATCAAAATCCTACAAAACAGGAAAGTTAGGTTAGTTTCTAAAAAACAGAAAAACCTAAACCTAAAGTTAGAAAACCCTAATCTTAGCATAATTCTAAAACTAGTTAATCTCAGAAAAATGCAACCATCAGTCCCCGAAAACGGCGCCAAAAACTTGTTCACCACCCAAAGTATAGGGTCGCGATGTAGTAATAATCTTGGTAAGACCGAGGTCGAATCCATAGGGACTAAACCTTGTATGCAATCTAAAAGTAACTAGTAACTAGAACCATAACTAAAAGAAGATGTAATCTAAATCAAGGAATTTTAAGAGAAGTAATGGTGAAATATTAGACTAAAAATTGTAAAATTCAAAGGTGGGAAGCTAGGGTGCCAAGGATCCACTTGTAGAGATCAGGGAAATCTATAAACATGTATAACTAAGTTTAGAGTCCCATCTTCATCCAGTTGGAGGATATAATTTTAAAATTCAAATCTGAACATCCTTTGATCTAGCTTTCAAGAGATGAGAGGTATGAGAATTAGACTTAATTTTATCACAAAAATATTCCCATGAGATAAAGTAAACAACAAAATTTAACCAATCCACATCCAATCTAAGAGAGTTATGAACGTTAGGAAGGCTTCTGTCATCCAACCATGCCCAGGAGATGATGGTGAACAACAGGGCCTCTCATCTTCAGAATCTCACTAATGCAAAGAACATACCTAAAGCTATCACAGATCCATTGTAATTTAAGTCACAACAAACCATTAAAAACTAAAGGCATTCCTTATAATCAAACTAGAATCAAAATCAGTTCAGTTTAAACATAAGTCAAAAGGCATAAAGAAAAATCTCTCATCACACTACAGGCTTCACCTCTTAGCCCTAATTAAGAGGTTTAGCTAATCATAGACATGATCAAGCTAAAAATCTCTGCAAAATAAACATCAAAGAAGAAAAACTGAAAAGGAGGGAAGAAGGATATGGCCGGCCACGATCTCTCTCTCTTCTTCACGTGTGCACATCCCCGGATATCTCCCCTCTCTCTCTGTTGTTCATTTTTATCATCGTCCATCCGTAGGTTGGCTCGTGAAACTCCTACATAGCAAGAGGTGATTTTACAATGTTAGCTGCGTAACAGCGTGCACATGAGCACCACTGAGATGGCTTTAGTTTAATTTTCTTGGAGATCATCCTCCATCTGCACCATTCACGTTGTTAGTCATACGATGATCCCTTGATGGGTCATCTTTCAGTCCCTAATAGTCCCACCATTTAGTGTTCAATCAACAGCCAAGTCTCTATTTTTAATAGCAAATTGGCTCCCAGCACTTCTTACATTCAATCTGTTCTTTTGAATAGTTTGGATCATTGATAATTGATTCCTATCCCACCAAGATCTTCATGCAGAGCCTCTATGAAATCCCTCTGCGAAAACCTGTTTACGTTAGCTGCCAGCTGTCTTGCATAACCAAAAAGGCAAGAATCTTGTTGGCTTGGTATGTGCACAAAGATACACTTTCAAAAAAGGAGAATGTCCCTACAGTCAGTTTTGGATGGCTGAACAGATGGACGGTGTGGATTGTTCAGACATCCACTCACGGTGGCCCGCAACTCCTCTAAACAGATGTTGTCCATTAATCTTGTAGTGTAGAGGCCCTCCTTTGACCGAGAATTATGTGTTTGTACATGAACCCCAATGTGTGGTTCCTGCAAGGTTTTAATCTTCGGTGGACCCTCTGCTGCAAGGACGATTTGGATCATCCCATCAGATGATCAAAGTGGGCCATAACATACTCAAACGGATGGGCCTACTATCGCTGTCGTGCGTGAGGAGATGTCTCTCCCTCTCTTTCTTTTTAAATGTGTTGGGTCAAGACCTCTTATGTGGTGCACGGCTGGCGCACGTGAGCTGTGTACACGCACGGCAAGTGGGCCACTTGTGATGTGTTTCTGAGGAATCTACACCGCCCATTCGTCTTTCCACCTGATTTAAGGGGTTGATCTTAACATTGAAGCGTATCCAGATATCAGGTCGGCCCCAAATCAGTGATTTAGTGGATGACTTGTCCGTTGGGCCTCTTCCAAGGATCCTATTGCAGAATTTTTACGTGTATAGTTTCTTTATGATGCTTAGGCCAGATATGAAGTTTCGAGCCAGATGGATGGTGGGAACTATGTGATCATGCATTCAGATGATTTTTAAGCCTCTTTATTGTCAATCACTTGATTTTCTCAGATCTTTAGCGTATGAATTCTTCGATCTCGGTCCCCTAAGATCCGTCCCTTACCTCGGTGATTCTTGAGCGTTAAATCCATTATTTTAATACCCTTTTCAGTTTAAGCTTCCTAAATTCACCTTACACCACAAACATGATTAAAATAAAACGTTAAACATTATCCTGTTTGTAAAATCATGTGATAACTCGGGTCTAATATACAATATTTATATTGAGCTGACCCATTCTCACACTAAGATTCTTTTGGAAAAGCCTCTTGATTCCTCCCTTAGGTACTACCTTTTCATCACTTCTCCTTTATTTACGTTGTCTGAGGTGCATTGCATGCTTATATCTTTTACATTGAGGACAATGTAGATTTTAGGTTGGGGATGGGAGATTAGGTTACCTAATCAGTATTTTCTTAGTCTTGAGCGAAAATTGTGAGAAATTTTTAAATTTTTCTGAAAATTTCTGTGAATTCGAGTGATTTTGAAGGTCATCCTTGATTTAAAAGTATAAGATACATAATGTTGGTAATTTATGACTCTTGGATTCAGTTATCTATTAGATTTCACAATTAAGTTTGAATTATTAATCCATGATTAGAAATTTTAAACATTAATTGAGTCATGATTTTACATGTCACACCTAGCTTCCACATTAAAGCTTTAGTTCGATATTGAATTGTTAACCTGGTAATCACTAGGCCTGGAAGGAGCCAACTTGGGGAATTTATTCATCATGTTCAAAAAAAAAAAGAGAGAAGAAAAAGAAGAAGAATACCCAGCTAAAAAACAGTTGTTCGAAAATGGCTACCTATTAAAGATCTTTAAAAAGGTTGACACAGCGTAAAACTATCGATGGAAAAATCAAAAGTTAGAAGAATAAAAAGGTTGAACTGTAAGGCAAGTTTCGGTTTAGGTTGGGTTATCCAAGAATGCTCTGTTTTTTTTTTCAAAAAAAAAAAAAAGCCCAGCAACAAAGCCTAGAAACTATGGGCTCACAGATTCATATAAAACCAAAGCATGTACAACTTCAGCTACTTTCGAGCAAAGCAACAACACAAAAAGGAGAGGCCCGCCTATCATATGTTATACAAGAGAAAAAAACTGAAAAAGGAACAATCTGAAAATAAGCGACTTGAAGAAGGCGCATGACTAGGAGATTTTATGCACCACTCGAACACATCCAAGGCCCACTTTGTCCAAGAAAATGCGGCCTCAAAGTTGAGGTGGAAGATCCCAAAGCTGAAGGAAGAAAGAGGGCGATTGGCACCACTAGCCATGCGAGCCAGACCGTCGACTGGGCCATTAATCTCTTGACAAATATAGGTGATGGACACATTACCTCTCTGCATGAGGGCTTTGACTCTAATCACCCAAGGAAGGAAACGCTAGGCAGAAGTAGATTTCCCAAAAAGAATGTCGACCATAAAAGAGGAGTTGGATTCAATTTGAATATTGAAAAATCCCCTGTTAAAGGACAACAGCAGCCCATCATGCACTGCTCTTAATTCCACTGAATTGTTGGTGTCGAACCTGTAGGGCGATCTGAAGGCAAAGATGAAGGAGCCTTTGTCATTTCGAACAATACCCATGCCCCCCGATAATCCCAGGTTACCTTTGGAAGATCCGTCAACATTTAGCTTAACCTAATTCGCAAGAGCCTGGCCCATCTGACTAGCTCGACCAAGACTTTGGGAGGGCCACCAACGCTACGGCCCCTGGGAGAGGTCACAAGCAAAATCTCACCGGGCCTGATAGATCCATTAAACATCCAATGGATCCAACCCTTCACCTTGAAGATGCAAGACGCAGCTCTAACAGTCCTATCGTCGAACTTGGCTCTGCTTCTGGCTAACCATATCACCCACAAGATGCAAGCAGTTGTGAGACGTTGAGAGTGGGACGAAACATCACCAGCATGGATTGCGAACCACCACTGATTAAGCCTAATTAAAATAGATTGGTTTGGGAGGATGTCGATCCCAAAGACGGTGTTGAAATGGGCCCATACGGCAGAGGCCAGGTCGTTGTAAAGGAAGAGATGCTGGATCGATTCAGTATTGGGCCTGGACTGGGGGCTGTCCTTATAGCAGATACACCTGGAAACCAGAGGAATTCCTTTGGCCTGGATACAAAAATCGACTGGAACTGCACCTTGAAGGAATTTCCAGATAAAGGTTGTGATCTTTGGGGGCCATTTTTTGTGGCTGAACAGACTAAGCCAGGCCACATCAGAGGATCTCTATCTACATAGCTCTCAGGCAAATTTGACTGAGAAGATGCCTGATGGGTTGAGAAGCCAGAAGTAACGATCTTCGTCTTCTGAAGTAGAAAAGCCAGTGTGGAATATGGCATCAACATCCCCCTGCGTCAGATAGGAGAACACGAAAGATGGTGGGAGCGATCCATTGGGGCCTCATGGATCTTCAAATTTAGAAGGTCAATTGGAACCGGTCTGGTGGTTTTATGAAGCAGAGGTCCGAGACCCGACCAATTATCCTTCCACAAGCTTCTTGACCTAATATCGACTTGCCAGTGAACATTATCTTCAACAAGGGAGAAGAGGACCCTAATTTTTGCCCACACGCTAGAAAGGTTCATCTGATATTTTGCTTTCACTAGGGGAACCCATGGCCCAACCGGTGTGCAAAACTTCACGTTGTAGGCCATTTTAAGCCTAGACACTTGCAAAACTTCCTTGAGTCTCCTAATTCCCAAGCCATCCTCCGCACTTGGCGAGGAATGCTCTGTTTGATTATCAATGTTATTATGAAAATTGACGATTGGACTCTTAATGATGATAAGCCGAGGTTACACTATACACCCATGGAACTCAATGTTTAGAATTGTTCTAATCGATGGATTAATACTTTAAACTTAACCATGAAGTATACCGTGTGCTTGAGTTTAGGAGACGGTATTTCTCAACATAATGCATCTTAGAATTTTAGTATTTAGATTGTTTTTCAAAAATCACTCGAGTTTATAGAAATTGTCCCATAATTCTTAAAATATTTTTTGTATACTTTGCTTGAGACTAGCAAAATGCTGGTTAGGAATTGTATTAAGGGTCAAATATTACATATTAGACCCCAATTATTGCTTGGTTTTATGTACATGATAATGCTTAACGCTCTATTTTAATCGTGTTTTTGTTTCAAGGTGAATTTAAGAGCTTGGATTGAAAAGGGGTGCTAAAGGTATGGATTTGATGTTAAAAAATTATCAAGGTAAGGGACGGATCTTAGGGGACCAAGATCGAAGAATTCATATGCCAAAGATCTGAGAAAATCAAATAACTAAAGACAAAAAATCTTGAAAATTGCCCTGAATGCAAGGTAGCTTCCCAATTGCTACAAGGGATCCTTGTCACCCTAGTTACCACATTTAAATTTATTAGTTTTTAATTAATCTATTCACAATTACTCTTCTAATTTTCCTGATTTAGATTACATCTTCTTCTAGTTCTAGTTCTAGTTACTTTTAGATTACATACAAGGTTCAGTTGCTGTGGATTCGACCTCGGTCTTACCGAGATTATTACTACATCACGACCCTACACTTGGGGTTGTGAACACAAGACGCACTAGCGTGGCAGCCGTCTAAGAACAGGTGTTGAATGAACTCCCTGTCATGAACGGATGAGCCCTAGGACAAACTCTCACAATAGCACACGCATTTGGAAGCCAATTGAATTCCCTTGGATTGCACAACACCGTCCATCGGCACTACCTTCAATAAGATTTTCCATACGAACAGAGAGATTTTTGGGGGGAGTTTGGCGTGCCAAACCCCTTTGGCCCACCCCTTATTTTCCTGCCCAGTTCTGCTAAGACCCCACGTCAACCTGACTAAGAAATTACTGAAGGGAGTGAACGGCCATATAGGTCTATCTGAGCCTGGAGATAGGAAGAAACCCCCTTGAAAAATGAAATTAATAATCTCTTGTGGGAGATACTTGAAAACTGCCGACGAAGGTAACAGACTGGTCTTGCTAAGGAATTGGTTCACCTTTAGTTGACATAAAGCTACTGGAATCTGCCTATCTGTAGGTGGAGGGACCCAAGGCCTGTCCAGTTTGAGAACCATAACTTACTTTCACCATTGCCAATTTGGTACACCGTCGAAGCTTTGAGGAGGGTGTTCTGCATCAGAACTCTATTCCAAATTGGCAAGACGTAGGCTAGCGAGCTAGGTAGATTTGAAGAGTCGAGGTCCTGACCGTATTTGGCCGACATGAATCTGCTCCAGAGGCTGCTGTTTGCTTTGAAATTGATGTCCCATGCCATCTTGAGGCGGAATGTAGTCATAATCAACTCTAATTTTCTGATACCAAGGCCTCCTTCCTCTTTTGGGAGGGTGATTACTTTCAAACTACGCCAGTGAAACTTGCATTTACCCTCTGACCAGTTGTAATGTCTCGAAAAAATTCGTACAGAGACCCGAGTACCACCTCAGGCAAAAATCATTTAAGATTAATTCCTTTAGAAATTAAGCGTAAGTTAACTAGCGCTATATTAGATTAGCTGTGAAATTAGCACTGATCGCTTTAAATACGTTCTGCATGACCCAAAACTTGTTGAATTGTTAACGCTATAACATCCTGAAACCTAGGATCAAACTCCAAATCCGTTTGCTCTCAGGAACCCTTTGAAACTTTGTAATGGATTCTAACCACACGTCGTGAGTCCGGTAGCAAAGAACTTAGACCATTATGACTACGTAGTTGGACTTGACTACCACCCCAGAAATCAAGCCCAACTGATGTTCTGAGGCTATTTCATTGAGCCTGGAACAAGAAGTGTGAGAGAGAGTAGAATTCTTTAAAAATTAAATGTGATTTAAATAAATCTGGCACGTGTCGCTTGCGAGTTAAGTATAAGCATTCAGACTGTTGGAATCTGAGCCTCGAATCATGGAAAATTTCCCACTCAGGTCAGTGTACTTGGAAGCCTCGATCGAGTCTCAGTGACCGCTGAACTGAAACTGGTCCGCCACTTGCGATCTGGAAACCCGATCGAACTGAAAACTTAATGTGATCAGGATCCAGCATCCATAAGCTTAAGTCCGACAGTATTTAGTCAAGGGACCTCCAGAAATGCTCTTTTGGATCGGAAAAGAACCGATTTGGTTATAACCCAAGTATACCTTGGCTTAGAGTCTAAATAGGTGAGTTTCTAACCTATTTAAGGACCTTAAACCCTCTCACATCCCTCCTATACAAATTTGCAAGAAACCCTAGGAAACAGAAGAGAGAAAAGAGAGAGATTGTGTGAGAGCTGTGAGGAAAGGTTCCTGTCACTCGATCTTGTTACTACACGTGCTTAGCCATCGTGTTCTAATCACTCTTCCGGTGATTCTGACTTCATTCTAGGTAAGAAGACCCTAACCTTAGCCTGTTTTAGGAATTCTATCGATACAAGTAGCGAAGTAGCTGACTTATCTTGTGAAATAGGTCGTCATATTGACGTTGACGAAGCATAGAGTTCCTATTCGATTTGATACGCGTCTACGGCGTAAGGTGAGGATTTTAGATGCTTAGGTTACCTTTTTTCAAAGCTTTCAATGTCATTCAATAGTAGATTATCGACAAGAATGTTGTTTGACATGTAGAACATGCTGTCTGTTTTCCATTTCGATTATGTACGGAGAATATGAGACTTAGGGTATTTTAGGCATTTATTAAAAATACTGTATACGTACGTATTTTGCTAAAATGATTGTCATGTGTATTTGTCGTGTTATTATACTAGTTAGGCGTGTATGATCTGTTTGGCGAAGAGATTCGCCCTAATGCACACTTTGGGTCGACATATGCTATGTAGACAAATGTGTGTAGACTAAGTGTTTGTATAAGAGTATGTATTAGTAAGTATTGAGCGAATGGTGTTGTAGATTAGTTTGGAGATTTTATTCTTAACTAATATGATGATGTACATGATTTCCTCCATGTTGTTATATTGAATTGATTTCCTTATATATATGAAATGCTTGTGTTTGGTTGATTTGCTTGTGTTGTATGTTATAACATGTTGTTAACATGCTTCGATTATTTGTGTTTCATTTTTGTCACTCTCATATGATCATTGATATAGATTACAAGTGCTTGGGCTATATCCTAGTCCAGGCAGTCGGTAACAGATTCGAAATCATGGTTGGATTCTATTCGCCACGAAGGACGCGTCGAGGAACTCAAGTCGTGCTTTGGTTGACGACAGTGGTTAGGCCACACGAGGTGTTTTATGCACTTCATGTCGTTTAGCTTGAGGTACGCTCGTACTAGTCGAGCTCATCAAGCAACCCGACTGACCATTGTATGTTCACCTTATATTGGTCATAACTGCTTGAACCTAGGGTAATGAACTTACCAGTGAAAACCTTAATAACTATGGTACCTTGATCCATTAAGACTCATGAGCCGGACATGGTGGTATGGGACACTGTGGTTGAGTTGTCGGCCTACGCTGGGGCCACAAACCTCCCCATAGTGACCAGTGAGCACCTCAGACTCGTAAGCCGATTGTGGTGGTATGGGACACTACATTCAAGCTGTCGACCTGGGTTATGGTCACGTGACGTACGCTATCGCCCTTTAACTTAGGTGGGTGCGAGAAAAATATAGAAACACTCATAGGACCCTAATTTCGCCAATTGGCGAAGTTCACTCAAATCGATCATTTTGATCGAGTCCGTGTGCATCCATGGTCACATGAAACGACCCCGGACCACTTCTAGTTCGTGTGTGGATGAGCCTAGACCTCTATTGACCCTATCCCAGATATTAAAAATCACTGAATGCGAATATGTAGTAGTTAGTACCCGAAATGATGCGAAATAGTTCGAAACGGAGTCGTGGGCCTACCCGCGCTAATCCAGAATGATCCAGGGTGGGACCCACATGTATTTGGGGCCCTTAGGGCAGGAGGACCTCGCCCAAATGGCGAGACCTCGCCAAATAGTCCAGCGAGTGGTGAGGACCTAGCCGGTCAGTGGGCCCAGTTTGGTCGGGCCTTCGGGCCGATGGTCTTTGGGAGTTAGGGTGACCCCCTGGTATATGGGTCGTCCATTAAAACAGCCCCAAATTGCTACCTCCTTCACAAAACACACCCCCAAGCTCTCTCTTTCTCTCATATTTGTTGATTTCTCTCTCAAACCCCACTCTCAATAGCTCTCATCATCGTTTTTGGCCACAATCCACGTCCCTCCATCATTTTTTATGGTACACAATCCCCTCTCTCTCCATTCTCTCATGTTTGGGCTCTTACATCCTCCATTTGAAGCTCAAATCGTGTGAGCTTCTAACCCAACCCATTTCATCCTTTTCCCTTTGCAATCTCACCCTTTTGGGGCTTGTTTCCCTCCTCTATTAGACCTAGATTCGTGGTAGCCCATTAGGTCAGCCCTTTCTCTCCCCTTCATCACTTTTTCATGGCCTTTATAGAGGCTATTTTAGCCTTTTTCTTCCTTTCCACCGTCATTTCTCTCATGGGAAAGAGGAAGAGTGCCGCTGATGAAGCTGAGCCTAGTCGCCCCTCACGTTCAAGAAGGCCGAGAGGTGGCGCCGCTAGTTCAAGCACCGTCGCTAGTCCAAGTGCCGCTCGAGAGCTACACACAAAGCGGGATTTGGATCCCCATGCTCCGATAGGGAGAGCACTGTTGGCAGACTTGGCCCATGACGCGTATACGGATCGCAAGGTTCTTTTTGAAGCTCAGGTGAATGGGCGACTCTTTGGTGAATTTCTATTGTTTGAGCGCATCGAAGCTGCACAGTGGGATCTTCTCTTTGAAGGCCAGTCTCGTGCTAATGTGAGCACTGTTCGTGCCTTTTATACTCATATTTGGAACCCTACGCTCGAGCCACTGCAGTTCAGGATTCCCTTTGATAGAGATCGGGAAGCCACGATCGATGTTTGGTTGATAGCTCTACTTCTGAACGTGCCTCTTGGCGAGGTACATCCAAGTGTTAAGAACCTGAAGAGTGTTCGTGAGCGAGATCTCCGCACCAGGTTTCTATGTGGTGGTTTAGTTGAGTGGCAGCATAATAAGAGCCTCTTAGCGACCCACATGTCGAATATTTTCATCTGCTTCACCACATCTGCACGTTTAATGTTTATCCCAGGTAGAGCAATCGCAGTGAATGCACGCGTCTCATGGTAGATTTCCTGTATCAGGTGGGCCAGGGAGAGAACGTGTGCATGCCCACGTTTGTGCTGCGACAGATCATCCTCGTAGCGAAATTGAGAAGAACGTTTGAGTCACTTCCCTTTGGCTGGCTCATATGCAAGATTGCGCTTGAGTTTGCTTACAGACTTGGGCCGGAGTTGCATGTGCCGGTTCATTACATCAACGAGGCTACTATGAACCAAATGAAGATAGGGCCTCGGCAGCGTGAGGCTCAGCTTGATGATGACAGTGAGGGTGAATATGATAGTGAAGAGGATGAAAGTGAAGAAGAAGGTGGGGCAGAAATAGAGGAAGACGGCCAGGAAGAAGAAGAAGAGGAGGCTCTGAATACTGATGAGAGTCCACCTCCTGCGACTCGGGCTGCTAGGGATGCTCACATAGCCCGACTTGAGAAGAGTCAGGTTGCTTTACGAAGGAAAGTCCAAGAACTCTGGGCCGAGGTAAAATAAGAGCTTGAGGGTACCAAGGCCATCATGAAGCAGAAGTTTGGTAAGGTGACTCGTACCTTGAAGGCCATCCTGTGTTATCTGCAGGATAAGGGTGCCCCTCCTCCATCGCCAGACTCGGACGAGTGATTAGATTACAGATGTTTGTTGGTCGTATGTAGGTTATTTTGTGTTTTCTGTGTGTGAACCTAAGAAGGCTTAGTAGTTGGTTTGTGTTCCAGTTGTAGCTTTGGCTAGCTTAGTTTCCCATGTGTTTCTTGTCATGATGCATGTAAAGATATATCTCTTGTATTGTGACAAATTTTGATTAAATGAAATGCATGGAGCTTCTTCGGTTTGTTATGTGAATGATTGTGTAGTGTGTTTATGCTATTGCTGAAACTGACTAGGTTGCACCCTATTTTGAATATAGGGAATGCCACCTAAGGTTACTCGGAGTACGGCACGTCTTACGCTGGGTGAGCTGATGGATTGGGTCCCTCCCCAGAGTGATGATCATATGGACCCTGCTATGGGCCTGATTCGTGAGACTGCACCTGAGTCTTAGCCTTCTGCAGGTCCTGCAGTCAAACCACCACCTTTCACACTACCAGTTCGCGAGCAGTACCGTGCATCTTCCTTGACGCAGTATGTGCCTCAGCCTGCTCCACCTCCTGATAGATTTGAGCAGTTGATGACCATGATGCACCAGCAGCATCAGCAGCTTTTGACTACTATCGCAGGGGCCTTAGCCCAGGGTGGGAGTGCGACTCCACCTGCGCCATCTGTGCATTCAGCTGAGGATGCTAGGACTTCGACTCAGGATGAGGGTATGACTCATCCTGCACCTTCCGCTTACCCTACGGGGAATGCTGCTGATACCAGAGGCCTACTTGAGCAATTCCAGTGCTTGCGGCCTCCTACTTTTGCAGGTTCTCACAGACCTGAGGAGGCCGAGTACTGGCTCGACCACATCTCGAAGATGTTGAGGATGCTGCACTGCTCCGAGTTTGAGCAAGTTGAGTTGGCCACTTTCATGTTCGAGAGAGAGGCCAGCTTATGGTGGGATAGCGTATTGCAGACGGTTGCAGTTGGCTACATATGGACATGGGCAACATTCGAGTTCCGTTTCCATGAGAAATACTATTCGCAGACCTACCGACACGAGAGGGAGAATGAGTTTTTGCGCCTCAGGCAGGGAGGCATGTCAGTTACGGAGTACGATCATCGATTTACAGAGTTGGACAGATACGTCCCTACGATACTTGCTGACGAGCAGATGCGGATACGACAATTTTCTGATGGCCTGTGACCTGATATTCGGTCGAAGATGTGTTGTGTCAGCATACCCTCTTATGTCGAGCTGATACACATGTCTATGTGGGCAGAGTAGGATGTAGATTGCTTGACACGTTCTCATGGCCCTATGGTTGCTAGGCCACGACCAGATACTCAGGGCAGGCCATTCCTTGACAAGAAGCCTTGCATCGACTCTCCTCATGGGATCACAGCGCCAGTACTCCCATGAGACTCCTAGGTGTGACCTGTACTTACTACAGGAGACCGGGTCACACTGCAGAGAGCTATTTTGCTCGGATGAGAGATAGCGGGTTTTCACCACCTTAGAAGATCGATCATCCTCACCCACAGGCTCTATCCGCTCCACCGTTACGGTCGGATCCTACGCATCCTTCTTTCAGACCTCCCGTACCTCAGTTCCGGCCGCCTCAAAGGCCCATGGTGCCGCGGCCGAATCGACAGCAGCAGGCTCGGGTGCATGCGCTCACAACTGAGGCATCCGAGGTATCAGATGGTAGTCCTATGAATTTTGAGGTTACGGTACAGATTGCAGGTATTTCCATTTTCCTACTGGTGGACACTGGGTCCACTACTTCCCTCATTTCATGCACAGCAGTCAAGAGACTGGGATTGGCTACAGCCCCCGCGAAGGGGACGACTCTAATTACGGCTACAGGAGATTTTTTCGACATTACTAGAGTCTGTGAGAGCTGTTTGATAGACTTGGGTAGCAGGACAGTGACTGTTGACCTGTTGGTTATCTCCCTATTCCACTACGATGTCATACTTGGTATGAATTGGCTCACCGAGATGCGAGTCGAGATTGACTGCGAGATTAGGTTGGTGACAGCCTATGGACCTGAGGGCACAACTTTCACCTTTCCGGTTTAGGTCAGTCATCCTTCTCGACTGAGTTGTTACACTGCTCTGTTGGATTATGATGATAATCCGGGGATGAGAGACATCCCTGTAGTACGAGATTTTGATGATGTATTCAGGTCGATCCCGGGGCTACCTCCTCGGCATGAGGTCGACTTTACTATCGATCTAACGCCCGGTGCGACACCCATTTCACTACCGACATATCGTATGCCTCCATATGAGATGGAGGAACAGAGAAGGTAAATTGATGAGCTGCTAGAGAAGGGTTTCATATGCCCTAAAGTGTCTCCTTGGGGAGCCCCCGTGTTGTTTGTAAAGAAGAAGAATGGTGCTTTGCGATTATGTATTGATTATCATAGGCTGAATCAGGTGACGATAAAGAACAAGTATCCCTTGCCCAGGATAGATGACTTGTATGATCAGTTGAGAGGGGCGCAGTACTTCTCGAAGATTGATCTTCAGTAAGGGTATCACCAGGTGCGCGTCAGGGATGAGGACGTGCAGAAGACAGCTTTCAGGACCAGCCTTGGCCATTATGAGTTCCTCGTAAAGTCGTTCAGTCTTACGAATGCACCAGCTGTGTTCATGGACCTAATGAACAGGGCACTTCAGCCATTCCTCTATCGATTTGTCATCGTATTCATTGATGACATCTTGATATACTCCAGAAGTCGAGAGGAGCATGAGGAGCACTTGTGCTCAATCCTAGATGCTCTTAGATGGCATCAGTTGTTTGCTCAGTTCAAAAAGTGTGACTTCTGGAAGAAAGAAATCAAGTTCCTGGGACACGTGGTCTCTAAGGAAGGTATATCGGTAGACCTCGCCAAGGTAACTGAAGTACAGGACTGGGAGTAGCCTGGTTCAGTCACTGAGGTGAGGAATTTTCTAGGATTGGCAGGCTACTATCGACGTTTCATTCGAGATTTCTCGAAGATCGCCAAACCTCTATCTCAGTTGACGTGGAAGGATTTGAAGTTTGCCTGGAATACAAAGGCCGAAGCAGCTTTTCAGGAGCTGAAGGACAAGTTGACATCCGACCCTATGCTAGTATTGCCAGAGAAAGGGGTCAAGTATACGATATATACAGACGCGTCTCACATTGGTCTAGGTTGTGTCCTTATGCAGAAGGACAGGGTGATTGTATATGCTTCGAGACATTTGAGGAAACACGAGGAGAATTACCCTACGCACGACCTTGAGTTGGCAGCTGTCATTTTCGCATTGAAGCTCTGAAGACATTACCTCTACGGAGAGAAGTTCGAGCTCTTTTGCGACCACAAGAGTCTCAAGTACATATTCATGCAACGGGACCTGAATATGAGGCAGCGGCGATGGATGGAGACTTTGAAGGACTTTAAGTTCAAAGTTTCCTACCATTCGGGCAAGGCGAACCTTGTGGCTGACGCGTTGAGCCTCAAGAAGGTGATAGAGTTTGCCGCTTCACTGATGGTAGCTGAGTGGGATATGGTTGAGTTTTTGAGAGACTTTGAGCAGAAACTCACTTTGGAGGAGCCATTTGAGGTTATCGCACACGTTCAGGTGCGACCTCTTATCGATAACAGGTTCATCGCGGTGCAGAGGGATGAAGAGCGTCTGACTGAGCTTCGAGAACAGGCTAGTGACGATGCAGACGCCGAGTGGTGAGTTGGAACGGACGGGGGCTTACGTTATCATGGTCTCCTATGCGTCCCAAATGTCCCTGACTTAAGATGAGAGATTCTCGAGGCTGTGCACAATTGTAGACTTGCGATGCATCCGGGCAGCATAAAGATGTATCGTGACGTGAAGAGGACCTATTGGTGGGATGGCATGAAGACCCACATCGCAGATTTCATGTCCCATTGTCACACTTGCCAGCAGGTGAAGGTAGAGCATCACCGACTTCCTGGTCTCCTTCAGCCTATGCCTATAGCTGAGTGGAAGTGGGACTTTATTTCTATGTATTTCATTTCGGGACTACCGAAGATGAGGAAGGGACATGATTCTATTTGGGTGATCGTCGACCGTTTGACGAAGTCGGCGCACTTCCTACCGATCAGAGTTACGAACTCTGCAGACGAGTTGGCTAGACTATACATCCGAGAGATAGTGCGTCTACATGGAGTTCCCTTAGAGATCGTGTCAGATAGAGACACACGCTTCACTTCTATTTTCTAGACTCGCATCCAGGAAGCTATGGGTGTGAAGTTGAAGTTCAGTACTGCTTTCCACCCACAAACGGACGGACAAACAGAGTGGGTGAATTGGAGTGATTTTGAAGGCCATCCTTGATTTAAAAGTATAAGATACATAATGTTGGTAATTTATGACTCTTGGATACAATTATCTATTAGATTTCATAATTAAGTTTGAATTATTAATCCATGATTAGAAATTTTAAATATTAATTGAGTCATGATTTTACATGTCACACCTAGCTTCCACATTGAAGCTTTAGTTCGATATTGAATTGTTAACCTGGTAATCACTAAGCTTGGAAGGAGCCAACTTGGGGAATTTATTCATCATGTTCAAAAAAAAAAGAGAAGAAAAAGAAGAAGAATACCCACCTAAAAAACAGTTGTTCGAAAACGACTACCTATTAAAGATCTTTAAAAAGGTTGACACAGCGTAAAACTATCGATGGAAAAATCAAAAGGTTGAACTGTAAGGCAAGTTTCAGTTTAGGTTGGGTTATCCAAGAATGCTCTGTTTTTTTTTTTCAAAAAAAAAAAAAAGCCCAGCAACAAAGCCTAGAAACTATGGGCTCACAGATTCATATAAAACCAAAGCATGTACAACTTCAGCTACTTTCGAGCAAAGCAACAACATGAAAAGGAGTGGTTCGCCTATCATATGCTATACAAGAGAAAAAAAATTGAAAAAGGAGCAATCCGAAAAACAAGCGACCTGAAGAAGGGGCATGACTAGGAGATTTTATGCACCACTCGAACACATCCAAGGCCCACTTTGTCCAAGAAAATGTGGCCTCGAAGTTGAGGTGGAAGATCCCAAAGCTGAAGGAAGAAAGAGGGCGATTGGCACCACTAGCCATGCGAGCCAGACCGTCGACTGGGCCATTAATCTCTTGGAAAATATAGGATATGGACACATTACCTCTCTGTATGAGGGCTTTGACTCTAATCATCCAAGGAAGGAAACACTAGGCAGAAGCAGATTTCCCAAAAAGAATGTCGACCGTAATAGAGGAGTTGGATTCAATCTGAATATTGAAAAATCCCCTGTTAAAAGACAACATCAGCCCATCATGCACTGCTCTTAATTCCACTGAATTATTGGTGTCGAACCTGTAGGGCAATCTGAAGGCAAAGATGAAGGAGCCTTTATCATTTCGAACAATACCCCTGCCCCCCAATAATCTCAGGTTACCTTTGGAAGATCCGTCAACATTTAGCTTAACCTAATTCGTAAGAGGCCTGTCCCATCTGACTAGCTCGACCAAGACTTTTGGAGGGCCACCAACGCTACGGCCCCTGGGAGAGGTCACGAGCAAAATCTCACCGGGCCTGATAGATCCATTGAACATCCAATGGATCCAACCCTTCACCTTGAAGATGCAAGACGCAGCTCTAACAGTCCTATCGTCGAACTTGGCTCTGCTTCTGGCCAACCATATCACCCACAAGATGCAAGCAGCTGTGAGACGTTGAGAGTGGGATGAAATGTAAGACCCGTATTCTAATCCGTACTGTTCAGTCACTTACCGCGATCCTTTCCCTCGAATTCCGACAGTCTGTGACCTGTAATCGACGTTGCGCATGACCGTAAAATGTATCCTATACATTTGAGTTGGCTTAATCCGAGACTTATACTATTGCGATCACACAGTCGCCGTGACTCATGTACCGATCCGATACCCAGATGAGGAGATGCGGACCCATGTTCAGTTCGAGGAAAAACACCGCGTGTTGCAAATCCCAAAAGGATCTCTACAATATGTCAAATCAATCCCATCAATCACCTCTCATGTCAAGTACAAAGCAACCATGCTTTCTTTCTCCACAAGTCAAGCAAACCCCAAAGTCAACCAATCCATCACCTCACCCATCACTCACATCCATCACCCATCTCCCATCACTTCTCTTACAACCACCATTCTCTCTCTCTTTCTCAACTCATTTTTTTCAAGCAAGAGAAATGGTGGACGTCCATGGTTTATCAAGAGAGAGTGTGTGTTGTGTGTGGCCCATTCCTCTCCCAAGAACCATCATCCTAGCCATCCATTTTCAATCTCCACCATCAAAGCGAAGCTCTAGGAGACCGGCTTTCCAACGGACCGAGAAGATCAAGCGGTGGGTGCTTTGATAGAGTAGTTTTCATGTTTAAGATGGGCCAAGTGAGACCAACTGATCAATGGTTTGGATCTCACTTGGGACTCTAAGATGTGGCCGATGGCCCACTTTGATCATCATGATCATTCCATGATGGGGCCATTCTCCATGGACCCCATCATGATGTCTATTTTCTTGTTTTAGATAGGTCATCTAGACCATCCATATTGGTGGGGAAAGGATTTCTATCGTTAAGTTTCAATTTTGATGGGCCCACATGCTTTAGGGCCCACTTGATGTATGATTTATTGTAAGGGAGGGCCCATAATGTCGGGGTCCCTCCATCACATACGTGTCCCACTCTCTATCTCTCTCTCTCCCTCTCTATTTCATTTTCTTTTATGAAATCATGATATGATTGTATGACCCACTTGGATGGACCCCCACCATGAAGTAAGTCTTATATCCAAGTCATCTATATGTGGGGCCCACCTTATATGGGTTCTACCCACACCATCCATCATGTGATGGCCCACTTGAGCAAGGCCCACCTAAGTGCATGGGTTGTGACAAAATGTCCAATGTCCAGGGACGCTGGACGTCACTGTGCAAAACTCAAATGTTAGCTTGTTTCCAAGCTAATGGGGTGGCCCACTCATATAGGCCCCATCTTGATGTATGATTCTAATCCACACCGTTTATTTCATTCCCTGACTCATTTTAGGCATTGAGCCAAAAAATGGAGTCAATCCGATATTCAGGTGGGCCATAGCATAGCAAACATCGTCTTTACCATTGCAATTCACCTGAGGTTTTCCATACACATTCAATATTGGACTCATTTAGTTGGTCTCAAGCCGTAGAATCCAATGACCAGGGTGGATTTGGTTGATGTGGGCCCCACACCTAAAAAATCATGAGAAAACGCAGATTTCAAAAATATATAAATATATATATAGCAGCTACTGCTGCTGTTGTCAGCAATTGCAGGCCACGCCAGCGGCGGATGGGCAGCCAATGGGCAGGGACCCATGGCCCTGTGCGTGGGCCCCACCATGATGTATTTTCACTATCCACACCGTCCATTTGATGGGACCCCTCCTCAGGTGGGTCCCCTCCAAAAATGAGCCACATCTAAAGCTCAGGTGGCCCACACCGTAGGAAACAGTGGGATTGGACATATACCATTGAAACCCTTTGCTAGGTCACGGAAGTTTTGGATCAAGATGAAATTTTTTTTCCTATTCCTCTGGGTCCACGTGACCTTATCAACAGATTGGATGGCATATAAACTTAATGATGGGCCCCACGTGGAACCCACCTGGATGTATGTGTTTTATTCACTTCCATCGTCCAGTGGACGGTGGAGTCCACCTCGACGTATGTGTTTTATTCACGCAGCCAACCATGGACGGTGGGACCCACCCCACGTGTGGGACAGTGCGTGCGTGTGTGTGCTCGTGTGTGTGTGTGCAACGTGTGTGTGTATATATATATATATTATATTATATGTAATATTGTATTATGTTATATATAATATTATTATACTAGATATATATATATATTATATACAGATTATATATATTATATTATATATAATATACATGATGGTGGGCCTTCATGTGGACCCCCACCATGATGCATGTGTTGCATACAATTTGCCCAATCATTTTTGGGATACCGTTTTAAGGCTTGCAACTAAAAACAAGTCGGATTAAGGTTCAGGTGGAACCCACCATGGTATGTGTTTCATTCATGTCGTCCATCATGAGGTGGAATCCACCATGATATTTATGTGTTTTATCCATCCATTTATGCGGCCCGCCATGATGTATGTATTGAATATCTATACCATTCAATTGATGAGGTACATTAAGATGTAATAGTGGCCCGTTGTTGAGGCCCACTTGTAATACATATATAAGGCCCATTATTGAGGCCCATCTTAATGAATTTGTGGCCCGTCCATTGAGGCCCACCTTGATATATAGGAAGCCCATGTGATGTGGCCCATTTAATGTGTTTGAGGCCCATGGGCAAGGCCCAATGTGATATATTTAGGGCCCATGGGTTGAGGCCATTGTGATGTATTAAGGCCCATGGGTTAAGGCCCACTGTGACGTATTAGGGCCCATGGGTTGAGGCCCATTGTGATGTATTTAAGGCCGTTATTGAGGCTCCTTTGATGTGTATGGCCCGTTGTTGAGGCCCACCTTGATGTGTATGGGGCCGTTGTTGAGGCCCACCTTGATATGAATGTAAGGCCTATGTAAGAGGCCCATCTTGATTTATTTGTGGCCGTATTTTGAGGCCCACCTTGGTATATATATGAGGCCTAAGTGATTAGGCCCACCTTGATGTATTTGTGGCCCGTTGCTGAGGCTCACCTTGATATATATGAGGCCCAAGTTATTAGGCCCGTTTGACGTATCAGAGGCCCATGGGTCGAAGCCCAATGGGATGTACCTAAGGCCCATTGAATGTGATTCCACCGTAGTGTATGTGTTGACCTTTATGGCAAGTCATGCCTTAAGAGCAATGATTGGTTTGACGTCCACATTGTAAGAATAATGTTGGTTAAATGTCCACATTATGACTCTCCCTAGGGCCCACTGATAGGCCCATACTTGTTGTGTAGGCCATCTAGGCTCATCTTCGTTGTAAGAGTAGTTCATCACTTTATAACATGCCTAGTATAACTCCATAATTCATGACCATACGCATCATATGTATGCTTGATATGAGTAGTGACTGATAATAGCATATGTCATTGGGCAGACCATTTGCGGGACTCATTATGAGCTGGAGTGCCCCACATCATCGCGTTGTATGCGCTGGATTGCTGCATGATTTGACGGTGTGATTCATGCATTTCGTATTTGTGTATCATGATCACTGCACGCCCTAGCGACATCAGGGCTATGATCTACACAGGCACATTGTGGATGGATAGATGGGACACAGAAAATATTTAGTTCTAGCACTATGGGGCACGTAGGATGTCCTTGGGTGAAAATCCCAGAACCTCCAAGGCTAGGAGTAGCCCCAACGTCTACACCGAGTGGAACATGAGCTCCCAAGTACCGAATACCAGTAGACCGCGTCTCCCACTGTGTCGTGGTCAGTTGGGAGGGGGTGTGGCCATACCCACCCAAGGGAGGAGGCTATAAGCTATGCTGAGTATGACCGGCTCGTAAATGGGTCCGCTATCGACATGCCGGATAGGTATTGGCAGACTATTAGCCAGGTGAATAGTGAGGTCTCTTACACTCGCTGAGCTGTGTAGCTAGGGAGGAGGTAATTGGAGTGGAGTGTAATAAACCCGGTGATGATCCCAAAGAGTAACCGTATTGATACGTGAACTTGATATGAGGACTGACATGATAGTATGATACCCCATCACTGTTGCACATGTGGACGGACGCACATGGGCGAACGCTGATGTGGGTAGGGATGAGGCCTGGGTGAGCTACCACACTGGGCGAGCTACCAGCGGTTGGCAGGCTATTGTGATGACAGGCTACTGAGCAAGAGTTGCGCACTCATTCTTTCATCTATTCACTATCCACTCGGGCTGGTGGTGTGTAACTTTTTGTTACGTGTACCTTTACATACTCAGGATTTCAGTTGGGTGCGCAACTAACCTGAGATCAGGAGTTTATCATATTGTGTCTGAGTATCCAAATTTAGGTATGGGACTGGTTTGGATAGAATTCCCTTATGATAGACCCCATAGCTTTCGATACTTCGTACTATCATCCCGACTTCACATTTCAGCATAGTCATTTCATTCACATCGCATATTACATTGTATTCACAGTACTTAGTATTATGGGTTACGATGTTTTGCACTTATATGGCCTGGATGAGATTGATGATATTTATGGCTCGTCTGGATTTGTATATTGCATTGTATCCTCAACATCTGTTATTGTCTTATTAAGTTTTTGCATTGCATGGCCTTGGTATGGCCGATAGCATTCATGTTTTGCATCACATAACTTTGGTACAACTAATTGTATTCATGGACTCACCATATATTTTCACATTACTCTGATATCGTATGATTCATGATCTTGCCAGTATTTCTGCTTATTCCGATTTTGTATGATTTATCAGCTTTATGGTATACTTAGCACTTATCTTGTACACACACTTTCACCACCCTCTAAGCTTTTTATAAGCTTATGCACGATAGATGCATGCAGGTAGCGTTAGGTTGCAGCAGCGTTGAGCTTGGAGCGTGCAGCTGTCTTCTGGAGCTTAATTTTGATATATGTATTTCTCTTTCAGCATTGTATTCAAATGATTATATTAGTAAATATGTGATGATGACATTGCCTTTGTGAATTGGGTATACTTGCGGTTATGCTCTATTATAAAAAAAAAAATAAAAAAATTCACACTAAAAATCCTCCTTGTAGGATCCCAAGATCAGAATCTGGCATGCGAGTGCCGGGATCCGAGAATGGGGTACTATGGAGGCTTTCGGTGCTGAATTCGGCGATCGAGATTCCTGTGAATCCGATTTTCGAGTTTGTGGCGTGACACGAAACATCACTGGCATGGATCGCGAACCACCACTAATTAAGCCTGATTAAAACAGATTGGTTTGGGAGGATGTCAATCCCAAAGACGGTGTTGAAATGGGCCCATACGGCAGAGGCCAGGTCGTTGTAAAGGAAGAGATGCTGGATCGATTCAGTATTGGGCCTGGACTGGGGGCTGTCCTCATAGCAGATACACCTGGAAGCCAGAGGAATTCCTTTGGCCTAGATACAAAAATCTACTGGAACTGCACCTTGAAGGAATTTCCAAATAAAGGTTGCGATCTTTGGGGGCCATTTTTTATGGCAGAACAGACTAAGCCAGGCCCATCAGAGGATCTCTGTCTACATAGCTCCCAGGAAAATTTGACTGAGAAGATGCCTAATGGGTTGAGAGGCTAGAAGTAACGATCTTCGTCTTCTGAAGTAGCAAAGCCAGTGTGGAATATGGCATCAACATCCTCCTACGTCAGATAGGAGAACACGAAAGATGGTGGGAGCGATCCATTGAGGCCTCATGGATCTTCAAATTTAGAAGGTTAATTGGAACCGATTTGGTGGTTTTATGAAGCAGAGGTCCGAGACCCGACCAATTATCCTGCCACAAGCTTCTTAACCCAATGCCGACTTGCCAGGGAACATTATCTTCAACAAGGGAGAAGAGGGCCCTAATTTTGGCCCACACGCTACAAAGGTTCATCTGATATTTTGCTTTCACCAGGGGAACCCATGGCCCAACCGGTGTGCAAAACTTCACGTTGTAGGCCATTTTGAGCCTAGACACTTGCAAAACTTCCTTGAGTCTCCTAATTCCCAAGCCATCCTCCACACTTGGCGAGGAATGCTCTGTTTGATTATCAATGTTATCATGAAAATTGACAATTGGACTCTTAATGATGATAAGCCGAGGTTACACTATACACCCATGGAACTCAATGTTTAGAATTGTTCTAATCGATGGATTAATACTTTAAACTTAACCATGAAGTATACCGTGTGCTTGAGTTTAGGAGACGGTAATGCTCAACATAATGCATCTTAGAATTTTAGTATTTAGATTGTTTTTCAAAAATCACACGAGTTTATAGAAATTGTCCCATAATTCTTAAAATTTTTTTTGCATACTTTGCTTGAGACTAGCAAAATACTGGTTGGGGATTGTATTAAGGGTCAAATATTGCATATTAGACCCCAATTATTGCTTGGTTTTATGTACATGATAATGCTTAACGCTCTATTTTAATCATGTTTGTGTTTCAAGGTGAATTTAAGAGCTTGGATTGAAAAGGGGTGCTAAAGGCATGGATTTGATGTTAAAAAATTATCAAGGTAAGGGACGGATCTTAGGGGACCAAGATTGAAGAATTCATATGCCAAAGATCTGATAAAATTAAGTAACTAAAGACGAAAAAGCCTGAAAATCGCCCTAAATGCAAGGTAGCTTCTCAATTGCTTCAAAGGATCCTTGTCACCCTAGTTACCACATTTAAATTTATTAGTTTTTAATTAATCTATTCACAATTACTCTTCTAATTTTCCTGGTTTAGATTACATCTTCTTCTAGTTCTAGTTCTAATTACTTTCATATTACATACAAGGTTCAGTTGCTGTGGATTTGACCTCGGTCTTACCGAGATTATTACTACATCGCGACCCTACACTGGGGGTTGTGAACACAAGACGCACTAGTGAGGCAGCCATCTAAGAATAGGTGTTGAATGAACTCCCTGTCAAGGACGAATGAGCCCTAGAACAAACTCTCACAGTAGCACACGCATTTGGAAGCCAATTGAATTCCCTTGGATTGCACAACACCGTCCATCGGCACTACCTTCAATAAGATTTTCCATACGAACAGAGAGATTTTTGGGGGGAGTTTGGCGTGCCAAACCCCTTTGGCCCACCCCTTATTTGCCTGCCCAGTTCTGCTAAGACCCCATGTCAACCTGACTAAGAAATTACTGAAGGGAGTGAATGACCATATAGGTCTATCTGAGCCTGGAGATAGGCAGAAACCCCCTTGAAAAATGAAATTAATAATCTCTTGTGGGAGATACTTGAAAACTGTCGACGATGGTAATAGACTGGTCTTGCTAAGGAATTGGTTCACCTTTAGTTGACATAAAGCCACTGGAATCTGCCTATCTGCTCTTAAGTGGAGGGGCCCAAGGCCTGTCCAATTTGAGAACCATAGCTTACTTTCGCCATTACCAATTTGGTACACCGTCGAAGCTTTGAGGAGGGTGTTCTGCATCAGAATTCTATTCCAAATTGGCAAGGCGTAGGCTAGCGAGCTAGGTAGATTTGAAGAGTCGAGGTCCTGACCATATTTGGCTGACATGAATCAGCTCCAGAGGCTGCTGTTTGCTTTGAAATTGATGTCCCATGCCATCTTGAGGCGGAATGTAGTCATAATCTCCTCTAATTTTCTGATACCAAGGCCTCCTTCCCCTTTAGGGAGGGTGATTGCTTTCAAACTACGCCAGTGAAGCTTGCATTTACCCTCTAACCAGTTGTAACGTCTCGGAAAAATCCGTACAGAGACCCGAGTACCACCTCAGGCAGAAATCATTTAGGATTAATTCCTTTAGAAATTAAGCGTAAGTTAACTAGCACTATGTTAGATTAGCTGTGAAATTAGCACTGATCTCTTTAAATACATTTTGCAAGACCCAAAACTTGTGGAATTGTTAACGCTATAATATCCTGAAACCTAGGATTAAACTCCAAACCCGTTTGCTCTCAGGAACCCTTTGAAACTTTGTAATGGATTCTAACCGCACGTCGTGAGTCTGGTAGCAATGAACTTAGACCATTATGACCGTGTAGTTGAACTTGACTACCACCCCAGAAATCAAGCCCAATTGATGTTCTGAAGCTATTTCATTGAGCCTGAAACAAGGAGTGTGAGAGAGAGTAGAATTCTTTAAAAATTAAATGTGATTTAAATAAATCTGGCACGTGTCACTTGCGGGTTAAGTATAAGCATTCAGACCGTTGGAATCTGACCCTTGGATCAGGAAACATTTCCCACTCAGGTCAGTGTACTTGGAATCCTCGATCGAGTTTCAGTGACCACTGAACTGAAACTGGTCCGCCACTTGCGATCTGGAAACCCGATCGAACTGAAAACTTAATGTGATCAGGATCCAGCATCCATAAGCTTAAGTCCGACCGCGTTTAGTCAGGGGACCTCCAGAAATGTTCTTTTGGATCGAAAAAAGAACCGATTTGGTTATAACCCAAGTATACCTTGGCTTAGAGTCTAAATAGGTGAATTTCTAACCTATTTAAGGACCTTAAACCCTCACACATCCCTCTCATACGAATTTGCAAGAAACCCTAGGAAACAGAAGAGAGAAAAGAGAGAGATTGTGTAAGAGTTGTGAGGAAAGGTTCCTCTCACTCGATCTTGTTACTACACATGCTTAGCCATCGTGTTCTAATCACTATTCCGGTGATTCTGATTTCATTCTAGGTAAGAAGACCCTAACCTTAACCTGTTTTAGGAATTCTATCGATACAAGTAGCGAAGTAGCTGACTTATCTTGTGAAATTGGTCGTCATATTGACGTTGACGAAGCGTAGAGTTCCTATTCGATTCGATACGCTTCTACGGCATATGGTGAGGATTTTAGATGCTTAGGTTACCTGTTTTCAAAGCTTTCAATGTCGTTTATTAATAAATTATCGACAAGAATGTTGTTTGACATGTAGAACATGCTGTCTGTTTTCCATTTCGATTACGTACGAAAATATGAGAATTAGGGTAGTTTAGGCATTTATAGGAAATACTGTATACATACGTATTTTGCTAAAATGATTGTCATTTGTATTTGTCGTGTTATTATACTAGTTAGGCGTGTATGATCTATTTGGTGAAGAGATTCGCCCTAATGCACACTTTGGGTCGACATATGCTATGTAGACAAATGTGTGTAGACAAAGTGTTTGTATAAGAGTATGTATTAGTAAGTATTGAGCGAATGGTGTTGTATATTAGTTTGGAGATTTAATTCTCAACTAATATGATGATGTACATGATTTCCTCCATATTGTTATATTGAATTGATTTCCTTATATATATGAAATGCTTATGTTTGGTTGATTTGCTTGTGTTGTATGTTATAACATGTTGTTAACATGCTTGGATTATTTGTACTTCATTTCTGTCACTCTCATATGATCATTGATATAAATTACAAGTGCTTGGGGCTATATCCTAGTCCAGGTAGTCGGTAACAGATTCGAAATCATGGTTGAATTCTATTCGTCACGAAGGACGCGTTGACAAACCCGAGTTATGCTTTGGTTGGCGGTAGTGGTTAGGCCACACGAGATGTTTTATGCACTTCATGTCGTTCAGCTTGAGGTGCGCTCGTACTAGTCGAGCTCGTCAAGCAACCCGACTGACCATTGTGTGTTCACCTTGTATTGGTCATAACTGCTTGAACTTAGGGTACTGAACTTACCAGTGAAAACCCTGATAACCATGGTACCTCGATCCATTAAGACTCATGAGCAGGGCATGGTGGTATGGGACATCGTGGTCGAGCTGTCGGCCTACGCTGAGGCCACAAACCTCCCCGTAGTGACCAGTGAGCACCTCAGACTCGTGAGCCGATTGTGGTGGTATGGGACACTACATTCGAGCTGTCGGCCTACTCTGATTGGTGACGAGCCCTTTGTATTGACCTTGAGCGTATTCTGAGTCTACGTGAGGCGACGACCCTTCCGTAGCGACAAGAATACAACTAGGCATGTATTGATAAGGTGATGGGGGAGCGGTGCAACGAGTGTGAGCAATAGCCCTGACAGCCCTTGCAACGACTTAGAAATATATTATCATGTGAGACTACTAGGAGTGACGACCTTAGACAGGATCTGTGTTAGGATTGATATAAGGGAAGTACCTTAGTTTTCCAATACTGCTGTATGAAAGGACTAATAACAACTCGGTAATCATATCCATATCGCACTGTATGTGACTGAAAGATGTGGAGCACTGAGGGAAGAAAGCATGTTGCGGACATAAGATGGTGTCACATGAGGGAGTATATCAGTGACGGCACACATCATTACTGCATCTCATACTTGCATTAATAACAGTATCTAGTAATGTCTGATTGTTTGCTTTACTATTATCACGTGATTGATTTGATAACATGCTAATCTTTGCTCTATGATTCCACTGAATTGATCACTCACTCCCACATTACAGGATGGTGTTTGTAACACCTACCAGACTCTGTCTTAGATGCAGATAATGAGGCGATTCAGGAGCTAGAGCCGGACTACTACGAGGACCAGGATGAGTTCTCGTACATGCAGTTTTCTGACGGCTTCGCATAGGTGGCCTGGATCAGCAGGATTTTACTAGTTGGACTATCATGTGACCTTTGATTTTGGTTTGTTATATGTATTTGTGACTAAGAGTTATATTCATACTTTGGAGACAGATCGAGATTGTTTTGTTTTTCATACAGTGATATATATATCTTTCAGTCTTCCGCTTGCGTTTTATCATTGGATCTGGAGTATGAATTGCATTTTGGTAAAATCTCACTCATGTTAATGCACTAACTCAGACAACATCTATTCATAAGCATATTTGTTGCATAAGTGATGGTCTGGAACTCGGGAGTTGGGTTTCTACACGACCCCCGATTTTCAGGGCGTTACACCAGTCCCAAAAGAACTTCGCAAATTGTTTGTATAAGGAGGCTAAGACTTTCACTAGGACATGTGTTGCAGCAAGGGTGTGCACTAGTATACTCCCTAACATATGATTGATCAGTACTTCCCTCCCCGCTTGAGAAAGAAACTCGCCTGCCACCCCTCAATGCGGTCCACCACTCTGTCTACCAATGGCTGGAATATGAAAGCTTTCAACCTGCCAATCGCCAAGGAGACGAGGAATCACTGGTGAATGTCGTCACATAACCGGTATCGGCCAACTACCCCACTGAGATCAAATTCCTTCTCTTGGAGCATATAATTTTGAGAAAAGCGGATGACCCCTCTCGGATGGGATCGTGAAGGCGGAGCAAATCGACTAGTCGAGATAGCAAGGATCTCCTCCGCGGAAGACCTAGAAGAAAGGTCCACTACAAATCATTTCAGGGTTTCAGCTTTTTCATTGGCAACTTGCCATTTGATTACACTGAGTCTGACCTTCATGAGATCTTTGAAACGTATGGCCGAATACATGATATCTACCTAACACGCCGGCCATTGTCCAACCACCCAAGGGGTTTCACGTTCGTCCGCTTCCTATTTGAACAGGATGCTAAAAATGCAAAGGATATCTTGGATGGTCATCGGATTGATGGCAAACGGGTCATGGTGACCAATGTCAAGCCCCAAAGCACAAAACCCCACAGCTCAAAGTCTGACCCTACTACCACCCAGAGAGTTTCTCCCCCCCTCTTCTAATTTAATGACCTATGCCAATGTAGTAGCAGGAACAGCCCGACGCCCCAATCGGAGGTTAGAACATGCAGACACTCGCTTCTCTGTTGCGGATCCAGGAGCCGTAGCACAAAAGAGACAGGAACTCTAACTTGGCCTGGTAGCCAGCGCTAGTCCTCATGTATCCATTCTTCACATGATGCAAACCATCAGGGAATCTGCATTCGCTTCTTCAAGCATTGATGTGGTTCACCTCTCCTCTATGAAGATCCTCATTAAACTCAAATCCAGATCTGAACTGGATCTTTACATGGGAGAAGGCGATCTACACAGGAAGATGGGGTTAAACTCCATAGCCCCTTGGTCTCCAGAGGAGGAGGGGACTGATAGGGGAGTTTGGATCAGACTGTTTGGTATCCCTTCCCATGGATGGTTCGAATCAACCATGGTGGATCTTGGCAGTTTTTTCAGCAAGGTATTGGAGATTGATTCCATCGCTCATTGCAGCCTCTTCCAAGTTTTTGCCCAAATGAAAGTCCTCCTACACCCAAGGGTGGACACCCGTTCTGTTCTGTTCCTAGAGGTGGATGGTTGCCACTACCCTGTGCAGGCAGTGACTGAAGGACCACAAGATTCAGGAGTAGGGGAACAACGTGTAGAGACCTCAACTCCTAAACCTCTGCGTACAATGAAGCAATGGGTGGTGGAAACCTTTGGTAGACGAGAAACAGATAGGGAGGCGTCTCTCAAGGAGGGTCGGCCTGCAAGACGACGTCACTCCACGATCTGTAACCCAGCTGTTTGTAGGAATGCCCAAGTTGGGATTATACACCAGGAAGTTATTTGTAGAAATGCTTTAGGTGAGATTGACCACCAGGAAGCTGTTTATAGAAGCTCTTGGCTTATCACAACAACAGGCCGTGTTCACCTCAGAAAATCAGGGCCAGAGCAATCCAGGCCCTTACCCCTGACTCAAGAGCAATTGAATTTCAGCCCGTGGAGCCAGGTATTGGGGATCCCCCACCTCACGATACAAGTGGAATCCCTGCTCTGGCAGAGCAGCCCCAGCACTCCATAGAAATCAGCAAGGGGAAGCCTCTGATCTGCCAGGAACGAAGCCGGATGTACATCATCCACCCCCCGCCCCCCCAATGCGTGCAATCCTCCAGTCCAAACGAGGAGCGCCCTCCCCTCCAAGGCAGATCAAGTAATACAACTTCTGGTGGGGGCCTCTGAGGAGCACTGTTGAGGGTTAAATAGTGCATATTAGACCCCAAATATTGTCCGGATTTACGAGCATAATAGTGTTTAACGGCTGATTTAATCGTGTTTATGTTGCAGGTTGATTTTACAAGCTTGGATCGAAATAGGATACTAAATGCATGGATTTAACGCTCCAAATTCACCAAAGCATGGGACACACTCCAGGGGACCAAGATTGACAGATATACACGGTCAGAAATTCGAGAAAACTAAGAAACTGAAGCTCAAGTGGCTTGAAACGCATCCAGAATGCAAGATCACATGGTTCCCGACATCTGATCGGTTCGAAACTTTATACATGAGATAAGGGCCATAAATTAACTGTACATTTCAAATTTCAGCTCTTGGATCACTATAAAAGTACTCCAACTGACCGATCAGCTTATAAACCGTCGATTCTGGGCCCACCTGATATCTGGAATTGCCTCGAATTTGGTATCAACGCCTTAAATGAGGAGACCAATCAAATGGTTGGATCAGATTTCGTAAAAACATCATAGTGGACCCCACTTTAGCCTGAGTGTGCATAGTGCACATGTGCACTAGCCGTGCACGTGATTTCCCAAAGTCGGTTAGCGTTGCTGACCGACGTTTCCTTCTCCAATTCAAAAAAAAAAAAAACGGAAGTTACCGCTGGCCGTTTGCGGAAGCTAGTGGGCCCTACACGTACCCTGTAAGCTCAATCCGAGCCGTCCATCTTGTAGAGGGGTTCGAATACTACAAAACCATGCTGACTTTTTTCATCAATGCGTACACACGTGTGCGATACAGGGGCCACAAAAGGGCTACCCTGGGACGTTCAAAATTGATCTTTTTGTGATTTCTTCTCTGGGCCACGTCGGTGGACGTTCAAAATCACCCATTCTTGACTGAAATTTCGTTTTGAATCTAATGGATGGGGTGAATTTTCCAGAAAATGCTTCTGTGGGGCCCACCGATCACAACAGCGAAATGGTGCGAAAGGTTTCGCACATCCGTGAAAACTGACTTTTTCAGGCAGTTTTGGCCCACCATCTTTGATCATATGGCAGATCTGAATCGTCTATCATGTAGAGGACCCAAGAAAGTACTAAGGGACGGTGTTTCTTTGGAATTTAAGTGAGGAAAGTGGCGTGTTTCGAGGCACCGAACTTGGCTACGAAAAAGCTTTCACTAGGCATGCATAGCTTTCCAAATCCGATTCAAATCCGATTTTCACCACTCCAGCAGTTATATAAGGAGGTTTTGGACATGGGGAGCATTCATTGAGGTCTAAGAAGGAAGAAAAAGAGAGACGTGGAGGCTCAGGAAGGGACGTAAAGCAGAAGAAAAAAAAGAGTATTTTCTTTTTATTTTTTAGTTTATTTCAATTGTGGAGATTTAGCCATCCATGTCTGGCTAACCTCTTAGCTAGGGCTAAGAGGTGAAGCTTGTAGTGAGATGGGAGATTTGATTTTAATCTAATTTTAATTCTTGAATTAACGTTGATTTTAGTTGATTATTAATGACATGTTTTGTTTAGTCTTTAATGGTCTATTGTGACTAAAATTACAATGGGTCTGCAATGGCTTGGAGCATGTCCTTTTCCCCTTTATATTTATGACGTCAGGAAGCCCTGTTATTCACCATAGTCTCCTGGGCATGGTTAGATGACGGTACCCTTCCTAACTTGCATACATGTGATTGGGTGGTAATTAGTTTAATTCTGTTGTTTGTCATAATCTTTGGACATGGTTTGGTGATGGAATCCATTCTAATTCATCTTCCTTTCATCTCTTTGAAAACTAGATCAATAGCAGTTCAGTAAATTCCATGATTCATGAAACAGGCATAAGATCTCTCTGATCTCTACAAGTGGATCCTCTGAATCCCTAGTTTCCTTACCTCTGATTTCTTCTATAAGTTTTAGATTAATAGTTTACAATTATTCCTCAATTTATAATTCAATTCATATTTCATCTCATTCTAGTTCTATTTCCAGTTAATTTTAGATAACGTGCAAGTTTCAGTCCCTTAGGATTCGACCTCGGTCTTACCGAGTTATTACTACATCACAACCCTGCACTTGGGGAGTGAACAAGCACAACAGCCAGGTGGAAGCAGACATGTGGTCTCTCCTGCCCACAACCAACTTCAACAAAGGGAAGTAGACAGCCCCCTTTCTGAATTGGCAGAAATCATTCAGGAACCAACATCACACTCTCCTCATACTCCACGAAACTTGGAACCTACTATGCTGTCCCTACCCAGTCGCAAGGGTGAATTGGTGGTGGACCTTTCTCCATTCTTCTCGGACAAAGACGTGGTGTCCTCCCCAACACCACAGAGGTGCTCAACTGGCAGCCAACAAGACAAGCCTAGTCAAAAATCTCAGCAGCAGTTGGGACAGGGTCAGGAAAACTTGAGCAGCGTAGCGTCTCCCAAAAAGAGAGCTGCGGCCACTATCCCCTAGCAGCAGTGTCCAGGGATGTTTGGCTCTCTCACCTCAGATACGTTCAAGGCAGGTCCGTTGCTAATTAGGTCACCAATGACGGATAAAATCATGGTGTGGAATGCTCGTGGGGTGGGCAACAATCCCACTATCAAAACTTTTAAGAGAATAATTAAGGAGCATGATCTGTGGATTGTCGCAATTTTGGGAATCCAAGCCTATGTCAGTGGGCCTTCGGATTGGTTTCCATTGCTCTTACTCCAATGAGGACTATGGGGGTAAAATCTGGGTGTTTAGTAAGACACCAGACTCTGTTAATGTCATCTCTAAAATGTCCCAGCTGCTTTCCTTATCTACTTTTAGCCACCATAGCGGAGTTCCTTTATCGATCTCCGTGGTTTATGCTAGCTGCTTGAGAAGTCAAAGGAGAGCCCTATGGGGGGACATGGTTGCTCTTGCCTCCTCTGTGCAGGGACCTTGGGCAATTTGCGGTGATTTCAATGTGGTCAGCGAAGTTAATGACAGGAGGAGCTGAGGAAATTTTGATACGGCCAGCTCAAGGGAGTTTTTCGAAGCCATCAACTCGGCGGGCCTTCACGATGCAAGATATATAGGGAACAAGTTCACCTGGACCAATAATCAGTCTAGAGCCGCCAGGGTGTGGGCCAGGCTGGATCGCATGTTGATTAATTCTGCTTGGAGCAACCTTTTTTCATCCTTCCAGGTACACCATTGTTGCACAGTACGCCAACAACACAGTGAGCCTAGATCCAATCTCAGGCCTCACCCACAAACAATAAACATGAAGAAATATAAACTAGAAACACATTAAAGCAATCCAAACAAACTACAAGATAAGATATACATGGAAAAACCCCAAACTAGGGTAAAAAACCATGGATGCAAACTTCCACTATAAAGAAAAAAAAAGATTACAAGGAAAAATACTAACCTCTCCCTTGGAAGAACATAGAAATCCCTTAGCTCACACCTTAGAATAACTTTTATTTTACCTAGAAAAATCCTATGAACCCCTATTTATAGTTTAGATAACTTTTCTTCTGCACCCTTGCGAAAGGCGACACCAAAATTCGCAGTCCGCATCAAATTTGAAAACGAATCGGCGTAACCTACGACTGGTCGAAGGGGAGCTATGAATAATCGTACTACGACCAGTCAAACAGCTCCTACGACTGGTCGAAGGGACCAAACATAAAAGAAGCAGGACTCGCTGGACTTTGAGTCGACGGTCCACGACCGGTCGAGCAGGTCCCTATGACCGGTCGAAGGCGGCCAGATGTGGCTCCACATTCTCAACAATCTCCCACTTGGAGACACATTACCATAAACCTTCGTCTTCTTCATCCGTAGTGCACCCCCTCCCCGTCTTCAAGCCTGAAGACCAATCAAAGCTGAACAAAGCTTTGGCTTCTCCCCTGTGACCGCCTTGGTCAGTATATCCGCAGGATTCTCACTTGTATGAATCTTCTCCAGAACAATCGATCCATCTTTCAGTAATGAACGAATGAAGTGATATCTGATGGCAATATTTTTGGTCCTTGAATGAAAGGATGAATTCTTAGCCAAGTGTATTAGACTCTGACTGTCATTGTACAGCTTACAATATACTTGCTTCTTACACAATTCTTCCATAAAACCTTGCATCAACACCATCTCCTTGCATGCTTCTGTAGCCGCAACATATTCTACTTCTGTCGTACTGATAGATACTATCTTCTGTAACTGAGAAACCCAACTGACTGCAGCACTGCCCAGAGTAAACACATAACCTGTAGTGCTTCTTCTGTTGTGATATCTCATGCCAAATCTGAATCCACATAGCCTTGTAGCTTGATTTTCGATCCACCATAGTACAACCCTACATCCTTATTACCCACCAGGTATCTGAGGATCCACTTGAGAGCTTCCCAATGTTCCTTCTCGGGATTGTTTATGAACTTGCTAACAACTCTCACTGCTTGAATAATGTCTGGCCTCGTGCTCACCATAGCATACATGAGACTCCCAATCGCTGATGCGTATGGGACTTTGGCCATGTAGTCCCGTTCCTCCTGCGTCTTTGCCCCTTGCTCCTTAGATAGCTTGAAGTACCTTGGCTATGTAATCTGCCTGTGACAAAACCAATTTCTTGTTTTCCCTGTCACGCTTTATCCTCATGCCTAGGATTTATTTTGCAGCTCCTAAATCCTTCATGGCAAATTCTCTAGACAATTGTCTTTTGAGATTTGAGATGTCCTTCATGCTTGAACCGTCCACAAGCATATCATCAACGTACAGAAAAAGGATGATGTACGACGTATCAAACTTCTTTAAATAAATGATCTGCATGACATCTCCTAAAACTGTTTCCCGACATGAAAGTGTCAAACTTCTTATACTACTACATCGGGGCCTGCTTTAGGCCATATAGACTCTTCTTTAGTCTGCACACCTTGTTCTCCTTTCCTGGTGCCACGTATCGTGTCGGCTGATGCATATATATCTCTTCTTTAAGGTCCCCATGAAGAAAGGCTATCTTAACATCTAGCTGCTCTAGATGTAAGTCCTCTATAGCCACTATACTCAAGACCATACGAATCGTAGATATTTTCACTACTGGTAAAAATATTTCAGTAAAATCGATACCTGCCTTTTGTTGAAACCCTTTCATAACCAATCTGGCCTTGTACCGTTTTGAACCATCGTGCTCCTCCTTCAGTCTGTAAACCCACTTGTTATGAAGAGCTTTTTTACCCTTAGGTAGAGTGACTAGCTCACATGTACGATTAGACTCAATAGAGTTTATTTTCTCATCCATGGCCTGCTCCCACTTAATTCGTGTATCTGACTGTAATGCCTCTTCAAAACACTCTGGCTCACCATTATATGTCAGCAATAGATAATGTAAGGAGAGTTAGTATCGAACCGTGGGTCTCCTCTCCCGAGGAGACCTCCTCACAACCGATGTCTGTGGCTCTGCCTCATAATGCTCCTGTACATGATCATCCTGTGACGTTGTAATACCCGTGTCTGGTAACTCTTCAAACTCTATGAATTCCTTTTCTTTGGCCTTATTTTTCTACACAATGTCCTTATGCATCACTTTTTCGTTGAAGACTACGTACTTGCTTCTGATGATTTTTCTATTTTCTCCATTCCAAAACCTATAGCCAAAATCATCCTGCCTGTAGCCTATAAATGTGCACCTCCTGGACTTCGCATCCAACTTGTTTTTGTGCTCTGCATCAATGTGAACATATGAAGTGCAACTGAACACTCTGAGATGTGTAAGGTTCACTTCTTTCTCAGTCCACGTTTCTTCTGCTAACCCACCATCCAATGGTGCTGAGGGACTTCTATTGATAAGATATACAACAATATTTACAGCATCTGTCCAAAAGGTCTTGGGCAACCCCACATGTAACCTCATGCTCCTGGCGTGCTCAAGGATGGTCCTATTAATGCGCTCAGCCACACCATTCTATTGCGGTGTCCTTGGAATCATTTTTTGATGTTTGATTCCACTTACTACACAATACTCCTCAAACCTCTTGTCACAATATTCTTTCCCATTATCAGATCTGAGACACTTTACTGTTTTACCTATCTTATTTTCTACCATAACTTTCCACTTCTTAAATGCATCAAATATATCAGATTTATGCTTTAAGAAATAAAACCACAGTTTTCTACTAGCATCATCAATAAAGGAAACAAAATAACGTGAGCCACCAAGAGATGCTACCTGTGCCGGTCCCCACACGTTAGTGTGTACAACCTCCAACAGATGCGTCTTTGGAGCGCGTCCTGTCTTCTTGAAGCTTACCCTCTTCTGCTTGCGATACACACAGTTCTCACAGAATTCTAAGTTAATAGACTTCAACCCTGGTAGCTTTCTCTTTGACAATAGCACTTTCATCTCTTTCTCACTCATATGTCCCAACCTTTGATGTCATAACTGCACATTCACTCCAGTTGATACGACTGCGAGTGAACTATATGATCATGAAGTCATGTACAAAGTACTTTCCTTTTTGCCTCGAGATATCACCAAGGCACCTTTTGTGATCTTCCAAGAATCACTGGTGAATGTCGTCACATAACCGGTATCGGCCAACTGTCCCACTGAGATCAGATTCCTTCTCAAACTCGGTACATGTCTGACATCCTTCAATTTCAAAACCGTTTCGTCTTTCTGATTGACCTGAACATCTTCCTTTCCAACGATACTGCACGGCTCATCATCACCTAGGTAGACTCTCCCAAAGTCACCTGACACATAATCACGCAGAACTTCCTTACATGAAGTGGTATGAAACGAAGCACCCGAATCTATAACCCAAGACTCATTCCTCGCATCAAGAGATAAGATCAATACCTCTATGTCACTCTCCTCAGACAGATTCACTAAATCCTTCCCACCCTGATAGCTTTCATCTTGTTTCTTAAGAGTCGTGCAATCACGTTTCATGTGCCCCTTCTTGCTGCAATGCCAACACCCGTCTTTGTCTTTCGGTCCCTTAAACTTCTTCCTTGACTTAGAACGCTCATGTTTATTGCCTCCTTTGTTTTGTGATCTTTCTCTTCCTTCAACGTTTAGAGCATTCTCTGAATCCCCTGAAACTTCTAATGCATTCCTTCTAGATTCTTCGCTAAGAATTAGACCGGCCACATCATTAAATTTCAGCTTTGTCGACCCTGAAGAATTGCTCACAGCAATCACCAAACCATCCCAACTGCCTGGCAGACTGGATAAGATCAATAGTGTCTTGACCTCATCCTCAAAAACAATGCCAACGGATTCCAACTGGCTCGTGATTGTATTGAACTCGTTTAGATGTTCAGCCACGCTCCCACCATCTGACATCTTCATGTTGAATAGCTGTTTCATAAGATGAACCTTGTTGGATGCTGTGGGTTTTTCATACATGGTGGCTAAGGCTTCCATCAATTCTTTTGTAGTTTTCATCTTGGATATGTTGAAGGTGACGCTCTTAGACAAAGAGAATCGGATCGTTCCTAAAGCCTTCCTATCTAGTAAAAACTATTCATCATCTGTCATCTTTTCTGATTTCTTCTCTTTTCCTCCTAGAGAAATATAGAGGTCCTTCTGATACAGATAATCCTCTATCTGCATCTTCCAGAAGGTAAAGTTTGAACCATCAATCTTCTCAATTCTAATTTTGTTCATCTTTTATCATCGCTCCCAATAGAACTAAATTAATAGCTTTAATACCAGTTGTTGCACAGCACGCCAACAACGCAATGAGCCTAAATCCAATCTCAGGCCTCACCCACAAACGATAAACATGAAGAAATATAAACTAGAAACAGATCAAAGCAATCCAAACAAACCACAAGACAAGATATACGTGGAAAAATCCTAAACTAGGGTAAAAAACCACGGATGCAAACTTCCACTATGAAGAAAAATAAAGATTACAAGGTAAAATACTAACCTCTCCCTTGGAAGAACATAGAAATCTCTTAGCCCACACCTTAGAATAACTTTTATTCTACCTAGAAAAATCCTAGAAATCCCTATTTATAGTTTAGGTAACTTCCCTTCCGTACCCTTGTGAAAGGCGACATCAAAATCCGCAGTCTGCATCAGATTCGGAAATGAATGTGCGTAACCTATGACCGGTCGAAGGGAAGCTACGACTGGTCGTACTACAACCGATCGAACAGCTCTTACGACTGGTCGAAGGGCCCAAACATGAAAAAAACAGGACTCGCTGGACTTTAAGTCGATAGTCCACGACCGGTCGAGCGGGCCCCTACGACCGGTCGAGCATGTCCAACAACCGGTCGAAGGTGGCCCAGATGTGGCTCCACATTCTCAACAACCATCTCCCTCATCGTAACTCTGACCACGTGCCCCTAGTATTAGTGTTCCCCTCTCATATCTTTACAGGGCCGAAACAATTTCGAACTTTAAATATGTAGTTCCAGCATGAGGGCTTCCTGCCTATGGTCAGATAGGCCTGGTCCTCCATAGCCGATCCCAACCCAATGCGCTACCTGTTGGCTAAAATGAAGGTAGTTAAGATGCAACTGAAGCTATGGAACAAAAATGACTTCAGCAACATATTCACGGCTATGAAACAGGCGGCCTTGTCCCTGGAAAATCTTGAGGGCAATCTTCAATCTGGTGCAGTGGAATCCTCTGCCAGGGCTGTTCAGCAGGAGGTTCTTGACGCCAGACTTCTCCTTAATCGCTTGGAACTCATGGAAGAAGCCTTTTGGAAGCAAAAGGCGAGAAACAACTGGCTTGAAGTGGGAGACAGAAATAATGAATTTTTCCATGCATCGGCCACTGCCAGAACCAGAAAAGCAGCAATCTCAGCCATTCCCCTGGACTTGGGCCACACTATTTCTACGCAGGAGGAAATTAAAGAAGTCACGATCCGCCATTTCCATACCCAGTTTTCGACAGGGGTAATTGTTCCTGGGGAGGACCTGCTAGATACAATCCCTTCGTTGATTTCTACCGATGACAATGCGTCTCTGCTGAGCCCTCCGTCGTTCTCTAAAGTCCTCCAGGCTGTCCAATCGATTCCTACGAATAGCGCGGCAGGGCCGGATGGCTTCACGAGCTCCTTTTTTGTAGTTTGTTATGAGATTGTAGGCCAGGATATTCACAAGGCAGCTCTGGCCTTCTTTCAGGGGGAACCCCTGCCTGGGGCTTTCACCACGTCCTTCATTGCTCTTATTCCTAAAAAAGAAGCGCCCATAGCCTTCACGGACTTCAGGCCCATTAGTCTATGCAACGTCATCTATAAGCTTTTCGCCAAAATTGTGGCCACCCAGTTGAGCAAGCTACTCCCTTCTTTGATTTCCCTGGAGCAAGGGGCTTTTGTCCCAAGCAGGTCCATAGCTGAGAACATAGCGTTGTCGCAAGAAGTTCTCTAGGATATTAGCAGCAAAGTGCAGGGTGGCAATATTGTTGTGAAATTAAACATGGAGAAAGCTTATGATAGAGTGGAATGGCGGTTCCTCAAATAGGTCCTTCAGCATTTTGGCTTTTCTGCCCCTTGGATTTCTATTGTGGAGCGTTGTTAGAGCAATTGTTGGTTCTCGGTGCTTGTGAATGGGGAAATTGGTGGTTTCTTCAAGTCCACCCGTGGCCTCCATCAGGGAGACTCACTCTCTCCTTTCCTTTTCATCCTTGCCTCGGAGGTTCTCAGTCGAGGCTTCAAGAAGTTGGTGGATGGGGGATCTTGTCTTCCCTTCAGAGGACGTCGAGACAGGCAGACAGCGCTATTGTGTCCCACCTTTGCTGATGATACTCTTCTGTTCTTGAATGGGGGCATCCGGTCCATTAGAGCGGCCAATCAGTTCCTTGATCGCTTCCAACTAGTCTCGGGTTAGAAGATCGATGTTCAAAAAAGCATATTTATTCACTCAGAAAATATGGCGCCTTCCAGATCTGTGAGCATTTGAAGGGAGTTAGGGTTGATGTGAACAGTGGAAGTGTTCTCATATCTTGGGGTTCCAATATCGGTGGGTCGTCAAAAACGGGACGCTTTCCAGCGCATTATTAACATCATAGTGAGTCGGATCAAGGGCTGGAAAGCGCGTTTTCTCTCTATGGCGGGCAGGGCCACCCTTATCAACAATGTGCTATCCAGCATCCCCGTTCATACGATGGCTGCCACGCACATTCCAACGACTGTTCTTTAAAAGTTGGAAAGGCTTTTTGCTGATTTTTTCTAGGGCTGGGCGGAAGGAAGGAAGAAGCTGCATTGGCGCAGTTGGTCTCAAATTTACCTTCCCAAGCTGGAAGGTGGGCTGGGTATCAGACGCCTTAGAGACGTCATGACTGCTTTTCGTTTAAAAATTGCTTAGATTGTGTTGCACAAAGCCGACCAGAGGCTGTGGGGCCACTTTATGCAGGTGAGGTACATGCTTGACATTCAAAATGTGGGCTCTTTCTCTCCGTCTACAGCTTCATCTCCGCTGTGGAAGTGAATTAGATTGCTTCTCCTAAAGGTGGATGATGCGACTCAGTGGCAAATAGGTGATGGGTCTTTGAATCTGTGGTCCACGAACTGGTCGAGGCTTGGACCCCCGCGGGATAGAATCCCGGCGTGGGTGCCGCAAGTGCTGTTACATATGAAGGTGCGCGACTTCCTGGGAGGCATGGGCCCGCTGGCCCCTTCGTTGGTTTTGACAATCCTTTCCCAGCAGGATTTAAACTTGATTTTTCATGGTGGCTTCTGTCTCACGTCGGAGCAGGATATGCCTTTCTAGCCCCTCTCTAAAAATAGAGATTTCTCAGTATCCTCTGCTTAGGAGATCGCCTGTTTTCATAGGCCTCAGACCACCTGGGGCGAGAAGATTTGGAACATCAAAATTCCTCCGAAGATCTCCCTTCTTGTTTGGCGGATCATTAGAGGAGCGGTGCCTGTGGACGAAGTCGTCCAATCGCGTGGGGTCCATTTAGCGTCCAAGTGTAATTGCTATTTGGAGGAGCCAAATTGCAGGCCCTCAGTTGAATCAGCTGGCCACATTTTCCTCCATAACGCCAGAGCAGCTGCGGTGTGGCATCATTTTGCGGTAACCTTCGGGGTCAACCTGTCCAACGACGACTCTGTGCAAGACCGTCTCACCCGTTGGTGGACTCCCCCTTCGGCCCCTTTCCGAGCTCTCATCCCGTCTTTCATTCTTTGGGAACTCTGGATAGCGAAGTTGAACAGCTCTAATCCGACTCCGATTTCAATCATTTGGCGCATTGCGGGGTGGGTGAGCTGGATCGTAAAGAGGTGGAATTTCCAGGCTCGTGTTGGTGGGAGAAGCAGGGCGTTATCTGCAATGCATATCTCCGTGTTCCCGAGATCCTTTAGGGCCTGTTTGGCCAGCCACATTAGATGGTATTAGATGGGATTGTATTCACAATACCATCTGATAGATGGTGCTGGCGTGTTTGGAAGAATGCAGAATACCTAGATGAAAATTACTTTGAGTTTCGCGCCTAAACTGCGGGATTTGGCTATCCGTCTCCTTGTTTTCCAAATCCCACCCTGGAGTTACAACGGAAGGGTGGAGCCTCTACTTGTGGGTCCTAACATTATGCATATTTTTCATCCAAGCCGTCCATCCGATTTTCCACGCTAGTTTAGCCTTTGAAACCAAAAATAAAGTCAAACCTCATCTCAAGTAGGCTACACCATGAGGTACAAGTAATGGAAAGCTCCAGCGTCAACAACGACTCTTCTGGTTGCATGCGTAGAGATTTGGAATGGGTTTCCACTCGTGGGATTCATCGTGAGGTATCTGTTAGATCCACACCATTTATCTCTTTATCCCAGTCATTTTAACCCTTGAGCTCAAAAATTAGTCCGATCCAACAATCAGGTGGACCACACTATAGGTGACGGTGGTTGAGAACACCTCACGTGAAAGCCCCTCTGGAGTTTCGCCCACTGTTGAAACCTTCCTAAGGTCCAACATGATATTTATCTGCAGATCCCACCTGTACATAACTTAACACAGAAACTAAAAAAAGGAAAAAAACAAAGATCAGCATGATCGAAAACTTTTGTGGCCCTTGAAATTTTTTAATGGTGGGTATCACTCTCTCCACTGTTCTCTGTGGCGTGGTCCACTCGAGATTTAGATCGGACTCATTCTTTGGCTAATGTTCTAAAATGATCTTTCCAAATAGATGGTGGCTGTGGATATAAAACATACATCATGATGGGACTCACAGAACTTGGCAACATCACTTACGTAGCATGTGCTGCAACTAACTGCTTTGTAGCTAATCCGCTCCCGTACGGTTGTATACCAAACACGCCCGCTATGCAAATTTACCAACACATCATAAATCCATGTGTTCCCAAACAAGAATACCTGATATCCTTGCCTTTTCAAATTCACTGCAAATCTACGACAACCACTGACAGTAGCCATGATGACATTATTTGTAATTCCATCCCATCTAATACAGGCTAATGCAACTGGCCAAACAGGCCCTTACGCACACTCAAGTGGTGCGTTGGTCGAAACCTCCCTTAGGTTGGTTTAAACTCAACGTGGACGGCTCGACGCGAGGCAACCCTGGCTTGGCTAGTGGCAGGGGGTGTGTAGAGGTGACAAAGGAGAGTTTCATTTCACCTTTTCTGCTGGCTATGGCATTGCGTCTAACACAGGGGCTAAGCTGAGGGCTGTTCATGATGGACTCAGCTTTTTCTTTCAGCACGGGATGAAAGAGATTATCATGGAATTGGATTCTCTGCTGGTGGTAAGTTTTCTGACGTCTGTTTCCCAACCAGGACGGAGATGGAATTACTGGATTTCCAGAATTCGTTCTCTCGCGAGAAGCGGACAAGTCGTCTTTTCTCATGTGTGTCGAGAAGGAAACAGGCCGGCTGATGGCATGGCGAAAGTAGGTAGCTCCTCCCAAGCCTCCAATCTATTCTCTTCTCTAGCAGACCTTCCACAGGGAGTTAGAGGTTTGATTTTCCTTGATCGAGTGGGGGTTGGGACGATTCGAAAACGTGGGTGTAGGTAGCTCCTTTCTCCCGAGTTTCTCTTTTTGTACAGGGGAGTTTTTTCTCCCTGAGGAGTGGGCGCCAGCTGCGCGCTGGCTTTGTATATCTTCTTTACGATAGGTGCCCCTAGCCTTTATTTGGTAGGCTTGTGGGGTCACCCGAAGGTTCTACCTCTGTATTTCCTTCCTTTTGAATGAATAGACGGTTTTTTTTTTTTTTTTTTTTTTTAAAGATTCCTTCTCAAAAAAAAAAATAAAATCGCCAAGGAGACACCAAGATATGTAAATGGAACAACCGCTTTAGATATCCCGAGGGATCTCTCAATCGCCCTTATTCTAGTTAGAGAGAAACTTCTAGAACAGATGAAAGAGCTCTTGGGCAGATTAATGGTTTGACCTAACACCTCTTGATAGGAGTCTAGAAATGCCTTTGTGGCTCGGATCGACTTCAGACCTCCATTGAGAAAAAGGAGCATATCATCCGCATAGAGAAGGTGAGACATCAGCGGACACCCTCTTCTAAGCTTGAACGGGAGACATTTACATTGATCCAACAACAATTTTAGCCCTCGACTCAACACCTCTGCGACAAGAATGAACAAACTTGGGGATAAAGGGTCACCCTGACAAAGACCCCTGGACAATTTGAAAAAGCCTGTTACTTCTCCCTTAATCAATACCAAGAACCAACAATTTTCCCAAAGCCAAACCGAATAAGGCCTTGCTTAAGTATTCCCCAATCCACTTTGTCATAAGCCTTTTCCATGTCTACTTTTAGAACAATGTTTCCTCCGCTGGATTTCCCATTGATATCTCTTAATACCTCTTGAGCTAAGTTTATGTTTTCCGAGATAGGCCAGCCCTTGATGAAAGCTCCTTGCTCAAGCAAGATAAGGGAAGGCAACACTTTACCTATCCTGGAAGCTATGAGCTTTGATATTATCTTATAGAAGCAATTACACAGACTAATCGGGCGGAAGTCCGAGAAGCTCCTTAGGGAGGCTACCTTAGGTACTAGGCAAGTAAGAGAGGCATTGATAGCTCCAGGGATGGGCCCTCCATGAAAAACGTAGCTAGCAGCCTTATGGATGTCTTGGGAAATAATATTCCAGCAACCTGCGAAGAATGTTGCTGAGAACCCCTCAGGACCAGCGGCCCCATCCATGGGGATGGACACCACTGCTTGCTTGACCTCCAACAGCGATGGGGGGCATTAAACCAGTGTTATCTAGCAGAGATACGATGGATGGAATCACATCCAGGAGACGAGAATCTGTCAAAAGGGGTGTAGCTTTAAACTTCTCAACAAAGTGCTCCACTGCAACCCTTTTAATCTATTCTGGATCATCGATTGTTTACCCCAAGTCCAATTTAATATTGTTAATTTCTGCCCTTCTCTATTTTTCTGTAGCCACTGCATGGAAATAACGAGTATTTTTGTCCCCAACTTCTAGCCAACTTACTCTCGATTTTTGCTTCCAAAACGCTTCTTCCATAAGTTCTAGCTGACTGAGTTTAGAAGAGATTATGCTGAAATCCCTTTGAAGAGCAATGACCTGACCTGCATCAGGTGATGAGGCTTGCATTTTTCTTTCAATGTCAGCAAGCTCTTTCTCTGCCTGACTCATCTGATTGAAGATGTTGCCAAACACTTCCTTATTCCGCACTTTTAGTGCCTGTTTAACATTTTTTAGCTTGGTTATAAAATTGAATATCGGGTGGGCTGAGCTCTCTCTATGCCAAGTCTCCTGCACGACCTGATGGAATGAGTCATGAAGCAGCCACATGCACTAAAAACGAAATAGTTTTGAGCCACCAAGGTTATGGGCAGGGAATACTAGAAGGAGAGGAGCATGGACAGAGTTAACACAGGGAAGATACTTAACATGGAACCTGTTGAACAGATTGGACCAATCCGCATTGAATAGGACCCTGTCCAACCTAACCCAAACTCGAGCCCCGCCTCTTTGATTGTTGCTTCATGTGAAGCGATTTCCTGAGAACCTAGCGTCCATCAATCCTTCCACATTGATAGCTTCCACAAATTCAAAAGAGCTTGCCCTGTCTGCCATTCTGCTGCTTCTTCTATTTGCGACAAGGGTAGTTGCATTGAAGTCTCCATACACAACCCAAGGACCTTGCATAGTTGAGGAAATAGCGGCCAGGTCATTCCATAGCTCTCTTCTTTGGCTTCTGACACAACTGGCATAGACCTCTGAAAGGGAAGGCGTATGCTGAAAATTTTGAATAGTGGCTGCAAGGGTTAGAGATTGATTAGACAAATGAGAAATAGAAACAAAGCTGAGATTCTTGAAAAAGACCCAAATCTTTCCTCCCTTTGCTCCATTGGTACAGGAGGAGTGAAAGCTGAGGATGAGGCCAATCCCCACTCTCTTCTCATCTCTGAGCATGGGTTCAAGGATGGCAGGATCAATGGATTGTGTTTCTTAATGAACCTTTTAGTTGCTCGGATAGTGCCAACATTGCCTATCCCTTGAGCATTCCACACGAGGATGTTAACCATCTGTCACACAGCCAGTGTTAACGACCCTTCTTTTCATTCTCCTCAGCTTGGATTCCCATATGCCTTTGTTATATAGAATATTCAATCGCCTTCTTAGTGTGAATTGTTGGAGTAATGGCAGGATCTTTTGCTACAGTAGATCTGCCCCATCTCTGTTGCTTTGCTCCTGTGTTGCTACCTGATTTTTTTTATCCGACAAACTCAGAGGGGGGCTTTCTGCCAGTCCTTGTGTCCTCCCTTGAATTTATGAAAACTCGACATGAGCCAAGATCATTTGCCTGATCTTCCTCAGTGAGGCATGCCGCGATGCTGTCTATCAGACCTAGTGATCTGATAGGAGAGGAAAAGAACAAAGAGAGATCCACTTCCAGGGTCCCTTTAACCTGACGTGAGGAATCCGGGGTGGACCTGAGATATTCTATAGAGGACATTTTTTGGGCCTGATTAGCTAGACCCAACTCTGCTGCTAGATGATGCTGAATGGATGCTGGAAAGAGGAAGTCCTTGGTTGACAGTAGATCCTCAATATCCTGGGAGAGAAGTAACTGTGGCTGATTTGCTTCTAGGTCCATGTTCTCCATAGGACTCAATGAAGGGGAAGAACCTTCCGATAAGGCACGTTGGTGCGACTGTCTAGATTTGGTAGGAGGGGGGTGATCGCTGAGAATATGGAGAAGAGGTGGATTTGGATTGTAGGGTGCTAGGCTGGCATGCTCAGTTGAAATGCTAGATACAGTGTTTCCGAACTCTGTTGACGCCAGCCTGATTGGGGGTAGCAGTTCAATACTGTTCATGACCTTTGGGTGCCACTGAGGGGCCGATTTAGATAACCTGGTTCTCTTGTTTGGTGAGGAGTCTGCTAATCTGGGAGACTTGCTGGGAATTTGGGAGATGTGACTATCCGTGATGCCTGGATTGTCTGCATATAGTCTCTTGAGCTTCTATCAACTCGCCTGGATTGATACGGGTTTTCTAAGCTGGGAGTGTTACTACCATTAGCTCTGGTAAATCACTTATTACCACTACATTTATAACTCTGGGGGGGATATTGGAGGGGTATTTGGGGATCGTGGATTCCAGACCTGGAGGGCGATTTCACTGTCTAGCTCTATAGTTTCTGGGCCAGCGAGTTTGCCCTGAGGTAGCAACGACAGGGTATTTACCACAACCATTTGTCAAGCATTTGTTCTACGATCCTCCGAGACAATCTACTTTACTCTGAATCTTCTCGCCACCCAATCTTTGGTGCTCTTAGAAGAGTCCTTTCAAATTAGCGGTGGGGGCAAAGCATTCTGTAGGACATTTTGTCGAGCATCTACTCTGCCTTCTCCTGGGTCAGTTCGTTGAGCAACTAATCTTCTGTCCTCCCAGTTTCTGGACCTCTCCGGATTGCATTGCTGATTTTTGGGAGGAATGTTCGTGGGTAAAGTTGGGGAAAACGTTTGGACTAGTTCAAACCCCGCAAATATTGGGAAATCCTTTTCTCCCACCACTAGTTTAAGGACCTTCTTCAATTCTGCTCCTGGTTTAAGACGGGACTTTTATCCTAGCAAACATCTGGAAAATGTCGTAGTTGCTATTTGGGTCCACCTTGATGACCTGCCCAAAATAACTTCCAAGATCTGTTATGACTAATTCAATCCAGGCATAAGCTTGAATCCCATACAATCGCATCCAAAGTCCTTCTGTGACGAATGTTTCAAAACGGGACCACGGATAGACTTCGCAAAGGCCCATCCGCTGCTGCAGCCCCGAATCTGACATGAATTGTAGAGACTCCTATTTAGATTTGAAGACAATAAGGAACTGCATTGGGGATAGCCTGGTTATGTCAACTGCAGAGGCTGCGTATTCGGATTTCCTGATCTGATCGAGAAGCTAGAGAACCGAGACTAATATCGATGAGGAGTGGCCTACCAATGCAAGTTGGAGCTGGCTCAGCTTTGTGTTGACGGCAGCATTGTCTGCAATGGTGGTCACATCTTCTCTCGCTCCCTGCTTCTTCCAAGCTGGAAGGGAAAGAGGAGCCGACTGGGTTTTTCTTTGGAGAATATCATCGAAGGAGGGATTGGGCGTGGTATTGTTCTGGATGGGAGTGGCAACAGAGGATTTGTGGATTTTAGGCAAGATAGGAGTTCTAGGCTTAGCTAGCCTGACCTGTACGATCCAGCACCCCCATTGTTGCGCGGCCTTTTGCTTCATATTGAAATCGGACAAATGCATAGCCCTTAGGGCGAGACGAATTGGGGAAACAGGGTATATGAACATCTGCAACTTTTCCATAACACTGGAAAATCTTATAAACGTCCTCGTGGTTGCAATCAAAGGGAAGGTTTGCCACAAAGAAGCTAAACACCCTGCGGGTTAATGGCGATTCAATTCTTCAAACCATCATGAGAAATAAAGGATTGGAGTGGTTTAGTGGATGAGTTCCTCATTGATTCAACTTGAATCAGAATCCAATCGAGTTGAGTTGACGCGGTGAGTTTCTTAATCTAAGATTGCCAGCAGGAGGGCCGATTTGTTTGCTTTAGTTTCTGTCCGATTTTTCCTTAGCTTCTTACGATAGGTGGGTCCAACCAGTTCGGGCCTGCCCAAATCTTAGGCTATATAGCTGCTGTAATCTCATTGCGGGATAAATATATTGCATCTTTTAAAAAAAATAATGAAAAATAAAAAAGAAAAAGGGGAGCAGTTCCCGAGCTGAATTTCCTGGTGACTCGGTTTGAAATATCACTGAGTGGAGCTGACGCGTGACTGGGTTTTTTGGATTAAATCATTCTGTTTTCAAACTACAGCAGTTGTATGGATATATATGTAGTCCAATATTCCTCCTTCATATGATCTCTGTGGACAATAGAATAGGAGGGTTCCACTGTGGCTTACACACTCTCAGTTTTACCATCATTGGATGATCGCAGCCATTCAAATAAGGTAGTGAGAAATGGAGTATGAGAACTTTTGGATGCTCAGTAGTATGGCTCTAGTTATACAACCGTGGGTACTTTTGGCTCATGCGCAAGAGTCTTAGCTCATCCAGTGCAATGCGTTCCTTATTTTTCATACATGGGCCCACTTGGGTCCCACGTTGACACTGTATTATGGTCGTATAGTTACCAGGAGGAATGTACAGTTTGGGGGCTTTTTCTGTTAGATAAAGTTGGGCTGGGCTCGATTAGAGTTTGTCGTGGAGAGAAGTAGAGCTGTCCATGAGTTCCTTTTTCTTTCTTTTCTCTGCTTTTTCCTTTCTTGGGATGTGCCCAGCTTGCTGTGTAAAAGGTCTTCCATATGATAGGCTGCCTTGGAATTTTTTCGCCTGGGGCGGCCCGAATGCCATTCAGTCTTGTAAAGCTTTCTTCTTGAAATGAAAAGGGCTACAGTTTACATCATTAAAAAAAAAAAAAAAAAAATTTAAAGAGAGAGAGAGAGAGAGAGAGAGAGAGAGAGAGAGAGAGAGAGAGAGAGAGAATGTACAGTGGCTTGAACAATGCACCAATCTGTGAAAGTGGAACCCATCTATTGGTGATCCATATCACTGACTATAATATTGATGAAAAAATCAAATTGATGGACCTGCCAGGGACTATAATAGATTATAATTGAATTTTAGATGTAAGAGATCTTTATGATGAGGCTCATTATTAGGATGGCACTGGTGTTCAATGCAAGTGGCATGTTGGTGGCAAAGACATGCCTGTATTGCAAGTTATGATGCCACTTGCTACAGATGATCAATTATATGTACATTTCAATCATTTTCCCTTACAGTACAAGCATTTCGACCTCCAGGGATCTCTTCAAGTTATCTCCCTCTCCACCTAAGTGAATGCTTTTATCTTGGGTTCCTTCCTTTGGTTCTTCACAAGACAAGGAGGGCTCTTGAGCCTTCATCTGGTCCACATGATCATCTCTTTCTTTGCCCCACAACAGCAAGTAGAGTCCGATGATGACAATAACACCTCCTATTATGCTAAACAGATTCAATAAAATCTCTTAGAATAGGTGAGACAACAACTAATGGGCCGTTTAATTGCAGGAAAAGTTATGTCCTTTACTGTTTGGTCAAGGACAAGCCTCTTGCCTATGGTTTATTTGCAACTTGATGGCAATAGATCAGCTGGCCTAACCCATTTTTCAGGTGGCTTTGGGGAAAGCTAAATGGGTAGCAGATCAGGTTCAGACAAGACCATGACACTCTTAGGTTGAACCCTACCCGATCCAACCCGACCTGACGCAGCCACATAGGTTATTATTGGGTTAGATGAGTTGACCCGACTCAATCCAAAACCTGACACAAAATAAGAAGAAAAGTGTAGATGAATATTTTATGTGTGTACATATCCACTGTATAAGCTAATTGCATTGATCACCTTAGTGTCATATTCCATTATTAAACTTGAGTTGGGTCATGGTGGATTAGGTTGGATTAATTGACTGGACCCATTTACATCTAAATGGGTCCGGTCAGATTGGGTCAGGCTCAATGAATTTTTAAGTGAGTTGGGTTGGGTAAGAGGTAGTGGGTCATGGGTCGGGTTTGGGCAAGAATTATTAGTCTGTTTGGTAAATGGGTTGGGCTTGGCCTGACATTGACTCAGTCCAAACCTGATCCATTTTCACACGTATCTACAACTTGCCCACATGGGACCCATAAAAGCTAAAGACAAGTTCTCCATTTTTTATGATCCTTGGAGGGTTTTCCTTGTTCATAGGAAAAAGTAGAAACTAGCTAGCTAATCCATGTTGGGGCATATGGACGGCCACACACGGTAATGTGCCACAAGTGCTACCGTTCATCTTCAAGTGACACAAATATACTACATTTAACCTTTTGTACTTTTTACATATCATGTATGTTATGCCTAATGTGCGAAGTTATGCATGCAATATATATAGCACATGTGCCATGTGTTTTGCCAAGAGCCCCACATGTGCCTCATGTGCTACTATTTATATTCAAGCCCTCCACATGTGTCATATATTATGCTTTTTAAGAACCATACATGACCATATGTGCTATGTCTTTAATGGACACATTCACCATATTTACCAAATAATCTACTCTCATTCTAAGTGATTGATGCATAAAATAAGTCAGAACAACTCCAAGATAGCATGACCATGCCAAATAACTGGATGAGCTTAACCTATACAGGCTGTCTAAGACTAGATTTCGGCTACTGCCAAACTAGCAGAAAGTACATCTATTTAAGTAATAGGGGATTATGATCGTACTAACCTTGATATTTGTAAAAATCACTTAGAAAGCTACGATGTTCTATATATCCCAAGAGTGGCCTTCTAACAAGCTTTAGATATTGTTTTGAATGAAAATGCCCATCCTTAGTTCAGAAGTCGTACAGTCTTGGAGAGATGGAGTAGCTACTCTCTCGAGAAAGTGACGGATTGGCTACTCCCCCAGCCACCAGGCAATGGCTGGTGCTTGGTGCTTATGTGTTTCATCCATATCATCCATAATCTATGTTGCCCATCTTTTTTTCCATGTCATTTTAGGGTAAGGCATCCATGCATATTTTAGGGGTAAGGCCCAAATATCAGCTAACAAGGTGGATAGAAGTAGATACTACCCAAGTCAGGACTTTTTGGGCTCACAACGACCTATCCGACAGGGTGAATGGATCGGATCACCTCATTGTGCGCCTTAAATTATGGTACCAATATTGGTTTGGTAGAAAAGGAAGTGAACACATTGAAAACCACAACTATGATCTAGGCAACATGATAACCATGACCCATATCACATGGCAACTACGACCCATGCAAACCACAACCCATATGGCAATTACAACACATATAATATGACAACCACGACCCATATAATATGACAACCATGACCCATACAACATGACAACCACAACTCTTACCTCATAACAACAAAGACCCATATAACCTGCATTTTCTACTCCTGCAGTTTATCAATGGTCATCTCATATTCGAAAAATGTCGAGCTAGTTTTGGTATGGAAGGGCACGTTACTTTTCAAACTTTGATGGACAGAAGGGCATGAGGATCGTGGTTGTAGGATCCTTACCGTCCATCAAAGTTAGTACATGAAATACGTAGATATCGTGAATAAGATATCTGTATAGTAGCATAGGTCATATTAGGTGGTTGTAATGCGGTTAAGGGTCGTGGTTGTCATGTTATATGTGTCGTGGTGAACATGCAACAATTTCGACCTATATAACATAACAACCACAACCCATATAACATGATAACTACGATCCATGACAACTACGGCCATATAACATGACAACCACGACCAATATAACATATCAACCATGACGCAACATGGCAACTACAACCCATGTAAACCACAACCCATATAACATGAAAACCACGACTCTTATAACATGACAACCACGATCCATGACAACTACAATCCATATAACATGACAACAATGACTCATATAACACAGTCACTGCTAGAAGAAAAGCTTAAAGCTGCACAAGACTGATTCATGGGAGATTTCGATGATTTTTCAGTACTATCACACAACTCTGCAAGTTTCTTCCACTTAAGTTTGCAAATGAGGATATTATCATCCTCCTCACTCCCATCATCACTGGTTATTACTTTTGAAGAGTGTTTTCTTTTAGTTGTAAAGGATGGTGTAAAACTTTCCTTGGAACTACTATCATTTTCCAAAGCTGCACTCTCACTTCTCTGGTTAAAATACCATTCATCTGTTTTTTACAGATCATTTTAGGGCTTGATCCTAAAAATAAAACGGATATAAATTTAAAGTGGAACACACCACAAGAAATCAGCTAACAACCACGACCCATATAACATAACAAATATTACAACACATGAAAACTACAACCCATATAACATAACAACCACGACTCCATGGGAATCCACGACCCATATAACGTAACAACCATAACCCATATAACATGACAATCACGACCATAGTTACAATACATTATGAAAAACAGTTCTCTTCAACGGGCACCCAACGAGCTAAAAAACTCTGTTGAGAAGGTCCATATAACATGGGTAGTGGTTCTCATGTTATATGGGCCATGGTTCTTGTGTTATATGGGTCGTGGTTCTCATGTTATATGGGTTGTGATTTTCATGTGATATGGGGTTTTAGTTTTCATGTGATATGGGTCATGGTTTTCATGTTACACGGGTCATGGTTGTCATTCTGTTTTCTCCCGATCCATAATCCAATGTTGAATGACAATCATGATCCAACGTGGATAAAAATCATGATCCATTATAGATGACAACTACAACCCATTGTTCGTCATATCTATGACCCTTCCCTTCGGAATCAGCACGACGCTTTAGAATCAACACCACATTCTTTTTCAAGAAATCGCATTAATGTCACTAACTTCCCTATAATCCATTTCAAATAAGCGCGACCCTTTGAAATCAGCGCCTTAACCATTGGTTGACCAGCCTATAAAAGTGGTACTTGGGTTTCAAATTACTTTCACAAGTCAATCCGAACCAGAATCCTTATTGCAACACCTTAATCATTCATAGATTTCTTTGATCTTTCAATCAAACTAATGGAGGAGATATTCGAAGAAGTCATCCCGTCCTTCTCGCGTTCTTTCTTTATGAGTGATCCCTTCTCTTTCCTCAAGGATGTTGACAATCTTCCTGAAGATCAACGGTCTCCACAAGAAATTCTGAAGACAATTTTCGAACTCCGACAACTTGACAATTTCAACAGGCACCCAGCGAGTTGAACAACTCTGTTCAGAATTTCCATGGAATCACTGGCAGAAGAAAAGTTTAGAGCTATACAAGACTGATTCATGGGAGATTTTGATGGTTTTTCAGTACTATCACAATAGCATGACAACCACGACCCATATAACATGACAACCATAACCCATGAAAACTATGACTCATATAACATAACAACATGATTCCATAGAAAACCACAACCCATATAACATAACAACCATGACCCATATAACATGACAACCACAACCATAATTACAATATAATATGAATAACGGTTCTCTTCAACGGGCACCCAGGGAGCGGAAAAACTCTGTTGAAAATGTCTTGTTTAAGCCTGACCTTCTCAACAGAGTTTTTGATCAGGTTAAAACAAGACGTTCTCAATAGAGTTTTTCAGCTCGCTATGTGCCCGTTTAAAAGAACTGTTATTCATATTGTATTGTAATTATGGTCGTGATTGTTACATTATATGGGTCCTGGTTTTCCATAGAGTGGTGGTTGTTATGTTATATGGGTCGTAGTTTTCATGGACGTAGTTTTGATCATGGGTCGTGGTTGTCATGGATCGTAGTTATTAACATGGGTCGTGGTTCCCATGTAAAATGGGTCGTGATTGTCATGTTATATGGGTCATAGCCCTTAAATGACACAGCCAAAGGATGAGCAGCATGGATTATACACATACTTCAATGTGGGCCCATATGGGTCGCAGTTCTCATGTTATATGGGTCACGGTTGTTACATATTCATTTCATTTATAACCAAATGACAGGATAATCATTGGTACAATAGCCTAAGGCCCACAATGGGGTGATCCGTTCAGTCCACCTTGTCGGCCAGCTCGTCATGGGCCCAAAAAGTCCTGACATGGGCAGTGTCCATTTCTAACAAATATCACTATGAGCCTGAAAAGTTTCAACAGTGGGTTTCATTGTCACCATTATTTTTTATTATGTGACCCACACGAGCTCTGGATGATATTTGGGCCCAAATCCTAAAATGACACCACAAAAAGGATGGGCGGCATGGATTATACACGTACATCAATGTGGGCCCCATGAGTTTGGTCCTTGCCCACGCGCAAAAAAGGTTCCGTACACATCACTTTCTTGGCATTAAGTACAACGCAAGTTCTTATTCCCTAGAAAACCGTACAACTACTGAAATAAAGACAAGGGCATTTTGGTCCAACTAATTTTTAAAAGCTTGTCAAAAGGTCACTCTTAGGATATATGGAACAACGTAACTTTCTAGATAATTTGCCCAAACTTTGAGGCTAGTACTATCAAAATCCCAAGTAATAGCTTGACATAATCAAGACTTAGACTTTTACTACTTCCAAAAGAGCAGTAAGTACATATGTTTAAGTAGTACTCTTTCTACTTTTGGCAGTAATGCAGGACAATAATACTTCTGTGTTATTGCATCACAAAATGTAGAGAAGATGGTTAAAGAAAGAAAAAAAAAAAAAAACAAAACAAAACAAAACAAAACAGAGGCCATGTAGGTAGTATGTCCAAATAATAATAAGGGAGTATTCATCAGAATTGCAAATAGGAGCCCATCTGTCTGATATCCACACCACTCATCTGTTGGGCATCACCATGAATGGGTGATGTTGGAAAAACACCCTTCGTTGAACAGTCTCATCCATCCAATGATTGGCCTAGAAATAAATAGGTTAAAAATAGAACATGGCGAAAGGCATATATTCAAAGAGAAATGATACACCAATTAGATAGTTGGGAAGTCTGATGGAGGAAATTTTCTGGTTAATGACCATCCCTATTGGGCACCCAGAATGGGAATATCTGGATGTCCGAATTACTAGATAGTAAAACCGCTAAATAGCTTACCTTCCTGCGTGTAGTTTTTCACCAAGAACAAAGTATGCTAGTAATGCGACGAACATGGTTCCAAGAGGGTTGAACAAGGTTACAAACACTGGTCCTTTTTCTTTATTGCACCATAGTTGTATGCAGTATACTAAACCAGAGACTACCACTCCCTGCAAACACACATTGAAATTTAAAATTCACTTTGAATTAATCATCCATGTTTGAAGATTGTAGATTTTCTAAAACCCCTCTGATCCCTGCTAACTGCACTGATCCCTGCTAACTGCACTTTCTTAATACTTTTGATGCGTTCCCGCCATGTAGATGTTATGTGGTTAGACATTTAGGTAGACAAATACTTCTAAAACTAAATGGCTCGACTCAGCAACGCGGCTGAGTCAATTCAATATGATATGTTCTTGGTTGGATGTCCTGTAAACTTGGTTTTTGGCCCCTTAAGTCGACTCAGCTAGATTTTAAGCCAAGTTGTTGGGAAACTCGGTAAGGGGCTTGCTGATGTAGAGCACGTTGTAGGCACTTTCATGGCAAAGATGGACAAGAGAGAGCCTAATCAGAGGCAGAAATGATCCAGACCGTTAGAACCTTAAAATAGTCATATCTCACATGTTGAGATGAGTTTTTTGACATATTATATATGATTTTGGGGTAGGAGAACCTAATTAAGCCAACCAACACAGCTGTTCCGGGTCACTGACACCGGATTTGCAAGATTTCATCAGATCGATGGTCAAAAGTCTAATTTATTTTTGTTTTTATTATAAATAATAAGTTTAAGTTCAAGTATAACTTTTGATCCTTTGATTTGTATGAGTCGTGTCCAACACAAAAATGGCTTAGAAAACTTATGAGAATAATGTGGTTGGGTCAAATTAGATACTTTCTATTTTTAGTTGAGTACTGTGAAATCTAATAGGAATAGAGGTCATCTATAAATAGCAAGTTTACTATTTATAGTAAGTGAGGTTTTTAAAGTGTTTGAGTTTTATAGTAAGTGAGGTTTTTAAGGTTTTTGAGTTACAATCTAAGTCTAAAACTCCATCCTAAGTTTGAGTTCCTTATATTTAAGAGTTGTAATTTTGGTTTTTTACGATCAATCAAGTTATTTCAAATTTATTAGACATTATTTCTACGTTTTTTCCTCGTGAATTCAAAGAAGCCCTATGAAGAGTCCAAAGAGCTCCGTGGATTCAGAGTAAATATCTCCCAAGGAAGATGATGGTCGACCTCATCACGTCCCTCCTTGCGTCACTTGTCTCAGGCTAGACTCAAAGGGACTCATCCAATCAAAATGCCTGCCGTTATAAATTTAACTATTTTAAATATTTATTAGCATTTCTAATATATTTTTAATTTACAATAATTAAATATTGAGTTGGGTTGGGTCAACTCTTCAAGCTAACTTAACCCAGTGGAACATCGAGTTGAGTTTTCAAGTTTTTGAACTTGGGTTCCTAATCATTCATTCACTCCGTTAACCCAAGGCGACTCACATTTAGTCCCACAATCATATTTTTTTATTAATAATAAAGAGGAGGTGGGAGAGGGAGATCTAAATGCAAGACTTCTTTTTAGTAAAGGCTCTCAACGAGTGATACATTCATCACATGCATCGTTCTCGCAGTCCTCTAGAAACATAACGAATTGGCACAGATCAATGTAGTTGTGTGGCCCACAGATTAGTGGAATATCGGGGCCTGTACTTTTTCACATGACATCTACTCTGCGGTTCCACAATATGAAAGGTTTGGATTTCACAGCTGCAAGCAGGAGTCCCTTGTAAAGTGGATTCACGTGTACTCATGTTGGTGCACTTTTCACTATTATTATTATTTTTTTTTGCATGACATTTACTTACACAATATAGGATATTCCAGAGGTCGATGTTGAATCCAACGGTCCACGCCTTGGGTTTGTGTACTATGCATGCTGTGAAAACAGCTGATTGGGCGCCACCAACTAAGCTCATCCACGTTGTTAGTGAAAGCGGGGCCGGATATTTCTTCAATGTGATTGCCTGCACTACCCATGGACGACATACGTCACATTTTCTACCACTGGTAATGCTGGTTAAAGTTTAGAAATCTCTTAGTCAGGAGATATAAAATGCACCCAATAATCATACGTCTGGACCGTCCAAATGGTGGGACCATTGTTGATTTAGGTTGGAAGCAGACCCACTTAGCCCTAGACAGAAATAGGGCAGGCCCAGCACTGTCGCATTGGCCCCATTATGTCATGATAGGCCCGAATTTGTTAACCTGATTGACGACTAGATCGGACCATCAATCTGTTTTGCCAAAATGCTATTGAGGCGCGGTTCACTACCTGGAGCAGGATTAGGCGTGGCCAGGCCCTGATTGTATCCACATGGACAGGTCTGGTCTGCCTACAGGCCAGATGATTGACCCATTTCTAAGATGATTGGGCCACAGTTAATAGGGTGTGGGTTGATTATGGTTAGACATAACTGGGCCAGTTAGGGCACCCATGCCAGCCTGATCCGACTCGCAAAAAGGTTTTTTTACACCTGATATTTTCTGTTGACTCCATAAAACCAATTTGATTGGTTTTTGTCTTGTCAGTTCCTTAGCTCTCGTTTTGTTAAGCCGAAGATGAGATGGTGTTTGCAGAAGTGCATCTAAATGCACAAAACAAAGTGAGGTTCGTCTCAAAATGTTGTTTTGGCATCAAATGCCGTTGTGAGGGTGCATCCAAATGGGCCCTTGGAAAGATCTAATCCCCAAACCTCATTTAGGTACAGATAATGAGCCTCAAAGTCGACCGGCACCTGCGGCTCACTGGTTCTGGGTCAGGCTTTGGTGTGGAATCCTTAAATTGAGAGAGAGAGAGAGAGAGAGGATACCTGCATGATATACCATAGAGCACATGAGACGCAGAATGCAACTGTAAGAATGGGTCCCTTGATCCAATTTTCATGGATGGTAGTACTTCCTTGGACGTGAATAAGAGCATCCCCTAAATTCCTCAAAAGAGGTCCTTTATAGAGTGTCATGACCGTCACACCCGCCAGTGAAACCAGGGTCCCAACAATCTTTGCCATCCCACGAGTGCTCCTATCCAGACGCTCCAATCTAAATCAATTTGCATACTAAAATTCGTCAAAACTAATTTGACCTTGTTGAGATATATATATATATATATATATATATATATATATATATATATTGTATGAAAATAAATTCAATTCCTTCATATCTTCGGGCTGGAAAGCCCTATAAGGACAAGCCACGCTGTAAGGAAAATATTCAAAATATCAAAGATTTGTAGTGTAATCTAACATTTCTTTTCACTCTCTCAGCATCCTCATATGCAGAGAGCTCCATTAAATAAATAATCCATTAAATAAACAATTAATATCACAAAGACATGAAACATCTAGCATTGATTGATGTCTTAAATTTGTAAATCAACAGGTCTGTCGATGACAGCTCAATGCCATCGAGCAGACTTCGATTGCATCGAAGGCTGCTCGATGCCATTGAAAATTTTTGAAAATTTCACAATTGGTTGCTACACACTTTCAATGTCTTGCTCTATGCCATCAAAAGGGGTTCGATGTCATCAACGAGCCATCGATAAGATCGAAGTGCCATTTAGAAAATTCAGAAAATACATGTTTAGTCGCTAGAACGTTTTGATGTTTAGTTCAATGACTGTATCAGATTCAACAACTGCATATATGTGGCATGCACACTTGGGCCATATGAGCGAGTAAGGCATGAAGGTACTTTCTGAGCATTGTTTAATTCTATATTTTAAAAGTTTTGATTTAAGTATATGCGAGCATTGTGTATATGGTAAACATTCAAGTTTATCTTTTAAATCTGAAAACATATATGTAAGGGTATTCATAATTATATGCATTCTGATGTATAGGGACCATCGCCTGTGGTTTCTAGTGGAGAGTCATCACGATTCGTCATGTTCATTAATGACTATTCTAGGAAAGTATGGATATATTTTATGAAAAATAAATCCGATATTTGGTTGTGAAGCTTACTCTCATGTGCTGTCAATTGAGAGAGATAAGGTAGACTAAAGAGCCAAAAAGTATATCTTTATTGGCTATAGCAGTAGTATGAAGGGATACAAGTTGTATCACCGGGTTATATAGAAAATCATCATTAGTCGTGATGTCAAATTCGATGAAGGATCCTTATTTCGTAAGGATGAACACAAGGAGCCAGAAAAGTTGGTGGTGGATGTTCAGTTAGACAGAGATGCAAAAGAGGTACCAGATCAAGTGGAGCAGCCACTTGTGTGAAGGAATCCACTGCAGGATCGCAAGTTACTCGTAAGATACAAGGATGACTCAAATATCCTATATGCCTTCATTACAAATATTGAGAGTCCGTCTACTCTTCGAGATGCTCTTGATGAGCCTGACGTTGAAAAATGGAAAGCAACGATAGATAATGAGATGGATTCCTTATATAAGAATAAGACATGGGAGCTGGTGGAGCTTTTTGTTAGTCGTAAAGTAATCAGGTGCAAGTGGATCTTCAAGAAAAAATATTATAAGTACAAGACAAGGTTGATAGCGAAGGGATATACTCAGGGAGGAGTCGGCTTCACCGAGATATTCGCACCTATGGTGAAGTAAGTATCTATCATATTCGTATTAGTGTTGGTTGCCAATACAATCTCAAGTTGGAGAAAATGGATGCAAAGACTACTTTCCTGCATAGGAAATTGGAAGAACAAATTTACATAAAGTAATAAAAAGACTTTGAAATAAAAGGGACAAAGAATAAGGTTGCGCAGGTTGAAGACGTCATTGTACGACCTGAAATAGTCACCTGGACATGGTACAAAAAGTTTGATTCTTTCATGATAAGTCAAAGGTTTACTAGGAGTAAATATGATCATTGTGTCTATTACAAGACACTGTGTGATTGTGAATTCATCATCCTGACATTGTACGTTGGTGACATGCTTATTACCAATCACAGCATGTTTGAGATCAACTTACTGAAAACTCATCTATCAGGGACATTCGAGATAAAAGATCCAGGGGCTGTAAAGAAGGTTTTTATCACTGATATACAAAAAGACAAGAAAATGAGCAGGATTTGGTTATCTCAGAAGGAATACCTTGAGAAAGGTATTATTGAAGCATGGGATGGCAGGACAAAGCTGGTTAGTGTTCCTCACGCGGCTCATTTTAAGCTTTCTTCTGAACAATGTCCTAAAACTAATGAAGAAAAAAGAAGACTCATGTGCCTTATTCGAGTGCATTGGCAGCTTGATGTATGTTATGGTATGAACTTGACACAATGGTACTGAAATTTTTTACGAACCGATGATAAAATGTCGTCAGTCCATAAAAATTCGCACTTCGTGAATATTTGTGGGAACCGGCCATTCTCTAATTAGCTCCACCTTTTTCTCATCCACCCGAATATCCGTAGATGTTACGACAAAACTCAGAAATAATAAACTATTAGTCATAAAGCTGCGCTTTTTTAAATTAAGATACAGTTTATTTTCAATGAGCACTTAAAGGACCTTCTTGAGGTGTTCCATATGGGTGGTTTCATCTTAACTGTATATTGAAATAAACCATAACAAGCCACCCAATGAAAGGTTTCAGAACTTGGTTCATCAATTTCATGAATGTGTTAGGCGCATTCGAAAGACGGAAGGGCATGACTATCCATTCGTACAATCTTTCCTTAGTCTTAAAGGTCATTTTCCACTCATTATCCGGCCGTATTCAAATTTGATGGTAGCCGCTCCTTAGGTCCAATTTAGAGAATATTTTTGCACCCCCTATTATGTCCAACATATCGTCTAACCATGATATAAGAAATCTGTATTTTATAGTAATTTTGTTGATGGCCCGGCTATCGACATACATGCGCCAACTCCCATCTTTCTTTAGAGTTAATAGAGCTGGTATGACACATGATCTCATACTTTTTCGAATAAGACCCTTACAGATCAGCTCATTCACTTGCCCTTGTAGAATCTCACACTCATTCAAACTCATTCAATAATGAGGACGATTGGGTAAACTGGACCCAGGGACAAATTTGATATGGTGTCAGATATCCCGCATGGAGGGTAACCCATCGGGAAGGTCATCAGGACAAATTTCTTTGAATTTATAACAAGGGCCTTAGTCTTTCAGAGATGATAGTAGGCTCAAGTTCTTCCCCTTTTACAATTAATGCATAAGTCTATCCTGTTTCTTTGAATTCTTCTATGAAGTCCTGTATGGTTGAGAGAAAATGACCATCCATTTTAAAAGTTTCAAGTGATCCTTCTGGATCCATAGGGGCCAATATGGTCTTCCGGTCATCCATGACGAAGATATATATGTTATCTTGCCCTTTATGAGTGGCATTACAGTCAGATTATCAGGGTCAACCGAGTAGTATGTGACATGCTTTCATGTTAACTACATCGCATACTACTTCATCCTTATAATGTTTGCCAATTGAAAAGGATATGGTGCACCGTTCAGTTACCTTTGTTTCGATGACCTTCTTAATCCAACTGATTATATATGGGGAGGGATGACGCTCCGTTCTCAATTGTAATTTTTCCACCATGACCTTGGAGACGATATTCTCGTTGCTTCCACTATCAATGATCACGTCACAAACCTTTCGATTCACCGTACACCTAATGAGAAAGATGTTATGCCACTGTGGATACACTTCTTTTCTTGGCGCATATAATAGTCGCCTCACGACAAGTGACTCACTGCAATCTTGATGAACCCAACTTGAATCATCTGCTTCGTCCTCGGTGGTATGCTCCTATTCTTCAACATCTAGATCTTCATAGGCATTATCAGCACTACCATGATTGATAGCAAGGTTCGTCACTTTTTACTGGGGACAAGTATTTGATAAGTGGCCCGGTTGGCCATAACGATAGTAGTTGTCGGGCCTTAGCCGAGCATAAAGGTTCGGGACTCTACTTGGACCAACAGTAGTTGATACGCCCCTTTAGGGTCTAACTTACCTGCTTCCTTGATCTCAGCTCTCAAACATAGGAGGTTGAGTGCGTGCTCCTATGGGGTCATTCCCCTTAAGCTGTCACGCCCCAACTCGGAAATCGGGCTCACAAATTCTCGATCGCCGAATCCGGCGCCGACAGCCTCCGTAGTACCCCATTCTCAGCTCCCGGCACCCATATACCAGGTTCCGATCCTAGGATGGTACAAGGAGGATTTCTAATATCTATTTGATTCATAATGAGCATAATATAAGCATAACCCATGAACAATAACCACAAGAACACCACCACAAAATCCACTATGATCAAAAACTTTTGAGTACAATGCGTCTGAAGGGAAATACAAGATAATACAAGTACAGAAACTCTAAAAGCTCGGCTACACGCTCCAACGACGGCGAGACTAAGGCTGCGTCCTGGCGTCACCTGCACGCATCAATCGTGCATAAGCTTATAGAAAGCTTAGAGGGTGGTGTAAGTGTGTGCGTAATATAAGCGTGCTCAGAATGCAGGGTTAGAGTAATGCGAAATTATGCTGATGAATACATGAATGCAATCAGCTGTACCGAGGCTATACAATGCAAGATATGAATGCGATCGGCCATATCCAGACCATGTGATGCGAGATGCAACTCAAGCATATCAATCCTCATCATATATCAGTACAGTTCTCATTCTTGATAATCACCAGGGTCTAGTACACTCTATGCCAGCTTGTCGTCCCTATCCGAACACACAACTGGGAGAGCAGAAGAGACCTCATTATTCGCCTGTCAATATCGGGCCCGGCTCGTCGATAGCAGACCGATTCCTCAAGCTGGTCAAACTCAACTTAGAAGTTGCCCCCTCACTCAGACAGGTAAGGTCACACCCCTTTCCAACCGACTACGACACATTGGGAGACGCGACCTACTGGTATACGATCATCGCGCACTCGTGTATCCACTCGGTCTCGACATTGGAGTCATCCTCTGGTACCATCGAGTTTAGAGATTTTCACCCGGGGACATCTATGGCACCTGTATGCTAGAACCAAACATTTTCGGTATCCAATCCAGCCACCCACGATGCATCTGTGGAGGCTATGACCCTGATGTTGCTAGGGCATACGATAATCACAATCATACAAATGCAAGTGCATGAGTCACACTACCAGTCATGCAACAGTCCTACGTGTGCCATGTCTTCTGTAGGACAACTCCGCCTATCAAGGAGCCCATAAACATTCCGTCGAAGGTATATGCTATGATCAGTCACTCCACATATCAGTCATACATATGATGCGTATGATCATGAATCATGGATCTACACTAAACATGTATATAAAGATGGGTCTTGTATATAACAAAAATGGGCCTAGACAGCCTATTCACTACAAGTATGGGCCTACCAATGGGCCTCAGGGAGAGTGATAATGCGGGCATTTAACCGACATCATCCTGACAATGTGGGCATCTAACCATCATTGCTCCCAAGGCTCGGCTCGCCTTAAATATCATTAAATAAATCATGGAGGAATCACACATTGCAATGTGCCTTAGGTACATCCCATTGGGCCTCAAATACATCAAATGGGCTGCATCTCATGGGCCTTATATTCAGCAAGTGGACCACCCCAATAAGCTTCACCAATGGGCCTTAGGTACTTTACAATGGGCCATCACCAATAGGCCTTGGAATGCATTAAAATGAGCCCAATCACATGAGCTTCGTATGCATCAAATGGGCCTAATTACATAGGCCTTATATATACTAAGGTGGGCCTCAATAGTGGCCATAAATACATCAAATGGACCTACACACATGGGCCCATATATAACAAAGTGGGCCTCGACAACGGGCCACAAATGCATTAAGGTGGGCTTAATCACATGTCAAGATGGGCCTAAATACATCAGCCCATATATACATCAGCCCAAAATGTTTATTTTCCTATCCAATCTGTTGATAAGGTCATATGAATAGGGGCCCACCAAAATGTCTATTTACACCCAATCTGTCCAGGCCCACAACGATGTTTATTTGCCACCCAAACAGTCCATAAGGTCATGTGGACCTGGAGCCCATGGTGACGTTGGTTCACCATCCAAACTATTCATGAGGTCAAGTAGACCATGGGCCCACTGAAATGTTTATTTGCCTTACAATCTGTCCATAAGGTCACATGGACAAGGAGGGCCCACTGTAATATTTATTTGACATCCAATATATTTAAAACAAATCGCGTGGACCTAGGAAAGCAGGGGTCCACTGGAAATGTTTATTTTCCATACAACTTATTCATAAGGTCACACAGTCTGGGGGCCCACTGTGATATTTGTTTGACATCCAAACTGTTAATAGGGTCACACGTACGTGGAGCCCACTAAAATGTTCATTGCCATCCAAACCTGTTCATAATATCACGTGGCCAGGAGCCCACATGATGGAAGGCATGGACACAATACATACATCTGAGTGGGGGCCCACGGCCATGCCACCGCTGGGCGCTGGCACGTTCTAGCAGCATGGGCCCACTATAATGTTTATTTTTCATTCAACCAATTCATGAGGCCATGGTTGGGGGCCCACTGTAGGGTGGTTCGCCAATCCAACCCACTCATTATGTGTGTCCCATCTAACTGAGGCTCCAGACCAAGTTTCAGCCATGTCCAAATCTCAAGTAGGCCCCACCAAGTGCTTTTATAGATGGTATGGCCCACCTGAGTCCCGTATACGACTGATCTCTGGGGAAGACCCCTATTCAAAGGGGACCCCTCAATTGCACGGTGCTGATGTTCGAACGCATCACAGTGGGGTCCACGGCTGAACCCGTGGGAACCAGCTCGTCCGTCGCCTGCCGTGCAGCCGCAGGCGCTGCCTGCCCTTCTGTCAGCAGCAGCAGTGCTGCTGCTGAGTTAGTTTTTTCTTTTTTTTGAAAACCACTGAAATCATGGTTTTTGATAGGTGGGGCCCACATAAGAGGAATCCATTCCGTCCATTGGCTTCCACGGCTCGAGACCGTCCTAATGAGTCTAAAATGCCTTATATTTGGCGAGTGAAAATGTAAAAAAAAAAAAAATTTGTGGCCAATACTGCTATTTCCTTTGGTATGGCCCGCTTGATTATCAAATCATCCTCATCCTTTGGCTCAACGCCTAAAATGATCTGATAAAGAGGATGGACGGCTTAGATTAAGTACTTACATCAAGGTAGGGCCTGCATAAATGGCCACTATAAAAGAATACTTTTTTTTTTAACTATGGAGTGTGCTGCCAGTCCAGCGTCCAGAGATGCTGGACGGCGTGCTAGACAGATACAAAACGGTGGGTCCCACAGGGACATGGTCCACGTTCACCAAGGTGGGTCCCACATGATCGTGGCCCACCTTGCATGTACATATATATGTATATAATAAATATCATTTATCTAAGATGTAGTGGGCCACACCATTTGATGGATGGAGTAGATTTATCATGAATCGGTGGGACCCACTTCATTTTAGGGGAATGATAAGGAGAGAGAAAGAGAGAGAGAGAGAGAGGGAACAAGAGATGGTGATGGTGGGGCCCCGCCACTATGGGCCCCACATGATACAAATTACACATCAAAAATGGGTCCCACCAACAAGTGGTCCCTAAAAAGAAATTTAATGGTGGATCACCTACCTCTTTTCCTTCTTCTTGCTCCCCTAGCCTCCTTAGCTCCTTTGCTTGACTTTTAATGGTGGTAGATGATGGATCAACGGTTGAGATGAGAGATGAGAGAGTAGGGAAGGTGGGCCACACTTGGCATTTGGGAGAGGAAGAGAGGGCTTGGACGTGTGAAATTTGCTTGGGAGAGATTTTGAGAATGAATGAGAGAGAGAGGGAAGTGATGGGTGATAAGGGTGATGGAGTGATGTGGTGTGATGGGTGATGGGTTTGGTGATGGATGAGGTGATGTGAAAGTTGACTTTGGGCTTGTTTGTGTAAGAGAAAGGTATGGTTGTTGTACTTGACTTGATGTATGATGTGTACTTGATTGATGGGACATCTCGTAGAGATTCCCTCATAATCTATAACGTGCGGTGTTTCTTCGAATTGAACGCGAGCCTATATCTTCTACCCTGGGTATCGGGTCGGTGCGTGAGTAGCGGCGTTAGAACCGCGGCGATGGCGTGATCGCTAAGGTATAGGTTTCGGGTCGAGTCGACTCTGATATGCGGGACTCGGCTTAGGTTCGAGCGTAAATATTGAATATAGGTTCGCAGAAGTCAACGGAATGGTACAGTATAGGATACGGGTCTTACATAAGCTGTGGAGCTCCCTGTGGCGGACCTACCGCAGCAATCCTTACGGTAGAATAGGTCTGTGTATTAGGGTATTCAAGTTGTGCTTCCACCCGAGTAGTCAACTTGATCACATCATTCATTGTCCAGATGGACTGCATCTGGACCCGATCCTAGATCGTCATACGTAACCCACTGTTGAATCGGGCAACTTGTTGCAATTCAGTCTCAACCAAATCATTACGCGCCGCCAGGCAGTAAAATTCTTCTGCATATTCTCTGACCAACTGACTACCCTATCGATAATTTTGGTATTATTGAAATAATTCCTTATCGTAATCGCTAGGGAGGAATCGGGTGTGTAGTAGCTGCTTCATCTGCTGCCAAATGCGGATTGGTGCCTTCATTTGCCTAGTTTGTGTGAGTTGCAGTTGTTTTCACCAAGTTGAAGCTTCACCTTTCAATTTGTGGCCACAAGCTTGACCTTCTTTGCTTCAGGGACGTCCATATAGTTAAAAAATTGCTCAACTTCAAAAACTCAATCGAGAAAATTCTCAATGTGTAGTTGGCCATTGAAGTTAGGAATATCAACCCGCATCTTGAATTCTCGATCTATTTGATCTACTCGATCGCCACCTTGCCTTGGGTGTCGGAAGATTATGTCATCGATCTCCTCCTCACTAGATCCCCCTTCCTCAGGAATGACCCTTAGATGCATTGTTGGTACTATCCTGCAATCAGGGCGATTATAAGTTTCAGCAATTGGCGGTGGAGGATTACCACTAGGAACATGGAGTTGCCCTAGGGTTTCTGCCAAGAGATCCACTCAATGGAAGCCTGCAGCCCTTGCGTGCCTTGCCGATTCTCTTCCTGCGCTACTTAGAAAGCTGCCGCCATTAAAGGTAAATTTCCTGAAGCACCGCCCATGGGATTGTTGCCCGACCCATTGTTAAAAGCCATCTATCCGAAGAAAAACCTCTCTTTAATACCAAATTGACGCAAAGAGGGACATGAGGTCGAGCACCGTCTTCCTCAAGAGGATAACTATTCTGAATCCACGGGACTTCACTGGACTCACACAGAGACTTCTCAAATCCACGAGGAAAGAAAGCAGAAAATAGAAATAAATTCTAATAAATTCAAAGATGATTAATGAATGAATAAAAATGAATTCACAACCCTTTAAATAGGGGTACCAAGTATTGGGAAAGAAATCATAATCAAACTACAACTAAAACTCATAGAATTCACGACTTATTATAAATAATAAACTTATTATTTATAGATGCTCGTGATGTCTACTAGTGTGCAAGGTTTTCGGCCAAAAATAGTGTCTTATTTGGCTTCACCAAACCGTTCTTCTAATTTTTCTAAGCTCTTTTCATATTGGATGCAACTCCTAAAGCCCAACGGATGAAGATTTATAATCAAACTAAAACTTACTATTTATAGTAAAAACGAAATTAAAATAAGGAAATGACCATCGATCTGGTGGCATTTTGCAAATCCAGCTTAGGCAACCTAGCGTACGAGGGTTGGTTGGCTAAAGTAGCTCGTTTTACCCCCAAAATCATATATTTTACATCAAATAACTCATTCTGGATTGCGAGATACGCCCGATTTAAGGTTCGATGGTCTAGATCACTTCTGTCGTCGACTGGGTCTTTTCTAATCCATCTTGGCCATGTAACTATCTACGACCCACTCTACATCAAAACTAGACCAAACATTTCACATGCGGTTGGTTTTGTTAGTAGATATACATCTAACCCTGAAAAGCAACACTGGGAGGCAGTGAAATGGCTAATTTAATACATTCGAGGTACGTAAGACTACGTCTTATCTTTTGAAAAAGTAGGGGCCAAGTTAATAGGGTATGTGGATTCTGGTTACATAAGTAGTGTGGACAGTAGAAGGTCAACTTTCAGTTACTCATTTTGTGCTAACGAGTGGAGCAATCAGTTAGATGTCGAAGCTTTAAAATGTGGTGGCACTTTTCACGACCGAAGCTTAGCATATGGCAGTGACGAAGGCATTCAAGGAATGTGTTTGGTTGAGAGGGATGATAAATCAATTGGAGCTTCAACAGGAGGCCATACCGGTTAATTATGACATCAAAAGTACGATTGATTTGGCTAAAAAAATTGTTTATCACTTACGTACTAAACACATTGATATTCATCATCATTTTATCCAACGGGTGCTTGAGGAATGAAGTATGACTCTAAAGAAGATTCACACGAGTATGAATCTAATGAACATGCTCACTATGGTGGCTCCCTCATAGAAGTTTAAGTTTGGTACTACTTCGATGGGCTTGGTGAAGGCATAAATGGAAGACGGAGTATGTACAAGAAGCGATGTTGGAGCTATAATGCAAAGTAGAATTAGAGATTGGCACTTTTTTGTAGATGTTATTGATTAATATCTTAAATTTGTAAATCAACAAGTCTGTCGATGACAGCTTAATGCTATCGAGTAGACTTTAATACCATCGAAGGTTATTTGATGTCATTTGAAAAATCTGAAAATTTTACAATTGGTTGATGGACACTTTAGATGTCCTTTTTTTTTTTTTTAGGGGGGGGGACTATTGTTTTCATTCAACAAAAGGAGATTTACATGGCTCTGGACATTCGAGCTTCCTTAAGAAAAAAGGACCTGGGTGACGCCTATTATAGGAAGAAGACCGAAAAGGAAATACGAGGGCTGGGGCTAAGAAGAGAAGGGGCGGAAATGAATCGCAACGCGCTTTAAACTGACTATGGTCTAATCGCTGATATACACTTTATATGTCCTGCTTCATGCCATTGAAAGGGGTTCAATGCCATCGATGACATCAAAGTCCCATCGAAGTGCCATCGAGAAAATTCTAAAAATTCATGTTTAGTCGTTAAAACATTTTGGTATTTAGTTCGATGACATCAAAAAGGTTCCATGTCATTAAAGTGACATCGAATGTGTCATTGAACGATCGCATAGAGTTAGGCATAGTTACATAAGTACTAGATTTGTTTCCTATTTCGATTGTGATTCTCTTAGAGGTTATATATATATGGGTGTAATAGGGAATATGAGATATCTCAAAGCTTTCTAATTCATTTCATAAGGATTTCAATGGCTTGTAAGAGAGATTCGAGGCTTGTTCGAATCAGGTCATTTCTATTTCTTATAATTTTTTACTTTTATCGTGCGTTATTATCGTTTTGTGCCATGGTTTTTTCCCACGAAGGTTTTTCCACATTAAATTTGGAGTGTTTGTGATTGGTCTTGGTTCTGCGATTGGAATACTTTGCTTAATTCATTTCCGTGTGCTTCCACGGTCCCCCAACAACTAGTGTCCTTAAACTACATGTGTAGTGAACAGAAGTTGGGACCCCACATGATGGAACGATCCATATTGAAGTTGGGGCCCCATAAAATGAATGGTCTATATCAAGGTGGGCCCACATAATGGAAATATAGGGCCTCACATGATGGATGCCTCATATAAAACTGTCTCCTTGTGATGGACACTCCACATTAAGTGGGCCCCACCATAATGAATGGTCCATATCCAAGGTCTTGTATGATGGATGACCCATATCCAAAGTGGCCCAACATGATGGATGATTTAGGTAGAAGGTCTACCATGGATGGTGGACATCAAAAGTGGGCCCTGCATGATGGACAACCCACTTTGAATGTGGTACCCTTGTAATGGACAAATCAAATGTGAACTCCACGTGATAAGTGAATATTAAAGGGCCTCACATAAATGCTCAATTAGCATTGATGGTGGGCCCCACATGATGAATGACCCAATTTAAAGGTTTGGCCCACATGGTGGATGGTCCACTTCAAAAGTGAGCTTGATATCTATTAAATATTGCATATTTATCCTCAATTTTGCATCCTTTTCCCTTGCCTATGAATGGTAAATTGGTCTCATTAAATGATTTTTCAATATGCATATGAATGTTGGAAATTCAAGAGAATTCGGTCTATTTATAAAGATTTAGAACCCCAAAAGAGAAGAAGATGAAGATTTGAAGAATTGAAGAACCCACGTAGAGAAGATCAATGTGCGAAGAATAGAGATGGGCATTTCTGATCCGATCTGGTGGATTCAACCCGATCCGAACCGAACCAAAGGCCTAGAATTCAGTTTATTTATAAAGATTTAGAACCCCAAAAGAGAAGAAGATGAAGAATTGAAGAATTGAAGAACCCACGTAGAGAAGATCAATGTGCGAAGAATAGAGCTGGGCATTTCTGATCCGATCCGGTGGATCCGACCCAATCTGAACCAAACCAAAGGCCTAAATCGGTGTGATTCGAGTTGTATTAATTAGATTCGACCGTTCATCGGATCGAGTTCAGATCATGGTCAATTCGGACCGATCCAATCCGATCTGGAGTGATTCAGTGGTAGAAATCAATACTTCTACTTTTTCCTATGGTATGGTACACTTGAGATTTGGATATGCATCAATTTTGGGTTCAACCACTAAAATGATCTGGAAAAATGAATGGACGGCATGGATAAACTTCATGCATTCACGGTGGCCCCACCAGAGTTTACTAAGAGACATGCACAGCACGTCAACAACTTGCGTCCACAGCACATCAGTGACAGTTGAGTAGCCATACTAGCTACTAAAGTGACATCCACAAGTTTCGTGGGCCCCATCATGATGTATGTTTTGTATACACACCTTCCATCCATTTGGAGAGATCATTTTAAGGCAATATCCAGAGAACGAGTTAAATCCAAAGCTAGCACAGAAAACAGTGTGACAGTGACGCCCACCATTGAAATTTTTTAAAGGCCACAAAAGTTGTAGATCAAGCTAATATTTGTGTTTTCCCTTATTTCATGTCTTTTTTAACTTTTTAATATGTTGAATTTCAAATAAACATTATGATGGACCTTAGGATAGTTTCAATGGTGGAAATCACTCTCCCCTACTTTAGTGTGGTCCACTACAAATTTTTATTTACCTCATTCTTTGGTTCATACCCTAAAATGATATCTAGAAATGGATGAACGGCGTGGATATAACACATACACCATAGTGGGGCCCACATAACTTGGTGACGCCAACTTAACCTGACAGTTTCTAATTCGCGTCCACAGGCTATAGCTTGTAACCATTTCATGCCCAACACGTTAAGACGTTGGTTTAGATACGTGTCGTGCAAAGACGAGCAGAGACACACCTCGAGCTCTGAGTTGTACAAACAGTTCAAATGAGATCAAAGTTACATGGGCCCCACAATTATGTATTTGTTATATCCAAAATATTCATCCATATTTCGAGATCATTTTGAAGCATTATCCAAAAAAAAAAAGAATCATATCCAAAGATCAACTGAACCACACCATAAAGAGCAGCGAGGATAATGATTTTCACCGTAAAAAAATTCGTAGGGCCCACAATAATGTTTATTTTCCATCTAAACTGTTATTAAGGTTAAAAATACATGGATGAAAAGGAAAAACAAATTTCATATTAATCTGAAACTTCCATGATCTTCAAAAGGATTTGAATGGTAAACATTCAATCCCCCACTGTTTTTTACAAGGTGGGCCAAATGATCTTTAGATCTGTCTTATTTTTCGGCTCAAGCCTTAAGACGAACTCTACAAATGGATGGACGGTTTGGATATAACACATATCTCATAGTTTGACCCATAGACCCAACCCGTTCCGAATCGTACCCAACCCAATCCGACTCAGTTTCCCTGACCGAGTCAGACTCAATTCGAGTCAGGCTAACCGTGCATCAGATCGGTTCGAGTTAGATGTCCCGGACTCAATCCCTGATTGGATCGAGTTCGAGTCAGCTCATGTACATTTCGAACCAAACCGAGTTGGACCCAATCCAATCCGACTCGATCCGATGCCCAACTCTAGCAAAGAAGAGAGTTGAAACATGGTGGATCTGGCCAGCTCAGTGCCAAGGCCATGGGTTGTTGTAGGGATTTTAATGCGATCACAGATCAATCTGAGAGAATTGGTGGAAATAACCTAGCAATTCAAAGCTCCAATGACTTTATGGAATCTATAAATCGAGCTGGTGTGATAAATGCAGGATTCAGTATGAACACGTTTACCTGGTGCAATAACCAAGCAATGAGGAACTGTAAATGGGCCAGTCTAGACATGGCCCTCTGTTCTATAGATTGCCTCCAGATGTTCCCTCGATTTCAGGTGCAACACTTACCCCGAGTGAACTCAGACCACTCGCCTCTCCTCTTATCATTCCCTCAAGCCCCCTCGCTTCCAAAAGATGTGGACTCTGCAAGAGGGATTTCGAGAGTTAGTATCAACCCCCTGGAAGTCAAATCAGAATACGAATCCTATCATATCACTTCTCTACAAATTGAAGAATACAAAATCTTCCCTAAAAAGCTAGAATAAAGAGGTTTTCGACAACATCTTCAACTTGATCAAGAGCTCAGAAGCCTCTATGAATCAAATAGAAGAACAATCAAGGCACAACCCAAACAACCAGAACTTAGAAAGACTCAAGGTGGCAAAAGATCTCTCGGCCAAAAACCATCCTTCGCTTTCTTGGTGCTTTTCTTCTTAGAAGTGGCCGCAAATCTTCTTCAAGTTGTAGCAAGGATGGTGAGAGTCAGTGTCTTGAATGATGTGCTCAAGAGCATGTACAATGCCGAAAAGAGGGGCAAATGACAAGTCACGATCAGGCCATCCTCAAAATTTATAATTAAGTTCCTTCTGGTGATGTAGAAGCATGGTTATATTAGAGAATTTGAGTGCGTCGATGACCACAGGTCTGGTAAGATGGTCGTGGAACAAATGTGGGGTCATCAGTCCTCGCTTCGATGTCGGTGTCAAAGAAATTAAGCCTTGGACTAAAAGGCTCCTCCCCTCCAGACAGTTTGGCTACATTGTGTTGACAACGTTTGCGGGCATCATGGATCATGAAGAGGCTAGAAGGAAAAACGTGGGTGGTAAAGTTCTAGGCTTCTTTTACTAGGTGGAGGCATTGGAATTGGAATTTTCTTTTCCTTTTATTTTTTCCCCCCAAGGATGGATTCGAATATTTCTAGCTTGCCTGTTGAGTAATTTTTTACTTGTTTCAAACATCATGGATTTGTTTCCTCTGTCGAACCTAAAACAATTGAGATTGTCCGCCATTTTTGGAGTAATTTTAAGAGTTCTTGCTATAAAAAAAAAAAGGTGGCAAAAGATGAGTTGGTGCAACTCGAGAGACTAGAGGAATTTTTCTAGAAGAAAAAATCTCACAACAGGTGGCTTAAGGAAGGAGATAGAAACACAAAATTCTTCCACTCAGTAGCAAACGAGCGAATCAGGAAGGCCTTCATCAGAGAAATTGTACTGCAAAATGGAACCCACTCGAATGACTAGGCAAAGATTACAAAATAGGCAGTTCTCTCCTTTGGCGAATCTATACAAAGAGGAAGCCACAGACCCCATTGGAGACTTCCTCTTGCAGATCCCTACGATTGTATCCTTGAAGGATAATACATTTCTCCTGTCAAATCCTTCGTTAGATGAAATCAAACAGGTAGTTCAGATCTACCAGTCGACGGGGCGCCAAGTCCAAATGGCTTCTCGGGAGCTTTTTTTGCTTCTTGCTGGGATACGGTGGGTACAGACCTTATACATGCGGTTAGGTATCTCTTCCAAGGAGGAAAGATCCCCCATGCTTTCTTTGCCTCCCTTCTTTGTCTAATTCCAAAAAAAATCTTCTCCAAAAAATAATAATAATAATAATAAATCATATTTTCACCCCATTAGCTTATGTAATTGCATGTGCAAAGTGTTTTTTAAGGTGATTGCAGATAGGCTCAACTCACTCCTATCAAATTTGATCTTTAAGGAGCAAATGGCTTCATCCAAGGAAGGTCGATTGCAAAAAGCATCGTGCTAGCTCAAGAGCTTCACCGGGATATTAACAAGAAGGTGCGAGGAAGCAACATCATCTTGAAAATAGATATGGAAAAAGCGTATGACAGGATGGATTGGAAGTTCCTTAAAGTTGTGCTCCTTTGGTTCGATTTTAGTCAGCCGAGGTATTCAATCCCTTGCGAAGAGAAGCCTCTACACACCTTTTAAGACTACCAAAGGGAGCCGGATCATCTTCCATCTCTTATTCGCCAATGACATCATCATCTTCACCAACGGTAGTAGAAGCTCCCTTTTGGTTTTGTTGAACTTCTTCAGCAAATTTTTTTTTGCTTCAGGCCTGAAGATCAGCAAAGGCAAAAGAAGCTTACTGCTTCCCTCCAAGATGGCAGAAGATCAAATCAGAGTAGTGGAGAGGTTTTTAGGGATTACGAGATCATCAACGCCCTTCCTTTACCTCGAGATCCCCTGGATAAGAGGCAGATTCAGGTCAGCCTCCTTTCAGCCTATGATAGACAAAATTATGCATCGTATCTTAAGATGGAAAGGCCACTACCTTAACTAGGCAGGTAGAGCTGCTCTCATTCAACACATTTTATGTAGCATCCCAATCCATACACTAGCAGCTACAAAGGTGCTGAAAGGGATGCTCGCCACTTTGGAGAAGGGATTTGCAAATTTCCTCTGGGAGTGGACAAAGGGGAAGAAGAACCTCCATTGAGTCTATTGGAAAAGGATATTAGTTCTTAAGACAAAGGGCGGACTAGGAATTAAGGCACTAAGGAACGTTATGAAAGAAATTAGGTTGAAGAAGGCCCGGACGATACTATTCGGGTACAAGAGCAGCCTGTTGAGCAACTTCATGCGATCTAAGTACGGAATTGAAGACCATACCCCAGGTAATCTTCCCCATCACTCGTCGGATTATCCATGCTTTAAAAAAAAAAGTGAGGAAACTGTTTCAATTTGTAGAGGATAATTCTCACCTACTGCTAGAGGAAGGTTGCACCAATTTTTAGACCTCCAACTAGACAGATCTTAGCCTCCTTCTCGACTGGAATTCAAGGCATATTCCACCAAACCTACCCCAACTGAAGGTGAAGGACATCCTTAGCGCCAACGGCATCTTGTTGAATGCCCCAATGCCCCCCTCCCTTTGCTCCTTTGTCCTTCAGCATGTCTTCTTGGAGGGGACTACTACTCAGCAAGGAGATGACCACGCACGTCATTTGGACTAGGGAACATTCAAGGAGATTCTTAATAAAATCAGCATGGAGGTTAGTTCAACCGACTGGCCCCAGATGCTCTAGGACCAAGTGAATATGGCAAGTCATGATGCCGCCTAAGATAGCTTTGTTTGCATGGAAAGTCCTCAATAAAGCTGTCTCGATGGAAATCAACGTGAAGAGGAAAGAAGTGATCCTCGCCTCATGCTGTGTCTATTGTGGATTAGATAATAGTCATCAAGAGGAGTTCTTGGACCACCTCTTTGCGGGAGGCACGCTGGTTAGAATTATTTGTGAATCCACTTCTCATCTCTCGTCTCTGTTCCCTTCTTAGAAGGCCAAACAGCGACGAGGCAAGCAACTCAGTGGTGGTCCATGGCTAGCGAAAAGTCATGTATCAAGATCCTTTGAGGGCTAGACCCAGCCTTCGTTTTCTAGAAAATTTGGAGGACAAGGAATGGGACTTGCTACGAAGAGTCCCAAGTTAAGACGAACCAGACAATTCTCAAGATTCCTAAATGGTTCTCTCGTATTGCAAGCTTTTTTCTGCTCCCACCAAATAGGGATTAGAACAACCTAAGGTGGTCCAGGACTTAGGCCTATCTCCAATTCGAGGAAATAGATTGTCCCTCTCTATAGTTAAATGAAGAAGGCCAAAGAAGGGTTGGGTGAAGCTTAATGTAAATGGGTCTTCCTAAGGAAACTCGGGTCCATCGGGAAGTGGGGGAGTTTGTAGAGATGACAAAGGCGAGCTCTTTTTGCTTTCTCCAGAGGCTATGGTGTCAGATCCAACTTTCAAGCCCAAGCCCAAGCCAAAGTAGTGGTGGACGGGCTCAACCTATGCTTAGAAAAAGGTTTTAATAGGGTGGAAGTGGAATGCAACTCACTTGCAGTGGTGGCCTTATTTTCAAAGGAATGGCAAGTCCTATGGAACAATATCTACTACTAGAAGAAACAATTCGATTATATTCGGGGTATCATTTGTGCCTCAATTGAGCACATTCTGAGAGGCAAATTGAGCGGCAGACGGTCTGGCTCGTGTGGGCAGCGCCAATCAATTGGACAAGGACTTCACAATAGTTTTTGACCTTCTACTCCTTTCTTGAGGGGAGCTTGTCCTAGATTGGACGAGGCTAGGAACGGTTAGGGAAAGTTAACAAGAATGTTTCAACCTTGAGGTTATCATTATGATAGGCTGAGCCCGTTTGCTGTGATGGGCCAGTCCGAATTGTATTTCTCTGTATAGTTTCCTCAAAGCTGGAATAAACTTATTAGTTTTTTCATTTTTAGTAGAGAAGATCAAGAAAATCAGCTACTTCAAATGGAAGAGACTGCTGATAAAGTGCCTTACAATAAAGTGAAGACAAAGAAAATTTGATCAATCGATAGGATGATTCGATCAATTGACGATCATTGATTGCAATTGATTGAAAGTCAATCGATCGAGAATATTCCAAAAAATTTGATTTATTTGCTGGACATTTTTTATCACTCTCGATTTGGTTAATGAGATACTACGATCGATGAAGAAAACACTTGAATTTCAAATTTGCTTGTTGGATGATTTTGGACACTTTCGATTCAATAGAAGGAAAGGTTTTGATCGATTAAAAAACTTCGATTACAGTCAATCAATCAACGGTGTCAATCAACGATGTGCGGAATTTGTTAAGTTGATGGAAATAAAGCCTATTTAAGAAGCCTTCTAAACACGATTAGAGGATAACCTAGGGCTTGAAAGGAGAGGGAGAGAGAGAGAGAGAGAGAGAGAGAGAGAGAGAGAGAGAGAGAGAGAGAGAGAGAGAGAGGAGCGTCTTCATCGACCTTCTATGTCGACCTTCGTCTCCATCTTTCAGTTTTAGTATATTTTTTGTTTGTCTTTCTTTGGAGATTAGTTTAATTAGTTATGGTTGGCTAATCTCTTAGCTAAGGCTAAGGGATGAATCTTTTTAATGAATTCTTATTGTTAATTCAATTTTAATTCAAGAATTCTAGTTTGATTCATGAATTATAATTGATGTGATTGATATTCTATATTAGTGAAAATATTGATATGTAAAATCTCTTGATCCATTGTTAACTCTAGGTACAATACATGCTTGGAATTTCCTACAATCAATTAGTTAGTTCTTCATGTGAAATCGTTCAATTGAGTTTCATATCTTATTTCGAATTTATAAATTGGTTTAACTATTTTATCTTCTAATTGGAAGGAATTCTTATTTGATTTCAAGTGAGTTATCAAGTTAGATTGATAAATTAGCATTGAGGATTGATTAAAAGTGGATCCCTAGAGTCTTAGTTTGTATTTATTGATTATTTTTTACCCAATTTCCAATTCACCTTAACGGAAAAACCTAAATTTCTATTTACTTTCATCGTCCCTATGTTGCGACCTCGGTCTTATCAAGTACTATAATACTTAGCTACTTGCACTTGGGTGTGCAATCAAAAGATTATAGTAGTGATCCATATGATAGGTGATCCACATCCAATGTCTAACATGATGGAGGCTAAAATATTATAAAACATGAAAATTATAGCCATCCATTCTTTTACCATTTGGGATAGGGTCCGTTTATGGTAAAATCTAACACAACAATAGTTTAGATTGTTCTTATAATAATAATAATAATATTCATAATTTAAAAAAAAAAAAAAAAAAAAAAAAAACCAAAGCATTTTTTCAAAATTCAAATTTAAAGAAATAATTTTACTAAACAAGCTTATTTAAAATAAGAATTAGAAAGGAAAATTAAATAAATAACAAATATAGTATCGTTAATTTGAAAAGCTTTTACTGAATTAGGGTTGCTACTTCGCATTTGCAGCCGACCGTCAGCAAGATAACCTCCAAGATTGAGGGATGGAAAGCGAAGCTTCTCAACCAAGCTGCAAAACTAGTGCTCATCAAACATGTTCTATCTAGTATTCCGATCCATATTCTTTCGACCATCAACATTCCAATAAGGGTGTGCAGAGCTCTGGAGAGAGCCTTTGCCAATTTTTCTGGGGATCGTCTGAAGTCGGCCTTAAACGAAATTGGGTTAGATGGGCCAAGATATGTGCTTCTCTTCAGGAGGGCGGTCTAGGGGTAAGAAGCTTAGAAGATGTCATGCGAGCTTTCAGAGTCAAGATGGGCTGGAACTTGATGAAAGGGAACTCACTTTGGGCCCGATTCATAGCGGCCAAACATTTCTCCAATCTGCTGTCTAACCAGGGGAGAATTGGAACAGTGACATCTCCCAACTGGAAGGACCTTCTCAGAGCTCTGCCAGAAGTTTTACAGCATTCTAGGTGGCTTGTTGGGGAGGGAAAGATTAGTTTCTGGTATCAAAACTGGTCCGGTGGAGGAATCCTGTCAGGTGCTCTGGCCTCGCCCATCCCGGGGCACCTAAAAAATGCGACGGTAAGTGATTTCAACACTCTAACAGGGAGATGGAATCTTGACGACATCTAGGATATTATAAAACCAGCAGCTATGCAGGCTGTTCTCGCGTCAGGAGTTAGGCTGTCCAATAGAAAAGACAGATTCATCTGGGACCTAACGCCCAATGGATCATTCTCGCTGCGATCTTCATGGAATCTCATCAGAGCTCACGGTGAGAAGCATCCCTGGTCAAAGTGGATTTGGAACAAATTCATCCCTCCCAAGTTAGCAGTCTTCTGCTAGAGGATTACATAGGGGGCAAGTCCTCTCGACTCAGCGCTACAACGATGCGGCATTCCCTTGGCATCGGCTTGTGACTGCTGTCAGGCATAGAGCCAACTTGGCAATTCGTCTGGCAGTAGGGTACAATCCAACTCATCTTCTCTCTCTGCTCAGCGAGACAGGGATGGGACTGGTTCTGCGGCTCAGCAAATCAGAGGGACGCAATTCATCAGCGCCCTTCACAACCTTCCGCCAAGGGCGATTGAATCGCTGGACCATCTCTTCAGCTCGGCCAGGATGGCCACCCAGGTTTGGGACTATTTCAGCACAATCTTTAACATCCCTGCGGCCAGCAACTGCTCTCTTAGCCAACAGATTCTTCAGTGGACAGCAGCAGCCAGTGAAAAATCTCAAATCAAAATGCTCACCGGACTCTTACCCAGCTTTCTAACCTGGGAATTATGGTTAAGCAGAAATGTCGCGCGTCATGAGGGTCGTAGGATGTCCACGAACAACATCATCTTTAAGGTCAGCAGCTAGCTTCGAGAGACTGGCAATCTCCTTCAAGTGCAGGACAAAAACTCTCTGTCGGAGGACATTTCTACCCTAATTTTTTGGCTCCAACCTGCTCGACTTATCTCAGCCCCAACTCTGCAGATAGTGAGATGGAGTCCTCCTCTCCAACATTGGCTGAAACTCAACACTGACGGATCCTCTAGAGGCAACCCAGGAGAGAGCGGTGGAGGCGGAGTATGGCGCGACCATTGTGGAAATTTTCTTTTTGCATTTCACAAATACTATGGTCAGGCCACCAATAATAGTGCTGAGGCTCGCGCCATGGTAAATGGAATTCGCATCTGCTCTAATCTGGGACTCAGGAATATTATTGTAGAAGTTGACTCCAAAATCATTGAGGATGCAATGGAGAACCCTGCAGAGCCCACCCCCTGGAATCTATGGTACCAACTGGGTAATATCAAGGCTAAGACTCATAGCCTCAACCTGCTTTTCACCCATACATTTAGAGAAGGTAATTCCGTGGCAGATGCCTTAGCAAAGTTGGCAAGCGAAGCCCATAGTGACATGAAGTCTGAGATCCTAGTATTTTGAGATTCTAGATTTTTTTTTCATTTAGCTTTAGAATTCCCCTGTACAGAATTCTGTCCATATGCTGACATATGATAGGTGAGGCTGCAAACCTTTTTTGTTGAGCCCACCCTAAAGTCTGTAACTCTTGTTGGATCAATGGAACCTATGGCTAATGCCATTTGTTTAAAAAAAAAAAAAAGGGTTGCCACACAAGCCCAAACACATATACGTACATTCCAGTGGTACAACTATCACCATACGCTTACAGTGGTGTAGGGCATATATAGGGCCCACGTATGAAGGCCATTCAACCTGTCAGTCAGTTATGTCACATCATATTATCCTCATGTGCTAGAGTAGACCCTCGTGTTGGAGAGGCCTGATCAAGATCAACGGCTGCCCGATCCAGCTGATGCGGCCGGAGATCCTTCGCTACGAGGCTTAGGAGTCAATCCTCTTCCTCGGCAAGCAGCGCTTCTCGGGCGTTCACATGAGGATCCAAGTCAAGGGTGGGGGCCACACCTCTCAGATCTACGCCATCCGTCAGAGCATTGCGAAGGCCCCGTTGACCTATTATCGGAAGTACGTGGACGAACAATCAAAGAAAGAAATCAAGGACATCCTCGTCAGATACTGATGTAGAGCGGGTCACGGACAATTTCATGGCCAAGATGGATCACAAAAGACACAGTCGGCGACAGAAGTGATCCGGACCATCGGACCTTAGATCGGGCGTATCTCACAATCCGGAATGAGTTAATCGATGTAAAATATATGAATTTGGGGTAGAACGAGCTAATTAGCCAACCAACCCGCTACGCCGGGTTGCGCAGCCCGGATTTGCGAGAAACCCCCTGATCAACGGTCGTTTCCTCGTTTTATTTTTGTTTTTACTATAAATAGTAAGTTTTAGTTTAAGTATAACTCTTCATCCGTTGGGCTTTAGGAGTTGTGTCCAACATGAAAAGTGCTTAGGATAATTAGGAGAACGGTTTGGTGAAGCCAAATAGGACACTTACTATTTTTGGCCGAAAACCTTGCGCACTAGTAGACATCACGACCGTCTATAAATAGTAAGTTTACTATTTATAGTAAGTTGCGAATTCTAGGAGTTTTAGTTACAGTTTGAGTTTGATTTATTTCTTATTTCTTGGTTCCCTTATTTAAAGGGTTGTGAACTCGATTTTATGGATTCATTAATCCATTTCGAATTATTAGAAATTCTTTTCTATTTTCTGCTTTCTTTCCTCGTGGATTCGAGGAGTCTCTGTGAGGAGTCCAGAGAAGTTCCGTGGATTCGGAATATTTATCATCTTGAGGAAGACGGTGCTTGACCTCATGTCCTTCCCTGCGTCAGTTTGGTATCAGAGCAAGGTTTCTCCTCGGATCGATGACTTCTAACGACGGGTCGGGAAACAATCCCATGGGCGGTGCCCCAGGGAATTTACCTTTAACGGCAGCAGTTTTCGAAGCAACCATGCAAGAGAATCGACAAGTCATGCAAGGGCTGCAGGCTTCTATGGACAGCATAGTGAATCTCTTGACGAAAACCCTAAGGCAAATCCGTGTTCTGGGTGATAATCTTCCACCGCCGATTGTTGAAACTCGCAATCGCCCTGATCGCAGGATAGTACCAGCAATGCATCTATGGGTCATTCCTGAGGAAGGGGGCTCTAGTGAGGAGGAAATCGACGACATAATCTTTCAACACCCCAGACAAAACGACGATCGAGTAGATCAGACAGATCGAGAATTTAAGATGCGGGTTGATATTCCTAACTTTAATGGCCAAGTACACATTGAGGATTTCCTCGATTGGCTTTCTGAAGTTGAGCGATTTTTCAACTATATGGATATCTCTGAAGCAAAGAAGGTCAAGCTTGTGGCCTACAAGTTGAAAGGAGGAGCTTCAGCTTGGTGGGAACAACTGCAACTCGCACGAACCAGACAGATGAAAGCACCAATCCGCACATAGCAGCGGATGAAGCAGCTATTAGTGCCCGATTCCTCCCTAGCAATTACAATTAGGTATTATTTCAACAATACCAAAATTGTCAACAGGATAGTCGGTCGGTGACAGAATACGCAGAAGAATTTTACCGTCTGACGGCGCGTAATGATTTAGTCGAGACTGAATCGCAGCAAGTCGTCCGATTCAACGGTGGACTGCATATGGCGATCCAGGATCGGGTCCAGATGCAGCCCGTCTGGACGATGAATGATGCGATCAAGTTGCCTACTCGGGCAGAAGCACAACTTGAACGTTCTACCACATGGCCCTATTCTACCGCAAGGATCACTACGGCGGGTCCACCCTAGGGATCTCCACAGTCTAAGGGGAAGGAACTCGTAGGAGCACACACTCAACCTCCTACGTCTGAGAGCCGAGATCAGGGAAGCGGACAAGATAGGCCCCAAAGGGGTGTATCGACTACTGCTGATTCAAGTAGAATCCCGAACCCTTATGCTCGACCCCGTCCTGACAACTGTTATCGTTGTAGCCAACCGGGCCACCTATCAAATACTTGTCCCCAGCGAAAGGTGGCGAACCTCACCATCAATGATGGTAGTGCTGATAACGCCGATGAAGATCCAGATGATGAAGAGCAAGAGCATACCACTGAGGATGAGGTAGATGAATCAAGTTGGGTTCAACAAGAACGCGGCGAGTCACTCGTCGTGAGGCGGCTCTTATATGCGCCAAGAAAAGAAGTACATCCACAGAGGCATAACATCTTCCGCACTAGATGTATGGTGAACGAAAGGTTTGTGACGTGATTATTGATAGTGTCAGCAGCGAGAATATCGTCTCCAAGGTTATATTGGAGAAATTACAATTGAAAACAGAGCGGCATCCCTCTCCATATACAATCGGTTGGATCAAGAAGGCCAGCGAAACAAAGGTAACTGAACGGTGCACCATATCCTTTTCAATTGGTAAACATTATAAGGATGAAGTAGTATGCGATGTGGTTGACATGGAAGCATGTCACATACTACTCGGTCGACACTGGCAATCTGACCGTGATGTCACTCATAAAGGGCGAGATAACATATATATCTTCGTCAAGGATAGCCGGAAGACCATATTGGCCCCTATGGATCCAAAGGGACCACCTGAAACTTCTAAAGTGGAGGGTCATTTTCTCTTAACCATACGGGACTTCATGGAAGAATCCAAAGAAACGGGACAAGCTTATGCATTAATTGTAAAAGGGGAAGAACTCGACCCTACCATCATCCCTGAAAGACTAAAACCCTTGCTACATGAATTCAAAGAAATCTGGCCCGATGACCTTCCCGATGGGTTACCTCCCATGCGGGATATCCAACACCATATCGACTTTATCCCCGGGTCCAGTCTACCCAATCGGCCTCATTATCGGATGAGTCCGAATGAGTGCAAGATTCTTCAAGGGCAAGTGGAAGAGTTGATCCGTAAGGGTCTTATTCGAGAAAGTATGAGTCCATGTGTTATACCAGCTCTATTAACTCCAAAGAAAGATGGGAGTTGGCGCATGTGTGTCAACAGCCGAGCTATCAACAAAATCACCATAAAGTAGAGGTTTCCTATACCCCGGTTGGACGATATGCTGGACATGTTAGAGGGTGCCAAAATATTCTCTAAATTGGATCTAAAGAGCGGCTACCATCAGATTCAAATACGGCCAGGTGATGAGTGGAAAACAGCTTTTAAGACCAAGGAACGATTGTACGAATGGATGGTCATGCCCTTCGGTCTTTCGAATGCACCTAGCACGTTCATGAGATTGATGAACCAAGTTCTGAAACCTTTCATTGGGCGATTCGTTGTGGTTTATTTTGATGATATTTTGATATATAGTAAAGAAAAAACTACTTATATGGAACACCTCAAAAAGGTCCTTCAGGTGCTTACTGAAAATAAACTGTATCTCAATTTAAAAAAGTGCAGCTTCATGACTAATAGCCTATTATTTCTGGTTTTATCGTAACGTCCACGGGCATTCGAGTGGATGAGGAAAAGGTAAAGGCAATCAGGGAATGGTCGGTTCCCACAAATATTCACGAAGTGCGAAGTTTTCATGGATTGGCGACATTCTATCATCGATTCGTGAGAAATTTCAGTACAATTATGTCACCAATCACAGATTGCATGAAGAAAGGACAGTTTCAGTGGACTGACGAAGCCGACAGGAGCTTTGCCGAAATTAAGCACAAATTATCCACGACCCCGGTTCTTGTACTTCCTAACTTCGATAAAATGTTTGAAGTCGAATGTGATGCCTCATATGTCAGAATTGGGGGAGTTTTGTCTCAAGAAGGTAGGCCGGTAGCCTTCTACAGTGAGAAACTTAGTGATGCACGCAAGAAGTGGTATACATACGAGATCGAGTTATACGCGGTAGTCCAGGCACTGCGACATTGGCGACATTATTTGATTCAAAGGAAATTCATACTTTACACGGACCATCAAGCTCTCAAATTTATTAATAGTCAAGCTAACATTAACCGTGTGCATGCTAGATGGATCTCGTTTTTACAGGAATTCACGGTCGTGCTAAAACATAAGTCAGGACAACAGAACAAGGTAGCCGATGCATTGAGTCGTCGTGCAAATTTGTTAGTAACTATGAGCAATGAAGTTGTCGGGTTCGAGTGCCTCAAAGACATATATGCCGATGACGACGACTTCAGGGACGCATGGGTTAGATGCCAAGAAGGTCACTCCGGCGACTTACATATGCAAGACGGGTTCCTTTTCAAGGGAAATCGATTGTGCATCCCAAACAATTCGCTAAGGGAGCAGATAATTCAAGAGCTACATGGAGGTGGCCTCAGTGAATACCTTGGGTGAGACAAGACGCGAGCTCTTGTGGAAGAAAGATATTACTGGCTACGTGATGTGGGAAGGGCAGTCTAACGTTGTTATATTTGTCAAACCTCCAAGGGGAAATCTCATAATACGGGCCTCTATACCCCGTTGTCCGTGCCTGATTGCCCTTAGGAGGATTTATCTATGGACTTCGTGCTTGATCTCCCACGAACACAACGCGGCATGGATTCGGTGTTCGTGGTAGTAGATCATTTCTCTAAGATGGCACACTTTATTCCATGCAAGAAGACTCTCGATGCAACACACGTGGCGAACCTATTCTTCAGAGAGATTGTGCGGCTACATGGGGTTCCCAAGACTATTACTTCTAATCGTGATACGAAGTTCATAAGCCACTTTTGGTGAACTTTGTGGACTCGATTCGATACACGACTTCAGTTCAGCAGTGCCTTCCACCCACAGACTGACGGTCAAACTGAGGTTGTGAATCGCACTCTGAGAAATCTCCTTCGATGTATTTCAGGAGAAAAATTGAAGCAGTAGAATTTGGCCTTATCTCAAGCGGAGTTTGCATTCAACAACATGGTGAACCGCTCGACAGGAAAATTTCCGTTCCAGGTTATTTACGGACGAGTACATCGCCACACACTAGACTTGGTCTCTCTACCCAAGCTCCTAGGCATGAGTATTGCAGCAAAACATATGGCAGATAGGATCATGGGTATTCATGCGGAGGTGCAGACTAAGCTACATACCTCGAACGAAAAGTACAAGGAACAAGCAGACAAGCATCGTCGACAAAAGATGTTCGAGGTAGGCGACCAGGTAATGGTCCATCTGCGAAAAGAAAGATTTTCGACCGAGACATACAACAAGCTAAAAATTAAGAAGATTGGATCGGTACCGATCATCCGAAAGATCAATGACAATGCTTATGTTGTTGATCTTCTAGATGACATGGCGATCTCACGGACTTTCAACGTTACGGACCTGACCAAGTATCATGAACCAGCGCAGGAGGAGAACTCGAGGACGAGTTCTTTTCAAGTGGAGGGACTGATGTAGAGCGGGTTGCGGACAATTTCATGGCCAAGATGGATCAGAAAAGGCACAGTCGGTGACAGAAGTGATCCGGACCATTGGACCTTAGATCGGGCGTATCTCACAATCCGGAATGAGTTATTCGATGTAAAATATATGAATTTGGGGTAGAACGAGCTACTTTAGCCAACCAACCCTGCTATGCCGGGTTGCGCAGCCCAAATTTGTGAGAAACCCCCTGATCGACGGTCGTTTTCCCATTTTATTTTTGTTTTTACTATAAATAGTAAGTTTTAGTTTGAGTATAACTCTTCATCCGTTGGGCTTTAGGAGTTGTGTCCAACATGAAAAGTGCTTAGGATAATTAGGAGAACGGTTTGGTGAAGCCAAATAGGACACTTACTATTTTTGGCCGAAAACCTTGCGCACTAGTAGACATCACGACCGTCTATAAATAGTAAGTTTACTATTTATAGTAAGTTGCAAATTCTAGGAGTTTTAGTTGCAGTTTGAGTTTGATTTCTTTCTTATTTCTTGGTTCCCTTATTTAAAGGGTTGTGAACTCGATTTTATGGATTCATTAATCAATTTCGAATTATTAGAAATTCTTTTCTATTTTCTGCTTTCTTTCCTCGTGGATTCGAGGAGTCTCTGTGAGGAGTCCAGAGAAGTTCCGTGGATTCTGAATATTTATCATCTTGAGGAAGACGGTGCTCGACCTCACATCCTTCCCTGCGTCAGATACGATAGGACGCTCCTCGTTGCTGATCCCAAGCGCTGCGAACCCACGAAGTTCGATGGTCGCGGCGCTAGGGCTCGATTCCGTAAGTCTTACCGTTAGAAGCGGAGAAGGAGAAGGAAGGGATAGATGGAGGTTTCTTCCTCTCCTCTTCTCTTGCTGTGTTCTTCTTCAGCTCTCTTGATTTTGGATATGACATTAGAACTCTGCTATTAATTTTGGGAGATTTTCATATTATCATTTCAGTGGTTTCAACTTTTAAGAATCTTTTATCTTATGTCTGATTGCGAGATATTACGATGGTTTTTTTTTTTTTTTTAATTTGATAGAAACTTAAGTTTGTTTCAAATGCCAAAAAAAAAAAAAAAAAAACCTAATCCAACACTATTAAAAAGAAAGTAAAAGATGAAGGGATATTGGTTGATTATCATCAACCTATGTAATAGATTAGAGTGGAATAGAATTCATATAGCAGACTCCAATTAATTGGAATAAAACTTAGATGATGATGATGAAAGTAAAATGCAAAGGAAGTGGTCAAGATGAAGGTAGTCCCACCTGAGAAGGACTGAAAATAAAAATGTCAATGAAGCAATGGTGTTGATCATAGACGTCACGAACGTTGGAGATGTGTATCTTAAGCTCACAAAATACATGTTTAGTGATAAGCTGACCCTGCAATCAAAATTTCCCAATTAATAATGTGTTATTCCTCTTTCCTTCCAATGCAAATCATTGGGTGCAAGTGCTTGTTTTGTTTGTTTTCAATGTCATTTATCGTGTGGGCCCTGCCATAGATGTTCCGTGGGCCAAAAATGGCTCTAATAGGACTTGAAAATATATGTAAAAATCAATAGGACAATGGCCCACATCTGTTGTCTATTTTCGTGTGACACGAACCTGATTTTTGGATCGTATATATGTTGGATGATCGGCTCAGATTTGGCACACATGCTTCTTTTGGATATTAATGGCAACCGTCCGATAAATATGTGACGGCTATTAGTTGTCACTTAACAATAGCATGCATGTACAATGGAATATGGATACTCACCCAAGAAAAGAGAGTACAGATATCTCCAGAAACAATGCCAGTGTTAGCTTTGGCCTTATTTCTCTGCAACGAAAACATGTAAAACCGGTAGTTAACATGTTATAGCTGGCGATAAACTTTTCCCTCTTTGGTCGGGTATACTTTATTTCTAACCGTCCCTTTGAAATCCAACCAATATTGGATGCTTATGTTTGTTTAGTAAGGGTGCTTTTCACAGCATTGGGCATCATTAGATGAGTGCTTTTCCAAAGGTTAGCATTGGGGTTCTCCATCCAAGATAAGGCCCATCAGATTGAGTGTCTGATCACCGAAATATGGTCCCCACACATAATCAGACCTACCCAACACGCTATACTTATCCGCACATGTGCATTATCTGGGCCATTCATCAGATGTGGGCCACTCTGAACATGCCAAGTCCAATTATCGGCAATATGGGTGCGAGAAGACTGGATGGTTGGAGAAAAAAGATGACCAATGCTATATATTTGTTGTACCCATGTGACCCACTTGATGGGTGGATCTTGTTGACTTTTGGACAGCTCATATTCATTGCGGACACCCATCTGATGAGTGGCACTCACTTCTCAATGGCGGGGGGGGGGGGGGAGAGAGAGAGGGAGAGAGAGAGAGAGAGAGAGTTGCACTCACTTCTCAAGGAAATAAGCAAAAGGAAACATGAACACACCACCTACAAAGTGTCTGTAGGTCACATAGACATGAGGATTCATTCCATGTTTGAAAGAAGCTTCTGTGAAGAAGTAAAGGAATACGTAGGCAAATTGAGTGAAAACCATGAGAAGGTGTGGCTTGAATCTCATGAAAATGGCTCCTATTCCACCCCCACAGCCCATTGTATGTGTGTATGGCCTCATCATGCATGAATACAACACAAGCACTATACCAACTGCTTATATACACCTCAAGATGATTTTGGGTGCGATTCCTCCACGTTCTAAGTATCCTATTCTCATGACCGAATTCCAACAGTTTCTATAAAAGAAGAAAAAACGTGACTGGTAACGCAAAGTTCTTGAAGAATCCATATTTTACAAAATAATGCCTCCGTGATTAGAAATCATACAGGGAGGTTCCTTTTATGGATAAAATTATAAAAACGCCCTCATTATTTATTTTTTATTTTTTTGTTTTAAAAGTGATGAAACTCAAGACTTGCGAGGGCCATGTGACATGTGTATAACATCCAACCTTTTAAAACTTAGGCACCACACATGAAAAAAATTTGAGGTCAATCAGACCATTAGATGAGCTAAACTTGAATTGGGGTATTTTGAATAGTGCCCATCATTTCTTATGGATGAGCCACGTTATAATTGGATCCGTCCTATTTTTATTTGCCTAATAATAATGTTGGTGTATGTCTGTTGGACGGGTTTTTTGTGAGACACATACATGGGGCCATAACTTTCGATTTTCCACTTTATATACACCTAAAAATGATTTGGGTCTGATTTGGGTTTGATTCCTCTTCTACGTTCCAAGTATCATGTTCTCATGACCAAATTGGATGCTGAAAATTCCTGTGGTCGGAAGCTGTTTATGGCCCATAGAGATGTAGGTCACAAATCCACTCCATCCATCAGTTTTATAGGACAGCAATAGGACATAAATCTAAAAATCAGAAAGATCCAAAACTCATGTGGGCCACACCACATGAAGTATTAGGGATTGAACTCTTCCTTGTATACGAATGATATTTGTAAATGCAGTTTGTTTCAATGGGGAATAACCCTATGAACGGTTTGGGTAGCATATAAACATCATGGTTGGTTCGAGGAAGGTTTCAATGGTGGATGCTTTTGTTCCCACTTTTTGGTCTGTGTGGTCCACATGAGTTTTGGATCTGATAGATATTTAGATTTCTGTCTTGTCGTGGTCTCGAAAAAACTGATGGACAGATTGGATTTGTCACGAGCATTTTTGTGGCCTCACACAACTTAGGAACGCCATGTGGTGGATTTTTTATTTTTATTTTTATTTTTAAATCAACCTAATTCCACTACCTTTTTTTTAAAAAAGTTGCCTCATATGTGATTATCATTATACTGTCATCCTTCACAGCCACGTGATAGCAATTGGTTGGGTGACTTGGTTGGCCCCACCGTGATGTTTGTATGAAATCTATTTCAACCACCAAGTGTATCATCCCGTGTTAGGTCAAAAGCTTAAAAATTAACTCCATTTGTGATTCAAGTGGACAACATGATTGAAAAACAATGTACAAGATCACGCTCACCCGTTTCCATTAGTGAAGCTCACATGAATCATTCATGAGTATGATTTTGATATACAAGCTTAAAAATTTGCGTTGAATCTAATCATTGGAGTGGATTTCATATACTTATCTTAGTGGTCCTTGTAAAAACCAAAGGGTGCATGTCCCCTCAACTATTTCCGTTGGCCTGGCTCACTAAAATCACAGGTCAGCTACTTTTTATCTCTTTTTTTTTTCTTTTTATCTTTTAACCGTATACTGTAGTAAATATCTTATAGTTAGAGTAGATATTATATAAATATCGCAGTGGGCCCGTCAAAATTAAGAGCAGCATCCTATGCGGTTCCTTTTTTCATCTTTAATGCTTTCAGTACAGTTTCCACAGGGATGACAGGATTTGAATTTTAGTGGGTACCCACCAGGATTATATTTACTCTGACCACAAAATGCAGTAATCCAGTTTAGCCATAAGCCGAAAATTAAAAATGACTTGATGATTCAAGTGGGACACACCAAATAAGACAGTGGGAGATAGATGTCCACCCTTGATTTTCAGCTATCCCAACATGGTGATTACATGAAATCCACTCTCACCATTAGATGCCACACAAAAAATTAGGCCCATTCGTAATTCAGGTGGGCTATACCGAAGGAAACAGTATGGAGAATGATTGTTGTGTTGTATGGTACACTGTCTCTCATCCCGTGTTCCACTTAAATCATTGATGGAGATGATTTTTGGGCCCTTGGCCTGACACCGGGTGATTCACCACCTTATAATCAGCCCATTATCTCACACGCAACTCCAACCATCCATTTTTATTTTTTATTTTTTAAAAAAAGTACTCGAAGGCAGTGAAATGGAAATAATATTGATTTAAGAGGTTACTGCATGAAAACTTTCTGAAGTAAACTCTACTATGTAATCGTAAAATTTCTAATGAAACAAAAGGACGTGGAATGCCTCTCCCCCAGCCAGGTGAAGTTCTTGTGATTGGAAGTTGTTGTTAAAAGATGTCTTAAATCTAGAAAAGTTTGACTAGTCTAAGAAAGTTTAACTTGAAGCCTAGCAATAAAGTATATTGGAATTTTTGTGATCCTCGACTCGTCAAAGGTTATGCAGACAGCACGGACTACGTAAATTTAAGGCGATTTCCGAATTACTCCAAGTTGATGCGAAAGTGGGGTTTCCTAAACTACAAATAGGAGTTTCTAAGGCCTTTCTAAAACATGTGGAGGCTTTCTAAAGGTATTCCAAGTATTTCTAAAAGGGTTCTAGGATTTACAAAGGGTGTAGTAAAGGTGAGATTCGAGGTTGTTCGAATTGGATAAGTCTTTTTATCTTTATAATTTATGCTTTCATAGTAGATTTCTAATGCTTTGTGCCATGATTTTTTATTGAAAGGGTTTTTCCATGTTAAATCTATGTGTTCTCTTGTATTTGCTCGGTGCTCTTGGATTGCTATCCTAGATCCATCTCTGTGTAATTTTGATTCCCAATCCTCAATAAGTGGTATCAGAGCTATCGTTGGGCCAGAAATCTGGATCTACAGGATTAGCATCAATGGAAAACACCAAGTTTGATATCGAGAATTACTCAGACAAAAATAATTTTGAGTTATGAAAGATTAAGATGATTAGTATATTAACTAAGGAAGGAGGCTCTTGAGGAACGGAAATCGACTATAACAAATGAAGAATAGGATACTATTAATAGTAATGTTTTAGCCTTCATCCGTTTATGTCTCACGGATGAGGTTCTCTATAATGTTTTGAGTGAGAAAACTTGTAACGACCTGGAAATCGGAGGTCACGCATGCGCTCAACTCCCGAGTTCCCGAGTGTCACTTATAACGGATTTCATTAATATGCATTGATCCGGTTTATTTGCGTAGCCTGGAATTTTCTGAAACATAAAGCGTAATCACATAATCCACTGAAATGAGAGCAACTCCGATATATATATATATATATATATATATATATATATATATATATATATATATATATATATATATATATATATATATATATATATATATATACATGTCCAAAAGAATAGGGGGTCGCTCGTGGCGAATCCCAGCAAAATCATAAAAAAAATAGTACGTCCAAAGGAATAGAGCCGAGCCCACTGCTCGGTGACACAACCCTGCCCGTCAAGCCGATGAAGAGCCGTCCATCAACTGAAAATATGATAGCTCGTCCTCCTTGTCATAATTCGCCTCCCTAAGCTACTCCTGCCCTGCTTCTCCTACATCTAAGCACTGATCTGGTTGGTATTTTAAAACACCGTCCCAGAGTGGGAGTGAGTGATCAACTCAGTGGGTGCTATTAGTCTTAAGTTACAACAAGCATCAATTATAATATAAATTTAATGAAATACAATCAATCATCATTTCCTAAAAACTCTTATTTAAATGCATAAATGCGAGATGATATGATGCATGCCCTCGCCACAACGCTCCCTCGAGCGACTCCATCTAACGGTCGCGTATGTCAACACTCCCTCAGAGCAACCTCGACTTTCGAGTCGCCACCCTAACTAATGCGATGCAGTGCGATCGTGTTAGCCGAGTTATTATTTAAGTTCATTCATCAAGCAGATTGGGGGGGCCGATACACCCCACGAATCAAATGCCCTGAACTAGTTGTGAGGCCAAGACCCCTCAACGTGTGAGGCCAAGTCTCCACTATCCTTGATCCCGTCGGGTTCCCCATCCCCGACTTCAAGCACATGGGGAGTGCTGAGAACTGGGATCGCTCGCAGTCACTACGGGGAGGCACGTCACCCCAGCGTAGGCCAACAGCTCGGACATAGTGTCCCATTCCACCATGCCCAGCTCACTAGGCAATAGATCGATTGCATGCGGTTATCGGTGGGCTGCAACAGCGGTAGGGTGTTACAGGTTCCATACATGTGTGAGCAAATATGGTTAACAATCGGGATTGACAGTAAGTAAGTCAAACCGCACGAGTCAGGCGAGCAAGTGACGAGCGACATCGGGTACAAGAGACTCATGTAGTCGAACTACTGCCGCCCATTCGCACCCGCCCGATTCGCTGGTTTGGTCTTAGGGTAATCCAACCAATGGAACTACCATCTCACCTCAAGTTCCTGCTCAATCAGGGGTTGATAATGATTCATAGCATGCCAAAATCAAGGTTATCAATTAGCTTATAGTAGCATGTTACACACATTCTATCATATAGTTCAACATTCCTACCAGTATGTTACATTATCATAAACAATGTGTGTGTGAGTCGTGAGGATTAGTGAGGAAGTGAAACACTTCCTACATTTCAAGGAATAAAAATACACATGGGCAAAGCATCATACATGTCATAAGCAACAACATATGAGAAGGTCATGTAACACATGAGTATACAAACTTCCACTACAACTTAAGCATGTAACGACACAAATAACATCACAAGCATAATACACAACATACACTTTCCTACATCTCTAAACGAATCACCCATATCTTAGGGTCTCTAGATTCTACAAGTGTCTCACCCAAACAAGCAAAATCATTAGATTCATGGTATAAGTGATGCTAGGCCACCTAAGATTAATAGTCCTCACCTTTGAATTCGATAGAGGCTCGGAAGCAACCTAGAAATGGGGGTTTGAGGGTTGACCGGCCGGAATTCCTAAGACCAATCCTTGCATGTGAGAAATTTCATGCCAATTCTTTCTTAATACTTGGATCACAAGAAGAAACGGGGAGAGGTTCTTACCTAGATGGCCAATGGACGAATTTGGGATTGTGGCGGAGAGTTTCTTCTTGGAAGAGAAATTGAGAGTTGAAAGGGTTGATTCCCTTGGCCCCACCTTGAATGAGAGTCCACCTTGCTCACCTTCACCCTCCCTTTCTTTCTTTACTCTCCTCGGTTGTTGGAGAATGGTGGGAGCTACAGAAAGGGGAGAGCTTGTCATTGGAAAATGATGAAAGTTATGAGGGAGAGATGATAGGTTGTTGGAGGTTGAGGAGTTATGAAGGAGGAAGGTTTGGTGGGAGAGATTTAGAGGAAGTTATGAGGGAGAGAGAGATGAGTTGTTGTTAGAGAGTGGGGGTTATGAGAAAGAGCTAGGGTATATTCTCTAGAGTTGGGCTCTATAGTCTTATGTTTTCATAATTTCTCAAAATAGCCTCTTAGAACTTACTATTGTTGTTGTGGTGGCCCCAACACTCCTATGGCCACCAAATTGGGTGTGTAGGTGTCTCATGGCCTAATAAGAGTTCATGCAAAGTTTGGGATCTAACGAATAAACGACTATGGGATTTGATCAGACGATCCCGATCTCTAAGCAACCCAGTGGGGTCTAACCCGGTGATTGGAGGGGTTCTGGTGGTCCCCTGGCTATGAAATTTATAGGGTAGGTGGTCCATGGCCCAATGAAGGATCATACAAATTTTAGGAGCGATCGGATATGGGGTTTGGTTGTACAGGTCCGATTTGTGATCAACGATCATCGCGACATGATCAGGACCCAGATTTTGTAGACGGGTGAGGGACACTACATTAGACCTTCACCAAAATTTTGGAAGGAATCTGATGGCTAATACACCCAAAATCCCTCCTCCCTTGACAAGTGCCAGATTTTCAATATGGCCTTGTGTGGGTTGACCAGTGCTTTAGGAACATCTTTGATAATTAGTTTTCGGGTATCCAATGAGTCTGTGGTCTACGATGGATCACAACCCCAATGAGATCTAGTCTTCCCTAAAGTTTTATAATTTTCTGACCTTCCTGCATCGCGGTATGGCCCGCACGGGCTGTTGCTAAGTATAAACGGTCATCTGTCTTGACGGCCCGCATTAAGTCCTAACATGACCCGTTTAGTCTACTCTGCTGGACTAATCCTAGATTAATTTATGTGTGGTACCTTACCACAAGTTGTCTAAATGAACGGTCTTGCAGCAAATCCTACGTGGACGCCCTAGGACACTATGATGGTTAGACGAGACGTTACAATCTACCCCCCTTATAAATAAATTTCATCCTCAAAATTTGTACATGTTCATATTATTAAAGCAGGGTTGGATAATGTTTGTAGACTTCAGCTTCTGTCTCCCAAGTGGCCTCTTCTTCATCGTAATGGGTCCATAGTACCTTGACCAATGGGATGACCTTGTTGCGTAGGACCTGCTCCTTCTTATCTAGTATCTTCGTGGGTCGAAGAATGTACGTGGCATTTTCTTTGAGCTCCACATTCTCCCACTTGATGATATGGGAAGGATCGGGGATGTACTTCTTCAACATGGATACATGGAAGACATTATGCACTCCAGCAAGCGGCATAGGTAAGGCCAAACGATAGGCAACCGCACCTACTCGGTCTAAAATCTGGAAGGGCCCGATGAATCGTGGCGTGAATTTTTCCTTCTTGCCGAAGCATAAAACGCCCTTCATTGGAGAGATCTTGAGAAATACGTGATCCCCTGCTTCAAATTCCAAGTCTCACCGCCTAATATCGGCATAACTCTTTTGTCTTCTTTGAGCCGTCAAGAGGCGGCGCCGAATAACTCCAATCTTCTCGGTAGTTATTTGCACCAAATCTGACCCTAGCAAGCTTTTCTCACCAATTTTTTCCCAATAATACGGGGCTCGGCATGGACGCCCATACAGAGCCTCGTAAGGCGTCATGCCGATGCTAGCCTGAAAGCGATTGTTATATGCGAACTCGGCATATGGGAGACAATCATCCCAACTCTCCTGAAAGTTCAGAACACAAGCCCGCAACATGTCCTCCAATATTTGGTTCACCCGCTCGGTTTGCCCATCTGTCTGTGGGTGGAAGGTGGTGCTAAACTTCAACTTCACTCCCATGTCTTCCTGAATGCGGGTCCAGAAGATCGAAGTGAATCGAGTGTCCCAGTCTGACATAATCTCCAACGGGACGCCATGGAGCCGCACGATTTCCTTGATATACAGCTTGGCCAAATCATCAGCGGAGCTAGTAGTTTTGATTGGCAGAAAATGGGCTGATTTGGTTAGCCTATCCACAATCACCCATATCGAGTCATGCCCCTTCCTGGTCTTGGGCAAGCTGAAAATGAAATCCATGGATCTAAAGTCTCACTTCCATTCTTCTATGGGCATTGGTTGCAAAAGGCTCGGTGGTCGTCGGTGTTTATCCTTGACTTGTTGACAGGTGAGGCATCGGGACACATACTCCTCTATTTCCTTTTTCATGTTGTCCCACCAATAATTTTGCTTCAAATTCTGGTATATTTTGGTGCTACTAGGGTGCATTGTCAGCTTGGAGCTGTGAGCGGCCTTCAAGACTTCTTCTCATAATCCTTAATGGTTTGGGACACAAAGGCGGCCTCGGTACCGCAATCCCCCGTCGGTGCCGACTCTCCACTCGGACTTCCTGTTATTCCTTACTCTTTCTCTCATCTTCGTTAATAGCTCATCACTCTCCTGGGCTTCAATAATTTTACTATCAACAAGTGGCTGGGCCTGTACGTGGACTATGAACTCGTACGGTTCCTCTACGGTTAGCTTCGCGTCGAAGTCCCATACGAATTCCACCATATCCCACTGCCTCACCATTAGCGGTGCTACAAATTCGATTATTTTCTTGCAACTCAAAGCGTCTGCCACAAAATTGGCCTTGCCAGGGTGATATGAGACATCGAACTTGAAGTCCTTCAGCGTTTCCATCCAACGACGCTGTCTCATGTTCAGGTACTTTTGGGTGAAGATGTATTTGAGGATCTTATGATCAGAAAAGAGCCCAAACTCCTCACCATAAAGGTAGTGTCTCCATATCTTCAATGCAAAAATCACTGCCGCAAGCTCGAGGTCATGCGTCGGATAGTTCTCTTCATGCTTCCTTAATTGCCGATACGCATAAGCAATAGCCCTGTCCTTCTGCATAAGCACACAACCCAGACCCACATGAGAGGCGTCAGTATAGAAGGTATACTTGACTCCCTGCTCGGGTAGCACGAGTACAGGTGCCGAAGTCAGTTTGTCCTTCAATTCTTGGAAGGCCGCCTCCGCCTTCTCATTCCATGCAAACTTGAGGTCCTTCCGTGTAAGCTGGGATAGCGGGTGAGCTATCTTTGAAAAGTCTTTAATGAATCTTTGATAGTAACCGGCGAGACCAAGAAAACTTCTCACTTCCGTGACCGACTTCAGTTGTTTCCAATCTTACACAGTCGTCACCTTGGCAAGATCCACAAATATGCCCTCCTTGGACACTACATGTCCTAGAAATTTGACCTCCTCCTTCCAAAAGGCACACTTCCTAAATTGTGCATACAACCGATTTTTCTTAAGGGTTTCAAGGACCGCCCTTAGGTGTTCTTCATGCTCCTCACGGCTCTTTGAATAAATCAATATGTCGTCGATGAACACGATGACGAATCTGTATAAAAATGGTCTAAAGACCCTGTTCATGAGGTCCATGAATACCGCTAGGGCATTAGTGAGCCCAAATGACATAACCAGGAACTCATAGTGGCCAAAACAGGTCCTGAAAGCCGTCTTCTGAATATCCTCGTCCCTGACCCACAGCTGATGGTACCCTGATTGTAGATCGATCTTTGAAAAGTATTGAGCACCCTCAACTGGTCGAATAAATCATCAATTGTGGGCAATGGGTATTTGTTCCGAACCGTCACCTGGTTCAATCTTCTATAGTCTACACATAGACGTAGCGAGCCGTCTTTCTTCCTCACAAATAGGACTGGGGCTCCCCAAAGCCAGACGCTAGGTCGGATGAAGCCTTTCTTTAACAAGTTATCAATCTGAGACCGAAGCTCTTCCATCTTACATGGGGGCATACGGTAAGTAGGTAAGGAGATGGGCTTAGCATCCGGAGTCAAATCGATGGTGAAGTCTATCTCACGTCGAGGAGGAAGCCCTGATATGGCTTGAAACACATCGCCAAAATCTTGGACTACGGGAATGCATGTTAGTAAAGGCCCATCATATCCGTCCTCCAATGAAGCAAAACACAAAATCCTGCAGTCGTAGCTAACCTGGACTGCGAATGTGAGGGAAGTGTCGTCGTCCTCGAATATTTTCACTATCAATGTGTCACAGTCAAGCTCCGCTTTCATCATGCCCAACCAATCCATGCCCATGATGACGTCATAATGAAAAATCTTGATCACTATCGAGTCCACTAGCGCCACCTTGCATCCCAAATCAATGGGACAATCACAACATATCTTTGTCGATTCTGAGACAGTATCGACAGCGGCAATTATCTTCACCCCATCAAAGGGGGTAGTACGCAGTCCTAAATGCTTGACAGTAGCATGCGTTATGAGAGAGGTAGTGGATCCCGTGTCTACCAACAAAAAGATAGGAGTACCTTCTATGTGGGTCATCACCTCAAAGGCTGTAGGTGTGGAGATGGTAGTATCTTGGCCCTCTACCGCCAAGGCATGTACTCAGGCCTGCTGTGAGAAGTTTAATTGCTGCATGGGCTATTGAGACGGCCTAACTTAAGGTACAGGAGGATGACAGAACTCCTGGCTAGGGCTCATCATCCGTAGAGGCAAAATCTGTAAGCCTGCTATGGGGGCCTATTGTTGGGCTAAGGTGGAGTGAAGCCAAGGTCCCTCATCCACGTGAAACAGTATGGCTCGGAGTGGCCAACCCTCCTACAATAATTGTAAATCTGTATAGGTCGTGTAGAGGGTGCTGGTGCGACCGGTGGTCTGGGCGGAGAGTTCGGGCGTGGCCGTTTGCAGGTAAAAGAAGAGGACGGCCCTTCCATCCTGTTGCATAGCCCTAGCTGTGAACGGGCCCGTGAGACACGCTCCTCATCCTGCTCCGCCCGTATCAACATCTCTACGAGCTCAGCATATGTCCTAATGTTCGCACAGCACATCTTAGAGCGGATGTCGCTCCTCAGTCCTGCCGTGAACCTCCTCATCCTAATCGCCTCATTGGCGATCATCTCGAAAGCGTAACGTGATAATTCTGTAAATCTGTTTTCGTATTACGCTACTATCATTCCCCCTTGTTGGAGGTGGAGGAACTCATTCTCCCTCTCATGTTGGTACGATTAAGGGATGTACTTCTTATTAAAGTGGGCCTCGAATGCCTCCCACGTCCAAACATGGCCCACAGGAATAGATCAGAGGACACTCTCCCACCATAGATCCGCCTCCTTCTCAAAGAGGTAAGAGACGAGTTCAACGTTTTCTGCCTTAGAACAGTGGAGAGGCCGGAGTAGCTTAGTGACCCGGTTGAGCTAGTATTTCTCTTCCTTTGGGCGGTGAGTGTGAGCAAAAGTGAGCGGCTTATGTCTCTAGAACCGCTCTAACATGTTACTTGTGTTGGCCGCTTGTTTGGCCACGGTAGGAAGTTCCGATTGCGGCATGCCCATGTTTTGGGCCATGGCTCCCATCATGGTGACCATCATCTGTTCTTGATGTTGCATAGTAGCGACCATCATTTGTTGTTGTTGTTGCATAAAATACAACATTTGGTCCATTTGCTCCATGACCGGCGTCGGTGGTGGTGTTGGGGCCACGGCTTGTGGTGGCGGTGCATTTGGGGCCGCTTCTTGGGGGCCTTGGTGATTATCGGGAATCTGGTTCCCATCAACTAGGTCGTCGTAAGGCAAGCGGACAAATCGAACCTCCGGTCGGGGAGGCATTTCCTGGAAAGAAATCCCTTAGAGCGTTAGTCACTAGAGTATCGCATACCTCAAGCATACAAGACCTGTAGCCTTTATTAATTCATGACTACAACCACAATACAAGCAAGGCACACATTAAGCAAAAGAACTTCAAATCGATCCATACATTAACATTAATTTCAAAATGTCATTAACATGGCTAGTTACATGCTACAACATGGATTACATGCATTACTAAGCATGTTCGACGAAACAGAAATACGATCTAACTAAGCAAGGGTCCTAAATACTTCAGAACATGGAGTTAGACCTAAATAGCTTAAAGCAAACTACTGATCATCGATGAGATAGTGCTACTACTCGTCCAAGTCGTGTGAAAGTGGGGGTGCCTCTTCCCCTTTGCTGCAGCAGATCAGGGCCTTTATGGCCCGGTATATCTTCTTATTCCGTTTATCCTGCTTTACTTGGTTCTCCATAATCCTCGCTTGGATCTTCTTGATCTCAGCTACCTTGGCCTGGAGCGCATCCAAGCGATCGCGGATACCTGGGATGTCATGGTGCTCCCTACTAGCCTCTTCAATTTCCTTGACTCGCTCGGCCTCTTCAGCTTCACAACCAACTTCATCCTCATCTTCGTCCTCTTCTTCGTTACTCTCATCGCCCTCTTCTCCCCCTTCATCGGCATCCCCATATTCGTCGGTGAGGGCCTATTTCTGTTTGGGTCTCAATCTCATGGAGTTTAATATCTTATCTCCCACAATTTTCGTTGGTACGGAGTTCCCATCCGATCCGCCTATTCCATATTGTTCGGCTATGTGGCAGGCTAGACGGCCAAATGGGAGAGCCACGTCCTTTCGCACTGCCCTGGTGGCCTTCACAATGTGGTAGAGCACGGTGCTAGGGGCACACACATCAACCCCTCGACCCATCTAATGCATGAACTCCACCATGTAACGGGAGCACTCGGTGCAGTTCTTCAATCTCGGGTATATATTATAGGTCGCAATGCGGTGAAGTACTCGATATTCGGGGGTCAGGGAGGTTGCGTACAAGCCGACCTCTCACATCCAGGGGACAAGGCGGCCACACAAGAAACGAGTCTGCTCATCGCGGGCTTCTCTCGATTCGAGATTCTTTTCATCAATTTGCACCTCAACCAGCGGTACTCCTAGGGCCTGTTTGGGCAAATGGATTAGGGTGTATTAAAGGGTATTAGGTGGGATAGGATTGTCAAATCCCACCGAGCCTACCCCCCTACGTGTTTGGGCAGCGTCGACTGTAGGAACTCGATCATCCCCCGTCGTATTCGCTGAAACTGGTCATTGGATTGGCGTCTACACCCAAGCGACTGGTGGTCGGTGCTCTGTGGCCCCCACCATGATGTACGTGTTTCATCCATTCCGTTCATCCATTTTTATAGATCATTTTAGTGCTTGATACAAAAAATTATAGGGATATAAATCTTAAGTGGGCCACACTAGAGGACAAAATCAATAAATGGATATTCACAATTAAAATCCTCATAAGGCCCACTGTACTGTTTATTTGACATCCAATCTGTTTATTTGGTCATAAAGACCCAGATGAAGGGAAACAATAAATATTAGCTTGATCCAAAACTTTTATGGCCCCCAAAACATTTTTAATTGTCAAAATTCATTGAACACTATTTCCTGTAATGTAGTCCACTTAAGAGTGAGATATACTTCATTTTTTCTACCATATCATAAATTGATATATAAAAGTAGATGAACGGAATGGATGACACACATACATCATGATGGCCCCCACAGAGCACTGACCAATCCGTTCCCTGGGACATCCATCTGCTCAATACCACAGCACCCAAACATGACCGTAGCTGGTCATGGAATTGGTGTCTACACCCAAGCCACCTGACAAACCACTGACAGCATTAAATACGTCATATCAGCTAATGTTATACACTTCAATACACCTAAAAATGTTTTTCCAAACAAGCCCCTAGTATTTCTGCGAAGTCCGCAACTCTCAGGTGAACTTCCTCACCCCGCACTATGAAATCAAATCCAAGGGGCTCGAATTTAGGGTTTTCAATTCGAATGTAAAACATTCTGGCCTGGCCCACATTATCCTACTCGTTTACATAAAACATGGGGCCCCAATCCTTTTTCATAAGTTGGTTGAGTAAAGGATTTTCACCTAGCAGATGCTCTTCCACGACGGCTTTGAAGGCGACTTGGCGCACAAGGAAGTTTTCCAAGTCTTCAACAAGTACCTCATCTAATTCATTTCGCCTCTTAGATCGAGCCTCTAAGTCAGTTTTCGTCCTCGGATCGGCCTTCTTCTTACTACGTCGCACTTGGCTCGACCTCACCTTCTTAGGAGCCACTCTCTTCTTTCCCATAAGGGAAAGGATCATCGGAATAGTGAAGAATGAGGTGATGGTGACAATGAATGCTATCACCCTTGGTTGAAGGGAAGTGGGTCTTTTAGAAAGGGGGTTGTAGCTTTGAGTTTTTGGAATGGCTTTGTGAAAGGATGGGAAATATGGGTTGGGTATGGATTTGAAATGGGATTTCGAGAACGGCTTGAAAATGGGCTATGGATGTGAAGATTTAGAAGTGGAGCTTGAGAAAGAGGGGGTTTCGAAGGTAAACTTGAAAATGGGGTGGATTTTGAGAATAAGGATGAAATGGGTTTGATGAGGTTTGAGGTTTGTATGGGAATGGTTGTAAGAAGATGGGTTGGAGAATGAGATTTAAGAAGGGTTTGAGTTTGGAGCTTGAGATGGATTTGGGTGAGTGGGTGAGAGGTGGATATAGAAATGGTTTTGAGAATGGGGTTTGAGAATGGAAAAGGGAGAGGAGATGAGTGTTAAAGGAGGTTTAGGGAAGGTATGTTAGAAATGGGTTGTGGTTTTTTTTTTTGGAGGAAATAGTGGGAGGGAATGGGGAATGTGGGAGAGAAGATGGGTTAGTGGGATGGAAGTGAAAATGGAAGAAGAATGGTTTGTTTAGGGGAGTTTTGGAGGGAGTGATGTGAGGTGGGTTTGAGGTTAAGGTGAGATTCAAGAAAAAGGGTTTAAAGGGTTTGGAGGGGAGAAACTTCTCCTTGGAAAGGTTTTGAGTGAAATAAGAGAGAGAGAATAGGGGTCCTTAAAGGTACAAGCCAATGGGCCCCACAAAAATTTTAAATTTTTATAAGGGGAGGGTAAAGGTAGTCCGGCAGGGGCCACGCGCTCCCCTAGATGGACGGTGGGGGCCACACGGGCGAGTGTCGGGGGCCACGTACCCCGCTGAAAGATCGGCGGGGGCCACGCGGACAGGCGGCGGGGGCCACGTGCCCCACTGTATGAACGGGGGGGGGCACGCGGACTTGGAGGGGGCCACGCCGGTTGGAGGCCCGGGTGTCTTTCGACTTTTTCGAGTATCGAAAGGGCTCCACAGGGAGTGCTACATATGATTTTGGGGTAGGAGGAGCCGATCTTCGCCATGGGACTATCCGTTTCATGAGATTCTTCCCGTTATGGGCCAAAATCCCATTTTCCTCCTTCCTCTCTATTTTTAGAAAATTTTCATTTTCCCCTACCTAATAACCCCCGAACGCATTGGAACTAGCATGGTCAACCTAATATTAGTTCATTTGGACTTGGACATGGGCTTCTACTGTCCAATCCTTCAGCCTACGGCTCATTTCTAACGTTACGCGGGAGAGTTCAAGAATAGTGCGGTGACAGGTGAATGTCTTAAGAACCGTATCAGAAAAAAAAAAGGATTTTAATCTTTGGTCTGATTAGCTAGTGGCCTTAAGCTGTATGAAACGGAATTTCAATGCTAATCTCAGCTCACTATTGGGAATGACATGTCTGGAATGAGTGTGGAATGGAATTCTAAACTAACTTCTTAGGCTTTGCTAGATAAGTCTGGTGTTAAGAGGCATGATGTAGGATTTCCAAATCCCATAATGAACTTCCTAAGTAAATTTCGAAAGGAAACCCAAAATTTTACCTTTAGTTGGATACATGCCAACAAGGCATCATGGAACATGGGATGCACTCATCCCATGGACTTTACTTCACACCTACATTGATCGTTACTTCAGCATTCGTTTCACCCTAAACTAGTCTATTTCAATTGGCCCATGGGCCCTAGGAATTTGGTAGGTTAACGAGTTAAACCTCCTAGTCAATCCAAGTGAATTTCTCCATCAGGTTAAGACCCTCGGATTCCTTCTCTCACTACCCATTCCTAACCCCTTGCAAGTCCTTCCTTTCTTCTAAAGTTGTTGGTTCAAGCTCTAAGATGGATCCTAACGTCCTAAATCACTGTTGCGTTCTCTAACATATCCTCTCAAGTCAGCGGTCGCGTAATGAGTTCATGACCCATGGCCCAATTAATTCCAAACCATGCTTTGATACCAACTTGTAATGCCCTGAAAATCGGGAGTCGCGCATGCGCTCAACTCCCGAGTTCCCGAGTGTCACTTATAACGGATTTCATTAATATGCATTGATCTAGTTTATTTGCGTAGCCTGAAATTTCTTGGAACATGAAGCATAATCACATAATCCACTGAAATGAGAGCAACTCAGATATATACATATATGTTTTATACATTTCCAAAAGAATAGGGGGTCGCTCGTGGCGAATCCCAGCAAAATCATAAAAAAATAGTAGGTCCAAAGGAATAAAGCCGAGCCCACTGCTCGACGACACAATCCTGCCCGTCAAGCCGATGAAGAGCCGTCCATCAACTTAAAATACGATAGCTCGTCCTCCTCGTCGTAATTCGCCTCGCCAAGATCTTCCTGCCCTGTTTCTTCTACATTTAAGCACGGGTCTGGTTGGTGTTTTAAAACACCGTCCCAGAGTGGGAGTGAGTGATCAACTCAGTAGGTGTTATTAGTCTTAAGTTACAACAGGCATCAATTATAATATGAATTTAATGAAATACAATCAATCATCGATTCCTATAAACTCTTATTTAAATGCATGAATGCGAGATGCTATGATGCATGCCCACGCCACAATTCTCCCTCAAGCGACTCTATCTAACGATCGCGCATGTCAACACTCCCTCAGAGCGACCTCGACTTCCGAGTCAGCACCCTAACTAATGTGATGTAGTACGATTGTGTTAGCTGAGTTATTATTTAAGTCCATTCATCCAGCAGATTAAGGAGCCCGATACACCCCACGAATCAAATGCCCTGAACTAGTTGTGAGGCCAAGACCCCCCAACGTGTGAGGCCAAGTTCCCGTGATTCTTGATCCTATCGGGTTCCCCATCCCTGACTTCAAGCACATGGGGAGTGCTGAGAACTGAAATCGCTCGTGGTCATTACGGGGAGGCACATCACCCCAGCGTAGGCCGACAGCTCGGACATAGTGTCTCATTCCACCATGTTCGGCTCATGAGGCAGTGGATCGATTTCATGCGGTTATCGATGGGCTGCAACGGCGTAGGGTGTTCCAGGTTCCATATATGTATGAGCAAACATGGTTAACAATCGGGATTGGCAGTAAATAAGGCAGACTGCATGAGTCAGGTGAGCACGTGACGAGCGACATCGGGTACAAGAGACCCATGTAGTAGAAATACTGTCCCCCATTCGCACCAGCCTCATTCACGGGTTTGGTCTTAGGGTAATCCAACCAATAGGACTACCGTCTCACCTCAAGTTCATGCTCAATCAGGGGTTGATAATGATTCATAGCATGCCAAAATCAAGGTTATCAATTAGCCTACAGTAGCATGTTACACACATTATAACATACAGTTCAACATTCCTATTAGCATGTTACATTATCATAAACAAGGTGTGTGTGAGTTGTGAGGATTAGTGAGGAAGTGAAACACTTCCTACATTTCAAGGAATGAAAATACACAAGGGCAAAGCATCATACATGCCATAAGCAACAATATATGAGAAGGTCATGCAACACATGAGTATACAAACTTGCACTACAACTTAAACATGTAACGGCACAAATAACATCACAAGCATAATACACAATATACACTTTCCTACATCTCTAAACGAATCACCCAAATCCTAGGGTCTCTAGATTCTACAAGTGTCTCACCCAAATAAGAAAAATCATTAGATTCATGGTATAAGTGGTGCTAGGCCACCTAAGATTAATAGTCCTCACCTTTGAATTCGACGAAGGCTCGGAAGCGACCTAGAAATGGGGGTTTGAGGGTTGACCGGCCGAATTTCCTAAGACCAATCCTTGCATGTGAGAAATTCCATGTCAATCCTTTCTTAATACTTGGATCTCAAGAAGAAACGAGGAGAGGTTCTTACCTAGATGGCCAACGGACGAATTTGGAGTTGTGGAGGAGAGTTTCTTCTTGGAGGAGAAATTGAGAGTTAAAAGGGTTGATGCCCTTGGCCCCACCTTGAATGAGAGTCCACTTTGCTCACCTTCACCCTCCCTTTCTCTCTTTACTCTCCTCGGTTGTTGGATAATGGTGGGAGCTACGGAAAGGGGAGAGCTTGTCGTTGGAAGATGGTGAAAGTTATGAGGGAGAGATGATAGGCTGTTGGAGGTTAAGGAGTTATGAAGGAGGGAGGTTTGGTGGGAGAGATTTGGATGAAGTTATGAGGGAGAGAGAGAGATGGTTTGTTATTGAAGAATGGGGATTATGAGAAAGAGCTAGTGTTTATTCTCTAGAGTTGAGCTTCATGGCCTTATGTTTCCATAATTTTCTAAAATAGCCTCTTAGGACTTACTATTGTTGTTGTGGTAGCCGCAACACTCCTATGGCCACCAAATTGGGTGTGTAGGTGTCTCATGCCTAACAAGGGTTCATGTAAAGTTTGGGATCTAATGGATAAACGACTATAGGATTTGATCAGACGATCCCGATCTCTAAGCAACCCAGCGGGGTCTAACCCGGTGATTGGAGGGGTTCTGGTGGTCCCCTGGCCATGAAATTTATAGGGTAGGTGGTCCATGGCTCGATGAAGGATCATACAAATTTTAGGAGCGATCAGATATGGGGTTTGGTCGCACGGGTCCGATTTGCGATCAACGGTCATCGCGACACGATCAGGACCCAGATTTTGTGGACGAGTGAGGGACACCACATTAGACCTTCACCAAAAATTTAGAAAAAATCCGACAGCTAATACGCCCGGAATCCCTGCTCCCTTGACAAGCGCCAAATTTCCAATATGGCCTTGTGTGGGTTGACCAGTGCTATAGGAACGGTTTGGATAATTAGTTTTCGGGTGTCCAATGAGTCTGTGGTCTGCGATGGACCACAAGCCCAGTGAGGTCTAGTGTTCCCTAAAGTTTTATGATTTTCTTACCTTCTTACGTCGTAGTATGGCCCGCACGGGCTGTTGTTAAGTATAAATGGTCATCTGCCTTGGCGGCCCGCATTAGGTCCTAACATGACATGTCTAGTCCACTCTACTGGACTAATCCTAGATTAATTTACGTGTGGTACCTTACCACAAGTAGTCTAAATGAACGGTGCTTCCACAAATCCTACATAAACGCCCCAGGACACTGTGCTGGTTAGACGAGATGTTACAAAACTGTGGCTAGTTTATGGGCAAAGTTAGAGGATATCTGTGTGAAAAATTTCTCTAAAAATTGTTTACACTTAAAGCTACAATGGTATAACTTCAAGATGGCAGAGGGTGAAGATCTAAAGGCCCACATCAGCAACTTTAATAAATTGGTTTGCAAATTGCTAGATATGAAGGAAGCGATCAAAGATAAGGAACAAGTACGTATGTTGTTGAATTCTCTTCTAGCATCATATGAGTCATTCAAAGGATACAATGTGCATTACAAATAAAACCCTAAGTATCGACACCATTATCTCAGCCCTTCAACGGAAAGCCATGAGAAAGTTAAACGACGACATGGAGACATCTTTCGATGCACTAATTATGAGGGGCAAGAATACTAATCGAGGTACAAGATCTTCAGGGTCAAGATCTAAGTCCATGAACAAGGAAAAAGGCAAGTTAAAGTGCTGAAATTATAGGATAGAAGGACACATAAAGAAGGATTGTACAAATCCTAATTCTAAGAGAGAAGAATTTGAGGCTTCGTACAGGGAGGTCAACGCTGCCACATCATATGAAAGAACAAGTAGATGTGAAGGTGATGTCTTATCTGTGTCTACAATTAGACACTTATACAAAAATCATAGAGACGAGTGGATTCTAGACACAAGGGTATCTTTTCACATGACTTCTCAATGGAGTTAGTTTGCTAGCTACAAAGAGCATGATGGTAGACAAGTGTTTATGGGAAATGATATTGCCTGTAATGTTGTGGCTATTGGTACAGTGTGCATCAAGATATTTGATGGAACAAAGCGTACCCTAATTGAAGTGAGGCATGTTCCTGACATGAAGAAGAGTCTGATTTCTCTCAGTGTACTCGAGACCAGTGTTTGAATTATCGGCCACAATATCAAATTGTTGGCTCAGCGAAACCGAAAACCCAATTTTTTGTTTGTCTTCCAGATATCGCTGAAATCTCGCCAATAATGTTAGGTTTCTGATATTTTCTAAATATCGACGGCCAACTACCTCATTTTACCATGTTTTCGGTGATAAAATCATCGGAATCCAAGAAAAAAGAAGAAGAAGAAGAAAATACCTGTTATTTTGCTCCGATCGATTTGAAGAGAGAAATCTCAAAAAAAAAAAATTGCATTTTCCATCAAGATCCTTGAATGGCGACTTTTCCGGTTTTCCAGCCCCGAAACTCGCTAGCAGGGCTACGAAAATTGGAAGACTCATAGAAATTTTTAAAATTTTGGGAACGAGGGGGAGGGATTTTCGGTTTCGAAGGAATTTGGGGAAGGATTTTCGATTTTTAACCTATTTTAAGAGGACGCGGATTAGGTACGTGCAAGTTAATCAAAAAATATGCAACCCACTTATTTGAAATGGATGCGGATTAGCTACTGACGCGTAGCGATTAAGTTATGTCACTAATGATAACTTGCACGTACCTTAGCGTACTGGGATGCTTAGGTGGGTTCCACCATGATATTTTTTGAAAAATCCACCTTTTCTATCCATTTTTTTCAAATCATTTTAGGACATGAGCCCAAAAACCAAGTGTATCCAAAACTCAAGTGGGTCACAAGAGAGGAAACAGTGAAGATTTGTGACCATCATTTAAATATTCATATAACCACAAAAGTTTCGTATCAGGCTAAACTTTTTGTGTTTTCACTTCATCTCAATGGGAATGAACTTATAAACGGTTTGGATGGCATATAAACATCAAGGTGCAACCCGGGAAGGTTTGAAGGGTAGCAAACTCTTTCTACAGTTTTACTTCTTGTATGGCCCACTTTAGTTTTGGATTCACCTAATGCTTGGTATCAAGTCCTAAAATGATATGGAAAAATGGATGGATGGGGTGTATTTTTTGGAAATATCATGCTGGGCCCCACCTAAGCATTCCAGCACAGGAAATTCCTCCAAAAGCCTTCCCGCATGGATGTGTAATGAGTACGCTCTTATAGTACTCAATAAACTTTGTTGGGCCCACTCTAAATTCATGTGGTTTATCCACGCTGTCCATCCATTTTTTTTTAGATCATTTTAAGGTTTGAGTCCAAAATCAAAGTATATCAAAATCTCAAGTAGACCATATCAAAGGAAACAATGGAAGTATTGATTTCCACCGTTGAAACCCTTCTAAGGCCCCCAATGATATTTATTTGTCATCCAAACTTTTCATAAGATCACGCAGACACGGATAAAGGGAAAACACAAATATTAACTTAATCTAAAACTTTTGTGGGCCCCCAATAACTTTTTAACGGTAAACTTCAATTCACGTTGTTTCAAGTTGTGTGGTCCATTTGAGCTTTGGTTATGATTAATTTTTTGTTTAAAGACCTAAAATTATATGATAAAATGTATGGATGGAGTTGTTATAACGCATGAACGATGGTGGGGCCCACATAGTTTACTCAGTACGCTTAGAGTTACTCAGTATGCAGTCCGCTTCCTTTTACACAAAATCAAATTAGCTACTCCCACTGCCACCAGCAAATGGCTGGCAGTCGGTGCTCTGTGGACCCCATCATTATGTACACGTTTCATCCATGCCGTCCATCTATTTTTTTAGATCATGTTATTTTATCAGACCAAAAATGAAGTATATCGCAATCTCAAGTGGACCACATTACAGAAACAATTTTGAATGAACGTCAACCATTAAGAAAATTTTAGGAGCCATAAAAGTTTTGGATGAAGCTAATCTTTGATTTTATCCTTCATCTGGGTCCGTATGACCTAATCAATAGATTGGATGCCAAATAAATAGTACAGTAGGTCTTAGGGGGATTTTAATGGTGGATATCCAATCACTATCGTTTACCCGTGGTGTGGTCGACCTGAGATTTATATCCCTCTCATTTTTTTTCATAAAGCCTTAAAATGATCTATAAAAAATGTATGAATGACATTGGATGAAAGACATACATCATGGTGAGGCCCATAGAGCACCAACCACCACCCACCGAGCTGGTGGTAGGGGGAGTAGCCTATCCTTTTCGGCACAGAATCGCCGGTGTACACGAACGCAGATTAGATACTATCATGTTGAGTAGCAAGTCGGCTACTGAAGTGACGTCACCAAGTTCTGTGGGCCCCACTATGATGTATGTGTTATATCCACACCATCCATCCATTTTTAGATATCATTTTAGGGTATAATCCAAAGAATGATGCAAATAAAAATCTATAAGCTTGCATTTGTATTATAAAAACTCATTTTGGTTACTATTTGAGTGATTTCTTACTACAACACATGCCTTTTAGCTCCCATTAAATGAAAATTTATTATTTAATGTATTCTTTTTATAATTTTTTCATTCTTAGATATGTAAATATGTGTATTTAGGCATGTCCTGAAGTTTCACTAAAAAATTCCACCATTTTCTCCATGTTTTCCCCTTTTTTCATGCATTTCCAGTTATCGACGATATTATCGGCAATAATGATACTATATATTTATCTCCGACCAGCAAAACTTGTAGCGATACCGACAACTCGAATACTACTCAAGACTATAGGGTGCAAGTTCACTAGTATTGATGGTATCCTTAAAGAATTTAAGGGGCCACGTGTAATTATGAAAGCACAATGACTCGATAACATTTACAGGTTAATCGGGAGCACTTCAACTAGTGGAGTTGTAGTGGATGTAGCGAATTCCACCTCTGAACATGTGTGGTATGCTGGGCATCGCCACATGAGCGGGAAGGTTATGAAGGCTAAGACATACGAACAGAGATACAGAGAAGGTGGAGCACCCACCTGTGAGAAGATTACATATCATAATCGCAGGATATCTGTAAGGTATATGGACAACTCTAATATCGCATATGCTCTCATTACATGGGAGGAGGATTTGTCTACTATTCAGATGGCTCTAAGTGATCCCAGTGCTAAGAATTAGAAGGTAACTATGGATGATATGATGGACTCATTGTACGAGATCGACACATGGGAGCTGGTGGAGCTTATAGTGAGCCGAAAAGTGATTGGATGCAAGTGGATCTTCAAAAGGATACAGTATAGATACGGAGCGAAGCTGGTAGTGAAGGGTCATACTTAGAGAGAAGGGATCAACTTCTCAGAGATATTCGTGGGTGTCTATCAGATTCGTATTAGCTCTAGTTGCCCAACGCAATCTTGAGTTGGAATGGATGGATGAGGAGACTGCACTTTTGCATGGAAAATTGGAAGAGTTGTTCTTCATGAAGCAACCAGAGCAGTTCGAAGTTCAAAGGGGCAAAAAAAAAAGTTTGCAAGAGGTCGTTGCACGACTTGTCACCTAAACGTTGGTATAAAATTTGATTCCTTCATGATGAGTCAGAATTTTTCTAGGTGTGAATACGATCACTATATCTATTGCAAGACACTGAGTGATGGCACATTCATCATCTTTGAATTGTATAGTGATGGCATGTAGATCGTCAATCATGACATGCTTGAAATCAATATACTGTAGACTCGGTTAACAGGGACATTCGAGATGAAGGATCTGGGGATGTAAAGATGATTCTCGACATTGATATTTATAGAGACTGGAAGAGGAGCAGGCTTTGGTTATCACAGGTAGAATACCTTGAGTAGGTATTGATCAAGTATGCGATGAACTTGGCAAAGCCAATGAGCGTTCCTTACGCGTCTCACTTCGAGCTTTCCTCATGATAATGTCCCAAAATAAATGAGGAAAAGAAGGATATGTCTCATGAGCCTTATTCGAATGCGAGTGGCAGTGCATGCCATGGTCTGTATTAGACTGATTATTTCATAGGCAATCAATGTTGTGAGCAAATACCCCGACAAGCAACATTGGGAGACGGTGAGATTGCTACTTCGATACATTCGAGGTACAAAAGACTGCGTCTAAACTTTTGAGAAGACATGAGCAAAGTTGGTAGGGATGTGGATCAGATTACGCAGGCAGTGTGGATTTCAAAAAGTCACCTTCAGGATACTCTTTTGTACTAGCAGGTGGAGCAATTAGTTGAATGTCGAAGCTTCAATCTATAGTGACTCTTTCCACAATAGAAGCTGAGTATATGACAATGACGGGAGCATTTAAGGAAGGTGTTTGGTTAAGAGGCATAATAGATCCATTGGGGTTTTAGCAGGAGGCCATGCCGATTAATTGTGACAGCGAGAGCACTATCAATTTGGCTAAAATTCTGTTTATCACTCATGTACTAAACACATTGATGTTCGTCACCACTTTATCTAACAGGTGCTTGAAGAATGAGGTGTAACTCTAAAGAAGATTCACACTAGCACGAATCCAGCTGACATGCTTAGCAACATCGTTCCTACAGAGAAGTTCAAGTTTTGTGCAACTTCTTTGGGCCTGGCGATAGCAAAAAAGAAAGACGGAGTCTGCATGAAAAGTTATGATGTGATGCAGAGATAAAAGAAGAAGTCAAGAAGGTACATATTTGAAGACTGAAGACATGGTGGAGATCGTTGTTAAAAGATGTCTTAAATCTGAAAAAGTTCGACTAGCCCAAGAAAGTTTAACTTGAAGTCCAGCAACAAAGTATATTAGAATTTTCATGATCCTCAACTCGTCCAAGATCTGCTTCGACTTGTTGAAGGTTACGCAGACAACACATGGACTGCATAAATTTAAAGTAGTTTCCGGACTATTACAAGTCGGTGCAAAAGTGGAGGTTTCCTAAACTCTAAATAAGAGTTCCTAAGGCCTTTCTAAAACATGTTAGGCTTTCTAAAGATATTCCAAGGGTTTCTAAAAAGGTTCTAAGGTTTACAAAGGGTGTACCTAGGGTGAGATTTGAGGTTGTTCGAATCGGGTAAGTCCTTTTATCTTCGTAATTTATGCTTTCATAGTGAATTTTTGTCGCTTTGTGGTATGGTTTTTTTCCAAAAGAGTTTTTCCATGTTAAATTTTTATGTTCTCTTCTGTTTGCTTGGTGCTCTTGAATTGCTATCCTAGATCCATCTTTGTGTTATTCCTCGGCCCAATCGCTAACAGAAGCTATGTGGTGCTTAAAGAGATGATCGTGAAGAATCCCTTCCATCCATTAACTTTTAAACCTGACAACATGACTTCAAAACTCAAGTAAGCCTTACGACAAAAAACAACATGGATTGAACTCCTACCGTTGGAAACCTTGTGGGGTCGACAGTTTTGAATCAGGATGACATTTTAGCCTACAGCTTATGTCAATGTTAGAAACATTATGAATGGCTTGGACGGCATATGACCATCATGGTGGGTTCTAGGAAGTTTTCAACACTTGAAATTTCCATTCTCAGTATTTGTTTTCGTGTGGTTCATGGTTTCCAATCTGCCTAAATTTTAGAATATTATCCTACTATGAAATTGAGAAACTAATGGATGGAGCGGATTTCTCACATCCATTTTGTGAGGCCCCCATAGCCTCTTATCACGGTAACTTAATTATGTGGCGGGGTGAAAGAAAATATTTATACCAAAATAACTTCAAGGTTTGGTTATGTTAGTGTTTGGTATCACTTTTATATTTTTTATTTTTTAGTTTTTTAACAAGTTATAAAAAAAAAAGGTTCGAGGATCAAAATGTCATACATCAAGCATGGAACTTGAACGAGGGTTGAATGGTAGAGAATTACCTAAGAGAGCCCCTTCCATATGTGTGGAGTGGGTCCCATGAAACCATGATTGGACCCACTTAAATAACAGAAGATTCAATCCTTTCATTTGATTCGGTCAGTCATAAACCCATAGAAAACATTAATTTCATTCTGGTCCAAGCACTCTATGGCTCACAAATGTTAATAACAGTGGTCATTCATTCCTAATTATTTCCTCTGATGTGGTCAACTCTTGATGTTGTTTTCCCTCTTTCTTGAGCTCGTTCCCTAAAATGAAAACCCTAATCGAATGTACGGCGTGGATTTCACAAATAACTCATAGTTGGCCACGTAAAACCTATCTAAATTCCCTATTGTGGGGCCAAGCCATATCAAAGGACCCCATTTCTATTTTTTAGTTTCTTTATAAAGAGGAGACTACCACACTCTTGGATGGTTGAAGCTACCTCTATGGGACCACCACACTCTCTGACAACTCTCTGGCTGAGTATTATCTCTCTTGTGAGACCACAACACTTTTTGACATACTTTTGCACTCTATGGTGTACTTTTTCCACTCTTTGAAGTTATTTTTTCACTCTTGGGTAACAAGTCCCCCTAAAGAATATGGCGGCCAAGGTAAGAGATGGATTGGGTTATGGTTTTTTTTTTTTACTAGGTACCATTCTGGGATGCATTTTGGTTTTCCGGGATGATTGGCATGGATCGATGATGGGTTTCATATGTTAATTTTATTCTGGTCTAAATCAGTACTTGTGGATCAACCTCGGTCTTTTTGAGTATATACTACTTCGCAACCTTGCACTTGGAATAGCTAAGATCAATGGACTTGACTAAGACCTAGATAGACTCAATTTTCAACTGGGTCTAGAGAACCGAAGACCTAAACTGGAACCAAGTTATTAACAAGTCTTGGGCCTATTAAAAACAAGTTAGGTCCATTGGGCACATGGGTCATAGGTACCATTCACAGCCCTAAGCACATAGATTGACTATTTAGTGTACATGCAGTGCACCATGCACATGGCAAGGGCACCCATGATATATGTTGTTTACATCTGGCCTAGCATAACCCATATTAACAATCCACAAGTAGCCATGCGTCGGCACACTCATATGAAAACGAAAGAAAAACATATTCACAACAGGAAAAGACAACATATGCTTATTTATTAAGGACACATATCCTCCCAAAAAGGTAGGCATGCACTTAGAGGCATATATACGACTAAAACTTAAAAGGCATATATACGACTAAAACTTAAAGGGCAGTCATCTCTCACATGACACATGACCAACCAACACAAGGTATGCTCGACCCCTAACGTATAGAAGAAGTTTCACCAATCTACAGTTGTCGGACTCTCCATTTCCAATAATCACGTAGCATGGCCATTCAAGGACTTTAATTTAAAGGGAGACACCTCTAGAGAACATTCTAAATCTTTTTAGAAGCCAGGGAAAATTTGAAGAAAATAGCAAGAAGCCATCCTAGAACAAGAACTTCAAAACCAAGTAGGATACAACCACTACCTAATTGGAAGACTCTTGAGCAAGTAACATGATCTTTTGCACAGCCACCGCCTCTCCAAAACTATCCAAGCAATACTCGAAGATGAACTCAGGGCCTCACACCAATACAATCACACACAAACCTTTCAATTATATATTCTTTATTTCTTTTATCCCTCTAGGACATCTATTAGTTTAATTTTAGTTTCTCCACCTCTGTCCAGTGCCATTCTGCAGCAGGCTTCAAGACGCTATGATAATTTCTTAGTTTAGTTCTCGTTATTATCCAGTGCACCGTTATGGTATGTTAATAGGTTAGTATAAATATATATGACTTCGTCATTGGATCTCTAAATTATTGAGTTCTTACTTAGTAATTCTCTAGTCACGTCTTACTAACCTTGCACCACAATCGTTTGGTGTTTTCCACCACCATCTAGGTTTGAAGTATCGTCAAGACTATGGTCGTTTGCCAACAAAAATCATCATTGGTAATCCACCACCATCTAGGTTTGAAGTATCGTCAAGACTATGGTCGTTTGCCAACAAAAATTATCATTGGTAATCTCTACTACGTATTTACTTTTCTTTTTACTGATTATACTGCATTAATATTCTGATTAATGAAATCGATGATCAAACCTTTATTTATTATTTGTTTATCTTTTCTTTTTTTTACAAAGAACGCCATCTAAGCTATCATCTTTGAAAGAAAAGTCCGTCTTTAAGGAAAAAAAGACTCATTTAGAAGGACCAACCCTCACCTTCATACATCACTTGATTAGTCAAGACAATTTTCACATATTTAATTTTAATTTGGATAATTCGGCGCAAATGATCACAAGCGTCCAATTTGAATCAAGTTGAACACAACTTTGGGAAACCCAACACCTAATTTATTTGCACATGTTTAACCAAAATCATGTTGTTCCGTATTATGTGTGACCACGTGTCCAATTTGAATAGCAACACATACTGTTCAATATTCGGAGATGTGTATAAGATTTGAATCAATACCTATTTTGAGCGTTCATGGGGAATTAAGTGAATAGTCTCGTAGACTGAGTGGTAGGCATTTTGAGGACGAATCCTTGATATTCCTTGTAATTTCCACTTATAAAAGATGCCTCAGGGAATGGACAGCATTTTACAACGATTACATTTATTGAGAAAGAAGGATAAAAAAGAAAGACCGGATCACAGGATAAAAAGAGAGATCTGGTACTCTGGAAAAGTGTGATGATTAATACGTAGGCCCTGAGATATTGTACGTTTGAAATATTCCTAATTCAAATAAAAACATCCAAAAATTTCTCACACCATTGTTTGGACCATAAACTAAGAATTATACTAATACCATAATAGGAGCTCTGCTACACCCACGTGCTAGTACAAGTCAGTAGACCAGCATATCGGACTAGTACGGAAACGGATTGGCTACTTCCCTGAAACTAGCCCGGTGGCTGGTGGTCGGTGCTATGTGGGCCCCACCATGATGTATATTTTTCATCCATTCCGTTTCTTCCATTTTTACATATCATTTTAGGGGTCAATCCCAAAAATGGAGGAATATAAATATCAGGTGAACCACACCACAGGAAAACAATAGTGATTGCATATCCACCATTAAAATAATCCTAAGGCCCACTGTACTGTTTATTTGACATCCAATCTGTTGATCAGGTCATACAGACCCAGATGAAGGGAAAACACAAATATCATCTTGATACAAAACTTTTATGGCCCCCAAAAAGATTTTAATAGTGGACGTTCATTCAACATTGTTTCCTGAAATGTGGTCCATTGAGATTGGGTTATATCTACTTTTTTGTTTAATACCCTCAAATTATCTAGAAAAATAGATGGACGCAATGGATGAAACACATACATCATGGTGGGGCCCACAGAGCACCGACCATCAGCCATTGGCTGGTGGCAGGGGGAGTAGCCAATCCGTCTCCGTCTAGTACATTAATATCCAAGCCATCCATCAAGTGGAACCCACAAAGCTTCGGCTGATTTTTCACAACCGGTACATATATTCAGTTAATTATGGCCCACCTGACAAGTGGACGGACCTGATTCTTGGGATAGGGAATCTAGATAGTAGTATACCCATCTGATGGATGACTTGGATATTTCACCTGTCTGCTAACGTGTGCATTAGCTAACTCTTACACTCGTGTGCATTTAGCAAAGCTCTGATGATTTAACCGAGTGGGTTGGGCTTGTTATTGGATGGCGGAGAAGAAAAATAGCCAACATTCCGAATTCAGACAATTATCTATATCTGTAATGGGTCTGAAAATATCGACATGTTTTTTGAAATAATGTATTCTACATCTATAATTTCTGACTCTTCAGTCAAAACTTTGTTTGATCCATTGCATAGCACACACTCAAAAATAAAAAAATAAAAATAAAAACCAATCAACTTAATAATTGCATCATATTCCTAAAAATCACAGGAATCTTTTGCTGGGATGTTTCAAACCACTTCATTCCTTTATTTCTGATGATGTTTTAAAAGATTTGAATCCATTGATTAATTCATGATATATGTTCCTCTGTAGTATGAAAGGACTCCTCTTGATTAGGAAGGAGGAATTAATTGGTTTCCAGAATGACACTATAAGAATTTTTATAGATGAGACATTTTACGTGCAAATCATTTCTATACTAATCTTACCCTGTAAAAAGTCTTTTTAATTCCCATAAAAGTCCCAGTATATGCGTCCCTTCTATTGGTCCATCATTTCCCAGCTTTTGCAGTGTCTTGTGAGAATAAATGAGATATATATATATATATATATATCTCCCAATGGGTTTTCTCAAGTTTTGCTAAAGCCCACTCCCACGTGCCAACTTAACATATCCATATCACAGCATCTGATGGCCCCACCTTGTCGATCATTGGCCTAAAACCCATGCCATCAATTCAGTGTGCACACATATTTACATTGAGCACTGAGGGTGTGCACTTTTCTCATAGTTCCAAAGCCAAAAAACTTAGGGCGTGTTTGGCCTGGTGGATTCAAAGGGATTGACTGGTATTAGGGTGGATGGCATGGATTTCAAGGTAATGATAGTGTTGTCAGTGGTGTCTTAAGACCACGGGATTGCTATATTGAGTTGTTTGGCATGCCCAGCCAATCCTGGGATTAAACCTTCCTATCCCTTCCTATCCCTCGAACCAAACACATCCCAAGCAAATTTGAACGGATTAGGGTGGATTGGATGGGATTTAAAAGTAATGATAGTGTTGTTAGTTGATTGTCTTAAGATCTATGGGATTGCTATATCCCGGGGTAGATCACCCGGTCTGTTTGGCACGCTTGGCCAATCTCGAGATTTAACTTCCAATACCATCCAATCCGCACAGCCAAACAAGCCCTTTAGTCGATTCTCATTTGGGTTAGTGTTTTGAACAAGAAACAAATGCATTCGATTTGAGGAAATTCATTTAATGATAACAAAGAAAGAATGAAAGAACATATATCACAGAGTATCTTATTTATTTTGAGTTCATTTACATCATTGCATTCCCTTGATTTTGAAAACAGAGTACAATCAATGCAACTCAATGAATGAAAGAGATGGTAGTGGCAATTTTAGCAGCATTTCGACGCTTTTGACAGTAAGTTTGGTTTATGATTAGTTATAAGTAACTTTTTTATTTAAAAGTACCATTTCAATTATTTTTTAAAGCTTTTAAATATTTCATTACATAAGTTATTAAAGAGAGGCATAGGAGAGATGGAAGATGGTAAAAGTTGATAAATATATTGTTTACCAAACATACTTACACTTATAATCCAAACATCCCCTAAATGGTCCACACCAGTAAGTTGGGTTCCCACCGTTTGTCCATTGATTCCAAAGGTGTGGCCCACCTGATCAATGGAATTGCTTTTGATTTTTGTGGTAGGTTATCTTTTTGGTGGGGCCTATCGCTTACATGACATGAATGCCCTGCACAATGGCATGTCGGTGGGAAAGGAAAAATGATACAAAACAACTAGTGGAACCATGATCAACGTACTAAATCAGACGATGAGCTTTAGAGTGTCATCTCCTTCTGTCACTCATAAGCCTGTGGTGGTCACTTTTCTGCCAAAAAGACCACAACCAAAATTCTGTAATGTAGCCTTTACTGGCCCACTATGTTCCGGGACATTCATGAGTTTTGCAAGGCTTTTGAGCATTATCAGAAGTTGGGAGCATTGTCCTATCGAAATATGATGCCTTTGAATCTCATCCTTATTATAGAGGCATTTGATTACTGGGGCATCAATTTCATGGAATCATTACCCCAATCCTTTGAAAATCTATATATTTTGCTCGTCGTAGACTATGCCACTAAATAGGTCGAAGCGATTCCGTGTCGGAACAATGACCATCGCACGATCATTAAATTCCTAAAAGAGAATATCTTTTCCCAGTTCGGAATACCTCAAGCCATCATTAGTGAACGGGGCTCACACTTTTGTAATAGATCATTCGAGAGTTTAATGAAGAAATATGATATCTCTCATAAAGTGAGCACCCCATACCACCCACAGACAAGTGGGTAAGATAAGATTTCGAATAGGAAGATCAAACACATTTTGGAAAAGACGGTTAACTCTGACCGTAAGGATTGGTCAATCCGATTGACCGATGTTTTATGGGCTTACCATACCGCTATTAAAAATTTGAATTTTAATCTGGACAATACTGGCTCGCTGCGCAAACTTCAGTTAAATGAACTTGAAGAAATCTGGAACGATGCGTACGAGAACTCAAGAATTTACAAGGACAGGATGAAGGTATTTTATGACCAACATATTCATCGAAAATCATTCATGCCATGTCAGAAAGTCCTTTTGTATGATTTTCGGTTACATCTTTTTCTAGGTAAGCTCCAATCTTGTTGGACTGGCCCTTTCACTATTATCAATGCTTATTCTCATGGGGCTGTCGAGATTTAAAATTCAGACAATGGTAATGAGTTTAAAGTAAATGGACATCGATTAAAGCCATTAATTGAGATTTTTGATTCAGAGGACATGTTCATGCCTCTGAATGATCCTTCTTACCAAGATTGATCTCCTAGTCTGATGGAGGTATAGGTAAGTTTATTGCTTTCATGGGACTAGGGTAGTTTACTTTTTATCATTCTAGGTTAGTCGGCTTTATGCCGTTAGGATAGTTTTCTTTTGTTGGATTAACTCCTGTGCATGTGTAGCCAACTTGATCGGCATATGCATGAGAAACATCCATATATGTAGTAGAGATTAAATTAACTTTTATTTGGCTTTATGCCTTTTGTGCCAAGCTCATGTTGGGTAGGGCTATACATGACCCAAGCTAGCTCAAAAAGCTCTCTCAGCTTAGATCGATCTCGCTCGGTTTGACTCTGCTTGAACGATTACTCGAGATGAGCCAAGCATCATATGACCCTGCTCGTTTTGAAAACGAGATGAGTTCGATCATAGTGGATTTCGACTTGACTCAAACTCAGCTTGTCTCGACTCATATATATATATATATATATATATATATATATATATATATATATATATATATATATATATATATATATATATATATATATATAAAAGTTAAAACTTAAACTCTATCCTACCCGTCTATCACTTTCTTTCCATTTTCCTTCCTTACCCAACCTGTCACGCCAGAGCTCCTCTCTCTCCCTCTTGTGCTCGAGCTCCACAATCCCCCATCTCTCTCTCTCTCTCTCTCTCTCTCTCTCTCTCTCTCTCTCTCTCTCTCTCTCTCTCTCTCTCTCTCTCTCTCTCTCTCAGCACCAACAACAAGGTATCTTTATGACTCTATCTAATATTATATATGTATATATTATTAATTGAATATTTGATTTGAGAGTTGGGTCAGGTGGCTGGGTTGAGGCGGGTTTCAGCTAGGTTGTATTGCTGGGTTGAGGCGGGTGCCGGTTGGGTGCTAGGTTGGGTCGGGTTGCTGGGTTGAGTCGAGTGCAGGTTGGGTGTGAGGTTGGGTCGGGTTGAAGCAGGCTCAACTCGAGGTAAGCTCACCTCAACTTGATCTACTAGCTCGCCTCGAGCTCGACTCAAAAGGTTTAGTAAACAAGTCAAGCTCCAATGGTAAGCTCGAGCTCGAGCTCAAGGAGAGCATGGATGAGTCAAGCCAAGCTTGGCCCACATTGGCTCGACTCAACTCGATGTACAGCCCTAATGTTAGGTATTGACCTAGAGCCTTACAATTAGGATCGAGACCAACATAGCCCAAACACAATAACAATAGGGTTAGTGCATGAAATTTGGGTCACTCACTATGTAAATCAGTCTGGTCTACTATCTAGTAAGCCACATATTTATCCATGTTTTTCATATATTACTTTAGCCTCAATGGGGCTTTTATAGAGATATACAAGCTATTTATAGCTAGGAAACAATAATTACATAATTTATATATATGGAAGGACAAAATTCACTATCACCCCCTTAAACTCACGTGGGAGACCAACCAACAACAATTTGTGAACTAGGAAAGAGTGACAGACAATTGTCATAGTCTTAGTGAAAATAACCGCAAGCTAGTCTTGAGATGACATGTGTGGAAGTGAAATAATCCCATACACAAATTTTCTCAAATGAAGTGACAATCAAACTCAATGTGTTTTGGAAAAAAAAAAAAAAACTCAATGTGTTTTATTCGCTCATGAAAGGCAAGATTAGAAGCAATGTAGATGAAAATTGAATTATCGACTTTGAGTGGAGTTAATTCGGTTACATGAATCCCGAAATTAGAAAAGAGGCCTCGTAACCATATGATCTCACTGCAGGCGAAGGACATGCCTCGATTCTCAGTTTCTATGCTGGACTTGGAGACCGTGGGCTACTTTTTATAATTTCAAGATATAAGCGAAGTGTCACAAAACATACAATACTCGATGGTCAATCAACGTGTAATAGCACAACCAACCCAATCAATCTCGGCATAAGCAAGTAGACTAAGGGAGGTTGATAAAAAAAGTAAGAATCGATCAATGATGCCTCGTAAGTAGCGGATAATCCTCAACACATGCAATAATCATATGTAAAGTATGGGGTTTGACATGGAACTGTTGAAACTAAGCACGGGGGGCTTTTAGAGCCCATATAAATGCTTTTCGAAGTCGACAAACAAAATTCTTTTGACTGTTATTGGAACTAGGAAGTGGAGCCATGTACATTGTTTCTTTTAAGTCACCCTGAAGGAAATTATTTTTAACATCTATCTATTAAATAGGCCAACTACGAGTAACAACAACTGCAATAAGAGTTTGGATGGTCTTCATCTTCGCTATCGAAGCAAAAGTCTCCTCATAGTCGATGTCGCATTCTTGTTTATATCATAGGGCCATGAGACAAGCTTTATATCTATCAAGAGTACCATCTGATTTGAGCTTTATGGAGTACCCCCATTTATTACCAATCACTTGTTGTGCAGGTAGGCGAGGAACAAGATCTTACGTGCGATTCTTTGCTAGTTCCTGTAACTCATCTGCCATTACGTCCTGCCAACATTGGTGTGCAAAAGCCTGAGAATACGAGGTAGGTACAGAAATGTACATGAGACTAATAAACATAGAACAAATGAGTATGTTTGGAGGATGCAATGGATGAGTGGAGTGATGTATTTCAAGAATAGAAGGATCAACTGTAGGTTGAGCAACATGGGGAGGATGAGGAGAGGGAAGTGTTTTTTTTTTTTTTTTGTCCTCATCATGGAGAAACTTGTAGAGGAACTGGAGTCACTAGTGAAGCATATGGTATAGTTGGAAACCATGTGAGGCATGTAGAACTAGCAGAAGTATTTACATGAAGTAAATGAGAGTGAAGCATGAAACGGAACATGTTCTAAGAAGAAATATTTCTTGAAACACGAATACGTCAAGCAGTAGGGTCATTACAACGATATCCTTTATGAGTCTTACTGATACCAAGATACATGCAGCGAACAGATTTTAGAGATAGTTTATTTCATTCATATGGAGAAAGATGAACATAACAAACATATCCAAAGATGTGAAATAACGAGTAAGAAGGAATAGATCTACAAAGAACAAAATGAGGGTAAGTATTTCCTACAATCTTGGTCATCATGTGGTTTATGAGATAGACAAAGTGTAACACTGTCTTTAACCAGGAGGTTCGTGGAACAAAGGTGTTTACCATCAAAGTGTTGGTTGTCTTGACAATTAATATGCCGATTTTTTCATTTAGCGACATTATTTTACTGAGGAGTATCTGGACATGTCTTCTAATGAAAAACCCCATGATCTTGTAGATATGCTGCAAACTCTAAATATATGTATTCCCCTCAAGAATATGAGTCAAGAACTTTTTTCTTTTTTTTTTTTGAAACTGTGTACCCACTATAGTATAAAATTGTTGAAAAAAAATGAAAGACCTGTGAATTTGAGTGCAAGAAATAAATTCAAGTATATCCTATGAAATCATTGATGAATATCACAAATACCGTGTGCTAGACATGGATAAAACAAAGGATGATCCCCAAACATCAGTATACACTATCTCAAAAGGCACACAAGAACGAGGAATACTAGGAGAAAATGGCAAACATTTAGTTTTAGACAAACAACATAATGAGTATGATAGATCAAGAGAAGATTTATTAAATTTTAATTTGTTTAAAATAGGAAAAGAAAACATGTGAAATGGTCTTTCAGAGTGTGGATGACCCAGGTGACAATGCAAAAGTTTTCTCATTTTATTGGCAAGAAAAATGTCAGTAGAAGAAGGAGAAAAGAAACAAGTAGCATGTTGAGGGTCAAATATTACATATTAGACCTCAGTTATTACCTGATTTTACAAACATGGTACCGTTTAATGCCCTATTTTAATCATGTTTGTGATGCAATGTGTATTTAGGAGCCTGGTCTGAAAAAGGATACTAAAAGCATGGATTTAACACTCATAAATCACCAAGGTAAGGGACAAACTCCAGGGGACCGAGATCGAAGAATTTACATGCCAAAGATCCGAGAAAATCAGGCCACTCACATTAAACGGTCCCAAAAATCCTCCAGAATGTAAGATCACAAGGTTTCCACCATTCGTTCAGATTTAAATTTTATATATAGCCCAAGGACCATAAATTAACTGTACACATCAAATTTTAACTATTGAATTCTTATGAAATTGGCCCAACGGACAAATCAGACTCTAAAATCTTGATTTGGGGCCCACCTGATATTTGGATATGGGTCAATTTTAGTCTCAACCCCTTCAATAGGGTGATGAAATGGATGGTCGGAATGGATTTCATATATACATCAGAGTGGACCTTGCATGTACAGCATGTGCACATGGGGTACAAGCGCCTGCGCCACACCGGACTGACTGGTCCGGTCAAACAGGCGCTAACCTTCTTCTTCCCACATCAGCGTCCAGCAGACGGAAGCTGGTTGGCTAAGATTTGCTAGTGGGCCCCAACCATCAGCAATTTTAAAGATTTGGACCGTCCATTCGCTCTAGAGGTGGGGCATGACCCTTACCTAGGTGGTCGTTTGGCCCCATGCAAACTTACACACATGGATCGTCAAAAAATGCAAGATAAATGGTGAGTTGGTTTGATACAGTAGACTACATAGAAATCTGATAAAAAACCACTCCTTCCCAACTAGTTTTTCACCAGGAATCTAATAAACGGGGTGTATTTTCCCAAAAAACCACTGTGGGGCCCACCGATCACATCAGCGCAGCCTCGTGCGTAAGCCTACGCACGTCTGTGGAGAATCAAATTTTCAAGCAATTGTAGCCCACCATATTTTATCAGATGCAAGATCTGAACCGTCCATCGTGTAGAGCATCCAAAAATGTCCCAACGGACGGTGTTTCTTTGAAAAATGAGCAAGGAAAGTAGTGTTGTTTTCACATGTCTTCTTAGCTATGTAAAGAAGTTATGTGGAAACTTTCTTGGCCGACTTTCGCACTCCACTGCCTTGGGCATTCTCCTAGCTAACTAACAACTATAAAAGAGAGGGAGAGAGGATGTGGAGAGCATCTAGGGGCATGAGCAGCCGTGGAGGCGTGGAACGGGGTGGCAACGAGAGTTTTCCTTCTTCCTTTTCTTTTTCTTTCTTTGTTTATCCCTTTCTTTTTCTATGGATTTTTTTAGAGATATATTAGCCTCATCATGTCTATGTCTGGCTAAGCCTCTTAACTAAGGTTAAGAGGTGAAGCTTGTAGTGAGATGGGAGACTTTTCTTTATGCCTTTGATTTAAATTTAATTTACGAAATCGATCTGATTCTAGTTTATTTATATGGAATGCCTTTAGTTTTTAATGGCTTTTTGTGACTTAAATTACAATGGATTAGCGATATCTTCTTGTATTTTCTAAGCATGTATGAAGGTTATAATCATAGGAACCCTGTTGTTCACCATCGTCTCGAGGGCATGGACGGATGATGGTATCCTTCCCTATGTTCATAACTCTCTCAGATTGGATGTGGATTGGTTAAATTCTATTGTTTACTTTGTCTCCTAGGCATAGTCTTGTGATGGAATAAAGTCTAATTCTTATACCTCTTATCTCTTAAAAATTAGATCAAAGAAAGTTCATAGTTACCTTTAATATTATATCTTCCATCTAGATGAAGATAGGACTCTGAGTCCAGATGTGTTCTTGAATAAAGCATAAATCTCTCTGATCTCTACAAGTGGATCATCTGAAACGCTAGTTTCTTACCTTTGAATTTCACAAGTTTTAGTTTTAGTTTTAGTTAAATAAATTCACAATTATTCCCTTAAAAACATCTGATTTAGATTCCATCTTCGCCTAGTTCTAGTCTAAGTTGCTTTCAGATTTTATTTTTATTTTTTATTTGTATTTTTTAGTTGCTTTCAGATTATGTACAAGGTACAGTCCCTATGGATTCGACCTCTGTCTTAACGAGATTATTACTACATTGTAACCTTATACTTGGGGTGTGAACATAACAAGAGTAACAGAGCTATTAATGTCCATCAAGAAGAGACACCCTTTTCTCATACTCCTTCCAATTACTTTCCTCGTTCCTAAATCCTGCACAAAACAACAATCAAGAAGAAAAATCATTAAGCATTGATTCTTGACTAATTGACCCACATAGATAAGATTAGAAGATAATTCTAGTACATGAAGTACATCAGTCAAGGTAAATGTATAATACTTAGATGGAGAGAAAGATAATGGCCCAACTAATGAAATTAGTAAATGAGCTCCAACTGCAGTGGATATGATTTGGGTTCCTTTGTATGGTTTAACATCATGGAGGTAAGGAATAATGCATGTCATATGATTGGATACACCAAAATCAAAATACAAAGGAGACTGAAGGAATTTACTTGACAGACCAGCTGCATACAAGGCCTGAACTATCTACTAAAACATCTCAGGAGTAAGAGAACCAAGAGAAGGAGTATGCAGGGTAGTAGCAGATAAATCATCCATCGCAGTCATGTAATCTTTACCTTGGAACTTCTTCTTTTTCTTTTTGGATCCATGGATACTTTGTCCACGAATACCGTAAAACTCGCAGAATGGGCTATCTTTGAAGGTGGTAGCTAGATGACCAAATTTCTTACACCGATGATATTGGACACGAGACATGTCATGTTTCCTTGATTTTGAGGAATATGTTAAAAGGATTGTATCTGAATTATCAAGAATTGGGGCAAGCTAGAAAGAGCTTTGAGATGCTTCTCTTCTGCTGATAAGTCAGACATCACAACACTCATGGCGGGAAGAGGACTGCAGTTGAGTAATGTAGCCCTACAAAGCTCAATTTGTGGTGTAGTTTCATAAGAAATTGTTGAACACGGGCGCACTCATGCAAGTTCTGAAAGATAGTGATGGAATCTATGTAAAATTCAAGGTCTATCATTGACATCTCAGTCCAAATGGCCACAATTGCATTACAAAATTTCTAAAGTGTCTGACTCCCTTGTGTTATCCGAGCTAATTCTTATTCTAGTCGATACCATCGAGCCTCATTACTCTCATGATATATTAAATTTAAATGGTATCGCATAATTTTGCGGTCCTATAAGGAGTGAGTTCCAACATACTATTCTTGTCAACTGAATCTAATATCTATGTAACAATTTTTTTCATTCTTCATTTTCTAATCGGAAAGTTCTTTGGATTTGTCCATTGGAGGAATAGGATTAGTTCAATCAATTATACCTCATAATTAGCATCCTTCGATAAAATTCTCAAAATGAATACACAGTCCATAATTACTCTTGTCAAATGTACAATGTTAAGCAAATTCTTTATCCATGTTATGAAATATTCTAACCAAATGTATATTATGAGATCGAGATCAAGTAGCTTAGAAAAAGTGTACCCAAGAAGGGGGTTCTCTAATATTTGGATGAGAAAAAAGCCAACACGGGGTCAGACATTAAGTCCAAGCAGGGTCCAGTAATAAGCGCCACACATAAGGTCCAACAATAGGGGCCACGCATGGTCACTTGCTAAGAAGAAAGCACATGCAGGGTTTCCTTTAGAGTCGTGTTAATTGAGCAGGCAGTGACAAATGCTACAGGTTTGTTGAATATGAGGAGTCCCAAAATCAATGGCCAATGGCAATGCATCGCGGGTGGAGAAGACGAAGCGGAAAACCCATATCTGGTGGGCCAGAGATGCAACGATCATCAGATTTGCCAAAATGAGAAAGAGGAGATGGTCATGGCTAGATGCAGAGCAAGTCTTGGTTGTGGATGGGGAAGTGAGGTCATGTTAGAGTAAGGGTTTGGCAATTGAAGTGGGTTGCAAGATTTGGAGATTTGTAAGCATGGGAGGATAGGGGATTATGATTTGGAGATTTGTAAGTAGACCAAATTTGGGTTCTAGTGGCGACGGCTAGGTTCGGATTAGGGTTTGGATTAGTGTTGGTAGACGAGCGTGGAGAAGATGTGTTAGAAACCTGAGATTCTCACATTACAGATTTATAATTTCTATAAAATAATAAAGAAACCGAAAATATTAAGGACATGCTGAAACACGTGTGATCATGCTGTCCTTAAAGCATTATTCGCCCATTCTCAAAGTAATTGAGATTGCTGATAGGTTGCAGGAAAATAACATCTAAGATACGATGAGCCTGTATGTGGTTCTACGTTTAGTAGGCATGAAGAAACCTTTAATGAAACTTTGTGTACATAATTTTTTGGTAGATAAAAACTTAAAGAAATATCCCATATTAGAGAGAAGATTATAAATGAAGTAGCTGTCTCCTTAGAGCAAGGGGCCTTCGTCCAAGACCGATCTATTGCAGAGAACATTGTGCTTGCACAAGAGTTGATGAGGGACATTAATAGGCGTGTTCGAGGTGGAAATTTAGTAGTGAAAATTGACTTGGAAAAAGCGTATGACAGACTGGATTGGTTCTTCCTCAACAACGTTCTTCTACGCTTTGGTTTCTCGACTACTTGGGTGCGAATGATGGAAAGGTGCTGGAATAACTGTTGGTTTTCGATCTTAATCAATGGAGACTCAGGTGGTTTCTTTAAGTCTACTCGTGGGGTGAGGCAAGGGGATCCCCTCTCCCCCAGCCTTTTCATTATGGCTCCTAAGGTGCTCAGCAGAGGGTATAAGGATCTCATCGACAGAGGCAACTGTCTTGCTTTCCATTCAGGCCGACACACCCCGAGAATTTCCCATCTTTTATATGTAGACGACACCTTGTTGTTTGTTAACGGAGGCCTTAGATCGGTTCATGCTATGAACCAATTTCTGGTTCGGTTTCAATAGGTTTCAGGACTGAAAAGCAACTTACAGAAGAGTAGGTTTATGGGTTCTGATTCCCTCACCCCAGCTAGAGCTACCGCCATCCAAGCAGTATTGGGCATATTGCATTCACCTCCCAAAATGGTCTATCAAGGGGTCCCAGTTGCTACAGGTAGAAGGAGAATAGCTAATTTTCAGGCTCTAGTGGACAAGGTTGATGGCAGGATAAATGGATGGAAAGCTAAGTGCTTAACTCAAGCAAGGAGAACCACTCTAGTGAAGCACGTTCTTAATAGCATCCATGTCCACTCCCTTGTTGTTGTTGACATCCCTTCAGCCGTTTTAAAGGCGCTAGAAGGCCGTTTTGCTAACTTTTTTTGGGGGTGGGCTGACGGCAAGAGGAAGCTCCACTGGAGGAAATGGAAGGACATTGCGTCCCCTTTACTTGAAGGTGGTCTGGGTATTAGAAGTCTAGCAAAGGTTATGAAAGTTCTTCGTCTCAAGATGGCCTAGGCTGTGAAGTTTAAGGAAGATAGGAGTCTTTGGAGTGGGTTCATGTGGGCCAAGTATCACCATGACCTATCCTTATTGGGGCAGGGGCAGCGTTATACTACAGCCGCCTCCCCACTCTAGAAGAGGATTAGGAAATTTTTCCCTCTTCTAGACTCCAATACTTAGCGGCTCGTTGGGAGGGGCGACCGTTGTTGGGGATTTTGACCTGCAGAATCACACAGATCTAAATCTAGGATAGCAATTCAATGGCACCAAGCACACACAAGAGAACTCAGATTTAACATGAAAAACCCTGTGGGAAAAAAATCATGGCACAAAGCGACAGATCTCCATTATAAAAACAGAAATTACAAAGAGAGAGGACTTACCCGATACGAACAACCTCGAATCTCACCCTTGCTACACCCTTTAATTTCCCTGGAACCTCGTTAGAAAGCCTTAGAATTATTTCCTATCCATTTTCATGCCCGAGAAAAACCCTAGGAACACCTATTTAAAATTTAGGCAACTTCCCTTTCGCATCCTAGTTGCGAAAGGACACAGATTTTCACAATCCGCAAAATCACGTAATGAATCTGCGTAACCTATGACTGGTCGAAGGGGAGCTATGACTAATCGTACTACGACTGGTCGAACAATCCCTAGGACTGGTCGAAGGGTCCGGACATGAAAAAATTGAGCTCGCTGGACTTCGAGTCGTGCAATCCACGACCAGTCGAGCAGCTCCTACGACCGGTCGAAGGACCCCATGACCGGTCGAGCAACACCATAATCGAATTTAAGACATCTCCTAAGAATCTCCACCATGTCTTCAATCTTCAACTGTGTAGCCTCTTGACCTCTTCTCTTATTTCTGTATCAATCACAGCTTCTTGTGCACACTCCGTCCTTCTTTTACGTCATCGCCAAGTCCAACTTGAACTTTCCTTCAGGAACGATCTAGGAGAGCATGTCTGTCGGATCAGAATCCACGTGCCCAACCATCCTTGCTCCTGTCTTCTCAAAAGGAAAGATGTAGTCTTCTTACCATCTCACCGCTACCCAATATTGTTTGTCGAGGTACTTGCTCACAACATTAATAGCCTGTGAAATAACCGGTCTAATCCAGACCCTAACATACACTGTCAACCGTATTCGAATAAGGCTCATGAGATATCCTGGTTTTCTTCATCTGTTTTGGGACAAATCCTGAGAAAAACTTGAGGAGAGATATGTAGGGAATGCTCTCCAGCTTTACCCGGCCTATCACATCCTTGATCAATACCTACATATAAGGTATTCCTCCTGTGATTACCAAAGCCTACTCCTCTTTCAGTCTCAAGGCCGAGAACCATCTTTGCAACTCCTAATCCTTCATCTTTAATGTCCCACTTAACCGAGTCTTCAGTACATTAATTTTAGGCATGTCATAATTGGTGATCTACATGTCATCAATTCTTGACTCACCATGAATTAATCAAATCACTACCTAGGTGACAGGTCGAACCACGACTTCCTGTAAAGTCTTTTCTCAGCCCCTTTAACTTCAAACCACTCAGGTTGCTTCATGTAAATCTGCTCTTCACTTTTCCTTACAGAAGTGCAGACTCCACATCCATCTTTCTAGCTCAAGATCACATTGACCAACTAGCGCCAATCATGGATCTAATAGACACCTATTATACCGTCGGTGCGAATATCTCGGAGAAGTCGATCCCTTCTCTCTGAGCATAACCTTTCGCTACCAACTTCACCCTGCATGTATGTTGTATCCTCCTGAAGATCCACATGCATCCAACCGCTCTTCGATCCACTGAAAGCTCCACCCACTCCCATATGTCGGTCTACTACAACGAATCCATCACATTGCCCATAGTCACCTTTCACTTCTCAGCACCAGGCTCACCTAGAGCCATCTGAATAGAAGATGAATCCTCCTGTGATATTGGAGTCGTCCATGTACCTCATCGATATCCTGCAATCATGTCATATGATTCTCCTCACAGGTGGCTACTCCACCGATATGTATCCCTGTCCGCACGTCTCAGCCTTTCTGCCCTGCTCGCTCGTGCGGCCATGCCCAACATGCCACACATGTGCAAAGGTGGAATCCGCTATGTCCACTGCAACTCCACCTTTTGAAGTTCTCCCGATCAACCTGTACAAGTTACCGAGTCATTGCGCTTTCATGATTACTCATGCCCCCTTAGATACTTTAAGAGCACCATCAATACTTGTGTACTTTCATTCTTTTACCTCAAGCACACCAAGAGAAATCAGATTCTGCTTCAAATCAGAAACATGCCTCACATCTGTCAAGGTACGCTCCACCTCATCAAACATCCTGATACGCACTGAACCAATAGCCACAACATTACAAGCAATGTCATTGCCCATAAATACCTGTCCACCATTACACTCTCTGTAGCTAGTGAACCAACTCCGATAAGGAGTCACGTGAAAAGATACCCCTGTGTCTAGCATCTACTCATTCTTACAATCATCGTATGACTGTCTGAGCGAAGACACAGATAAAACATCACCATCACATCCATCTGACGTAGCAACGTTGGCCTCCCAGCATGAAGCCTCAGAATCTTCCCTCTTCGATTTAGGATTTTCACAATCCTTTTTCACATGTCCTTCCTTTCCACAATTCCAGCACTTTACCATTCATTTTCCCTTACCCTTGGATTTGGATCTAGAACCTGAAGAACCTGTACCTTATCCAGAATTCCTACCCACTGTAAACAGTGCATCAGAAGATGTCCCCATGTCGCTGTTCAATTATCTCATAGCCTTCTCTTGAAGGGCTGAGATAACAGTGTCGACACTCAGGGTTTTATTCATGCTGCACATAGTGTCCTTGAATGACTCATAAGACGCTAGAAGAGAATTCAGCAACCTACATGCTTGTTCTTCATCTTTCATTACTTCCTCCATATCCAGCAATTTGTAAACTAATTTATTAAAGTTGCTGATGTGAGTCTCCAAATCTCACCCTCTGCCATCTTAAAGTTATACCACTGTCGCTTCAAGTGCAGGTGATTTTCAGAGGATTTTTTGAGCATAAACATCCTCTAACTTCACTCATAACTTAGCCTCAGTTTTCTCCCTCATGACGTTGTAGAGAACCTCATTCGTGAGACATAAACGGATCGATGATAAGGCCTTCTTATCAAGAGCATTCCACTCACCATCAGTCATAGTAGACTTCCGCTCCTCAAGAGCACCATCTTCTCCTTGCTTGATTAAGGAACTCATCATCTTGATCTTCCATAACTCAAAATTATTTTTTCCTGAGAACTTCTCAATCTCATACTTAGCGTTCGCCATTATTATTAATCCCTCAGATTCAGATCTGTGCCCCAACGATCGCTCTGATACCAGTTGTTGGGGATTTTGACCTGCAGAATCACACAGATCTAGATCTAGGATAACAATTCAATGGCACCAAGCATATACAAGAGAACTCAGATTTAACGTGGAAGACCCTTGTGGGAAAAAACCATGGCACAAAGCGACAGATCTCCACTATAAAAATAGAAATTACAAAGAGAGGACTTACCCAATTCGAACAACCTCGAATCTCACCCTTGCTACACTCTTTAATTGCTCTGGAACCCCTTTAGAAAGCCTTAGAATTATTTCTCATCCATTCTCATACCCTACAAAAATCCTAGGAACACCTATTTATAGTTTAGGCAACTTCCCTTCCATATCCCAGTTGCAAAAGGACACAGATTTCTATAATCTGTAAAATCACGGAACGAATCTGCGCAACCTACGACTAGTCGAAGGGGAGCTATGACTGGTCGTACTACGACTGGTCGAACAATCCCTACGACTGGTCAAAGGGTCCGAACATGAAAAACTGAGCTCGCTGGACTTCGACTCGTGCAAGCCACGACCAGTCGAGCAACTCCTACGACCGGTCGAAGGACCCCACGACCGGTCGAGCAACACCATAATCATATTTAAGACATCTCCTAACAACCGTAATGTCTAGAGAGATAACTAGGCTGGTGTTGGTCCCCTCCTCGACAAAGTACAGCAGCCCATTCCGACCGAGCTAAAGGATCTGCGCATCAAAGATTATTTTAGGGAGGGTGGGGCCTCTTCCCCTGTCCTTATTGTTCACGTTCTTGCCATAGGAGATCATTAATGCCATCTTCTATGGTGGCTACTGCACCTCAGATGACCCGGATTCGCCTTACTGGCCCCTCGATCCGTCTGGCCAGTTTACTGTTCGTTCAGCTTGGCAACATGGGTGGACTCCTAGGCCGCACGTAAACTGGTTTAGTAGGATTCTCTTCCCTCAACTGCCCCCTAAATTGTCATTGCTGGTCTGGAAGTTGATCAAGGGTGTTATTCCGGTTGAGTCAACGGTCCAAGCCAAAGGAGTTCACCTCGCATCTCGCTGTGTCTGCTACAATGGAATCGCATCTCAAGGGCCAACGAATGAAATGTTAAATCATCTTTTTCTTCTCAATGCCAGGGCGAAGGCGTTGTGGGACCATTTTGCCGTTATTTTTGGGAGATCTCTCATGGGGGCTTCTTCTGTTGAAGCCAGACTGGATCAATGGTGGAGTGGCTCTCCTCCCAGGGGCTAGGCAAAGACCCTGTGCAAACTAGCCCCCTGCATCATCATCTGGGAACTGTGGAAGGGTAGAAATCAGGCTAAATTTGAAGGCTATTCCCCCTTCATCCAGGTTCAAATTTCGTGGGTTAGCGGTTGGCTTTTCGCTATCTCTAACAGGTGCAATCCCTCCAGCGCTCGCACCATGCCTGTCCTCTGTCCCCCTATGTTGGGTCACACTATCTCTGCTCCTGCGGCTGGAACGTGCACCTGATCAGATGGAACAAACCTCCGGTCAGATGGGTTAAGATTAATGTTGATGGGTCTTCCAGGGGAAATCCTAGGCTAGCCGGGGGTGGAGGGATTTGTAGAAGTGATACTACAGGCTTCATATTCGCTTTTACTGCGGGTTATAGTTGAGCATCCAACACTCGAGCAGAGTTAAGAGCAATTCATGATGGGTCGTTCATTTGTCTCCAAAGGGGGTTCTCTCAGATTCTTGTTGAATCAAATTCCCTGCTTGCGATCAACCTTCTTTCAGGGGCCAACAAACCGGGGTGGAAATGGAAATATTGGCTGGGCGGGATCAAAACCCTTTAGATAAGAGGGGATATTCAGTTCATTCACACCTTCCGTGAAGGGAATGGCCCGGCTGATAAGATGGCTAGGATGGGCAGCAGATCCCAAGCCCCTTCCCTGTTCCTCTCGGTGGAAGATTTGCCTGGGGAGACGAGGGGCCTTATCTTTCTTAATAGGGTGGGTATTGGCTCGATTAGGGGCTAGCCCCCTATCTGGGTGGTCTTTTGTTTCGGCCCGTTTTTGGTTTCATGTAGGCCTCTTTTTGCTCCTGCCGATCCAAGGTTTTAGACTTTCGTTTATAAAAATGCTCGATCATAGATGATGGGTTGCCCCTTGCCATTGTTGTGGATCTGGGGCAACCCGAAGTACAATCAGTGTAATCAGCTTCTTTTGAAATGAAAATAGCGATTGTTAAAAAAAAAAAAAAAAAAAAAAAAAAAAAAAAAGACCACTATATTGGTTTATTTCTTGAGGATTTGCTGGTTAATGTTTATATTGAACCTTGCTGACCTAATCAGAGATCACTTAAGCTTTTCTTGTTGGGTCATATGAGATAGTGATATGAGTGGTTGGTGATGGTCAAATGAACCACCTAGGCACTGTTTATATAGGCTAGGATGACTGGATGTTTTGTCTAGGGTCATAACTCCATATGACCATTTTTGGCCGTTGGTCATCTCAACATGCATTGTTGCTATCCACTTTTTTATATCTTTGTCTTTTAGAGCTTTCTAAAAAGTATTAGATGAATCCTCCTCTTTTGTAATGATATATAACAAATGCTACATTTGAGTCATCTATGTTTCACAACAGTAACTTGTGATCCCTTAGTAGATTTCTCCTGACAGGTGGGTGTTCCACCTCTTCCTGTACCTCTATCAATGACTCAGGCTCTTCAAGTATTTCACCATTATTTGCTTCAACATTAATTGCTGATTTTTATGTTTCCTTATGCTCATTCTTCTGAAATAAGGAACCTTCATAAAACTTAATGTCCTAGCTAAATATGATTTTTCATGAAACCACAACATACAATTTGTATCATTTCGGCCCATCACTATAGCCAACAAAAATGCACTTCTTAAACCTTTGGTCTAGTTTTTCTCTCTCAACTGACGGTATATGAGAGTAAGTATCACAACCAAATATCCACAGTCTTAAGTAATCAACTACATGACCACTCTATAGCCAGCCGTGGAGATGGCCTCAGCCCATATCTCCTTGCCCAACCCAAAATTACTCAACATACTTTGGGCCCTTTCCAAAAGAGTCTAATTTATATATTCAACTATACTATTTTGTTTTGGTGTATGCCTCAATATCCCCTCATTCTTAAGTATTGGCAAAAAAAAAATTAGAAGTAAATTCTCCATCATTGTTTGTCCTCATAATTTTCACCTTCCTCACTGTTTGTTTTATAATCATTACCTTCCATGTCTTGAAAGTAGCAAATATATTAATTTATATTTCAAATAATAAACTCAAACCTTTATAAATAAATCATCAATAAATGTAACAAAGAATGAAAACCCTTATCCAGAAACAATAGGCAATGACCTTCACACATCTGAATACACATAGTCAAGTTAACCTTTAGTGACATGTTTTTCAATTTTAAAGCTTAACCTTGATTTTTTTTTGGATATGTAATGCTCACATATATCTAAATCAAAACTTTTAAAGTGAAAAATTAAACAACAATCAAGAAGTATCTTCATACCGTACTCGCTCATGTGGCCTAAGCGTGCATGTCACAAATGTGCCAACATGGACTCTGCTACAGATGTTGTAGAACCACTCGATATACTATTCATGATCAACTTGTAAATATTTTCGCTCCTCTATACTTTCATAACTATGACTGCTCCTTTTAAAACCTTTAGGACACATTCATAATTGGCGAACTTTCACCCGATTGCATGTAAAGCTCCCAGAGATATTAGATTCTTATTCAAATTCCAAATGTACCTTATATCAGTCAGAGAATTCTCCATATCATTAAACTTCTTGAAGCGAATAGAAGCAATTCTTACCATCTTACATGCATGATCATTGCCCATAAGAACTGGGCCACCATCATACTCGTTATATGTGGTGAACCAATTTTGACAAGGACCCATACGATATGTTGCCCCATATTCAAAATTCACTCCTGATATAAGTAACCAATCTTGGACACTAACAATACATCACAAGCATCGGATCCTTCACCTAATTTCACTTGATGTCTTCCTTCAGTGAATCATCTAATTTCTCATCCTTCTGGGTTTTAGGATATTGACAGTCCTTCATATGTCCCACCATCTGATAATTTCAATAATTTAACTTGCTTTTACCTTTCGACTTGGATCTAAATCGCGACTTCCCCTTCTCTCGCATAGATGATCTTACCCGAGAAAATAATGTATCCGTAGAAGTACTTACACCTCTGCTCTTTCTTTTCAACTACTTTAAATGAAGAGCAAAGATAATAGTATTGATTTCCAAGGTATTCTACCATAGCCCAGAGTATCAACTAGATACTCGTAGAACTTTGGGAGAGATGTCAATAAAATTAGGACTTTGTCTTCTTTATTAACCTTCACCTCCACAGTTGTTAACTTCCAAACTAGCTTATTGAAGACATTAATGTGCTCAGAGAGATCCAACCATTTCGCCATCCTCATAGTATAAACTAGCTCTTCAGATATAAACAATTGGTAAGGAACTTCGTCATGTAATTGCTCTCTATCTTCGTCCATAAGCCCATAATAGTCGTCTTATCGATAGCATTTTAAAAGACTTCATCAGCCAAATACAATTGGATTGTGTAAATCACCCTCTAATGAAGTTCATCCCAATCCTCTTCCTTCATAATTAAATTTCATATGTTTTGTTTTTTCAAGAAGTCCATGTTGCAGTCATTGCTGAACTCGGAGGACTTTCATCTTCAACCTCCATAGTTCATAATTATTTGTACCTGTGAATTTCTCTATCTCAAATTTTACATTTGATTCCCTCCTTACCATGTTTCTAAATTCAAACCTACATCCCAACCTTAATCTCTGATGGGCATAAATACTCCTTAATGAGTATGGAAGTAACCTTAGATATGAATTAAATAAGTGATATAGAAAGAAAAATTCAAGAAAACACAGAGAACACATGAATTTTACATGGAAAACTCTTGTGGGAAAAAATCTATGGCACAAAGCAACAATCAATCCACTATATGAGAAGAATTACAAGAACAACTTATAGATAGAAACCATGGATCCCTTCAAAACCCTTTATCTCTCAAGCTCCTCATGTTCTTAAAATGTCTTAACCCTAATATCGAATTAGGAGTCATATTTATACACTCCGTGCAGAATTATAAATAAAACCTGCACTTACGCATATTGTTCGGTCGAATCAGACATAACCTTCGGTCAAATTAGACAAAACCGACATTCCTCGAGAGGACTGAGTGTCGAATCGAAAACACGTAAAACATCATAGCGAGCAATATGGCCAAAATCAGAATTTTCAATTAAATTGAGAGTGGCTTCGATCAATTCGAAAATTACCTTTCTTTGCATTGGATTAAAGGCACTTGATCAACAAAATATCTATTTAGAATTCTAATCTTTTATAATTTATACTTGGTCAAATTGAGTCGAGTCTAGCTGACTGTTGAAGCACAAAAAATATTTCATCTCATTGCGTGTCCATTGCATTGGTTAGAGAATTCTATGGTGCAGATCTTTCTAAGGGTTTGTGCACTCCTCATTCGGTAAAAAGGAGTGAATGAGGGTATTTCGGTAAAAAGGTGTGAATGTGGGTATTTCGGTAAAAAGGAGTGAATGAGGGTATTTTAGTAAAAATGAGTAAATGGGGGTATTTTGGTAAAAAGGAATGAATGAGGGTATTTTGGTAAAAAGGTGTGAATGAGGGTATTTCAATAAAAATGAGTGAATGAGGGTATTTTGATAAAAAGGAGTGAATGAGAGTATTTTGGTAAAAAGGAGTAAATGGGGGTATTTCGATAATGAGGGTATTTCGGTAAAAAGGAGTGAATGAGGGTATTTCAGTAAAAAAGAGTGAATGAGGGTATTTTGGTAAAAATGAATGGATGGACTTTGCCTTGTATGAGGGGAGGAAGTGAGGTTCTTATCTTAAAAAGGGAGGTACACCATCATTTAAAGAAAAGTGGTTGAACACCATTGTTTAAGAAAGAAAGCTAGTTGTTGTCTTAAGGGAGGAAGTGGTGGTGATCACCACTGTTTAAGGGAGGAAGGAGCTTGGGAGGCCTATAAATACCACCTCCTCACTCCTCATTTGAACAAGAGACAAGAGAGAGAGAGAGAGAGAGAGAGAGAGAGAGAGAGAGAGAGAGAGAGGAAGAAAGAAGAGAAATTTGTCCACTTAAAAGCCTTGTGCATTGGAGTGCTATGCGGCGCACAACATGTTCACCGCACAACCCATGCCAAAGACACTTGAGCACAACACCCTATAAAGATTCTTGTGCACAACATCCTCCAAAGGTTGTCCACACAACCTAGCTCCTTCCAAAAGGATTAGCGCACAACCTCTTTGTCCTAACACAAAGCCTTAACGCTACTTCTTAAGGAGTTTTGATATGTTTTGTCTTAAAGCTCTCCAATGTGCGCCATATCTCAAGGAGTGCATTGTGTGCTTGTCCTAATGACATGCATTATGCGCCATACCTCAAGGAGTGCATTGTGCGCTTGTCCTAATGACATGGATTGTGCGCCATATCTCAAGGAAAGCATTGTGCGTCTGTCCTAATACAAGTGTTGTGTTCCACTTTCAAAGGGAGATATATCTTAATACAAGTGTTGTGCACCACTTTCAAAGGGAGCTATGTCCTGATATAAGTGTTGTGTGCCACTTTCGCCACTTTCAAAGGAACTTCTATCTTAATACAAGTGTTGTGTGCCACTTTCAAAGAGAACCTTGTCCTAGAGCTAAGTGTTGTGCGCCACTTTGTAAGGGATTTTCTCCTAAAGTCACGCCATTCTTCAGGGACTTTGTGCGCTCCACCTTTGGAGAAGGCTTTGCGCGCTCCACATTTCAAGGGTGTGCGCTTCACATTTCAAAGGACGTGCGCTCCACATTTCAAGGTTTTGTGCGCTCTACATTTCAAGGGTTGGGCGCTCCACATTTCAAGGATGTGCGCTCCACATTTTAAGGGATGCGCGCTCCACATTCCAAGGATGTGCGCTCAACATTTCAAGCGATGCGCACTCCACATTTCAAGGGTTTGTGTGCTCCACATTTCAAGGGTGTGCGCTCCACATTTCGAGGGATGTATACTCCACATTTCAAGGGACGTGCACTCCACATTTCAAGGGTTGTGCGCTCCACCTTCAGAGGAAAATGAAGAAAATGTGAAGTACAGAAAGAGAATTCTAGAAGAAAGAAGAGTTTGTCCATACGACTGAAAGGATAAATGGAAAGACGATCAATGTCTATCATACAACCAAATTAAGGATTTCAAGTCTGCACAAGTCATCTGCCTTTGCGATGAACCTATCTAAAATAAGTTACTTATCTAGTATTGTAAGTAGAAAAAGTAACTTATTTGGTAGTATTCAAATGAGGATCGTAAGTTGTTTAAGATAAGTTACTTATGTCATAAGTAACTTATCTTAGTTTTTACTTATTAAGAAGATAAGTATGTTTGGTAAACAACTTACTTACCAGTTTCTTGTCTCTTTCATCTCTCCTATACCTCTCTTCACCAACTTATAAAAAGTAGAAAAGCTTTTAAAAAATAATTGAAGTGATTAAGTTCTTTTAAGTAAAAAAGTATCATAAACCAAACTTAGTTTATCTAAAATAAGCTACTTGTCTACTGTTGTAAGTAGAAAAAGTACCTTATTTGGTGGTATCCAAATGGAGATTTTTAGTTGCTTAAGATAAGTTATTTATGTCATAAGTAACTTAGATAAGCTTTACTTATTAAGAAGATAAGTATGTTACGTAAACAACGTACTTATTAGCTTCTCCTCTCTTTCATCTCTCTTGTGCCTTTCTCAACCACTTATGAAAAGTAAAAAAGTTAAAAAATAAATAAATAAATAAAAATTAACTGAAATAATTAAATATTTTTAAGTAAAAGAGTTATTTATAATTAATTATAAACAAAAGTTACTTATATAAAACAAGTTACTTATCTACTGCTATAAGTAAAAATAGCAACTTATTTGGTGGTATCCAAACGGGCCCTTGGTAACTGATCTTTATGGTGGGGCTGACCATCTTTGGAAACGGCATGTTGGCAGGATCAACAGACCTGTATGATAAATTATTGCATCGTCACTTGGTAGGGGAGCAGTTCCCGATCGATCTGAGTTTCCTGGTGACTCGGCTTGAAATATCATTGAATCGAGTTGACGCACGGCCAGATTTTTCAGTCAAGCCACTCTGTTTTTTGGAACTACAGTCGTGTGAATTTTTATGTGGCCCAATCATCCTTCATATCATCTCAGTAGACCATACAATTGGAGGGTTCAACATCCTGGTGCAACGGGGCATGTATAGTGACTTAAATAATGCACCCAATCCGCACAAGTGGACCCCATCTTTTGGTAATCCATATCATTGAACTGATGGGACTGCTATAACATCACAGATTGGTGAGACTAGTTGCTTAGGAGGAATTAACAGAAAAACCAAAAAATAAAAAGCAAAACAAAACAAAACAAAACAAAAAGATAATCTTTTTCCTTAATATACTTTTTCTACTATTTAAACTGCAAGAAAATCCATGAGATAATCATTAACCTATAATATATATATATATATATATATATATATATATATATAGAAAGAGAGAGAGAGAGAGAGAGAGAGAGAGAGAGAGAGAGAGAGTCATGCTCACCTCGTGTCATGGGCACAAAATCCACATGACGCACTCTATGAAACCCTTAGGGCTCAACTTTCAACCAAAACTCTGGTGGGTCGTAGCAAAAAGAGGGACAAATCAAGAGAGAAAACTGTTTTTAGCCATGGCCCACTAAACTTTTTCATATGTAAAAGTTAGGCCATAGAGGTTTTATGGGGTGAGACTAACTAGTGCACATGTGAGCACTTCAATATAGGGAGAGGCATGCTCACGTGTCATGGGCCTCTAATCCAAACAATCCATGTGATGCGGCATTAAAGTAAAAGTCAGCCCTCGGGATTTTATGGGGTGATGCATCACATGGACCGTTCAGATTTTGGACTTACATTGTGTATGATGAGTTCTCCAAAAGTTTTCATGATGAGAATTAGTGTGCAGCTGTGTGTGTGTGTGTGTGTGTGTGTGTGTGTGTGTGGGCTTCTCTTATGAGCGCTGTTTAATAAATTTAGGATTTTTGCTTTTTTCAATAAGCAAGACCCTTAAATGAAATTTGCAAGTGTATGATGACCCAAAAATAATAATTACAGTTATCTATATCTCCACTTTAGATTCCATGTACAAAGATAAGCCCTTCCCCTTCTTAACAGAGTGGCCACATGGAGAACGGATAAAAAGATCATTGTCTTCCTTCAAAGTCATCGATTAGGCAGAGTATTTCAGTGCTTTAAGGGTTTCAATTGACGTAGAGCCAGACTACTGAGGTTAGGCAATTGGCGAGAGCCACTGCTGGAAAGTTCCAAAAGCTAACAAGGGAATCCGTAGATAGAAGAATGAAGAGAGTGAGAGCTCTTGAACAATCTCAGGAATCACAAATGGCATGAATGTTGATAGGACAGCCCAAAGAAGTATTTATAGTTATGGAAGAATGTTATTTCCCACCCAAAAGGCAGTAACATGGTTATTTTATACCTAAAAGTTTGTTAAGTGATTATGAACATGCATCGCATTCCTACTCAAAAGTCCTCGGACACTAACAGCTATGACGTGGGTCCACACTAACAACTTGCAAGAGCATATCGCTCTGCGCTAAGGCCAGAGCAGTCTGCAAAATCTTTAGCCTAGATTGGCCTCAAGTAAAATTCGATGTCGATGAAGATAAACTGATGGCTCCAAACATCCATTTTCATGGTGCAAGCACAAAAGGCCAGTCAATTCAAGTACCCTTGTATCAAAAATAAACACCTAGAGTGACATTCCAACAGATGGCATGCCTTTTACGACCAGATGAAGAGGGGGCAGAATAGGTGTGGCCCCGGCCTCACCCAAGACAGTGCACCCGTGGGCCCACCTTGATGTATGTATTCTATATCTATGTTGTCCATATGTTTTTCCATATCATTTTAGGGCAGCCCAAAAATTAATTAGATAAAAATCTCAGGTGGACCATACTATATGAAACAGTGGTGACTGAACACTACATTAAAAACTTCCTAGGGCCCACCGTAATGTTTCTGTAACATCTATTTTCCATCTAACCTGTTGATGAGGTCAAAAAAATCTGGATGAAAGAGAAAATAAAAATAAAAACAAATATGGCCTTGATCCAAAAGTTATGTGGGCCACAATAAGTTTTTAATGGTCAATCACCAGTTTCCCATGGTATGGTCAACCTGAGATTTGGGTCTGCTTTATTTTCGGGCTCATGCCCTAAAATGATCCGCCAAAACAGGACAGCATGGATATGGAATACATACATCAAGGTGGGCACGGTCTCATGTGAGGCTGGGGCCTCGCCTAAGTCTGAAGCAACAATCAAAAGAAAAAGTCATTAATAGAGTGGCTAAAAATGCTCCACAATGCAATGTTTCTATGGAAATTGGTTGGTACATTGTCTTAGATGTCGAACAATCTCACAGGCAGTTGAAAAATAACATTAATGAAGCTCACCACCTTAAGAAAGGGCCAAGTCTCCATCATAGACATTTCACACATCTACCGTGATCAGACTGAGTGAAGATAACCTTGTTTCAACACTGATCTTGGTATCGATTCCCAAGTAGGGTGTGTGTACTCACGTGCTAACCAATAAATAAAAATGGTGATCAGACCATTGATTTGGTAGGTACCCATGTAGATGGACCATATCTCAAAACTCATGACCTGACCCCCCATTCAAGTATGTTTTTTTTGTTACATTTCTCACAGTCGTCCATTAGCAACCAATTAGAACAATTGCACGTAAACTCATACATCAAACAATTACAACAATTGCAAATAAACTCATACGTACAAACAAGCAAAAATGGTCTAAACTGAGGCAAGAATCCAAAACATGATGAGAGATGATATTTCAATCAACGCCCAACTCATGAAGGCAAGGAAGACTGAAATCTGGAAATTTTGGCACTCCAACAAATTACAATATCCCAAATCTCTGTCATATAAGACCACTATCCCTGCAGACGCGCAGGCCGCTGCAAGTGACAGTGTTGCTGTAATCTGTACACATAAATTGCAACATATGTTATATAGTTAATGTGCTTATCAAAAAATACAGTACTTTTAAGAAATATAGAATTAAAGGCTCAAAGATGACAAACCCAATCTCCCACGACAAAGAGGCTGATCAAGATAGGATTGTGCAGGATCTTCTTTCTCGCCAATGCATATGCATCCAAGCATGCAAGCCCCAGGCACCAGACAACTTGCAAGCCCATAGAGGCCATAAGATAGCTGCAAAGAGGGATGCAGCCTCTGATGTGAGATTGATCCTTTCTAAAAGTAATGAAAGCTTTTGTTTTGTAAACATGCAACCGTATAATTGACAGGATCATAATTGAATCCAATATGTGATATAGTTCAGCATCATTTAATCTTCCATGGAAACATGGCAGCCTAAAATCTAACAGTATGTTGGTATGAATGGAAACTAACTGTGCACTACAAAGAGAGACATATGGGGGAATATGGCATAGTTCAACCAAAAACCCAACTCAACTCGATAAACAGCTGTGTCCGGTCAAGTCTTCGAGTCAACCCAGTTTTTTCCCAACTTGATTCAATATTGAATAATTAAATTAATGACTAATTTACAATAATAAAAGATATTTTTAAATGTTTATAAGAATTTTTTTTTTTTGTTTAAAGGTGACATTTAGCAAAATCTCAGAGAGTGGCACATTGGTAGATGTTGTACACTCTCTACTTCCTTGCTGTCATCTGCGATCGCATATGCCTTTTTTTTTAGAAGGATTGCATATGCCTTTTTTTTTAGAAGGATTGCATATGTGATCCACGGTAGCATACGATGACATACTTTTTTGTGAGATACGTATGTGATCGCATATGCAAGTATGTGATGGCATACTTTGCAAGTTGTGCTTCTTTTTTTATGTAAATTAAGTTATAAGTTGTAATTTATAAGTTGTTCAAGTTATCCGTTATCATCCATCATTAAAAATTTTATGTTCGAAGTTTTTAATAATTAATTCTCTCTTAATGTAATATGTTGCTTGTTTTGTTAATTTTTAGGTTTTTTTTTTTTTTTTTTGAAAGGTGAGAAACACACTCTTACACCCCCCGCACACGCATGGGTTCTTGAACGCATGAACTCAGAGATGAGATACACAATGTCTACCACTGAGCCAAGAGTAGTGACCCATTAATCTTTATGTAAATATAATAAAAGTAATTGAATATATAACTTATTTTATAGATGGTTTAATAGTCTCAAACACTAAAAAATAAATAAATAAATAAATTTTAAAAAAAAAACAAAAACAAAACAAAACAAAACACTAATCCAATCATTTGTAGTAATTAGATATAGTTTTTACTAAATTTTTAGATTTTTTTCGATTTTTCACTTTTTTTTACATATTTTTAATTTTTTTCAAAAAAACACAAAAAAGCCAGAGCAATATATGATGGCATATGTGAACAGCATATGCCAATCGCATACGATGGCATATGCAATTTGACAACATTGCTCTACCTAGAGGTGGCGAGTTAAAATCTCACACTCCACATTTTCCTTCTATCAGAAAGCAGCAATTTGAATCACACCGAGCCATGTCAAGTTGGGCCGACTCAACAAGTCATAACTGAGTACTCAACAAGTCATAACCGAGTCCTGCTGTTGAGTGAGTTTCTTGGCGACTTTACACGAAATTATCATCTTGTTGAGTGGTTGAGTTGAGTCATCAAGTTTTAGAAGTGTGGAATGTGGCCTCCCTCTCTCCCTCCTCTCTCCCTTTTTAGGCTTCAAAAAGAACGGAAAAAAAAAAAAAAAAACATCCTCTCTCAAGGGAACGACCAGATGGATTCGACACCACAGGAATGACCACATGGAATCAAAACCATGGCATGTTAACATCAAGTGGGGAATTATCACACAGAGTCAACTCCGCGGTAAGTTAACATGGAGTTGAGATGTTTGGGGCCCACCACAATGGGTGTTTGCATCCAAACTCTGCATCAAGAGCACCCCACCATGACAATGGGATGCCCCAAAAATCAGATGATCATAAACTCAGGTGAGCATCACACCACAGAAAACAATGTAAAACAGCACCCAAAACCTATAAATTCAAGTGCCCTTACCCAGCTAATGATTTCACTGGCCTGATTTCTGGGGCATCCCATTTTCGTGGTCACAGAAAACAATGTAAAACAGCACCCAAAACCTATAAATTCAAGTGCCCTTACCCAGCTAATGATTTCACTGGCCTGATTTCTGGGGCATCCCATTTTCATGGTCACACACACACACACACAGACACACACACACACACACGCACGCACACACACACGCACACACACACGCACACGCACGCACGCGCGCGCGCGCGCACCCACGCACGCATTTCTACCAGAACCAGGTGCACCAATCATTACAGAGTTCACAACATAGGAAAGAATCCAAAATTAAGATCCTAAAACAGTATGTATGCATAAATGAATTTTTGTATGCAATATGCATTCATGTGCATGTACGTACTTGTGTATCAATGAAGGTGCATGTTCACATGCGAGAAACAATGTGAACAAACAGCGCAAACTAGAAAGAATGCCCAAGATATTATCATATAAAAGTGCAGGTGTGTGCATGCATCTATGTTTGTGCCGAAGTCTAGAGCGATAAGTCAACACACTGAAAAGAATGCGCCGAAGTCCAGAGCAACAAGTCAACACACTGAAAAGATTGCACAAGCAAGCACGAATGCATGACCAGCCACGCACACGCACACACGTGCACACACATATCAGAACCAGGGAGCTTCAGGAAATGTGAGCGAGCAGATAGCTTTGATTATATTTCCCTCAAAGTGCTAAGGTGATTCCCATGACGAGAGATTTTAGAGGCAATTCAAGGCTACATGCCAAAGTGGGTCTCCATGAACATGCCCGAATCAGACTGGTTCACTCATCAGGTGGGCCACAAATGTATAAGAAAAAAGGATGCTTGAAGAAAATTAGACCCACAATCTATATACATTCCGCCCACCTAATGGATAGGGCAGTTTGGTTCTGAGGCCAAGACATGTTCACTGCAGGCCCCACCTGATAAGTGGCCTGGATCTCATTCAATTGTGCCACATTGGCACATGTGCCAGGGATCGCCTCTTCAATTTCTCACAGTGCAAATCACCATAGATTTCTCAATTATCCAATAAGGCTATTCAAAGTTAACACTAGTGTCCAAAGTCTTACCATGTCAAAATTCAGTCTTTGAAATCTTTAAAAACCAAAATGAAGAAAGATATTTATGCTACTGCCTTGGGACAGTACAAAGATTTACTCATAAATGTGTAACACTACAATCTGAAAAACAACTTCATATGCTGCCCTTTCAGCATCCAGTGGGAGAAGAACAGCATCACCCAAATCCCTTCTTTTAAAAAAACCAAATATCAGTACGGGAACACCATAAATCAAATCACTTTGTATTTTTGCCTTCTGTTTGTTTTACTAATATGGTACTGTTGGAAATGAGAAGGCTCCACAAAATGCATGACAGAATCAAAGATCTCTTCATGTACCTCACAAGGCATGACTCAACACTCAGGGTGAAACTTTGGATAATACCATTCAGATTTTCTGTTTGTACAAGTGATGCCCCATGGTCCAGTGATCCAAACAGCTAATGTTATGGGCCCTAACATGGATGGCGCATGCACCAAAAATCTCCCAGATCATATCTCTTCAATAAGTGGCCAACTAATAGATAGTTAAGAAAGAAATACAGCAACCGTTCCCATTCAACCAAATAAAGGACAAATATTCCATACCTAGAATGGATGGGCCACCTAACATGAGGCCAAGCATATCAACCATTTTTATTGCTGAGCCATGGACCCCACTTGTCCAAACTGAAACAAAGATACCATACAAACTCTCAACCCGAGCATCATACAATCCTCGTAATTGATCAATAGATCCTAGTCAGAAAAGTGGAATTGAAAGGAGAAATAAAAACAGAAAAACATGGAGATAAATGTTTTTTTTTTAATTCATGATGTTTGACTATGTCCCCATTAGAAGACAGTCGGAGACATTCTAGGACACCAGCATGCAGGACCTACACCATGTTGAGCTTATCATCGTCAAAGTCAGAGCAGTGTTGTTCTCGATTTAAAGCAGATGACAAAAATTGCCAGGTCAGACTATTATGTTATGTGTTACTGTGTTTCTAAAATGGTGGTGACTCATCCACTGTATGTGGCATACATGTGCATCTATCCAGATGGTCAAATCATGGGCTGAAGCATTGCCCAAAATCACATTGGTCAAACACTCGTAACAATCTGAGATCAGCTGTTGAACTTGGATTGCTGAATGCTGACCATTTTCTTTTTAACCTTCCATTTGATGGCCAGCTTTTGGATGATTAGGATTTCCAATCAGCGTCACTCCCGAATATGTTCCATCCACAACAGGAAAAATCATTTGGACAGCCTTGATTAACATACATTTGTACCATATGTGAAGTAGATGAATCACCATCATTTTAGTAGTGGAAAGTGCACATGGACGTCCCGTCTTCTTCACCACATGATGTATCATACATCAGGACCTCAATTGAAGCAAGGTTTATGATACGATTCGCCTGAGGCACCCCTCTATTCAAATTTTTTTTTTACGACATTGGGTGTCCCCACCCCATTTTTGAGACGAGACTATTCCCTGCAAATGCGTGCAATCAACTGTGACCACCCCCTCTATTCAATTTGACTTTCTGAAATGGAAAAAGGGCATATAACAGTAACAAAAAAATCATCATTTATCAATACATCAGACTGGCGGTTCTGTCCTGTAAAATCAATCATTGTTGTTATTAGTCAAGATAATTTCCCAAGGCTCTCTAACATCTCAAATACCATTCTCACATCAACAGTCGTATGTGTTCTATTCAGTACTATGAGCCAAGACTCATTGCCTTTGTGCTTGTTACAAAAATCAACACATGATTACAAGAAACACTGGAAGATTGTGTTGTATTCATTGATAATGACACATCTATACAGAGAGAATGTATCTTATCAGAAATGAGGAGATAGCCTAGCATTTAATGTAATCTAATCTAGGAAATACTCCCAAGATACAAAAAGATTAGAGGGAATTAGGAGGTGTGACCACGGGTCTGGTGATTGCAGAGAGACATAGGATGTTCTGAGATGGTGGCTACTGATTCTGGTGAAGAAGATACATAGGATGTTTGCAGTTATCGGATTTGACGAGAGCAAAAAATATGATGGCAGCAAATAGCAGTAGACAGTGGATTGAGAGGAGTCAGATGGTGGTGGAAATAGAGCTAGTGGTGGCAGCGGCAACAGAGGTGGTCGTGGCAATAGGCGGATCTACAAGGTGGATTCGAGCGATGGGTGCAGGCAGCATTCCAAGACGATCACTGATCAGGTGATGGCAGATTGGAATTGAGAGGGAGAAGGTGGATTGAGTGTAGAAGGTGCATAATGCAGAGGCATTTTCACACCGGCCTCAAGTGAGGTGGCCTATGAGATGCAGGGGCACACTCAGGGTGGGCAGCCCGTGTTAGGCGGAACCCATGTGATTTGGGGCCCACAAGGGGGTGGAACACGTGATTTTGGGCCCACGAGGAGGGTTTAGCCAAGGACCTAACCCACGGATGCAGGGCCTGGGCTATGAGATGAAGGGATTAATTCGCCATCCTCTATCAGTTCAAGCTTTTAGAGTAAGTGGTTAATTGCCCTGCATCAGTGCGTCACAGGCGCTGGATCAGGTGACTGATGACATGACGCATGGAGGTCATCGAAGATGGTGACGACAATGATGGTAGAGCTGCAAACAACAGGGCAAGATTGTTGATGATGTCGGTTGTGGAGTTGCAGCACCAGAGATGACAGTCCACAGGCAGATTTGAGGTCAGTGGAAAGCCGGATAGCTGGAGTTTTCATCGGAGGGTGGTTGCAGAGCTAACATCAGTGTGCATAAGAGGTGGTTTCAGGCGGCGCCCAATGACATGTACATGAAAACTTTGGACTTCAGCCAGTGGTGTGAGCTCGATTAATGTAGCAGCATGTTGGGATGGTCAGACATGGTGTCGAGAGATCAGCTAGATGCTAGTGGTTTTGAGATGGCTTCGGTTGGTTTGGTCAGAAGGTGGATGGGTTTTTTGTTTCGGACATGGGTTCAGATCAGTAACAAGTAGATCTGACATGGGGTAGTGGTGTTGGGTTCAGGACGCTAGGATGGGTGCTGAATCTGGAAACTCTGTATTTGGTTCTGTAGAAGACGGAGCTGAGTCTACAGCTGAGAAGAGGCCCGACACTCGACCAGAGATGCAGATCGAATAGTTGGATCTGATGAGAGAACCAATGCTGATCAGAGATCTGTGGTGATGAAATGGCAAAATAACGTGATTTGAGTGGCAGAGAGATGAAGAACATCATCTGATGTATGGCAACAATAAATTGAGGAAAATGAACAATGTTGAGATTAACAAATTCATCACATGCAGAGATGAGTTTCGGGGTTTTTATCACAATCGCAATCAATGTTAGACAGTTGCTACGAACAATGAATGAATGAAATGAGAAGGGACGGAGGAAGATAAAAGGTTATGATCAGCGCCAGATTATGGCTCTGATACCATGATAGATTAGAGACTACATTGTGAAAATTGTGTTGTATGCACTGATAATGACCCATATATATACAATAGAGAATGTATCTTACCAACTCTTATGAGATAGAGAACTCCAAAGATACACCAAGATTATACTAATTTATTCTAACACTTGCAAATATCAAGAATTCTCACTTCAATTTCCCATTTTCTTTTATGCTACAGGCTACTATGTTACTTTTTTGTTTTCATGAAATAAAACTTTTTTTTTTCTTTTTTTCTTTTTTTTAGCTTGTTAGTGCACCCACTGTCAGTTCACACTTCACTCTTAGCCACCCCCGCTAGGGAATCAATACCAAGACCTCAATGTTGAAATGAAGTGTCTTTCACTCAGTCTACCACTTGAGCTATGGATCTGGGTGTTGAAATAAAACTATTTGTGCATCCTCTTATTGAATCCCTTTTCCCTCTTTTTGTTTCTCAGTTTGGTGACTATAACAGTTCTTTTCTGAATTTTCGAAGAATTCTTGCGCCATATAATTGAAATTCACACAATGCTAAAGCAAATTGGACTCTGATACCAATTTGGTGTCATTCAAAAGTTGCACCTCTTCTCTCATTTTTCTTCTACTAAACAATTTCAGAACTTCCAATGTAGCATCCTTGAAGTGAGACTAGGAGAGAATCCTTCAAATGATCTCATTTTGATTTATCTCTGTGATAAGTGACGTAATGAGGTGTAGGGGTGCAACTCTGGCAAGTTGGGCAAGTTTAAGGGTGGTCAACGTGAGCCGGACCCAACCTTAACAGGACCCAACCCGCGACCTGACTTGGCCTGAATTCCAATCCAAGAGACACAACCTGAAATTCCTCTAGGCTCAACCCCAAAATTGACCCGACCTGACCCATACATGTGATTATTCCCAACACAAATTAATGGGAATGGACTTTACATATCAAGTTGGTGTTTTCCAACCCTAGGCCTACCCATGACCGTGGCAACCCAATCCAAACTCTGGTTGGATCATCAGGTTTAGTTTGACTGGAACCCTAGTTGCAGCTGGTGGGGTTTCCATAAGAAGAAGGGTGCAAATGAAGCATTCATAACTAGTTACTTCAAATCAAACCTTCCAATCAATTCATTGAATATATCTACAACTAGATCTTTACTTCTGGCAGATAATGTTGTGTCCCTGGAACAGTTACTCACATAAGAAGCAACAATCTACTTTTGTGTTTGTTACCTTCATGGATGGCATAACTGTCACAACTGTGGTTGTGCCTTCGTTATACCGATGCATTGCCATATGCCTTTAGGGGGGAATTTTTCCATATTCCCAAATGGCAATTTTAGCCAAGTCAGCTCGCATACGTAGTGGTGCTGTGGTGGTCATTGAACCATATTCAGCTTGAGTACTTGATACTGCAGGCCAATTTTTCTCTTCCATGAAACTTTAAGTTGTCTCCTTTAGATATACAAAACCCCAATTGTCAATTTCCCATCATCAGCAAACCTACCCTAGCTTTCATCAGTATACAATTTCACATTAAAACTGGCATTAACCAACAAAAATATGGCTTCCATGCATATTTGAAATAGCTTTCATCAGTATACGATTTCACATCGAAACTGGTATTAGCAAACAAAAATAGCCAAGCAAAGGATTCTATAGACAGTACAGATGGGTATCTTTTGGAATCAAGTATGAACCTTCCGTGGTAACAATTTCAACAACAACTACCAGACCTAGTGATGGTAAGATAAATCAGCTGTCCAACTAGTCTTCCGTACGTCATTAAATTTCATTTCTACTTATCCTTCGACAGTCGAAGATTCTTTCTTCATTTTTTCTGAAAGCTGATGACTTGATGACTCTTTTCTCTTCTTTTCTTTTCTTTTTTAGATTGCAAATTAATTCACAAATCTTTCAAAAAACATTGCGTATCTCAAAAAAAATAAAATAAAAATAAAAAATAAAAAACACACAAAAAAGGAAATACAAAAACAACGAATAGTTCACAAGGAGATTGTGAATTATTCATAGTAGCTTTCAATGATTTTTTTCCTAATTTTTTTCCGAACTCTGATTAATGGCAACACAAAAAGTATTTGCAAATCCAAACTGTGAACCATTTTCCAAGTAAACAATTTCAAGTGGTAGTACTTTCGGTAGACCAAAAATTCTCTTAGCATGGTCCTTGAGCTCGGGAACGAGTGTTCATCGCTTCCACTTACTAAAATATCGCTGCATATAAAATCACAAAGAGCTAGATTTACTTTTGACATGATGGAACCATCCACATGCATCTTGTAGATAGCTCAGCACACCACGCCATCTCAATATTTTTGATCCCATGTCCACTACTTCCATTAACTATAACATCAGCTACATACTGAATGCAAAACCTCATTTCAATACTTGGATTATAGTTCAATTAAAGAGCAATAGATAAAAGTGTTGGAGTGAGGAAGTGTCTATTTCAAAATGTTACAAGATATAAAAAGCTAGGAAGCAAGAGCCAGAGAGTTCTTCTGACCATTGCCCATCACTACTCACCTGTAAGTCCCGGTATGGAAGGTAGTTAAGATTGTAAATCAGTGACATATTTCTACAATTGCCCATTAATGGCGGAATCCGCTAGATGAATGGTCCAGATCATGGACTGTCATGACGCGTGTCGAATTCACACATTAAAGAACAAAATTGAAATTTTCAATTGGGAAAAAAATAAAAAAGTGAAAATGAAAGAAGAGATAAAACATGAATTGGCAAGTAAAATATTAGTACCAGAAGGCTGTGTAATTGGCAAAGCGGTTCGCCGTTGCCATGGAACCGATGGAAGCTGCTGCGAACGAAAACTGCAAAACCCGAAGGAAAAGGCCAGTAAAAGTCCCAGGAGTTCCTGGGAAGTCCTTCATTTCCACCAAAACACAAAACCCAGAAGAGGTTTTTCAAGGCTTCAATTGGGCAAATGGAAAAGGACTCATCTCACAGAAACCAAAACACAGTGGAAAATCACAGGATCTTCATCCAAATGTCCAGAAAAAACAAAGAAAAAGCATTTTCCAAATCATCCACCCTTTGGAGAAATTAGATGTAGAGGATTGAAATTGCTACATGGGGATCAAAATCAATAGAAGAAAAGGGGATTTGCAGGTGGTTTTTTTTCTTTTTCTCTTTTTGGGTAGAAAATGGAATTTGTGAAAGTTGGAGAGATGGGGGTAGGAAAGATTGATAGCTTGAAGTATAAGTATTTAAAAACAGATGGGCTCGTTTGGTGGCAGAAAGACTTGTACTATCTAACAGTAATATTGTTACATGGAGTTCCTCTTACCCAAAGCTATATAGGGCCCATCTTGATGTACTATGAAATCCAATCCGTCCATAAGTTCCCCCAGACCATGTTAGCATAGTAACCCAAACATAAGACAGACCCAAAACTCAAATGGACAACACCAAAAAAAATGGATATTGAACGTCCACCATTGGAAGATTTTTCGGGCCAACGGATGTTTTGGATGAGCTCATCTTTGTGCTTTCCCTTCACCCTGATGGGAAGGGTTCTGCGAACGGGCTAGATTGCATACGAACATCAAAGCGAGTCCACGTAAGGTTAATGGTGGTCGTTTCTATCTATACTGTTTTCCGTAGTGTTACTCACTTGAGTTTTGGATCTATCTCATTTTTTGATCCTGATAGTATCATTATCTTAAAAAACTGATGGACGGAGTGGATATCATACACACGTCAATATGGGTGGTGGAACTCTCTTAGAAACGCGGGCGCGGCTTCGGTTAATCCCTATCTACTGATGTGGGTGGAACCCCAACCGTGGGCCCACCAAGATGTATTTTCCTTACATCCATGCTGTTCATCTGTTTTTAAAGATCATAGATCATCTAGTGCTGATTTTAAAAATGAATCAGATTCGAATATCAGGTGGACCTAATCACAGGAAACAGTGACGATTGACCATTAAAAACTTCTCGTGTGTTCCAAAAGTTTTGGATAAAGTTGATATTTGTGTGGTCTCTTCTTCCAGGTGTTTTTGACCTTATGGATAGGTTGGATCTCAAATAAACATACCGATGGCCACGACGAAGTTTTTAATGGTGGGTATTCAATCACCATTGTTTCCTTCGGTGTGGTCAACTTGATATTTTCATCTGCTTCATTTTTGGATATTGTCCTGAAATAATCTTTCAAAATCGATGTACGGCGTGGATATAAGGAACATACATCAAGGTGGGCCCCACAGGGCTACAGTCAAGGATCCACCAAAGCCGCGCCCATGAAACGCGCGTCCACGCCCATAAACTACGAGTATTCTCAAGAGAAATTTCCAACTGTACGACTAGCATATGGCCCATTCCCGAGACGAGGCCCACCCTATTTTACATCCCAAGAATACTCCCCATGTGTACGGACGCCTTCCCAAAGGTCGAAAATGCCCCTACTTTTTCCTTCAAGCGGATCGGCCGCTGCGCGAAGACGAGCACTGACGCTCGTCGAACTCCGAGTTATACGAACGGTTCAAAAGAGATCAACGTTACATGTGCCCCACAGTTATGTTTTTATTATATCCACAACGTTCATCCAAATTTCGAGATCATTTCGGAGCATTATCCAAAAAAAAAAAAAAAATCATATCCAAAGATTAACCGGACCACACCACAAAGAGCAGCAGAAAATTGATTTTCACCGTTAAAACTTTTATAGGGCCCACCATAACATTTATCTTCCATCTAATTCATTCATGAGATCACAAAGACCTGGATGAATAGGAAAAAAAAAATCGTAATGATCCAAAATTTTTATGACCCTTGAAAGGGTTTCAACGGTAGACGTTCAAAGCAGAATGGCGTTACCATTTGCTACGGTCAGACCTATGTCTAGGGATTATAACCGTAGCCATAAATACCATAATCCGTAGCAATAGGGTCCGTCCGGAGTGAGCGCGCCGAACTAGAGGCCCCCCGCGCCACTTGCTGGCCTGTCTGGCGCGGCCACGCCGATCTGGCGAGGCCTCGCCCATAGGGTGGGCCCTATGGCTATTAATAATAGCCGTAGCTAAAGTCCGTAACAACAGGTTTTTTTTAATTTTTTTTTTTATATTTTTCTTTTTCTTCTTTTTTTTTTTTTTTTAATGGAAAACTTTATTCTACCTATAATTTTTACTAACACATATTTATATAAATATGTATATATAAGCATATAAAAAAAACTTTCTCTTTTTTTCCATTTCTTTCTTTATTCATTTAACAAAAATATCTTCTAAACTAAAATTAATTACTTAATGTACCCTATATGATTTTGGGGTAGGAGAAGCTACTTTAACCAACAAAGTTGGTTATTTTCTAAGATTTCATCAGCTCGATGATCGAAAATCCATTTCATTCACTTAGCAGTCAATTTTGTTCATTTCATTTACATGCATTTCATGGTCATTTCACTCCCATGCATTTCACGGTCATCCAAAACATTTTCATGTTGATTCACGGTCATTTCGAGGCATTTCACGGTCAAACTCCTTCACTTCACGGTCATTTGCATGCATTTCACGGTCATTTCGCTTCAATTCATCATCACTTCCATGCATTTCACGGTCATCCGAAACAGTTCCGTGTTGATTCACGGTCATTTCGAGGCATTTCATGGTCAAACTCCTTCACTTCACGGTCATTTGCATGCATTTCACGGTCATTTCGCTTCAATTCATCATCACTTTCATGCATTTTACGGTCATCCGAAACAGTTCCGTGTTGATTCACGGTCATTTCGAGGCATTTCACGGTTAAACTCCTTCACTTCACGGTCATTTGCATGCATTTCACGTCATTTTGCTTCAATTCATCATCACTTCCATACATTTCACGGTCATCCGAAACAATTCCATGTTGAGTCACGGTCATTTCAAGGCATTTCACAGTCAAACTCCTTCACTTACGGTCATTTGCATGCATTTCACGGTCATTTCGCTTCAATTCATTATCACTTCCATGCATTTCACGGTCATCCGAAACAATTCCGTGTTGAGTCACGGTCATTTCAAGGCATTTCACGGTCAAACTCCTTCACTTACGGTCATTTGCATGCATTTCACGGTCATTTCGCTTCAATTCATTATCACTTCCATGCATTTCACGGTCATCCGAAACAATTCCGTGTTGATTCACGGTCATTTCGAGGCATTTCACGGTCAAACTCCTTCACTTCACGGTCATTTGCATGCATTTCAGGGTCATTTCGCTTCAATTTATTATCACTTCCATGCATTTCACGGTCATCCGAAATAGTTCCGTGTTGATTCACGGTCATTTCGAAGCATTTCACGGTCAAACTCCTTCACTTCACGGTCATTTGCATGCATTTCATGGTCATTTTGCTTCAATTCATCATCACTTCCATGCATTTCACGGTCATCCGAAACAATTCCGTGTTGATTCACGGTCATTTTGAGGCATTTCACGGTCAAACTCCTTCAACTTACAGTCATTTGCATGCATTTCATGGTCATTTCGCTTCAATTCATGATCACTTCCATGCATTTCACGGTCGTCCGAAACAATTCCATGTTGATTCACGGTCATTTCGAGGCATTTCACGGTCAAACTCCACTTCACGGTCATTTCCATGCATTTCACGATCATTCCATGCAATTTTGTGTTGATTCATGGTCATTTCCCTAAACATTAACCTATACCCTAACCTAAACCTATACTTATAACCTAAACCTATTATCAAATCCCAAAACCTATAACTTAAAACCTAAATCTAAACCTTAACGTAAACCTATAACCTATAGCAAATGACCTTAACCTACACCCTAACCTTAACCTATAACCTATAACCTAAACCTATTCTCAAATCCCAAAGGTTATAGGTTTTGGTTTAGGTTATAGGTTATAAGTTTAGGTTTTGGGATTTGAGAATGGGTTCGGGTTTAGGTTATAAGTTTTGGTTTCGGTTTAAGTTATAGGTTAACGGTTTAGGTTAAGGTTTAGGTTTAGGTTATAGGTTTTTGGATTTGAAAATGAGTTCGGGTTTAGGCTATAGGTTTTGGTTTTAGTTTAGGTTATAGGTTTTGGTTTAGGTTATAGGTTTTGGGATTTGAGAATGGGTTCGGGTTTAGGCTATAGGTTTTGGTTTTGGTTTAGATTATAGGTTTTGGGATTTGGGAATGGGTTCGAGTTTAGGTTATAGGTTTTGGTTTTGGTTTAGGTTATAGGTTATAGGTTTATGTTAAGGTTTAGGTTTAGGTTTTGGGATTTGAGAATGGGTTCGGGTTTAGGTTAAAGGTTTTGGTTTTTGATTTTGGTTATAGGTTATAGGTTTAGGTTAAGGTTTTGGTTTTAGTTTAGGTTATAGGTTTTGAGATTTGAGAATGGGTTCGGGTTAGGTTATACGTTTTGGTTTTGGTTTAAGTTAAGGTTAGAGGTTTTAGGATTTGAGAATAGGTTCGGGTTTAGGTTATAGGTTATAGGTTTTGGTTTTGGTTATAGGTTATAGGTTTAGGTTAAGGTTTTGGTCTAGGTTTAGGTTATAGGTTTTGAGAATTGAGAATGGGTTCGGGTTAGGTTATAGGTTTTGGTTTTGGTTTAGGTTAAGGTTAGAGGTTTTGGGATTTGAGAATGGGTTCGGGTTTAGGTTATAGGTTTTGATTTTGCTTTAGGTTATAGGTTTTAAGATTTGATAATGGGTTCGGGTTTAGGTTATAGGTTTTGGTTTTGGTTTAGGTTTAAGTTATAGGTTTTCGAATTTAAGAATGGGTTATGGTTTTGGTTAAAGGTTTTGGTTTAGGTTATAGGTTATAGGTTTAGGTTAAGGTTTTGGTTTAGGTTTAGGTTCTAGGTTTTGGGATTTGAGAATGGGTTCGGGTTAGGTTATAGGTTTTGGTTTTGGTTTAGGTTATAGGTTTTGGTTTTGGTTTAGGTTAAGGTTTAGGTTTAGGTTAGAGGTTTTGGGATTTGAGAATGGGTTCGGGTTTAGGTTATAGGTTTTGGTTTAGGTTTAAGTTATAGGTTTTGGGATTTAAGACCAAAACCTATAAATCCAAAACCTAAACCAAAACCAAAACCAAAACCTATAACCTATAACCTAAACCAAAACCTATAACCTAAACCCGAACTCATTCTCAAATCCCAAAACCTATAACCTAAACTAAAACCAAAACCTATAGCCTAAACCTGAATTCATTCTCAAAACCAAAACCTATAACCTAAACCCGAACCCATTCTCAAATCCCAAAACCTATAACCTAAACCTAAACCAAAACCTAAACCAAAACCTATAACCTAAACCAAAACCAAAACCTATAACCTAAACCCAAACCCATTCTCAAATCCCAAAACCTATAACCTAAACCAAAACCTATAACCTAAACTAAAATCAAAACCTATACCATAAACCCGAACCCATTCTCAAATCCAAAAACCTATAACCTAAACCTAAACCTTAACCCGAACCCATTCTCAAATCCCAAAACCTATAACCTAAACCAAAACCTATAACCTAAACTAAAACCAAAACCTATAGCCTAAACCCGAACCCATTCTCAAATCCAAAAACCTATAACCTAAACCTAAACCTTATCCTAAACCGTTAACCTATAACCTAACCGAAACCAAAACGTATAACCTAAACCCGAATCCATTCTCAAATTCTAAAACCTAAACCTAAACCTATAACTTATAACCTAAACCAAAACCAAAACCTATAACCTAAACCCGAACCCATTCTCAAATCCCAAAACCTATAACCTAAACCAAAACCAAAACCTATAACCTAAAGCCGAACCCATTCTCAAATACAAAAACCTATAACCTAAACCTAAACTGTTAACCTATAACCTAAACTAAAACTAAAACCTATAACCTAAACCCGAACCCATTCTCAAATCCCAAAACCTAAACCATGAAATGAACACGGAATCGTTAGGAATGACCGTGAAATGCATGGAAATGACGGTGAAGTGAAGTGAAATGACCACGAAGTGCATGAAAATGGCCGTGAAGTGAACTGAATTGACCTTGAAGTGCGTCAAATTGACCATGAATGAACACGGAATTGCAGGGAATGACCGTGAAATGCATAAAAATGATGGTGAAGTTAAGTGAATTGACCGCGAAGTGCTTGAAAATGGCCGTGAAGTGAAGTGAATTGACCGTGAAGTGCGTCAAAATGATCGTGAATGAACACGGAATCGCCGAGAATGACCGTGAAATGCATGGAAATGACGGTGAAGTGAAGTGAAATGACCGCGAAGTGCATGGAAATGGCCGTGAAGTGAAGTGAAGTGAATTGACTGTGAATGAACACGGAATCGCTAGGAATGACCGTGAAATGCATGAAAATGACCGTGAAGTGAAGGAGTTTGACTGTGAAATGCCTCGAAATGACTGTGAATCAACACGGAATTGTTTCGGATGACCGTGAAATGCATGGAAGTGATGATGAATTGAAGCGAAATGACCGTGAAATGCATGCAAATGACCGTGAAGTGAAGGAGTTTGACCGTGAAATGCCTCGAAATGACCGTGAATCAACACGAAATTATTTCGGATGACCATGAAATGCATGGAAATGATGATGAATTGTCACGCCCCAAACCCGAAAATTGGATTTATAGGAATCCCGATCGCCGAATTCGGTGCCGACAGCCTCTGTAGTACCCCATTCTCGGCTCCTAGTATTCATATGCCAGATTCCGATCCTGCGATCCTACAAGGAGAATTTTTTTTTTATATCAATGTACATTTAACTAGTAATAAGCATAACCATAAGATTACCCAATTCACAAAGGCAACATCATCATCACATATCCACTAATATAATTATTTGATTACAACACTGAAAGGGAAATACATAAATAAAAATTCAAGCTCAAGAAGACCACTGCACGCTCCAAGCTCAACACTGCTGCAACCTAACATCTCCTGCACACATCTATCGTGCATAAGCTTATAGAAAGCTTAGAGGGTGGTGTAAGTGTGTGCACAAGGTAAGTGTCAAGTATTCAGTACAATGTCATAATCATACAATGTCTAAATAAGCAGAAACACTGACAAGAGAAAGAATAATCAGAGTAAGCAGAAATACTGACAAGATATAAATCATACGATAACAGAGTAAGCGAAAGTATAGACAATTCTATAAGTTAATCAATATCAGAATACGTAATATAGAATAATTTACGATAAGGAGTCATAAAGAGCCAAATATCAGATGTCGAGGATGCAATGCAATACAAAAATCCTGCTAAGTCTGTCTAAGCATATAAGTACAAAAACATAGCAACCCAAAATGCCATATGCATGCAGATGGAATGCAATATGCGATGCGAATGAAATGACCGTGTTGGAGTGTGAAGTCGGGATGATAGTACGTAGTATCGCAGGCTACGGGGTCCACCACAAGGACTTCTATCCAAACCAGTCCCATACCTAAATTTGGATAGTCAGACTCAATGTGGTAGACTCCTGATCTCAGGTTAGTCGCGCGTCCAACCGAAATTCTTGTCATAACGAAGGTACACAATAATTAGTTGTGTACCACCAGCCCGGGTGGATAGTGAATGAATGAATGAATGAATGAGCATGCAATTCCTACTCGATAAGTCCACATATCAGTATGGTTCCTCTCTGAAAAATCACCGGGGTCTAGTATACTCTAAACCAGATCGCCACCACATCGCGCGCAATAAGGTAAGTGGAAGAGACCTCACTATCCGTCTACCAATATCGGACTCGACTCGTCGATAGCGGACCCATTCCTCGAACTGGTCAGACTCAGTCTAGCATTACCCCCTACTCTCGGACGGGTAAGGCCGCACCCCCTTCCAACTGACCACGACACAGTGGATAGCATAACCATCTGGTAATCGACACTCAACGCTCATCTACCCATCGGTCTAGACGTTGGAGCAATCTCTGGAACCAAGAGGGTTTAGGGACTTTCACCCAGGGATATCTATAACACCCCATGTAGAACAAATTTTTGGTGTCCCATCTGGGCATACACGATATGCCTGTGGAGGCTACGACCCTGATGTCGCTAGGGCATACAGTAATCACAGCACACAATGCAAGATGCATGAGTCATACATTCTAGTCATGCATCAATCCTACGCAAACCGTGCGCTCATGTGAGACAATCTCCGCCTATCAGGGAGTCTCATAACAACCAGCACTATGACATATGCAATGGTCAATCATATCTCATAACAGACATTCAGATGATGCGTATGGGCATGGATCATGATGCTATATAGTCACATACTCATAATCGGTATCAATAACCGGCATCAACAATCGGCCTCGACAATGTGGACATCTAACCAACATTGCCCCAAGGAGTGACCCTCACAGATCCAAACATATAATGGGCCCACGGCCTCACACAAGGCCTAATATACAACACAATGAGCCTTACTCAAGGGTTACATGTACACAACAGGTGGGCCCTGCTCATGGGCCTAACATACATTATAATGGGCTCCTTTGCCCGACCCTCAAATGAATCACAATAGGCCTCATCGCCTAGGCCTCAATATACATCACATTGGTCCTTAGACACGGGCTGAATACACATCACGTCGAGCCTCAAATACGGGTCGCATGTTCATCACATTGGGCCTCGACAATCAGAATCGGCAATCGGCAATGACAATTCAAAATCGGTTATCGGCCTCAATCGATAATCAACAATCGGCCACGACAAATCAAAATAGGTAATCGGCCTTGATCGATAATCAGCCTCAATCGAAAATTGGCAATCGGCCTTGACAAATCAGAATCGGTAATCGGCCACGACAAATCGAAATAGGTAATCGGCCTTGATTGATAATCAGCCTCGATCGATAATCAGCAATCGGCCTCGACAAATCAGAATCGGTAATCGGCCTCGATCGATAATCGGCAGTCGACCACGACAAATCAAAATAGGTAATCGACCTTGATCGATAATCGACAATCAGCCATGATAAATCAAAATAGGTAATCGGCCTCGATTGATAATCGGCAGTCGACCATGACAAATCAAAATACGTAATCGGCCTTGATCGATAATCAGCAATCGGCCATGACAAATCAAAATAGGTAATCGGCCTTGATCGATAATCAGCCTCGATCGAAAATCGGCAATCGACCTCGACAAATCAGAATCGGTAATCGGCCTCGATCGATAATCGGCAATCGGCAATCGGCCTCGACAAATCAGAATCGATAATCGACATCAATGAGAATGGGCCTAACAAGGCCCAAGGGAAGGTCACAATGTGGACATTCAACCATCATTGTCCATCAATATGACCATTTAACCAACATTGTTCCCAAGCAGTGATTCATATAGAGCTAAACATATAGTGGGCCCATAGCCTCACGCAAGGGCCTAATACGCATCGTTATGGGCCGCATACAAGGGCTGCATAGACATCACTATGGGCCACAAATGTGGACCTCGAATATATCTCAATAGGCCTCGTATACATCAAGTGGGCTGAACCAACGGGTCGCACCAATGGGCCTCATAGGTATCAAGTGGGCCGCATCAATGGATGACATAGATATACAATACATTCATCACGGTAGGCCACATAAAAAGGATGGTGTAAATGTACAATACATGCATCAATGGTAGGCCCTTGGACAATATGAATATAGAATACGTACACCAAGGTGGGCCTCATCACATGGACCTCATATTCATCAAATGGGCCATGTACAACTAGTAGGTGGGCCCGACACAATAGATGGGCCTTGCGTACATGGAAGGTGGGCCTCATGGATCACAAAATGGGCCTCACCAGCGGGATATACAATGCATACATTACTGTGGTTCCATGGATAAACTACTAAGGTAAAATAAACATATCATGGTGGGCCTCAAAATGATCTGAAAATGGTGGACAGTGTGGATACAACACCTACATCATGTGGGTCCACAGCAGCACCGTCCGGTGTGGATACCAAATAAATACATCAATGTGGGTCCCATGCTGGTAAAACAGATGGACAGCTAGGAGAAATGCATGCATCACGGTGGACTATTGAGATGAACGGTTTGGACATAACAATACCTCATGATGGAGGCGCAAGGACAGTTGACGTCAATACAGTCATCTATGATATAGCTGTGTGTGATGCACTATCCAATCCGTTATACAGCAGGTGGGTTCCACGTAAGGCCCACCACATATACATATGTTATATATATATATATATATATATATATATATATATATATATATATATATATATATATATATATATATATATATATATATATATATATATATATATCAATGACTAGCGTCCACCGAACTGGACGGCCTGGTCTTGAATATCAACAAGATTGGGGGTCCACGTGCTGAGTACAGTGCATTACCAAGGTGGGCCCCACGTGCTAGACGATGCACATCAGATGGCTCCCAAGATTTCAACGGTAGGCATCAATCCTCACGGTCTACTATGGTGCGGTCCATTTGAGCATTGGGATCTACCTCTGATGGACGGTGTGGAGAATTTCACACGTGCAGGGTAGGACCTGCAAATGGACGGCGTGAAGGCAAGAATGCATACGTCAAGTGGTCCAGCACCGTCCAGGATCTGGATGGTATGGAGAATTTCACACGTGCAGGGATTAGACGGCTTGGATGCCACACGTGTGGGTCCTACGTCCAAAGATGGGCGATGGAAATAACACATACCTCATTATCTGACCCATGCATTTGCTGACATCACTACAATCGTGGGTCCCACCATCCCACAGTTGGTATGAATAAATAATAATAATAATATATATATATATATATATATATATATATATATATATATATATATATATATATATATATATATATATATATATAACTATGGTGAGTCCCTCATCCAGTCCTATGGACGGTACGTGCACCACACATCCAGGTGGGTCCACATCTGATGTATGGACAGCATGGATGAAATATGCACAAACCAGGTGGGCCCCACTCCTTATATGTGCAGCACGTGTGGAGTGGGCCCACAGCTGCCAAAATGATGGACAACACTGATAAAATACATAAATCACAGTGGGTTCACCCACCACCGTCCAAACAAATGGACGGTTTAGATAAAACCAATGCATCTAAGGTGGTCCACCGTCCAGATGCTGGATGCGTGGACCGAGCACATACATCATATCAGGGCCCCACTGTCCCTTGCTGGACGGTGGTGGATGGCACGCACATAACAGGTGCATCCAGTACCGATGGACAGTGTAGGTATAACACCTACGTCACGTTGGGATCCACGAAACTCGTTGACGCCATCAACACTGGCCACCGTCCAAACAAATAGTGTGGATTTAACGCCTGCATCAAGGGTCCCACCCCACTCGTGTCACACGTATGGGTAGGTCCCATATAAGAGAAAGATGGATGGGTGGTAGGATATAACATGTATATCAAATGGTGGGTACCCACCGTCCAACAGCTGTTGGACGCAGGGATATAGAACAAATATGTTAAGGTGGGATCCACTCCACACACCACTTCCTGATGATCAGACCCCAGGTATTGACGTCAACACATCCGCTAGGAGGTGGGGTCCACTTAGTTGAATGGTCTGGACTGACGGATACATTAGGGTAGCCCACTTCATCATCGTCCAAACAGTCCCACACCGTCCAAACAAATGTACGGTGTGGATCAAACAATTACATCACAGCGGTCCACACAGGTGGATGGTGTGGATCAACATCAAGGTGGGCCACACTCCATTGCAAAAAGAGGAAAGAGACAGAGAGAGAGAGAGAGAGATTGGAGTGACGGAGGAACCCCGCCACCATGGGCCCCTCTTTCATACCAATCATACATCAAGATGGGTCCCACCATATGTGGGCCCTTAAATCATAAAAAGTAAAAGAAAGATCACCCACCTCAAGATCTCAGACTCTTCTTCCACCAACGCGATTTAGAGCTCCAATGGAGAGACTTCAACGGTTGAGATTGGACTTGGATGGTGGAGATGAAAGGTATGAAGGTGGGCCACACTACTCTCTTCCATGGAGCCATTGACGTGAGTTGCTCCCATGAAGCTTGGGAGAAAAAGAGAGAAAATGAGAGATGAGAGAGAGAGAGATGGGTGAGATGGGTGAAAAGGTGAGTGATGGAGTGATGGGTGTACTTGACTAAGTATGGGTGGAGAGAGAGAGAGTTGACTTATGGTTGCTTGTACTTGACATGTGAAGTGATTGATGTGATTGATGGGACATTCTCTTGGGTTCGCAAATGCATGGCGTTTTTCCTTGAACTGAACGCGGGCCCACATCTCCTGGCTTAGGTATCACCTCGGCGCGCGAGATGCGGCATCGGAACCACGGAGACGACGCGGTTGTTAGGGTATAAGTCTCGGGTTGAGCCGATTCAGACCAATAGGATTTGTCTCAAGATCGCGTGCAGACGCCGATTACAGATCACGAGTCGTCGAAATTCGACCGGGAGGACCGCGAAGGTATACGGAATGGTACGGGCAAGGATAAGGGTCTTACATGAATTAAAGCGAAATGACCATGAAATGCATGCAAATAACCGTGAAGTGAAGGAGTTTGACCATGAAATGCCTCGAAATGACCGTGAATCAACACGGAATTGTTTCAGATGACCATGAAATGCATGGAAGTGATAATGAATTGAAGCGAAATGACCCTGAAATGCATGCAAATGACCGTGAAGTGAAGGAGTTTGACCGTGAAATGCCTCGAAATGACCGTGAATCAACATGGAATTATTTCGGACGACCGTGAAATGCATGGAAGTGATCATGAATTGAAGCGAAATGACCGTGAAATGCATGCAAATGACTGTGAATTGAAGGAGTTTAACCGTGAAATGCCTCAAAATGACCGTGAATCAACACAGAATTGTTTCGGATGACCGTGAAATGCATGGAAGTGATGATGAATTGAAGCAAAATGACCATGAAATGCATGTAAATGACCGTGAAGTGAAGGAGTTTGACCGTGAAATGCCTCGAAATGACCGTGAATCAACACGGAACTGTTTCGAATGACTGTGAAATGCATGGAAGTGATAATGAATTGAAGCGAAATGACCGTGAAATGCATGCGAATGATCGTGAAGTGAAGGAGTTTGACCGTGAAATGCCTCGAAATGACCGTGAATCAACACGGAATTGTTTCGGATGACCGTGAAATGCATGGAAGTGATGATGAATTGAAGTGAAATGACCGTGAAATGCATGCAAATGACCGTGAAGTGAAGGAGTTTGACCGTGAAATGCCTCAAAACGACCGTGAATCAACACGGAATTGTTTCGGAGGACCGTGAAATGCATGGAAGTGATGATGAATTGAAGCAAAATGACCGTAAAATGCATGCAAATGACCGTGAAGTGAAGGAGTTTAACCGTGAAATGCCTCGAAATGACCATGAATCAACACGGAAGTGTTTCGGATGACCGTGAAATGCATGGAAGTGATGATGAATTGAAGTGAAATGAGCGTGAAATGCACGCAAATGACCGTGAAGTGAAGGAGTTTGACCGTGAAATGCTTCGAAATGACCGTGAATCAACATGGAATTGTTTCAGATGACCGTGAAATGCATGGAAGTGATAATGAATTGAAGCGAAATGACCCTGAAATGCATGCAAATGACCGTGAAGTGAAGGAGTTTGACCGTGAATCAACATGGAATTGTTTCGGATGACCGTGAAATGCATGGAAGTGATGATGAATTGAAGTGAAATGAGCGTGAAATGCATGCAAATGACCGTGAAGTGAAGGAGTTTGACCGTGAAATGCCTCGAAATGACCGTGAATCAACATGGACTTGTTTCAGATGACCATGAAATGCATGGAAGTGATAATGAATTGAAGTGAAATGACCCTGAAATGCATGCAAATGACCGTGAAGTGAAGGAGTTTGACCGTGAAATGCCTCGAAATGACCGTGAATCAACACAGAATTATTTCAGATGACCGTGAAATGCATGGAAGTGATGATGAATTGAAGCGAAATGGCCGTGAAATGCATGCAAATGACCGTGAAGTGAAGGAGTTTGACCGTGAAATGCCTCGAAATGACCGTGATCAACACGGAGCTGTTTCAGATGACCGTGAAATGCATGGAAGTGATGATGAATTGAAGCGAAATGACCGTGAAATGCATGCAAATGACCGTGAAGTGAAGGAGTTTGACCGTGAAATGCCTCGAAATGACCGTGAATTAACACGAAAATGTTTTGGATGACCGTGAAATGCATGGAAGTGATGATGAATTGAAGTGAAATGACCATGAAATGCATGTAAATGAAATGAACGAAATTGACCGCTAAGTGAATGAAATGGATTTTCGATCATCGAGCTGATGAAATCTTGAAAAATAACCAAGTTGGTTGGTTAAAGTAGCTTCTCCTACCCTAAAATCATATAGGGTACATCAAGTAACTAATTTTAGTTTAGAAGATATTCTTGTTAAATGAATAAAGAAAGAAATGGAAAAAAAGAGGAAAAAAATTTTATATGCTCATATATACATATTTATATAGACATGTGTTAGAAAAAATTATACGTAGAATAAAGTTCTCCATTATTTTTTTTTTTTTTTTTTTTTATAAAAAAAAAACACAAAAAAACATAAAAAAAATAAAAAAATAAAAATCTGTTGCTATGGACTTTAGCTACGGTTATTATCCATAGCCATAGAGCCCACCCTATGGGCACGACCTCGCCAGATTGGCGTGGGCGCGCCGGACAGGCCAGCAAGTGGCGCGGGGGGCCGATAGTTCGGCGCGCCCACCCCAGATGGACCCTATTGCTACGGATTATGGTATCTATGGCTACGGTTATAATCCGTAGCCATAGGTCTGACCGTAGCAAATGGTAACGCCATTCTGCTTTGAACTTCGACCGTTGAAACCCTTTCAGGGGTCACGGAAGTTTTGGATCATTACTAAATTTGTTTTTCCTATTCATCCAGGTCTTTGTGACCTTATGAATAGATTGGATGGAAAATAAATGTTATGGTGGGCCCTACAAAAGTTTCAACAGTGAAAATCAATTTTCTGCTTCTCTTTGTGGTGTGGTCCGGTTGATCTTTGGATATGTTTTTTTTTTTTTTTTGATAATGCTTGAAATGATCTCAAAATATGGATGAACGTTGTGGATATAATAAATACATAACTGATGGGCCCATGTAACGTTGATCTCCTTTGAACTAGTCGTACAACTGAGAGTTCGACGAGCGTCAACGCTTGAAGGAAAAAGCAGGGGCATTTTTGACCTTTTGCAGGGCATCGTACACCCGGAAGTATTATTGGAAAGTAAAATGGGGTGGGCTTCGTCTCAGGAATGGGCCATATAGTGGTCGTACAGTTGGAAATTTCTCTATTCTCAAGGGAGCTGTTTGATACACTGATGGCGTATGATAATTCATACATATGCATCAAGAAAATATATTTGTAGAATATATTTGACTCAAATCAAATGGTCCATATTGTGGTATGAACTGTAAATTGGGCTCCAGATACATATCATAATTCATCACATCATCTTACTCATTGATTACCGAAGGTCACTACATCCACTTGATGTCTACCAACCGGAAAATTAATCCCTAGTTTCTGTAAAACCGTCGGTTTCATGGTCCATATGAAGTGGACCCCACGATTTCCAGAGTTTAATTTGATTTAAATGTACGCATATGATCATCGCACTGTGCCAGAGTATCAAAGTTATTGTCATCGGCAAAACACCGGAGCAGTCAAATCCAACTACGAATCTTGTATAGTACAAAAATGAATCTGTCCTGAGTCGGCTTACAGTAGAATGTTCGTCAGAGGTTAAATGACTAAGTTGTGGCAACTCTTACAACCTTACCTGTGGCAATTTAGAGCTGGCAGAATCTGACCAGACGGATCTGACCCGATTTGATCCAAATCGAAGGCTAGAATCGAGTCAGATTAAGTAGGCCCATTCAAATTCCATCATACATCGGATCAAGTTCGAATTAGTGGCCAATTCAGATCAATTCAATCTGATCTGATCAAGTAATATGAAGGTGACATGAGGGCACTAATAGGGTTGTGCATCGAGCCGAGTTGAGTCGAGGTGGGCTAAGCTTGGCTTGGTTTGTCCGTACTTTTCTCGAGTTCAAGCTTGAGCTCGAGCTCGGCCTCAAGCATACTATTGAAGCTTGGATTATTTGCTAAAACTTTCGAGTCGAGCTCAAGGAGAATTAATGGATCGAGTTGAGGCGAGCTTACCTTGAGATGAGTCAAGCTTGCTCTCAACTTGACCCAACCCACAACTCACACTTACTTAACCTAGCAACCCGACCCAACCCCCAAATCAAATATTTAATTAATAATACACATACATATAATATTAGATAAAAACATATATGGTACTTTGTTGTTGATACTCTGAGAGAGAGAGAGAGAGAGAGAGAGAGAGAGAGAGAGAGAGGGAGAGAGCTCAGGTGAGTGTAGGCAGTACAGTTGAGACAAGCCAGGTTGACGTTGAGTCAAGCTCAAGCGAGTGACCGAGTGGAGAGAGAGAGAGAGAGAGAGAGAGAGAGAGAGAGAGAGAGAGAGAGAGAGCGGTAAGTTAGGCAAGGAAGGGAAATGGTATAAGAGAGACGGACAGGTACGATTGGGTTTATGTTTTTTTTTAATTTTTAAATATAATATAATATACATTAATATAATAATAATAATAATATATTCGAGTCGACTGTTGAGACTCAAATATTGTATAATTTTTTCTATTTATCTCTTGATTTTATGAATATAAATCATCTTAATATTTTATTTTACTCATGCATGTGTTGCAAGGTAAATTTAAGTGCTTGGATTGAAAGGGTGCTAAAAAGCATGGATTTGATGCTCAAGATTTACCATGGAAAGGGTTGAATCGTAGGAGACCAAGATTGAAGCATTCACATGCTAAATATCCAAGAAAATCAAGTGACGAATGAAGAGAATCAACGATTTGAAGTGAAGAATCCTGAAATCGTCCTGAAAAAGTGTATTTTGAAGCTGTGAAGTTTATTCTGAAAAACTGCGCAGCAGAAAGTCTGTTTTAAACGAACTAAGTAGTGAGAAGTCTATTTTGAAAAAATACATATATTTGATACGGTTTCTAAGGTTTACAACTTTGTACGAAAATTAGAGTTCCCTACTTATAAATAGGGCTTCCTAGGGCATTCCAAAACATCATTCAAGCCATTTCAAAGCAAAGTTTAGAGTTTTTAAAGAGTTTTTAGTTTTATTAAAGCTTTTAAGTTGTTCTTTTTATTTTAGATCTTTTTTATTTTATATTTTTTTTTCTTGTTGCTTTTTATTTCTGCAATTTAATTATGCTTTTCTAAGTTCCTTCTAGCTCAAGCTAGAAGGGAAGCACATGGGTTTAATAGTTCTTTAAGATTATGATGATTGATTGTTTTAATGATGAAAAGAATGGTATATGCATGTTGTCTATTATTTAGTTTTTATTTTTTTATCCTCTTGTAAGATCCATATGTTTCCATCGTATGAGATTCACATTGATAGATAAGCTTAGCCTAGATCAATCAGATTTCCTAGATAGGAGAGGTTCTCAACCTGTTATATTTCTTTGATATTCATTATCCTATAGATCTTGAATACTTAGAATCACTGACGCTTGAGAATATATGTCAATGATGCAGATCCATTATTTTTCATTATTTTCTAATATTTTATATTACTTTTTAATATTTAAACTGTCTTATTTTTTGACTAGGCTGACTATAGTGCTCAGATCCTAGTCGTGTTATCTAAGTCATCATGATTTTAAAACATTAACCTATGTGTGGAACTTTGAAGCTTGGGTGTTATTTTAATTCATTGAGTTACATCCATTCAAAAATCTCAAAGTTAAATCATTGGTTTAGTTTTTATTACTTAGTTTGTTTTGCATTTAATTTTTTTCTTCTCACAATTCATCTCCCTGTGGGATCGACCCCGTATTCACGGGATACTACTTATAAACCTCTGCACTTGGAGGCAAGCAATCAAGTTTTTGGCGCCGTTGCCGGGGAGAGACTGAGATAGATCAGATCTGTGCAAGATACCTAAGGTAAGTTTTTTCTAAGGTAAGTTCTCTTCTAAACCCTCCAAATTTTCTGTAGATTTTATTTTATTTTCTTTTTCTTTGAAAATAAATTTAGCTGGGTCTTTCAAGCACTAACGATGACATAAGGTTGCCCTGCTTAGGATTTCATCACCCAAGTGCTATGGTTGTCCTACAGTTGCTGTTTGATCACACAGATCATCCGCTAAATCTATTTTTCAGATTAGCATAGTTTAATTTCTGCAGTAGTTTTCCTTTAATTGATTTATTTTTTTATTTTTTTATTTTTATGGACTGAACCCTCATGGTCGGCCCTGCCGCCTGGGTTGTTGATTTATTTTTACTTTATAGACTGAACCCTCATGGTCGGCCCTGCCGCCTGGGTTGTTGATTTATTTTTACTTTGTGGACTGAACCCTCATGGTCGGCCCTGCCGCCTGGGTTGTTGATTAAGTTTTTATTTTTATTATACGTTACATACTTGCTATTTAAATTAGAGGTATTTATTGTGTGGTGTGGATGGTTTATGTCCCGTTGGAGTAGGGATCAAAACAATCGACTCTCCTCCGAAGGCGGACTAATTTCAAGCCTTGATCATTCATTTAGAAGAGGCACTCAACATCACTTGGATTCCATGGCAGACCTAGTTGATAATACAAATCCAAATCTTCCAGATCCAACTATAAATCAAAATAGAGAAAATCAACATAATAGAGGATGAAAATGAGGTTCATAGGAATGTGTTAAACCAACCACGGACTTTACGTGAACATTCACACCCTGAGAGATCAACTTTACTATCTTGCATAGTATTCTCTGCTCACGCAGGGAACATTGATTTTAAACCAGGTGTGATTCAATTAATTCCTAAATTTCATGGCATGTGATTAATGCTTTTCGAAAGGGGCTCACCATGGATATCCGTCAGTTCATAGAGATGATGTGTGGTGGAACCTTTCTTGACAAAGATCATAATGAGGCTTGAGATTTTCTAGATATGTTAGCAGAGAATACTCAGACATGGGATGTCTCTGCTAAATCAGACAAAACTAGACCCAATCCTAGAGAGAAAGCGGGGATGTATGTCCTAAGAGAGGAAGACGACCTTAATGCAAAATTCGCTACATTGGCTAGAAAGGTTGAAGCCTTGGAAATTAGGAAGGTTGATATAGTTAAAGCAAATACTTTCTTAGGTAATTTTTGTAACATTTGTAGTGGAACAGACCATGACACAAAGGATTGTCCAATAATCTCAGTTATACAAAATGTCACGCATGAGCATGATCAAGCAAATGCTATAAATAACTACCAAAGGTCAGTTATGTAACCAATGGAAAACACGTATAGTCCAAATTAGCGTAACCATCCTACTCTTAGTTGGAGGAATGGACCACAAATTAATGCGCCCAATGCACCTCAAATGCCTCCACAAAATAATTTTTTTAGGGCACCTAACAATGCACCATATGTGCCCCTACCAAAACGATCATCTGTGGAGGATGCATTGACCGCATTTATAAACTCTCAGGCTTAAATGAATCAGTCTTTAATCCAATCAAATCAGGAATTAAAGACAGCTGTGGCTAGGATTGAGACTCAACTAAATGCTAAGGAAAAAGGCACCCTTCCTTCTCAACCTGTGCCAAACTCTAGAAATACACATTTCATTGGAGACTCAAATCCAAATGAGGTACATCATGAACAAGCTAAGGCCATCATTACCTTGAGAAATGGAAAAGATGTTGATAACAAGATAATGCAACCGGTAGAAATACTGGAGGATGAGCCACTGTCTCAAGAAAATGATGAACCGACTATAGTTCAAGAGCTACAACAGCAAAAGGATAAAGAGACTAAGTCATATGATCCTTCAGTTCCATTCTCATCTAGACTTCGGAATCCGACTGTCCCTATGAAATATCAAGTGGTGTTGGATGTGCTTCAAAAGGTTACTGTCAATATTCCTCTACTTGATGCCATTAGACAAATTTTATCATATGCTAAATATCTCAAGGACTTGTGCACTGTAAAGAGGAAATTAAATGTGCACAAAAAGGTCTTCCTTACCGAGAAAGTGAGCGCTATCATTTAACAAAGGGCTGTACCCAAATACAAAGACCCGGGAAGTCCCACTATTCTTTGTATTATTGAGAATTTTTAAATTAAGCATGCTTTACTAGATTTGGGTGCAAGTGTCAACTTAGTACCTTATTCAGTTTACAAACAAATGGGGTTAGGCGAGCTTAAACCAACCATGATTACACTCCAACTCGCTGACCGCTCCATTAAGGTACCAAGGAAAATTTTAGAGGACGTACTAGTCCAAGTGGAGAAATTCTACTTTCCCGTGGATTTTATTGTACTAGACACTGAACCATGTGTAAATGCTAGCGCTCAAGTTCATATCATTTTAGGTCGCCCATTCCTAGCAACTTCAAATGCAATCATAAATTGTAGGAATGAAATGATGAACTTGTCTTTTGGTAACATAACTTTAGAGCTAAATATTTTCAATTTATGTAAGCAGCCCATTGTAATAATGAAATCCACGAGTTGAATTTCATGGACTGCTTGATAGAAGAAGAGGAATTGGAACCTATTCTGACTGAGGAATTGATTCAAGTCATTGGAGACTTAAAAAATTTTGAGTTAGAAAAAGTGCTTGCTGAAATTTGTGATGATAATGAGAGCACTACCACCCAGTACATTGGTATGTACCAATGGAGTCCACGCCCTCAAATCCCATCTATCGAGGACTCGGGACCTTTACCATCACCAACCAATTTTTCAAAGCTTGATTTAAAACCACTACCAAATGAGCTTAAGTATGTATACTTAGGTGAAAATAAAACTTATCATGTGGTGATCTCTTCATTTTTAGACAATGATCAAGAGATTAAATTGTTGAAAGTTCTAAGGTACCACAAAGGAGCCTTGGGGTGGACCATTTCTGACATCAAGGGTATAAGCCCTTCCATATGCACTCATCGGATCCACCTCGATGAGGACGCCAAACCAATTAGATAACCTCAAAGGCGTCTCAATCCAAACATGATGGAAGTTGTAAAAAATGAGGTGATCAAATTGTTAGATGTGGGAATCATCTACCCAATATCCGATAGTGTTTGGGTGAGTCCAACTCAAGTAGTACCAAAGAAATTCAGAATAACTATTGTGCAGAATTCTAATAATGAACCCATACCAACACGTGTCACCACAGGTTGGCGTGTTTGCATTGATTATAGAAAATTAAAACAGGTCACAAAGAAGGACCATTTCCCTCTACCATTCATTGATCAAGTTTTAGAGAGGGTAACAGGTCACTCATTCTATAGTTTTCTTGATGGATATTCCGGATATAACCAAATAGAGATAGCCCTAAAAGACCAAGAGAAAACTACGTTCACTTATCCATTTGGCACGTTTGCTTTCAAACGAATGCCATTTGGATTGTGTAACGCTCCAGCAACTTTCCAACAGTGTATGTTAAGTATTTTTTCAGATATGGTTAGAAAGTTTCTTGAGGTTTTCATGGACGACTTCTCTGTATTTGGGAGTAGTTTTGAGGAATGCCTCAACAATTTATCTATTGTCTTGTCTAGGTGTGAAGAGAAACACTTTATCTTAAATTGGGAGAAATGTCATTTCATGGTTTAAAAGAAAATTATTTTGGGTCATATTATCTCCAAAAATGAAATCGAGGTAGATCGCTCAAAACTCGACATTATAGCTAATCTACCTATCCCCCAAACTATCAGAGATATTAGATCACTTCTAGGGCATGCTGGATTTTATAGAAGATTCATCAAGGACTTTAGTGCCATTAATAGACTCTTGACTAATCTTCTTCAAAAGGATGTTCCATTTAAGTGGACAGATGAGTGTGCAAGTGCTTTTAATAAAATTAAATCATTCCATACCACTGCACCTATCATGCGTCCACCAGATTGGACACTTCCTTTTGAACTAATGTGCGATACAAGTGATTATGCCATAGGGGCTGTTTTGGGCCAAAGGAAAGATAAACGGCCCTACGTTATTCACTATGTGAGTAGAACTCTAAACTCGGCCCAAGTGAACTACTCAACAATTGAAAAAGAGTTACTTGTAGTAGTTTTTGCTTTGAATAAGTTTAGGTCCTACTTGCTGGGATCTAAAGTGGTCATTTTCACGGACCACTCGGCTTTGAAATATTTGTTATCTAAGAAGGATGCAAAGCCGAGACTTTTGAGATGTATCCTCCTACTCCAAGAATTTAACTTAGAGATAAAAGATAAGATGGGAGTAGAAAACGTAGTGGCCGATCACCTTTCCAGATTGGTGTTAGATGATTCCACTGAGGAGATGCATATCTAGGATACTTTTCCTGATGAACAATTATTTCCGATCTCTAAATTGCCTTGGTATGCGGATATAGTGAACTATCTTGCAACGAAAAAAATGTCATATCATTGCAAGTCGTAAGATAAGAAGCGTTTTGAAACCGAGGTTACGAACTTCTTCTATGATGACCCATATTTATATAAATATGGGACTGATCAAATTTTTAGACGTTGTGTCCCAGAGGATGAAGTTGAAAGTGTTATTTTCTTTTGTCACATGGAAGCATGTGGTGGCCATTTTTCTGCTAAGAAAACCACTGCAAAAATCCTGCAGTGTGGTTTTTACTAGCCCACCATGTTTAAAGACACCCATGCTTTCTGTGTTACTTGTGATAGATGTCAAAGGTTGGGAAGAGTGTCCCAGTGGAACATGATACTTTTATCCCTAATTTTACCATTAGGGATTTTTAATTGTTAGGGTATTGATTTTATGGGCCCATTTTCATCTTCTTTTGAATTTCTTTATATATTGGTTGGTGTGAACTATGTTTCAAAGTGAATTGAGGCAGTTCCAAGTAGGACCAATGACAACAAAGTGGTCATACGATTCTTAAAGGAAAATATTTTTTTTAGATTTGGAACTCCAAAGGCCATCATTAGTGATGGCGGGTCTCACTTTTGTAATAGGACATTTAAGGCTTTGATGAGGAAATATGGCATCAAGCATAAAGTGAGCACCCCATACCACCCACAAACAAGTGGATAAGCTAAGATTTCTAATCGAAAAATCAAACACATTTTAGAGAAAACTATAAGGCCAGATAGGAAGGATTGGTTCCTCAGACTATCCGACGCTTTATGGGCTTATATGACTGCTTATAAAACCCCGATTGGAATGTCTCCATATAAATTAGTGTATGGGAAGACTTGTTATTTACCCGTGAAATTTGAACATAGAGCCTACTGGGCAATAAAGAAATTCAATTTTGATATGGACCAAGCAAGTGGACAAAGAAAATTAGAATTGAATGAATTAGAGGAGCTGAGGAGAGACTCCTATGAAAATTCTAAAATCTATAAAGAGAGGACCAAAGCTTTTCATGATAAAAATATCTTGAGGAAAAATTTTGAACCTCAGCAAAAGGTCCTATAGTATAATTCTCGTCTCCAGTTCTTTCCGAAAAAGTTAAGATCAAGATGGACAGGCCCCTTCATTGTGAAGAATGTTTATACTCATGGGGCTGTTAAAATTGAGAATACACGTAATGGCAATGTGTACAAGGTTAATAGTCAGAGATTGAAGCCTTATGTGGAAAACTTTCATTTAGGAGAGGAGTCTGTCCCTCTTCATGAGCCAGAATATTCAGAATGATACTCCTAGTCTGACGGAGCAATTGTAGATCTGTATCATGTTCAATTCTTTTTAGTGTCACATAACAGGTGAGTTTTTCATGGTAGATACTATCCACCCTTTCTTTTATTTTTATTGTTCTCTGCATTACATTATCATTACATTGGGGACAATGTTGATTTTAGGTTGGGGGTGTGGATAGTCATCCATGTGATTTTTATGTTTTATTTTTATTTTTTATTTTTTTGGGTTTCAATTTATTTTATTATTATTTTTAGGTTTCAGTTTTTATTTTCTTTAGGTTTATGAAAAAAAATTTAACATTTTCAAAATAATATTTTTATATACAAAAATGTAAACATGATATTATGCGAATTCCAAAGGCAAAGTTAATATTCACTGTAGGTTGATAGTAGTCAGAAATCTGACAGCGAAAAAATTATAGACTTGAGTTCAATTATCTAATCACTAGTTTAAAGTAAGTTGTAATTTGATGTACTGAATTCACAATACACCCTAGCTAACTAAGTGAGGAATATGATATGTGAATTAGAATAACAACTTTTAATTCATACAAGGTTGAATGAACTAGTATCATTGATATATGCTTAAAAGAAAGAATATTGAAGAAAAAAAAATAGTGAAATTTTTATTTATTTTTTAATTATTATAGAGCATGAATGTAATGACCATAACAATCGTGTCAGTAATCTGGAGTAAGGATACCTAAGTATCCATTACTGTTACCATTACAAGTACGATACCTTTGATTATGAAGCAAACCCATGAGAATCTTCATCTAAGGGTGGTCTATAAAAATGAGGATATGATGATAAAAGAAGAAATGACATGAAAAAATGAGATAACTAGAGATTTCATATTCTTGGAATGATTGAAAGGAGTTAGGATAGAGAACATGCATATTTCTCAAAGTTAGATTAGTGTCACGGAGCACCTAAGGATATCGCATCATAACTATTTTAAATTTTGGTTAGGTCTCTAAACTCAAGGATGTAATGGATTAGAAAATTGAAATTCTAACTAACTTCAGACTTAGGGTAAGTATTGGTTTGTTTTGGAATTCATATGATGAATGGAGGCATAATTGTATAAATTTCTGAGTGTTGAACTATTTTTCATGTTGTCAATGTTTGTGGATAACATTTCTGGAAACCCTCATGAGACTATAACTCGTCCACTAGGAAAAACCTAGGAGTTTAAAGGCTTGTTGCATATGCTAAATGCAATCGAGATTACCTGCGAAAGTGGTGTAGTTAGAATTTTATTTTCATTTTAATTTTGTTTCTAAAATTAATTTTTATTCTTATTTTTATTTTTCTTCGCTTATTTTGCTCGGGACTAGCAAAATGCTGGTTGTGGGGTGTATTGAGACTCAAATATTGTATAATTTTTTCTATTTATCTCTTGATTTTATGAATATAAATCATCTTAATATTCTATTTTACTCATGCATGTGTTGCAAGGTAAATTTAAGTGCTTGGATTGAAAGGGTGTTAAAAATCATGAATTTGATGCTCAAGATTTATCAAGGAAAGGGTTGAATCTTAGGAGACCAAGATTGAAGCATTCACATGCCAAATATCCAAGAAAATCAAGTGACGAATGAAGAGAATCGACAATTTGAAATGAAGAATCCTGAAATCGTCCTGAAAAAGTGTATTTTGAAGCTGTGAAGTTTATTTTGGAAAACTGCGCAGCAGAAAGTCTGTTTTAAACGAACTAAGTAGCGAGAAGTCTATTTTGAAAAAATATATATATTTGATGCGGTTTCTAGGGTTTACAACTTTGTACGAAAATTGGAGTTCCTTACTTATAAATAGGGCTTCCTAGGGCATTCCAAAACATCATTCAAGTCATTCCAAAGCAAAGTTTAGAATTTTTAAAGAGTTTTTAGTTTTATTAAAGCTTTTAAGTTGTTCTTTTTATTTTAGATCTTTTCTATTTTGTATTTTTTTTCTAGTTGCTTTTTATTTCTGCAATTTAATTATGCTTTTCTAAGTTCCTTCTAGCTCAAGCTAGAAGGGAAGCACATAGGTTTAATAGTTCTTTAAGATTATGATGATTAATTATTTTAATGATGAAAAGAATGGTGTATGCAGGTTTTATTTTTTTATCCTCTTGTGAGATCCATATGTTTCCATCGTATGAGATTCATATTAATGGATAGGCTTAGCCTAGATCAATCAGATTTCCTAGATAGGAGAGGTTCTCAACCTGTTATATTTTTTTGATATTTATTATCCTATAGATCTTGAATACTTAGAATCACTGGCGCTTGAGAATATATGTCAATGATGCAGATCCATTATTTTCTAATATTTTATATCACTTTTTAATATTTAAACTGTCTTATTTTCCGACTAGGCTGACCATAGTGCTCAGATCCTAGTCATGTTATCCAAGTCATCATGATTTTGAAACATTAACCTATGTGTGGAACTTTGAAACTTGGGTGTTATTTTAATTCATTGAATTACATTCATTCAAAAATTTCAAAATCAAATCATTGGTTTAGTTTTTATTACTTAGTTTGTTTTGCATTTGATTTTTTTCTTCTCACAATTCATCTCCCTGTGGGATCGACCCTGTATTCACGGGATACTACTTATGAACCTCTACACTTGGAGGCAAGCAATCATGGAGCCGAGCTCGAGATTCGAGCAAAGCCAAGTTCGAGTTGAGTCGAGTTAAACTCCACTATGTTTGAACTTAGTTTGTTTCAAAACGAGCTGAATCATATAAAGCTTGGCTCATCATGATTTATCGTTCGAGTTGAGTCAAGTCGAGCTAAATCGAGCCAAGCTAAGCAAGCTTTTCTAGCTAGCTTGGCTTGTGTACCGCTAGCGAGTGGGTGGCAGATTGATGAGGTGTGCGCATTTGGCAGGTGTACCCGAGAGTCTTAAGACCTTGAAACTTGAAAATGTACCACGGAAGCGAGCATACCAAGTAAACTCTATGGGCCGAACTATTATTCATGAAATTTATTCACTCCATCCATCTCTTTTAACAGATAATTTTAGGGTTTTATCCCAAAAATGGAGTGTATCCAATACTCAAGTGAAGCATACCACCAGAAACAGTGTGAATTCAACATCTACCGTTGAAAAACTATTACGGCCAAAGAAGTTTTAGATCAAGCTAATATTTGTTTTTTTCCCTACATCCATGTCTTTTTTATTTTATGAACAGGTTGAATGACAAATAAACATCATCGAGGCCTTATAAAGTTTTCAACTGTGGAAATCAATTCTTTTACTTTTTCCTGTGATATGGTTCACTTAAGCTTTAGATATAAATCAATTTTGGGTTGAACCCTTAAAATGATATGGAAAAATAAATGGATGGTGTGGATAAACCACATGCATTCACAGTGGCCCCACATGGATAAACCACATGCATTCATGTGGATAAGCATCAGGGTTTAATCCTATTTCATGTACAACATGCCACATATTTCATGTACAACATGCTAGGGTTCAATCCTATTTCTTATACAACACACCAGCTGTACAATTGGTGTAGATACGTGTCATGCACCTCGAGCTCAAGTTATACGAACAGCTCAAATGAGATCAAAGTTACATGGGCCTCACAATGATGTATTTATTATATTCATACCGTCTACCCATTTTTTGAGATCATTTTAGAGCATTAGGAAAAAAAAGAAAAAAGAATCTACCGGAAGCTCAAATGGATAACACCAAAAATAGCAGCGAGGATAAAAAACTTTACCATTAAAAAATTTGTAGGGCCCACCATAACGTTTATTTTCCATCTAATCTATTAATAAGGTTAAAAATACATAGATGAAGACAAAAAATAAAATTCTTATAGATCCAAAATTTCTGTGATCTCCAAAAGGGTTTCAATGGTAAACATTCAATCCCCCACCGTTTTTGCAATGAAGTTTAACTGATCTTTAGATTTATCTTATTTTTCGACTCAAGCCTTAATACAAGCTCTCCAAATGGATGGATGGTCTGGATATAATACACACCTCGTAGTTTAACCGACAAACCCAACCCAATCCAAATCGTACTCAACCCAATCCGACTCGGTTTTCCTAACTGAGTCGGGCTCGGTTCGGGTCAGGCTAACCGTGCATCAAATTGAATCGAGTCAGTTGATCCAGACTCGATCCGAGATCGGATCAAGTTCAGATAGTTACTTGAAAATTTCCAATCGAGTCAAGTTAGACCCAGTCAGATCCAACTCAACTCGATACCCACCTCTATGTGGCGTTCATTCATGCCAATCCAGACCATCAAAATATGGGCTCCATAAAATTGATGGCGAGGGGGAGGTCGATACATCATCCAGAACTCAAGTGGGCCACACCATATGAAACAGGATATTTGAATGGACCACCATTGAAATCTTCATGGGCCCACAGAATTTTTAGATCACGCTGATATTTGTGTATTTGCTTCATCCAGGTGGAGATCACCTGCGAAAGTGTTGGATGGCTTGTCCGTGAAAGGTTCCAACGGTGGGCGTTGCTATTACCACTTTCTTTCGTTGTGTGGCCCACTTGAGTTATCGTATCCTATCGTGCTTGGATTCATGCCCAAAAACATGAGCTGGAAAGACGGAAAAAGCGATTACAACCTAAGCATCACCGAGGCGGAAGCGGATTGGCTGGTGTACCACGCATCAGCTATATAGTTGGTGCATTGACATCGGCAAGTTCCGTGGGTCACATATCTCAGATATATGTTATATCCAAACCGTCCATCCATTTTACGAGGTCGTATTAAAGGTTAAGACAACAAATAAGGCAGATATAAAGATCAAGTGGACCACACTGAAAAAAGAAGTGGGGGATTGAATGTCTACCATTGAAATCCTTTTGGGGTCACATAAATTTCGGATCAATATGAAATTTGTTTTTCCTCTTCATCAAGGTATTTATTACCTTATGAACAGATTGGATGGAAAATAAACGTTATGGTGGGCCTACGAATTTTTTAACGGTGAAAATCATTATCCCGCTGCTATTTTGTGGTCGATTTGAGGTTTGTATGTTATTCACTATTTTTTTCTAATGCTCTAAAATGATCTCAAAAAAATGGATGAACGGTGTGGATATAATAAATACATCATTGTGGGGCCATGTAACTTTGTTCTCCTTTGAACGGTTCCTACAACTGGGAGGAGCGTCGGCGCTCGTTTTCGCGGAGGCGGATTGGCTGGTGTACCACACATCAGATATATAGCTACTGTAGGTACGCGTCGCTCGAAGACGAGCACTAGGCACCTCGAGCTCCTAGTTGTACGAACGGTTCAAAGGAGATCAGTTAAATGACCGTACAGTGATGTATTTATTATATCTACACCGTTCATCTATTTTCATATATTATTTTAGCGCATTATCCAAAAAATGAATCATATCAAAAGATGATATGGAACACACCACAAATAGCAGCGAACATAATAATTTTTACTGTTAAACAATTTGTAGAGCCCACCGTAACGTTTGTTTTCCATCCTATCGGTTCACAAGGTCACAAAGCCCTGATTTAATAGGAAAAAGACCACAAAAAGGGTTTCAATGGTACGAGTTCAATTCTTCACTGCTTTATGCAGTGTGGTCCACTTGATAGTTATATCTGTCTAATTTTAAGTCTCAAGCCTTAAGACAGGCTGGCCAAATGGATGGACGGTTTAGATATAACACATGCCTCATGATCAAACCCATATAACTTGCTGAGATCAAATCCACATAACTTGCTGACATCAATACAGCAGCTATATAGAGTGTTTTTAGAGACCATGGTCTAAAATAATATTCTAAAAGGATGAATGTCCTAGATCAAACACATACATCATACTAGATCAAACACATACATCATACTAGGGCCCATACAGCACCAGCCAGTAGCTACGTCCCTACCGGCGGTGTCCGTATGCGATCCGTGACGGGTTGGCTACTCCCCTGCCACCAGCCCCGTGACTGATGGTCGGTGGTTTATGGGCCTCACCATGATGTATGTGTTTCATCCATTCCGGTCATCCGTTTTTACTGATCATTTTAGTTATTGATATCCAAAATGAGAGGGATATAAATCTCACGTGGAACACACTACAGGAAAAAAAATATTGATTGGATATCTACCTTTAAAATCCTCCTAAGGCCCATTGTACTGTTTATTTGAAATATAATCTATTGATTAGGTCATGAAGGCCCAGATGAATGGAAAAAACAAAAATCAGCTTGATCCAAAATTTTCATGGCTCCCAAATGGTTTTTAATGGTCGACGCTCATTCAAAACTTTTTTCTATAATGTGGTCCACTTGACATTGTTATATACATCATTTTCGGGATTGTACTATAAAATAATATTGAACAATAAATGGACGGCATGGATGAAACACATACATCATGTTGGGGCCCACGGAGCACCTACTACCAGCTATTTGCTGGTGGCAGGGGTAGTAGCCAATCCGTTTCCGTCGGGATTACGGGGCATTTCGTAAGCCCACGTTCCGCACGCGACTTAGCTGCGACCCTGGATTCAGCGATGTGGGTGGGACCCTGACCGTGCGGCCCACCTTAATCTATGCCTTGTATGTTTACATCGTCTATGCCCGTTTTGTCAACTCATTTTAGGGCACGGGCTAAAAAATGAAGAACATATATACGAATCTCAGGTGGACCATACCACAAGAAACAGCTGCAATTAATTATTAAAACTTTTTGTGGGCCCCGTAAGTTTCAGATCAAGTTCATATTTGTTTTTTCTGTGTTATCTTACTAACAAGCTGGATGAAAAATAAATATGACTGTAGACGTCGGGGACTTTTAATGAAAGTTGGATGGCCAATAAACATTTCGATGGACCTTGTAAAATCTTAATGATGGGCCTCTATTACGGTTTCTCGTGGGGTGGTTTCCCTGAGATTAGGATCTGCTTTGTTTTTGGGCCAATGTCCTAAATTGAGCTGAAAATATGGATAGAAGGCATAGATAAGCAGTGGGCCCATGGTCAGGTCCCACCCACATGGCTGGATTGGGATCTCAACTAAGTCATGTCGCCAGGTCCTGGGCAAGATGTGTCGATATAATGTGAAAATTACTGCTAACGTGCTCCGTATAGTCTGTACATCAGCCGAGTTGAGTTGAGGTGGGCCAAGCTTGGCTTGATTTGTTTGTACTCTCCTCAAGATCCAGCTTAATATTGGAACTTGGCTTCTTCGTTAAAATTTTTTAGGGAAGGTCGAGTTGAGTCGAGCCGAGCCGAGCCTACTCTTACCTTAATTTATTATATTTTCTGATACAAAATATAAATTAAAAGTCAAGAATATTAAATCCAAAATGTCTCACATGCCACAACATTAAGACTAAAAAAAAAAAAAAGTTTCACATATACTATATAGATATAACAACATCATGTCCGAAAAATGAAAATATATTACAAAATATAAAATTTCAAAAATATACGTTCCTTCATGCAGTTTTAGATGCATTCTCGTCTTAACTTCTATTCTTATCCTCATTGTCCTCAACATTGAAACTGTTATCACCCCAAATTGGATCTAACTAATCATCGTGTACATATTAGTACTTTAACTGTTTTTGAGGTGAGTGAACTTCAATACTTGCTAACAATAGTACTCCCCGTTCTAAATGTTGATTTTGATGCCACAGTCAAAATTAGAATTGACAATATGTCTCGTGCCATTACCAAAAGTCCAAGGTATTCACAAACTCTCGACTTCCACCATTACAAAATATCAAAATCATCTTCTTGTAACCTTATGACTAGCTCCTTTAAATACTTCTCCATTTTTGATTCAGTTTTATACATCTCTGTTTCTTCTTTTTCTAAAAAAGACGTAAAGTCATGTAGTCGTTTTCCTTGAGGAGAAGTATTGCTCATAAATTGAAGAGTAACTATTATATTGGATATTGTGGCTAAAGTAACAATATATGAAGTGAATAGCTTTTCAACTACAACATGAATAATAACAATCTCCACTGAAACTGTTTCAAAAGTAGAATAAAGTGATCTGAAAACGTACCTAACCATTATCATCTTGTACCGTAAATCCATAACAACTGCAATGGTCATTAACAAATGACAATCAACTCAATACATATCAAAATTTATTTGCATTCCTAGAGTCATCACTTGTAAAAAATTTGGACCATTATCGGCACACTGTTTTAAAGCATTCATAATGAAAATAATTTATATAAGAAACTAATTTTCTGTAGGATACTTATTTCCAGAAAAATCTTCGTACAATTATAAAAAACTTTGAAGAACTGATGAACATGTTCAGCTTTCGTTCAGTCTTCATCACTAGGCACATATGTATACATTTTATCACGTGCGACAAGTTCAAGGAATACAACTTTAAATTTTAAACCAGTATCCAACATTTCATAAGTTGAATTTCAGTACATGCAAACATCCAACTTCAACTACTTTTTAGATTTCAAATCCAAAGTTGGATTATATCATTATATGTACTCGGTCTTGAAGATGACTTTAACATTATCTCGTATGTTAGCGATTGTGAAGTCAATTGCTTTCAGCCCATCTTATACAATCAAGTTTAGTATATGGGTTCGACATTTGACTTGAAATATTTTACATCAAAGAATAAATTTCCAACTGCCTTGAATTAACTACGTAGGAAAGAAACTAAAGTGTTATTTAAAGAGTCATTATCTAAAGTTATTGATAAGATTTTATTTTTGATGCTCCACTCAAGAAGACAGTTGTAAATGTAGTCCAACATTACCACATTAGTATAAGAAGAAGGAACGTAACGGGAGTTTATGATCTTCTTTTGAAGTTTTCATTATGCATCAACAAAGTATGTAGTTAATGACATATATCCATTTCTTTGATTCAATGTCATCCACATATCTAAAGTCAAACTTGTTGTTGATATGGATGCTAGAAGAGCTTTCAAGTTTATTTTCTCAATCGCATATATCTTCATGCACTATCTTTTCACAGTAAGACGAAAGACCCTCTCACATTTGGGATTAAAATTTTTATAAAATCTTATAAATCTTTGCTTTCTACCATGGTAAACGGTTTCTCATTAATTATCACTAATCTTGCATACCACTATTTTAGTTTTTCCAGACCATACTTATATGTGGAGAATGTAGCTTGAAAATCATCATTTTTATAAGCGATAAATAAAAAAAATTGCTAAACTCAACCCGTCGATGTTTTTAATCTCTTCACTCATTTATCAAGATGTCTCTAACAATGAGTAGTAGAAGAACCAGAATGCTTGTTGTAAAAAGTTTTACAATACTTGTATTTAATCTTAATCGAACCATCTGATAACGTGATCTCATCAAAAAATTCTCATACTATTGACTTTTTTCCTTTCACTGAACCTGAAATCGTTTCAATTTTCTTTTCTATTATATCTCCCTCCACGATAAGAGGAGATGTGATTGACACACCGGCAACAGTCATACTTGAGTTTTCCTTATTAGTCATATATAAATTAAAAGATAACAGGAGTAAGGTAAGATCAAGATTTTTAAACATTAAAGTAATTAGTCAATCACACACACACACATACACACAATATCAGTCCCCTCCATAAACTGCAAGACACAAATGTCTCAAATAGTCCCATAATAAATAAATCCGTCGGGGTACATACATATACATAACTATAGATTGTCTCTAATTGTTTCAAATTTAATTTGTTAACTAATTGTCTTTAAATATCTCATTTATTCGTACTTGTCTCTATCTATATGTGGTAATTGTCTATACCCTATTCGGGAACATACCATGTACTGTCCTCATATAGTTTACATGTGAGCTGAAATTTCAACAGCACCTCCCTATATTCTCCATATATATGTAAAATTTAATACTAATTAATTAGTTGCTATATCTAATCCATTATACATAGATAGAGGAAACCAATTAGTAAAGAACCACATATTTGGAGAAAATATAAGAATACCCGATCAAAATTTTAATTACGTGTAAACTAAAAATGAGGGCAATTTAAGGACGTTGTATGATAGCAAACTGTCCAAAATGAGATAATTTAGGAATCCATAAAGAAGAAGTATTTTCATTCGAATGACTATACTTATTTAATATAAATTCATAAACGAGGGGATACATTGTTAAGTCACTAGGTCGCCTAAATACTAATTAACAACATCAGTCAACAAAGAATTATAAGCATAAATATTTAAAGAATAAATATCGAAATATATAAGAAAAAGAATGAGATAATGACTTAAATGTAAGTTAAGTAACTTAAGTTAGTACATTTATAGTAGGAAAGTTAAGTTACTTTATTTACTCCATACAACTACAAGTCTATAAATAAAAAAGCTTAAAATATCTTTCATAATTTTAATATTCTCCTAAACCGGGTTCAGATCCATTATTTCGTCGTTCATGCTTGAGATGGTGGTATTTTCTTCAAGATGCTCATTAACTTTCCCTTAATCAGAATGTGGTGTAACTTTTCCATCATATTCTTATATATATTCAGCTAGCTTTTTTATTTTTTATTTTTTTTTGTAAAATAATTTATACGAAATATCTAAGATGAAATGAGGCAAGTTTGAATATAAACATCGATGACTTCTTGCTAGTCGAGCTTGTCCCTGCTTCGGCGTTATGTTGTCGAGAAGGACATCGTTAATATTCAGATGCCCCTGCCTCATCCTTTCTTAACTTCAATAATATTTTTAATTGTTCTTCTTTCAAAGTTCTTAATCTAACTTCTTTCTCCTCTTCCTCTTTCGTATTAATTCTTTTCACTCTCTCTATTTCAAATTCTTCATTGATTAAAATAAGTCTATTATGGTATATCTTATGGTTAATTGTATTCGGTGTGGGAGAGGGAGTGGAAGGCTTCTTGTTGGAGTTTACAAGAGCCTGAAATAAAAATCTTACATCCTCTGATGCTCTAAGACATGGTTTTACGTGTCCCCCGACCTGATAAGTGTAGTGTAAGCCGATTTGTTTTGTTTACAAATCTGGCCCCACACAAATTACATTGAATCTTCATTCTTCCAGAGTCTGGGGAGTAGACTTAGGAACCATGATCTTAAATATTGATGAATGGATCATCTAAAGACACTGTTGCACACCATTTTTTTGTAAGAGAAATATTGTTATAAGAAAATTAAAGAAAATTATGCAAATTTAATCTATAATATCCATTCGTAGATTCACATAATCACAATTACAAATTTACAATTCATCAATTTCAACTTTCAACTCTACAAAATGCAAATCTAATTCGACTAACTTCACCCGACCCAACCTAGCAGCGAACCCCTAATCAACTCAACACTCAACATCCCTAACCCGACCACCCATCGACCAACCCAACTAACCAGCACGTAACTCGACCCAACCAAGCTAGCTAGCTCCCAGCCCAACCAAACCCAACCCGACCCAACCCAGTAGGCCAGCACCCAACCCATCCTGACTCAACACCTAACCCGGCCTAACAAGCACCTAACACCCAACCCCAACCCCGCACTCGACTCAACCTAGCCTAACTTAGCGCCCAACCCGACCCAACCAAGTACCCAACCCAACACCCAACCTGCACCTGACTCAACTTAGCCACTCGACCCACCCCCAAATCAAATAAATATTCAATTATATAAAAAATTATTAGATAGAGAAATGGATGATAGAGGTACCTTTGTGGGTGTTGAGAGAGAGAGAGAGAGAGAGAGAGAGAGAGAGAGAGAGAGAGAGAGAGAGGAGATCAAGTAAGTGGTTGAGTGCAAATGCTTAGCTGGGCTAAGACAAGTCGGGCAGATGTTGAGCCAAGTTCGAGCAAGTGGCCGAGAGAGAGAGAGAGAGAGAGAGAGAGAGAGAGAGAGAGTGGAGCTCAGCTGCTCGAGTGCGGGCCACGGTGGGTTGGGTAGGGGAAAGGGAAAAGGAAAGGAACGACTAGGTACGAGTAGAGTTTTTTAGGTTTTAGTTTTAAGTTTTGAAATTTTAACATATATACAGAAATAGTCTCCTATGCATAAGGTCGTACTAAGATTTTATGCAAGCTTTTCATATGAGCTATTAGATTATACTCACGGCTGCGATTCAATAGCCGTGAGAATGAGCGAGCCTCAAAATAATGACTCGTGGCGATACTTTTGTACTCTCATAGGGATTGCATGTCGTACGCAGCTCGAAAGCTATTGGACGGTGCTCTTTGGTTCGATCATGATGTACCTGTTTTATCCACGCTGTTCATCTAACTTTCCAGATTATTTTCAAGCATGAGCCCAAAAACAAAGTAGATCCAAATCTCAAATGAACCTCCCCATAGGAAAATAGTTGTGATTGAACACCCATCGTAAAAAACTTCCTAAGGCCCATTATAGTGTTTATTTGCCATCCAACCTGTTCGTTAGGTCACCCAGACATGGATGATGAGAAAATAAAAATATCCAATTCATCCAAAACTTGTGGCTCTCAAGAAAATTTTAACAATGGGCCAATAATTCTCATCGTTAAAACATTCGTAGGGCCCACCATAATGTTTACTTTCCATCCAATCTATTCATCAAGTCACACAGACCTGGATGAAGAGAAAAAAAAAATCATATTAATCCATGCCTTTTGTAACCATGAAAAGGGTTTTAATGGAAGGCGTTCAACCCCCCATTTCTTTTTACAGTGTGGTCTACTTAGTTTTTAGATCTATCTTATTTTTCGGCTCAAGTATTAAGATTAGATCACCAAGTGGACAGAAGATTTGGATACAACTCATACCTCATAATGGGACCCACATAACTTGGTGACGTCAACACACCAGCCACATCGATGGTGTGTGTGGTACACCAGCCAATTCACTTCGCACACGATGAAATTGGATTGCATAATGAGTAACTCAGTACACTTTTATCATTCTAAGTAGACTCTGTTGGGACAACCCTAAATGTATGTGGTTTATCTACGCCGTCCATCTGTTTTTTCATCTCATTTCAAGGGTTGAGCCCAAAATTGAAGCATATTCAAATCTCAAGTGGACCATCGTTGAAACTTTCTAGGGCCCACAATAATGTTTATTTGTCATCCAACCTATTCATAAGATCACACAGATATGGATGAAGAGAAAATTGCAAATATTAGCTTGATACATAACTTTTGTGGCCCCCAAGTATTTTTTAATGGTATACATTTAATTCGCACTTTTTCCTGTTATGTAGTCCACTTGAGGTTTGGATATACTTTATTTTTGATATCAAGCCCTAAGACTATCTATTGAAATAGATGTACGAAGTGGATTGAATACATAGATCATGGTGGGCCCCACTACAGGCAACGATAATGATGGTGGAGCGATTGGTGTGATCTAATGACTTTTATTCCAACAAGAATAAATGTTGCATGCGGTCATGCTTCATGTGGTGTGGTCCACTTGAGCGTCCGATGTGCCTCATTTTTGAGTTCGTGCACTAAAATAATATGTCCTAAAATATAGATGGGGTGGATAAAACATATAGATCACAGTGGGCCCCAAATAGGCACCACTGGAACTATCCGTCTCTAGCTATGTTCTGGTGAAATCATATTGTCATACTGAGTTACAATGTAGGCTTTTATCATGTTGAGCAAAACTATTTTGGGCCCACCATGAATGTGTGTGCTTTATCCACGCCGTCCATTTGTTTTTCCGGATCATTTCATGGGTTGAACCCAAAATTGAAGCATATCCAAAGATCAAGTGGAGCACACCACAGGAAACAGTGTGAATTGAATTCCTGCCTTTGAAAAATTCTTTTGCCAGAGACGTTTTGGCTTAAGCTGATATTTGTGTTCATCTGTGTAATTTTATCTAGTAAATGAATGAACAGAGTGGATAAAATAGGTAAATTATACTGGGCCTCACAGAGTTTACTCAGTATAGTAAGCATACTTGGTTACTCACTATGTAATGAGCTTTTGTCCTGATGGGGTTGGTACTCATGCATCCAGGGGCACGGATTACCTTCTGAGGCAGCGGCTTCGGATGGCTACTACAGGGTACTCTGTGAGCCCCACCATGATGTACGTGTTTAATCCATGTCATCCATTCATTTTGAATGCTTATTTTAGGGCATGACTTAAAAATGAGGTATATCCAAATCTCAAATGAACCACACCATAAGAAACAATGGTGGATTCAACGCTCACTGTTAAAAACTTCTTACGGGCCACTAGTTTTGGATGAAATTAATGTTTTCATTTTCTCATCATTCAAGTCGGTGTGACCTAACGAATAGATTGGATGGTAAATAAACCCTACAGTGGGCCCTAGGAAGTTTTTAGCGATGGGTGTTTAATTAGCATTGTTTTCATGTGGTGTGGTCCATTTGAGATTTGGATCTACCTTTTTTTTTTGCTAATGTTCTAAAATGATCCGAAAGATTAGATAAACGGCATTGATAAAACACATACATCATAATTGGCCCTCAGAGTACCGTCTAATAGTTACCTAACTGCGTACATCATGCCATTCTTGTGAGTAGCTGGAGTCTCGGTGCTAGTCATAATTTTCGAGACTCTCTTATTCTCAATGCCCTTGAATCCCAACCGTGAGTATAATCTAACAGCTCATATGAATGCTCGCATGAAAGCACCTTGCGGCCTTATGCGCAGGAGACCGAGACTCTCTCTCTCTCTCTCTCTCTCTCTCTCTCTCTCTCTCCATATATATATATATATATATATTCGAGTTGAGCCGATTTCGAGTCAAGTCGGGTCGATTCTAGCTACATTATGCTCGACCTTTGCTTGTTTACAAAATGAGGTAAGTCGAATATTGAAGCTTGGCTTACCCCGCATTGTCCTTCAAGCCGAATCAACTAGATTAAGCCAAGGTGAGTGAACTTTTCGAGCTAGCTCGGCTCATGTATAGTCCTAACTCGGTAACCCCAGGTGTTCCATGGAAAACACCTCTGTGGGTGTTATGCTTACCATGTGGGGCCCACCTCGATGAATATCCATGCCACCCATCCGTTTTCTCCTATTATTTTAGGATGTGATCACAAAATTAAAGAAGATCCAAATCTCAAGTGGACCACACCACTAAAAACAGTGGTGAATAATTATTAAAAGGTTTTTGTGGGCCGCAAAAGTTTTTGACCAAGCTGATCTTTATATTTTCCCTTCATTCAGGTCTGGTTGACCTTATGAACGGCTTGGATGGAAAGGAAACATTAGGGTATGCATTACTGTGAGCCCTGGGAAGTTTTTAATGGTGGGCGTTCAATCACCCCTGTTTCCTATGGTGTGGCTCATCTGAAATTTGGATCTACTTAAGTTTTTAGAACACATCCTTAAACTTGGCTGGAAGAACGGATGGACGGCTTGGATATACAACACATCATTAAGACAGGCCCCACTCGGGTAATACCTAATCGGCTCCCCTCCTTGTATAAGCCACGTGGGGCCCACCACGATGTCGGCTAGAAATTCATTCCGTCCATAGTTTTGAAAAGTTACAATGATGGGAGTCCAAAATTGATGGAATCCAAAATTCATGTGAGGATGGTACTACAAGAAACAGTGAGGCATTGAATGCCCACCATTTAAACCCTCACCTTTGTGGGGCTACAAAATTTTTGGATCGGATGAATATATCCATTTACAGGGCTTGGATGGTATATAAACTTTTCCATGTATTTCTGAAGGTTTTAAAGTTTCCAAATCTTAATGCTTTCTTTCATGTGGCCATATCTGAATGTTGGGTCACCTCTAAATCTGATGGATACAGTTAATTTCTCATGCACATTACGGTGGGTCCCACATTATTAGGAACTCAGAGCCATATGGGATGGTTTGGTCGGGTGTCTTCTTCAGAAGCGGAATCTGATTCAAAATTGATTGTTGACCTTTTGAATGGCAAGATCCGGGGGGCTGCGCACTAGAGCTATTGGTTGTCCCGTGTCTAGAAAATTAGGAATAGAAGTATGATTTCCTTTGCCCAATCTTTAGGAAAGGGAATGCCATGGTGGACGGTCTGGCCAAATTGGGGAGTTTCGGCAATCCCTTTCCACGTTCTCGCTGCCCTTTGAGCCTGGCCCTACTAGATAAACTAGGGCTGGGATCCATCAGGCTTTGTCCAGATAGCCAGTAGAGCCGGATAGGGGCTCTCTTTCTTATTGTTGTGGGGCTAAGTGGCCCTGCTTCTCCCTTTCTTTAGTCTTAGTTTTCTTCTTTCCTCATGATAGGTGGCCCCTGGTCCTTGTTTTCCAAGGGGCAGCCAGAAGCACTCTATTGTAAAGTTTCATATAAACATATAAAGTGTGGAAGTATTTTTTGAAATAATAATTGTGAGAAATATAATACATAATAGAGGATAAAAGAAAACGATAACGAAATGATCAGATCTATCGGGTTCAAGGCTCGACTTGAATAGTCAATTTCTCAAGACAGATTTGTTGCCTTTTTTTGGAAGTTTCAGTAAATGCAAACGAAGGAAATCTGCTAATTGTCTTCAAGTACAATGAACTCTCAATCCGATTTTCAACAAAAAAATTTGCATATTTAAATATTGATCAGATCTCTAGTTTTGACACCGATATACCTTAAGACATTAAAAAAAAACTCAGTAAGAGATTAGATCGAGAGTAATTGCATAGAAGATGATATAATCTTAAGGATAAGAGATTCTTTTTCTAGATTATAGTATCCAGGATTTATATCAATTGAAAAGTTATGAATTTCTTCCTGAAGAGGTGCAAAAGTATCTCTTCAAGAAATCCATACCCATTCACAACAAATAATTGTCTTTCATGAAAGGACATGACTCTTTGTCCTATGACAGTTATTTCTATATCCATTCAGATAGAAGCAGTTATTCAATTGGAAAAACTATATTCACATAAGCGACACATGGCATAGGTGTCACATGTACAATCATGTCACAATTACTCTTAATCAACAAAAGGTAATAAATCATCGGGATAAACCCTAGTTCAATTTTAGTTGTACCATAACTCAAAAAGTTTGAAGCATGTGACAAAAAGACTAAGGCTCTTTTTGCTCCTTGCAATGATGTGAGGGGCTAAGTGCGCCTAATAAAGCGCCCAAGTAGCTTTACAGCTCACGCCATGTGCACATGTGCATGGATGGTGCTTCGCAGCGTCCTCAAAGAGATTTAAACCCTAATTGCATTAGCAAAAATCTCTTCTTTTACCAACTGGCTATACACACTATTTATAGAAAGTTTAAATAATTAAAATATTTATTTACTTTTTAAAAATAACTTTTATTTTTGAAATTTATTTTTATTCTAAAAAACACAATAATAATAAATTTATGCATATCATTTAGATTGAAATTACAAAAAAAATTTATTGCTTTCATTTTTTTCTTTTTTAAACCTAGAATAAAGATCTGAATTTTCTTTATCTTACTCATATATTCTTTTCTATCCACGGAAAGAAAGGAATCTATTTTGTTTATGGCCTACACTATTAATAAATATGGATTACAGATATTGATTCCATCCCCACTATATATATTCATCACACCATAAAAAATTATATACAAGAAAAGTTGATCAATCATCATTTCTAAATGTATCATTTTATTTTCTGAAAATTTTCACACAGCTTCTACCGAGAAGAACAACTTGTAAGGGAGAAGCAATTTGTGTCCCCTCACATGGGAATGCAAACATAGTGCATGAAATCCACTCAATTCCCATTTCCGACTGCTATACCATCCCTTGTTTTAGACTTGTATACAAACCAAGTTAACTTGGTTAACTCACTCAGCTAGACTTGAAAAAGCTCAACTCAGCTTGAACCAATTTCGAGCCAAATTGTGCTGGTGTTTTTTGGCTTGAAAAAATTTAGAGCCGAGTCTACATTCGGCTAAACTCGCCTCAATTATCTCGGAAATTGACTTGAACTTGACTAAGTTCAAATAGATTCGGCTCAGATTGAATTCATATAGTATAAATATTATATGAATTCATGCAAACTCAAGCCTAGTTCGAGCCTAAAGTCAAACTCAACTCAACTCAACTCATAGGCTCGAACTTGACTTGAGTTTGCCCACTGAGCCAAGCCTAGCTGCCTAGTCAAGCTGGAGGGTATCCTGTTGGGCGAGCTGGGCCAAGCTCGACTTGTGTACATCTCTGCCTTGTTTGGCCTTGATCAAAAAATTAAGTTGATGTAATCCTTATATGGTCAAGTCATATGTGGCGGGTAATCCTTACATCCCAATGAGTCACATCCGATGAATGGATTGAATGGAATATAAACACGATGGTGGACCCTACACAAAACTAATGGTGAGCATCCTATCCCAACGTGTTGGATCATCTTAAAGGACAAGGTGGATCTTGTGAAAGTTCCACCCAATTAGCTCTCAATCACTGAAAGTAATCCGGCGTGAGGCATACCTGACGCGTCAGGTGGATACAAAAACTCTCCCACAGAGGCATCATGTTCATTTAAGAGGGGAAGGGTGACCAAGGCGCATCCATCTAGTCCACCCAAAGAAAATTGATGGACCTCGTTTGTTCAACATACACCTCTGTCTAAGGCCATGATTCTGATGGATGAGAATATCTGATTAGTGCAAAGAACTCATTTTTGTAATTGATGCATGGGCTCACCATGATGCTATCATGACATCCAATCCGTCCATCATAAGCTTCCATTCATATTCTCCTTCAATAAAAAAGAATCACGCAAATCCAATACTTAGGTTCGCCACACGAGGTAAAATCATGCCTAAAATATCTAAAATTATATTTGTGCCCAACCTGAGTATTTAAATGATTTGATTTTTAGGGTATCAATTGATCCTGAATGGATGCATGTTCCGAACCGATTAGATGGTATATAGAAGCACGGTGGACCCAACAAAAGCATAGAAGATTTCTAATGGTTTGTGTTCCTGTCCCAACTAATATCTAATAGTGGGGTCCACCTGATTTTTGGATTAGCTTGATATCAAACACCCACAAGAAAAATAAGTTGCACAGATGACGGATGGACTAGATATCATGAAAATGGCACGGTGGATCCCACTCATCAATTTGTACATCAGGCCTAAGCCAGAAACATTTTGCAATAGATTCGGCCTCCATTATTATCATTTTCAGGCGGTCCACACGAGCATGTTTACCAATCTCTCCGTCTATCAGGCCCTGTACTTGATCTTAGGCCCTAAAGCAAAAAAATAAAAATAAATAAAAAATCAGCTACATTGACAACTAAGATGACAGAGTGGGGAATGCCAATGATACGTTTGTGTAAGTGGGGAATGCCAATGATACGTTTGTGTAAGTGGGGAATGCCAATGATACGTTTGTGTAAGTGGGACCACCATGGTGTATATATTTCATCAAACCCATTCACAAGGTGTAACTAGTCAAGATGACGATAAGATATGAAAATTAGCTCCATAAAAATGCCGGGCAGGCCAGACCATGTGATTTTAGCAATTATAATAGCATATTTACATGATTCCATTGGTGCGGCCCACGTGATTTTTTAATAGAAGTTATCTTCTGTATTTAAGGTCCAGGTAATGGTTTTCACCTAATGAGGTAGTGGATTTTACATATGCAGCATCGTGGAATCCACAGGACTTAGGTATGTTGTAGGGTCCTTACTCAAGCTTTGGTGGTGACTCATGGGAGTTTAAACACAGGGTCATAGGTTCAAGTACGGATTGTGGTGAAATTACACTGTAGTGTGAGTGCGCGGGTGTGCGTGGGCTGCAAGTGCGTGTGTACAAAATAAATAAAGGGATAGTATAGATGGTCTCTCTCTCTCTCTTCCATGATTTCGTACGTGATCCAAACCATTGATATGGTGGGCGACACCAAGGATGTTTGGTGCATCAAAAATCTAGAAACCATGAATTCTGTGATAGGAGGAAAAAATTCTTATTCAAAATAATATTATTGAGAATGATTAATTACAAAATAATTGGCATGACTTACATGAACCCTAATCCTAATTCATAAATCTCTCCAAATGTAAACTTTTATAAAGTTGTAAATTTACTAAAATAGCAAATATTTCTAAAGTGACTTAAACTCATTGATATGATTCCAACAAGGACTCTTAAGTATAATTATCCTAAAATAGCAAAAATTGTAACTATATATATATATATATATATATTAGAAGATGATCACCTTATTTTGGAAAATCAGATACTAGCATCTGGAGCTCATTCATAACTTTTTTTTCTTGACACATGCACTCACATCCTACACACCCATGCACTCACACAGTAGATTTCACTACAATGGGTATTCCAATCCATGACCTCATGTTGAAACTCTTATGAGTCTACCACTATAGCATTGGATAATTAACCAATCACATTATAACTGTAGTAGACTACAATTTGCACTAGACCTAAGGCTGTCAACGGGCCAGGCCTGGTGTTGGCGTTGGCCCAAATTTTGAATTGTTCTGGCTGAGCATGACAGACCAGGCTAGCTTATTCAAAATTTTGATTTTGCATTGACTGCCCTAACTAGACCCTTGGGTTGAATTTTCTCTTGATCTTGTTCCCGCATGCAATTGCCCTTAACTTTTCAAACATTAAACCCCTCTAATTAAACAAAACTCGTCCTCAAGTTTAGAATGGCAGTAGCATATAGTGATATTCAGTCTTCATAGCATGTCTTCTTTTGGATCTGATTGCAACTGATCCTAAAAGCTTAAATATCAGATCAAAATGTTATTCACAAGATGCCACTTTATAGAAAACCATCTTACCTCTCATTTTTTATTTTTTATTTTGAATTCATCTACCCCGGGGATTTCCACCTCTTTTGCAAAAATGGATTCACAATCATGGATTTCCTGAACATTGTTATAGTTGTTCTCCATTGGCCCTCAATTGTGCATTTTAGTTGTTAAGAAGGTATAAGGATGTCAATTTTCATTGAGTTTGCGATGATGACCAAGAAAGCATCCATCTACTTGGCCATCGAACTGTCCTCAACCGTCGATCAATCGTGTGACATTTGTCAACTAATGTTTGGATTTCACCGAAACCTTTTGTAAATCAGTTGTCAATCCATCTATGGACCCATCAAGCAATCCAGTGATGGATTCCATTAATTTGTTGTGACAGCACATGTTGATGGCATGTCTAACAATTGATCCATCATTCAATCTACGATGGATTCGTTACAAATCAGTTTTGATTTGTATAAGCACGCTCTTCTTCTTTGATATCCGATTGGCTAAAAAGCATCTGACTCTTTGAGTTAACCTCGTTTCGAAAGAGTTGCGATGCATGATTTGGCATGGTTACTTGACCACAAGCTTATTGACCGCGAGCCCCTTTGATGGTCATAGGCCGTTTATTGCTACTGATATGATAATGCTCCATGACTTAATCAAAAAGGCATTATTAGCTTCTCCAGATGAAAAGGCCTCAAACTTCATCTCAGTCAAATCGATGTCTCCAGAAACCATTTGAAGGTTTATTGTCCCTCAATCCAGTACTTGAAGCTATCAACATGTGGAAGAAAAAAAATCGCTCTAATACCAACTAAGGTAGCGGCTTTGACACCGATTGTCATAGCCGGTGCATGGTGGAAGGAAGTGGTCATTGTCTTCATTCTATTTCATAACCCTTGAGTCCACAAGGTATAAGAACTCTAAAAAGTGAATATTATTGAGAATAATAAATAAAGTTTGTTTATAAAGTAATTGGTATAACTTGCTTAATCCCTAAGATGTAAATTGATCACTAAGCTATAAAATAATCGCCTCGAAGTGTTAGAAATCACCCCATCATGCTACAAGCTTCACTTCTTAGCCCTACCTAAGATGTTTAGCCTGACACAATCATGCTAAAATCTCAAAAAAGGAAAAGAATAAACAAAGAAAAAAAAAAAGAAAAAAAGAAAAAGAAGAAGGAACTCCTGAAAACTTGGTTCACACTAGCCCTCCCACGTTCTTCTCCCTCTCTTTTATAGGCCAAGGTAGTCGGTGAAGTGGTTGTTTACGCACAGCAGTGTGCACAGCCACGAAAATGCAGCGGACTTATGTTTGGAGTGGATTTTGGGACGGTGGACGCTCCAAGAATGAATTTTGGCTCCATGGTTAGGATAAAAATCACCTATGAAGGTTCTAAACGGTTTGAATCACCCATCTGACCACAAACAGTGGCCCCCAACTCCCCGCATGTCTGGAAAAACCGGACGTGCGTACGGTGTGAAATTTCATGGCTGAGATGCTCGGTGGGATCCACAGTGAAGTTTTCTGGAAAATCCACTCCGCTAATTAGATTCCCGGAGAAATTTTAGTTTAAAAAAAGTAGTTTTGGTCGAGTTTTGGTGCAGTGTACTATATCAAATCAACTCGTCGTTCATCCTTCATTTTCTGTCGATCCATGTTTGTACGTACGCATGGGACCAAAAGGCCACCATCACGAGGGTTGTGCCCCACCTCTAGAGCATATGGACGGTACGGATCATCCATTTGGATGATGGGTGGGCCCCACTACTCAAACCCGGAGGGGTAGTCACGTCGGCTGCACGTTTCACGCACGGGGAAGGGAAACCTCGGTCTTTGCATAGAGGTGGGCAATGGTCCGAATTGGAGCTGATTGGGTTTAACTAGATCAGATCCGAAATGGCAATGGTGTGACCCGAACTTGATCAGATCTGGAATCAAATCCAGGTCACCTGATCCAAACAGATTCGATACATGATTCGTCTGACCCGAACCGAGTCTGACTCGGTCAGAGAAACCAAGTCGGATCGAGTTGGGTACGATTCGAATATGTGTGAATTTAATTTAACTTTTCATATAATGTGGTCCACTTCAACTTTTAATATATGTTATTTTTTTTTTGCTCAAAGACTAAATTGATATGTCAAAATGGATGAACTGCTTAGATAAAACATATACATCAAGATGTGCCCCACATGACTCTGAAGGAGTTTTTCACCTGTGTATTCAGATTTTCACTAGCCGTTAACGTGCATGGCAATAGGACTTGCTTTTCACGTAAGCACATGCACAGTTTTAATTTTCAATCTGTATTAGCGAGTTGTGGGGGTTTAATCATGGGGTATGTGTTATATCCAAACCATCCATTCATTTGGTGACCTCGTATTAAGGCTTGAAACGAAAAATAAGACAGATCTAACAATCAAGTAGACCACACGAATGGTTTAACGGCAAAAATCATTCTCTACTGATATTTGTGGTGTGGTCGAGATGATCTTTTGATATTATTCATTTTTTAGATAATGTCTTATAATGATTTCTAAAAGTAAATGAACAGTGTAGATATAATAAATACATCATTGTGGGGGCCATATAACTTTGATCTCCTTTGAACCGTTCGTACAACTCGGAGCTCGAGGAATGCCCAAAGCTCGAGGAAACAGTGTTGAGTGAACGTTGACCATTAATGCGCCCGGAACTCGGGCTGTTTGATTTTTTAGTTTCATTGGTAAATACACAGAATTACCTGAATTACCTGATTACTACTTACCACACCTATTTGAAAGCCACTACGAATTAAGTTTCGAAAATCGGTTTTGTTATTACTGATTTAAATATGTGAGCCCCACCATGATATATATGAGTTATCCACACCATTCATCCTTTAAAAAAATACATTTTAAGGCATGAGCCCAAAAATGAGGGAAATCAAAAGCTCAAGTGGACCACACCTTAGGAAACAATGATCATTAAAACGTCAATGATTGAAAGTTGTTTTCTCCCTAGGGTCCACAGTGATGTTTATTTGTCATCCAACCCGTTAATATGGTCACACAGTCATGGATAAAGTGGAAACAAAAAAATCAGTTTCATTCAAAACTTCTAGGGTCTTCAAGAAACTTTCAATGGTAGGAGTTCAATTCCCATTGTTTCCAATAGTGTGGTCCACTTGATCTTTAGATCTGCCTCTTTTTTTGGCTCATGCCTTAAAATGAGTTGGTTAAAGGGATGGACGGTGTGGATAATATACAAACATCAAGGTAGGCCCCATAATTTAACTTTTTTTCCTCGGGTGACGAGAGGAGTACTATAAATGAAAGGTGGGGGTCAAATCACCTTGGAAATCCAACCGAAAACACAGAGGTAAATGAAATGCGCTCTCTTGTTCAGAGGACCTGACCCAACTTGATTTTAATGGACCCGTGATCGGTGCTCTGTGGGCCCCACCATGATGTATGTGTTTCATCCATGCCCTACATCTATTTTTATAGGTCATTTTATGTTATGAGAATAAAAATGAAGTACATAGAAATCTCAAGTGGACCACACTGTAGGAAACAATGTTGAGTGAACATTGATATTTATTGTATACCCAATGTCAAAATCGGGTCGAGTCTGTTCGGGTCGGTTCGAACTCATTTGGTTCGAGTATTCGGACCGGATCTATTTGGATATATTGCTATCCAAACTTGATTTAAAATGCTTTCGGATCTGGACAATTAGAATCGATCAGGTCCGATTAGACCGTCGGTTCTGTTCGAAACGGTACCGAGTCAGGTTTGGTCGGGTCGGATCCACCGGATCGGGCCTAAGTTGCGCACCTCTATCTTTGCATCTTTGATGGTTCGGTGCGATGCGGGACCTCATGTACATGGTGTACACGCACCGCAAGGTGGGGTCCACCATGATGTATATATGAAAGCCGCTCTATCCATCCATTTTTTCACCCCATTTAAGGGGTTGAGACCAAAATTGAAGTATATCCAGATATCAGGTGGGCCCCAGATCGGTGTTTTATGGGCATATCTGTTCGTTGAGCCACTTCCACAAGGATTCATTGGTTGAAATTCGACGTATACAGTTATTTTAGAGTCCTTAGGCTAGATATAAAGTTTTGAGTCGAACGGATGGTGAAAACCCTATGATCTTACATTCTGGATGACTTTCAGGTTCTTTTAACTTCAATCACGTGATTTTCTCGAGTTTGCAGGATGTAAATTCTTTGATCTCAGTCCTCTAAGCTCCGCCTCTTGTCTTGGTGATTTTTTAGCGTTAAATTCATACTTTTAATACCCTTTTCAGTACAAGCTCCTTAATTTCACCTTGCAACAAAAATATAATTAAAGTAGGACATTAAGTATTATCATATGTGTAAAATTATATGATAACTGGGGTCTAATATATAATATTGGACCCTCAACAGAAATATTCTACCGAAGATAAATATCTAATACATAATTACAATGAAAAATGCTCCGATGAGCACTATTAAGTAATAGTTCTACTTGCAGCAGTTTACATCATTACTGCTTACTTTTGGTTGGACATTGCTTGCGCTCAAATCATGGTAATCTTTTGGAATCACTGCACGACACAAATTGGAGGAGGTGTGTTGAAGTGGTATACTTTCGTGGGCCCCATCATAATGTAAGTGCTATATCCACACTGTCCATCTCTCTTGCATGACCATTTAATGGAATGGGACAAAAAATGAGACAGATACAAAGAAGATATGCACCACACCATAGCTAGCATGGGGATTAAACGCCTGCCATTGAAAACCTCTTGGGATCGTAGAAGTGTTGGCTCAAGCTCATTTTACAGGGGACACGTCCTAAGATGATTATGCAAAATAGATGCACGAAATGGATATAATACATATTGACGTCATCACATCTAAGTGCATCTAGCAAGCCAAAATACTTTACACTTGAAAGTGGAGACTGGTATTATGTACCATCACTACTTTGTTTTCCTTTGAAGTACAGTAATAATGATAATCAATGCTTTTTTACCGCGCATTACGTTACAGTGCATTACTGCTGTAATCACTAATCCAAGCATGCCCTTAGTCCAGTCATTGAGTTGAACAGTGCATGTAGTTCAAAATACATTTATGGGCTATCACAAGAAAATCACACAGCTCAGTTGATCCAAACCATGCTTGATTTGGTTTTATTTTCTGTAGCCATCCATTTTCCAAGCCATGGATGGGTGGTTATGATTGCCTAACAAAAGTGATTCTTTAGAATCCTAAGCAATCCATGATTGTCCCTAATAAATAGATGGATCAAATTGTTTCTTGGACCTATTTTTCTATAAATGAACTTAACTGTCCACATGACAAGCTCATCTGGAATCTTACTCCTTCGGAGAAATTCACCTTTAAATCAGCCTAGAATGCCAACCGTGCCTCTCGCCCCAAACAGCCCTGGACCTCCTAGTCCGGGAACAAATTTCTCCTACCAAAAATAGGCATTTTCATGTAGAAAGTGATGCATGGAGCTACCCCTGTTGATGCTGCAGTTCAGAAAATTGACATTAGCCTGGCTTCAAAGTGTGAATGCTGCAGGTACCCCAACCCAAATCTTACCGATACCCATCAGCCCCAACCGGCCCCTTTAATAACCTCACCCGCCCAGGCCATCTTCACTTCTCCCTTTTCTCCAACTTCAGCTAGACCGACTCAACTTCCTCTCCCTCCCCTCATGGTTTCCAACCACGTCGCCCAAGTCCAGCCGTATACCCAGACTATCCACCAACCTACATCCCCCTCCCTCCACAACATCGAAGACCTCAACCACCTTCTATGTAATGATCTGGTAGCGTCCCAAGTCTGGAGACTCTTCGCTCAACTTCTCAAAGTTCACCTCATTCTAGGACAATCCATATATGACCGGATCAATCAATGGATGCTGGCGACCAAAAAGCTTACATCTTGGAAGATTCTTCGTGGCATCATTCCCCCTCTCATCATCTGAGAGCTATGGATTGGTAGAAATGCAGCGAGATTTGACAATCACCCTTTCTCAGTAGCTGCAACCATTGCCAATATATTTAGATGGATCAGAGATCTTCAACCCCTTTTGCCTCATCTGGATATCTCCTTTGGTCATGGTTTGATTATTTGGCGAGCTCTGGGAATGAACATCCCATCTCTACCTATCTCGCTTTCGGCTCAAATCATCACTTGGTGCAACCCCCCGCTTGGATGGGTTAAGCTGAATGTGGACGGTTCAGCTAGGGGAATCTCGAGCGAGGGGGGTGGTGGCGGCATCTGTAAGGATCACCTGAGAAACTTTATCTTCGCTTTCCACAACAGATATGGCCCTATCTCTAACACATTTGCAGAGGCCGGTGCTCTGGCTGATGGTCTTACCCATTGAAGAGATTATGGCTTGTCTCAAATCATGGTAGAAGCTAACTCGTGTGTCGTCTTTGAAGCTTTAACTATTCCAAACAGATTAAGCAGTTGGAACATTTGATACCATCTGGCTATCATCCAACAAATGTCCTAGGCTCTCAACATCCACTTCAACTTCACCTTCAGGGAAGGTAATGTTGTTGTTGATGGTCTCGCTAAATTGGCTAGTGAAGGTGCTCCGAACAACCTCTATTTGCATCAGAATGATCTCCCTAGGCCCATTAGAGGCTCCATTCTTCTGGATAGATCCAAGTTCAGCCATGTTAAATTATCCAAACCAAAAACAAGGGTCCGCTAGCTCACATTCTTCTTCCTTTGTCGTTCACAGCAGGAAGCCTACCATCAGGTGTTAAGAGCGGGCTATGTCAAGGAGTCTTTTTGCTGGTGGTGGTTTTCAGCTTGCTTCTAGTCTCAGCTCAGGTGGCTAAGTTCTTACCAGCTTTTCTCTCTTTTGGCAGCTGCGTTTGGGCTGTTCCTCGGCTTCTGAAGTGCTGCCCTGCCGTGGGTCTAACAGTTTGCCTAGCTTCTCCTCTTCTCTAGGCCTTCATTTTGGTTTTCCCTTTAACTTTTCTGCCCTTCTAGCTTAGCCTTGTAAACATCCTCCTTATGATAGGCTGGGTCCGATTCCTTTTTTGTTTGGACCTGCCTAAATGGCTGTACATCCCATTTTCCAATTAATGAAATGATAGTGGATTGGTTTTGAAAAAAAAAAAACCTGTCTACATTTAAGGCCATTGGTCAAATGGTCAATTTTGTTAGATTAGTGTGATGCTTTCATGGTGACTCATCGTTAATGAACAGTGTCAATCCGTTGATTGGACTACCTCTCTTAATGCAACTATGAGCACTGTAAATTATAGTAGCATTGGAGAATTTTTCAATTATGATTAACCAAGGTGAGATGAACTCATGTTTAAGTGGCGCCTAAACAGGCCCTTACTATATATTAAGTTACATCCAATCCATATATACTTAAGTGTGTTATAGATTTCAGCCTACATCCAATGCATTTTCTTCACCAATATATCATAATACATAACATTTTGAAGTCGATGGTTTGGAAATGATCTTGACAACATCCCATATATTCATTCCATCTGCCTGCATCACAGCTTGAAATGGTCAAGGGCAGAGTTCCCATCAAGTCCTTTCGTATAGTAGTGTGTAAGAAAGTCTTTTATCAGGGTTTCTCTGTATATTGGGGGGTTCTCGTCCGATAGCAGCTCCTTGACTGGACCATACATCCTGGTAGACGTGTGGAAATGTGTGGTGAAAAAGCATGCCACAGATACCCTTGCACTGGCGTGGCTGGCTAGCACCCTATGCTCGACACTCTTAAGCTTGCCATTGGAGATAAGCTGTATCAAGGTGACGAAACAACCAGATGATCATGTTAGATGTATCATAATTAAACATTGAAATTTCCCTCTCAAAAAATGCTAGCCCCTCTTACACACACGTCCATGCATAGCCAAGCACATGCCTGTGTGGGCACACGCACACAAATAAATTGGAGATTGTTGATCAAGAAGGAATACACATAATTGAAGAATGCGTTTGAATTCAATGAAACTCCGGCATGTTTTGTGCCATCTCATATTAGCATTTGTAGGCCTCAGAAATGCTTCCAGTTTTCAGCATTTGTTTCTTAGTAATTATGGTAGAATCCAATGATGTGATCTGCTTGTCGACATGTTGCCGTCGATCTCCTGATTATTGCATGGCCTAACCTTGATCAGTTCATTGAAACAAAGGTCTTCATTGTAGCTTACAGGTGGTATCATTTGCTCTTATTTCAAACTACTTTCCAATTAGGAAGTATTAAAGCTCCTTTGGGTGCATTTGACTGCACCAAATATCATTCAATTTCATGATATTTTGCACCAAGTTAGACAAATTACCAATGAATTTTGATACTTGCTGCAACCTTAATTACAATTACAATCACCCAACGGATTAAGAAGAAGAAGAAGAAGAAGACCATCTCCTTTGTAAGACACCAATCTTTTACACAAAACCAAATTTATATCTTGGTTAGGTAAATTACAATTCTTCCAATTAACCCCTCCTAATTTCTAGACATTTGTCATGAAACTATGCCTTTCTTCATTTCTTGAGGTCACTGGTTCTACATCTATACCATAATTAAAAGGAAAAACAATAAAATCCCAAGTCCCAACTTTTCTAAAATTGTGTAGAAGCATGAGATTGCAATACTTACACTAATAATTCTAAAACAATAGCAGTAACCTTACATACAGAGGAAATGTGTTTTGAGGCTGAAAAATGGTTGACTTGGGAGTTTGAACAGGGCAAAGGAGGAAGTGATCTTCTAAATTGAACACTCAAGGGTTCAAAGGGGTCAAAGTTACAGGCCAACTAAAGGAGCAAATGCTTAGAACATCAAACTACATCAATGTTCTGGAGTGTCCGCAAGAAGAAATTTTTATAATATATGCAATTTTAAGTACATGTAAATTTTATTTGGTACAAAAATTAATTTTAAACATGAAATATGTATTAAAGTATATCATATCTGGTTACTTTTGCAAACATTCCAAGGGGCCAAGTGGTTAGAGGGGGAGATTTTTGCCTTCTCATGGGTGCACTGGGTGGGCATTGGGTAGTGGGGTTGCTATAGAACCTTGGGCACATTCTTTGGTGTACTTCGCATCTGTGTGCATCCTCACAGAGGAACTTAAAAAGGACCTTACAGTTTCGACACACAATTCAAACCCATCGGAGACATTGTGCGACTGGATGTGTAGCAGGGTCTAGCCATGGGTTTGACCCACTAGTGCATAGAGGTGCAGATCAGGAGTCCAACTGATGCCAACCTGATTTGTTGGAATAAGCAACACGTGTAGCAGAGAACCACAACGAGAAAGGGCACCAATCAGAGACGAACCAGAGGCTTGTGGATGGCCGAAATAGAGGGACCCATATGATGATTAAGTCTCAGCCCTCTCTCACACACACAAGAGCTGAGAAAAGTCAGAAATTTTATTCCAACAATCATTAGCCCTTGGTCCATTGCATTCTTGCCCTCTAAAATCATTCATTGAAGAGTGTTTTTAAGCATATCAATGTTTGATCCTTGGAGATCAGTTCTACACTTAGATGTACAAATCTTGGTTTTAAAATATCCGGAGTTACGAGTTCATTGTATCCTGAAGATGAACTGTGATTTCCTTCTTTTAAATTTATGGGAATATCCAAAAGGACAACAAAATCTATCTTAAAATATTAATTACTTAATATTTGAAGCCACAAATCTATCATTTCTCTTATCTCAAATCTCCTTAATTCCTCCATTATATGCTACCTCTTCTTCAGAACATGTGGGACACACAAAGGCCTAATTAGATGTTTAATGTGGCTTTCACATTTTAATTTAAATATAAAATAGACATCATGGGGGACCTCATCAGTATAGACTTACTTATAGGTCTTGTAACCATGTGAATCAATGCATTATCACGTTTTAGAACAATTCTTATTGTTAGTCTACGATTGTGAAGTGAATGCTGGAAGAGATCAGAGCAAATGGATTTGCCACAATGCCATGTGCATACGATGGAAGGAGAACTCGCCAGAAAGAGAAAATATGCATAGTCAATGGAGATATGAGGATATGGTCTATCATATAATGAGGTGTTGTGCTTTTATAATAGAAAAATAAATAGTTTATTTTTAAAAAGTGTATATATATATATACACACATACATACATATATATAAATACTCATTAGAAATTAGTGGTAAGATGAGGGGTTTCGCTCCTATGACCAGGGTTCAAATCTCCATAAGGACGGTAGAGCGCTCAGACGTGCAGGGCTTGGGTTGTAGGGCTGCAATTGGAAGTGAACCAGGGTCCAGTCTGATGTATGAGCCACTGGTGCTTAAGGTTTTAAGCTTAGTGCTGATTGAGAGTGATTGTGACAAGCTTGTACACGTGGCATTGGTGCCACATGTCACATATATGGCAGCAGTTGTGATGACCTGGACCTGGGTTACATGTGGCAACAGTTTTATGCTATTGCTCTTCAAGAGGCACACGAGTCATCTCCCAGATCAAGCCATGAGGCACATGAGTCATCTCCCGAATCAAGCCATCTATAGTCCAGTGATCTTAAATCTGCTCTCTTGCTGTGTCTTTTATAGAACATTTCGAAAAGCATATCACCGTGAAAACTAGAGAATTGTTCAACAATTAAATATTCAATTTTTCATGTTAAAATTCATATTTGTGAGTTCATTGTATCGTGAAGACAATTTGTTATTTTTCTTCTTTTGCAGTTGTTGGAATCTCCAGAAAAACGGCAGCAAACATGTTAAAATTCAGATTTGAACCCACAAATCTTTTTTTACATCTCATTTCTTCCTTTCCTCTATTGTACACTCTACTCCATTTCCAATATGGGGCATGTCTGATGAATGACCTATGCTACTGAAATGCCCAACCACGCACGTAGCATACTAATGTAGGAAACATAACTAGCAATATATGGTAAAACATACCTGTAGAAGATCTCCAATGTTTACTACAAGAGCTCCATGCACAGGTGGAACATCGACCCATTGATGCTGATTAAGAACTTGCAGGCCACCAATATGATCTTGGAGAAGGACGGTCAGGAAGTCGGAGTCAGAATGCTTGCTGGTGCCTAGGGTGATGTCTGGCTCTGGGCATGGTGGATAGTAGTGAGACACAAGTACATGGCCTTTAGTGCAATCCATGTCAATGAGATGGTTTGGTTTCAGCCCAAGAGCTTCCGAAAGTAACTCGAATAAGGTATTCCCAAGTCTTATTACATGCTTTGAGTACTCAAGTGTTATCTCCCTGTTGATGACAAAACAAGAACAAGTTAAGCCTCTCTCTCAATCCATTCATTTGATGCGTCTCATCAGGCTAAAGAATTACCCAAAAATCACAGCATTACCGGAAATCATAGCATTTTAAAAGTTAAGATGTCATACTATGTAAATTTAGAGATTTTTAGGTATAAATTTTATGGGGTGGCCCACCTGAGTGGTGAATCAGACATTTTCAGCAAATTTTTAGACAAGTTTGTCCTCGAATTTTTCAAGTAATTTCGATCTTGCCCTCTCCTCTTCCCTTTATAATCTATCTAAGGTAGGCCCACATGATAAACGACTCATAGTGAAGGTAAGGCCCCACGTGATGAATGGTCCACATCAAGGTGGGCCCACATAATGCACGGTCACATCAAAGGTGAGACCCACATGATGGATGGTGGACATTGAATGTACGACCACATGATGGAAGGTTGACATCAAAGGTGGGCCCATATGATGAATGACCTATATTAAGGTTGGGGCACACATGATGGATAGTCCATACCAAAGGTGGGACCCACATGATGTGTGGCCCACATCAAAATGTGGCCCGCATGGACTATCCACATCAAGTGGGGCCCACATGATGGACAGTCCACAACAATAGTGGGACCCAAATGATGGATGGTGGACATCAACGGCGCAGGTCACACATGATGGATGGCCCAAATCAAATTGTGGCCCCTACATGATGGACTATCCACATCAAGTGGGCCCCACATGATAGATTATCTACAATAAAGGTGGGACCCACATGATGGATTGTGAACATCAAAAGTGGGCTTGCATGATGAACAACCCACGTTGAAGGCAGGGCCTCACATGATGAATGGTCCACATCATGGTACGCCCACATAGTGCACAATTCACATCAAAGGTGGCACCCATATGATGGATGGCCCACATCAAAGTGTGGCCTAGCATAATGGACTAAACACATCAAGTAGACCACACTTGATAGGCGGTCGACATCAAAGGTGGGACCCACATGATAGACGGTTGACATTAAAGGTGGTCCCACGTGATGAATGAACCATATTGAAGGTGGGTCCCACAATGAATGGTCCACATCAGGGTAGGTCCACATAATGGACATAGTAGGCTTCACATAATGGATGACCCACATCAAAGTCTGGCCCCTTGTGATGGATAGTCCACATGAAGTCAGCCCTGCCTAATGAACAGTCTACATCCAAGGTCTTGCACAATGAACGACCCATATCCAAAGTGGCCTAATATGATGGATGATCTACATAAAAGGTGTACCCCACACGATGGATGGTGGATATCAAAAGTGGGCCCCAAATGATCGACATTCACTTCGAAGATGGGGCCCACACTATGGACACATCAAATATGGACTCCACGTGATAGGTGATGGGTAGTGGACATTGAGGGGGCCCACATAAAGGACAATTAGCATTAACGGTGGGCCCCAATTGATGGATGATCTACATCAAGGTGGGCCCCACATAATGGACAGTCCACATCAAAAGTCAACCCCTAATGATGAATGGTCCACATCCAAGATGGGCCTCTGATGATTGATGACCCACTTTGAAGGTTTGGCTCACACAAAGGACGGTCCACATCGAAGGTGGGCTCCATATGATGGATGATCCACATCAATATAAGGTATAATGAATGGCCCAAATGTCTTAAAATATGAAGATTGTAGGCATCCATTCTTTTGTTATTTGGGCTACAGTCCATTTATAATGAGATCCATCAAAACAACCATCTAAATTGCTCTTATAGCATAGTTGTTGTAATCTTTTAAAATGATGTCAACGAACCTTAAAAAAAAAAAAAAAAAACAACTCTTATTTGAAGGTTTTATTACCAAACATGTTTATTTCAAATAAGATCTCTTTTGGATTTGGAAAAGTAATTTTACCGAACGAGCTTATTTAAGAGTTAGAACAAAAAGAGCTTATTAGAGTGGCTCTTATTTGAAAATCTCCAATTGGATTAGAGCACATCAGATGCCAAACGAGCCTAAAATGCGGTCAACTTCGTTTTAGGCGTCTCCCAAACTCAGCCTAACAATTTAGGTATTTTGAAAATCTAATGATGGATCAATCCCAAAAATATTAAGGTGGAAAATGAAAGGTAGATAATCAAACCTGCAAACGACTGGCAATTCCTGAGGGTTGAGATGATCTGGACCCATAGCACAGTACAAGCTGTCCCTCCAGTTCACCGCACGTGAATGATACAGATCGAAGTTGCTGTTGAACCTCACGTTCCTCCTGGTGTCACGTGAGTAGTATTCCATCTTAACATCCTTGGATTGCTCGTTGAATTCATGTACGCTTTTGATCATCTCCTCCGTACAACTAAGTGGGACCCCATGATTTACCATCTGGAAGAAACCCCACGTCGCCGATGCCTGCCGGATCTCACCGATGATCTCCATCCGTCGATCGCCATGGACCCCTTTGAGATCGACGACTGGGACCGTTGGATGAGTGTGATCGGTGGGGAATTTCTTGGGGAGGTCCTCTGGTGCATGGATGAAGATTCTGGGGATCTTAGTAATGCCGGCATCAACGATGCCTTTGACGCCGGCTTTCGTTTCGTCGAATTCTTTCACCTCTTTGGCCCAGTCGTGATCTGACCCACTTCCGGTGCCTGTGACCGTCATCTTAGCCTCGGTAGGAGAGGGAATGAACTGAGGGGTTGGAGTTGAATATGTACAGGAGATACGTTCCAATGCTCCCAGAGCACTGTAACTTATGGTGCTCCTATTTGAATCGGGACACAGACAATCAAATCCATTGATCTAGACCGTCCATTAGGTTCAACGGTCATTTCATCGGCTACCATATAAACATCAGACTGATCTAATGCTTTTAACCATCTGATCGATAGCATCAAAGATTGACTGTCGAGATCTTATGCAAAAATGGGCCCAATTAACAATTCGATCCATGTATACGTTAGAAGGATCAGTTTTGTTAGGCAATCCTAACCATTGCATCCATGGCATTGAAAAAGGATGGCTACGAAAAAATAAGGATGAGTTGAATCATCCGTTTGGTCTGATTTTCACATCGTAGCCTATGAATATGTTATAGACTTGATGGACGGTTCAAATCAATCCATGAATTTCCAAATGACCCCCTCCAAAATAGGAACGTTGTGGCTATATTGACACCCAATTGCTAGGGCTGTCAATGGGCTGGGTCGGGCTTCAAAGTGGAGCCCGTTTCTAAAGCGAGCCGGGCTTGGACCTAGCTATCAAGAAGCTTAAAAGTTCAACCAGAGCCCGTAATTTTTCAAACTTTCAAAATTTTCTTTTTCCTCCGACAGCAAAAACTGGCAGCCTCAATTTTTCAAAAATTTCAAATTTAAAGATTATTTTTCCCCCACAACATTTGTAGACCACAAAGATTACTTGGCTGTTTCATTCTAGTCTTCTCTCTCTTTCCATGCCCTTATCAGGAACCAATTTTGCAAGAATTTCAAACTTAATAAAATGTTGAAGGGTCTTTGCTTCTGGAAGATTGTCATATGTTTTTATGATTTCATTCGAGGGTCTTTGTGTGTGTTTTTTTTTTTTTTTTGAAAGATTGTTGGAAGTGATAGAGATTTCATGCCGAATAGAAGGATCGTAGATAAGTTCCCCAACATATGCCTTCCAACTTCAAGAATGCATAAATTTAAAAGGTTTTAAGCCATGGTAATGAATTTGTATCCAAATAAAAATTAAAAATTGTCCAATGCACTATCAATAAATATCTTAGGACTAATTGGTAATATAGTAGGCTAAAAAGGAGATTTGGAAACCACCCCTCTACTAATTAAAATTCCTGAATGAACTCTATTTGGGTTCAGGCCGGGTTCTGTATAAAAGGTCGGAGCCAAGTTCGGGCCGAACTATTTTAGCCCGTCAGGCCAGTTTGGACACAATGCGAGCTGCCCTTGGATAGACCTTTGCTCGGCCCCAACTTAGCCCGTTGACACCCCTACCAATTGTTATGAAGGGTGTTAGCAATAAAAATGAGTGATGAGTATCAATGGAGGTTAGGTCAAGCTCTGTCCACATCCAGCCTGCATTGTTGAACTAGCCTATCTCTGTCCGCATCCAGCCTGCATTGTTGAACTAGACTAGCTCTGTCCACATCCAGCCTGCATTATCGAACGAAATTCTAGATCCAATCTGAGAACTCGGCCCAAAATATTTGTAAAGGGCCCGACTCGAGCGTGGAAAAACCTTACTCTTATATCAACCAAAGGCTCTAATACCCACTAGCTTAGTGGGTGCATGGTGAAAGGAAGTGGAAGAGATTGCTCTATTTTTCTGGTTTGGTGAAACCTTGAATCCATAAAAGAAAAGAAAAGAAAAGAAAAGAAAAAAAAAACACTCTTAAAAGTAAATATCAATGTAAATAATAAAGAAAGTTTCTTTACAAAGTAATTAATATAACTTACATCAATCCTAAGTTTTATATTCGTATTCTCAAAGTAAATTTTTTTAGTAGTAAACTTACTTAAAATAGCGAATTACCTCTAAACTTAAACAAGGACTTTAAGCATTCCTTCACTTTTTCAAACCCTTCAATGCCCTAAAAATAGTAAAAATAGCAAATTAAGACTAAAAATTCAAAATTAATCTCTAAAATAACATTATTTTGAAAAAACCATCTAAGGCCACATGTATTTAGCATTGGGTAGGATATAAAGCTTGATGATAGTTTTCCAACAACATATTGCATGCGCAAAATGGATAATCAATTGCAAAGTTGCCATGGAAGACCATAGTTGATCCTAGACCATAGATTGAACTTTCTCTCAATCTTGGCCCTCCAAATGATTGCCCTCAACTTGTCCTGCATTAGGATTTAAGCCATTGACCATCCTACTATGAACATTGTAGTGCTACAATGCACTAACTCTATGAAACCTTTTCCCTAACATCATTCTAAGGATGCAAACCAGGGGTGGAAACTGGCCACCGCAAGGCAATGGTAATGTGATAGGATGCAAACCAGGGGTGGAAACTGGCCACCGCAAGGCAATGGTAATGTGATAGGATGCCAAAACCTAATAGTGTTAGATATCATGTATTCTAATATTCCCTACCAAAAGAGAAATATCTTATACATAATTATTCTGAAAAATGCTCCAGTGATCTTAGAAAAGTGCAAGTTATACTTTTCCTAGTTGCATCGATTCTCTTAGACAGTTCAATTCATTTTATGGGCTACCATTAGAAAATCTTACAACTCAATTGATCTAAACCACGCTTCATTTGGTCTTATTTTCTGTAGCCATCCGTTTTTCAAGCCATGGACTGTCGTGATTGCCTAACAAAAATGATTCTTTAGAATCACAAACAATCCATGATTGTCCCTAACAAATACTGAATGGGATCCTCTTTTTCACTGAGGTGTTCATCATCAGTATCCTTTGGAGGAACTCAAAAAAGACTGAACGGGATCCTCTTTTTCACTCAGTATCCTTTAGCCATCCATTTTTCAAGCCATGGACTGTCATGATTGCCTAACAAAAATGATTCTTTAGAATCACAAACAATCCATGATTGTCCCTAACAAATACTGAATGGGATCCTCTTTTTCACTGAGGTGTTCATCATCAGTATCCTTTGGAGGAACTCGAAAAAGAACCAACGGAGGGTCTGAAAGAAGGAAGGGAATTTCATCCGCAAATGGTTGATTCTAAGCGAACCCGTCTAGCTAAAACATCGGTTCACTTGCACCGAACCCATTGTAACCCACAAGAGTAGTTGATGAAGTGAAAACCCCTATCATACAGGTGGATCAAATTGTTTCTTAGACTACACCCAGATCCATAGCTCAAGTGGTAGACTGAGTGAAAGATACCTCATTTCAACACCAAGGTCTTGGTATCGATTCCCTAGAGGGGGTGGCTAACAGTGAAGTGGGAACTGACAGTGGGTGTACTAACAAGCTAAAACAAAAAATAAAATAAAATTGTTTCTTAGACTTATTTAAGGCCATTGGTCAAATCATCAATATTTGTTACATTAGGATGATTCTTTCATGGTGACCCAGACCTAACGTACAGTGTAGATCAGCCGTTGGGCCTGCCTCACTGTCTCAATGCAACTAGGAGCACTGTAAATTATAGTGCTCCGAGGCTAGAGAATTTTTCAATTATGATAACTTAAAATGAGATGAACACATTTTTAAGTGGCACCCAAACAGGCCCTTACTATATTTAAGTTACATCCAATCCAATATGCTTAATTACAGTGTGTTATTGTTTTCAGCCCACATCCCATGCATTGTCTTCACCAATAAATCGTAATACATAATGCACATTTTAAAGTAGATGATTTGAAAATGGTCTTGACAATAGCCCATATATTCATTCCATCTGCCTGTATTACATCATGAAATGGTCAAGGGCAGAGTTCCCTCCCATCAAGTCCTTTGGAATAGGAGTACGTTAAGGAAGTCTTTGACAAGGGCTTCCCTGTATTTCGAGGGATTCTTATCCGATAACAGCTCCTTCCTTGTAGACGTGTGGAAACGTGTGTAGAAAAAACACACCGCATGTTTTGCGCTATCCCATATTAGCATTTGTAGGGATCGGAAATGCTTCCAGTTTTCAGCATTTGTTTCTTAGTCAAGTAATTACAGCAGGAATGATGATGCAATCCACATGTAGACATGTTGCCATTCCTGATTTTGCATGGACTAACCATGATCCGTTCACTGAAACAAAGGTCTTCATCGTAGCTTACAGGTATCATTCGCTCTCATTTTGAACTATTTTCCAATTAGGAAGTACTTAATTCTCTTTTGGGTGCATTTGATTGCACCAAATATCATGTGATTTCATGGTATTTTACATCAAATGATTACCAATGAAATTTCAAGATAACTTGTTGCAACCAAACACAATGTAAAAAAGAAGTCCATCTCCATTGTCATGTGATACCATTACATTGCTATCAACTTTCGGATCAGGCGGACAGTCTAGATGAAAGCACTCTTACATACGAGTTTGAAAGAGAATTTTCGTCTTGGGCACGCCTCCTCTCCCTATTCTCTAACTCTCTAAAAACTTCGATTTCCAGCGAAAGCCTTTTGCAGGAAGTTCTTGTGCTGGATGCTAGGTGGGTCCCATCGGAATGTTAGTGATAAATCCATGCTGTTCATTCATTTTGGGAGGTCATTTTAGGACATTTGACCAAACAATGAAGTATATCCAAAACTGAAGTGGTCCGTACAAGAGGAAACAGAAGTTTTTGGTGTTTTCACTTCATCCGAGTGGGAACGACGTTATAAATGGTTTGGATGGCATATAAATATGAAGGTCGATCCCAAGAAGATTTCAACGGTAGTAAACTCTTTCCCCAACTTTCCCTCGTCCGGCCCACTTGAGTTTTGGATCCACGTAATTTTTTTGTTGCATGTCTTAAAATGAGCTCCAACAACAGATGATGAACGATGTGGATTTCTCACAAAACATCAATATGGCCCACCAGCACCCCAACGCAGTAGCTTCGTGCGCAGCAGGAAATCCGCGTCCCTCCGGGCAGAAGCCTTTCACACTTACTACCCCGGAAACCTAGGTGGGACCCACCCTGACGTTTGTAAGGAATCTACCTTGTCCATCCGTTTTTTGAGCTCATTTTAAGATTTGAGACTAAACGCGAGCAAGATACAGTACTCAAGTGGGCTACACCAAAGGAAATAGTGGGTAGGAAAATTCTTAGCATTGAAACCTCTCTAAGTCGACCGTCCCCATGAATATTTCAAGTATGAACTAGGATTAGCTATAAGTCAGTACCAAATTGGCTACGAAGTGGGCCCCACCATCATGTATGTATTGTCCGTGTTTTTGGAGACATCATTTTTGACATAGGGAAGGACGTGAGGTCGAGCACCGTCTTTCTTACGATGATAAATATTCTGAATCCACTTCTCTGGACTCCTCACATAGACTCCTTGAATCCACGAGGAAAAAAAGCAGAAAATAGAAATAATTTCTAATAAATTTGAAATTGATTAATGAATCAATAAAAATGTATTCACAACCATTTAAATAAGAATGCCAAGCAATAAAAAAGAAATCAAAATCAAACTACAACTAAAACTCTTAGAATCCGTGACTTACTGTAAATAGTAAACTTACTATTTATAGACGGTCGTGATGTCTACTAGTGCGCAAGGTTTCGGCCAAAAATAGTAAGTCTCCTATTTGGCTTCACCAAACCGTTCTCCTAATTATACTAAGCACTTTTCATGTTGGACATAATTCCTAAAACCCAACAGATGAAGAGCTATAATTAAACTAAAACTTACTATTTAGAGTAAAAATAAAAATAAAACAGAAAAACGACCGTTGATCAGGGAGTTTTTCACAAATCCAGGCTGCGCAACCCGGCATATCAGGGTTGGTTGGCTAAAGTAGCTCGTTTTACCCCAAAATTATATATTTTATGTCATCTAAGGTCTGATAGTCCGGAACACTTTTGTCGTCGACCGTGTCTTTTCTGATCCATCTTAGCCATGAAATTTTCCGCGACCCGCTCTACATCAATTTTAGTGCATGACATAAAGAATGAGCCAAATCCAAAGGTCAAGTGGACTCCACCGCAGAAAACAGTGGAGATTAAATGCGTACCATTAAAAACTTCTTGAGAGCCATAGAAGCTTTCAATCAAGCTGATATTTGTGTTTTCCCTTTGTTAACTTATAAACATGTTTGAACTCAAATAAACATCATGGTGGGCCAGGAAGGTTTAAATGGTGGGCATCACTATCCTCACTATTTTCTGTAGTGGGGTCCACTTGAGCTTTGGATTTGCCTCAGTCTTTGTGTTATGTCCTAAAATGATCTCTCTAAATAGATGGATGGTGTGGATACAACACATACATCATGGTGAGGCCTACAGAACTTGGTGATGTCTATCTGCGTCCCACGAAGGTGTTACTCGCCTAACACCTAGGTAATCGCTCCCTCTCCCTTTTCGGGCGCGGATTTCAGACTTTGACGTGAAGTTCCTGCCCTCGGATGCTATGTGATGCCCACCGTGATATTTTGAAGAAATCCACTCAGTCTATGCATTTTTTCAAATCATTTTAGGACATGGGATTAAAAATAAGATGGATCCAATAAGGCCATACTAGAGGGAAAACCAGTGAAATAGTTCCGTACGGTTGAAATCTTCTTGGGCTCCACCTTATGTTTATATTCCAAATTGTTTATAAGCCCATTTCCACTGGGATGAGGTGAAAAATTAAAAAATTTAGCTAGTATGAAAATTTGGTGGCCATGAAAATGTTTCAATAGTGGTCCACCCACTGTTGAAACCTTCCTAAGGCCCACCATCATGTTTATTTTTTATCCAACGTCTTCAAAAGGTCACAGATAACTTTGGATGAAGGTAAAACACAAGTATCAAGTTGATCTAAAACTTTTACTGCTCCAAGAAGTTTTCAACGATAAAACTTTATTCCCGATTTAGGAGTCCACTTTAGCAATAGATCTACCTCATTTTTGTGATGCTAGTCTAAAATGACATGAAGAAATGCATGGACGGTGTGGATAAAATCCATACATCACCCTAGCCCTCAGGCTAGGGAGGTTTCAACTGTAGGAATTTCCCTACCCACTATTTCCTTTAGTGTGGCCCACTTGAATATTGTATTCCGCTCACATTTGGTCTTAGGTACTAAAATGACCTCAAAAACCAGATGGACGGGATAAATTTCTCACAAACATCAAGATGGGTCTCAGCTGGATTGATAGTACAACAACTTACAAAGGCTTTGGCAGGAAATCCGCACCATAGAATCCGGAGAGAGAAGGCGTGCCAGCGAGAGACTCTCTCTCACCGAAGTGCGGGAGATGAAAACTCTCTTTCTCAAACTCGCGTGTAAAAGCGCCTTCATCCGGGCCGTTCGCATAATCGTACAGTTGGTAGCAAGGTGAGCTCGTAGTGACGCGCTAACCGACACGCAGCCAAGCGTATCTCTCTCCCTGTCTATCTATCTACGCATAGGGAAATGGTACTGTGAGTTCGACCTCACGGGATCTTCCCATTAGGTCAAGTTGTGTGAGCCCCATTACGATGTGTGTCGAACATCTACCCCATCAGTCATATGCATCATTCTATGACGAGCCACGGGTAGAGTTGTACACGAACCGAGTTAGCTCAGTTAACTTGCTCAACTCGACTCGAAAAAGTTCAATTCAACTCGGTTAGAAACTGAGTTCGAGTCGAGTCGAGCTGATTTTTGAGCCGAGTTCGAGTTTGCCTGAGTTTGACTCGCTTCGGATCGAATCTGCTCAGTGACTCAATAATCATGTTGCTCACCAAGTGTTTGATGAAATGACTCAATGAAGTGCTATTTCGGGTGCATACATTCTAGGTAAGATTTGAGTAATGGCACTATTTGGGGTGCATACATTCTTGGCGAGATTGAGTAGTGGCGATGGATGAATGGATACGAAATAAATCACTACAAAAAATAATAATAATAATAATAATAAATCACATTATAAAAGTGCTCTCAAATCATGATTTGATATTGCCCATACAATATTTGATGAAATACCTGTATATTGCTACTATTGTTTTGCATTTTGTGAAAAATTGAAGTTGCACTATATGTGTTTGAGAAAATATTACATAGGTTAGGCAAGTTCAACTACCGAGCCAAGCCGAGTTTAAGCTGGGGTTAGTTACTAGCTGAGTCAAGCCGCGGTGTGCCAAGCTCGACCTATTTTGACTTGTGTACGGCCCTAACCACAAGCTTAAAAATCAAATCAATCCATGACTTGGGTGGACCATCCCACATGCAACAGTTAGAGGGGTTACTCTCTCATGAAAACGGCCTTAATCATTTATTGGGCCCATCGAGATGTGGTTCACAAATCCAGCCCATCCATTTTGTACGTCCCACTTGGATGAGAGGTCAAATCAAGTTTCAGCCACATCCAAAACTCAAGTAGGCCCACCAAGTGCTTTTATATGTTTTAGGTATGTCTTCACGTGGTTTTAGATGATATAACCTACCTCAATTTTGTATTGGACAGATTTTTGGAATATCTCATAAGCTAAAGGGACCCATCACTGTATTGATATTCAACACACATCACGATAGAGCTCACACAGCTCGACCTCATGAGAACTTCCCATGAGGTCGGCCTCATAATTTTCCCCACCTATATAGGGACACACACGCTTGTACCTCCAACTACTTGACTCATTTAAGGAGTAATTAATTTCAGTAAACGCTCTCATAAATGTTATTTAAGAGAGGAAAAGGAGTTGCCGGCTTGGTACGCCCAACCAAGGTAAAATCCAACCAACCATCAAACGAATCACCCACTATGGTGGTGTTACCTAGATCCACTCCGATCATTAGATGTGCAGTCTCATGTTGGTCCCAAAGCCAAAAAATCAAATTGATTTGTTACTCAAGTGTGCTTTACCAATGGAAACCGTTGAGAAAGACATTCACCTTTGAATTTTACAGGGCTCCATGAGAAGCATGTGAAATCCACTCCAACCATTAGATGAAGGGTGGCCGTCCATACAGTATATATTGGTTGGTTCCTTGAAAAGTATTAGGTTTCCAACCAAAGAGGGGACTGGATCGGTAAAACCATAGTGGTTTTCCCAACCATGATGTACTTGTTGTATGTCCAGGCCGTCCATCAGTTTTTACATATGATTTTAGTGCATATCCTAAAATGAAAGAGATCTAATTCTCAAGAAGGCCACGCCATTGGAAACAGTGGACATTGAATCCCCACCATTAAAAACTTCACCGGCCCACCATAATGTTTATTTGCAATCCAACCCATTAATAAGGTCACACGGACCTTTAAAAACTTCACCGGCCCACCATAATGTTTATTTGCAATCCAACCCATTAATAAGGTCACACGGACCTAGATGGAGGAAAAACACAAATATCAGCTGGATACAAACTTTTGTACCCTCAAGATGTTTTTAATGGTCAATCACCACTGTTTCCTGTAGTGTGGTTAACTTGAGATTTGGATCTACTTCATTTTTGAGACCATGACCTAATTTGAGCTGGAAAAATTGATAGACAGCACAGATATACAACACACACATCAAGTTAGACACACGGCCGGAGAAACACCTACTGCAGTGACACACGAGTTGCACCTAATCCGTTCCCACAGTAGACACGTCAGATTGTTTAGTGGATGACACACCACGGAGGTTGGTATTGTGTTGACGTGGCAAAGTTTTGTGGGTCACTATGATATATGTGTTATATCCACACCGTCCATCCTTTTTGCTAAATAAATCCACACCATCCATCTATTTTGCCAAATCAATTTAGAGCATGAGTTAAAAAATGACGCAGATCTAAAGCTCAAGCTCAAATGGTGGGACACCATTGTTTCCTGTAGTATACTCCACCTAGGGGTGTACATGGAGTCGAACCAAGTCGAGCTGGCCTCAACCTGAACTCGGCTCGGTTCGGCCACTAGTTGACCTCAGCTTGAACTCGTCTCGGTCTTCAAGCCTGACTGGCCAGCTCGGCTTAGTTTGGTGAGCAACTCCAGCCAATTTGAGCCGAGTTCGCCATTACAACATTTTCACAAACACTTGAACTGCACCTTCATTGTATTTGAGACAGCAGCAATGGTTTTACAGGTATTTTATCAAACACCTTTTAAGCAACATAAAAATCAAGAAAAAAAAAGATGTTGGTTGCATATACATACCTTCCTTGCCACCAACCACACTTCTTTGAGTCATTTTATCAAACACTTGGTGAATAACATCAATATCAAGGTGACCAAGTCACCAAACTGGTTCGATTCAAGCCAAGTCGAGCTAATTTTTTTAGTTGAGTTGAGCAAGCTAACCAAGCTAGCTCTATTCGTGATGCAGAGCAGGTCGCAGACAGTTTCGTGGCCAAGATGGACTAGAAAAGCCACGGTCGACGATAGAAGTGATCCGGACCATCAGACCTTAGATCGAGTGTATCTCGCAATCCGGAATGAGTTATCTGATGTAAAATATATGATTTTGGGATAGAAAGAGCTACTTTAGCCAACCAACCCCATTATGTCGAGTTGCGCAGCCCGAATTTACAAAAAAACCCCTGATCGACTGTCATTTCCCTGTTTTATTTTCATTTTTACTATTAATAGCAAGTTTTAGTTTGATTATAGCTCTTCATCCATTGGGCTTTAGGAGTTGTGTCCAACCTGAAAAGTGCTTAGGATAATTAGGAGAACGGTTTGGTGAAGTGTCACGCCCCAGACTCGGTAACCGGACCTCACAAGGAACCAGATGACCAGTTCTGGCCGCAACAGCCTCCGTAGTACCCCATTCTCGGCTCCTGAGATAGGTTCCGATCCTGGGATCCTACAAGCAGGATTTTCATAACAATGTAATCATCTCCAATACAAGCATACCCAAGATCACAGCAAGTAAATCTGAGAATAACAAAGTCACACATCACAAAATCCATTATGAATTTGAACTTTTACAAGCTTACATCAGGTCCAAAAGAACATACATAAGATAACAGAAGAAAGAAGGAAGAGAATCTACAATACTGGGTCCTCAGATCGCACACTTATCCAAACTCCGCTGCTAAGACGCCAACTTACTATCTCGTACACGCATCAATCATGCATAAGCTTATAGAAAGCTTAGAGGATGGTGAAAGTGTGTGACAATGGTACTCAAAAGAAGATAGAGAATGCAGAAAGGAGTCACAATCAATACTAATACCACTAGCCTTACCAAGGTGATCATAAACATAAGAAGCTATACCAAGGCAGTATGATAATGTAGGAAGCTATACCAAGGCTATATAGTGCAATGAGTAATGGGCGCCATGTCAAGGCGATGCATTATGAGGCTTACACAGCCGATGCAAATGCAATGCGAAGTAATGTCAGTGCTCGAATCCAATGCATATATCAAGTACATTTCCATCATAAGGAAATCACCGGGGTCCATTACACTGCCGGATGACTGCCGCTCTACAGACCCCGCACAGTCAAATGAGCGTAAGAGACCTCACTACCCGCCTGTGGACAGCCAATCACCAGCAAGGCCTGAAGGTAACGGACCCATTCACGAGCTGGTCAGACTCAACCTAGCAATGCCCTCTTACATCAAGCGAGTAAGGCCACACCCCTATCCAACCGACTACACGACAGTGAGAGTCGCGGCCTAACGGTATAAGGCCCTCGTGCGCTCATATATTCCACCCGGTCATGGCGCTAGAGCAGATCCTTGGTACCATGAAAGTTTTGAGAATTTCACCCATAAGCATCATATGCACCTGGTATGCTTAAGTAACATTTTCGGTATTCAAACATAACTATCCACGATGTATCTGTGGAGTCTACTGCCCTGATGAAGTAAGGACGATAATGCTCATATGTTATGCAATACCAGATGCATGAATCACACAATCAACCATGCATCAATCCCAAGCATCTAATGTGCTCAAAAGGAGATACTACGTCCCTAGGAGAAAGTATCATGCAATGCCCAATGACACAATATAACCACACACACATAGTGTCAACTAAGCATACAATGATGTACATGGGCCATGAAGATGGGCCTAGACGCATTATGCGGTAATATACAAAGTAGTACACTCCTCCTATTCAAGAAGAGACCAAGACTAGGTATTTAAACAATATCCATAAGGAATCTCACCTCTAGTGGGGGCCCATTTACCTGGGATAACCCACGAGACTAAGTATACAAACTATGCGTCTAAGCGATATAGAAATGAGACTAACAAGAGTCTAAGATGATCATCCAATCACTCTTAAATACAACCAAGCCTAGATGGGTCCGTAATAGAGGCATTTAACCACCATTCCCCAAAAAGGCATATCAACCATGAATGATGTGGATAAAAGGCCCAAGGCCTACATTAAAAATAAAAATAAATGTAACCAACCATATACATATATATTCCTCATAATAGGCCATAAAAAGATAAAATACCACTTTTAACAACATGTGCCTCAAGAGGGGAATTAAGGCCCAAGGCTCAATTTTCAATGGTCATAGAATCCATGCATTAAGTTGGACTTGGTGGGCAGCCCGTGTACATAATATTCGAGTAAAAAAGTTTAAGTTTGGATGAAATGGGCCCAACTACATCAGCCCAATAACTTAGCAATTTAAGTGGGCAACCAAGGGCCCGATATTATCATTATCTTAGCCCACAAGTCCATCAAAATGGTAGAAGTTGGCCCAATATATGGTTGGGCCAAGCTGAGACGACCCTGCCCACTCTGGGCCCATGGGATGTCTCAAAAAAAATCTGATCTAAGATGGGGTCTTCATCTGATCACTAAAGGTGACCCAAAAGAATGCACTGATTAAGTCCAAAGATTATAAGAAAACATAAGCATATAACACGTACACAAGTTCTCAATATGGTGGGCCCCACAACCAAATAAAGTTTTAACCATAAAATTGTACATTTAAGGCCCTTGATAAACTTTTGGCCCGTTTGACTTCCTGGATCTGCTAAATTCCAGAAATTAGTTAACTATATGAAAATAATCTCATGAAGGCCAACTATACTCACTGGGGATCCCACCAAATGAAGAGTGTGTATATATCATGAAAAGATCAAGTGGGTCTGTTACTGGATTGTGAGTCTAGAAGTAACCCAAGGTAGAGAATACATCAATAATCGGATGATCCAAGGCTTGGATGGCCTGTACCAAACATACGTTAACGTAGGTTACACATACATACACATTAAGCCCTAAACAAATGGGCTAGGGTCTATGGTGGGCCTTTAACCATCCATAGAGAAACTTATGAGCCTACCTTAGGATCACCCAGGATGACATTCAACCTCAACTGACTTTCAAGAGGTAGTCTGTCACTACTCATATAATATAAGGTTTAAAGCCCATGCAATGCATGGCCTACTGGGCCATACACCAAGCCCAACTTATGAGCCAAATAGTGGACCCTCAAATAAGGTTTGAGCCCAACCAAAAAGGTCATAATTCCACATATTGTGGTGAGCTTCATGGGCAGCCCAGTAATTCATTTACATAAGCAAGTTTTACATTTAACACAAGTAAGTTGGGCCTCACTTTTGGCCCAAGTATAGAGTCAATTTAGTAGGTAGCCAAGAGTCCAACATCTTGCATATTATTGCCCTTAAGCCCATCACAATAAAGGGAGAGTATAGCCCCAAGATCAATGGGCCTATCCAAAAGAAGTGAGTTTAAAAGGCCTAATCACTACCACAAAAGGGGTGGCCAGGCATATACTATATTACATAATGGGCCTTAAGGAAATGGTCCAAAACAAAAGTCATCCAATTCATACATTATGGTGAAATAGAGGTCAGCCCATAAGCCCAAGAATACACATGGATAAGGCTTATACTGACAGTGTGGGCCTTACCACATCAGCTCAAAGACTTAGCAAGGCCCTCCACAATATACATTTATGTGGGCCTTGCAAGTCAGCCCACAATTAAGTATTTTATGAGGGCATCAAGGCTAATAAATACACATGATCAGCTTGTAGACGGCCCATTGGGCCCATAAAGCAATAAGGTCAGCCCCTGCACAATCTTGGACTCAAGGAATAGGTTTTCAGCCTAAATGTCCCATAAAACTACCAAAAATCTGGTTAAGGCTAACCCATATTATCACCTCAAAGATGGGCCTTAAGAGGCACTAATTACACCAAAAAATGTTTAAGGAAGGAAAGAAAGGAGTGTGTGCAACACTCTCTCAAATCTGGTGTGCCACAATAGTTCCTAAACAATCAACCATGTAGCAAATTTTGGACCCCTTGCTGAAATTCTAGCCCACCCATTTCCTGGGCTTACTGGAGTCCAGAAATTTATTTAATTTAGATGGGTTACTGACCCATGGTAATCCACATATATCATAGTAGGCCCCACCAGATAAAAGAAAGATATACAACACTTACTTCAAGTGGGCCATGCCATTAGAATGCAGGCCCAGCAACCCAAAGTAGGGGCGTGCCTGGATATTTGGTCCAAAACTGATATAAATTGCAGGTCACACCACGGTCTGTAAAGAGACCCGATGACCCTAAAAATTTATAAGGTAGTCCTTCCATGGGTGGGTCAGACCCCCATAAAATTTTATAATTTTTGGACATCTAAAAATATTTTAATTAATTTAAATAAAACAATCTGTCCAGAAACTCAGACTGATCTGGACACCATATTATAGTGGGCCGGTCCAGCCACCACCATAGTGTGTACAGACGTCCAATGGCTCCAAAATTTTACAGGTAGATCCTAACATAAGTTTAACACATCCCTGTAAATGTTTATAATTTTTAGACACTCAAAAGTATTTTAATAACTTTTAAGAATATAATCTGTACAGGATGAACTATTGCTGGAATGTAACTATTCTGAATTTGGGTCATCCCAATGGGTAGGTTTTGGGCCTTCAAAATTCTTGAAATTTGAACCCAATGTCTCTCATTAAGCCTACATCAATATGGGACTCAAAAATATGGCCCACCTTGTAAGAAAAATATTTTTAAAATTTTATTTTTATGGAACTATACTGCTGGTCTGCACAACAAAATTTTTCTAGCAGTCAACTATGTTGGCCCACCCGTTTGGATGCCTAAATGGGATCCATTAGCCCTTAAATTTTGCAGGTAGGTCCTACCATGGGTGGGCCACCTCACTGCAAAATTTTAGTATTTTTGAGGTAGTATAAATATTTTATTTATTTCATACAAATTATGCACAGCAAGGTCCAGATTTTAATTTCATGTCCCTGACTTGTGTACCCCATTAGAGTGGGCCCGGGTCTGCAAAAATTTGAAGAAATATAAGGCCAACATCCCTGTATAAGTATACAACAAGGTGGGGTCTACAAAGGTGACCCACCATTTCAAAAACCAGCTGACATTTATTTTTTCCAAGCAAGCAGAGTGGCTAGACAGTCTAAAAAATCTGGACTGTCCAACCTCCTTGGCCCACCCTTTTGGGTGATCAAATAGGGACGGGTGAGGGTGAGGTTTAACATACTCTTAGGTGAGATCCACGCCTCAAAGAAAAATCTAAGAAATTAGGGAAAAAGAAGTCATAAACAATGCCTACAACCCATATATTACAGCATAAAAGAAACAATTCCAACAATTTGGACAGCAGCATGTAATAGAAAGAATTAAAATATAAACATTATTTTTCATGGGATTTAACCCTAGGAATTTGTGTGGTGGACCACCCCAGTGGGCCCCACAGATATCCAGACCTTCCCCATCATCAAATACCCCTTGCATGTGCCCCATTTTGGTAGATTTTGGGGCCACATGTCTAAGGATGGACCGCTATCGGTGTCCAAGCTCCATGGTTGGTCTGGATTTTTGTTGGCCTACAAGGTGGGCAACACATGCAAGATCAGAATTCTATCATAAAGAAAAATAAAGAATCGGCCACAAGAGGAGGGGCTCCGTCACATTGAGGCCCTCTCCTTCATCAATCACACCATACATTCCTTCTATTCGTATGCTACAACAAAGATCCACCACATGCATGTCCTAGATTCAAGATCGATGGTTTGGATGTCATCCCCCTCATGATTCTAAGGTCTAGATGACCTATCATGCCATAGAATCCAAGTAATCCTCCATGATGGGGGCTCATAGAGGGAAAACTCCATGCATGGGCATGCATGCATCAAATAGGCCATTTGGCCACAAATAATGGATGATGTAGGATCTCCACCATTGATTGGTGGGTCCTAAACATCACATATATAAAAAGAAAAGAGGTCTAAGAACATGAAAATAGAAATACTATATCCTAGAATACACCCACCTTAGATTACTCCAAACTTGGACCTCTTAGCTCCTATTGCACCAAGGGATCCATATCAATGGGTGAGATTGAATTTAGATGGTTAGATTTAGAGGATTAGAGGAGAAATGGGGCTGGAACTCTTGCTTGGAGAAAATGGGAATGAAAAGGAGAGAAGAGAGAGGGAGAGGAGAGTAGAGAAAATGAGAGAGAAATTCCTTTTAAGCTAAGTAATCATTTCTCTCTTGCCTTGGTTAGAGAAGAATGATGATTGCTATAAGGAGATACAACCAAAGTTATAGGGTTGGTAGGTTTTCTAGGCTTGTGGATAGTGTTTAAAGGTAGGTGGTGTAGCAATAGGGCTTAGGTAGTGTGTGTGTAGTGTGTGTTGAAAATAGTGCTAAGAGATGAAACTTACCTAGAAATTCATGCACACTATCCCTAGGTGGACCACATAAGCATGATCAAGGGTCAAAAATTGCTCAGCCTAAATCTTTTCATGGACACGTCGAATTTATGCATGAGACGTGGCGTTAGAACCGTGTCGACAATGCGGTCGCAATGGCATACGTTTCAACTCGATCCGAGTCGGGTCTTCATGACTGGACTTATAGATGACCGCAAACACTATCCAAGGGTCATAGGTTGCCGGGATTCGACCGGTAGGACCGCGGGACCAAGATGGATGGAATGCATACTCACACACACATGCACACATGCGAACTCAGGTCGGGTCTCACATGAAGCCAAATAGGACACTATTTTTGGCCGAAAACCTTGCGCACTAGTAGACATCACGACCGTCTATAAATAGTAAGTTTACTATTTATAGTAAGTCGCGGATTCTAGGAGTTTTAGTTGTAGTTTGCTTCTGATTTCTTTCCTATTGCTTGGTACCCTTATTTAAAGGGTTGTGAACTCATTTTTATTAATTCATTAATCAATTTCAAATTTATTAGAAATTCTTTCTATTTTCTGCTTTCTTTCCTCATGGATTCGAGAAGTCTCTATGAGGAGTCCAGAGAAGTTCCGTGGATTCGGAATAACTATCCTCTTGAGGAAGATGGTGCTCGATCTCACGTCCTTCCCTGCGTCAGTTTGGTATCAGAGCGATATTTCTCCTCGGATCGATGGCTTCTAACGACAGGTCGGGCAATAATCCCATGGGCGGTGTTCCGAGGAATTTACCTTTAATGGCGGCAACTTTCGAAGCAGCGCGACAAGAGAATCAGTAAGCCATGCAAGGGTTGCAGGCTTCTATGAACAGCATAGCGGATCTCTTGGTGGAAACCCTACAGCAACTCCGTGTTCCTGGTGGTAATCCTCCATCGCCGATTACTGAAACTCGCAATCACCCTGATCGCAGGATAGTACTGGCAGTGCGTCCACAGGTCATTCCTGAGGAAGGGGGCTCCGGTGAGGAGGAAATCGATAACATAATCTTCCAACACCCTAAACAAGGCGGCAATCGAGTAGATTGGACAGATCGAGAATTCAAAATGCGGGTTGATATTCCCAACTTCAATGGCCAACTAAACATTGAGAATTTTCTCAATTGGCTTTCTGAAGTTGAGCGATTTTTTGACTATATGGACATCTCTGAAGCAAAGAAGGTCAAGCTTATTACTTACAAGTTGAAAGGAGGAGCTTCAGCTTGGTGGGAACAACTGCAACTCGTACGAAGCAGACAGATGAAAGCACTAATCCGCACATGGCAGCCGATGAAGCAGCTACTACGTGTCCGATTCCTCCCTGGCGATTACGATCAAATATTATTTCAACAATACCAAAATTGTCGACAGAGTAATCGGTCGGTGAGAGAATACGCAGAAGAATTTTACAGCCTGGTGGCGCGTAACGATTTAGTTGACACTGAGTCGCAGCAAATCGCCCGATTTAATGGTGGACTGCGTATGACGATCCAGGATGGGGTTCAGATGCAGCCCGTCTAGACTATGAATGATGCGATCAAGTTAACTACTCGGGCAGAAGCGCAACTTGAACGTCCTACCACACGGCCCTATTCTACCGCAAGGATCACTCGGTGGGTCTACTCCAAGGGAGCTCCATAATCTAAGGGGAAAGAACCCGTATGAGCACGCACTCAACCTCCTACGTCTGAGAGCCGAGATTAGGGAAGCAGACAAGGTAGACCCCAAAGGGGTGTATCGACTGCTGCTGGTCCAAGTAGAATCTCGAACCCCTATACTTGACCCCGGCCCGACAACTGTTATTGTTGTGGCCAACCGGACCACCTATCAAATACTTGTCCCCAGCGAAAGGTGGAGAACCTCACCATCAATGATGGTAGTGTTGATAACACTGATGAAGATCCAGATGTTGAAGAATAGGAGCATACCACTGATTATAGGCGGATGAATCAAGTTGGGTTCAATAAGATCACGGCGAGTCACTCGTCATGAGGCGGCTATTATATGCACCAAGAAAAGAAGTGCATCCACAGAGGCATAACATCTTCCGTACTAAGTGTACGGTGAATCGAAAGGTTTATGACGTGATTATTGATAGTGGCAGCAGCGAGAATATAGTCTCTAAGGTCATGGTAGAGAAATTGCAATTGAAAACGGAGCGTCATCCCTCTCCATATACAATCGGTTGGATCAAGAAGGTCAGCGAAACAAAGGTAACTGAACGGTGCATCATATCCTTTTCAATTGGTAAACATTATAAGGATGAAGTAGTATACGATGTGGTTGACATGGAAGCATGTCACATATTACTCAGTCGACCCTGACAATCTGACTGTGACGCCACTCATAAAGGGCGAGACAACATATATATCTTCGTCAAGGACGGCCGGAAGATCATATTAGCCCCTATGGATCCAGAGTGACCACCTGAAACTTCTAAAGTAGAGGGTCGTTTTCTCTTACCATACAGGACTTCGTGGAATAATCCAAAGAAACAGTATAGGCTTATGCATTAATTGTAAAAGGAGAAGAAATCAAGCCTGCCATCATCCCTGAAAGACTAAGACCCTTGCTACATGAATTTAAAGAAATCTAGCCCGATGACCTTCTCGATGGGTTACCTCCCATGCGGGATATCCAACACCATATCGACTTTGTCCTCGGGTCCAGTCTACCCAATTGGCCTCATTATCGAATGAGTCTGAATGAGTGTGAGATTCTTCAAGGGCAAGTGCAGGAGTTGATTCGTAAGGGTCTTATTCGAGAAAGCATGAGTCCCTGTGTTGTACCAGCTCTATTAACTCTAAAGAAATATGGGAGTTGGCGCATGTATGTCGACAGCCGAGCCATCAATAAAATCACCATAAAATACAGGTTTTCTATACCATGGTTGGATGATATGCTGGACATGCTAGAGGGTGCCAAAATATTCTCTAAATTTGATCTAAAGAGCGGCTACCATCGGATTCGAATACGGCTGGGTGATGAGTGGAAAATGACCTTTAAGACCAAGGAAGGATTGTACGAATGGATGGTCATGCCCTTTGGTCTTTCAAATGCGCCTAGCACATTCATGAGATTGATGAACCAAGTTCTGACACCTTTCATTGGACGGTTCATTGTGGTTTATTTCGATGATATTTTGATATACAGTCAAGACGAAACTACTCATATGGAACACCTCAAGAAGGTCTTTCATGTGCTTATTGAAAATAAATTGTATCTCAATTTAAAGAAGTGCAGCTTCATGACTAATAGCCTATTATTTCTGAGTTTTGTCGTAACATCCACAGGCATTCGGGTGGATGAGGAAAAGGTGAAGGCAATCAGAGAATGGGGAAGAAATCAAAGAAACAGGACAGGCAAATAGATAAGACAGGCTTATGCATTAATTGTAAAAGGGGAAGAAATCAAGCCTGCCATCATCCCTGAAAGACTAAGACCCTTGCTACATGAATTTAAAGAAATCTATCCCGATGACCTTCTCGATGGGTTACCTCCCATGCGGGATATCCAACACCATATCGACTTTGTCCCCGGGTCCAGTCTACCCAATTGGCCTCATTATCGAATGAGTTTGAATGAGTGTGAGATTCTTCAAGGGCAAGTAGAGGAGTTGATTCGTAAGGATCTTATTCGAGAAAGCATAAATCCCTATATTGTACCAGCTCTATTAACTCCAAAGAAATATGGGAGTTGGCGCATGTATGTCGACAGCCGAGCCATCAATAAAATCACCATAAAATACAGGTTTTCTATACCACGGTTGGATGATATGCTGGACATGCTAGAGGGTGCCAAAATATTCTCTAAATTTGATCTAAAGAGCGGCTACCATCAGATTCGAATACGGCTGGGTGATGAGTGGAAAACGACCTTTAAGACCAAGGAAGGATTGTACGAATGGATGGTCATGCCCTTTGGTCTTTCAAATGCGCCTAGCACATTCATGAGATTGATGAACCAAGTTCTGAAACCTTTCATTGGGCGGTTCGTTGTGGTTTATTTCGATGATATTTTGATATACATTCAAGACAAAACTACTCATATGGAACACCTCAAGAAGGTCCTTCATGTGCTTATTGAAAATAAACTGTATCTCAATTTAACGAAGTGCAGCTTCATGACTAATAGCCTATTGTTTCTGAGTTTTGTCGTAACATCCACGGGCATTCGGGTGGATGAGGAAAAGGTGAAGGCAATCAGAGAATGGCCGGTTCCTACAAATATTCACGAAATGCGAAGTTTTCATAGACTGGAGACATTTTATCGTCGGTTCGTGAGAAACTTCAGTACTATTGTGTCACCAATCACAGATTGCATGAAGAAATGTCAGTTTCAGTGGATTGACGAAGCCGATAGGAGCTTTGCCGAAATCAAGCGCAGACTATACACAACCCCAGTTCTTATACTTCCCAACTTCAACAAACTATTTGAAGTCGAATGTGATGCCTCATATGTCGGAATTGGAGGAGTTTTGTCTCAAGAAGGTAGGTCGGTAGCCTTCTACAATGAGAAACTTAGCGATGCACGCAAGAAGTAGTCTACATATGAGATCGAGTTATACGCGGTGGACCAGACACTACGACACTGGCGACATTATTTGATTTAAAGGGAATTCATACTTTACACAGACTATCAAGCTCTCAAATTCCTTAATAGTCAAACTAACATTAACCGTGTGCATGCTAGATGTATCTCATTTTTGTAGAAATTCACGTTCATGCTAAAACATAAATCAAGACAACAGAACAAGGTAGCTGATGCGCTTAGTCATCGTGCGACTTTGCTAGTCATTATGAGTAATGAAGTTGTCGAGTTCAAGCGCCTCAAAGACATATATGTCGACAACGATGACTTCAAGGACGCATGGGTTAAATGCCAAAAGGTCACTCCGACGGCTTACATATGCAAGACGGGTTCCTTTTTAAGGAAAATCGATTGTGCATTCCCAATAGTTCGCTAAGGAAACAAATAATCCAAGAGTTACATGGAAGTTGCCTTAGTGGACACCTTGAGCGAGACAAGACGCGAGCTCTTGTGGAAGAACGGTATTACTGGCCGCAATTGGTACGTGATGTGGAAAAAGCAGTCCAACGTTGTTATATTTGTCAGACCTCCAAAGGGGCAATCTCATAATACGGGCCTCTATACCATGTTTTCCGTGCCTGATGGCCCTTGGGAGGATTTATTTATGGACTTCGTACTTGGTTTCCTACGAACACAATGCAGCATGGATTTGGTGTTCGTGGTAGTAGATCGTTTCTCCAAGATGGCGCACTTTATTCCATGTAAGAAGACTCTCGATGCAACACACGTGGCGAATTTATTCTTCAGAAAAATTGTGCAGCTACACGGGGTTCCCAAGACTATTACTTCTGACCGTAACACAAAGTTCATAAGCCACTTTTGGCGGACTTTGTGAACTCGATTCGATACATGACTTCAGTTCAGCAATGCCTACTACCCACAGACTGACGGTCAAACTGAGGTTGTGAATCGCAGGTTGAGAAATCTCCTTCGATGTATTTCAGGAGAAAAACAGAAGCAGTGGGATTTGGCATTATCTCAAGTGAAGTTTGCATTCAACAACATGATTGACCGCTCAACAAGAAAATCCTCATTCCAGGTTATTTATGGACAAGTACCTCGCTACACACTAGACTTGGTCCCTCTGCCCAAGCTCTCAGGCATAAGCATTACAGCAAAACATATGACAGACAGGATCATGGATATTCATGCGGAGGTACAAACCAAGCTACATGCCTCAAACAAAAAGTATAAGGATCAAGCGGACAAGCATCGGCAACAAAAGGTATTCAAGGTGGGCGATCGGGTAATGGTTCATTTACGAAAAGAAAGATTTCCAACCGGAACATACAACAATTTGAAGAATAAAAAGATTGGACCGGTACCAATCATCCAAAAGATCAATGACAACACATATTGTTGATCTTTCAGATGACATGGCAATCTCACGGACTTTCAACGTCGCGGATTTAACCGAGTATCATGAACCAGAGCAGGAGGAGAACTCGAGGACGAGTTCTTTTCAAGTGGAGGGGACTGATGTAGAGTAGGTCGCGGACAGTTTTATAACCAAGATGGATCAGAAAAGGCACGATCGACAACAGAAGTGATCCGGACCATCAAACCTTAAATCGGGTGTATCTCGCAATCCGAAATGAGTTATCTAATGTAAAATATATGATTTTGGGGTAGAATGAGCTACTTTAGCCAGCCAACCCCGCTATGTCGGGTTGTGCAACCCAGATTTGTGAAAAACCCCCTGATCGACGGTTGTTTCCCTGTTTTATTTTCGTTTTTACTATAAATTGTAAGTTTTAGTTTGATTATAGCTCTTCATCCGTTGGGCTTTAGGAGTTGTGTCCAACATGAAAAGTGCTTATGATAATTAGGAGAACGATTTGGTGAAGCCAAATAGGACACTTACTATTTTTGGCCGAAAACCTTGCGCACTAGTAGACATCCCGACCGTCTGTAAATAGTAAGTTTACTATTTATAGTAATTTACGGATTCTACAAGTTTTAGTTATAGTTTGCTTCTGATTTCTTTACTATTGCTTAGTATCCTTATTTAAAGGGTTGTAAACTCATTTTTATTAATTTATTAATCAATTTCAAATTTATTAAAAATTCTTTCTATTTTCTGCTTTCTTTCCTTGTAGATTCAAAAACTCTCTACGAGGAGTAGTACACCCCACTGTCAGTTCACACTTCACTTTTAGCCAACCCCGCAAGACCTGAAACGAGGTCTCTTTCACTCAATTTATCACTTGGGCTATGGATCAGAGTGTGTACAGATCTACTTCATTTTTGGGCTCATGCCCTGAAGTGATCTGACGTGCCCACAATGACAGCCGTACTGACTTGCTGCATCAATCACCACAGTTCTGGTGTGGTCCACTGTTTTGGTGCGGCCCTGACCGTGGTGCACTTTGATGCATGTATTGTAGATCGCGGCCCTGACCGTGGGGCACTTTGATGCATGTATTGTATATCCACGCCATCCATCCATTTTCCCACCTCCTTCTAGGACATAAGGCGAAAACTAAAGCATATCCAATTCTCAGGTGGACCACACCAAAACAGTGTGATTGACCATTAAAAACTTCTTATGGACCACAGCTTTTGGATCGAGTTAATATTTGTTTTTTCCCTTCATCCAGGTTTATGTGAACTTATCAACAGGTTGGATGGAAAATAAACATTAAGGTGGCCCTATGAAGTTTTTAATGGTGGTCATTTAATCACCACGGTCTCCCATGGTGTGGTCCACCTGAGATACGGATCTGCTACAATTTTTGTCTCATGCCCTAAAATGATCAGGCAAAAAATATGGACATTGTGGATATACAATATACACATCAAGGTGGGCCCCATGGTCAGGACCGCACCGTGTGGGGTAAGGCTGTCACCCTTCTTCAAAGGTAAAGAAAGGTACCAGATTGGCGGCCCGTCTATTTTTTAGGAGCCAGGGTGATGAATACGTGAAATCCACTCTGACCATTACATGCATAATCCCATGGTGGCCCGAGCCAACATTTCAGGCTGACCTGTGATTCATGTGGCAATTCAGGCTGACCTGTGATTCATGTGGCCCAGACCTATGGAAACAATTGAAAGAAAGAAATCCACCCTTGATTTTTTACAGCGCCAACAAAATGAGCCAGGCTTGAACACAATAAGCATATCCAAACATGATTCAAGCTGGCCACACCAAGGAAAACAGTTTGAAGGATGGTCTGAACCCCAAAACGCATGCCCACACGTGATTCAAGTGGACCACACCGAGGAAAACAGTTTGGAGGGTGGGCTTTCTATGTACACACATTCCAATCGTATGGTCCACCTGAACCACAGATGGGGCTGATTTTCAAGCCCTGAGTTTAAGTGACTTGATGGTCAGGGTGAATTTCAAATTAACGCCACAGTAGGGCCCACCCAAGCTGGCTACAATTCAATAGGTGGCCATACACTCTCAGCTGTTATGTATGGTGTGGCCCACCTAAGTGATGGATTGGCCTGCTTTTTAGGCACATGACCTACCATGGAAGGGTGCATATAATTGATGGTGTGGATGTTCGACACATAGGCCCAAAGAGCTTGACCTAATACTACCTCCTAACCCCCACCCCACGCAAACAGACGAGTTTTTTCAACTCCCCACCTACATAGGGACGTTGGCAACTTCCTAAAAGCTTTTACATGCTATGTGCTATGCATAACCATAAATACAAACCGTCCATTCTGCATGCGACTAGGGATGAGCCATGGTGCAAAAATCACACCAATCAGATGATCCCAAGCATCCAATTAATAGCATGAAAAATGGACAATCAAGATTGAGCCAACAAACAAAATAGGTCCAATCATCATCTTCAACCATCTATCCAATAGATCCCACTTTGTATTGTGTATGATTCCATGTAGCGGGTCAGTATGATGAACCCAACCTCATGATCAACGTCTGGTTTAAAAAAAAAAAAAAAAACCAGACAGCTGGATCAAATTGGCCTCATTATCATCCAATCAGCAGGATTCCAGCACCATGACTTGCTGCAATGGTATTATTGCATAAACCATCCCAGTTGATGATTGGGCTTCCCATTTATCAATTAAAAGCTTTGGGGAAGTTGGCAAAACCATGTATTTTAACACTCCATTCATGAGCAAGCCATCACTTGATAATGAGCATGAAAGGATATAATAATAAACTGAGCTTCGAAGGAGAAATCCCAAATACAGTTACTTGCATGAGGTGTGGCCCACTTGATTTTACTTTCAGGCTACAGCACATACACTGCACACACTGGCATGCATGCACAGAGTAGGACTTGCTGTAGCAGGGCTCAGAGATGGATTTTAGGAAACAGTAATAACAATTCCGGTTGGGACACCTCCGTCCTAAATCTGAAGTTGTATAGAGAATGGGGTATGAGATGAAACTACATTAGTGAAAAGGCATCCCCTGGAAATATCCATCCATACATGTATGCAAGAAACGAGGCTAAGAGAACTTTACCGCTGCTGATTGACACCATGAAAGCCCAGGACCATCCAATAAATGGACCCCACCAGCTAGCATAAACAGATGCAGAACGTGGACCCTAATATCTAGACTGTCTTTGTCTTGGGCGCTGTCTTCTTCTTCAGTTGTCTCCTAGGAATCGAGTTCTTCATCCCAAGGAAGAAGAGCAACGCCCCGAAAAGTGCCAAACTCTGCATGAAAAAGCACAAGAAATTAACAAAGTCACATGGTCCAGTAGGGTAGGACATCCCATAAAAGAAAGAAAAATAAAAAATTCTGTCATGCGAAAGCAGTGCTTTCACCACTTCATCACACTTCGATTTGCCATTTCATTCCATTTGACTTGAATGGATTTATGACATACTTCCAATTTTTGGAAAATTATTCCGACAATTCGAATCTTTAGCCTTTCTTGGTTGAATGTCAATCATTTCTGTATGTTCTTTCTTAATGGTCTATTTAATAGACACATTGAAGGGTTAGGATTCTTCCCTCTAGGAGATTTTAGGTGCATTGGCCACATCCAATGTGGATCCAATCATATAAACGTTAGGCTCATCGGACGATGTTGTCCAGTCATTATCAAAATAAAATACAACTGAAAACCCAACCTTAGTGTGCAAACTCATTGACTGAGCATCATATAGGATTAGACTCTTATGGTAGTTCACCATTTTCAAAATGGTGGATGGTGGTGACTCACCCTCCTTGCATGTGGCACAGCTATCCAGACCATCCAAAGTGACAGGCACATTGTGGATGGAGCATTCATCCAAAATCATTCTGATTAAACAATTCTAGGCACCAATTGGTGGCTATCAAATGGATGGTTATAAGTAAAATAGTGAGTGGTTCAAATTCAAAGGGAGTAATCAGATGCTTACAATCATCTTCTGAAGTGTTCCATCCGCAATGGCCTGTTATTTGGAGGGTCCAGATTTCCATACCAGTATACATGTATACAGTTGACAAGTCACTACCATTTGATAAATGGAACTGAACCATCATAGAGTTTAGCAACACCATAATACCTCTAAATTCCAGTTGCAACCAGGGCTGTCAATGGGACAGCTTGCCCCAGCTCATTCAAAGCTTTAAATTGGGCCTGAATCAATACCACAGACCCAAAATTAAGGCCTCCAAAAGGCCTTAATCCAAGCCTCAACAACAGAGCTTTGAAAACCTATACATGAGCTTGGGTGCCTATCTTTCAGGCCCTGAATTGTCAGCTAACATGCAAGACATGCAACCAAAGCTTGGCTCGTGGAACTTCACGTTGGGCTGGCCCGTTAACAATCCTAATAGCTGTATAACCTGACTCACATTTGATCACATCCACTCACCTGTGTAAACTTGAGGAAAAGTTGAAGAAATTCTGTTTTCTCGATGTCATAGTTGTAGAAATCACACAAAATGGGAGTAGAGATTGCCAGATACAGAACCTGCACAAACACCATAAGTTCATAACAGTGTTTTAAATAGCGTGTAGCATAACATTCACCTCTCTGAAGCATGAAGCTTAAGCTACATAACGCAGCATAAGCTACACGCTACTTCTAGATTTTTAGTTAAGGGAATGGTTGGCTGCGCCGAATATCACGATATTGCATGATATTTTGCACCAAATTAGTCTGATTAATAATGACATTTAATACAACCAAACATGGCCTAAAATAATAGGAAAATTTGGCAAAGATAAAGGGCAAAGAAAGAGCAACCTATCTGATTTAATACTATTATTTATATTATCCCACTAAAATCATTGAAAAGATTAACTAATTTTTATTTTAAAAAAATTTAAAAAAAAAAAAAAAATTAATGTAACAAATCATTGAAAACAGTAACTGATTTCATTTTGACGAAAATTTACTTAGTGTAAGTTACATAGCGTGTAATATAGGTTATGTAGCATGTAACATGTGTAAAATTAGCATGTTGTGTACACTACACATGATTTAAACTATTTTCATGAGCTATATGGCATTAAGACTAAGATATGCTGCATAGCATAAGCCACGCACTACATACAGAAGCTATTTAAAAGACCAGTTCATAATTAAATAATGGCAGTAGAATATTTAAGTGATTGAAGAGGGAAAATTTGACACCATGTCCATTGCTTGATCAAGCAAAATGGGCACATGCTGCTGCATGAAGGGATGATCCGGATCCTCAATGGGATGGGCCCTGCAATGGATGGACAAGAGCATAAATACCCCACCAGTTAGAACATCCCAATTAAAGGCCTTCAAACAGACAGGATAAAAAGGCCAATTACCCATCTTCAACAGTGAAACACACAGTTAGATTGATGGTGTGTGATCACGGTACAGTTTCTCACCAAAGGAACAGACTGCCAGATTGATGGGGCAGATCATCTATCATGAAGCGATGTGGGCCCATTATTTGGATGGGCCAATCAATGGACCCTCAAGCACAATGAAGACGGAACCTCTTCCAAAAATACCAGAGAATTCAAGGGAGAAGCATGCAGACCAAGAGATATGCTGCAAGAGAGCTGCCAAAGATGAATAGAATGCCTCCAATACCCTTCAGCGCTATACCAGCCCCAACAATATGTTTAATCTGCAAAATAACATTCTCCAGGTTACAAGTGATACTGCCTGTGTAGGAAGAAATACTACACTTCAAATAAAATGCAACATGAGGGGAGAAATGGCTGTAAGAGCATTTTCTCACTTCAATTTCAGGCACATGCACACCAAGGCAGGAGTTAACGTGATTCGTAAAAACGTCGACCTTGGGTTTGAAAGCTTTAGCTGCAGGCCCACCATCAACCCCGAATTCATTAAACCTGTACAGATACAGGCCCATCACATCAAAGTAAATTCATCACATCAAAGTAAATTCAACATCCTTGAAGCCAACTATTATGTAAGCCTTGGCCTGCCTAAATAATTATAACACATACCAAACTTAAGCAATTTGAATGTGGCAACACAACCTCAACATAGTCAGCTGCAATTTGATTAAACAATTAACTTAAGCAATTTGATTTATATATGTGTGTGTGTGTGTGGCGGGGGGGGGGGGAAATGGTTCTATGTGGTCGAGCTCATGGGAACTTCCCATGATGTCGAGCTGTGTGGGCACCACCGTGATGCGTGTCAAACATCAACCCCATCAGTCAGATGCACCATTCCATGGTGAGCCTCGGGCTTAAAAATCAACTCAATCCATGACTTGTGTGGGCCACACCACATACAAAAGTTGAGAGGGGTTACCCTCCCATTAAAACATTCGCCTAGAGGTGTACACAAAACGAGCTAGCTCGGTTAGCTCGATTCGACTCGACTCAAAAAAGCTCAATTCGACTCAGTTCGAAGCCGAGTTCAAGCCGACTCAAGCTGATTTTTTGAGCTCGAAAATGAGTTCGAGCCGAGTTCAAGCTGGCCCCAGCTCGACTCGACTCGACTCGACTCGAATCGAACCTAGCTCAAATAGAACTCGGATCGATCCAGTTCGGTGACTCGGTTACTTTGCTATTGATGTTGCTCACCAAGTGTTTAATGAAATGACTCAAAGAAGTGTGGCTGGTGGCAAGGATGGTATGTATATGAAACCAACACCCTTTTTTTCTTGATTTTTATGTTGCTTAGAAGGTGTTTGATAAAATACCTGTAAAACCATTGCTAGTCTCAAATACAGTGAGATTTTAAAGGTGCAGTCAAGGTGTTTGTGAAAATGCTGCAATGGCGAACTCGGCTCGAACTGGCCCAAGCTGCTAACTGAACCAAACTGAGCTGGCCGGTCAAGCTCGAGGACCGAGCCAAGCCAAGTTTGAGCTGAGGTCAGCTAGTGGCCGAGCCAAGTGGAGCTGAGGCCAGCTCGACTCGATGTACACCCTAGTTGGGCCCACCGAGATGTGGTTCACAAATCCAGCCCACCCATTATGTGTGTCCCACTTGGATGAGGGATCAGACCAAGTTTCAAACGCATCCAAATTTTAGGTGGGCCAACCAAGTGATTTTATATGTTTTTAGGCATGTATTCACATGATTTTAGATAGTATGACCCACCTGAGTTCCATATACGGTTGATTTTTAGGATATCCCATAATTTAAAGGGGACCCATCAAATGCACGGTGTTGATGTTCAACACGCATCATGGTGGGACCCACACAGCTCGACCGCATAGAACCATTTCCCTATATAGAGATATATATATATATATATATATATATATATATATATATATATATGAGGAATGCTCACCTGCGCACCTTGGCACACGTGTCATGGGCACAAAATCTGAACGGTCCACGTGATGCGGCACCCCTTGAAACTCTATGGGCCCAATTTTCAGCCTATCCAAAACGGTGGCCATAGCAAAGAGAAATGAAAATTAAGGGAGGAAACTATTTCCTTTTCCTATGGCCCACCAGAGTTTTGTATCGGACTAAAAGTTGAGCCCGTGAGGTTTCAAGGGGTGCCGCATCACATGGACCATTCAGATTCTATGCCCATGACATGTGTGCAAAGGTGCGCATGGGTGCTCACGTAAGAATGTGCGCAAGTGAGAATTCCTCATATATGGATGGAGTATCACACTCTAAATTATCATCATCATCATCATCCCAACTAATGGTGGTGGACTACACAAATCATTCCACCATTCCACGTTATCAAGAACTATTACACATGCATACATTTGTAAGTATATATTAAATGGGCAGCCTTGTAAGTAGGAGACCATTTGAACACTCATGCATGACCCTCTTTCTTACTCATATTTGGACTTCTAAAAAGCATTCAACCTGGATCACATAGTTAAGGTTGTTCCAAAATCAATGCCTTGACCAAGTTTCAATCACTAATATGCCAACAAATAACCTAATATCTCACCATTGAAGTCCTAGATATGTCAATCACAATGCTTGTAATTAAATTGACTAAATCTAACAATGAAAGACTAGAAATATACACTTGTCTCCCGCTTGTTAGATGAGCGGGTAGGGACAAGTGTGTGTGAGTGATCCAAGTTTCAATCCCTAGTGGTGTTACCTTTCAAAAAGAATAAAAAGACTAGCAATCTACCACTTTAAAAAAATAATAACAATAAAAATTTAAAAGTAACAACTTTATTGAAAAGCCACCTCAAAACCATGGTATTCAAAATCAGTTACATATGGTAACATTCATACCCGTTACGCATTACGGGGCCGAAACAGCCGTAACAGAAAAAACAGGCTGTAACATCCTGTAATGGCCCCATAACGATCATGTAACAGTCTTGTAATAGTTTTTTTCAAAAAAAAAAAAAAACATAGTTGTAACGGCTGTTACGGCCCATATCATAACAGTAACGGTGGTGGCCATTATGGCCATTGTTACCGTTACGGAACACCTTGCTCAAAGAGAAGGCGGAAAAGAATACAACAAAAAAACATAACAATTACAAGCCCGAAGGACAAGAAGGAAACAAGCAACCAGGTCCTTGAACCCGAAGGCCCATTCAATCACCCATCCAGTGATGTTCTAAACTACCAAGCCAACAGATCCAGCACCTAGAGGTTTGCTAAAATATGTATTATACTAGGCTTCCTCAATCCCATCATGAAGGTTAAAACTGTTGAACACACGACGTTTCCTTGTCCAATCATAGTCACTCGTAGACCATTTGACAACCATTCAACATTCAAATGACACCTGACCTCGCTATGGCTTCCGAAATTTGTAGATCACAGTGCTTGTTAAATCCACATTGACCTAAAGGCCAAAAAACTAGCCATCTCCCACTTTGACTAGAGACCAATGCTTAATCCGCTCTTGATCCAAAAACCAAATACTAGCATCTTCATAGGAAAACATACAGTTGCCAAAAATACAACATTCCAAGCATGTGGAGATCACTAATCGATGATATGATTGTTGATTTGATCGGCCTTATCATGGATGGAGTATGCTGCAAAACTCTTCTAGATTGGAAGATCCTAAGTTCCTAACCCTTTGGCAAGTGGCCTACAAATAAGTAATTAAAAGAAAATACAGCAACAAATCCACAAACTGCAAAAAGTAATAAAAAGATTCAAGGGTTGAAATCTTCCAATTTAAGTTATTTCTATAGAACCCCATACACAAAGCAAGATCAATGGTTCGGAACACCAACCATGTGCACCAGCTCTCTACTAAATCATGCACATCTGCAAATGGTACATCAAAAAATTGTATGTTTGCATATGCATGGCGCCCTATAATTCGCCTTTGGGTCAAGGCCAGTTGGATGATCTTATGTACTCAATTCGAGGAACAAAATGGTGTCCACCAGCCCTAGCACTCAACATCATCCAATCAACTTGATTTTGGGTTCATGGCTCATATATGTTGTGGCCGGTTGGATGACTGGTCTAGATCATGCACGCACATGTCCAAAAAGTAGGCAACCCAATACTTTCTATATGAACATATACTCATTTTCAACTTGTTGATTGTAATCAACCTATGTAATAGACTATTGTATAGCGCTTGATTGTAATCAACCTATGTGAGAGTATATTACATTGTGCCTGTGGAAGTTTTGCGCTCTCATTGTCGTTCCCAGTCGAGATAAAAGGGTTGTGTTAGGTTGGTGGCCAGCATCAAACTTATGCCATAACTTTCTTTTTGAATCCGAACAATATGTGGGTTATCAATTAAAATAACCCTCAATTATAACGTCATAAAGGCGTTGACCTTAGCATCTAAAGCCATTATTTTTTTAACCATCTAGACACTTTCTGCATTTTTGGATGACAAAAATGTCCATCTACCAGCCGTCCCCTCGTACGACAGTAGCTTTTCACGGAAGTCGAGAGGGGCTTTTGAGAATAACAGTGTAAGGCCCACTAAATCAACGATTGAAGCCACCCCTCAGCCGATCTGATCCGTTCACTTTAATCAGACAGTTGTGAACCCACAATAGGGTCATTTCAATTGTTTTTGAGTTGTCTGTGGCCCACAATTGCATTAGCATTGTGAGTTAATTCCGAGTTGTTTCCTCCGGTGTGATATATCCATGATGAGTTTCGCCCTCAAATTTGGGTAGATGTCATGAAATTAAAACCCCTTTCATTTGGACGGTTTGGATCTGCTAGAAAGCGATCCAATGCGCCCCAAGTAGGGTCTCATAAGGAAAAAGTCGTCGTTGTTGAACAAGTTCGTAAATTTGTTAATGAGAGGAAAGAGAGGACGAATGAAGAGAGCAAAGAGGCCGAGAAGAGAGAGGGGAGTTCTTGGAGACATGCAGCAATCTCTCCATCCCTTCCCGTAGGACTTAGATTCAAAAAATCTAATTGGAAAATAGAAATCACGAAAGTAATGCTACGGCGAGCAACATCGAAAGCCATGGCAAAAGAGATTACTTTCTGTAACAAGATTAGCACGCTAAAAGGATGGGATTAAAGCATATAATGCAAGTGAATGGGCCATTTGATGTGGATTGTTGATAGTCAATGCGGCTTGGTGTCTATCGGTGATCCTCATTACCTGGCCTTTTATAATTTTATTTTATTTTTTTAAGAATAAAGCCTCACTTTCCATATGGAACCACCAAGCTCTCCACCATTCATACAAACACCACCAAGATAGTGTGGTGTTCATCCGTACAACTACCAACGGTTGAAGAAGCTTCAGCTCCTAACGTGGTCCACTCCAAAAGAAAGAAAGAAAAAAAAAAAAACAAAAACAAAAACAAAAACACCAAAGAAGGCCAAGTAGCCTCCTGCGGCAAGGGCCGCATCTTTTGAACCAATCCCACACCGTGCCCACTGGATTGCAGTCAAGAGCTTTGGCTCTTCATTGTTGGTCCCTACTGTGAAGAAAAAACAAGAAAGAAAGAGGGGAGAAAAGACCAAATGGCCTTCCCTACACAAGGGACCCACCTATTGAACTGCACACCCACTGGATCATCTTCTGGCAGATCCAAGCCGTCCAAATGAAAGGGATTTTAATTTCATTGCATCTTTCAAAGTTTGAAAGAAAAACTCATCATAGATGCACTACACCGGAGGAAACAGATCGAAATAAACTCACAGTACTAATATAGTTATGGGTCACAGACAACTCCAAAAAAAATTTTGAAATGACCTTATTGTGCGTTCATGATTGTCCGATTAAAGTGAACGGATCAAATCAACTGAGAGGTGCCCTCAATTGTTGATTTAGTGAGGCCCAGACTATCATTCTCAAAAGGCCCTCTCGACTTCCGCAAAAAGCTACTGTCATACAAGAGGACGGCTAGCAAATGAACATTTTCGTACTCCAAAAATACAAAAAATGCCCAAAGAGCTAAGAAAAATAATGACTTCATATGCTGAGGTCAGTGCCTTTATGACGTCATAATTGAGGGTTATTTTAATTAATAACCCATAATATATATACTTTCTCTCCATAGCAATATCACCATCATAATCATTAATCTAAGCTTGATCCCAACACATTGAGTTTGCTATATGAATCATATTCCAACATTCCATGGACCACAATCATCAAGTCCTTTCTTACTACCTCCACCCACATTCTTTTGGGCCTTCCCCTTGCCAAAAGCTTTTAACTTTAATCAATTCACTCCTAATTGGTATAGTTCTTGGTCTATATTGCACATGACCAAACCATTTAAGTCTACCTTCCCTTGTACTATTATCGATTGGTGCTACTCCTAAGTACCCTCGAATTCATTCATCTTGAATTCCACCATTCCTTGTTTTTCTCTCCATTATAATATAAGGGGTCATTTGGCACCTTGGATTTGGATTTTAACTTAAGAATCCAAATCCATGAGGATTTTTAATCTCTGGGATTTTCTTCCGTTTAGTTGTTTTTGGAAACTTGAATTTTTAATCCTGTGGAATCCAAAAACTATGTTTGGCAACTTGAATTTTCGAGAAAACCACTTCAAAGCGAGGAGGAGAGCAATTATGACAATTGAAAATGATTGAAAATCTTCATATTTTGCATCCCACCCTTTAACGGTCGTCTGGCAACATGATTAAGATTTTCAATCATGTACTTTGAATCCAAGTCCCGCTTGGCACCCGAGATGTTGGTGGAATTCAAATTCACTTACGATTGAAGATCCTTAAAAATGGAACCCTTTTTAGTCTCCTCTATGGAGCTGTTTAGATTCAGTGAAACAATGGGAAAAGAAAAGGAGTTTCTCAAGAAACCCTCTTTTCCATTATATATGAAGGCTTACGATTGTCAGAAAGAGTCGGATATCACATTTCCCGTGAAGGAGCACAATCTAATTCAAAAATTTTCACCTAATTATGCACATACATATTTTTTTCACAGTAGCAGGATCACTATAACTGACTCCATTGAGTTTGCCACCATAGCTGTGTAATTAGTAGTATGTATGTTGGCGTGGGTTCGTATTCGTTACGAAGCCAACAACAAGGTGTTGGGCACCAACACTACTCGAGTCAGCCTTCACCCGTTTAAATTTTCCTTTGAAATTGCCCGTTTATTTTCTCACGCACACCCCTTGAAAACAGCATCACCTTTCCCTCTTCTGTAGTCAAACAAAGGTTTCATACACACATACCTATTTATTAGGAGAAGTGTTTGTACTATAGTTGTGGAGTGTGATGGATGAAACATAAGCAATTAAAACTTGTATAAATTCCATTGAAGCAATTGAAATTAAAGTATATATTTTGTGTATCAGTTCAAATGAAAAATGAAATAAAAATACTACTTATTTAATTATCTGACTATTGAGTTGTTGGACATTTATTCAACGATTAACAATCAAAAGTATCCAATAGTCTTAGTTCAACAAACAAGTATCCCCGGATCAAAGGTTGGGATTGTTTAGTCAATCTGATTTTTGGCCAATAACTTGGCAATGATTGGTCCTACAATCTAGTCGGTTTAATTTGTTTTATCATATGCCACGCGTGCTATTTCTAAGTGCTTGTTTATCAAGAATCACACACTGCAAGAGTATCAAATAAATCCACATTTCCAAAATGCAACTCCCCTTCTCCAAAAAGGCATGTGAAGTTATGTGCAGGGTAACTTTCACTAAGCGGATTACCATGTTTTGTGTAGAAAACATGGGGTTGAAAACATTAGCCCACCATGTTTTGTGCAGAAAATCTACACCATCTATCAGCCGCCCCCCTTAATGTTACACAATGGGGTTGAAAATAAGCCTGATCCAAAACTCAGGTGGACCACACTACAGAATACAATGGAGAGAAAATGCCTTTCATAGGTTTGTGTGGGGCCCACCATAGTGTCTATATTCCATCCAACCTTTTCAAAGGATGGTCCTCATTAGGATGAACAGACATTCAAAAAAATCAGCTACATCCAAAACTTAGGAGGGCCTCACCACATGAACTTGGTGGTTTTACACCTTTTCTAAATTGTTTAAGATGGTGTGACATACCCGAGTTTTGGATCAACCCGAATTTTGGGTTGTACAATGAGCATTAGCAACCACGCCAAATGAGCGATGCAGATGTAACAGTCAATAAAACATTACTTATTTGGGAAGAAATTCAAATTCCTTAACAAAATGTTGTTTATCAACCGCATTGTAAAATAGTGTTTCCTTTCACATGTTTTCCTGGCAAGCAGCTTACTCTGTAAAATACATCTTTTCTCACACTTTCCGCCAATCCAAACAGGCCCTGAAAGGTGGGTTGCAAAATCCAAGATTTTCAATTCTCTCTTACTATCATAATTGTTCTCCTCTCTTTATGAAGTGGCCTTCCTCAAAATCCAGCTTGAAGATTCAAGCTGCCAAAAACCATTTCTAGATTTCACATGATTGAAAATACAAGCTGCCAAATACAACTGATAGAATGAAAATCTCAGAGTTTGAAAATCCTAGATTTAGATTCTTCCATTAAAATCCAAATCTAAGGTGACAAACAACCCTTAGGCCGCGTTTGGATGCCTATAAGTTTTTTAAGTAGTAAGTTACAGGTAACCTACTTACATTTGAAAGAAAATTACAGGTAATCCTATTCGGGTGTAAGCTGTAACTTAGTTTTTGTGTTTGGAGAAACTATAAGTTAATTACAGGTAAGATGTTGTATATTCACACCAACCTAAGTTTGGAGTACGGAATCATTTAAAAATCAAATTCACAGATAAAAAAAAACTTGGATAAAAGTATGTAATTTTATTGAGCCCATCTAGATGAATAGTTGGATTGATTCTTATGCTAAACTAATCATTCAGTGGATCCTAAAAGTGAACCCAGGTATTAAAAAAACATGTAAAAGTGGGCCCACTTATATGTAACTTAAAAACTTCTTGGGGGCCACAAGTTTAAAATCAAACTAATATTTGTTTTTCCCTTCATCCAGGTCTTTAGGACCTAATCATCAAGTAGTACGCCAAATAAACATTACAATGGGCCTTAGGAGGTTTTTAATCATGGACATTCAATCACTACCATTTTCCTATGGTGTGGTCCACCTAAGATTGAGATCTGCCTCATTTTCCTCATTTTGGGATCAAGCCCTAAAATGATATGAAAAAATGGATGGACGGCACGGATAAAACACATACAACTTGGTGAGGCCCACAAAGCACCAACCAGTAGCGATCTAGCTATTGGCTAACGTCACTAACCAAACTGGAGTGGATCCATCGAGGTGGGTGGGATCCCAGATTATGGAGCCCATCGTGATGTATTTTCCTCACATTCACATTGTTCATCCGGCATTTTAGGCACCATCTAAAAAATAAGATTTAAATCTCAGGTGGACCAGAGTATAGGAAACAATAGTAATTGACCATTAAAAACTTCTTGGGGGCCACAAAAGCTTTTGGATCAAGATGATATTTGTGTGGTCTCTTCATCCAAGTCTTTATTACCTGATCAACAGGTGGGATGGCAAATAAATATTCCAGTGGACCCCATGAAGTTTTTAATGGTGGGGATTCAGTCAAGATTATTTCTTGTGGTGTGGACCACTTGGGATTTGGATCCAGTTAATTTTTTGGATCATACCCTAAAGTGAGCTTGCAATAGGGATGGACGGTGTGGATGTAAGGAAAGTACATCACAGTGGGCCCCGCAGTCAGGGATCCGAAACCGCGCCGGTTCGGCCCTGACGCAAAAGGAAAAAAAAATGATGAAGAGGGGAAAACAAAAACAAAAAACAAATAAGGGTTAGGGCTTACCTTGCTAGAGAGAGAAAAGGAGACGCTGAGAGAGAGAAGGAGAGCTGAGAGAGGGAGAAGGAGACGTTGTGTCAGAGCAGGTAGGTGCACTTTCAATGCAGCTGCGTTTCCACCTCCCTCTCCCAAATTCGAAATGGATAGCCGTTGCCTGTAATTACATTTCTTGCAATCTTACCTGATAGAAAGTTGCAAGTTGAGACTTTGTTACCTGTAACATTTCTCCCCCAAACACAAACTGTAAGAAAGTCACCTGTAACTTTCTTACATTTTACAGAAGTTACAGTCATCCAAACGGCCCCAGAATAACCAAAAAAAAAAAAAGAAGAAGTGGCCATTTTTAGGGTTATCAATCCTAGTGGATTTGAAATCCACACAAAATCCAGGTGGCCAAACAAAAGAAAATCCTTTAGTTTTGAATTTCAAATCCAAAACCGCCCAAACTCCAAGCTGCCAACAACCACTAAATAAGACAAAACCCAAATCTCGGGGAACGAAATTCAAAAACACAGAAAGCGAAGCTCCAGATCTAGAACCAAAGCAACAATCCAAACGGGACCTCACCGAGCAACCCGGCCATTCACCAGGTGGGGCCCACTGCGAAAAAGCCCGAATCAGAACTCGATCCGGGTCAACTCACCAGGCGACCGTTTCACGGCAGTCCATTTGCACTGATGACCGCCACCGGGCCGATTTATGGCCAGTGGGCAAACCTGATGAATGCTCCAGATAATTCGCACATTTGAGAGGTTGTTCCTTGCGAGGCGAGGCATTTCTTCATCTCACTCGCGCGAATGCCCAAATTGCTCATCGGAAGAGCCCATTAGAGAGAGAGAGAGAGTCTGTGTACTCGAAACTACCAAATCGAAGAGAAAAATAGCATTTTCTTGAAAATAAAATAAAAAAATAAGAAAAAGAACAAAACTACTTCACCTTCGAATCTATTCTATAAAAGGAAGGAAAAAAGAAACTAGAAAAAGCAGATCTGATTTGAATGAGAAAGAGGAAGAGAGAAGCGAAGTAGATCGTACTCTTGCCATGCTGAGAGTATGAAAACGGAAGCGAAGAGAACTCTGCCTGCGAACGATGTAAATCCCATCTCTCTCTCTCTCTCTCTACTCGTTGGAGAAAGACAACAAAGAGAAGATGAAAGAAATTAGTCTTAAAACAGCGGCATGGGGTCTGGAATCTAGACTCGACTTCAGTAGGGACCCCTCCAGTACCGAGCTCGGTACTGGTCGATGCTGGAAAACTCTGTGGGTCCCACTACAATGTATGTATTTTATCCACACCGTCCATTCATTTTTCCATATCATTTTAGGTCATCATCCCAAAAATCAGGTAGATCCAAATCTCAAGTGAATCACGCCACAGGAGACAGTAGTGATTGAACATTTACCATTAAAAACTCCATGGCCCCACTGTAATGTTTATTTCCTATCCAGATGACGTCAAAGGTACCTCAACGAAGGGCAAACACTAATATCAGCTTGATACATCCAGGAAGTTTTTAATGGTGAGCCTTCAATCACCATTGTTTCATATGGTGTGGTCCACCTGAAATGTAGATCTGTTTCATTTTATGTATCCTTACATAAAATGACCTGAAAAGGTGGATGAACGGCGTGGATAAAATCCTTAAATCATTCTGGGCCCACAGGGCTTTTTCCACCACTACCAGTAGTCCAGTACCGAACTGGGTACTAGAGGGATCACTACCGAATCCAAGTCCTGAAATCTCACGTGCGTTTGGGTAACTTGCGCGCTGCGTACCTAGTATGGGTTACTTTCGCAAACCAAGAGCCGCATGGACGGAACTTTCATTAGATCCACCCCGTCCATCAGATACACTGCCCCCATTTTAACCGTTGAATATAAAAATCGTGATCATTTAAAACTCAGGTTGGGCGCACCATAGGAAACTTTCGGGGTGGAAAGTTGAAGATTAGTTTTTTGGTGCTTATATGCAATCCAATCCATTCGTCTACGAACTGTCCAAAAATCACAGTATTCCAAAACTATGGTGGGCCATAAAAAGGAAATTTATAAGTTTCAAGTATAAGTAGTTTTTGAAGTGGCCCATTTTAAGTGTTGAATCATCCTAAATTTTGAAATCAACTCCCAACGAAACGGCTCTGCATGCGATGGACGGTGTGGATTTCAAGTACGTTAAGTCATCTCTCCCAGGTGTTAGCCAGGTAACCCCTCAGTGGGTGTTATCCTTACCGTGGGTCCACCTTGATGATGCATTGTAAATCCACGCTGTCCATCCATTTCTCCAGCCTATTCTAGGACGAGGTCCTATATTCAATAACATCCGAATCTCAGATGGACCACACCACAGGATACATGGTTGATTGAGTTGCTTACCATTAAAAATTACAAAAGGCCTATCTTAAGGTTTTGGAAATTTTTATTTTCTATCCAACCTGTTAATAATGTCAATAATAATTGGATGAATGGAAAATATAAATATCAGCTTGATTCAAAACTTTTGTGGTCCACAATAATTTTTTAATTGTAATTCTTCACTGTTTTTAGTGGTATGGTCCACCTGAGATTTGGATCTTCTTAATATTTTTTACATTGTTCTAAAATGATATCTGAAACCATATGGACGGAGTGGATATACAGAAAATAATCAAGGTGGGCCCACACGGTTAGAATAACACCCACCATGCTTTATTAGTGTGACAGGTAATCCGCTTCCGGCGCGACGTACGCAGTGTTTTTCCCGAAAACTGTGGCGCCGAAAATGAAAGGACGCGGAATCCAATACGAATGAATGTAGGGTAGGCGTAACGTCCATATCCACGTGTTGGGCCCACTGTGATGTTTTAATGAAATCCAGTTCGTCTATCATGTTAATCCTTTTCAATTCTCCTGGACTGCCAAAAATCAGGTCGATCTAATACTCATGTGGGCTATAACATTTAAAATCACGCTTAATAGTCCAAAATCACGTTTCGTGGCCCACCTGAATTTTTGAATGGCATGATTTTTTGTTTTTCATTCATTGGTGTCCATCTTTGAAATGTATTAGATGGTATATAAATAAACGATGGTTATACATGCAATCCGCAAGTTATTTAATAATGACGGGCATTTCAATCCCAATTGTTCCCTGCGATGTGGCGCGTCCGAGTTTTGGATGGGAAAATAAAATTAGGAGAAGTACATGATGCACAAATTACATACTGGGACGCGGGTTGAGTCCTAACCCTGCTGGTCTCCAGCTGGGAAGGAGCAGCAGCTTTGAGTGACCACTGTGATGTATGGATCTTATCCGTACCGTCCATTCATTTTTTTCATACCATTTTAGGGTATAAGCCCAAAAATAAGGCAGATCCAAAGGTCAGGACGACTACACAATTGGGATTAAACTCTTACCATTGAAATCTTCTTGGGGCCATAGAAGTTTTGGATGGAGTTGATATTTGTGTTTTCTCTTCATCCAGGTCTATGTAACTTTATGAATAGGTTGGATGGCAAATAAACATGACGGTGGACCCTAGAAAAATTTCAACGGTAAGAATCAGCATCACCGCTGCTTCATGTGGTGTGGTCCACTTGAGCCTTGGATCTGCCATATTTTTGTAGTTCTCATATAAAATGATACGAAATAAATGAATGGACGGTGTGGATAAGATCCATACATCACGGTGGCCACTCAAAGCTGCTGCCCGTTCTCTGCTGGAGACTGGCGGCTATAGGACGCAATCCGCGTCCTATATGCTATTAAAACATTGCGGTGGGCCCACACGGCTTGTTTTATGTCATTGCAGATACATCGGATCCGGTCTCAATAGAAATGGAGAAGTAAAAGCACGCGGCACGCTAAAGTTTTGATACTCGGGCAGAGTATAACACTTGATACACAGGCACTAAGAAATTATACAGGTATCATACATTAAGTCAATTATACCTTTTACCATTGTTAGGTTGCAATCATAAAATAAAGTTGGATGGACAATCGTAACCTCTGATTGCTGGACACTTTTTTAAGAAACAGGACCTTTGAATATGTCTCATTTTTAACCGTTCAATAACTGTCCACCGATTCATTAGTTAGATAATAATGGCTTAAGTGTATTTTTGGTCCATGATATATTTAAATTGCGAACCATAGTATGATTGCTTTAATTTTACTTAATTATATGCCACGTATTCAATTTTTAAGTAATTCTTCTAAGTGACTGCGTATCATCCGTCATACTTTGTCAGAGCATCAAAGTTTTTCCTAACCGCGTTTTAAGTCATGCGAACTTGAAGCGTATTGCGTGCGGGAGCGGATCAGGTGTGCGGCCAGCCTCACCCAAGACGGTTAGGCCCTTGCCGTGGCCCACCTTGCTGTATAGATTCTACATCCATGCCGTCCACTCATTTTTTTCATATCATTTTACGGCATGATCCCAAAAATGAAGCAGATCCAAATTTCAGGTGGGCCATACTATAGGAAACAGTGGTGATTGAACTCTCCCCATTAAAAACTTCCTGAGGTTCAAGCTGGATAGAGAACTGTTGTCATCTACCATTTGTTTTTAATGATCCATCTGAAATTTTGATCTACTTCATTTTTTTTGGCTCATGCCCCAATGTAACCTGTAGAGATGGATGGAAGGAGGGGGTATAGAATCGTGGACCTGAAAAGACGCACTGGCTTGGGTGAGGCTGAGCTGCAAGCCTCAATGCACTCGGTTTAGGCAGGGCTCTATGGGCCACCATTATGTAAGTGGTATATCCACTCCGTCCATTATTTTTTTCGGATCATTTTAAATTAGGAGCTCAAAAATGGATATCCAAGGCTCAAGTGAACCACACCAGAGGAAGTTGTGGTGATGACGATGCCCAGCATTGAAACCTTTTAGGTTCCACTTGGATGTTTAAATGTCATCTAACTGGTTCATAAGTTAACATAGACATATACAAAGGGAGAACACAAATATAGGATCAACACTCTTGTGGCTCTTACAAAGTTTGTAATGGTAAGCATCCAATCCCCACTGTGTGGATCACCTTATCCTTTGATTTGACTTACTTTTTAAGTAATACCTTAAAATGATTGGAAAAATGAATGGGTTGCATGGATAAAATATATACATCACCATGGGCTCAACAGAGATAAGATGCCACCGGTGCTTTCATATGACATTGTCCCTCCCCGATAACAAGGGATAGGGATTTCCTGCTAAAAGCTTTCACAATAAGTTTTACATCGAGTTCTTACTTAGACAATCATGTATCTTGTCATATTTTGTTAATCATTTACTTCAATTATTTGATTTTACAAAAAGAATTAAGTATTTATTTTTTATTTATTTATTCTGATACTTGGTTGGTTAAAATGAGTTTCATTCATATATTAATAAAATCAACATTATTTTAGCTTTTAAATTTATTTATACATCTTCATTTGTTTGAAAAATATTAATTAAAGTTATTAGTGAAAAAAAGCCTTGAAGTCGTAAGACAAAAAAAAACTATCAAAGATGACTAACACTATCATTTCACAAATCACTTAATTATTGATGACAACTGGTGGCTAATTGATAGCTAGATTTTTGAATTCAGTCATGCACATTCATTTCAATGCGAGAGTCACCAGCATTCAATCAAACGGCGAATTAAGTATGACTCTAGTATGATTGCACATCATAATCACAGATAAAATCTAAATACAAGCCTTCGATCAACATATGGCCTTAGTTTGATTGAATTGCGCAAGCAACCCTAATAACATCCAGTTTCCTGTTGTCAAAGTACGAGTCTGACATGCTTATGCATCATAATCACACATAAAATGTGAATACAAGCCCTCGATCCCATTGAATATAGTACAACTCTGACACGCCTGCACATCATAATCACACATAAAATCAAAATACAATTTCCTGGTGTTTTTAGTTTCTCAATGTATTCAGTTTCCTGGTGTGAAAGCTCTATGGCCCTTACCATGATGTGTGTTTTATTCATGTTGTCCATCCATTGTGTCCATTCATTTTACAGTTTAAGCTCAAAATTGAAGCATATTAAAAGTTCAAGTAGACCACACCATAAAAACTAGTGGAAATATTGGTGCCCATAGTTAAAACCTTTGTAATGCCCACAATGATGATTATTTACCATCTAACTTGTTCATAAGGTCACACAAGCCTAAATCAAGGGAAAACACAAGTATCAGCTTGATCCAAAAATTTTATGGCCTTTAAGTTTTCAACAGTAAGCACACTCAATCTACACTTTTTCCCTATGTTGTGGTCCACTTGGATATGCGTCATTTTTTAGGTCATGTCTTATAATGAGAAGGCAAATTCAATCGATGGGGATGGCGGGGATAAACCACATACATCATAGTGAGCCCCATAGGGCTTTGACACCAATTGGCGGGTGTTGGATCACCGGGTAAAAGGCATCTTGAAGTGTACTTGACTTAGGGTATTGATGGGCCGGGCTGGCCTGTTGGGCTTCTAAGCCTAGCGTGGCCTACCTCAAGTCAAGCTTGAGCGGGATTATTAAGCTGGGGGCCTGGATTTGAACTTAAATTTCAAGCCTATTTATAAACAGGTCAACCTCAGACTAAGAAGTCCAAAAGTTCATCATCTTGTCTAAGGTCATTAGAGTTTACGAAGGTCTATTCAAAGAATAGTAATAAGTGCCGCAAGAGTAACAACTTAGTGGGTAAAGCCCTTATCATGGGCCCACCTCAAGATTTGTGCTCTATGTCAATGTTGTCCATCCGTTTCGCTAGCTCATTTTGGGGCATGGTCCCAAAAATTGAGGCAAATCCAAATCTCAAGCGGACCACACTAGAGAAAAATGGTAGTGATTAAACTGCTACCGTTAAAAACTTCCTAAGCCCATGGTAGTGATTGAACCACTACCATTAAAACTTCCTAATCCTATCAAAATGTTTATTTGTCATCCAATCAGTTGACATGGTCACGTTGACTTAGACAAAGGAAGAACATAAATGTCAACTTGATCCAAAACATTTATAGCCTCTAAGAATATTTTAATGGCGGGAATCCAATCCTTACTATATGGTCTACCTGAGATTTTGATCTTCCTCGGTTTTTGGAGAATGCCCTAAATTGAGAAAACTTTTGAACATACAACGCATACATTAAGGCAGCCCCATGGTCAGGGCCTTACCCACTAAGTTGTTACCCAGGCCTTATCCAATTCGCATCCATCAATTAGACTTCCTAGGATTTAATTAACGTTAATAAATAGATAAGAGAGAAGGGTTGCGGCTTGGTAGGTCCCACTATGGTGTTTATGTGAAATTCACTTTGATTGTCAAGTGTGTCACTCCATGTTAGGCCTAGGATAAAAAAAAATGAGCCACATCTTTTTTTCAAGAGGATAACGTGGTTGGAAAGACTGCACAAGGAAATATTCACTCTCCAAACCGTGTCCCTTCATATGGCCTACCTGAATAATGGATGGAGTTGATTTTTAGGCCCCATGCCTAAGTTGTAGTGTGATATCTAATAGTTTGAATGGATTTTATACAATTATCATAGTGGACCCTTTAAATATTAAGGGTGGATGTCTCTCTTCCAATTGTTTTCCTTGTTGTGGCCCACTTAAATCACTGGTTAGCTTCAAATTTTGCCATGGGCTTAAGGTCCGATTATACATCTAATGGTCATAGTAGATCTCATGTACGCATAAACATGCATATGTTGGGGACCGTGGAAGCACATAGAGATGAATCGAGTGAAGTAATTCAATTACACCAAATAAGCACAATGCAAACACTTTAAATTTAATGTGGAAAAACCCTTTCAGGAAAAATCCACGACACAAGTGACAAATATCACTATGAAAGCAAAAAATTACAAAGGTAGAGAGATTACTCGATCCGAACTACCTCAAATCAACCCAAGCTACACCCTTGAAATCCTATAACGCATTAGAAAGCTCTAAATACATCTCAATCCCGATTACACTCCAATATATAGTCTTTAGAAGAATCACAATCGAAATATGAAATAAATCTTGTAAAATCACAACTCTGCGTAAATTTGTGCAAATTCGTTCAATGTCATCGAATACACTTTAATATCATTGAAACTTATTCTTCGATAGCATCAAAGTCATGTCGATGACATCGAACTAATACCCAATCAATTTAGAGACAAGATATGAAAATCTGATTTTTTTCGATTGCATCGAGTCATCTTCAATGATATTAAACTGATCTTCAATGTCATCGATGGTATCAAAAAAGTACCCGGTCAATCCAATGACCAACTGAAAAAAATCTAAAAATTCTCGATAGGATAGAGCACTGTTTGATGGCATCAAACAGTTCTCGATGACATCAAATGATCTGTCAATGGCATCGACAAACCTTATTTCTAAATGATTCAATGCTTCAAAAAACCGATAGCATACGCATTAGTGTGGGCCTTCTAATAAAGGAAACGGTAAGCATCATGGGGAGGTACACATCACAGGCATCACCTGGCAGGTGAGATATTTCACCCTTTTCTTGAAAAAGGGGTTGGTGGCTTGGGTGGGTTCCACCTTAGTGTGATGTTAAATCCACCTTGTCAATCAGGTGTGCTACACTTGTTAAGTCCATGGCCCAAAAATCAGCCATATTTATAATTCAAATAGGCCACACAATTCAAAAAAGTATATAGGGCAGGTTCACCTTTCAAAATGTTTCCCTTGGTGTGGCCCAATTGAATCAATGATGGACCTGACTTTTGGGCCCCTAATGGTTGAAGTGGATTTTATATGATCATCACAGTGGACCTTGTAATAATAAAGGGTGGGCGTCTCTCTCACATTTGTTTCCTTTGATGTGGCCCACCCAAATCACATATAAGCCTGAATTGTTTTACCCTTGGTCTAACATGAGATGTCATATTATCTAATGGTCAGAGTAGATCTCACGTACACAACACCGGGACCCTAAAAAAATCAATGGTGTTATATTATTATTTTTTTTTTCAAAACTGCTTCCCTGCTGGGACGGCGAGGGCTTGTATGAGATTTTAGATTCCGGTTTGGGTTGGACTCTTTTTTAGATCCAAGCTTAAAGTTGAAAGATGCAAGTGTGCTTGGACAGAGTTGGGCCCTGCCCTATCCTGTCCGTTGACACCCCTAACTTAACCTAATATGCTTTGCAGGCAGTGGATTTCTAGTGGCAAGTGCTTCGAGACCCACCATAATATGTGTTTTATCCGTACCATTCATCTGTTTTTCTAGCTCATTTTAATATGTGATCTCAAAAAATGAAGTAATTCAAAGCTCAAGTAAACCACACCACAAGAAATAATGGTAATTAAACACTCACCGTTATTGATAAATATCATGGCGGGACCTATGTGTGAGTGTTTTTGACGTCATTATTTCCTGTGGAGTAGTCCCTTGGCTGCAGATATGCATGGGTCCAATGATGATAGACCAGATGGGCATAAAACATATACAACATGGTGTCCCCCCACACCTGCCATGGTTTGTAGGCAATCCACTTCCTGCTTTTTGTGGCCCCATCTCTAATAGCATCACATGGCCTCATTAAATCCTGCCACCATAGGTCACCATGACCATTCGCATCTGTCTTTTGGCCCTATTGAGTATCGAAAAGTGACACGGAATGCCTTGTGCCTGAATTATTGGAATGCCGTTGATGACCATCATGGGAATCTATTGGGCCACATGCTATTGCCGGCCCACTTTGATGTATTCTATATCCATGTTGTTCATCCATTTTGACATATTAATTTAGGGCGCGATCTTAAAAAATGAAACGGATCCAATTCTCAAGTGACAATACTATAGGAAACAGTCATGATGGGCCATTAATAAGCTACAAAAGTTTAGATCAGGCTGATATTTGTTTATACCCTTCAATCCAGGTTTACATGACTTTATTAACATGTTTGATGTCAAATAAACATTACAAAAACATTAAATTATACTTATGAAGTTTTTAATGATGGGACATTCAATCACCACGATTTCTTATAATATAGTCCACTTGAGATTTGGATCTGTTTAATTCTTCAGCCCATGCCTTGAAATAATCTGACAAAAAAAGATGGACAATATAGATATAGAATACATTGATCAAGATGGGCCCCATAATAAGGGCTACACCCTCTTAGAGGATGTGTGGCCACACCTAATCTGCTCCCTACTCAAGCTGTTACACTTGTGCAAATCGCAGTCAAATCCTAAGTCATCAGAGATGTCCCTAGGGGGTGTTTGGCACCATGGGATCAGGTGGGATGAAATTGCATTTGGTCCATGCCAATTCCACCCAATGTTCGGGAGAATGTTAAAGCTTTGTATTAGATTAGATGGTATTGCATTTGGTACATGGCAATGCAGCTTTTTACCCCCACCTGCTCTTTTGAAAATTTTGAAAAGTATCTTATATATTAGCAAGTTGTGTAGGTCCCACGATGATATGTGGGCTATATCCACACCGTCAACCCAGTTTTTGAAATCAGAGCATGGCCCCCTTAACCAGCCATGTGGGTGCCACCTTGACAGTAGAGCCCACCTTGATGTTTACACTGTAAATCCACTCCTTTCATATGTTTTTCCAACTTATTTTAGGGCCGGTTCAAACAACCAAGAAAATACAAATGTCAGGTGAACCGTACCAAAGGAAACCCTGGTCGGACGCCCACCATTAAAAATTCGTAGGGTTCACTGAAATATTTGTTGACCATCTAACCCGTTGATAAGGCCAAACAAACCGGATGAAAGTAAAAAATAAATATTAGCTTGATCTAAAACTTGTGGCCACAGAGGGTTTTAATGGTCAATAACCACTGTTTCCTGTCATGTGGTCCACCTTAACATTGTATTCGCTTCATTTTTGGGACCACGGTCTAAAATAAACTATCAAATCAGTTGGACAGCATGGATATACAATTCATGCTTTGATCTGGGCACATATGGTCAATGTCACACCCACCTGGCTGGTTCCTGGGACACAACCTAGTGGCACACGGCCGGAAGGAGCCCCAGCTTGTTTCGAGCTCGGGATAGGTAGGTGTAGTACCTAATCCGATTCTAGTTGTTGTGACCATGACGTGTCTCCACCCTACTGGTCCACCTCAGCGGGCTAGTGACGGCTTGGATACTCCCCTTCCTACTAGCGCGGTGGCTGGTGGTGAGTGTTATGTGGGCCCCACCATGATGTTTGTGTTTCATCCATTCCGCCCATATATTTTTCTAGACCATTTTATGGCTAGTAAACCACCCTGGCATGTGCCAATGTTAGGAGCTACAAAACGGATTGGCTAATCCCCCTGCCACTAGCCCGGTGGGTAGTGGTCGGTGTTCTGCGGGCCCCACCATGAAGTATATCTTTTATCCATGTTGTTCATCCTTTCATCCTTTTTTAAAGATCATTTTAGGGCTTTATCCAAAAAATGAGAGGGATATAAATCTAAGGTGGACCACATCACAGGAAAAAAATAGTGATTGGATATCCACCATTAAAATCCTTCTAAGGCCCACTATGTTGTTTATTTGACATCCAATCTATTGATTAGGTGATACAAACCTAGATGAAGGGAAAAAACAAAGATCATCTTGATCCAAAACTTTTATGCCCCCAAAAAATTTTTAATGGTCGACGTTCAATCATCATTGTTCCTTGTAATGTGGTCCACTTGAGATTGAGATATATCTCATTTTTGGGCTTATACCATAAAATGATGTAGAAAAATGGATGGACTGCATGGATGAAACACATACATCATGGTGGGCCCACAGAAAAATGGAGTAGTCAATTGGTTCTCCAACCTCATAAATGACTTTCATATTAGCATTATTGTCTTTCACCTCACAAAATGATAGAGTAATAACTTTAAAAGTAAATAATTAGATAAAAATGTTAGGATTTTCAAGGTGGTAGATGGATCACTTCTTAAATAATTTTTTATAGTACTGTGTCCAACTTTTTTGTCAAAAGAGAGCAAAGAAGTTACTTGAAAAATCAATATAAAAGTGACATCCACTGCGTGATGGATAGATTTTAAGAGTTTATTATAAATCATACAAACATCTACATCCCACTTGATTTTATTATTATTTTTTGTTTGTGAACAAATGGTTCTTTATTTTAAAATCAATTTATTTTTTCTAACAATTTTTCGTCATGCATTCTTCAGCAAAAGCTAAGTATAGATTCATCGGCTATGGAAAAAGTGAGATTGTTTGTCTTTATTCATTTCTTCGTGAACTTGGCATTGACAATTCACATTGTATCCTCTTATTTTGTGATAATTAAGTAATCATTTATATTGCCTCCAATCTTTTATTTGATTAACATACTAAACACATTAAAATATAGTATTATTTCGTGTAAGAAACATTATATGTCAGTATTATTTATACTCATTATTTATCGTCTGATAAACAACTTACCAACATTTTCGCTAAAAGTGTTAACATGTATCGTCTTTTTGACATTATATCCAATTTAGGGATGTCCGACATACATGCTTCAGCTTGAGGGAGAGTGTTACTGAATACATATGTGGTCATATAGACAATCGTAATATTTATATCATATTTTCTTATACTATAATCTTTTTATATTTACATTGTTAATAAATTAATTACAAAATGAGAGAAATATATCATCTCAAATTCTCTATAATCGCATATATCTAAATAGTTTTCTCACTAATATAAACAACTCTTTTCTCACAATATTATAAAGTAGTGACTTAAAGAGTTAAAAGAAAAGTAACGCGTATAGCATAATAAATGGATGTCAGATAATTTTTATGATTCTTATCTAAATATCTTTTACACTTTCAAAATCGCATTTTTTTCTCACAATAGTAAAATAATAGCTTAAAGTGTCAATAATGAAGAAAAATATTATAATTTATAAGATAGTGGACGAACCATTTCCTAAATAACTTTTTACGCAACAAGCACAGTTTTTTTTCCTTAAAAAATAATAACGTATTAACTTCAATAACTAATAAAAAAATAAGAAACACAACATGGTAAATACATTTCAAAAGTTCATATGTTTATCCTATTTTTTTTAAAAAAAAAAATTTATATCTACGTAAATAACTTTTGTACTAACATAACTAACTTTTTCCTTTGAAGAAAATAAAGTAGTGACTTAATAAGTCAGTAAAAAAGTAAAGCCTACGGCGTGACGATTCAGGATATCAGATATCTTTTTATGATTCTTAAATAAATACCTTTAATACAACATAACCATTTTATATATATATATATGTGTGTGTGTGTGTGTGTGTGTGTGTGTGTGTGTGTGTGTGTGTGTGTGAGTATAAATATATTGATTGAAAGAATTAATAATTAATGAAAAAATTTTACAGTGTTTGAGACTCTGGATGAATTACTTCATAATTAGCATCTTATATAACTAACCATGATAGTCTTTTTCCTTAAAAGTTGGTAAAATAGCAATAAAAAAATTTAATAAAAAGTGGAGCCCACAACGAGATGTATAGAAATCAAGAATTTATTATATATTCAACTAATAAATATGTTTCACTTAATTTTATAATAAACAAATAATTTTTTATTATATATTTAGTTAGTTTTCTTAATGTTATGTTTTTGGACATTTTTCTACTGAAGTTAAGTATAAATCTATCGGCCATGACAAATGTGAGATTCTTTAGATTCATTTAATTATTTATAAACTTAACATTAGCACTTCATATTTCATTTGTGATAATTAAGTGAGTATTCATATTAAATTTAATTTATTAATACATGTACCAAATATGTTATCGTAGGAGAAAAGTTATCTATTATTAGTATTTATATTTCTTATTTGTTGATCAGATTTTTATTAAGAAAATTACTAGGCATCATCTTTTTTACATTATATCTAAAGTGGGCATGTTCGACATAGCCCAATTCGAGCAAAAGTGTTAATGTATACATGTTTGGCCGACAGACCACTGTATAATTTATATAATTTTTACTTATATATTTATCATCATTATATATTTTAATTCTTTATAAATTAATTAATGTGCATGAAAATTATAATATCAAATTTCGTCGAAATTACATCTATCCAATCATAACAAACTTTTTCCTTCCAAGAGAGCAAAGTTGCAACTTAAAGAGTTGATATAAAAGTAAAGTTTACAGCGTGACAGATGACTGTAAAATACATTTTTATATTTCATAACTAAATATCTTTAATAGTACAATTAATATTTTTTTTCCTCACAAAAGGGTAAAGTAATTACTTAAAGAGTAAATAATTGAGTGAAAGATATTATTATTTATGAAGTAGTAGATAGATCGCTTTCCAAATAATTTTTTTGCTATCATTATCATTTTTTTCTCAAAAGATAATAAAGTAGATACTTGAATAATGAATGAAAAAGTGAGCCCACAGTATAACAAATAAATTTTAGTAATTCATTACAAATTATATTAATAGTTACGTCGTACTAAATTTTATTGTGGATAAATTATTTTTATTATAAATTCGATTTATTAATTCTAATAGTTTATCTTTGCACATTCTTCTACCAAAGTTGAGTATAAATCTATCAGACATGGCACAAGTAAGATTGTTTAGCTTCGTTAATGTTTTCATGAGCTTGACATTAATATTCCATATCCTATCAATTTATTTTATGAAAATTAAGTGATAATCCATATTTACTTAGATATTGTGTTTTACTAACGTACTAAATGCATTAAATAGAATTGTCATTTCATATGAGAAAAAAATATTTTCTAGTATTATTTATAATCCTTGTTTATCACCGAATTAAAAACTTTTTTTTAGTGAAACATTCTTCCTATTATGTATTCTGTATGTATATATCATATATTCTTCTTTCTCTCTCTATTTCTCTCTGTTAGCTATGTACAAGATCAACTCACTCACGTTATACAACCATATTCCTTGTTTCTTACCCTACACAGACACATACTCATTCCACATTAACGAAGGAAAAAGAAAAAAATGAAAACGACTCATCAACATATATTAAGCTTGATGCCCAAACTCACGCATCTTCTTCCGCTATTTACACTTAACTCACGCATCTTCTTCTGCAGATACTCCCGCAGCTGCATCTTCTTCCACGATTTTGATAGCACCAGATACTGCCGTAACACCTTTTCCCTTACGTTTGTCTCGTTTTGGTACTTCGTCACCGGAAGAGTCATCAATGTCCATTCTAGTTTCAGAGACATTTCCACCTTGATTTTCAAATTAGGGAGAAGCGCTAGAAGGGCCTGCACTATTATTTTTCTTCTTTTCACTAATATCTATTCTAGTTTTAGGGACATTTTCCCCTCTCTTAGGATTTTCAGGTGGGGGAGAAGTGTCAGAAGGGCCTGCACCATCTTTTTCGGTTCGTTTTTTAATTTTTTTCCATAATAATCTCATAAAACCCAAGCAATTATTAACAACGTTAAGTAGCCGAGAACCAATTTTTTTTTCCAATGATGTGGCATAGAAATCATTGTAAGTAAGGTACCAATGAACGAAAGCAATAGAAATCCCCTCTTGATGAGGGTAAGAAACCACCATTTGCAATCAGTCTGCATGGTGTTGGTATTGGTATTTGTGAAGATGCATGCACCAATTTTGTAAGCTTGAGAAGAGGGAGGTAGAGTTTTTCTCCCACTTATTTAAAAAAATTAAAAACTTACTAACATTTTCGTTAAAATAGTTATTAGATATCATCATTTTAACATTACACATACCTAAATAGTTTGATGGAAAGTGTTAATGGATACATGTGCAATCTGACAACAATCATAAGATTTATATCGTATTAACATATATATATATATATTATGTTATTATATTTACCTTATTTATAAATTAATTAAAAATGATGAGAAAAGTATCATATCAAATTCTCTGAAATTATATATATCTAAATATTTTTCTCACTAACATAATCAATTCTTTCCTCACAAGATTGAAAAGTGATAACTTCAAGAGTCAATAGAAAAGTAAGACTTACAACGTGACAAATCGATATCAGATACATTTATATAATTCTTATATATTTAAATAGTTTTTACACTTATATAACTACATTTCTTACTCACAAAAGGGTAAAATAATGACATAAAAAATCAATAATTGAGAGACAGATAGTGCAATTTATGAGGGGTTGGATTAATTACTTCTTATATAATTTTATATATAACCATTACAGTTTTTTTCTTAAAAGATGTCAAAATACTTACTTGAATAATCAATAAAAAAGTGAAGACCGCAACATTATGAATATATTTCATGAGTTTTATACTTATTCCAAATTTTGTGAAGTTACACCTATTTAAATAGCTTCGCATTATCATGACTAACTTTTTCTTTAAATGAAATAAAAGTAGTGAACTGAAGAGTAAATAAAAAAGTAAGTCCTACAGTATGACGAATGGATATCAAGTAACTTTTCATGGTTCTTAACTAAACAATTTTTGTACTACCATAATGCATTTTTTCTCATGAGAAGGTAAAATACCAACTTAAAGAGACATTAATAGATTGAAATATATTGGTATTTATGAGATAATAAATATATCACATCCTCAATAACATTGTATATAACTATGATAGTCTTCTTCTTTAAAAGATAACAAAGTAACAACTTAAAGAGCTAATAAAAAGGTAAGGTTCACAACGTGATGGATACATTTCAAGTGTTCAATAAATATCCCATTAAGAATTATGTTCCACTTAATTTTGTTATGTATAAATATTTCTTAATTAGATATTGATTTAATTTTTCATAATTATTTATCGTTAGATATTCATCCACAAAAGTTGAGTATATACACATCAACCATGACAAAAGTGAAATTTTTTAACTTTGTTTATTTATTTATAAACTTACAAATGACACTTTACATTCTATCTGTGATAATCAAACAATCATTTATACTACATCTAATTTATTGTTTCATACCCGTACCATACACATTAAGGTAGATTGTCTCTTCATGTGTGAAAAATTATCTAGTGGTATTACTTCTACCAATTATACATTTTTAAATAAACTTGTCACCATTTTTATTAAAAGGAGTTACTTATCATCATTTTTTTTACATTATATCTTAGCTAATCATGTCCTATATATCCAATTCGAGTGAAAGTGTTAACGTATATATGTTTGGCATGCAGACCATCATAAGATTTATGCCAAATTTACTTATATACTTATCATCATTATATATTTTCATTATTCATACATTAATTAAAGGAGTAAAAATTATCATTACATATTCTTTAAAATTATACTTACCTAAATATCTTTCACACTATCCATTCTAATATCTTACATATAAGAGAGCAAAATTATAACTTATGAAGCCAATATAAAATTTAATCTTATAGCGTAACTAATGAATGTTAAGTATATTTTCATTGTACATAACTAAGTATGTTTCATAATACCATGATTGTCGTTTTCTTGACAAAAGGGTAAAGTGATGACTTAAAAAGTTAATAAAGTAGTTAAAGATATTGAGATTTATAAGATGGCAAATGAATCATTTCATAAATAACATTCTAAGCAATCACGACAATTTTTTTCTTTAAAAGATGGTAAAGTAACGACTTAAAGAGTTAAAAAAATGAGTATATATTGAGTTAGTTTTTCTTAATAATTTATCATTGGACGTACTTTTACTAAAATCTAGTATAAATTTATAGATCATGACAAAAATGAGATTCTCTTTCTTCATTTATTTCTTCATATACTTGACATTAATACTTCACATTTGAATATGATAATAAAGTATTCATTCATAATACATATAATTTATTGTTTCATACACGTACCAAACACATTAAGATAAATTGTTATTTCATATGAAAAATGTTATATAATGATTTATTTATACTCTTTATCTATTTTCGAATGAAAAACTTACTAATATTTTTACTAAAGAAGTTACTATACACCATCTCTTTTATATTATATACAAGCTAAGCATTTCTGATATATCATATTCGAGTGAAAATATTAATGTAAACATGTTTGGCAAATAAACCACCAAAAGATCTATATCATATTTGTTTATACACTTGTCATCATTGTATATTTTCATTCTTTATTGGTTAATTAAAAATGAGAGAAAATTATCATCCCAAATTCTCTAAATTTACACCTGCTCAAATAACTTTTGTATAATCATTGCTAACTTTTTCCTTATTTAAAGATAAGGTTACAACTTAAAAAATTCATACAAAAGTAAAGCATAAAGTGTCACATATGAATATCAAATACCTTTATATAATCCATAACTAAATAGCTTTCACACAATCATAATTTTTTCTCATAAAATGATAATGTGATTAGATAAAGAATAAATAATTAAGGTGTAAGACCCGTATCTTGGTCCGTACCGTTCCGTACACTTCCGCGGTCTTACCGGTCGAATTCTGGCAACCTTCGACCCTTAAACGATATCGACGCGCGACCCTGATACATATACCGACAACCCGAGTCGACTCAACCCGAGACCAATACCATAGCGACCGCGCCGTCATTGCGGTTTCGATACCGCGACTCGCGCGCCGAGGCGATACCCTGGTCAAGAGATATGGGCCAACGTTCGGTGCGAGAAAACGCCGCGTGTTGCGAAAACTAAGGAAATCTCTACGATGTGTCACATCAATCACATCAATCCCATCAATCAATCACCCATCAATCCATCACATGTCAAGTACACATCACTTCCATCCCTTTTCCCAAGCAACCGCAAAAGTCTCCCAAAACTATACCTCTCTTACACAAAAAATCACAAAAGTCAAGCTTTTCTTACACCACCCATACCTCTCTTACTCAAAAGCCTCAAAAGTCAAGCCTTTCCTTACACAAACATCATTCACCCATCCATCCATCTCTCTCTACATCACTCTCTCTCTTTCTCTCTTTCTCATTTCAAAAATTCCAAGCAACAAAGAGTCCCACGTATAGAATTTGTAAAATCCCTAAACTCCAAGTGGCCCACCTCTTCATCCCAAAATCTCCCATCTCAACCCCCCATTCTTCATCTTAACCATTGAAGTTGAAGCTAAGGTGCCAAGGAACCCCTAGGAGCGAGAAGATCAGACGGTGGGTACCTCTATAGGGTATTTTCTCTTTATTTTTATGGTGGACCAAGTGAGGCCCACCGATCAATGGTGTGAATCTCACTTGGGACCCTAAAATGTGGCCGATGGACCAGTTAGATCATCATGATCATTCCATGATGGGGCCATTCTCCATAGACCCCATCATGATGTTTATTTTCTTTAGAAAGGTCATCTAGACCATCCATATTGGTGGAGAAAGGATCCCCACTGTTGATCTTCAGTTTTGATGGTCACATGTGCATAATGATCCACTTGATGCAAGATTTCATGTAAGGGAGGGCCCATAATGTCGGGGTCCCTCCATCATGAGCCGTGCCCCACTCTCCATATCTCTCTCTCTTTCTTTCCTTTTATTTTATTTTATTTTATTTTATTTTATTTTTATGCAAGGGTTGTGTGGCCCACTTGAATGGACCTCACCTTGAGGTAATTGTTTGGTCCAAGAGTCCTTCAAGTGGGGCCCACCTTGCATGTTGAACCCCCATCATCCATTAGGGGTGGCCCACTTCAAAAGGGCCCACCACCTTGTGCATTTAAAAAAAAAAAAAAAAAAAAAAGAGCTCACTGTCCAGCGTCTGGGACGCTGGATGTCCCTGCCCAAAAGAAAAGAAAAAGGGGGTTTTGGTGGGCCGGCTCATGCAAGCCCCACCTTGATGTATATATTCGATCCAAGCCGTCCATCCTCTTGCCCACATAGTTTTAACCGTCAAATAAAAGAATGGGACGAATCTGAATATCTTGTGGGCCATAGCAAGGGAAACATTGGCGGTTACCATTGAACAATTTTCTGGTGTTTCTATGCACCTAAAAAAAATTGAATTTCGGACTCATTTCAACTGTTACGGGCCCCTGAAGCCAATGGACGGGGCGGATCTGCTGGATGTGGGCCCCAAATGCAAAAAAACCCCAAAAATGAGGGTTTCTATTTTTAAAAAAAAAATTGTAAAGAGGCTAAGCCTCTGACGCTGCAGCAGAGGCTGCAGCAGGCGGGCGGCGGGCTGACGTGCAGCCACCCAGGGTTGCTGCCGTGGGCCCCACATGATGTATATGTTTTATCTACGCCGTTCATTAGGCGGGTCCCATCCTCAGGTGGGCCCCCTCCAAATTTCGGGTCGAACAAAAACTCAGGTGGCCCACACCATAAGAGATAGTGTGAATTGAATTTTACCATTGAAACCTGTTGCTGGGCCACAGAAGTCTTGGATTCAACACAAAATTTATTTTTACTCTCCATCCAGGCCTACGTGACCTTATCAATGGTCTGGATGGTTGGAAAATCTTATGGTGGGCCACACACGTGGATCCCACCATTAATGTATGTGTTTTAATGCACCGTCCACAGCCGTGGACGGTGGACTCCCACCTGATGTTGTGTGGCCTCCACCGTCCAACGGACGGTGGGGCCCCTTGTGATGTATGTGCTTCATCCGCACTGTCCACTGGACAGTGGGACCCACCATGATGCACTTGATACATTCAAACCGTCCACCCACTTAGTGAGATCATTTTAAAGCATGAGTTATTAGATGGGTGGGCCACTCATATGGGTTTGGCCCATTTGGTTTGTAACAGGCCTATGGGCTAGGCCCATTTGAATTTCAAAAGGCCTATGGGCTAGGCCCATTTGGTTTATGAAATTCTTATGGGCTAGGCCCATTAGATCCACTTAAGGCCTAAGATCTTAGGTCCATTTGATGTGTTGCAAGTCCATGGGACTAGGCCCATTTGATGTACTTCAAGGCCCATGTAATTGGACCCTTTTGTTGAAATTTAAAGCCCATGGTAGTAGGCCATTTGATATATGTAAGGCCTAGGGGTTAGGCCCACTTTGATATGCATGCAAGCTCATGAATTAGGCCCATTTGAATTGTTTAAGGCCTAGGGATTTAGGCCCATTCGACTCATATAAGGCCTCTGGGTTGAAGCCCATTTGATATACATTTAGGGCCCAATTGGTGTGGCCCACTGGTCATATATTAGACTCATGAGACTACACTCATTTGATGCAATCCAAGGCCCACGGGTTTGACCCATTGCAATGCACATAAGACCCATTGGTGTGGCCCATTTATGTGGCCCATCTGATGAATAAAAGGCCCATAGGATAAGGCCCATTTGATATATATGTAAGGTCCAATGGGGATAACCTACGGTCCATTGCAATGTGTAAATCCATTACAGACTAAGTACTGACGTTTACAAAGATCGTGCCTTGGGAGCAATGTTGGTTTGACGTCCACATTGCGAGTGTAATGTTGGTTGGATGTCCACATTACGACTCTTCTTAGGGCCCATTGTTAGGCCCGTACTTATCGTGTATAGGCCGTCCAGGTCCATCTGCATTGTAAGATAGTTCATTTTGTTATATCATGTTTAGTACAGTTTCATAACTCATGATCATACGCATCATATGTGTGCTTGACGTGAGAATTGTCTGATCATAGCATTTGCCTTCGGGCAGGTTGTTTATGGGCTCCCGGTTAGGCGGTGTTGCCCTACATGAGCGCACGATATGCACAGGATGTGATGCATGACTGGATAGCGTGAATCATGCATATCGCATTTGTATGACATGGATATTGTACACCCTAGCGACATCGGGGTCGTAACTTCTACAGATGTATCGTGGTTGGCAGGATTGGATACCGAAAATCTTGTTCTACATACGATACTATAGATATCCCTGGGTGAAAGTCCCTAAACCCTTATAGTACCAAGAGGTTGCTCCAACGTCTAGACTGAGTGGGTAGATGAGCGTTGAGTGCCGATTACCAGACGGTTACGCTCTCCACTATATCGTGGTCGGTTGGGAGGGGGTGCGGCCTTACCCGCCCGAGAGTAGGGGGCAATACTAGGCTGAATCTGACCAGCTCGAGTAATGGGTCCGCTATCGACGAGTCGCGCCCGATATTGGCAGACAGATAGTGAGGTCTCTTCCACTTACCTTATTGTGCGCGATGTGGCGGCAATCTGGTTTAGAGTGTACTAGACCCCGGTGATATCCCATATTTGAGCTGTATTGATGCGTGAACATAGATGAGGATCTATATGCTTGAGTTGCATTACATATCGTATGGCCTTGGGATGGCCGAAATCATTCATGTCTTGCATCGCATAAGCCTTGGTACGGCTCATGATATTATACTTCCATCTGCATATTCCGCATTACTCTGTCATTGTATGTTCATATTACTACCTTGCGCACACACTTTCACCACCCTCTAAGCTTTCTGTAAGCTTATGCACGACCATTGCGTGCAGGTGACATTGGATCGCAGCAGCGTTGAGGCAGGAGCACGTTGTAGAGCGTTTTGGAGTTTTTGTTCTTTACCATTGTATTTCCCTTTATGCTCATTGTACTTATAAAGTTTTTTATCATAGTGGAAATGTAATGGAGTTCTTGGTTGTTGTTTGTGGGTTATGCCTTTAGTTATGCTTATTACGAATCAAACTGACATTGAAAATCCTCCTCGTAGCATCCCAGGATCGGAACCTGGCGAATGGGAGCTAGGAGCCGAGAATGGGGTTCTACGGAGGCTGTCGGTGCCGGATTCGGCGATCGGAAATTTTGTGAGTCCGGTTTCTGAGTTTGGGGGGTGACATAAGGCAAAATTATTAAGATTTATAAGATGATGGATTAATTACTTTTTAAATAAATTTTATACTATTATGATAAACTTCTTTATAATAATAAAAAAAAAAAGACAAATTAGAAATTTAAAGAGTCAATAGAAAATGATTGTAATAATATAGATTTTATACCACAATTGTAATAGCAATATCACATTAGTAGTTAATCACAAAAGCAACTGTATAATCACAACATTAAAGATTTTTTAAGGATATTATATAGATGTCAGCTCCATAAAAAGATAAACTGGTAAGATTATTATAACAGTCACTATACTATGTCAGCTCCACAAGATTACTATATCAATCAACTGAAGCAGTATGGAAGTACTGTAGCAACTAGCAAATAATTACAAAAAATAAGTATAGTTCCCTTTAAGCATTTTTCAGGCAACTTTCGAACTTTAACTAAGCTCAAACCCGCAGTTTATATAAAGCTCTCTCCTCCATAGAAGGAGGCATCACTCAGTTACTCTCACTCACAATTTTCAGATAAATAAAACTTCGTCTACTAACTCAATCCCTATAAAACAAGTATAACCCTGCATCATGTATCTTCACAAACTTGTAATTTCTTCCAAATAAATTTAGTTTGTAAGTATTTATTTTATAATCTTTATATCAAGTCTTAGAATCCTATTATTAAGAAAAGTTTTCATTTTTTAAAGTTTTAAACATAAAATACTTCTTTATATTCCTTTAAGCATTTTCATTTTCATTTTATGTTTTTATGATATATAATTTATTGGTATTAAAAAAATAATATTTCACTCGATAGCCATTTTAATATTATTATTTTCAATAATAATACCATTAGGATTAATTATTTTATTCAAATTACTAGATATCATAGATATTATTATTTTTAAATTACTTAATCAATAGATTACTTATTATAAAACAATCACAAAATTTAGTATAAATCCATAAATCATGATAAAAGTGAGATTTTATGTCTTCATTTTTTCTTCATATACTTGACAATAATAATGCGCATTTTGTATGTGATAATAAAGTAGTCATCCATAATGCATCTAATTTATTATTTCATATATGTACCAACGACTTTAAGATAAATTATTATTTTGTGCGAAAAATGTTATATAATGATTTATGTATACTCTTTATTTATTTTCAAATAGACAACTTACTAACATTTTTACTAAAGGAATTACTTTCATCGTTTCTTTTATTTTATATACAAGGTGGACATTTCTGATATATTTTATTCGAGTGAAAATATTAATGTATACATGTTTGGAAAATTAACTATCAAAAGATTTATATCATATTTGCTTATACAATTGTCATCATTGTATATTTTCATTCTTTATTGGTTAATTAAAAGTGAGGGAAAATTATCATCTCAAATTCTTTAAATATATACCTATTCAAATAACTTTCATATAATCATTACTAACTTTTTTCTTACTTAAAGGTAAAGTCGCGACTTAAAGAGTTAATAAAAAAGTAAAGATACAATGTCACATATGGATGTCAAGTACTTTTCCATAATGTATAACTAAATAACCTTCACACTATCATAATTTTTTTTTCCCTCACAAAATGATAATGTGATTAGATAAAAAGTAAATAATTAGGGCATATGTATTAAGATTTATGAGATGATAGATTAATTACTTTCTAAATAAATTTTATGCTATTATGACAAATTTCTTCATAAAAAAGGACAAAGTTAAAACTTAAAGAGTTAATAAAATACGATTGTTATAAGATGATAGATTAATTACTTTCTAAATAAATTTTATACTATTATAACAAACTTTCTTTATAAAAAAAGGACAAAGTTGAAACTTAAATAGTCAATAAAAGATGATTGTTATGGGATAGATTTTATACCACAATTGTTACAGTAATATCACATTAGTAGTTAATCACAAAAGCAATAGCATACTCACAACATTAAGAATTTTTTAAGAATATTCTAAATATATCAACTCCGTAAGAAGACATACCGACAAGATTACTATAGCAATCAACTGTAGCATGACAGCTCCATAAGAACACAAATCGACAAGATTAGTATATCAATCAACTGTAGTAGTCACTATAGCGGCACGGAAGTACTGTAGCAACTAATGAATAATTACAAAAAATAAGCATAGTTCCCTTCAAGCATTTTTCAGGAAACTTCTGAACTTCAACCAAGCTCAAATCAGTAGCATATATAAAGCTCTCTACTCCATATAATGAGGCATCACTCGGTCACTCTCACTCACAATTTTTAGAGAAATAAAGCCTCTTCTACTAATCTAATTCCTGTAAAACAAGTATAACCCTGTATCACGTATCTTCACAAGCTTATAATTTCCTCCAAACAAATTTAGTTTGTAAGTATTTATTTTACAATCTTTGTATCAAGTCTTGTAATCTTTTTATTAAGGGCGTGTTTGATTTTTCAGAACCTGTGTAAATTAAAATAGGTAATTATTACCATTTCATCCGTTTGAAAATCGTTTGAAAATCCATCGTACTCACTACATTGAAAACCGGTTCAAAAGAGTTCTTTTATATTTATGGATCCCAAGGTGATGTATATAATATATCTACTCGATTCATCCAGTCATTTTAACACAATATTTTAAAACATGAGTCAAAAATGAAGCACATTGAACACTCAAATGGCCCACACCACAAGAAATAGTGGCCTTAAGAGGTTTTTAATAGTAAGTATTCGATTCCCCTTTTCCCATGTATGGTCCACTTGAGCTTTGGATATGCCTCATTTTCTAGCTCATGCCATAAATTCATTAGGCATAATAGATGAACGGTGTGGATAAGCGATATACATCGCGATGGGACCCACAAACATGCTGTGTTCTTCATTTTTGAGTCGAAAAAACATGTGATCAAATCAAACGTTGGAAAGAGTGAGGTAAATACATGGGAAATACTCATTAAATATTTACACGATATTTTTTGATGAATTGAAAAATCAAACACGCCCTAAGATAAGTTTTTATTATTTAAAGTTTTAAGTATAAAATTTCGCTTTATATTTCATTAAGTATTTTTCTTTTCATTTTTATGTTTTTAAGATATGGAATTTATTGGTGATACAAAAAATGATATTTTTCTCAATAGGCATTTTAATATTATTATTTTCTATAATAATACCAGTAAAATTAATTATTTTATTCAAATTACTAGATATCTTAGACATTATTATTTTTAAATTACTTAATCAATAGATTACTTATTATAAAACGATCATAAAATTTATTACAAATCCATATATCATGACGAAAGTAAGATTCTCTATCTTCGTTTATTTTTTCGTATACTTGACAATAATACTTCACATTTTATATACGATAATAAAGTAGTCATTTATAATACATCTAATTTATTATTTCATACACGTACCAAACACATTAAGATAAATTGTTATTTCGTACGAAAAATGTTATATAATAATTTATTTATACTCCTTATTTATTTTCGAATTGAAAACTTACTAACATTTTTACTAAAGGAGTTACTTTGCATCGTTTTTTTAATATTATATACAAGCTGGGCATTTTTGATATATCTTATTCGAGTGGAAATATTTATGTATGCAAGTTTGACAAACAAACTACGAAAGATTTATATCATATTTACTTATACACTTGCCATCATTGTATATTTTCATTCTTTATTTTTTAATTAAAAGTGAGAGAAAGTTATCATTCCAAATTCTTCGAATTTACACCTGCTCAAATAAGTTTCGTATAATCATTATAACTATTTCTTTATTTAAGGGCAAAGTTGCGACTTAAAGAATTAATAGAAAAGTAAAGCATACAGTATCATATATGAATGTCAAGTACCTTTCCATAATCCATAACTAAATATCTTTCCCAATATCATAATCCTTTTTTTTCACAAAATACTAATGTGATGAGATAAAGAGTAAATAAGTAAGGCAGATGTGTAAAGACTTATGAAGTGATAGATTAATTACTTTTTAAACAAATTTTATGCTTGTCACGCCCCAAACTTAGTCACCGGACTCACAAGGGACCCGATGACCGATTTTGACCGCAACAGCCTCCATAGTACCCCATTCTCAGCTCCTGAGGCAGATTTCGATCCTGCGATCCTACAAGGAGGATTTCTTGTTGAGAAGTGGAGCCACATCTGGGGCTGCCCATGACCGGTCGTGGCCCCTGCTCGACTGGTCGTGGAGCCCACTTGATTGGTCATGACCAACTGTGGACTGGCTCGACTCGAACTCCAGTGAGCATTAGTTTTTTGGGTCTGAGGTGCTTAACCGGTCGTGAGTCATTCTCGACCGATCGTGGGGTCCGCTCGACCGGTCTTGCATTGTTCTCGACCGGTCAAGGTTACGCAGATTCGTTTCCAAATCTGATGCGAACTGTGGATTTCTTTATCGCCTTTCACAAGGGTGCGAAAGGGAAGTTACCTAAACTATATATAGGTGTCCCTAGGGCTTTTCTAGGGTATTGAAAAGTATTATGAAATATTTCTAAGGTGTGGGCAATGGATTTTCTCTGTACTTCCAAGGAAGAGGTTAGTATTTTGTCTTATAATCTTTATTTTTCTTCATAGTGAAAGTTTGCATCCGTGATTTTTTATCCTAGTTTGGAGTTTTTTTCACGTATATCTTGTCTTGTAGTTTGTTTGGATTGCTTTGATCTGTTTCTAGTTTATATTTCTTCATATTTATTGTTTATGGGTGAGACTTAAGATTAGATCTCAGCTCAGTGCGTTGTTGGCATGCTGCGCAACAACTGGTATCAGAGCCATTGTTTTAGTTCTATTGAGAGCGATGACGGAAGAAGGAAAAACTAGAATTAAAAAGTTTAATGGTTCAAACTTTACCTTTTAGAAGATACAGATGGAGGATTATCTGTATCAGAAGAACCTGTATATTCCTCTAAGATGAAAAGAGAAGAAACCGAAAAAGATGACAGATGATGAACGCTTTTTACTGGATAGAAATGATCTGACTCTCTTTGTCTAAGAGCGTCGTCTTCAACATATTCAAGATGAAAACTACAAAAGAATTAATAGAAGCCCTAGCCACCATGTATGAAAAATGCTCTGCGTCCAACAAGGTTCATCTTATGAAATAGCTATTCAACATGAAGATGTCAGATGGTGGGAGCATGACTGAACATCTAAACGAGTTCAATACAGTCACGAGACAGTTGGAATCCGTTAGCATTATTTTTTATGATGAGTTCAGGGTGTTATTGATCTTATCCAGTTTGCCAGACAGTTGGAATGATTTGGTGATTGCTGTGAGAAATTCTTCAGGGTTAACAAAGCTGAAATTTGATGATGTGGTTGGTCTAATTCTCAGCGAAGAATCTAGAAGAAAGGCATCAGGAGTTTTAGGGGATTTAGGGAATGCTCTAAACGTTGAAGGAAGAGAAAGATCGCTGAACAAAGGAGACAATAAGCATTGACATTCTAAGTCGAGGAAGAAGTCCAAAGGACCGAAAAATAAAGATGGGTGTTGGCATTGCGATAAGAAGCGGCACATGAAACGTGATTGCAGGGCGCTTAAGAAACAAGAAGGAAACTCTGAAGGTGAGAAGGATTCGGTGAATCTATCTGAGAAGAGTGACACAAAGGCGTTAATCTTGTCTCTTGATGCGAGGAATGAGTCTTGGGTTATAGACTCGGGTGCTTAATTTCATGTCACTTCGTGTAAGGAAGTTCTGCGTGATTATGTGTCAGGTGACTTCGGAAGAGTCTACCTGGGTGATGATAAGTCGTGCAGTATCGTTGGAAAGGGAGACGTTCATATAAATTAGAAAGATAGAACGGCGTTGAAATTAAAGGATGTCAAACATTTACTAAGTTTGAGAAGGAATCTGATCTTAGTGGGACAGTTGGTTGATACCGGTTATGCGACGACATTTATCAATGATTCTTAAAATATCACAAAAGGTACCTTAGTAATATCTCAAGGTAAAAAGGAAGGTACTTTGTACGTGACTTTAGGATCGTATAGTTCACTCACAGTTGCAACAACTGGAGTGAATGGACAGTTATGGCATCAGAAGTTAGGACATATAAGTGAAAAAGGGATGAAAGTGCTATTGTCAAAGGGGAATCTACCAAGGCTGAAGTCTATTGACTTAAAATTCTACAAGGACTACGTGTATGGCAAGTACAAGAGGATAAGCTTCAAGAAGACACGACGTGCTCTAAAGACACATCTGTTGGAGCTTATACACACTGATAGTGAGGACCAGCACAGGTATTATCTCTTGGTAGCTCACATTATTTTGTTTCTTTTATTGATGATGCTAGTAGAAAACTATGAGTCTATTTCTTAAAATATAAATCTGATGTATTTGATGTATTTAAGAAGTAGAAAGTTATGTTATAAAGCGAGACAGGTAAAACATTAAAATGTCTCAGATCTGATAATGGGGGAGAATATTGTGATAAGAGGTTAAACGAGTATTGTGCAGTAAATGGAATCAAACATTAGAAAACGATTCTAGGGATACCACAGTAGAATGGTGTGGCTGAGTGTATTAATAAGACCATTCTTGAGCGCGCCAGGAGCATGAGGATATATACAGGGTTTTCCAAGACCTTTTGGGCAGATGTTGTGAATACTGCCGCATATCTCATCAATAGAAGTCCCTCAGCACCATTGGATAATGAGCTACCAGAAGAAACGTGTACTAGGAAAGAAGTGAACCTTACATATCTTAGAGTATTCGGTTGCACTTCATATTTTCACATTGATGCAGAGCACAGAAACAAGCTGAATGCAAAGTCCAGGAGGTGCACGTTTATAGGCTACGGGCAGCATGATTTTGGCTACAAGTTTTGGGATGCAGAAAACAGAAAAATCATCAGAAGCAAGGACGTAGTCTTCAATTAAAAAGTGATGAATAAAAACTGTGCAGGAAAATAAGGTCAAGGAAAAGGAATTCATATAGTTGGAAGAGTTACCGGACACGAGTGTTACAGCGCCATAGGATAATCATGCACAGGGGCATTATGAGGCAGAGCCGCATACGCCAATTGTAAGGAGGTTTACTCGGAAGAGGAGACTCACGGTTTGATACTCACCCTCCTTACATTATCTACTGCTGACAGATAATGGTGAGCCAGAGTATTGTGAAGAGGCATTACAATCAAATACATAAGTTAAGTGGGAGCAGGCCATGGATGAGGAGATGGACTCTCTTGAGTCTAATCGTACATGGGAGATAGTCACTCTACCTAAGGGCAGAAAGCTCTTCATAATAAGTGGGTTTACAGACTGAAGGAGGAGCATGATGGTTCGAAATGGTACAAGGCTTTATTAGTTGTGAAAGGGTTTCAACAAAAGATAGGTATGATTTCACTAAAATATTTTCACCTGTGGTGAAAATGTCCACGATTCGCATGGTCTTAAGTATAGTGGCTACAGAGGACTTACATCTAGAGCAGCTAGATGTTAAGATAGCCTTTATTCATTGGGACCTTAAAGAAGAAATATATATGTATCAGCCGACAGGATACGTGGTACCAAGAAAGGAGAACAAGGTGTGCAGACTGAAGAAGAGTTTATATGGCCTGAAGCAGGCCCCGAGGTAGTGGTACAGGAAGTTCTACAGTTTCATATCGAGAAACGGTTTTAGGAGATGTCATGCAGACTACTGTTGTTACTTAAAGAAGTTTGATACGTCGTACATCATCCTTTTTTTGTACGTTGATGATATGCTTATGGCCAGTTCAAGCATGAAGGACATCTTAAATCTCAAAAGACAACTGTCTAGAGAATTTTCCATGAAGGATTTAGGAGCTGCAAAACAAATCTTGGGCATGAGGATAAAGCATGACAAGGAAAACAACAAACTAGTTTTGTCACAGGCAAAGTACATAGGTAAGGTACTTGATCGATTCAATATGGGAGGTGCTAAGCTGGTTAACACCCCATTAGCTAACCACTTCAAGCTATCTAAGGAGCAAGGCGTAAAGATGCAGGAGAAACGGGACTACATGGTTAAAGTCGCATACGCATCGGCTATTGGGAGTCTCATGTATGCTATGGTGAACACAAGGCCAGACATTGCTCAAGTAGTGGGAGTTGTTAGCAGGTTCATGAACAACCTCAGGAAGGAACACTGAGAAGCCGTGGAGTGGATTCTTAGATACCTGGTATGTACTAAAGATGTAGGGCTGTGTTATGGTGGATCAAAAATCAAACTATAAGGCTACGTAGATTCAAATTTAGCAGGAGATATCGACAACAGAAGAAGCACTACAAGTTATGTCTTTATTCTGGGTAGTGCTACAGTTAATTGAGTCTCTCAGTTACAGAAGATAGTATCTATCAGTACGACAGAAGCAGAATATGTTGCAGCTACAGAAGCATGCAAGGAGATGGTGTAGATGCAAGGTTTCATGAAAGAGTTAGATAAAAAGGAAGCAGATTGCAAGCTGTACAGTGACAGTCAGAGTGCAATACACTTGGCTAAGAATTCAGCCTTTCATTTAAGGACTAAGTATATTGCCATCAGATATCACTTCATACGTTCGTTACTAGAAGATGGATCGATTGCTCTGGAGAAGATTCAAATAAGTGAGAATCCTGCAGATATGCTGACCAAGGCAGTCACATAGGAGAAGCTGAAGCTCTGTTCAGCTTTGGTTCATCTTCAAGCTTGAAGACGGGGAGGTGGTGTACTCCGGATGAAGAAAATAAAGTTTATGGCAATGTATCTCTAAGTGGGAGATTGTTGAGAAGTAGAGCCACATCTGGGGCCACCCACGACCGGTCGTGGCCCCTGCTCGACCAGTCGTGAAGCCTACTAGACCAGTCGTGGACTGGCTCCACTCGAACTCTAGCAAGCATCAGTTTTTTAGGTCCGAGCTGCTCGACCGGTCGTGAGCCATTCTCGACTGGTCATGGGGTCTGCTCGACCGATCGTGCAGTCTGCTCGACTGGTTGTGGTGACGCAGATTCAATTTCGAATCTGATGCGGACTGCAGATTTCTGTGTCACCTTTCGTAAGGGTGCGAAAGGGAAGTTGCCTAAACTATATATAAGTGACCCTAGGGCTTTATTAGGGTATTGAAAAGCATTAAGAAATATTTCTAAGGTGTGGGCAAGGAATTTTCTCTGTACTTCCAAGGGAGAGGTATTTTACCTTATAATCTTTATTTTTCTTTATAGTAGAATTTTGCATCAGTAGTTTTTTACCCTAGTTTGGGATTTTTTTCATGTATATTTTGTCTTGTGGTTTATTTGGATTGCTTTGATATATTTCTTCATATTTATCGTTTGTGAGTGAGACTTGAGATTAGATCTCAGCTCACTACGTTGTTGGCGTGCTGCGCAACATTTCTGTAGCAGTATAATCATTTCAATACGAGCATACTCAAGATTACAGTAGGTACATCTAAGAATAACAAGGGGCACACATCACAAAATACATGAAGAATTTGAACTTTTACAAGCTTATATCAGGTTCGAAGGGACATACATAAGGTAATGGAAAAAGAGAGAAATCAGCCACACTAGAGTCCTCAAGCTCAACTCTACTCCACGCTCTGTCGCTACGATGCCTGCATAGGATTTCCTGCACGCATCAATCGTGCATAAGCTTATAGAAGCTTAGAAGGTGGTGTAAGTGTGTGATAATGGTGCACAGAAGAATAACAGGAGGTATAGGGAAGGAAACATGCTCAATGAGAATATCATTAGCCTCACCAAGGCTTATCATGAATACGATGCAATGAGTACTAGACGTCATACCAAGGTAATACATGAAAGGGCATACACAGTCAATGCTAATGTGATGTAAGTAATGTCAATGCTCATATCCAAACCATATGTCAAGTACATTTTCAATCATAAGAAAATCACCGGGGTCCATTACACTACTGAATGACTGCCGACCCCACACAGTCAAACAAGCGTAAGAGACCTCCCTACCCACCTGTGGACAGCCAATCACCAGTAAGGCCTGACGGTAGCGAATCCATTTACGAGCTGGTCAGACTCAACTTAGCAACGCCTACTCACACCAAGCAGGTAAGGCCACACGCCTATCCAACCGACAACACGACAGTGGGAGTCACGACCTAACAGTATAAGGCCCTCGTGCGCTCATAATTTTCACCCGGTCACGGCATTGGAGCAAATCTTTGGTGCCATGAAAGTTTTAAAAATTTCACTCATGGGCATCATATGCACCCGGTATGCTTAAGTAATATTTTCAGTGTCTACACATACGACCATCTACGAATGTTCCTGTGGAGGCAAGACCCTGATGAAGCAAGGGCGGTATCATCATAAAATGTGATGCTCATGCATGAGTCACACATACAGATCATACACTAGCTGCAGGTACACAACGTGCACGAGGGGAGAAACTGCATCCGTCAATGACCACCACACAATGCAATCAATTCATACAGGTAATGCATATGGGTCACAAAAATGTAAGTGTGCCACCTGTGAAATATGAAATCCTCCATCATAAGGAGGGATAAGGTCTAGGCACATAGACACGAGTTCTAAGGAGAAGAAGAATCCTCTAGTGGGGGTCCAGTACTTTGGGATGACACACAAGCTAAGAGAGTCATAATTCTAAAGAGGAACGGTCCTAGCCAGGCCCATGGTAAGCCTTCAACCACCTATAAGGGCCTCTATAGGCCTACCTTAGGGATACTAAGAAGGACATCCAACCTCAACTGGGTCCCAAAAAGATAGCCTGCTATGTATGTAAAGAAAGTTCCAAGGCACAATCAATCCATGTCCTAATGGGTCATACACTAAGCCCAATACATAGGCAACCTGGTGGGCCCTTAAGCAAGGTTAGGGCCCAACCATAAGGGCCATGGGTTCACTTATTGTGGTGGGCCTAATGGGCAACCCATTATCCCAACCTATGGGAAATCCTTATATTTAACACAAGTTGAGCCTCACATCTCGACCCAAGTATGAATTTATTATAGTGGCCAAGCAAGGGCCCAACTACTTGAGTATTTAGCCCATAAGACCCATCATAATGGTATGATAAATATAGGACGTAAGGGTCCAACGGGCCTATCAAAAGTTTCATCACATCTAAGGCTATAAGACCCATAATTAACTAGGAGACTAGCCCAAGAAGAATCTAATTGAAATGCAAGATCACAGAGTTCTCGCCATCCGATTGGCTCGAAACTTCATACAAGGGATGAGGGCCATAAATTAACCATACATATAAAATTTCAACCCTCGGATCACTATGGAAGTGCCCCAACTGACAGATCAGCACCTTAATGCCTTAAGTGGGGCCCACTTGATAACTGGATATATTTCAATTTTGGTCTCAACTGCTTAAATGGGGGGAAAAAATAAATGGATGGATTGGATTGCTCATAAACGTCACAGTGGACCCCACCTAGCATGATGTGTGCACCATGTACAAGTGCTCTCATGTGCACCGCATCTCAAGTCCGGTCAAACCCACCGTTGACCCGTGTCTTCTTCAAAAATGGCAATTGTCATTCTCTGTTACTGCAAACGGACAGGTATGCGATCTTTGTGGGTCCACACCGTCCATCAAAGACAAGATCAGGACCATACATTAGAATCCCACAGCACATATTACTATCGCCTAGGTGGCGGTATTTCAAATGACAGCAGATATCAGTTTTTAATCGTCTAAACGCCAGACAGACGGCGGAGTAGAAGATCATGTGGGCCACACCGAACCTGATCTAAAATCATCCCCTCCCAACCGAAATTTCGATGAGAATGCAATGGACGGAGTGGAATTTTCAACAAACACTGATCATGGACCCCACTAGTGCCACAGCGGAAGAGATCTGCATCCCTGTTTCATGTCCGGACACAGCCCGACTTTTACGGGATATGGTGTGGTCTTGGTAATGATCAGACAGTTGATCTGATCCGTTCATTGTGTAGACCACTCAAAAACGTCCCACGGGACGTTTTTCTTTTGGACAAAATCACAAGAACAGGGGCGTTGGGAGGACCCGTTCTTTGTTGCATAAGGAGAGCTGCGTAAAAACTCCATCGACCGACTGCATGCGAACTCCGCTGCGTAAACAGCTTTCGTCCACTTTCCACTGACTCTAGCTCTTTCCTCTTGTGTGTGAGAGCTCTCCACCGACAGTAGCGGCCTATAAAAGAAAGAGGAAAGATAGAACGTGGGGGGATTCAATAGGGAGCATTCAACGTGGAGCAGCTTTCCTAAAGAGAGTTTTTTTCATTCCTTTTATTTTATATTTTTTTTCTTATCTAGCATAGTCATGTTTATGCTAGGCTAAACTCCTTAGCTAGGGCTGAGATGAAGCTCCTAATTTGAATAACTCTTGTCATGTGTTGATTTTATCTGAGTTTGATTGATTTGTTTCTTTCTCTAGTGTGATTAACTGAAATTTTTATACTTCGTCATTCTATGAGCTTAACCAAAGTCTAGATATGGATGTTATTTAGAACCTTATTTTAGGTGCTTGTGTCTGACCATGAACAGGTTTCCTATAGAGAAAGAAATAGGAATTACTTCTCTTCATGCCTGACCATGGATGGAAAGATGTGATCCTTATGCTTTAAGGGATTATACATTCTATGTGCCCGACCAAGGACATAAGGTGTACTTTATTTATTAAATTTATATCAATCTAAATTAGGGTGAATCAACAGGTAAAACAAAGGTTAGGATAATTAGGGGTGGATTCAAAAGTCCTAGTATTCTCCTTAATTGAATTTTCTTTATTGCTCTCAGTTATTTTATATTGATTTTCATTAGTTTACTTAATCATTAGCTCAACTATTTGTTGGATTAGTTAAGAAGAATCATAAAATTTGAATTGTGACAACCAGTCCTCGTGGGAACAATCTCGTAATACGTACTGTATCTACGTTTGATTCGTATACTTGTGAGTTTAATATCATTTAAATCAGATTGGTTTAAATAAAACATTAGTTAAATATCCGTATTGTCACTCTCCCTTGGGCTCATTGATAGGCCCATACTTGTAGTATGTTTTCCATCTAGGCCCATCTTCGTTATGAGCTGAGTCCATCACCATATAACATGTTTAGTACAGATCCATGATTCATGATCATACGCATCATATGTATGCTTGATATGAGGAGTGACTGATCATAGCATATGTCTTCAGGCAGATTGTTTACAAGCTCCCTGATAGGCGAAGTTACCCTTCATGAGCGTGCGGTACACAAGGGATTGTTGCATGTTTAGTAGAGTGATTCATGCACTTACATTTGTGTGATTATGATTATTGTATACCCTAACAACATCAGGGTCATAGCCTCCACAGACACATCATGGATGGTTGGATTGGATACCAAAAATAGTGTTTCTAGCATCGGGGCGCCATAGATGTCCCTGGGTGGAAATCTCTAAACCCGATGGTACCAAAGGATGACCTTAACGTCAAGACCAAGTGGATACATGAGCGCATAAGGGTCGTTTACCAGTAAGCCACATCTCCCACTGTATCATGGTCGGTTGGAAAGGGGTGTGACCTTACCTACCTGAGTGAGGGGGCAATTTCTAGGTTGAGTTTGACAGCTTGATGAATGGGTTCGCAATCGACGAGTCGGGCCCGATATTGGCAGGCAAATAGTGAGGTCTCTTCCACTCTCTCAGTTATGCATTCGGATAGGGGCGGCAAACTGGCGTAGAGTGTACTAGACCCCAGTAATTATCCAGAATAAGAACTATACTGATATTTGATGAGCTGTGTTGATATGTGAATTTGGATGAGGATTGATATGCTTGGCTTACATCTCATATTGTATGATCTTGATATGGCCGATAGTATTCATATCCTATACTGCATAGCTTTGGTACAGTTGATTGCATTCATGTACTCATCAGCATGATCGCGCATTACTCTGACCTTGCATTCTAAGCACGCTTATATTGCGCACACACTTACACTACTCTCTAAGCTTTCTATAAGCCTATGCACGATTGATGCATGCAAGTGACACCCGGACGCAGCCGTAACCTCGTCATAGTTGGAGCGTGCAGTTGAGCTTTTGGAGTTTCTGTTATTATCATTATCTTATATTTTCCTTTCATACGCATTGTACTCAAAAAAATTTATCATAGTAGATTTTATAGTGGTATTCTTGTGGTTATTGTTCGTGAGTTATGCTTATGGTTATGCTTATACTGAATCAAAATCATGTTTGAAATCCTCCTTGTAGGATCCCAGAATCGGAACCTAGTGTATAGGTGCCGGGAGCCGAGAATGAGGTACTATGGAGGCTGTCGGTGCTGGATTAGGCAATTGAAAATTTTGTGAGCCTGATTTTTGAGTTCGAGGCATGACAGAAGTAGTACAGATGATCATAATCAAGGGCTAGAAATGAGATGCACACAACTTATGATCTATGCATCGAATGGACGCATAAGACACGGCGTCGGAATTGCAATGACGAAGCGGACAAGTTGGCATAGGTTTTGGCTCGATCCAAGTCAGGTCTACATGACTGGACTTAAGGATGATCGCAAACGCTATTTGAGGGTCGCGGGTCACCGAAATTCGACCGATAGGACCGCGAGACTAAGATGAACGAGATGCATACTCACACACATACATGCACGCATGCGAATTCAGGTCGGGTCTCACATTTTTTTATAAGACAATAAAATAGCAACTTAAAGAGTCAATAATTGAGGGAAAGATGTTGGAATTTGTGAGATGATTGATAGATGACTTCCTAAATAACTTTCTCTGCAACTATAACAACCATTTTGTTTAAAAGATGACACAATATTGACTTGAAGAAATTTTATTTTATTTTTAAAGTTGAAACCATGACATGATGGATAGATTTCAAGAGTTCATATGTTCATCCCAAATTCTCCGAAATTACGCATGCTTAAATATTTGCACTATCATGACTAACTTTTTCCTTACAAGAGAAGAAAGTAGTGATTTGAAGAGTTAATAGAAAAATAAGACTTACAGCATAACAAATGGATATCATGTACCTTTTTATGATTCGTAGCTAAATAATTTTTATACTACCATAATAGGTTTTTTTCCTCACAAGAAGATAAAATAGCAACTTAAAGAGTCATTAATAGAGGAGAAGATGTTGGGGTTTATGAGATGGTAGATGAATTACTTCATAAATAGCATTACATAAAATTACAATAGTCTTTTTCTTTAAAATATTACAAAGTAGCAACTTAAAGAGTTAATAAAAAAGTGAGGCCAACAATGTGGTGGATATATTTCAAGAGTTCATCATATATTCTATTGACAATTATGTTTCACTCTATTTTGTTACGGACAAATAGTTCTTGATTATAAATTGAGCTAGTTCTTAATAGTCTATCATTGGACATTCTTATACCGAAGTTGAGTATATATCCATCAGCTATAACAAAAGTAAAATTTTCTAACTTTGTTTCTTTCTTCATGAACTTGGCATTGGCACTTCACATGTTATTTATGATAATCATGCAGTGATTCATATTGCATCACAGGAAACATTGGTGTTTGAACACACTACTAAAAAGTTTTTAGAAGCCACTATAGTGTTTAGTTGTTATCTAACTTGTTAATTAGGTCACACAGGCTATTTAAAGGAGGAAAAAATATCATCTTAATCCAAGACATTTATGGCCCGCAGAAATTTTTTAATGGTGGGCATTCAATCATCATGGTTTTCTATAGTGTGGTCTACCTGAGATTTGAATCTACCTCATTTTTTTACTGGTATCCTAAAATGAGCTGGAAAAATTGACAAACGGCATCGATAAAACATATACATCATAATGGGCTACAAAGATTTTCCAACGTCGACTCGCACTTACTTGGTACTAGAGGAGGGAGCGGACTAGGTGTGGCCATTACCATGTGGCCTGACTACATGTATGTTTTATACATCCATGTCGTTCATCGGTTTTTTAGATCATTTTAGGGCATGAGCTTAAAAATGAAGAATATCCAAATCTCAGGTAGACCATACTAGTGGAAACAATGATGATTAAACACCCTACCATTGAAAACTTCTTAGGGCCCACTATATTATTTCTGTAATGTTTATTTGCAATCCAACATATTGACATGTTCATATAAATCAGGATGATAAATCAGGATGAAGGATAAAAGCAAATATTAGCTTGATCCAAAAATTTTGTGTCCCATTAATAATCAATCAGGATTGTTTCTTATGGTATGGTCCACCTGAGAGCTTGATCTGCTTCATTTTTGGGTTCATGCCCTAAAATAATATAATAAAGTTGACGAATGATGCGGATATAAAATACATACATCAAGGTGAGCCCCATGATAAGGGTCTTACCATCTTTTATGAGGTGGGATCTGCACTTACTCCGCTCTCTTAGCAAAAGGGTAAAGTTGAGAAAAAAAGAAAAAAAAATTGTGGGAAATTGAATTTCTTGAATTTTCTTATATTTTTAGGATTTACAATTGGAAGAAAATGATTTCTCAAGAAACTCTATTTTCTTTCCCACTATTTCAGTGAATCCAAAAGGGCCCTAAGAGATGTACTGGGTATCGTCTTTTTTACATTATATTTAAGCTGCACATATCTGACATATTAAGTTCGAATGAAAATGTTAATGTATACATATTTGGTATACAAACCACCGTAAGATTTATACCATATTTACTTATACACTTATCATTATTGTATATTTCTATTCTCTTTAAAATAATTAAAATGATGAAAAAATTTTCATCTCAAAATTTTCAGAATTAAACATATCCAAAGTATTTTCATACTATAATGACCAACTTTTTTCATAAAATTTAAGCCTACTAGTTAACACATGATGTTAAGTACATTTTTATGGTCCATAAGAAAATAGATCTCATATTACAATGATCGTATTTTCTTCTAAAGTAATGTTGGAGTTTATAAGGAGGTAGATCTCTTCCTTAATAAATTTTTATGGTACCGTGGTTTACTTTTTTCTCAAAAGAGGATAAAATAGTTACTTGAATAATCGACAAAAAAGTGGGGCCCATAGCATGATTGATAGATTTAGGAGTTTATTATAGATCTTATTGATATTTATGTTCCATTAAATTTTATTGTAGATAAATAGTTTTTAATTATAAATTCAATTTATTTTTTCTAACTGTATGTTGGTGCGCATTCTTCTGTCGAAGTTCAGTATAGACCTATCAGCCATAGCACAAGTGAGATTATATAGCTTTGCTCATTTCTTCATGAACGTAACATTGTCACTTCACATCTTATTCCTTTATTTTGTGACAATTTTTTGGTCGTCCATATTATCTCCAATCTTGTGTTTCATGAATGTACTAAACACATGATGGATAGATTTCAAAAGTTAATATGTTCATTCCAAATTCCTTGAAATTACACTTTCCTAAATAACTTTCGCACTATCATGGCCAACTTTTTCCTTAAAAGAGAGGAATGCAGTAATTTTATTTTATTTTTAACACACGCACGCACACCCCACACACTCACGCTGGTGGAATTTCACCACCTATGGGTACTCGAACCCTTGACCGGGAGTTGAAACTCCTAAGAGTCCACCACCCAGGCAAGAGTAAGGACCCAGGAATGCAATAATTTAAATATTCAATAGAAAAGTGAGGTGTATAGTGTGATGAATGGATATCAGATACATTTCCATAGTTCCTAACTAAATAGTTTTTACATTACTATAACCGTCTTTTTTTCCTCAGAAGTAGATAAAATAATGACTTAAACAGTCATTAATATATGTGAAGATGTTGGGGGTTATGAGATTGTAGATGGATCATTTCTTAAATAACGTTCTATGCAATCACGATAGTTTTTTTCTTTAAATGATTGTAAAGTAACAACTTAAAGAGATAAAAAAGTGAGGCTCACAACGTGATGAATATATTTAAAAAGTTCATTATATATATATATATATATATATATATATATATATATATATATATATATATATATATATATATATATATATATATATATATCAGTAACAACTACGTTCCACACAATTTTGTTACAAAAAAAATAGTTCTTTATTACATAGATTGAGTTAGTTTTTCTTAACAATCTATTATTTGAGGTTCTTCTGCCGAAGTTTAATATATATTCATCAGCCATGACAAAAGTAAAATTCTCGAGCTCCGTTTATTTCTTCATGAACTTGGCATTGATACTTCATATTATATTTGTGATAATCAAGCAATCATTCATATTGTATCTAATTTATTATTTCATCCACGAACGAAATACATTGAAGTAGGTTGTCACTTCATGCGAGATAGTTATTAAATTTATTATTTATATTCTTTTTTTTGTCAAATGAACAACTTATCGAAATTTTTATTAAGGAAGTTGTTGGGTATCATCGTTTTTACATTATATCTACACTGGGCATCCTAACATATTAAGTTCGAGCGAACGTATTAATATATACATGTTTGGCCTACATACTATCGTAAAATTTATACCATATTTACTTATATACTTATCATTATTCTATATTTCTATTCTTTTTTATTAATTATAATGGGGGGAAAATTATTATCCCAAGTTCTCTGAAATTACACCTTCCTAAATAACGTCCGCATTATTATGACCAATTTTTTCCTTACATGAGAGTAAAGTTGCGACTTAAAGAGTAAATATAAAAGTAAAGCGTGACAAATGGATGTCAAGTGTTTTTCCATAGTTCATAACTAAATATCTTTCATAGTACGATAGCCGTATTTTTCCTCACAAAAGGATAAAGTGATAATTTAAAGAGTAAATAATTGAAGAAAAAAGATAAGGTTTATTAGATAGTAAATGGATTACTTAATAAATTTTAAGCTATAGTGGCCAACTTTTTTTTTTCCTTAAAAGAGTTTTCTTTCTAGGTTAAGACACTTTCTCTTTCTTTATCTTTTTTCTTTTTAGATTAAGACATTCAAGGGAGACCTAAGCCTTATTATTGCTCACCCCTTGGAGATATGCTCTATTTATAAGATTATAAGGCTTTCGTATGAAAGTATCAATATAGTACTCAAAACCCCCACGAATTTTATTTTGTCATATACCATCAAAAGTATATAATCCGACATATTTGTACACCCAAATTTACCAAATCCTTCCCATAACAAACTGCGAATACACACAATCAACCGCAAGCACATGTATCGAGTAATGTCGAGGAGGGGAGTCAAACCCTCACTTGTAGGAAGCAAACCTATGGTAATGGTCGCTTGCCCAAACCCTCATTCCTCAACATGTTGAAGTTCAAATAAAAGCACTTACCACAACTTCAGCTGTTATGATGGACAAACTAATTCTAGCAATGTTCTTTTACCATCTCTCACATCAAAGGCAAAACAAACACACTTGTATATTTCTTATCTCAACACCTTCAATATTGTGTTTCCATCTTTAAAGAAAAAACCAACAGACCATATTGTATCTCAATACCACAGTCATTTTGTGTCTACCCAATAGATAGAATTCCAACACTCTTAGCACAAGTAAAAGAAATCATTACTAACTTATTCCTCGCACATCACAACCCTTTTTAGCTCCGCACGCATCTCGAAATCCATTTGCAAAATAATCCTATTATTCTTGAGCTTATCCCTCATCTTGATTGCCCATATCTTATTCTTCTATCTTTCAAAAATTATTTCAAATGCACCAAAGAACTCCTTTATTTTATATGGTACATTTTTACCACTTATACAATGGCTATCATTTTCAATGCTCACAAACTCTTCTCTAATCTCCTTCAAATGGAGCTTGGTTGATTCCCACAAACAAATTCACGATGCAATATGCTAAAATAGATGCAATGGTTCTATTCCATCTATTAGTGGCATCGTATTCTTGGAAGTCTCATCAGCAACTGTTAATTTGTAATAATTTGTTTCCATATAAATCAAAAGATCATAACCACTATTACAAATAGCTCTAAAAGACAACCTTTTGCTCGCCACTCCTTCGTATATGCCCAAGCAAAAGTTCCAGGATGATATAACTTTGATATGGCTAGACATCACTATGCCTATCGCATGAAATGACATGTATTCATACATGTAATCATTTTAGCCGAAAATATCAATCATTCCACCATCCCCACGGAGATTCTTAAGTGAGCAAATGCTTACCCCATAACAACTCTAAGTGAACGATTTTCCAATATTTTGATGAACTATTACAAGAGACAAGGACTGCATGCTTGGCCGGACAGATCTGGCCCTATTGAGATTGGAAGTGACTATAACTCTGATAGCAACCCTCTCACAAGCATCCTCCCTTCTCTAGGTCGCGGAGTGTAGTGGCCCGCTAAAATGAAGTAAGATTATTATAGCAATTATGTGCTTAAGTATTAATTAGTTATGTAATTTGGTTCTATATAATATTATTATTGTATCGGTAGCTATAACACTGTAGCAATTTGTCTTTTGTGTAACATTGTAGCATTAATAGAACACTATAGCGGAAACATAAACTTGTAAAATCCAGATCTTTATCCAATGGTCACTGTAGCAGACATGAAGCGACGAAAAATCCATACTTCGCCATCTAAAAAAGGGGGCACCATCTCATTCTCTAAGCAGAGTAAGTCTTGGCCGAGACTTTACTTCCTTCTCTTGTAATCTTTTTTGTTTGAGTTTCCTTCATTCTCTTGTATTCTTTTTTGTTTTATGTAATCCTTCTCTTGGTATTAGAGAAGGATTGCATAAAACAAAACAAAAACAAAAAAAAAACAAAAAAAAAGAGGTCATCACCATGGGTTTGCTTCCATAAGTGTGGGTTCGACTCCCCTCATCGACATTACTCAATACACGTGGTTGCAGGTGATTGGGTGTATTCGCAAGGATTAGTCTCGCCTTAAAAAGATGCAGAGACACCCTCTGTCATCAAAGAAAAAAAAAAAAAAAAAAAAGAGTAAAATCTAACACAAGCACTAGAGTTAGACCACTAAAGATTTAATAATTAGATGCCCATCAAGTTTAATAAAAAACACTTTAAAGGTGAAATCAAAACATATAATGGTTTAAGATGTTTGAAAAACCTTTGAAAAGATTTGTGAGTATTGGCTATCATTAATAATAATAATAATAATAAAACCTTGGTATGCAATCCAATCAAGAGATCTGTTCACAGTTTAGTCTTGAAAAGACTAGTGGATCCCTTATTGGGGCACTTAAGGTTGATACATCCAACAACACCCAATGTTACCACTAACAAAACTTTAAAATGTGTGTTACGGCCTAAAACACCAGGACCATAACTTCCCTTTACGACTTAGATATAAGGATTGATCAAAGTTAGCATGTAATTAACTCAATCCAATCTAAGCATGATGGCCCCTCAATGAGAATGAGAAGGCTCCATAGGTTTTTTTAATTGCAAATGTCCAATCAAGCCTCGTGCAGATATTTGTAAGCGGATAACACTCATAATCTAGGTGATGATGTTGTTGTCAATAACATGTCCAATGGTGGAGATTAATCAATCCCAACTCACTGTTGGTTCCTGATCACACACCACTAAACTAATCCACTATCACCCAAACAATGAGGAAATGGTTATGGAATTTAAGCAACTCAAGAACAATGATCCCATAACTCTTACCATATATCCTTTTGTCCACTGCATTCTTTTACCACGGACCAACAAGAGACATTCCAAAAGGAACGCATGCACATGCACGCAGTCTGTCTCAGCTCTCTCGTTCTCTCTCCTGAGTGAAAGATCTGATCCAGTGAGCCAACCTTGCAATCGTCCCCTCTGTACCACAAATTGGGGCTTTTGATTTTGGCTTCCGACGGTGAAGATCCCCATGCCCTAAATTGGGGCTTTTGAATTTTATTTTTATTTTTTTGTTTGTCTCCAATGGTGGACAGCGACGTGCCTTAATTGGGGATTTTGATTTTCTAGTCTTGGTAAATCGCCAGATCCTCCAGCTGACGTTGATGGACATCATGATGAAAACTTTGATCTGACTTCCATCAGCGGACACCTTTAGATCCGAAGAGAAAGGATGACAAGGGGCAGGTCTCTATGTCCATGAAATAGACAGCACAGCTTCATCTGTGGTTACATGTGCCAAGAACAAGCTCTACATGCACTTTGTCGACACCAAATACTGAGAGGAACAGGGATCAGGAGACAATGAAGAACAAGCATGAGAGCTTCAAAAACATTGTATCTTTTCAGCCAGCCATTCTATGCGGCTAAACGAAATTGCTGATAGAAGGCCTATATACTTATATCCTTCTGTTTCTAAAGTGGCTATGGGAACTGATGGTAAAAATGCATGTGAAGATTTTGGTTTGTGACCATTTGGGAGGTTTGTTTTCGGGGCACTTCCATCAGTTGATATCCTTCCACAAATTTCTTGAACCTGGAATCATGAAAAAATCATGTTTTTTTTTTCCTCTTTTTAACGAATCTTGGGCTTATTTTTTCTTTTAATTTTTTTTTTAGGGTGATGTTGGTTGCACTATATTTCATGATGTTTTTACACCAAATTAGACTGATTAATCACAAAATACTATGATATTTGCTGCAACCAAACACACCCTTAGAAAACTCTGGAGTGATTGAGAGCCGTCCGCACTTAGGCATGTTTCTTTTATGACCTCAAATCTTCATAAAATGTGGAATAATGGAGTTGAGAGAAAAGATGTAATACAAGTGCAGTGCACAATCATGCAAGCTTCTTTTCTATTTTTAATAGAACAAGACCATTAAATCCCCAATACAAAAGACATTTCAACAAGTTGATTGATACTGATCATGGACAACCTCTCTAGCTTTGAAACATGGCTATAAAAAGAACACCCCTTCCCTCCAACTCAAGAAGAAGAAAAAATGACCCAAGGAATAACAACAAATGGCATATGTTACAAATGATCCCATATGGCACATCCGATTCATACAAATTAGGAAACCTCCCTGAATGAGGATACCTTGTTCCACCAAAAACAGCAGCCGAGAGAAACCCAATCCCCCATCCATTGCCGCAGGTATTGGAGCTATGCCAGGCACATTCCACAAAGAAATTGGTTGGACTTTAACCCACCAAATCAGTGACGGATAATACGAGCCAGAAAAGCTAGAACAACCTGATGTCCTTGTGACGGCCCAACTGAAGTCTTCACAGAAGCTCCTTGTCGTAAAAGGTCATTTGAAGCTGCTTTACATGATTCAGCCAAGCAGCGACATTTTGACCGTCCACCGTTACCCAGTCAACAGCCGTCGCAGCCGGCTGCTCCCACCACTCGTCAACCTGCAGAATTCAGACAAAGAAAGGAGGTAAGGTAAAAGGATGCTTTCACATAAACTGTGAAAAGATGGCTAGGCATAGTACAACTGAAATCCACCAAGCTATAAGAATTTTAATCAGTCACGGTTCCATGTACAAATAAACTTTAAACAATCACTGGATATGGATTGTAGAGGCTTGAACTTGGGATGCCTAGCAGTATCCCATCATAAGAAGGTCCTCATGGGTATGGTTCTATGTTACCCTTTCCATGGGCTGCCAGTCATGCTGATACTTGATTAGTTGTGCTTAAACAAGAAACTGTCTCCTTAGCATATCTAAGCACCAGTAAACTAAACTGTTATGAATTAAAAATGTAGCTACAACTACCATGAGAACATGTAACGCTGATGGCAGCTAAAACCATAAATTGCTGAAACAAGAAGATTTTCTTGCCACTCTAAAATGTGTTCTTAAGATATCATGCCATGCCACAAATGGTAATGAACTATGCCATGAACCGTTTGTTGGAGAAATATCAATACATTCTTTTTGTTGGTTGATTGCAAAACATTTTACTAGAAAGTCATCATAATCCTAATTGGGGTCAGCAAAAGAAAGAATTATCTATATTTCCTTTTATAATTCTTCAGCTGCCGAAGAAATTCAAAGTCTGTGGCAACTGATTCTTTGACAAATCCTATCCTTCTAATTGAGCCAACAATAGAAGAAGAGGGGGAAAAATCATGCGCCTGAGGGCCCATTTCGATTACATAAAAATAAAAAGTAAAAAGCAGTTGGACCCATTTATGCCCAAAAGACTGTATAACAAGACAGGTGGCAGGCTCTAGCACTGCTTTGCATGACGAAGGACAACCACTGATATAAGAATGAGCAAAAATGGCCAAAGATCATTTTTGGCCAACTTCTGGGTCATGAAATTTGGAGGGGTCCAATGCACTAGATGAACTTGCCGGATCAAGATATTCAATAACAGTAGTGGTCGTTACTGTTACGATAAGGGGCCGTAACAGCCTTTACGGCTAAATTTTCAGTTTTAAAAATAAATAAATAAATAAAAACTGTAACAGCCATGTAATGACCATTACAGGCCATTTTTTTTCCGTAACTGTTATGGTCCCATAATGCATAACAGAACCCACTGTTACTGTTACGGTCTGTAACCATTTTTTGATACCATGTGTTGGATGGTTGGCATGTGTGCCACATTAGCACTGTGCAAAACCAACAAGTTTGTTGCCATTGTATGTTTTTGTGCCCCAAGAAAGGAGAAATCCCTTTTTTTCAGGTGTAGTAGCTCGTGACTGGCCAATTTGCTGATGACAGTTGTCACAATTGCCACTGTAGTACAGTTTTAAAAAAATAAAAAATAAAATAAAATAATTGTCAATGTAAATGTGCAGTAGCATTTTTTTTATTGCCCCTGAAAATTGAAACAATGCATTGAACTTAATTTTTAATGACATCCAAAGAGGACCTAAGGCTCTCACATAGCTTTTATTGCTTTTGTGTCCAACCTTTCGCCAGAGTGCACCAAGGGAGAGAGTTTCTAGCAATGAGGAAATATCAGCCCTCAGGGAACTTTTCCCATCATATTTACACTGCAAACCTAGATATCTTTATATGACCAAAGAAACAATTTTACATATCCTCAACTACTAACGCATTAGTTGTCCAAAGAGCACTGCAAGGACAGCAAGGACAATGTTGTCAACAAATTGGCAGAAAGCAAGCTACTAAACCTGGATAAAGGGTACTTCTCTCATTTTTCAGGTGTAAAAAGCAAGCTAGGATGTGGTAATCTTGTGGGTGCTGCAAGTGCTAATGTGGCACACATGGCAATATCCAAACTGTTCATCCGGTACGTTCAATCCTCCAAATCTCATGACCTAAAAGTTGACCAAATATTATCTTCTGCTGGGCCATTCATGCCAACTTCCAGCAAAAAATATAATGTCCACCCATCATCTGGCAAAATGGTCGCAAGACCATTCTGCCAGCTCTTACCGTACCAGCTTTTGGGCAGAATTGAGTCCGACTAATCTTCTAGTGTCATAGAACGGGTCCCAAGACTATTTATCAATAATTACCCTACTTTTATGATGCTTTCTTTCAATTGACAGAAGAAGCAAAGAGGGAGTGCACAGAGGTTCTCAAAGAGCATCATAAAGAAAAATAAAAAATAAAAGAAGAAATGAGGTGTAATTACCCTACCTTTATGATGCTTTCTTTCAATTGACAGAAGAAGCAAAGAGAGTGTGCACAGAGGTTCTCAAAGAGAATCATAAAGAAAAATAAAAAATAAAAATAGAAGAAATGAGGTTTCCCATGACATAGGGAAAGGGGAATCAACCTATTGTTCCAAGTCTGGTGGCATGGGGGGCGATGATATATATGAGGTTGGTAGTGCTTCTAGTTCTCATCCCGGCACGCAAATAACTCAACCGTCAGTAAGAGCAAGGGTGGGTCTTATGGACTAATTTGTTAATAGTGAACAACGACAAGCAAGATTAAATTCAAAGTGGAAGAACAGAGAAAAGAAGTTTGTAGGGTGATTCAGAGTTTTTTAATAAGGGAATGCTTTGTCATTCAACCTGTGCAGTAGGCCAGTAGGCCAGTAGCCCATATTTTCCAGCTATGTGTGAGGCTATTGAAAAGTTTGGACCGAGTTTTAAGCCACTACCAATGCATGAGATGAGAATGTAGATATTTAAGGAGGAAGTTAATAATGTTAACAATTTAATTAAAGCGTATAAGGAATCTTGGAAAGCACATGGGGGCAAATTTATGTCAAATGATTGGACATACGGGAAAAGTATAAGCATAATCAACTTAATAAATAGCCCAGCTGGAACATTGTTTTACTAGTACATCGAATGCTTCGGATTCTAGAAAGGAAGAAAATTTGTTGTTTTAGTATCTCTTTTCTTTTCTTTTGGAAAGGTTTGTTGTTTAAGTATCTTGATGATATTGCAGAAGAAATTGCGGAAGAAAACGCGATTCGGGTATTATAGATAACCATCCAAGCAATATTAGTTCCAGGTAAAAGTTGGCAGAGAAGAGAAAATTGCAATATTGGACTCCATGCGTTGCCCATCGCATAGAGTTGATGTTGGAAGATATTGGAAAGATGAAGATGTACTCCGAGACACTTGAAAAGGCAAGAGAAATTACCAGGTTCATTAGGCATGGGATTGTTCTTAGCATAATGAGAAGCTTCACAAAAAAGATTGAGCTTTATATGATCGGCAGTGACACACTTTGCAACTGCATACCTCACTCTTTTAAGTTTTTATAAGTAAAAAAACAACATTTTCAAGCCATGTTTGCAACAAACAAGTGGTTGTCTTGTTCTTAGACTAAAAAGTCAGGAGAGGAAGTGCAGGCCATCAAAATGTTTGATTCGAAGTTTTGGCCACAAGTTGTCTACTACGTTAAGAGCACCGTACCATTTTTTAAAAGAAGTGGATTTGAATGAGAGGCTTGCAATGGACTTTATTTATGAACTATGGACTTTGCAAAGGAGAAGATTGCATCTAATTGCAATCATGTAAAAAGAAAAAGGAAAGAAATATGTGCCAATTTGGAAGAAGATGGGTGAAAGATGGACTCCATAGCTTCATCGCCCTTTACATGCAGCCGGGTATTATTTAAATCCTCAATTACATTATTCAGACAAGTTCTCTACACACCCCGAGATAAAAGAGGGTTGTTAGAATGCATGGTTAGGATGATCCCTGACAAGAAAGATCGCATTAATGTCAATATCCAATTAGACCAAGTGATTTTATATTTGCAAATTTGCATTCTTATGTATAATATATTTGTACAATTGATGAGAGCCTTTGATTAATTTTTAATTAATTTGTACAGATGATTGGTGGGCACACAGATAGAAAACCACAGTTTATGAGATTTGCAATTCGATTTTTAAGTCTCACATGTTGTGCTTCTGGCTTCAAGGGAAACTGGAATACTTTTTAAAAGCAAGCATTATTTTTTACTTTGATATTCTATATTAGCCTTTTTGTAGATTAGCAAGTTTTTTACATGAATCATTATATGGTAAGTCCATACAAAGAAGAGAAATAAACTAAAGCAACAAAGTTAAATTTTCTGGTGTAAGTAACCAACAATATGAAGTTACAAGAAAGAAATATGAAAATAAGAGCTAAAGAAAACTCTACATTAGTTGACCATATTGCATCTGATGATAATTGAGAAAGCAGTGCTCTTCCCAATGATACATATTAGCTCGAGGAAAGGGAGCATTTGATGTTAGTGTGGTTGCCACAATTCTAGAGTTTGATGATCCAACTAGTAGAAGTGCACTATCAGCTAGTGGTTCTAATCCTACCCCTCTCCTCCAATTCCTCCAATAAAAGAAAGTCTACTAGTCATTTAAGTGAGTACTTCTAGTTCTAGCTTCCAAGTTTTTTGTCTTTTTGAAGAGAGAGAACTGAAATTTTATTAGAAGACCCGTCAAAGAGCGAGAGAATTAAAAAAAAAAAAAACCCAACACTAGTGCTCAAAAAGGAAAAAAAAAAAAGTTAGCTACCTTTTGCTACATTTACATAAGCAACCCAACCCAAGACAAGACCTTTTACTTTACTAATCACCCCGTCCACGGAAGCCCTCTCATTTCGAAAGCACTGATCATTTCGCTCCCTCCAAATAACCTAGAATAAGGCCATGATAACAAGTCTCCAAATAACTTTTCCAGATTTCCCAATTCCACCCCCGTGCCAAGCCCACAAAAAAGGTCTTCAACTGTCTTCGGCATCACTCAATCCGTATGAAAGGATACAAGAAAAAACTCCCACAACTTGCAGGCAAAAGATCAATGGATAAATAGGTAGTCAATCGTTTCAACATTCTCCATACACATCAGACAAATATTATGAAGGATTAAAGATCTCCTTTGAAGATTATCAATAGTAAGAACTCTTTTTCTTCCAACCAAACAAAAACCATATCTCGATGGGGGCTCCATAGAACCAATGATGGAACGGATGAGGACCCAAAATGCAAGGTGACTCAATTAACAAGCTAGAGAATAAACAAACAAAGAATTTTCCCGAACGGAGAGTGATCCAAATCAACAAATCCTCTTCTTGAGATGGAGCTACAATCTTAAGACAATTCCGAAGGGTAGCAAACTTCGCAATCTCCTCATTTGCCAAATTCCTATGATGAGGACCCCAAACAACGGAACCGTTGCAAATAGAATAACAATGGGCAATAGAGACAAACCGATCTAGAGCAAGACAAGCCATTCTTGGGAAGAGACCTTAAAGCGCCCAATCGTCACACCAAACATCCACCCAAAGGCAGATACAGTGCCCATTTCCAAGTGAGAAGTCAAACCCTCTGCGAAACATATGCTCCGTCGGCGCAATTGCTTTCCAAATACTAGAGGCTCGATATAGAGATGAACTCTTGCTTCCAAGAAGTTCTACATGTCTTAGGGGATGATTTATTGGCTATGTACTAAGGGAGAGAGATGAGGGCGCGATTGTTCATGAGGCGAGTGATGTTGATGATGAAAGGCTTGGTGGCAGAATGGATGATGGTGAAGACGATGATCTACGAGAAGAGGAATATGACCTCTAGAGCTAAAAGTTCAGACACTAGAGGATTTATCATTTATGGTATGGTTTCATGGTTTATAACCTTATTAGATTTGTACTAGTGACTTGTGAGGTTTTATAATCTCTTTTGTTGATGACCAATTAGGAACTAGAGACAATGTTTTTATTGTTATGTTGGTGTTTGATACACTTCATTTAGATATTAACTAAGGTAATTTTCTTGGAAACTTGTTGTGGTAATTGATTTGACTTGCACATAAATGGGTTAGCTTTTGATCACTTGTTTTGGACATGCTTTTACTTGAAAAATGAAATATTTTTTCCTAGCCCTTTTTTTCTTTTTCCTTTTTCTATTTTTGTACTTATTTTTACTATATATCATATTTTTCTATTATTTTAACTAAAAAATAGAATCATGGTATAACTTGCGCCACATGCTATAGAAGTTTGAATGCTACATTAATATTATACACTATACTCTATTTCAAACAGTGGGGAAAAGAAGGACAAATGACAGTCCCCCAAGCTAGACCAGCAAAAGACTCATTCAAAGCCCAGTGCGAAATACATTCAGCTCTTACCGCAAACATGAAAAAATCTTAATGCTCACAAGTCACAAAGGCTCTTAGGAGTAGAGATGATGTTCAGCGCATGTGACTGTGATGATCAGGCAAAACCAAGGATGCTTGCAACTGGCTAAATGACTACTATGAACAAAAAATGATCCATCAATTTGATGGCCGACTTGGAGGAACAATTGAGGATACTTTTAGCAATGAAAGAGTGATGATAAATGCTGTTAAGTCATAACTGAAGATGTATACCACGATATAAGAAATCACATAGCACATGTCCTTAATTATCCCTAATTATCAAGACAGCAAGGATAGAACCAACTGCAAGTGAACTAATAATGTATATTTAAGATTCATTCACAGCAGTAACTCACCAAGCCTCTAACTCGTTTGCAGTCTTCCAAGCATCTTTGAGCATTCAAAACTGCACTTCTAAGCTCGGGCAACCATTTTTCTGTAACTATCTTTTCTTGTTCAGCAGCCAACTTCAAACAGTAACTAGTAGTCCTGCAAGATACAATGATTGAAACTAGATTTATTTCCACGTCTGCCAATCTACACAAACGAGAAGCAAATAATGATGGCAAAAACTAAAACGTATGCAACTGATCCAAGCAGATATGGAGCACAATAAATATATAGAAGGAATTACAAAATGATAGATTCCAGAAAAATTGATTCCAAAACTATACACCCTACGGATCTCCTCTCAACTAACTGTATGAACAGATATTCCTTTGGCTTTCATGAACAGCTATGAAGATCACAGCTCTAGCAGATGAGGAAAATTCTTTGGGCTAATATGCACATTTTTGTACTGTTACACTTGCTAAATAAATTGATATGGTCATCTTCCCTTCACAAGAAAATGAAAAAGGATATACCACTTACCTCTCATAATCTTGCTGCATGCGATATGCATGGTTCAATAATGCATGACCACTTTCAACAAGATCCTGCCGACTATGAACCAGATTGATTGCCTTCGACAAGTCCTCCAACACACTAACCTCAGAACCCCGAAGCTTCAAACAGAATTCCAGAGATTCTAACACCGATGCTAGCCCAGCATCTGAACCTTCCAAACCTAAAGGCATGGTAACTATTTATCAGTACTAAACAACAAATAATGAATGGAAAAGCAAATATAAGTAACCGAATTATCCAAATATTCAAAAATAAATAAAACTTAAAGATCTAGAACTCCTGAACCAAAATGAAAGATCATAAATACTACCAAAAGTATTTATGCCAAAGCAACATCATTTCAAATTTAGTTCAGATGAGAATACATAAAAATCCAGGCAGATCTTAGTTCCAATAAAAGACCCCGAAAATATTAAATTAATTGAATTCAGATAATCTCTAAAGGGGGCATTTGGGAACATGGAAAACCATGGAAATAAACCAGTTCCTGTGGAAAACTTACTTTTCCTCTGTTTGAGGAAAAGAAAAGGAATGTTGGAAACCAATTTCCATTTCCCAGCTTTCCTCAAAAACTGGAGAGATTCATATCTCTCAAAAAGGATGTTAATTGATTTCTGAAGCAGAGAAGACACGAGGTGATCGTATGTGGAATCCACGTAGGACTGGCATCCAAAACAAACAACAGAGGGAAAATAGGAATCCATAGTTTTCCATTCCAGTGGATTCCAGGCTACTTCTCCATATCCACATTTTGGTGACCAAAATTTCATGGGTAAACCACTTCCCGAGGACAAGTTTTTCATTGCCATGGATCTTCACACAGCCACCGTCAAAGGCTGTAATAAACAAGAATTTTCTGATGGAATGAGCAATTCATATGGTGGTAAAACACATTTGATAGATAACATGCCGATAGCATAAGCAAGCTGCAAGGGGATGTGAAAACTTTAGTTGCTTCACACAAGAAATACTTCAACAGATATACTCGAAATCAGTACCTGGAGTGTCTTCAGAGACAGGATGGTGCAACAGAACAAGTCCCAGATTTAAAGAATCATATCTTAACTGATACATACAGATCAAAGAAAACGGTAGGCTGATGGAGGAAATGTACAGTGGTACCTATTTATAAGAATAAAGGAGATACAGAGCTGCAAGAACTATTGTGAGATTGAACTTAAGAGCCATGCTATGAAACCTTGGGAGAGTGATTGAGCAAAGTGTAAGGCATGGGACGAATATATCAGATGATCGGTTTGGTTTCATGCCAGAAGGGTCAACCAGTGAAGCTATTTTCCTACTTAGATGATGATGGAAAAATATAGGGAGAGGAATTATCTCCACATTGTCTTTATTAAGTTAGAGAAAGCATAAGATAGGGTCCCTAGAAAGGTGGATGTTGTAAAAGAAAAGAGTTTTAAGAGGGTATATTAACCTGATTAACAATATAAGTGCAGAAGCAATCACAAATACGAGGACCACTACTGAAGAGACTAAGTGACTTCCCACCATAGGCTTGCACCAAGAGTCAGCATGGAGCACATACCCTTTTGCATTGATTATAGATGAGTTAACTACGCATTTGCAGGAAGAAATCTCATTGTGTGGTGTTTGCAAATGACATAGTTTTGATTGACAACCCAAGGGAGGGAGCACACAAGTTTTGATTGGCATGACGGGGGAGGGAGTACGTACAGAGCTAGATTTATGGAGGAATGTTTTAAAATCTTAAGGATTTAAAATTAGTTGGACTAAGACAAAGTATATGGAGTGCAGTTTTAGTAACAGCAGGGGTGGAAACAAGGAATTAGTTAAGATTGCTGACCAAGACGTATCCCAAAATGACCATTTTTGCTGTCTTGGGTCAATAATCCATGAGAATGGAGAGATTGAGAAGGATGTTGCCCATAGAATTCACGGTGGGGTAGAAGAAATGGAAATGTGCCTCTAGAGTTTTATGTGATCGCCGTGCAGCAATTAAGCTGACAGGCAAAGTTTATAAGATGGCCATAAGACCAGCTATACTTTATGGGATAGAATGTTAGGCAGTTTATGATGCAGGACAATTAACCACTTGCTCTAAAAGTTGGAACTGTTAGAGCATGGCAAATCAATCCCTTTATCTCATAGCCCATGCCCCACATTTCATGGGTTAGAACCTCGGTCGAACCCCCCTTATGGGCCCCAAATTACATGGGTACCGCCTCACACAAGCCACCCACCTCACACAAGCTACCCGCCTCGCACGGGCCACCCACCCGGGTAATGCAAAGGCATTTTCACACCGGGCTCAAGTGGGGTTGCCTATGGGATGCAGGGGTACACTCAGGATGGGTGGGACCCAAGGGAGAGGTCTCGTGTTCGAGACTCCTCACCAAGGGTGATTAATGCACATTTCACACCGGGCTCGAGTGAGATAGCCTGTGGGATGCAGGGACACACTCGGGGTAGGCGACCCATGTGAGGCAGTACCTATGTGATTTAGGGCCCACAATGGGAGTTCGGCCAAGGTCCTAACCCATGAGATGTGGGGCCTGGGCTATGAGATAAAGGAATTAATTCGCCATACTGTAACAATTCGAGCTTTTAGAGCAAGTGGTTAATTGTCTTGCATCATAAATTGCCTGCTTCACACGAGCCACCCACCTCACACAGGCCACCCACCCCGAGTGTGCCCTTGAATCGCACAGGCAACCTCACTTGAGTCCGGTGTGAAAATGTCCCTGCATTACTTAAGGAACAAAATGTTCATAGGATGAGGGTAGCTGAAATGAGGATGTTGATATGGATGAGTGGTAAGATGAGGAAGAATGGAATTAGAAATGAATATATTCAATGGAACTTAGGAGCGAGTGAGTGACACCAATGGGTAATAAGATGAGGGAAAGTAGATTTAAATGGCTTGATCATGTAATAAAGACCGACAACTGCGCCAGTTGGGACTGAGTTGGTACAAGTTGAAGGCTCTAAAGGGGTAAGGGGAAGACCCAAAAGGACATGGGTGGAGGTCATAGGAAAAGACTTGATGAGCTGTGGTCTAACTGAAGTTATTATGGCCCCTGATAGAGTGGAATGGCAGAACAAGATTCATGTAGCTGAGCCCAATTAGTTGGGCCATGGCTTAGATGATGATGATCTTAACTGATACATCATGTCAAGGATGACACAACACATGAAACACCAAAAAGTTGTTCAGGAAAAAGAGAGACATATTGATAACTTGTATCCAACACAGATAAAATCCTGCACACAGACTCGTTTTGTGTTCTTACTTCTGAATAAACAAAAGCGACAAGTATATCAGTGTTAATAGACACAGGTTCAGTTAAAGAAATCGAGATATTGAAAATTTAGCAGTTTGAAACTCAGGTAAAGGAAGCACGGCAAGATGTATTCAGCAGAAGTGCTGCAGCAACACTAAACCTTATTCATGATCAAAATTGTATGAGTCATAAGATTCCAAATCAAGATATGCAACATAAGTAGCAGATCTGTGCAAAAGCAGAGTTCAGGACTAAGATGCAGACACTCACCATCATGATATTGAAGGGCAGCAGAAACGCGACATATAGATGGAATTGATGATGGATCTCTAGCACCAGCTCTCGCAGTCAATAAAGCAGCATTCTTTTCCGCAGCTGCAATTGCTTCCGGTCCTGTAAATCCATTAGCACCCATGGACTCCAAGAGAGCCTGCACAAAAGCAAAGAACTAATAAGTTCTTTAAAGCCACGTGTATAAGCTGCCACATCATGTGTATAAGAGACCAACACTTTTAACTGCATAAAATGTGCTATTTGCATCCAATTGGTAAAATACCACATTAGATCCATGTTTGGTATCAACCGTAGAACGCCAATCAGTACACATGCAGATGAACTGTCCAATCAGTGGACCACCTCTTTGATGAACCATAGGCCATAGCTTGTGATTGCACATGGTGATGAACCATTCAATCAACCATAGACCATAGATGGGTGCACGTGGTGATGAACCATCTAATCAGTGGGCAACCTCTTGGACGAACCACAGGCCATGCCCCGATATTCATGGCAACTAAAAGTTCAGAACTATCACGTCCATGACCATTTTCTGGACAGACCAAAAAAAGATTTGAGCAAGTCCAGGTAAATGAAAGTACACCGGATGGCTTAAAAAAACCATTTACTGCAGACTTTTCAGCATTGACTAATCATGAGGCAGCATATCTATTGGTCAATCCAGATTGATTGATGTAATGCCAATCTTATGAGTTATGTTGTAGGGTGGGCATCCAATGTGCGCTTGATCCATCCTTTGTTTTTCCCAATACCATGAAATGATAAAGGAAATATGAAGAGCATTAGGAATATTACTATCCAACATCAAGAAGGCACTGCAAAGGTACATGATGAATTCTTGTAATCCACAACATATTCTGGCATATAGTCAAAGATAACATAGCAATAACATGAGTTGTCCTGTTAACAACCTGTGGAGTTGATGGCAACATGTAAAGCCTATTATCTGGACTTCGAGAGAAAGCAGACAGCTCTTTCTCTATGAGATCCTTTGCATTGGTTGACATGTCCACAACGACCACACATGCTGGGATTATCGTGCTTGATGCATATTCTCGTGCAGCTAATGGCTGCTGATCCCAGAATGCAGATGCATCCTGCAGGTCAAGTGATATGAAGAAAAGGAATTTGTTATGAGAGTCAAGCAAGCCATCTGTACCAAGAAACTGTGAGATACCAACACTTGAAACAAACTAACAAAACAACAAATTCAGGGAAATTTCTAGGTCAGAGGAAAGGTGAATCGAATTCAGTACTGTGTAGGGGATTTTTTTCCCCTCTCGTGATGGAATCTCTTCATTTTCATTTAGGCCCATTTCAATTGATGGAAACCAAAACGTGGATATGGAAAACCAAATGTCACATCAAAGGAAAGAGAAATGAATGGAAAAGACTGGCATTAACCTGTTTGTTTTAGCACGATTGATTTCCATGGAAATGTAAAAGGTTCAATGGTCAAAAAAGGTGAGAGCTCTCTTGTAAACTACTAAACGTGGAAATCTAGATTTAACAGGTTTTAAAGCAGAACTGGAAATCGCTGTTTTTTGAGGAAAACTGTGGAAATGGAAATCAATTGCCACCCAAAGTTATTTTCACGACCAGTGGAAAACATCACATCTGTGGAAATCAATTTCATTTCCATGGTTCAAAAGGATTCCAACATTCCAAACAGCACTTCACAAATTGTGTTAGAGTGCGTTTTGTTGAACCGAATTAGACTAATTAATCATGAAATATCATGATATTTGGTGCAACCAAAAACACTCTTAATCATTTTTATTTTATTTTTTAAAATCTCAATTAGGGATCATTAAGATTGGGGGTATTTGGATGCCCTGAATAGTTCAATTACCAGGTATTGCAATGCCTGCTTACCGTAATTGCTGGCAATTACAATTTCTTTGTTTGGGCAGCCTTCTGTAGTAGGCATTGCAATTCCCAGAAACTAAAATGCTTGAGTTGGTTGGATTACAAGTTGGGATTCACTTGTGGTTTACTATTTACTTATTTAAGAAGAGTCCAAATTCAATGAACAAGCAATGTTGTCATTATCATACAATTTATGATTATCGTATCACACTGTACATGATTTGAATCATATGGTCACATAGTAAATCAGAACAAATCGTATATGAATCGTGTGAATAGTACAATTCAAATCATGAATCATACTCTTCTTATGAATCGTACAATTCAATGCAAGTGCGCAAGGCATCAAAAATCAGGGAAAAAATAAACAATGCAAAAAAAAAAATCCCTCATTTTGTTTATAGAATCTATTTAGGATGCACTTAGGTTAAATATTAGTTCCACCTTTTGAAAAAAAAAGTTTAAAAAAAAAATGGAGTTTTTTCCTATTCAAAAACCAAGATAGAAGAATCCAAATATCTTTCTCATCTGTAATTGGATTCAAACGGCATATGTTTCCACATTTCCTATATAAAGGAGGGGACATATAAAAGAAATATAAAAATTTGAGGAAATGTTTATGTTTTTATTTATTTGATTTTTTTAAGGTCTTTTTATGGAACTCTTGTATTCTTTCTCCTCTTTTTTTGTGTTTTCTAGGCATACTTTTGGGTCTCTAGGGTTTGATTTAGGTTTGATTGGTATCCAAGATGGTAAAGGGCAAGGGAAAGGATGCAGATATCACATGGACACATTGTTCTAAAGTGAGTGAAGATAACAACCTTCACTTACGACCAGTGTTCCAAGTATCAATACCATTACATGTATCGATGACTGGGGACACATAAACATGGATCAGTATCATAGATATTATCAAAGATACTCGGAAAAATATTGTTGTCTAAGGAAAACATTGTGGAAACATTGGGAAAATGTGAAAACCCCAAAAGAAGATTATAAACTTCTCCTACATTCTTCCTCCTCATATTGGTGTGGTAATGTCGAACCGCCTCTACAATTGTCTTGTTAAGTGGGGCATCGAAAAGAAATTCCCTTCAATAACTTTAGATAATGCATCTTCCTCTACAATTGTCTTGTTAAGTGGGGCATCGAAAAGAAATTCCCTTCAATAACTTTAGATAATGCATCTTCCAATGACACTTTGGTTTCTTTCTTATGTAGTCAATTCAAGGCAGCCAGAAATTTATTCTTCGAGGGTAAAATATTCCAAGTCAAATGTTGTTCCCACACACTAAACTTGATAATACAAGAAGGGCTAAAAGCAATTTACTCCAACAGCGCCAATATACAAGATAGTGTCAAATATATAAGGGGATCACCTTCAAGACTGAGTATGTGGAATGATATAATTCAACGTTTGGATTTGAAATCTAAAAAACAATTTATGCTAGATGTTTGCACACATTGGAATTCAACTTATGATATATTAGATACTGTTTTAGAATTTAAAGTTGCATTCCCTGAACTTGCAGCGCATACACATACGTGCCTAGTGATGAAGATTAAACAAAAGATGAATAGGTTAGCAAGTTTTTCAAAGTTTTTTACGATTACACGAAGATTTTTTCTGGAAATAAGTATCCTATAGAAAATCAATTTCTTCTATAAATTACTTTCATTATGGATGCTCTAAAAAAGTGTGCTAATAAATTTTTTACAAGTGATGGCTCTAGTAATGCAAATGAAATTCGATGAGTATTGGGCTAACTGTCATTTATTAATGATCATTGCAGTTATTATGAATTTACGATACAGGATGGCAATGGTTAGGTACGTTTTTAGGTCGTGATGCAGTTAAGAGTTGTTCACTTCATAAATCGGTACTTTCGCTGCAACATCTAGCACAGTAGTTACTCCTCAATCTGAGTGTAGTACTTCTACTGGAAGAAAGTGACTTTTTATACGAAGAAGAAATAGATACGCGGAAAACTGAATCAAAAGTGGAGAAGTATCTAAAGGTGTCAGTCATAAGGTTATAAGAAGAAGATTTTGTTATTTTACAGTGGTGGAAGTAGAGAGCTCATGAATATCTTGGATTTTCAGTGATGGCACGAGACATATTGTCAATTACAATTTCGACTATGCCATCAGAATCAACTTTTAGCATGGGGAGTAGGGTCGTGAGCAAGTATCGAAGCTGACTCGCCTCGAAAACAATTGAAGCATTAATGTGTACATAAGATTGATTGCATTCAGTTTAGGACAGTAGAGTTTCGATGTCGAGGAGGATGAGGACGAGAATGAAAGTCATGACGAGAATACATCTTGAAAGTAAAATTTTTCTTGTTAAAAAATTAGTAATAAAAAGTCTTTCAAAGCTCACTTCATTTTACAAGAATATAGGTACAACGTATAGATCATATCACAAAGAAGCCTTGAAGAAGCTATTTATGAGACATTTTTTGGACTTGATGTTGTGGCAAGTGGAACTTTTGGGACTTAATTTTGTGGAATTTTAATTTCTATTTTGTAGCAAAAAATATAATAAATTGAGGTGGAAGCAGGCTCGCCTCGACTCGAGGTAAAGCTTGCCTCAACTCGATCCAATAGCTTACCTTAAGCTCGCCTCGAATGGTTTGGCAAGGAAGGCAAGCTCCAATGGTAAGCTCGAGCTCGAGGAGAGCATGGAGGAGTCAAGGCAAGCTTGGCCCACCTCGACTTGACTCGGCTCGATGTACAGCCCTACCTATAAGAAAATCACCCGTTTGAACAAATCCTAATCTTCCAATCAATGCCTAAAAAATTTGAGGGTTCTTAACGATCATGCTACAAATGTTTCAATCATTGCTCTAAGGCATCCATCATGTGGGTCCCACCCTTGATTGTCCATCCCTATCAAAAAATCACTTTGGTTGGATGACCATGAACTCCAATAAATGCCTAGGAAAATGCATGATCCATACTAATCATATTATAACTAGAATCATTGATCTACACCATTCATCATGAGGGTTTCACCCTTAATTGCCCACCCCTCTCAAAAAATCACTCTAGTTGAATGATCCTAATCTACCTATCAATGCCTAGGGAAATTGGCAGTCCATATTGATCATAATACAATTGTTTCTAATTAATGACCTATGAAATCCATGATGGGAGTCCCATCCCATTATTGCCCATCCCTCCCAAAAAATCACTTCAGTTGGATGATCACAACCTTCAATCATTGCCTAGGAAAATGAACAGTCCATATTGATCATACTACAAGCTGTCCAATCGATGATCATAATACAATTGTTTCTAATTAATGACCTATGAAATCCATGATGGGAGTCCCATCCCATTATTGCCCATCCCTCCCAAAAAATCACTTCAGTTGGATGATCACAACCTTCAATCATTGCCTAGGAAAATGAACAGTCCATATTGATCATACTACAAGCTGTCCAATCGATGATCTAGTCTATCCATCATGTGGTTCCCAACCTTGACTGCCCAGCACTGTGAGAACAACATTTTGGTTGAATGATCTTAGTCTTCCAATCAATGCATAGGAAGTTAATGGTCCTTATTGATCGTAATGTTTCAATCACTGATCTATGACATCCATCATGTGCCCCCCCCCCCCCCAAAAAAAATAAAAATAAAAATAAAAATAAAAATAAAAAATTCACTTTGGTTGAATGATACCAACCTCTAACCTCCAATCAATGCCTAAGACAATGAATGTGTTCACACCCCAAGTATAGGGTTGCGATGTAGTAATAATCTTGGTAAGACCAAGGTCAAATCCACAAGAACTAAACCTTGTACGTATTCTGAAAGTAAATAGAACTAAAACTAGACGAGGATGTAATCTAAATCAAGAAAATTAAGAGAATAGTTGTGAATGATTAAACTAAAAACTAAAAAATTTAAAGGTGGTAACTAGGGATTCCAAGGATCCACTTGTAGAGAACAAGGAAATCTATGCTTGATTCATAAACCCAACCAGATTTGGAGTCCCATCTTCATCTAGTTGGAAGATATTTCATTAAAAACTAGTTGGAAGATATTTCATTAAAAACCAATCTGAACTAACTTTGATCCAGTTTTCAAGAGATGAGATGTATGAGAATTAGAATTGATTTCATCACAAAACCATGCCCATAAAACAAAGCAAACAACAGAACTTAACCAATCCACATCCAATCTAAGGATGTATGAATGTTAGGAAGGATTCCATCATCTAATCATGCCCAGGAGATGATGGTAAACAACAGGGTTCCCAAATTCACAAACCCTATAATGCTAAGAACATGCTCAAAGCTATCGGAGATCCATTGTAATTTAAGTCACAACAAACTATTAAAAGCTAAAAGCATTTCTTAATATCAAACAATAATCAAAAGAAAGTTCAACTAAAGTATGAATTAAAGCATAGAAAACCATCCATCACACTACAAGCTTCACCTCTTAGCCCTAGCTAAGAGGTTTAGCCAACCATAGAATGATTAGCTAAAAATCTTAAGAAAATATTTAAAAAATAAAAATAAAGAAGAAAAGGAAGAAAAACTCGTCATGATTAAGCCGGCCCATCTTCTCACGTTCATGCCTTCACGGCTGCCCTAGATGGCCCTCCCACATTCTCTTTTCTCCCTTTTATAAACAAAAGGAGGCTAGGTCGATGGATGGAGGTTGGCGTGCACAGCACCTTCTCGCATGCAAAGGAAAAACACAACTAGTTGCGTTTGAATTCAATTTTTGGGATGGTTGGTGTCCAAGACTTGATTTTTTCTTCATGGCTAGGGTTGTGGCCAACCTCTGAAGATTTTGGACAGTTTGGATCACGGATCCGACCACAAACGGTAGCCCACAACACCCTATAACGTCCAAAAAAACCGAATATGGGTACGATGTGAAATTTCCTGCGCTGAGATGCTCGGTGGGCCCCACAGTGATGTTTTCGACGAAATCCACCCCGTTCATTGGATTCCTGGAGAAATTTCAGTCGGAAATGAGTGATTTTAGTTGAGTTTTGGTGCGTTCCACTGTATCAAACCAACTCACAGTTCATCTTGCATTTTTCGACAATCCACGTGTGTACGTTTGCATGGGTCCAAAAACTCACCTTGGCGAGGGTCACCCCCCCTCTGGATACAATGGACGGTCCAGATCATCCGAATGGATGATGGGTGGGGCCCACAATCGAAACCCATCCGGCCAGCATCTGTCCGCTAGACGCTGGCTGCGTGAGAGAGAGAGGGCGCGGGTCAACTGCAGTTTGACCAAGTGTGGCGTCTGATGCGCATCCGGTCGTGTACACGGTATGCACATGCATCGCTTGTGTGGGTCCCACAGTGATGTACATGTAAAATCCGCTCCATCCATTTGATGTGTCACTTGTTTAAAGGAGTTGAGACCAAAATTGAAGCATATCCAGATATCAAGTGGGCCCCAGATTGCTGATTTATGGGTTGATCTGTCCGTTGGGCCACTTCCACAAGGATCCAATGGCTGAAATTTGACGTGTACAGTTAACTTATAATCCTTAGGCCATATATAAAATTTTGAGCTCAACGGACAGTGGAAACCCTGTGATCTTGCATTCTGGTTGATTTTTAGGTCCGTTTAACGTGAGTGGCATGATTTTCTCAAATATTTGGCATGTAAATTCTTCGATCTCGGTCCCCTGGGGTCCGTTCCTTGCCTTGGTGATTTATGAACGTTAAATCCATGTTTTTAGTACCCTTTTTCAATCTAGGCTCCTAAATACACTTTGCAACACAAACACGATTAAAATAGGCCGTTAAACAGTATCATGTTCGTAAAATCAGATAATAACTGGGGTCTAATATGCAATATCTGACCCTCAACAGAATGGTCCTTTCAAATCATACTAAAAATGGTCCATATCATTGACCTAGACATCCATCATGTACTTCCCACCTTTTTCTCTCTAAAAAAATCACTTTGGAAAGGTGTACGTAGCCTTCCCATCAATGGCAAGGGAAGTGGATGGTCTATAAAGGAAAAGGATAAGTCCATATCACCGTACTACAAATGGTTTCATCATTGACTTAGACCCTCCACCATGTGGCCCCCATACTTTCATTGTCCATCCCTCTCAAAAAATGTCACCTTGGTCCAAAGAACCAAAGGCAAGATTTGGGGAATCCTTGGTGGATATTGAAGTGCAATTCCATCATCTTTTTTGAATTCAAAGCGCCCATTTTTTGCCGTTGCAATGCCCAATAGTCATTTAAATTGCCAAGATTTTTGGTGCCCATCATTCTCCAAACTTCAAAATCATGAGGGTAGTGGGTGTGAGAATGCCCAAGCATTCAAATTTCCCAAATGTGAACAACCCCATAAGGAATTGGTACAAATCCTCCAAAATGTATCCCCTAGGGCTGTCAAGGGGACAAGCACAAGCAAACTCAAAATTTTGAATGAGGCCAGCCTGACTAGTTCATAATTACAGATGAAAACAAATTCAGGCCCAGCCAATGACACCCTAATATTCCCGCTACATATAATTATTGTTAAACTAAAGAAGATGGCAAACAGTGCAACAAGGTTACCCTTCCAACAAGGTATTCGGTATCGGTAATGGTGGTCGTAACAGTCACCATCATTACTGATACAGGGGCATAACGACCGTTACAACCCCCGTAACAGTTGAAAATTTTCTTTTGTCCAAAAATTTCTAAAAAAAATATCTAGAAAATCCATAATAATGTAAATATTCCAAATATGTATTCAATTTTTATTTTATTTTTTGAACATGTTTATGGTAGTGTAACAGCCCACTCTTTGGTGATATGATCTTCTCTAAGGCCATGTTTAGAGTGCATTGGGTGTTCCCTCTTCGGTTGCTCATTTCTTTTGTGCTTGGAATGGGGAAAAATCAGCAAGAAGAAACAGGCGTTGTGGCTTCTCTCCTTCCTGGCTGGACTATGGTCTTCATTGATGGACTAGGGGGCAAAACAATTGATCTTTTAGTAACAAATCTGAACCTGGTGATATGATCTTCTCTAAGGCCATGTTTAGAGTTATCACATGGATTGTGGGACTAAATCTTTACAAGTGGGAACATCTTATAGGTAATTGGACCTCGATTTTGTAAGGTAGGGTGGTTGGTGATAAGGACCATCCCCTGACATCTTTATAAGAGGGAAAATCTTATGGGTGATTGGGCCTCGGTTTTTTAAGCTTGAATGGTTGGTGGTAGGGGATGGTCCTCGCCATCCTCCCCCACTGCCTCCATTTGTATCCCTTTTGTTCAGTTTAATAGAAGTTTTTGTCACCGCTCCAAATGTGTTTATGTGTGCATGTGTGTATCAAAGGTGGAGGTATCTCACCATGTTAGCCTGAAGCAAAGCAGAGTAGATGGCTTCCAGTTCTGATCTACGGGCATCAAACTGTTCGATTTTTTTCCACTTCTTTCTCAAGGAATCTTCTGCTTCTTTCCACTCTGCACAGAGTTTATTCAAGCGCTGTACTTCAGATGTCAAAGTATTCAGGCTCGCCTTCAATCCAGCAGCTTCTCTTTCCTTAGCCCAGACATCCAACTGTTTAAGAAACAGAATAAAAAAAAATTACGATCGCATGAACATGAAGCTACAAATAATATCACAATGTAGGTTTGCAATTGATCTGCCTGAAGCACAGCCGCTTAGGGCTGGTTGTGGGATCAGCCTAGAATCCTGTGGATTGGACCAGGGCTTTCAGTTCCAATGACTAACTGGGCTTGACCTTGCTTGAGTCTGACTAAAAGTCCAACAATTCACCCCAGCCCAGATTGTTTAACACTGTTTGACTTTCTGACTGGTGAGCACAGCACCAGACAAATTCATTAGCTCATCAGCTGGCTGGTCTGGGCGGTCTGTGCTTGGATACAGACATCAGCTCATGGCCAATGGGTCATGGCTGGACACAGTAAAGCCTGGCCCAGCCCAGTTGCACCCCTATCACCATTACCCATTCGATATGTTTGTATGCATCTCTCTCTGTGTGGGTACACACGTGTGCACAGGAAATGTAGATATGAAGATATTCTGCAGTCCAGTGGGCACTGACTGGCCTGACGGTGGGCCCAGCAAGGGTGGATGGTTTTACTAAATATAAATAGTAGATAACACTCCTAAAGTAGCCATGAAAACACACCTCAAAATGCCTGAGGCTGCCCAAATTTTGTGAGGTGCCTCCAGCAGGAAGTGAGTGAGATGAAACCCCGTCACTGCTTCCATGAAGGCGTTTTATGAGCTTTTGACTTAAGTTCCTAGCCTCTGCAGCCTTGTTGAGTGCATCTTCAGTGGCCACAAACTGCTGGACATGCGCTTTCTGCAAGTGAGAAGAAATATCAGATGTTTTCAAATGGTACTGAAGGAGCAGAATTCTTCCATGAATAAAATACCAGCAAAGGGTGCAACAGCACCGCTAACATAGGACATGCTCCATTAAGAAACTTGAGTCCTAGATGCGGAACAGCCAATCCATCTTACCATAATATTAAAAGAACATATATTTTACCAGGGAACTCGAACGCAAAACTGCAAGAGCAGTCACATTTTAGAAGATGAATAAAAATAGTGGACAAAGTTGATGTGCATGACTATATTGAAGCATGTGCGTGCAAGTGCTCAGGTCTGCACGAAAGTTTGGAGGGAGATTCAGTGAAATCTGCTTGGTCTAAGCCTATGCCCGGAGCATTTGCATTGAGGTTCACCGTAGTACTATCAATCTAGGTCCAGTCTTTGGAGCATCCAAAATAGGTCCACTCTACACCTGATGAGGATGATCTAATCTTTGACAATCAACCAGGAAGACACCAAAAATGAGATGATGAATTGAGTTTATCAGGGTCCTACCATAAAGTCAACTCAAATTGCACTGAAGCAGGTCTAACTCCATCAGCATGAGATGAATGATTGGAAGGACTCAAACTTTTGAGGTCAAAAAGCATACAATTTTTCTCCTAGGGATTTAACCAAACCAAATGGTGCATCTCGTTTCTTAAAACACTTTCTTCTACCAAGGAACAAGGAATCTGGTCACAATCAAGTATCCCAATGACACTATGGACGAGTTGGATAATCAACGTGAACTCCTCCGCAGCCAACTTCATCACTGTTCACCATTCATCTTTTATTGCTGGGCAATATGATACTCAGAGTTCACTGAAGAGGAGAGTGAAATATGATGATTAGTCAGAAGACTCGAGACAGACCTGATTTATCCTGTTTCAGGATTCCACAATCCACACAACCATGCCACGCCCAAAACAATCATTAATGACAAGAAATTGGAAACTTCTATGGTATCACATTTGTGATAAATAAGAATTTGTGATCTACAATTTTTATTTTTATTTTTTTGAAGGAAAATGCTACTTTTATTAAGAATGCCGAACGGCAAGGAAACTACAACAACTGCCCAGCTAGATCAGCTGAATTGGCATGATTGGAGGCAAGAAAAGAATTGACCTACTCAAGAACATCAGACTTAACCCCATCAGTAAATTTGAAAAGATAAAAGAAAAGCACAGATAAAGTCCATGAAGAACTAAAATACATAAAACAGTTAAATCCTAACAGATTATTGGGAGTGGTGCAGGTTGTTCTCAAGAGTCAAGGACAGGTCCAGAAACAGAACATCAGCAGTGAAAACAAGAGAAACATGCACAAGCAGAAGGCCATTGCTTTGCCTATCCAAAAGCACCCCTGTTTGAAAAATACCTGTCTTTCAAGAAGCTGATTATGAGTTCCTTTGGTGGAGACGTCAATCCCTATCTTCCCATTTCCGTACACCTGATCTTGTAAATTTGAGCTCATGTCGGGAGAAGCAGCATCCGTGACTCTGTTATTCTCATACTTGTATCTAGAGAGGGGCAACAAAACAATGTTCAGCTCATGAAGTAATTTACACATCAAGTAAAGGATGAACATCTACTGCATAGATTACGAAGCTATTAAACTGATGCATATTATTATTCAACTCTAACAAAGTTAAAAGTATAAACAGTTTAAAAGAAAAAGTAATAATTAAAATTAAAAGGTTGTAGATGAAATATTGGGGGGAAAAAAAAAGAAGAGTAGAAGAAAGGAAAAAAAAGTATATGCTTTGTGTACACTCAAGGTTGAATACATGAATTAATCTACAACTGATATCAATTATTCTTGCTTAGGTTGTATTTGTCTCGTGATGCGAGGAAAATAATTTCCAAATTTTGGAATTTGACTCTCAACTCACAAGAGAACTTCCGGAATCAACAAAAGATACCCATATGAATAAGAAGGAGCTTTCTAATACAGAAAAAAAAAAAAAAGGCCACACTTCACGATTTTTAAAATTTTCTATTAAGAGTAGAAACTCCAAAATCACAAATAACTTACCTCCACTCCTAGAACAGCATAAGGAAAATACAGCCTAGATGACATGGTCTAACTGAAGGTATCACCCTTGGGAGAATGGAATGGTGGAACAGGATTAATATAGCTGACCATAATTATTCAGTATAAGACTTACATGATGACGTGATGAAGTCCCTATGTGAAGGGCACAGTAAAATGTCCATGCAAAAACATGAATAATAGCAAAGGGATTGGAAACAGACCTTAAAAGTTCAGCATCAGCTCTAATGTCAATCTTCTCTGTTTCTCTATGAATCAATGTTTTCATCCGCAACGTGTATGCAGTAACAGCCTGAAGCAATAGAGGTGGATTTCTGAGGGCATTTATGGCAACAACCTTAACATCATCAGGTATTTCCCCATCAAAATCAATGCCTAATTTGGCAGCCTCTATCTGGGGACTCAAGTGAATACTAGTTCCTTCATAAGCCGGGAAAGCATTGCGTATTTTCTCAACCATATGCGCTGCAAGAGTTTCACATGCCTTCCGAATATTTCTTTCTCGAGTGGTTTCTATGAGGATGACATCATCTGAGGACCTGTTTCCCTTAACAGTTGAATAAACAGCTTCTTTTTCACTGTTTACATGAAAATCATCACCTGCATCAGCAGCAGTGCCAACATTGGACCTCTGAGCATCCCTTGCTTGATTAACATAATAATGAAGGCGTTTTTGGTACTCTGCAAATATTTTGGCTGCTTCATCACATTGTTGATCATATGCCTCCAGCATTGCCTGCTTGTGCCTGAAACCATAGGACCTGGAATATCTGAGAGAGCATAAATCAAAACTAAGCTTCAAGTACATCATCATAGCCGTTGCTGCTGCCTCCATGGTAATCATGGCCTTGTTCCAAATATTTGAGATCAGCTTTACAAAATAAATAAACACTAAACAGGCAGGTAGCCCTTAGGAGTATCCCTATATTGTCGCCTGAGGAAAGCCCAATGCGGGGTCCAACCTCAGTAATTGGAACCATCCATTGGGTGTGCCCCTCAGTGGATTCTCCACTGTGAAAATACCAGCCATTGGACTATCCAGTGAGCCCTACTGAGGCCTATGAACGAACAGTTAAAGCTAAACAGGCACAATGGTTCATAATCAACAAGTAAATACCATCTAGTCGTCAACTGGAGAGTTGAGATTAAAAATGAAAAGATATGGGTGGTTTTTTGCACAGCGAGTGATCCATAGGAGGAACCATTGACGAACAGCTATACTCACCAAGGCTGGACCCTATGTGTAGTGGGGGTTCTGAAAGCGGCTAACCAGTCTACTAAATGGGAAATAAACCAGCATAAAGCATGAGTATGTTGCAAATAGAGCTCCCTACCCATTGTTAGAGGCATATCTTGAACTCACTAGAAGAGCAATAAAAAGTGACTACTCTATTTAAACCATTGTTGCCAGCTTGAGAAACTAATGCTGGGAATAAAGCGTGAAACAGGGTCACTTTTCGACATCCATTTAATTTGCTTCTCAAATGCATAAAACAAACATGGAAACAAGAGGTGTGAGACAAGTTATTACCTACCCTTTTGATATGGATGTTACCCTAACATAACCACAAATCCAATGTGAAGGAACAGGTAGCTAGGAAATAGAGAAAGCTGCTAAGCAGTTAATGCAGGTACCAAAACAGGCCTAAAGGGCACGGTCACACATATACATGCATCAAACTAACTGTGTATGATACATGAGTTAGAAGAGGAGTTATTTGATACTCTGTCGGTGTGATGGATGATATGTGGGCACTTGCATTCGTAAACATGGCAAACATATAAATCAAATTAAACCGTCCACATCATAGGACCCACTATAGATGGGCTATAATCCTAAAATAACAAGGGTCGGATGATTGTGATCTCTGATTTATGAATTTTTGTTTGTTGAGTGCAAATATCTTCATGTTGAATGTCCAATAGATATCAACTAATAATCCAGTGAAGGCACTGTTCCAGACTACTCTTCTTCTTTTTTTATAAACCATCTAAAGTGATACCCACATCTGAACAGTGTAATTTGCAATACACATTTGCCAAACTATCCAAGGGGTCCTTTGGATGCATGTAAAATCCTTTAGTTGTGAAGGGTTTAACAGGTAAAGATATCACAAGGGCTATTTGGTTTCTTGTAATTGCCTATACTCCCAACAGTCTTTTTCTTTTAATTCTTCAAGACACTCTCAGCCAAACACAACAGCCTGTACATAATTTCTTCTGAGGTAGGAAAGGAAGTCCCCAGCTCAAAATCTGCCATGTGCAGTAGCTCCTGAGACAAAAAACTATGGCATTTTCCAGGTAAACCTGTACATTCAATACAGGTAGTGATATTGTAATAAAGGAGCTGAGAACAACACCCAGCCTGAGTGATTACATACACCCTTTCTACTATTGGCAACCCAATAATACAAAATTGTACTATAGTTTTACCAAAAGTAGAGAGGTACATTGTACTTATCACTCGAGGAGAGTGGCAATTGTTCACCTGATAATATCGGGAGCATGATCCACTGGTTTCGATTCAATAGGTAGTCCGAATAAAAAATTCAATACAGAAGAAAAGGAATAAAAAGTATTCAAGGTTTTCTCTTTTCTTTTCTTTTTTTCCTTTTTTTTGGGGCGTGCATGCGCTTGTGTTTGGAACTTCACCTGTAATTAGACTTCTCGTCCAGCTTCCTCTTCCTCTCGGCTTCTTCCCTAGAAACCTCCAGCATCTTTGCCCTCAAATCCTTTCTCTGCCTCCGGACAATGTGCCTCAGCCTCTCCACCTCTCTCTCCGCCGCGTCCCTCTCCCGCAGAGCATTCTCCCTGCTCTCCGCCGAATCTTCAGGCCCCACCAGCCCTTTCTCAAACCCTGATTTCACCTTACCCCTATCCTTCCTCCTCCCCTTGCTCCTTCCATCCTCAGCACCCGCTGAGACAATGACGTCACCACTGCCACCACTACCATGGACAAGGATATTGCGGCGGATCTTCTCCACAGTTTTCTCTGACTTAACCCTCTGGAGTAAGAAATTCCAGACAGGGAGCATGTTTCCACGGCAGATCTTGCGGAGAGATTCAACAGACGGCAGCGATTTGCTCGATGAGATGTAAGGACCGCCTTGCGGGCGGTATCCCATCTCCTTCTGGAGCCATTCCAAGATCACCTCCGGTTGTGGAAGGGAAGAGCTTCCGGAAGCCTGCATTTCTAACACTGAGAAAGAGAGAGGTTTTTGGAGGATTTACAGTAAAAGCCCTGGAGAAAACCAGATCTGGAGACTTGGAGAGATGGATTTGGGGAAAAATATCTATTCCTCTTGATTAGGGTTTTGGCGATGCTCACAGCAAGTAAGCTCATTTGGTTGCTAGGTTTACGTAATCAACGGCCAGCGATCAGCATCTCGGTCTGCATACGATTTTGATCGGGGAAGATGACAAAGGCGGTGGGTTACTGTAGGTTCGGGGTCGCGGTGGGTCATCCACAATAAATAATGCTTCCTACGGTGTGGCCCACCTGATGATTTTTGTGGTTCTACGGTTAAAAATGAGGCAGCGTACCTGATGGACGGTTTGGATCTCATGAAAGTTCCATCCACTGGCTCTGGGTTTGCGGAAGTTACTTTGATTTTGCTTTTTCTGCAACGGCGAAGGTGTTTATGGAGGGACGGAGGGATTGTGGCTTTTCGAACCCGACGAGCGGGTAGGACAAATGATGACATTGAAATGGTGAAGCTTAATCGCGCGCGTGGGATCGAATCCGTCTCCTTGCATTGATTTACCAGCCATGTGGGACACGTGTGCTAGATCAGACCGTTCATCGCACCCACTTACGTTTTTAGTCGAAAATCAGCCCAATATCTGCACATGTAAGCTGGTTTCGGATTCGGTAGTCACCCCTCCACCACCGAGGGTGGTACTGGTCCGCGTTGGAAAAAAAATTCTGTGGGCCCCACCATGATGTATGTGTTTTATCCCTACGGTCCATTAATTTTAGCAGATCATTTTAATCCATGCGCCAAAAAATTAGGTATAATAAGTATCAAATCAACCACGCCAGAGGAAACAGTGGTGATTGAGCACCTGCCGTTGAAAATTTCCTGGGCCCCAGAAGTTTTGGTTCAAGATGAAATTTGCGTTTTCCCTTCATCCTGGTGTGATAGACCTAATCAACAGGTTGGATGGAAAATAAAAATCAGTGGGCCCAGGAAGCTTTTAATGGTGGCCATTCAATCACTATTGTTTCCTGTTATGTGGTCCACCTAAGATGTATATCTGCCTCTTTTTTATCCTAAGTCCTTAAAATGAGCTCTTAAAATGGATGAACGGAATGGATAAAATAAATACATCATGTTGGGGCCCACAGCACCGACGAGTACGGAGATCTCGGCAATGGAGGGGTCACTGCCGAGTCCGAGCGCATGTAAGCTACCCTGGACGGTTCGTCTGGTACACCGTACACTGCCGGATGCGGGTAATGGTTCTTGCTCGGTGCACTCTTCAGCAACACGTCGCAGCCTCCACCATCCAAACCGTTAGTCAGGTGGGGCACTCTAGATTGATAGCTGAGCGATGGTCTTGCCAGCCAGCTTTGGTGGACCGTCTGCATGGATAAATAAGAGAAATTGACCAATGTAAACGCCACCTTTTACCCGGCGTCTTTTCAAAAGGCTCCCAAACTTTGATTTTCCATAGTGGCTATTATCTATAGATATACTATTTGCAGCCGAAAATGCGCATGCACTGAAGGTGGCAAAACGTCCAGCTGCGGGCATAAACCGTAGCTATAGGTCGTTAATGCAAGGATAATTTTCAATAGTGTGTCCATACATAATAGTTTACTTTGGAAAGGTAATGTTTGGCAGCGTTTGAAAAGACGCTGGATAAAAGGTGATATTACAGTGGTCAATTTCTCGTTAAATTATCAACCAGGCTTTGCTAAGCGCGCAGGCATGCGCAATAAAGCTCGTTTACAATCATACACGTGCCAACATTGCACATCGTGCGAGATCTAATTCACCCATCAGGTGGGTCCAACCTTGTACATAATTTCTTCAAAATAATTATAGTCCACTCATAATGTAGGTTTCAATATTGAGAAAATTCAGCCAAGTTTCTCAGCGTCATACATTTGTTTTGCTAACTGTAGCTCGCTTGATCAATAAATCATCGTGGCTCTTAGGCTTGTTTTACTAACTGTAGTTCGCTTGACCAATAAATTAACGTGACTCTTAGGATTGTTTTGCTAACTGTAGTTCGCTTGACCAATAAATTAACGTTACTCTTAGGCTTGTTTTGCTAACTGTAGTTCGCTTGACGTGACTCTTAGGCTTGTTTGATTTTTCATGATGGTACATGAACGGTAAATAAGTAATTATTACTTTTTCACCTTGTTTGAAAACATGAGAGTAATTCTGCCTCAAAAATCAAAATAAAAATTTTGACTTAAATATATGGACATTTTGGAGCATGAATCGAAAAATGATGTATATCCAACACTTAAATGGCTCACATAGAAAGAAATAATGGCTTTAATTTATCCACCATCAAAAATTATTTTCTTCACTGAGCTTGCATTGAGGTTTTTTCATCATCTAACTCATTCTTAGGGTCATACAGACAGGGATAAGCACAAAACACAAATATCAGCTTAATCCAAAACTTTTAAAGGCCCTAACAAGTTTTTAATGATAGGTGTTCGATTTCCATTGTTTCTTATAGTGTGGTCTACTTGAGCTTTAGATCTGCCTCATTTTTTTTCTTATGTCATAAATTTGTCTTGCATAACAAATGAGTGGTGTGGATAAGTAACATACATCTTCACGGGCCTCACATTGGTATTGTAAATTTCTCAATTTAATATTAAAAAAGTAAGTTGTCACATTCGCACAAGATAAGACGTAGTAATTATCAGGTAAATAATTATTAGTCATTTACATAGTAATTACACTGAGCCCAAAAATCAAACAGGCCAAAGGTTAGGACATTAATATAGTGGGGCATTCTAATGTATGGATTGGATTTTAGGCATATTGTGACAATCGTCATGTACATGAGCTTTATTACACACGTGTGTGAACTTGGCAAAGCTTGTCAACCAATATTTACATCGTGTGTGGCTGACTAGACCAGCTAACCAGGCCCAAGTGAGATGCAGCCCACCTGATTGGCAGCTTAGATTTTGTACATGGAAGCATCTTTGTGGCCGGTCTATCCAATGGCCGAATCAAGCACAGGCTTGCTACATTGATAGGTGAGCCGTGATTCACCTAATCAATCTCTCCAGGCTCTTACGTTTCATATATTTTATTGGATACAATCTCATTTATGAATAGGAGGAAATGTTTCAAGAAAAAATATAAGTACGGCATTTCACCATCTACAAACTCTTGTATAGTCCATCATAATAAAAGTTGTAATTATGCATAATCATGTACTTATATTGACTAACTACTTCATTGAACATAATTAAACATTGATCCAATTCTCAAATTATTGTGAACGAACCACTCTATGTCACATCACAATGTTGTAAACTCGAGCCAACAACAAACACCTATCAAACCATAGGCGTAAGAAATTTGGATCTAACACCACATCTAATCCGTGCACTTTATGGAAACACAATAAACAAATATAGAATAATTTAATAATGCATGATAATCAAATTAAAATAAAATAATTTATAAACACAATATTTTATGTGGAAAACCCTTATTGAAAAAAATCACAACACGAAGTGACAGAGATCCATTATAATCAAAACCTTAGAATTGTACAGACCCACCTTACTCGATTACAGATGTACCTAATCTCCCCTTGCGATGTGCACATTTAGAAAATCCTATATCTCTTGAGAAATCCTACCACAACCATTTACAAGTGTAATAAACCATCTTCCTTGGCAAACACTCGTATGGAATATAGGCCCAATGAAAAAACGGACATATATACCATATTTCGTGTAAAAATGGTAAATCGACAGTCAACCATGAACATCACAATGAGTCAAGTTAACAATGAATTCTCACGATTGATCCTACCTTACAGAATATAAGGCGTCTACATAACATATACGAATCAAGTGATCGACCACAAGATCTCAACTGTTAGAATTATTATTAAGTGTGATAATATTGTAGATGTTGAAAATATTTATAAAATTATTTGAGAACTTTAGAGTATTGAGACTAGTCACCACTTGATAGGTGGTCTTTTGAGTGTCTTTAATCCACTATAGTGTTACTAGCCCAAATGAGACAATCTTAGGTCGACCGAGACTCTTTGTTGATTTTTCAATCGATCAAAGGTGCAACCGAGAGAAATGTATAAGTCCGTATTTTGTTTCTAATTATGTACAGGGGTTATATAAAACTTATCAAAATGTTATTATAGTTAGATTTAAACGCGAGATCTCTTGTGCAGAGGGAGAGTTACGATTTTTCAAGGGATTCGTCTTTATAAATGAGGGTTATGTATATGTAAGTTGTTCATCTCTTATAACTTTCTGATTGTAGTGGATTATTTGCCGCTTAGTGTTGTGGTTTTTTCTTGCAAGGGTTTTTTCATTTAAAATTACATGTTTCTCTATGATTGCTTAATTTTCATTTCCTTATTCACGTGTTTTATTTATTTTAAGGTTACTTTTGGGCCTAACGTGTGGTGAATGCACGTAACAAGTGGTATTAAAGTGTAGGCTTTATGTTGAGTTGTTTTAAATTGAATCTAAGATATGAGATCGAATGGATCAAATGTAAAGTTCAAGACGGAGAAGTTTACGGGTGAAAATAATTTTGAATTATAGAAGTTGAAGATGAAAGCCCTTATAATTTAGTAAGGAGTGTCACAAGCACTCATTGGCAAAGTGAAATGATGTGAAACGATGAAAGAGGATGGGGATTGTCACGCCCCAAACTCAGAAATCAGATTCACAAGAATCTCGATCGCCGAATCCAGTGCTGACAGCCTCCGTAGTACCCCATTCTCGGCTCCCAGCGCAACATACGCCAGATTCCGATCCTGGGATCCTACAAGGAGAATTTTTCGAACGTACACTTGTCTTGTAATAAGCATAACCACAAGTTTACCCAAATTATAAAGGAAACATCATCATCACATATCCACTAATATAATCATTTGAGTACAATGTTGAAAGGGAATACATAAATAAAGAAAAATCAAGCTCCAGAAGACCACAGCACGCTCCAAGCTCAACACTGCTGCAACCTAACATCACCTGCACGCATCTATCGTGCATAAGCTTATAGAAAGCTTAGAGGGTGGTGTAAGTGTGTGCACAAGGTAAGTATCAAATGTTCAATACAATACCATCATCATACAATACCGAAATTACTGGTAATTCATAATTCGTACATTATCGAAATAACCTGAAATACTGACAAGATCATAAATCATACAATGACAGAGTAAGCGAAAGTATGGACAAGTTCATAAGTCAGTCAATTATCAGAAACATAATATAAAACAGATATGCACTAAGGAGTCATAAAGAGTCAAATATCAGATGCCGAGGATGTAATGTAATATACAAATCCTGCTAAGTCTGTCTAGGCCATATAAGTACAGAAATATAACAACCCAAAATGCCATATGCCTGCGGATATAATGCAATATGCGATGCGAATGAAATGATCATGCTGGAGTGTGAAGTCGGGATGATAGTACGTAGTATCGAAGGCTACGGGGTCCACCACAAGGACTTCTATCCAAACCAGTCCCATACCTAAATTTGGATAGTCAGACTCAATATGGTAGACTCCTGATCTCAGGTTAGTCGCGCGCCCAACCGAAATTCTTGCCATAACGAAGGTACACAATAATTAATTGCGCACCACCAGCCCGAGTGGATAGTGAATGAACGAATGAATGAATGAACATGCAATTCCTACTCAATAAGTCCACATATTAGTACGGTTTCTCTCTAGAAAATCACCAGGGTCTATTACACTCCATACCAGATTGTCGTCCCATCGCGCGCAACAAGGTGAGTGGAAGAGACTTCACTATCCGCCTGCCAATATCGGGCCCGGCTCGTCAATAGCGGACCCATTCCTCGAGCTGGTCAGACTCAGCCTAGCATTGCCCCCTCCTCTCGGGCAGGTAAGGCTACACCCCCTTCCAACCAACCGTGACACAGTGGAGAGCGCAGCCATCTGGTAATCGGCACTCGGCGCCCATCTACCTACTCGGTCTAGACGTTAGAGCATCCTCTGGAACCAAGAGGGTTTAGGGACTTTCACCCAGGGATATCTATAGCACCCCATGTAGAACAGATTTTCGGTGTCCCATTTGGCCATCCACGATATGCCTGTGGAGGCTACGACCCTGATGTCGCTAGGGCATACAGTAATCACAGCACACAATGCAAGATGCATGAGTCATATAATCCAATCATGCATCAATCCTACGCAAACCGTGCGCTCATGTGAGACAATCTCTGCCTATCAGGGAGTCTCGTAACAACCAGCACTATGACATATGTAATGGTCAATCATATCTCATAACATACATGCAGATGATGCGTATGAGCATGGATCATGATGCTATACGGTCACATACTCATAATTGGTATCAATATCCGGCATCAACAATCGACCTCGACAATGTGGACATCTAACCAACATTGCCCCAAGAAGTGACTCTCACAGATCCAAACATATAATGGGCCCACAGCCTCACACAAGGGCCTAATATACAACACAATGGGCCTTACTCAAGGATTACATGTACACAACAGGTAGGCTGCATCAACGAGCCGCACTAATGGGCCACAAGTATATCAAAGTGGACCTTATCACCTAAGCCTGACATGTACCACATTAGTCCTCACATAAGGCCATATATAACATTATAATGGTCCCCATATACAGGCCGCATGTACAGTATAATGGACCATATCCATAGGCCCCGAATACATCGTAATGGGCCACATCCCTTAGGTCTCTCATACATAACATCAGGTCTTGCCATCTAGGCCGAAGATACATCACAATCCACAGGCCCCAATACTTAATGGGTGGGCCCTGCACCTGAGCCTAATATACGTCACAGGTGGGCCCTGCACATGGGCCTCATACACAAAGAGTTAGGCCTATCAGTAGGCCCTAGGGAGAGTGACAATGCGGACATTTAACCAACATTAATCTTACAATGTGGACGTCAAACCATCATTGCTCCTAAGGCTCGGTTCGCCTTAAATATTATTAAATAAATCATGGCAGAATCACACATTGCAATGTACCTTAGGTACATCCCATTGGGCCTCAAATACATCAAATGGGCCGTATCTCATGGGCCTTATATTCATCAAGTGGGCCACCTCAATGGGCCTCACCAATGGACCTTAGGTACTTTGCGATGGGCCATCACCCATGGGCCTTAAAATGCATTAAAATGAGCCCAATCACATAAGCTTTATGTGCATCAAATGGGCCTAATCACATAGGCCTTATATATACCAAAGTGGGCCTCAACATTAGGCTACAAATACATCAAATGGGCCTACACACATGGGCCCATATATAACAAAGTGGGCCTCAACCTTGGCCTTAAAATGATCTCAAAATGGTTAGACGGTTTGGATGAAACTCATGCATCATGGTAGACTCCCATGTGGGCCCACTACGATATTTATTTTCCATCCAATCCTGGGCCCACTGAAATGCGTATTTGCCACCCAACCTGTTGTTAAGGCCGTGTGGCAAGGGGCCCATCAAAATGTTTATTTTACATCCCACCTGTTGATAAGGTCATGTAGCAAGGGGCCCACCAAAATGTTTATTTTTCATTCAAACCTGTTGATAAGGTCATATAGACCCAGGGCCCACCGTAATGTATATTTTCTACCCAACCTGGGTCCACTATACTATTTATTTGCATCCAAACTGTTCATAGAATCACATGGCCTAGGGCCCACTGTAATGTTTATTGTCATCCAAACCTGTTCATAACGTCACGTGGCCAGGGGCCCACGTGATGGACGGCGTGGACACAATACATACATATGAGTGGGGGCCACCGTCCACTGCCGTGGACGGACGGCGTGAGTGAAACACTTGCATCACAGTGGGTGTCACCACCCACTGTTTTGATGGTGTGGTAAGCCACACACACCACAGTGGGTCCCATGTAGGACTCACCAAAGTATTTATTTGCAATCCAACCCGTCCATTACGTGTGTCCCACCTGTTTTAGGGTTCACACTAAGTTTCAGCCACATTCAAAATTCAGGTAGGCCCCACGAAGTGTTTTTATATGATTTAGGCATGTCTTTCACATGATTTGGATGGTATGGCCCACCTGAGTTCAGTTTGTGGATGATTTTTGGAGTCAACGCACCATTCAAGGGGACATATTAAATGAACGGTATAGATGTAAAATATACATCATGGTGGAGTCTACAAGTGGGCCAATGTAGCCACCCTTTTTAACGTGGACCTCTCTGGACTCATGGCACAAAGTCATGCCAAAAAGAAAATTATTTTTTTATCCTAGGTGGGACCCACATTAACCAGATCTACCTCATCCATTGCATGTGTTCCACAAAATTAGGCGTCCAAACCAAGTTTCAGCCACGTCCAAATTTCAGATAGGCCCCACCAAATGCTTTTGTATGTTTCAGGCATGTCTTCACATGATTTTAGATGGTATGGCCCACCTGAGTTCCGGATTGATCCCAAGTTTTAGCTCAATGCCTAAATTAATCTGAGGAAGATGGTGGAATGCTTGGATTAAATACATGCATTAAGTTAGGGCTTGCAAGAGTGGCCCACCATTTCCCTTCTTTTCCTTTCTTTTTTTTTTTTTTTGGTTGGACGTCCAGACTCCTCTGGACGTCAAGTAGGCAAATGCATGCATGGATTTTCTTTATTTTTATTTTCCTAGGTGGGACCCACATTAAACAGATCTACCCCGTCCATTGCATGTATCCCACAAAATTAAGGGTCCAAACCAAGTTTCAGGTGGGTCCAAGCTTCTGGTGGACCCCAGAAATCATTCTTCCAAGTTTTCAACGGAAAATACTACCATTCTTAATACCACGGCCCGCCAGATGATTGGATCGGTCTCATTTTTCGGCTCAAAGCCTAAAATGATTTGAAAAATGGAATGGACGACGTGGATTGCATACATACATCAAAGTGGGGCCTGCATGCAAGGTCCACCCCAAAGCAACCCCTTTTTTTTTTCTTTTTTTTTTTTTCTTTCTTGTCAGTACACGCCCATGCCGCCTGTACACATACTCCATGATGGCCAACACGCCCGTCCAGCGTCCAGGGACGCTGGACGGCATGGATAAATACATCATCATGGTGGGTCCCACATATACATGGCCCACCATATACATATATATATGTGCAATATTAATATAATATAATATATATGTATATATATATATATATATATATATATATATATATATATATATATATATATATATACGTATCATATCACCTAAAGTGTGGTGGGTCACACCATTTGATGAATGGAGTAGATTTATCATGAATTGGTGGGGCCCGCTTCATTTTAGGAAAAGGATAAGGAGAGAGAGAGAGAGAGAGAGAGAGAGAGAGAGGGAACAATAGACGGTGATGGTAGGGCCCCGCCACTATGGGCCCCACATAATACAAATCATACAAAAAAAATGGGTCCCACCAATAAGTGGTCCCTAAAAAGAATTTAACGGTGAATCACCCACCTCTAAGCCTCCTCCTTACTCCCTTGGCCTCCAATGCTCATTGCCTTCGCCTTGGACGGTGGATGATGGACCTTTGATGGTGTGGATGAGAGATGAGAGGGTGGGCCACACTTGGCCTTTGGGAAAGCTTGGGAATGCTTGGACGTGTGAAATTTTTGCTTGGAGAGATTTTTTTTTTTTTTGGAGAATGAATGAGAGAGAGAGGGGAGTGATGGGTGAAAAAGGGTGATGGAGTGATGTGGTGTGATGGGTGATGGGTGGAGTGGTGTGTTGTAAGAAGGGATGGGTGGAGAGAGAGGTGAAGTGATGTGAGGGTTGACCTTGGGTTTGCTTGTGTAAGAGAAAGGTATGGGTTGTTGTACTTGGGTATGGAGTGACTTGACTTATACTTGACATGAGTGATTGATTGATTGATGGGACATCTCGTAGAGATTCTCTCGTAATCCGCAACGCGCGGTATTTTCTCGAACTGAACGCGGGCCCACATCTCCTGGCCTAGGTATCGCCTCGGCGCGTGAGACGCGGTATCGGAATCGCGGCGACAGCGCGGTCGCACTGGTACAAGTCTCATGTCGAACTGACTCAGACCGACAGAATCCGTTTCAGGATTTCGCGCAACACCGGTTACAGATCGTGAGTCGCCAGAAATCGATCGGAATGACCGCGAAAGCCTAAGGAACAGTACGAATTAGGATACGGGTTTTACAGGGATGATCTTGCTCAAAGCGCGATTAGCTCAATTCAATTGTGCTTGGCGGTAAAGTCATCTATAATGCTATGAATGAGACAACTACCGTGGGCCTATGAATGAGGTTGGAGAGTCTTTACATGACGAAGTCGCTCTTTAATCGCCTATAGTAAAAAATATAGTTGTATACTCTGAAGATGGCATAATGTTTGAATCTCTCTAAAGACATTTGCACATTCAACAAACTCATTTGCAGACTGACAGATGTGGAGGTGAATATCGATGAAGAAGATAAAACCTTGATATTGTTGAAGTCCCTTTCGGATTCATATGAGAATCTGGTGGATACTTTGTGCCATGGTAGGGATACCTTATACCTCAATTTTGTTATATCTACCCTTCAATCAAAGCAGCAGAGAACAAATAACGATGGAGAAAGTACTTCTACAAAGGCACTAGTTCCAAGTGGAAGATCATATGAACGAGAGTATGGTAAGCCGCAATCTGATAAGGGTCGAATATTACATATTAGACCCAATTATTACCTGAGTTTATGTACATGATAATGCTTAATGGAATATTTTAATTGTGTTTTTGTTGTAGTGTGTAATCAGGAGCGTTGACTTAAAAAGAATACTAAAAGTATGGATTTGACGCTCTGAAGCTACCAGAGCACGCGACAGACTTAAGAGGACCAAGATCGATAGATTTATACGTCAGGGATCCGAGAAAATCAAGTTGTTCATGTTAAAGAGGTCCGAAACTGGTGCAGAATACAAGATCACAGGGTTCCTGCTATCCGATTTACTTAAAACTTCATACATGCGATGGGGGCCATAAATTAACCATACACATAAAATTTCACCCATTGGATATCTCGAGAAGTGTGCCAACGGATAGATCAGCCCATTAATCTTCAATTTGGGGCCCACCTGATAACAGAATATGCTTCTATTTTGGTCTCAAACATTAAATTTGGATGAGAAAATAGATGGTCGGAGTGGATTTCTGAAATACATTACAGTGGACCTCACCCATATGCATGGTGTGTACACCATGCACGTGTACGCAAGCCGCACCGCCAACAGTTAAGGCGGTCAGCGGGTGCTGACCCGCGCCTGCTTGCATCTTCTCCAGAAACGGAAAGTTTCGTTTTGGCGCATGGGTAACGGACGGACGTTGTCCGTTTTGCGGACGTCGGTGGGCCACCTACATCACTCATACTTCTGATCCAAGTCGTCCATCTTGTAGAGGGGCTTGAAAGCTTCAAACCCATGCTGACCTTTCACACCCATACGTGCACATGTATGCGATACAGAGGCCACAAACAGGCGGTCCTGTGACGTTCAAAATTGATTTTATTGTGATTTCTTCTTTGGGTCGCGTCAATAGACGTTCAAAGCCATCCTTTTTTACTGAAATTTTGTCCTGAATCTAATAGACGAGATGGATTTCCCAGAAAACACTTCTGTGGGGCCCACCGAGCACCATAACATTGTATGTGCGAAAGGTTCCACAACCGGACGCTGACCGACTTTTGCGGTTGTTGTATGATCATGGAATGCATCGGATGACTGATCCGATCCGTCCATCGTGTAGAGAACTCTAAAAAGTCCTAAAGACGTTGATTTTATGGATAAAGTGCCAAGAACAAGGGACTTATGAAGCCCAGAAGGTGGCTGCGGAAAAGGTGAAGCGAATTCTACTGCGATAGCTGCACGACCGACTCCAGCCTTTCCACCGCCCTTCCAGCACTATAAAAGGAGTTTTAGACGTGGGAAAAGGGGGAGAGCAGATCTAGGAGAGCTTGGGGGAGATCCAGAGCAGACCGAGGGAGGAAAGATAAAGAGAAAGAAAAAGAGAGAAAGAGAGAGGAAGGAAGAAAGAAGGGAGATCAATCTTGTTTTTTTTTTCTTTCCTTTATCAATCCTATTTTTCTTTCATTTACAATTATGATTGGAATATGTGCTACCTCGATTAATCTTACCTTTCTTCTAGTTGATCAGATGAATTTTTAATTTTCTTAGCTAGGGCTGAGATGAAGCCCCTAATTTGAATAACTTTTGTTATGTGTTGAATTCATCTTAATTTGATTGATTTGTTTCTTTCTGTCACGCCCCAAACACGGAAACCAGGCTCACAAAATTCTCGATCGCCGAATCCGGCGCCGACAGCCTCTGTAGTACCCCATTCTCGGCTCCCGGCACTCATATACCAGGTTCCGATCCTGGGATGCTACAAGGGGAATTTCTAATATCCATTTGATTCATAATAAGCATAACATAAGCATAACCCACGAACAATAACCACAAGAACACCATCACAAAATCCACTATAATAAAAAACTTTAAGTATAATGCGTAGAAAAGGGAAATACAAAATAGTGACAATAACAAAAACTCTAGAAGCTTGACTGCACGCTCCAACTGCTACTATACTACGGCTGCGTTCTAGCGTCACCTGCACGCATCAATCATGCATAAGCTTACAGAAAGCTTAGAGGGTGGTGTAAGTGTTTGCGCAATAAGAGCGTGTTTAGAATGCAAGGTCAGAAAAATACGGAATCATACTGATGAATACATGAATGCAACCAGTCGTACCAAGGCTATGCTGTGTAAGGTATGAATGCGATCGGTCACATCCAGGCCATGCGATGCAGAATGCAAGTCAAGCATATTAATCCTCATCCACATATCAATGCAGCTCCTTACTAGAGCATCAGGTTAATACGGTTCTCAGTTTGGATAATCACCGGGGTCTAATACACTCTACGTCAGCTTGTCGTCCCTATCCGAATGCACAACTGGGAGAGCAGAAGAGACCTCAGTATCCGCCTGCCAATAACGGGCTCAGCTCGTCGATAGCGGACCGATTCCTCAAGCTTGTCAAACTCAACCTAGAAGTTGCCCCCTCACTCAGGCGGATAAGGTCACACCCCTTTCCAACCAATCACGACACAGTGGGAGACGCGACCTACTGGTATACAGCCCTCGCGTGCTCGTGTATCTACTCAGTCTCGACGTTGGAGTCATCCTCTGGTACCATCAGGTTTAAGAATTTTTACCCAGGGACATCTATGACGCCCATATAATAGAACCAAACATTTTCGGTATCCAATCCAGCCACCCACGATGCATCTGTGGAGGCTATGACCTTGATGTCGTTAGGGCATACAATAATCACAATCATACATATGTAATACCAGTCATGCAACAGTCCCACGTGTATCATGCACTCATGTAGGGCAACTCCGCCTATCAGGGAGTCCATAAACAGTTCGCCCAAAGGCATATGCTATGATCAGTCACTTCTCATATCAGGCATACATATGATGCGCATGATAATGAATCATGGATCTATACTAAACATGTATATAGGAATGGACTCGGTGTATAACGGAAATAGGCTTAGACGGCCTATTTACTATAAGTATGGCCTATTAGTGGGCCTTGGGGAGAGTGACAATGCAGACATTTAACCGACTTCATCCTTACAATGTGGGCATCTAACCATCATTGTTCCCAAGGCATTACTTACTATAAATATCGTTATATGCCATGGAGGGATCACGCATTGTAATGGACCTAGTTGCACCCAATTGGGCCTTAAGTACATCAATTGGACCGTATCATATGGGCCTTACATTCACTAAGCGGATCACCTCAATAAGCCTCACCAATGGGCCTTAGGTACCTTGCAATCGGACATAACCCATGGGCATTAAAATGCACTAAAAATGAGCCCAATCACATGAGCTTTATGTGCATCAAATGAGCCTAATCACATAGGCCTTATATATACCAAAGTGGGCCTCATGAATGGGCCACAATTACCTCAAATGGGCCTACACACATGGGCCCATATATAACAAAGTGGCCTTCGACAACGGACCACAAATGCATTAAGATGGGCCTAATCACATGTCAAGATGGGCCTAAATACATCAGCCCATATATACCGAAGTGGGCCTCATGTGAGGCCCGCCAAAAACGTTTATTTTCCTATCCAATCTGTTGATAAGGTCATATGAATAGGGGCCCACTAAAATGTCTATTTACACCCAATCTGTCCAAGCCCACAGTGATGTTTATTTGCTACCCAAACAGTCCATAAAGTCATGTGGACCTAGAGCCCATGGTGACGTTGGTTCGCCATCCAAACTATTCATGAGGCCACTCAGACTGGGCCCACCATGCTGTTTACGTCCAACCTACTCACAAGGTTATGTGGACGGCCCACGGTAATGTTTATTTGTAATCCAATCTATTCATAAGGTCAGGGTAGGGCCCACTGTAATATTTATTTGTCATTCAAACTTGTTCATAGGGTCACATGTTTCTGGGCCCACCATAATAGACGGCATGGGTATATAAATCATACATTGTGGTGGGCTGTGCACACCCCACAGTGGGGCCGTCCAATGGGGCCCACTGGAGATGTTTATTAGCCATCCAAACCTGTTCGTGAGGTCACGTGGGACCAGAGCCCACCATAACGTTTATTCACATCCAAACTGTCCATAAGGTCCCTGGACCAGGGGCTCGCCGTGTTGTGTATTTGTCAGCCAACCTATTTATAAGGTCACTTAACCTGGGGTGGGTGTGGGCTCATCGAAATGTGTTTCGCAAATCCAGTCCACCCATTATGTGTGTCCCACCTGTTTGAGGGTTCAGACCAAGTTTCAGCCACGTTCAAAATTCGGGTAGGCCCCACCAAGCGCTTTTACACGTCTTAGGCATGTCTTCACATGATTTTAGATGGTATGGCCCACCTGAGTTCCGTATACATCTGCTTTTTGGGATAGCCCCATACACAAAGGGGACCCATCAAATGCACGATGTTGATGTTAGAACGCATCACGGTGGGGCCCACGGCTTGGCCGTGAGGGCCAGTCCAAATCGCCCGCCCGCCAGTGCTGGACACTGTGGCGTCCTGGCCGCAGCAGCAATTGCTGCTTCTTTGTTTCTTTCTTTTTTCTTTTTTTCTTTTTTCTTAGGTGGGACCCACGTTAACTAAATCTACCCCGTCCATTGCATGTGTCCCCTAAAAATAGGCGTCCAAAACAGGTTTCAGGTGGGTCCAAGCTTCTGGTGGACCCCGGAAATCTTTTTTCCAAGTTTCAATGGAAAATACTACCATTCTTAATACCACGGCCCGCTAGATGATTGGATCGGTCTCATTTTTCGGCTCGACGCCTAAAATGATATGAAAAATGGAATGGATGGCGTGGATTGTATATATACATCAAGGTGGGGCGTGCATGAGTGGCCCACTCTAAAAGAGTACTTTTTCTTCCTTTTAAAAAAAAAAAACGTGCAGCGTGTTAATGCTGCCAGTCTAGCGTCCAGAGACGCTGGATGACGTACCGAAACAGATACAATACAGTGGGTCCCACAGGGACATGGCCCACCTGATGTATGTATACGTGTATACATACGTATATGTATGCATGTATATATACATAAATATATATATATATATATATATATATATATATATATATATATATATATATATATATATATATAAAAATACAATATACCATACAAGTTAGGTCACCTCACCTAAAATGTGATGGGCCACCCATTTGATAGATGGAGTTAATTTAACATAATTTGGTGGGGCCCACCACATTCAAGGGAGAGAAAAGAGGGAGGTAGAGAGAGATATGCGGTGAGATAGAGGGACCCCGCCACTATGGGCCCCTCACTACATTGTATACATCAATTTGGGTCCCACAACAAGTGGCCCTAAAAAAAAATGAATTAATGGTGGATCACCCACCTCTTGGCTTCCTTCTTGCTCCCCTAGCCTCCTTAGCTCCTTACCTTCACTTTGGACGGTGGATAATGGACCTTGATGGTGTGGATGAGAGATGAGAGGTGTAGATGGAAGATGAGAAGGTGGGCCACACTTGGGATTTGGGAGAGGGAGAGAGAGCTTGGACGTGTGAAGCTTATGGTTGCTTGGAGTTTTGATTTTGAGAATGAATGAGAGAGAGAGAGGGAAGTGATAGGTGAAAAGGGTGATGGAGTGATGGGTGGAGTGGTGGGTTGTAAGAAAGTGATGGGTGATGGGAGAGAGAGTTGACTTTGAGCTTGCTTGTGTAAGAGAAAGGTATGGGTTATTGTACTTGACTTAATGTATGATGTATACTTGATTGATGGGATTGATTGATTGATTGATGGGACATCTCGTAGAGATTCTCTCATAATCCGCAACGTGCGGTGTTTCTTCGAATTGAACGCGAGCCTATATCTTCCACCCTGGGTATCGGGTCGGTGCGCGAGTAGCGGCGTTAGAACCTCGGCGGCAGCACAGTCGCTAAGGTACAGGTTTCGGGTCGAGTCGACTCTGATATGCGAGACTTGGCTTAAGTTCGAGCGTAAACATCGAATACAGGTTGAAGGTCGTCGAAATTCGACCAGAAGGACCGCGGAAGAATACGAAACAGTACGGACTAGGACACGGGTCTTACACTTTCTCTAGTATACTTTCCTGATATTTCCGTACTTCTTCATTCTATGAGTCTAACCAAAGTCTAGATATGGATGTTGTTTAGAATATTATTCTAGGTGCTTGTGTCTGACTAGGAACAGATTTTCTATAGAGGAAGAAACAGGAATCTACATCTCTTCATGCTTGACCATGGATGGAAAGATGTGATCCATATGCTCTAAGGGATTATACATTCTATGTGCCCGACTAAGGACATAGAGTGTGCTTTATTTATTTTGATATTAGTCTGAATTAGGGTAAACCAACAGGTAAAATAAGGGTTAGGATAATTAGGGGTGGATTCGAAAGTCCTAGTCTTCTCTTTGATTGAATTTTTCTTATTGCTCTCAGTTATTTTTCATAGATTTGTGATAGTTTACTTAATAGTTCGCTAAACCCTTTGTTGGATTAGTTAAGAAGAATCGTAAATTTCGAATTGTGATGACCAGTCCTCATGGGAATGATCTCGAATACGTACCGTATCTACATCTGATTCATATACTTGCGAGTTTAAAATCATTTAAATCAGATTGGTTTAAATAAAACATCACAATCGAAGTCCAAGTCAAAGGGCAAAGGAGAGTTGAAGTGTTAGAACTATAGTAGGATGTGACATATGAAGGACCGCACAAGTCCATAAACCCATAAAGATGAGAATTCATATAATTTGCTGAAGAATGTCAATTCAACAGAATCCATGAAGGCATGAGTGGTTGTGACGTATTATCTGTGTCTAAGATTGGACACTTTTATAATGAGTGGATTTTGAACATAGGGACATTGTATCACAAGTGTCCTCATCGGAGTTGGTTCATCACGTACGAGTATGATGGTGGCCTTGTTCTTATAAGCAATGATCATGCTTGTAAGATGATTAGATTTAGTTCGGTGCACATACGAATGTTTGGTAGGGTGGAGCGTACTTTAACATATGTGAGGCATATTCTGGACCTGAAGAAAATTTTGATATCTCTGGGAGCTCTTAATTAGAGCTAGGCAGAAACCGACTTAATCTAGTGGATTCGGCCCAAACCGAACCAAAGGCCTGGATCGGTGCAGTTCAAGTAGGATCAATCAGATTCGATCGTTCATATGAACGATCGAGTTTAGATCGTGGTCAATCCAGACCAATCCAATCAGAATGGATCTGATCTAACCCGATCCAGATCTATTATCAAGTATATATATTTTTAAAATATTTTTACTCTTTCTACCTTAGGTATATATATAGTTTTATTTTATCTTTTTTACTTTTTACCCTACCCAGCAGCACCCTCACCCGAACGACCGAACCTTAAATCCCTCCCTCAAATCTCTCCCTCTCTCTTTCTCAACCCGAACGAGCAGCCATCTCGATCCAACTACTTTTATCTGTCTCTACCCCAATGAGTGTCGCACCCGGCCATCTTGATCCAGCCACTCAGCAGCCCGACCCACTTATCATCTCCATTCATCAGGTAGGTACATAGGTTTCATTTATATATATATATATATATATATATATATATATATATATATATATATATATATATATATATATATATATAATTTAGCCTCTCTATATATATAATTTTAGCCTATATTTTGGACTATTTTGGAGCGGTGGCCCACCATTTTTATTCAAAATTTTTTAAAAAATAAAAAATAAAATCAAGATCAATCTGAACCATACCCAATCCGATCTGACTCGGTTTCCCTGACCGAGTCAAACTCGGATCGGATCAGGCCAACAGTGGTCTGGATTGGATCGAGTCAGATGACCTAAACTCGATCTCGGATCGGATTGAGTTCGGGTCAAGCCATGTAAATTTTGGACCGAGTCGAGTTGGACCCAATCCGATCTGACTCGGTCCAATGCCCAGCTCTACTCTGAATGCACTTGGGTGTAAGTTCTCTGACTATGATGATGTCATGAAAGTTTTAAAAGTGGGCACTCACCGAAATAAAGGCATAGAGAAGTGGAAACATTTATAGGATGATTGGGAGCATTGTATCGAGTGCAGTTACAGCATCTATAGTGGAATCCACATCAACACGTATGTGACATGTACGCCTAAGTCTAATGAGTAGGCACGGTATGAAGGTACTACTTGATTGTACTTTGATTTCTAGCTTTAAATTTTTTATTTACATATATGTGGCCATTGCATATATGGAAAACAATCAATGTTAAGTTTTAAAATTGAAAAATAGATTAGTAAATGACAACTTAATTATATGCACTTGGATGTGTGGGGATCATCGCCCATTATTTTTAGATGAGGGTCATTGTTCTTTATCATATTCATTAACAACCTTTCTAGAAAAGCGTGAGTTTATTATGAAACATAAATTCGATGTGTTTGCAACCTTCAAGTCGTGGAAGGTTATTATTGAAAAAAAGTCATGGCGAAAGGTGAAAATTATAAAGATCAATAAATGGTGAAGAGTTTGCTTCGAAGAAATTTAATTAGTTTTATAAAGAGGAGGGGATCATGAGGCATACACTATACAAGAATGGTGTGGCAAAGCGCATGAATCAAACTCTTTTGGAAAGAGCCCGAAGTATTTTGAGTAATGTTACATTAGGCAATGAGTTATGGTTGAGACTATTAACATGGCTTGCTATTTAGTGAATCATTTCCCGTTTATGTCGATTGCTTGTAAGATTCTGGAAAAGGTATGAAGTGTTTAGGAAGTTAACTACTTAAGGATGTGAATTTTTTTGTTACAATGCTTACTCTTATATACCGTCAGTTGAGAGAGATAATCTATACCAAATGATAAAAAAATGTACTTTTGTCGAATATAGTGATGGCGTGAAAGGGTACAGGCTATATAACTAGGTTTCATGAAAAATCATACTTAACCGTGACATCAAATTGGACAAGAGTCCTTATATCAGAATGATGAGCACAAAAAAACTAAAAAATCGATTGTTGTTGTGGAAACAAACAATGATAAAACACCTGAAGAAGTTGAGTTATTGGAAGAGGTAGAGGAAGAGGTGGTGGCACAGCCTGTTAGGTGAAATCCACTAAGAAATCACATATTACCGATGAGATTTAGGGATGATTCAAATGTTATGTTTGCCATCATTACGGATGAGAGAGATCTGTCTACCTTACGGGAAGCATTAGATGACCCAGATGTTGAGAAGTGGACAACAACAATGCATGATGAGATAGATTCTCTATACAAGAATGAAACGTGGGAAGATGGTAGATCATTTATGGTTGCTCTTTCCATAACTAAAGCTAAGTATATGACGGTGATTGAAGCATTCAAGGAAGCAATTTGGTTGAAATGAATGATGAATGAGTTGGGGCTTGAGCAGGAAGTCGTGCCAGTGCATTGTGACAATGAAAGTATGATCGTTTTTGCAAAGAACTCAACATTTTATTTCTGAACTAAACACATTAATGTTCAACATTATTTTATTCGACAGATGTTAGAGGAAGGCGGCGTTACTCTTGAGAAGATTCACACCAGTAAAAATCAGGCCGACATGCTTATAAAAATGTTGCATGCAAAGAAGTTCAAGTTTTACTCCACTTCTCTGGGCTCTGCAAACACAGACTGAAGATAGAATGTACACATGAAGTGACGATGAAGCTATGTTGAAAATTAGAGATGAAGATAACAACTTGGAAGTGGAGCTGGATGATTAAAGCCATGACAACATTTGTTGATAGAGTGTCTTTAATATAGTGCAATGTTGCTCGGTTGATCGAGACAATCTTGAATAAACCAAGACACATTGTGATGTTCCCAGTCGATCGAGACTCTCTATTGATTTCTCGGTCGACCGAAGGTGCGACCAAACAAAACACGTAAGTACGCATTTTATTTATAAATCTATATGGGGGTTATATAAATCTTGTTAAAGCATTATTATGATAAGATTAGAATGTGAGATTTCTCATGCAAAGGGAGAGCTAGAATTTTCCAAGGAATTCGTCTTGAGAGACGATGGTTTCATATCTATAAGTTGTCCGTCTTTTGTATATATATAAAAAAAAGGTTATAGTGGACCGTTTGTCACTTGATTTCGTGGGTATTTCCACGTAAAATCTGTGTTTCTTTGTGATTGTTTGATTTTCGTTTCTCTATTTGCATGTTTAATTTATTTTAAGGTTGCTTCCGTGCCTAACATATGGTGGCTGTGCACAACACAACTCTCATCGCAAATACCAGTGGATCCTTTATTGGATCATATTGTGAACACTTCACTCAAATAGGGTGGCTACCCTCATAAGATTTGAATCTAAACCCAAATCCAGAACGCAAAATATCAACTTAAACCCAAAACCTTAGTTTTTAAAACCAAACATTGGCCTAAACTCGATCTTAAAAGGCAAACCACAACCTGAACCCTAACTTAGAATAAAAACCATAAAACACGTATAAGCCCCATATGTCCTCAAAAAGCTTCCTCAACCTGATATAAACTAACCCAAGTACTTATTTAGATCAGACAAATGTTAAAACAAGGCAAAATTGATCTTTATAGACTAGTGGAAATTGAATTTTCACCAGAACAATCTCTTCAATCAGAAGTTGCCACATGGCCTTCCATGATGCATAATGTCAATGATGCCTTAGGGCTCGAGTTGAGTATGGCAATAAAAATTCAATTTTCTACAGCCATATGCTTAACCATAATTCTAAAATACTTGGCACGACAATAGCTCAAGGAGACCTTGGAGCTTGAATAAGCTATCAAAGCTTGAATTAGCTACAAAGGCATTCGGTGGAAATCAAATTTCCATCTACACCTTTATAAAAAGAGGCCCTTATAATTTCTAAAACAATTGATGAGAGGGTTGTGAGGAGAGAGGGAAAGAGAAAACGATGAACAAAAAAAAAAAAATGAGAGAAGAGAGAAAACTTGGAGAGTGCTCCTAACCCATCACCTAGCTCAAATTACCTTGATAATCTATAACAAGCAGAGTAAGGTCAAGATCTAAGACCCATGAACAAATTTTTATTAAAACATTATCAGGTTTTTTCGTTTCTCCCTCACATTTTTAGCTTATGTCGCCACCTTGAGCGATTCACCCATTGCCATTCATCTTATTTACTTTACACTAGCATATTTTTCTCATACATTCAACTACTTGCATTTACTTTTGTATTAGTCCATCATGCGTGACATATGCTTTATGTCTCAATGTCTTAACAAATCATGGCTCATAAAAAACCAAATGACCTATTTTACTTATTTATTTATGTTCAAGTAATAATTGATTCCTCAATCATGATCAATGTCATGCACATCGTCTTTAATATTACAGTTACAGTTAATTAAGTCTCTATAGCTCAATCATCTTAAACATTTACATAACAACGATTGTTGCCAATGTCGGCAGAGAATGGTCCTTAACACCTTCATTCTTTGTCACCAATGCCCTTAATCGAGACCTTTAGACGCAAATCAACCGAATGAGTCATTCAAGCCAAGAGATCTATGATTCTTCAGTTCACTATGACCTTGTGGCGCTTGGTCAGTTGTAGGTTTTGTGTTTATTCTATCAATGGCAACTCCAAGTCTGATAAGTGACCAACATTTAATTTCTATTCCTCACCGATGACTTGACATCCCGCCCCGCGCATGCACCAACACGTATCCTAAGCATGACCGACAATGCCCATACCCAAGCCACTATAATTGACTCAGTGAGGTGAGCAATAGATCCCTTAGGTCTAAGGATTATCCAAATCTAGTACACAAGTTAATTTGGACCGAGCATGATGAGTCTATCAATCTAAAGACCTGACCTAATCTTCAATGTAAGTACTCATTAGGTCGAGTATTAGAAGCCTATTTCTATGGAACACTTATACTCTTATATAAGATAGGGTACAGGTATTTGGAATCATCATTGGACCTCAAAGGTGGAGACCTTTTATCTAGATTCATCATCAGTTCCCTTACATACGATGATCATGTGAGAATAACAATTATAAGTTTATCATACAACCTATCAGATGGTCATTGAACAACAAGATATTAAGATCTACATAACACAATTCTCCGTTAATTAGCGGTTATTGTCTCCAAATTCAATCTCCCCAAACAACTAGAGAAATCCATCTTCCCCAACCCGTATACATTATTTAAGATATATCACATATTAGTTGTGACATTAATGGCGTATCCATGTGGGACCCATAGTCATTATTATCTATGAGCGAGTTCATCGAATCAACGGTTGAGATTATCACACTGGCTTTTCAGAGCACACGACACTAAAGAAAAATATGATTGCCAACAAGGCTCCTTCTTTAGCTCTGAGTTGGTTGCTTGTCGTTATACACTGTGGTGCGATATAAACTATTCAATAAAAGATTCATATATTTGTTTAAATTAAATTACGAAAAGGATTATGCCTAATAGATTTTCATCACTTGTGTGAATTTGAGTTAAAAATGATTTTTTTTATATAGTTATTTCCAACTCACTCTACATCCACAATGAGAGTTTTAATGAGTAAGAACTCCGATGGCCATGGTCATGTTAAATGAATGTTTTTTATCATAAAGTGGTACAACAAGCATTTATGCACATACGATTTTATGAATAGTTCAAAAGCTTGAAAATTTGGATCGATTCGATGTTTAGTATTGGGTAAATTTAAAGACTTGACATATTAATGAACTTAACTCAATATTTTTAATAATCAAATTTAAAGTTTATATATGAAAAAATCTTAAGACTGTTCATTAGTTGTTTTTTAAATAAAAAATAAAGTAAAACTTTATAAATGTCAAAATTTGAAATTTACTTCCTAATATTTAATTTTATAATTTTTCCATATAATCATCTGTATTTATGACTATCAATTGAAAAATGCTCATTTTTAAAATATTTAAAGTAAATGCATAACGTTTGAAAATACAAAGACAATTAACGGTAAAAATAAAAAAATAAATGAAAAAAAACAAAAAAAAAACGTCGTTAATGTGTAAAAAAATTAAAACTGCTTCCTTATGCCCTTCCGCTTTCACAGTTATGCCATATTCTAAGGAGGTGGGCATGCGTAAGATTCAATGGGGCCCACTTCTGTGTATGTGTGTGAACGACATTGTCATCCATTCTTCCATGTCATTTTAAGCCATCAACTGAAAAATGAGGCAAATTTAAATTACAAGTGGATCACATCAAAGAAAACAATAGTGATTGAATACCCACCATTAAAAACATGTTAGGGTCACAAAAGTTTTGAACCAAGCTAATATTTGTGTTTTCTCTTCATCTAAGTCTATGTGAACCACAAGGTGGGGTCCATTGTAATGTTTACGAGAAATTAATTCGCTCTGTCCATACATTTTTCCATCTAAGTTAAGGGGTTCATACCAAAATTGAGGCATATCCAGAGATTGGGTGGGCCCCAGTTAGTGTTTCATGGGCTGATCTATCCATTGGGCCACTTTCACAAGGATCCAAGGGTTGAATTTCGACATATACGGTTAATTTATAGTCCTCAGACCAGGTATAAAGTTTTGAGCTAAACGGATAGTGGGAACCCTGTGATCTTGCATTCAGGATGACTTTCAGGCCACTCAAACAATCACTCGATTTTCTCAGATCTTTGGCATATAAATTCTTCGATCTCGGTCCCCTGGGGTATGTCCCTTACCTTGGTAACTTTTGAGCATTAAATCTATGCTTTTAGTACCTCTTTTCAGTCCAGGCTCCTAATTTAACTTGCATCATAAACACGATCAGAATCGGGCGTTAAACAGTATCATGTTCATAAATTCGGGTAATAATTGGGGTCAAATATGCAATATTTGACCCTCAACACCTCACAGGTAAGATATTTGACCCTCAACACCTCACAGGAAAGATGTTGTTTGGGTATAAAACATTTAATTTTTAGGTAATTAGGCTTCTTATAATGTTAGTAAGGTTCCTTTTATTATCTACAATCGGCACTCGATTTATCCCTTTGTGGCTTCTTTATGCTCCTATTGGGCCCTTGGAGTTATATTTTTTTATTATAAATTTCTTTGCCTTTTATGTGATGTTTCGACTTAGACTTATTACTCGAAGAACTTTTGGTCAAGTGAGCAACACATGACTTCTCATATTTATTGTTGGAATCAAAGATGGCTAACTGGGTGTGTAAATATGCTTGAGAATATGTAAGCATATTCGTATTATAGTCGTCCATAGCTGTCAGACCCTAACCTTAGTGTCCATTTCGCTCCGTTGGATCCTGCGGTCCTACCGGTCAAATTTCAGCAACCCGCGACCTATGGATAGAGTTGGGCAAAACACACCCAATCCGGTAGATCCGACCAGATCAAACCTGATCCGACCCGATCTAAACTGAATTGACGGTCTGGATCGGTGCAGATCAGGTAGTTCCATTCAGATCTGAAATCTTTTTGGGTCGAGTTCAGATTGGCCCTGATCCGACCCGACCCAAATGGATATGGACTAATCCAATCCTACCCGATCCAGAGTAGCTCTTATTGATACTTCTACTTTTCCCTATGGTATGGTCCTCTTAAGCTTTGAATATGCATCAATTTTGGGTTCAACCACTAAAATGATTTGTAAAAATGAATGGACAGTGTGGATAAACCACATGCATTCAAGGTGGGCCCCAACAGTGTTTACTATGTACAATAAGAAAATATTTGCTGGTGTACCACACACAACTATGTGCGTCTAGCTGTAGGTACGTGTTGTGCCAAGACGACTCATCTTAAGTGCATTGACGCTCCTTGAGCTGCAAGTTGTACGAATGGTTCAAAGAAGATCAAAGTTATATTGTAAGACCTGTATCTTAGTCGATACCACTCCGTAGGATTCCGTGATCTTTTCGGTCAAATTTCGGCAACCTTCGACCATTAACTGGTATTTGCACCCGACCCTGGGTCACATGCCGTCAATCCGAGTCGACTCAACCCAAGACTTATACCCTAGCGACCTCGCTATCGCTGCAGTTCTAATGCCGCGACTGGCACGCTGAAGCGATACCCTGGTCAGGAGATGTGGGCCCACGTTCAGTGCGAGAAAATGCTGCGCGTACGAGTTCCGAAAGAATCTCTATGACTTGTCACATCAATCAATCAATCAATCCCATCATGTCAAGTACACCATCACCTCTCACCGTTCCCCAAGTAACCCCTAAAGTCAAAAGTTTCTTACAAGCCCATACCCCTTCTTACACAATGTACCCCAAAGTCAAAAAGACTCTTACACATCCATCACCCATCTCTCTCTCTCTTTATAACCCCCCCCCCTCTCTCTCTCTCTCTCATTTTTCAACTCATTCCAAGTAACTTAAAAACAATCTCACGTCTAAGCCTCTCCCATCTCTCCCAATCTACAAGTGTGGCCCACTTTCTCCCCTCTCATCTCCCATCTCAACCATCCAAACTCCATCTCCTCCGTTGGAACCGAAGCTAAGGACCAAAGGAGCAAGAAGAAGATGGTGGGTGATATTGGATCTCCACTTTCTTATTTTTCTTTGTGATGTAAGGGCCCACTTATGGTAGGACCCACCTTGATGTAGGCCTTGTATCAAAGAGGGGCCCATAGTGGAGGGGCCCCTCTATCCTTGCCGATGTCTGTCTCTCTCTCTCTCTCTCTCATATTATGGACCCCACTATGATGTATGATCCATGTCGTCTCATCCGTATGGCCCACCTTCCTGACCACCTTTGGGTGGGACTGGATGTAGAAGAAACGCGAATGTCAGCTTGATCCAAAAGTCAGGTGGGCCACGTCCCTGTGGGACCCACCATGCTTCTTGTGTTATACACACACTGTCCAGCGCCCAGGGACACTAAACGAGTGCTAAGGGTGAAGTGTGGGCTGGCAGGGGGCGGCTAATAAAGATGTGTGACTGGCATGGGGTCCATGGGACCCATCCGTGTCCTCCACCCATTCAAATGGGCCACACCATACAGTATGCGTTTTATCCAAACCGTCCACCGCTCTGAATGGTGGACCATGTCCGTATGGGGCCCATTTCCACGCCCAAATCCATAGCTCACTGGTAGAATGAGTGGAGGTACCTCGTTTCAACGATGGGCCCCCATAGCTCACTTGGTAGACCGTGTGAAAGATATCTCATTTCAACACTGAGGTCTGGGCATGGGTGGCCGCCAGTGAAGTGCGCCTTGACGTGGGGTCCATGGGACCATCTACGTCGTCTATCCCTTGAAGTGGGCCACACCATGCCATGTGTGTGATCTCCACCGTACCTGGACGGTGGGACCCACCCCACGTGTGGAGCCCTCCTTGATGTAAGGTGACGGTCCATGCCTTTGGACGGCCTGGACAGTACACTTTAAGGTATATTAATATATTATATTTATTATAATATAAATTATATATATTATAAATTATACATATATACAGACTCTTGTGGTGGGCCCTACGTGGGACCCACCTCTGGCCGCTTGATGTATAAAGTCTCGCAGCAGCAGTTTTATGTATATATGATATATATTATATAATATATTTTATATACTACCCTGTGGTGGGCCCTACGTGGGACCCACCTCCACAGTAGATATATATATATATATATATATATATATATATATATATATATATATATATATATATCTCTTTCTCTCTCTGTGTTCATTATCAAGCTGTGCAGGTCCCACGTGATGTACTTGTACATCCATGCGGTTTTGATTGACAGTGGGACCCACTCCAGATGCATGTGATTCATCCATGTGGCATGGGCCCCAATGATGTATGTGCTTTATCTACACCGTCCACTGTTTGGACAGTGGGGCCCACCATGATGCATGCATTGTATTCCATGCCATCCAACCAATTATAAGATCATTTTATGGCATGGGTAATGGGTGAGTCTGATCTAAAGTTCAAGTGGGACCTACCGTTTAAGCAGTAGATCGTAACATCCACTGTTCAAACTTCTAAAGGCCATAACAGTTTCCAATTAAAGCTGATATTATTTTCACTTCATTGATCTCCATGTTAGCTTATGAATAGGTCGGATCTTAAATACATTTGACTCGGTCCATTTGAATTGGCCCATTCGCTTTGGCCCATTTGTCTCGGCCAATTGATTCAACCCATTTAGTCGGCTCATTTGATCGGTCCATTTGAATCGGCCCATTCGATCGGCCCAATGCGATGTATGTGAGGCCCGTGAATGAGGTCCAATGTAACGTATGTGTGGCCGTTCCATTGTTATAAATTCCTTATGTAAGCCACTCCTTGGGAGCAATGTTGGTTAGATGTCCACATTGATGGGCAATGATGGTTAGATATCCTCATTGTGGCCTTCCCTAGGCCTTGTTAGGCCCATTTTTTTCGTAAGTTAACCCAAATAAGTGGGCCCCATTCGCTGTATGTGATAGATCGATTCTGATTCTTGATTCTGACTATCGATTCCGATTATAAGTATGCAACAATATAACATCATGATATGTGTCCATATGCATCATCTGCATACTTGTAATGAGACGAGTGATTGATCATAGCATATGCCTTCGGACAGATTGTTTAGGGGCTCCCAGATAGGTAGTGTTACCCTTCATGAGCACACGATACGCGCAGGATTGTTTCATGACTGGATAGTGTGATTCATGCATTCGCATTGTATGATATGATTACTGAACGCCCTAGCAACATTTGGGTCGTAGTCTCCACAGGCATATCGTAGTTGACAGGATTGGATACTAAAAATCTTATTCTATATGAGATGTTATAGATATCCCTGGGTGAAAGTCCCTAAATCCTTTTGGTACTAGGAGGTTGCTCCAATGTTTAGACTGAGTGGGTTCATAAGCGCTGAGTGCCGATTACCAGATGGCTGCGCTTTTCACTATGCCATGGTCGGTTGGAAGGGGATGTGTAAGACTCGTATCTTGGTCTGTACCTTTTCGTAGACTTCCGCGGTCTCACTGGTCGAATTTCGGCAACCTTCGACCCTTAACCGATATCGACGCGTGACCCTGATTCATATACCGACAATCCAAGTCGACTCAACCCGAGACCAATAACATAGCGACCGCGCCGTCGTTGCGGTTTCGATGCCGCGACTCGCGAGCCGAGGCAATACCCTGGTCAAGAGATGTGGGCCAACGTTCGGTGCAAGAAAACGTCGCCCGTTGCGAAACCCAAGGGAATCTGTACGATGTGTCACATCAATCACATCAATCCCATCAATCAATCAATCCATCAAGCCATCACATGTCAAGTACACATCACTTTCATCCCTTTTCCCAAGCAACCACAAAAGTCTTCCAAACCCATACCTCTCTTACACAAAAAGCCACAAAAGTCTTCACCACCCATACCTTTCTTACACAAAAGCCTCAAAAGTCAATACTTTCTTACACAACCATCATTCATCCATCCATCCATCTCTCTCTACATCACTCTCTCTCTTTCTCTCTTTCTCATTTCAAAAATCTCCAAGCAAAAGAGCTCATACGTATGGAATTTTCCAAGAATCCCTAAACTCCAAGTGGCCCACCTCTTCATCCCAAGATCTCTCATCTCAACCCTCCATTCTTCATCTCATCCATTGAAGTTGAAGCTAAGGTGCCAAGGAACCCCTAGGAGCAAGAAGATTGGACGGTGGGTGCCTCTATAGGATAGTTTTTCTTGTTTTTATGATGAGCCAAGTGAGGCCCACCGATCCATGGTGTGGATCTCACTTGGGACCCTAATATGTGGCCGATGGACCACTTAGATCATCATGATCATTCCATAATGGGGTCATTCTCCATGGATCCTATCATGATGTTTATTTCATTTAGAAAGGTCATCTAGACCTTCCATTTCGGTGGGGAATGGATCTCCATCGTTGATTTACATTTTTTATGGTCCCATGTTCAAAGGGATCCGTTTATTGTATGTTTTCATTCAAGGGAGGGCTCATAGTGGCGGAGCCATCCATCACAAGGCGTGTCCTACTCTCCATGTCTCTCTCTCTCTTTTATTTATTTTATTTTATTTTATTTTATTTTTATGCAATAGGATTGTGTGGCCCACTTGAATGGACCCCACCTTGAGGTATTGTGTCCAAGTGTCCTTCAAGTGGGGCCCACCTTAAATGTTGTAGCTGCAACATCCATTTGTGATGGCCCATTTCAACAGGGCCCACCATAATGAATTTAGGACTGAACCGTCCAGTGTCTGGACGCTGGACGTCCCTGCTTAAAAAAAAAAAAAAAAAAAGGAAAAAGGCACTTTTGGGGTGGTCCACTTGATTAGGCCCCACCGTGATGTAAGTAATCAATTCACGCCGTCCATCCCACCCTCCACCTAATTTCATGCGTTGGGCCAAGAGTTGGAGCCGATCCAATCATCTGGTGGGCCATAGCGTCAAAAATTGTATCTTCACCATTCAAATATCATTTTCTTATTTTATTTTACTTCCTAAGCATTTTAAAATTTGAACTCTGGACTCATTTGGACGGCCTCGAGCCGCTGAACGCAATGGCCGGGGCAGATTTCATTTTAGCGGGCCCCATGTGCAAAAAACCGCAGGAAAATCATTTTTCCCGATTTTTGAAAAGAGGCAGAGCCTCTGCCTTCTCGTCAGCGGGCAGCGCTGCACGCTGCTGCCTACAGCCGTGAGGGCGGGCGGTCGTATGCAGGGGCCCACGGCCCTGCGTGTGGGCCCCACCAAAATGTTTATTTGTTATCCAATCTGCTCACGAGGTGGGCCACCCCCAGTAGTGGGCCCCCTCCGAATTTCAGCCCCATCCATTTATCTGGTGGCCCACACCATAGGGAACAATGTGAGTGAACATCTACCATTGAAACTCTTCCTGGGCCCACAGAAGTGTTGGATCAAGCTGAAATTTATGTTTTCCCTTCATCCAGGTCCGAGTGACCTTATGAACGGGTTGGATGTCACCTAAACATTACAGGGTGGGCCCCACATGGGACCCACAATGATGAATGTGTTAAGTCCACCGTCCAGACGGACGGTGGCACCCACCACGGTGGCGCCCACCTCATGTATGTGCTGCCTCCACCGTCCAGCGGACGGTGGGGCCCTTATGATGTATGTGCTCTATCCGCACTGTCCACTGGACAGTGGGACCCACCATGATGAAATCAGACCGTCCATCCACTTGAAAAGATCATTTTAGGCCTATGGGTTAGGCCCATTTGATTTACGAAATGCTTATAGGCTAGGCCGTTTGATTCATTTAAGGCCTAAGAACTTGGGCCCACTTGACATGTAAAGCCTATGGGCTTAGGCTCACTTGATATTTAAGGCCTATGGATTTAGGCCCACTTGATATGTTTCAAGTCCATGGGACTAGGCCCATTTGATGTACTTCAAGGCCCATGAAATTGGACCCATTTGATATATGTAAGGCCTAGGGGTTTAGGCCCACTTTGATATGCATACGAGGCCTATGGGTTAGACCCATTTAATTTATTGAAAGCTCATGGGTTAGGCCCGTTTGATTTGTTTAAGGCCTAGGAATTTAGGCCCATTTGACTCATATAAGGCCTATGGGTTGAGGCCCATTTGATGTACATGTGGGGGGCCCAATGAATGTGGCCAATTTGTTATATATTAAACTCATGAGACTAAGCTCATTTGATGCAATCCAAGGCCCCCGGGTTTTGACCCATTGCAATGCACATAAGACCCATTGGTGTGGCCCATTTATGGGCCATCTGATGAATAGAAGGCCCATAAGATATGACCCATTTGATATATATGTAAGGTCCAATGGGAACAACCTACGGTCCATTGCAATGTGTAAATCCATTACAGACTAAGTACTGATGTTTACAAAGATCGTGCCTTGGGAGCAATGTTGGTTTGACGTCCACATTGCGAGTGTAATATTGGTTGGATGTCCACATTACGACTCTCCTTAGGGCTCATTACTGGGCCGTACTTATTGTGTATAGGCCGTCCAGGTCCATCTGCATTGTAAGATAGTTCATTTTATTATAACATGTTTAGTACAGTTCCATGACTCATGATCATACGCATCATATGTATGCTTGACGTGAGAATTGTCTGATCATAGCATTTGCCTTCGGGCAGGTTGTTTATGGGCTCCCGGTTAGGTGGTGTTGCCCTACATGAGCACACGATATACGCAGGATTTGATGCATGACTGGATAGCATGAATCATGCATATCGCATTTGTATGACATGGATATTATACGCCCTAGCGACATCGGGGTCGTAACTTCCACAGATGTATCGTGGTGGCAGGATTGGATACCGAAAATCTTATTCTACATGGGGTACTATAGATATCCCTGGGTGAAAGTTTCTAAACCTTTATGGTACCAAGAGGTTGATCCAACGTCTAGATCGAGTGGGTAGATGAGCGTTGAGTGCCGATTACCAGACGGTTACGCTCTCCACTTTATCGTGGTCGGTTGGAAGGAGGTACGACCTTACCCACCCGAGAGTAGGGGGCAATGCTAGGATGAGTTTGACCAGCTCGAGGAATGAGTCCGCTATCGAAGAGTCGCGCCCGATATTGGCAGACGGATAGTGAGGTCTCTTCCACTTACCTTATTGCGCACGATGTGGCAGCAATCTAGTTTAGAGTGTACTAGACCCCGGTGATATCCCATATTTGAGCTGTATTGATGTGTGGATATAGATAAAGATCTGTATGCTTGAGTTGCATTGCACATCGCATGGCCTTGGGATGGCCGATACCATTCATGTCTTGCATCGCATAAGCCTTTGTACGGCTCATGATATTAGATCCATCTGCATAGTTCGCTTTACACCGACATTGCATGTTCATATTACTACCTTGCGCACACACTTTCACCACCCTCTAAGCTTTCTGTAAGCTTATGCACGACCGTTGCGTGCAGGTGACGTTTGATCGCAACAGCGCTGAGGCAGGAGCACGTCGCAAATCTTTTTGAAGTTTTTGTTATTTACCATTGTATTTCCCTTTATGCTCATTGTACTTGTAAAGTTTTTGATCATAGTGGAAATGTAATGGAGTTCTTGATTGTTGTTTGTGGGTTATGTCTTTGGTTATGCTTATTACGAATCAAACTGATATTTAAAATCCTCCTCGTAGCATCCCAGGATCGAAACCTGGCGAATGGGAGCTAGGAGCCGAGAATGGGGTTCTACGGAGGCTGTCGGCGCCGAATTCGGCGATCGAAAATTTTATGAGCCCGGTTTTCGACTTTGGGGCGTGACAGGATGCGACCCTACCCACCCGAGAGGAGAAGACAAAGCGAGGCTGAGTTTGACCAGCTCAAGGAATGGGTCCTTTAGCGATGAGCCGAGCCGATATTGCCAAGAGGATAGTGAGGTCTTTTTCACTCACCTTGTTGCGCGCGATGGGACGGCAATCTGGTTGGAGTGTAATAGACCCTGGTGATATCTTAGAGTTGAACTGTATTAATGTGGACTCAGATGAAGATTTGTATGCTTGAGTTGCATCTTGCATAGCATGGCCTTGGTATGGCCGAACATCATTCATGTCTTGCATCGCATAGCTTTGGTATAGCTAATGGTATTCATGGATTCATTAATATGTTCCGCATTACTCTGATACTGCATAATTGTATTGTTACCTTGCGCACACACTTTCACCACCCTCTAAGCTTTCTATAAGCTTATGCACGATTGTTGCGTGCAGGTGACATTGGATCGCAGCAGCATTGAGGCTAGAGCGCATGACAGATCATCTTTGAGCTTTTGTCTATCATCATTGTATTTCCCTTTTTGCACTTTGTACTATAAACTTTAATCATAGTGGAAATATGATGGAGTTTTTGGTTGTTGTTTGTGGGTTATGCCTTTTACGAATCAAACTGATGTTAAAAATCCTCCTCGTATTATCCCAGGTTCGGAACCTGGCGAATGGGTGTTGGGAGCCAAGAATGGGGCACTACGGAAGCTGTCGGTGCCGAATTCGGCGATCAAAAATTTTATGAGCCCGATTTTTGAGTTTAGGGCGTAACATATATGGCCCTACAGTGATGTATTTATTATATCTACACCGTTGATATATAAAGATCATTTTAGAGCATTATCCAAAAAAATGGATCATATCTAAAGATCATCTGGACCACACTACAAATAGCAACAGAGAATGATTTTCAGTGTGGTCCCATTGCTTTTTCCAGTGTGGTCCACTTGATAGTCAGATCTATCTTATTTTTTGTCTCAAGCCTTAAAGTGAGCTCGCCAAATGGATGGACGGTTTGGATATAACACATATCCCATGATCAGACCTACATAACTTGGTAACATCAAAGTCATCATTTCATACGCAACACGTTACAAGCAGCTGCCGTGCACAGCACGTTCGCAGCTACAGCGGCTCGAGCTTCGAGTTGTACGAACGGCTCAAATAATATCAACCTTAGATGGGCCCCACAATGATGTATTTATTATATCCATACCATTTATCCATTTTTCATGAACATTTTAGATCATTTGGAAAAAAAATCATATCTAAAGCTCAAATGAACCACACTGAAAATAACAATGAGATAATGATTTTCACCGTTTTTAGTGATCTGAATCGCACCGAACCCGATCTGACTCGGTTTCCTTGACCGAGTCGGACTCGGTTTGGGTCAGGCCAACCATGTGTCCGGTCAGTTCGAGTCGTATGTTCTGAACTCGGTCCTGGATCGGATCGGATTCAGGTTAGTCCAGCTAGATTTCGGACCGAATTGGGTTAGCCCCAATCCGATCCGGCTCGGTCCGATGCCCACCTCTGCCTACGGATTGTATTTGCAATGACCCTTAAGTTCCATCATATAAATCTGACCTGAATTAACCTGAAACTAGTGTCATAGCGACCGCATCATCGCCGCGGTTCCAACGTGGCGTCTCGTGCGGCAATCCGAGTTAGAAATCATTAGTTGTGGGTCGTGCATGATTTAGGTCGTAAATCACGATTGTGGGGCCCACCTAGGATTTTCACAAATCTCTAGACATTGATTTCACCACCATGGACCATCATTGGAGTAGCTAACCTAGGCTAGGTTACTAGACCCCCTAGCTAGCAAGTCATGATTATTTCTCTTACCAAGAGAGCTTCTTTTTCTCTATCTCAGGCATTAGCCACCTTTTCCTCTTCCCAAATCTAAACAATTCTGACTTCCCTCTTCTCTAGAGAGAGAGAGAGAGGCCATCATGCCCTCTCTTTTCTAGCAATGTCATCATTAGTTTGAGTAAAAACCCCTAGTTGTTAGCAATCCACCTCATTTTCCCACTCTCCCTCTCTTCTCCTCATCTCTCCCTCTCCCTCTCCAAGCTCTTGGACGTCCCACCCTCCACCCATTTTTTAGCTCTTCATCCTCCCTTCTACCCCATAATCTAGCCCTTAGTTTAGCATCTTGACCATTAAACCTCTTTCCTTGGAGCTTAAAGACTATCTTGGAGGTGTTTGCTTGAAGAACTTGTAGGTGGGTGTGCATGTACTTAGAATCTTAGTATTTACATTTCTTCTTCTTATTTCTCTTCTTCACCCCATGTTTGAAGCATGTGGGACCCATCAAATGATAGTGGAGGCCCCATGTCTTCTTGGATGTGATCATTGGCCCATCCTTTTATGCATGCATAACTCATGGGTGGAGTTATTCTTTATGGACCTCACCATGGTTTCTTTTCTTAGTTAGAAGGATTCTTGGGCCATTTAGACCCTTGATCCTTGGTGGAGATGGCATCTTAACCATTGAATTTTGATTAAAAGTTGCATGCATGGGTAGATCTTATCATTCGATCAATATAATGATATATGTGTAGTTAGTGATGAAGGGAAGGGTGTAACACCCCAGATTTTCAAGAGCCGTGTAAGAACTCGGCTCCCGAATTCCCAGGTGTCATGGATGCCCTAATGAGCTTTATATTTTAATTACACTTGGATGATCTCATAAACAATAAAGGATTTAGCAGGCATGAATCATAAGTACGTCATAAAGTAGTATCAATTGCTATTAAATATAAAAATATCTAAACAACAAATCTAAAATCACCTAAATAGGAAACTAGTCTCACCCATACATGACCCAAGGCAACTAGGGCCCTGGTCCATACCCCACGGTAGCCCGAACTCAACTAAAAAGATCTGCTGAAAGTCTGGAAGCAGGAAAGCCCCTCTTCCCTATCCTTGCTCACCTTTCTCGACTCGTCGAGCTCCACCTCACCTGCATCTAGTAAAGAGTCTTGTTAATGTTTTAAAATACCGTCCCAGAGTAGGAGTGAGTGATCAACTCAATGGGTGTTATTAATCTTAAATTATAACATGCATCAATTATAATATGAATTTAATGAAACATAGTCAATCATCAACACCTAGCAACTCTTATTAAAATGCATGCATGCAGAATGATATGATACATGCCCTCGTCACAACGCTCCCTCGAGTGACTCCATCTAACAATTGCATATGTCAGCACTCCCTCAGAGCGACCTCGACTTTCGAGTCGCCACCCTAACTAATGCGATGCAATGCGATCGTGTTAGCCGAATTATTAGTTAAGTTCATTCATCCAGCAGGTTAGGGAATGTGATACACCCCACGTATCAATGCCCTAAACAAGTTATGAGGCCAAGAGCCCCCAATGCATGAGGCCGAGACCTCACGGTCCGTGATCCCATCGGGTTCCTCATCCCTGACTTCAAGCACATGAGGAGTGCCGAGAGAAAGAGATCGCTCGCAGTCACTACGGGGAGGCGCGGCACCCCAGCGTAGGCCAAAAGCTCAGACACAGTGTCCCATTCCACCATGCCCGGCTCATGAGGCTGTGGACCAGTTTCAAGTGGGTTATTGATGGGCTACAACGGTTATAGGGTAGTTCAGATTCCATACATATATGAGTAATTAGGGTTAACATTCAAGGTTGGTCAGACAGTAGATTAAACCGCAAGAGTCAGGCGAGCGTGAGACAAGTGACATCTGGCTCAAGAGACTTATGTAGTCGAACTACAGCCCCCCAAACACACCCGTCCAAACCATAGGTTTCGTCTCGAGGCGATCCTACCATCGGGACCACCTTCGCTCTCCTCATAATTCTGGCCAATCCAAGGGCACGAATATAGATTCATAGCATGCCGACTAATAATATATCGCTAGAATAAATAAACTCATGTTCTCACACATATCAACATATAATTCATATTCTCATAGCAAGCTTGGCTAACCATATCAAGAAATAAGTGTATGTGAGTGTGTGTGTGTGTGTGTGGGTGAGGAAGTCAAACACTTCCTCTATCTCAAGAATTCACATACATAAGAGTAATGAAATCATATATGCTATGAAATGATAATTCAAGGGAAAAATCAACAAGGCATGAGCATAAATCAATCAAACACCAAATCATGTGAGAAACAAGGACAACGTCATGAGAATCAAATATACCATTCCATACAATTTCAATAAGCATGCAATTTTTAGGGATTCTTTAGGTTCTCTAAAAATGACATACAAGCAATCGAAATCATTAAACTCATAATAGAATTAGTGCTAAGCTACATAAGAGCAATAATCTACACCTATGAGTCGTTGGAGACTCGAAAATCGACCTAAGAATGAGGGCTTCGGGTCAGACGACCGGAATTCCTAAAATAAGTTCTTGTATGTGAGAAATCCAAGCCAAACCGTTCTCAATACATACGTTTCAAGAAAAAGGGTGAAGGATCTTACCTATATGCTTTATGGAATGATTATTGTGATGGTGGTGTAGGATTTTCTTTAGAAAAATGAGTAGGGAGTTGCAATGCTTGATCTCCTTGGCCCCATCACGATCTAGGGTCCACCTTGGATCTCTTTTATACTCTCTCTTTCTTCTCTCCTCTTTGCTCCTTGGTGGTTGGGGTAAAAAGGAGAGTTATGAGAGAGCTAGAGATGGGTTGTTGGAGAATGGAGGAAATATGAAGGAGGGAGCTTGATTGTTGAAGATTGAAGGAAGTTATGAAGGAAATTTGTTGTTGGAGAATGGAAGAGGATATTAGGGAGAGGGATTTGCTGTTGTTAGAGAGTAGTGAGAGATGTGAGACAATAGCTAGGGTTTATTTCCTAGAGTTGAGCCCTTTGGCCCCAAGTTTTCTCAAATTTCTAAAATAGCCACTAGGATTATTTATTAGTGTTGGGGTGGCCCTAACACTCCTTTAGCCTCCAAAATTAGTGTGAAGGTGTCTCATGACCCAATGAGGGGTCATGCAAAGTTTGGGGACAAACGGATCAACGAAGGTGGGGTTTGATCGTACGGTTTCAATCTTTAAATGGCACTGTGAGGACCGTTGTAGTTGTTGGGGTAGTTTTAGTGGTCCCCTGACTATGAAACTTATAGGGTAGGTGGTCCATGACCCGATGAAGGGCCATGAAAAATTTGGAAACGATCGGATATGAGGTTTGGTCGTACGGGTCTAATTTACGATCAACGGTTATCATGTCACGATGGGACCCCAGATTTTTTGGATGGGTGTAAGACACCTCATTAGACCTACATCGTAAATTTTGAAGAAATTTGACGGCTGAAAAGCCCAAAGTCTCAGTTTCATTATCCAGTGCCAGATTTCAACTCCGGCCTTGAGTGGCTTGACAAGTGCTGTCGGAACGGCTCGGATAATTAACTTTTAGGTGTCCAATAAGTCTGTGGTCTGCAATGGACCACAAGCCCAGTGAGATCTATAGTTTTCTAAATTTTTATAATTTTCTGACCTTCATCGGCTGCTACACGGCCTGCACAAGCTATTGCCGAGTACAAACCGATCATCTGATCATCACCAGACTGGACCACTTGTGTATAGGCTAACGTTGAGTGGTAATGGTCAATAAGTGATAATATAAGCTAATTAATAAAAAATAAGAATATTTGAAAATCCTAAATAGTGAAAATTCAGGATGTTACAAAGGGCCTCAATGTGGCGGAGCCCCTTCCCTTATAGCCGATTCTCTTTCTTCTTTTAATAATCTCTTATTTTTCTGAAGTGTGTGGCCCACCATATGGCTTGGAAATCATCCAAGGAGAGTGGGCGCTCATGACAGTCCACTCTATGGATGGTGATGACTTCTTTGCCCTTTTAGGAGCATATGCAATGAATTTTTATATGAGGAATAAGTCTGGATGTTTGTAGGGACCACTGAGGTGGAACACAACTCAGGTTTCATGTGGTGTTTTCTCCTTAATTTGAATTATATACTCAATTTATTTCATATGCATGTTGCTGTCCAGAAATTTTCTGGACAGTTTTTTGTTGTTTTTGGGTTAAATTTTTGGACTGTTTAGGGAGCTATTTCTATCCCTTAAATATATTGTTCTTGAATGTGTGGACCCCACCTAAATGTACCTCAAATTTCAGCTCCATCTGACCTTGATTGAGGTCCCAAAGGAGTGGCCCAAGTGGGGTGGACAGCCCAAATTTTCTAGACTATCTAGCAACACTACAATTTGGAAATCCTTAAATATAAAATAGTTTTGTAATGGTGGCCACTTTTGTGGACCCTACCTTATAGTACACATATATGGGGAGGTTAAAAATATTTTTTCCAATTTTTGGAGAACCTGGGCCCACCCCTTTGGGTGCTCAAAATAGGAACAACAATGTTTTTAATTTTCTATTGTAATTGTTTTACCTTGTTGTCTATACATATTTGCCTAGGCTTTTGTGTGGTGGTGACCCTCCAATTCGCCTAATTTGTAGCCCACCTTGTAGAGGATAACCCCAAGTGCTTGTAGGTCACATACCTGATCATATTTTGGGGTGTTTTTGGTGTTGGGAGAGCAGCACCTTGCTGGACATCCAGCTAGGCTGAATGTCCAGCAATAGGCTAACCATCCACCCCCACCTTAGGCCTACCTTTAGGTTTATTTTTATCCTAACCTTCCATCCATTGTGTAGCCCACTTAGTAGGGGATCGGCCCTTGGGGGGACGTCCCAAAGTGGGGCCCACTTGGACCTCCAAATGGGCCAGCCGTCCCACCCTTAGGACGCCTAAGGGTGTGGGCTGGCCGTCCACCTTGAGGCCCATTTGATGTATATATTTTATCTAGGCCGTCCTCCCTAGGGGTGGCCCACTGATGTGTGGACCACTCCCTGGAGGGACGCCCACCTCATGGATGTATGTGTTCTAGGCTTTGATGTATGTGTTCTAGGCTGTCTAGGCCCTAGGACGCCCAGGCCCACCTGGACGTTTAACTTGTCGTTGGTGCTGTTGGACTTGCAATCCAGTAACAGGCCCACATTCTTTTGAGTGATGTATCCATGCTCTACATATGTCAGGGCCCACTATGATTATTAAGAACCACCACTAGATCTATTTTCTTCTCTAAATCTTACCTGCTGAACCTCAGCAAACCCAGGAAGCTGGGTGGGCTGAAAGTCCAACAATATACTAGAAGTTGTATGATTCATGTTGGGATGTTTTGAAGGATGTGTGGCCCACCAAATGGAGTGTTGAGGACACATATCCGGTCTATGTTTGAGGCATATTTCTAGGCTTAATTGATGCATTATGAGGCCCATTCCATGTGGTACAATGTAGACCATGTATGAACCAGATTTTTATAGTCCAATAAGCCTAGATGGGTTGGAAACCCTCCATTTGAGCCTAGTATTGTGCAAGGGCTGACCTTATTGTGTTATGGGCCTAATGAGCTATCTATGAGCCCAACTTGAGCAAATAAATCTTGAATGCTCATAGTTAAACCCTTAGTATGGGCTGACTTGCAAGGCCCACTTTATAACTTGTTGGTTAGGCCTTACCAAGTCATGGGCTCATGTTGAGAGGGCCACATAAATAATTTGGGCCTTGGCCTTGTATCCTTGGGCTTATGGGCTACCCATTTGATCCATTTAATGATGAATCCAGTGGCATATGAGGGTTGGGCCATAAATGCTCCACTTGGCCCGAAATGATGGTACTTGGGCTATTTTTTGTGTCCATGATATTCATGAGGACTTTGGGCCATTCTCCTAAGGCCCATTACGTGTTGTAATGTGAATGTATGGCTGCCCATTGTACTTTTATAGTAGTTTTTGGGCCTTGGGCCTTGGTTTAGTTAGCTATCTTGATTGAGCCACCTTCTTGGGGACAATGGTGGTTAAATGTCCCCATTGTGGACCCTTCTAGGCCCATTGGTAGTTGAATGTCCACATTAGGCCTATTTGTTAGGTTCATTTTCATTCTTGGTCATTGGAGGTCCACCTTAGACCTTATTTGAGCCCATTCCTAACCCTTAGGCCTGTAGTATGGCTTACTTAAACCTTATGGGCTATCACAAACCATTGGACCCCCACTACTAGTATGTATCTTTCATTTTGAGGATTTGTCTAAGTATCTAAACTTAACCGTGGTAAGAGGAGAGTACATCATTGTCTCATACTTAGTTATCTTCATGACTCATCCATGTGCATCATATGTATGCTTAGAGCATGGATTCACTGATCATGAGTCATGCCGTTGGGCAGATTGTTTCTATGGGACACTCGGAGATATGGAGTGCCCTACATGAGCATTGGATGTGCAAGACTGATGCATGGTTGACTGGCATGATTGATGCATCTTGCATTTTTATGGCATAGATATTCGCCCTAGCTTCATCAAGGTTGTAGCCTCTATAGGCATAACGTGGATGACCAGATTTGGACACCAAAAATATTATCTTGAGCACTATGAGTACTTAAGATGTCCTTGGGTAAAAATCCTAAAACCTTTATGGTACCAGGAGATATTACAACGTCTAGACTGAGTGAAAATATGAGCGTCAGTGCCTACACTTTGAGGCCATGTCTCCCACTGTAGCTTGGTCGGTTGGAAAGGGGTGTGACTTTATCCGTCCGAGTGAGAGGGCATTTAAGATAGGCTGAATTTGACCAGCTCGTAAATAAGTCCGCTATCGTCGAGCCTTGTTGGTGATTGGATGTTCACAGGCGGGTAGTGAGGTCTCGTACGCTTGCTGATCTGTGGGGCTAGGGAGGCGGCAGTCAGCATGCAGTATATTTGACCTCGGTGGCTTCCTTGAAAGGAATTATATTGATATGTGGACTTGATATGAGGACTGACATGATTGCATTGCACCTTACATATAACATTTGGCTATGTAAGCCTCTTATTGCATCGCCTTGGTATGGCGCCCAGTAATCATATGTTGCATTGCATAACCTTATGACGGCTGATAGTATTCATGCTTGGTATAGCATAGCCTTGGTATGGCTAATAGTATTCATGGTATTCATGGTCTTGCCAACTTTTTCTCATTCTTTGATATTGGATCCTTGGCACCTGTCTTGTACACATTTACACCACCTTTTAAGCTTTCTATAAGCTTATGTGGGATTGATGCGTGTAGTTGACGTTAGGCTGTAGCAGGCGTTGGAGCAGGAGCTTGCCATGGAGCCATCTCTCTTTAGGAGTTGTCATTATCCAACATTGTACCTTTTCTATTCCAGCTTGTTTTATAAAGTTTTAATTCTTAGTGGATTTTACAATATTGTTCTTGTAGTTATTTCCTATGGTTATGATCTTGGGTATGCTGATTTGAGACAAACTTGTGATATATAAATCCTCTTTCTAAGATCTCAAGATTGGAACATGGTGTATGGGTGCCAGGAGTAGAGAATGGGGTACACGGAGGCGTCGGCACCGAATTTGGCGATCGGAAATTTATGAGTCCGATTTCTAAGTTTGGGGCGTGACAATAGCTCTTGTACATGAGAGTAAATGATGTGTGAATCACATTAACCACTATGACTTTCTTTTTTACAGCTTCTAAAATTTCTAATTTATTTACGATTTAATACATTTTAAGTATATGGTCGCTTGCAAAAATGTTTTCTAGTTTTATATTGTATAGTTGCCTTTCAAATATTTGCACTTGGGTGACAACCTGGGAATTGAACATTACATTGAGGTGAAGGTATATCATTTACATAAATCATGTTATGTATCTGATTGCGAAAGACGTTAGAAACATATGCTGAGGTAAGGTGTGAATTTTAGCCCTTTCATTGGAACTTTTTCATTTTGATTATGCCTCTTTAACTGTTAGATACTTATTACCATCATCCACATCCTCAGAATTATGAGTTTTGGTTATGTAATTGTATGCATCAACCTCGCTATAATTAATATCAACTCTAGCTCTTAAGACTGGTGAATAGACATTTTTTCAATGAATTGTGCTCATGTTTATCTTAAATCTAAGATTTAAAATGTAGTATAATTAATAGACAATGTGGATCTCATAGAAATTCCATGCGCTAGGTCATTTTATACCAAGTAACCCATGCTTTTTCTTTTTCTACAATTTTGAGGGGAGTGTCTACGACACCGTTTTTGCACCATGCGAAAACTCCCAACTTAAATTCATACGTTGCAGCTTTCTTGAGTTTTTCATTAAGCTGATTTTTATATTTTTTTCTTTATCTCGGTGAATTGCACCTGATTAACAAATTTGATGAAAAACACACATGATGGTGGCCCCACACCTATGATTCACATCCCATTCCCATGGTTTTGTTTGGTGACACTCATACCAATTTTGATTAAGATGATTTTTGGCATTGAGACCTATAATCAATGATAAAACTTGATAGATGGAGTAGATTTTACGTATATAACATGATGGGCCTTACAAACTTAAGTGTTTTATGCACATTGTAAAATAGGTGTTGCAGAGGATTTCAATCTATTTTGAAATGCAAGTATTTATATAATGATAGACTAATTGCAATGCATTGTCGGGCCACTTTCATTTTTAGTTCGAAAATCAAACAAATTTATTCATTAGTTCAGCCTTATTTTTTCCACACTCCTAGTTTACATGCCCTAACATTCACCATCCAAATCGCATGTCGGGTGGATCCCTTTGCATTGATTGGTGGCCAATGATTTTCCCAACCAACTTTTAGTGTTCCCTCAATACAAAGTAGATTAGCCATTAAATAATCAACCAAGTATCTGCCTCCCTGTAACTGACTAATGATAACACCCCACCCCAGGCCGATAGGTTGATTAAGTTAGAGTCAATGGATGGCCAACATAATCCTAAACCCTGGACCCTAAAACCCTAAAGTCTCGAGTCAACCCAACGAGTCAACTCACCCAATCAACTCACTGAGTCAACTCATCCGATCAGCCCACCCAGTCTAAGAACCCAATCAACTCTCATAGTTAAGCCCAAAACTAAGCTTGAACCAAAGCCTGAAATCAAGTCCAATTTGAGTATCATGAAAAACTTCAGTACAAACGTCCTTCGCAACAAAACCTCCAAACGAGTGAGGGAGGTTGCCTGCCAAAACAGGGAGTCCAAGTGAGGACTAGTGGTTATCAGCTTGCTACCAAACACGTATCACTCTCCCTCTTTGGGGTGACGTCCCTTAAGCATGTGAATTTTTATTTTCCAAACCCTAAGTATGCAACTAATGTGTATTTACTCTGATGCTCATCTCTTTACCCAAAATTACCCTTTCACCACCTCATCTAGCCCATAAAATGGTATCATGTGGCAATCTCCTATATTTTAATCATTCAGAAATTTCAGGAAGCATCCACTCTCATTTCAAGTGATCTTCATCCATTCATTAGGCATCCACTACATTCAACCATCCCTCCACCAAGGAAAGTGAGAGTGAGAGAAAGAGAGAGTCCAACTCTGGTCTAGCCTAACAAGAATTCGAGTCTCTTGAGCCACCTAAGCCCTAATTGGAGCCACTCGATCTAGCCTTTATGATATTATCGTTCATCCAACCATTCAAGGTTCAATCAATTTCATCTAAGCTTGAGCCTTAGCATTGTGTAACACTCAATCCTTTCTCAACCCCCTGCTTCTCAAATACATCACTATCGCATTGCATTTTATCATTTTCTTATATCTAATTGGTGGGCATATGCTTTGTGGCTTGTTGATATAATCGGAGCCTGCCCATTGAAAACTTAGCCAGTTAGCTATCATTTTGTCATAAGCATCAATATAACATCGGGCATCATACACGTCACATTTTTATATACTTCGCACCCTAGCTCAGTTGATTCGAATGTATGCTTTGCGGTTTACCGATATAATTAGATCCTGCCCATAAGAAATTCGGATCGATTACCAATCATCATCATTACATTGCGTTACATCTTTTATATGTGAGAACTAATTATATTCCTATGAAATTAGTTGGATCTTGTGAAGTAGAGATTGTACATTTGTATGGACATAGTGGGTGCTTAACACCTTTCCTTTTTGTAACCGTAGTCCATTATACAAAATCTGTGGAACACAAACTCGAGAGTCATCTTAAGGTTAATGATTTTCAGATTTTCAATCCTAAGTGTTTCTGTAGGGTCTAACCAGCTTTAAGATCAAAATAATTGGTTAGTGGCAACTATAATCAAACACAACTCTCCTTAATCCTAACAAAATGATGCCCTCGAGTGAGGTAACCCGTGAAAAGCGAGCCGATTCCCCCACTCGGGATCACGCGTCACAGCTAGCCACCCATGTTTAGATGAAGAGTGCCTCATTTGGAGGCTTAGATCTTGCACACGCGGACACGTGTGCAGCACACGCCTTTAAGAAGTGATGTTAGAGAGGCATCTTAGTGGTGGGTCTTCACAATGAATGCCCTGAATGGAGCACATGCTTACCACTACAAATGGGTGATGAATCACCGCATCAATCTCTCCTCGTATGCATGGGCTTTTAGAGTTTAGACGTATTGAACCTGATAAGGGTAGTATGCACAACGCACAGCCTACTCACACACAGCCTACTTATACTGGCCATTGCAATAGGGCGTATATTAGGTACTACTCCCATCACAGCCTAGTTAGAGACGGTCGGTCACATCATGGGCTTTATGGGTTCATAGTGATATATATGTTTTATCTACGATGTCCACCAACTTTGATAAATCATTTTACAATGCAAGTAAAAAAGGCAGGTAGAATGGAAGTTGCATGAAGTAATGAGGATTGGGCTCTGACCATTGAAAACTTCCTGGGGCCCAAAACTTGATCCAAAACTTTCCTTACGTGGGGAAAACATAAATATTAGCTTGATCCAAAACTTATATGCCTCCCAAGAAGCTTTCAATGGTAGGCTTTAAATCCCCATGGCTTCACGTGGTGTAGTCCACTCAAGCCTTCAATTTTCTTCCTTTTTCATCTTATGCCATAGAATAATCTGTCAAAAGAGATAGATGGCGTGGATAAAACATATAGATCATATTGGGCCCTATAGAGCCACTGACATGACCATCTCTAGCTCGGTCTTGGACCTCCTGGTGAGGCAAGGCCTAATCCATCCATTGCAATATGATTACGTGGGCAGTCAATGTTTCACACTTGACATGTATATAACTCAAATCTACTGGTCCAAAATATGCAAATTGTAGATAGGTGCTTAAAAGATTATTAACTTAAAGCAGTTCTTCTGTTTACAAGAACTTTGGAGTTTTTTTTACTCAACCTCTGCAATCAATTGAAAGTTATCATTATTTTATTGTCAAAAATAAAATTACCCACTGCACCTAACCAATTTAATATTATATGAGCCTCCCTAATAACTTTTTTTAAGCAACTATAAAGCATATAATTTCAAAACTACTCCTGACTTGATAAAGATTTACACGCGGATTAAGCTTGGGCGTGTTGATGTGGAAAGTTCTCTGTACCCTGCTATGATGTCTATATCATATCAATATTGTTTATCTATTTTGCAAGATCATTTTAAGACATAAGGTAGATCCCAGGCCAAGTGGACTACACTACAGAAAAAGCAAGGGGATTGGGGATTGAATGCTTATCATTAAAAACTTCTTAATGACATGAGGTAGATCATTTTGCAAGATTATTTTAAGACATGAGGCAGATCCCAGCCTCAGGTGAACTACACTACAGGAAAAAGCAGGGGTCCAATGCTTATCATTAAAAACTTTTTAATGACCACTGAAGTTTTGAATCAATCTGATATTTATATTTACCATTCATTCACGTCTATATGACCCTATGAACATATTTAATGGCAAATAATCATCATGCTAAGTGGTATGAAGGTTTCAACAGTAGATATCCCCACTCTTTTATATGGTGTGGCCCACTTGAGATCTGGATTTGTCTCATTTTCTGTCCTCAGTTTCTTTAAATGATCTCTGATAATAGACGAATGGTATTGATTCAACGCATATATCATGTCGAACTTTGGCGCATCAACACGCCACTGAAGTCAGTACACCCAGTAGTCGGATTCCAAGAAACGGGTGTGTGCCTACGAAAGCTCCCCGGTCAATGAGTGGCATGAAAAAGTGGTAATTAAATGGCCGCCGTTCAAAACTTCCTACGGCCACTAAAAAGTTTCTTTTTCCATTCAACCTGTTTATAGGGTCACATAGACCTGGATAAAAGGGAAAACGCAAATAGCAGCTGGATTAAAAAATTTTGTGGCCCTTAAAAAGTTTTTAATGGTGGGAATTCAATCCCTACAGTGTGGTCCACTTGAGATTTGGATCTGCTTCGTTTTTTACACCATCATCTTATAATGATACGAAAAAACGGATGGACGGCATGGATATATAATACATATATCTAGGTGGGCCTCACGGATAAGGCATAACCCACTAAGCACCCAACTACATACTGCCTCACCTACTCCGCCGCACCTAACTGAACTTTCTAGAACTACTGGGTATTCAACTGTCTTGTACTTTGTTTTTCCTGATTTGGGACACATGAAACTATTGTAGCGCCATCTGACCCATCCGAGCCATCCGTGTTTTGGGTGCTGCCGGAGAGATTACACGACAGGATCTAATGCTAATGGACGATATTTCCTATTGACGCGTGCAGCCTAAAGTGGACCTTTGAATATTTTAATGGCTCGCGTTCAACTTAGAAAATTAACGGTGGGGATCATTCTTCAGAGTGATTATTGCATCTCTGCACGTGGGTTCCACGAGGTGACACATGCGGAGGATTTCATTATTTATGGAGAATGAAGGGTTTTGAGAAAAAGCTTCTATACTCTGCCAGAGGATGATGGATAATACGCAGGCAGAATTACTTACAAATTGCATGCCTTTGAATTCAAGTAACTCAATCTAAAATATCCAGGTTATGTTGACATGTTTCAAGAACTAAAAATTAATGTAACTGGATGATCAGACCATCGAGTTGGTGGGCATTTATTGGACGGCTACGGTTGAAAAATATCCAACGGTGGGAACAAGTATCGATAAATAAAGGGTTAGAATTTTTCAACCAATCTAGTTTAGGGGACTATGACTTAGATACAGTAGGTTTAACTTTTTAATCGGTTTGATCTGAATTATTATGTGCCACGTGAGTAAGTTCTGAGTGACCGAGTATCAGGCGTCATTCTCTGGCCACAGTATCGAAATAACTTGCTGAGCCTACCTTGCATCCCGAGGGCCAGTTCCTCAGTCATTACCAGCTTTGGGAAAATGCAAAGGTGCTCACGTATTTACCACTCAAACGTGTGCAAGATTCAGGCCATTCATCTTATGTTGATGAGCAGCTTACATTTATCACGCGTACCTTGTTAGCACGTGTGAGCAGCCCGATTTACTGAAGAGTGCATTCTCGCGGGCTCCAATTTCAAGCCAATGGCTAGTGGTCAGTGCGCTGCGAGCCCACCATGAATGGATGAAACACATACATCATCGTAAGGCCCACAGTGCATCGACTACCAGCCAGCGGGCTGGTGGCGAGGAAGTAGCCAGTCCGTTCCCATTATGCGTGTTGCATCGTACATTCGGACATAGCCAATCCGTTCCCATCATGTATGCGTTTCATCATGCATTCTATACATTGTTTTTGGATCATTCAAGGATATGAATCCAAAAATGTGTCACCATCCATCCATTTTTCGTATCATTTTATGATATGAAGTGAACCCAAATATCAAGTGGGCCACATCCATGAGAAACAGTATTAATAATGTTTATTACTGACTAAATTTGGATAACTCTCCGCTCAAATCGCGGAACTCCAAGCCGCTTCAATGTCTTGAACCTACACAACCATGATGAGCAAAGGAGACCCTGGTCTAGACAGGGGACCCTCCCCCGATACCTAAGTCAAGTCAAGGAATTTTGGGTCTAAGTTCGTTTGTAGAGAGATAGTGTTAGATATTACGTACTTGTTTCCTCATTATGAGATATTATTTATATCCTCTCACCCGGAAAAGGGTATGTTCGCATAACTCAGCGCATTTTGGGGCACTCACCGCCTCCCGCGGGAGAGTCGGCTGGCTAACCATTGTGTGGTCATGTGGACGTAGGTGGTTGAATAACCGTCTCTAGTCATGCAGTAGTGAGGCAGCTTGACATCCCACAAGTAGATTCAGGTCTGAGCGGTCTGAGCTTTACACCAACTGCCTCAGCCTCAAATTACTCCGAACTGATAGCCTCGGAGTAAAGGCGTAACCAGGACCGAGCCGGGAGTCTTTCCCTTTGGTTGTTTTTGCAATTCTATACTTAGGCCCCGTATGTTAAATCTGAAGTCTAAAGGATAAATTTGTAACCTGAAGCCTGAATTTGAAATCTGAAGCCTGAATTTGAAATCTGAAGTAAAAAAACATGTTTGGTAACTATGGCTGAAGTCTGAAAATTAAGTACTGAATTTGAAACAATCTGTTTGTTAACAAACATCCGAAATGTCTGAAATATGTTAATTTGACACATTTGCCCCTATCTATCTCCTGTTTGAAAATGTTTTACATTATAAATAAATTATTTTTTATTAAATGAAAATAAAATTATTCTATTTAATTCAAATAAATTATAAAGTACTTAATAGACAGTTTTGGATCAAGTTGATTTTTGATTTTTCACTTCATCTAGGCATGTATGACATAATCAATATATTGGATGTCAAGTAAATAATACAATGGGCCGTAGGAGGATTCTAATGGTGGATATCTAATCACTATTGTTTTCCTATGGTGTGGTTAACCTGAGATTTATATCCCTTTTATTTTCAGGATAGAGACATAAAATGATATGTAAAAATGGATGAATGGTATGGATGAAACACATACAGCATGGAGCCACATAGCATTGACCACCACCGACCGGGTTGGCTGGTGGCAGGGGGAGTATCCCACGTTGATATGTATTGTGGGAAGAGGAACGGACGCGGATTTCCTGCGAAAGCCTTTCGCAACAAGTTCATGTCCCTGGAACTTAGGTGGGACCCATCGTAATGTTTGTCAGGAATTCACTCCATCCATCATTTTTGTGAGCTAATTTTAGGAGATTAGACAAAAATTGAATAGGATCCAAGACTCAAGTGGGTCATACGAAAGGAAAAGGTATTTACGGAAATTCCTACTGTTGAAACCTCCCTAATTCGACAATGATGTTTACATGCCATCGATACCGTTAATAACGTCATTCTTACTAGGATGAATTGAAAACACAAATATTAGCATGATTCAAAACTTCCATGGCCCCATGAATATTTCAACTGTGGACGTTTAATTATCACGTTTTCGACCCACTTGAGCATTAGATATAGTTCATCTTAGGCCTCATGTCTTAAAATGAACTAAAAAAATGGATGGACAGTGAGGATTTCTCACTAACATCCCAGTGGGCCCCACTAGCGTTCCCAGCACAAGAACTTCTTGCGAAAGGCTTTCACAAGAAATCTGCGTCCGAGAAGAGCATCGATGCTCTTAGAAACGGATTGGCTACTCCCCCCAGCACTAGCCCCGTGGCTAGTGGTCAGTGCTCTGTGGGCCCCACCATAATGTATGGGTTTCATCCATTCTGTTCATCCATTTTTAAAGATCATTTTAGGGCTTTATCCTAAAAATAAGAGGTATATAAATCTTATGTGGACCACACCACAGGAAAACAACAGGGATTGGATATCCATCATTTAAATCTTCCTAATGCCCATTGTACTGTTTATCTGACATCCAATCTGTTGATCATGACCCAGATGAAGGGAAAAAAAAATCAGCTTGATCCAATACTTTTATGGCCCCCAAAAAGTTTTTAATAGTCGACGTTCATTCAACACTAGTTCCTCTAATGTGGTCCACTTAAGATTGAGATATACCTCATTTTTTAAAAAAAAAGATCATAAAATGATCTATAAAAATAGATGGACGGCATGGATGAAACGCATACATCATTGTGGGACCCACAGAGCACCAACCACACACTAGATATATAACTGGTGTAGGCGCATTGACGCTCATTGAGCTCTAATTTGTATGGACGGTTTAAAGGAGATCAAAGTTTACGGATGACATCCTACCCTCGGCCGGACGGATTACCGTCCGGGCAAGGCTCTGTTGAGCCCACCGTGATGTAAATGTTTTATCTAAGCCGTTCATCATTTTTCTCATATTATTTTAATATAAGATTCAAAAGACGAAGCAGGTCCACAGCTATGAACCATATCAAAGGATGTTGTAGTGATAATGACATCTACCATTGAAACCTTTCTAAGGGCCGCTGTGATGTTTTTTTACCATCCAACCTATTCATTAGGTGTAACGCCCTGGAAATCGGGGGTCGCGCATACGCTGAACTCCTGAGTTCCCGGGTGTCACTTATAATCGATTTCGTTAATATGCACTAATTTGATTCATCTGCACAACCTGAAAATACCTGGAGCATGAAACACAATCACATAATCCACCGAAATGAGAGCAACTCAGATACCTAAATATATGTCATATAAATGTCCAAAAGAATAATAGGTTTCTCATGACGAATCCCAACAAAATCACAAAAATAGTAAGGCCAAAAGAATAGAGCCGAGCCCACTGCTCGGCGGTGCGATTCTGCCCATCATACTGACAATGAACCATCCATCAGCTGAAAATAAGATACCTCGTCCTCCTCATCGTAGTTCGCGTCACCCAGCTCCTCCTGTCCTGCTTCTCCTGCATCTAAGCAAGGGTCTGGTTGGTGTTTTAAAATACCGTCCCAGAGTGGGAGTGAGTGATCAACTCAGTGGGTACTATTATTCTCAAGTTATAATAGGCATCAATTATAATATGAATTTAATGAAATACAGACATTCATCAATTCCTAAAAACTTTTAATTAAATGCATGGATGCAAGATGATATGATTCATGCCCTCGCCACAACGCTCCCTCGAGCGACTCCGTCTAACGATCGCGTATGCCACACTCCCTCATTGCGACCTCGACTTCCGAGTCGCCACCCTAATTAATGCGATGCAGTGCGATCGTGTTAGCCGAGTTATTAGTTAAGTCCATTCATCCAACAGATTTAGGAATCTGATACACCACACAGATCAAATGCCCTAAACTGGTTACGAGGCCAAGACCCCCCAACGTGTGAGGCCGAGTCCCCGCGATCCTTGATCCCGTCTGGTTTCCCATCCCCGACTGCAAGCACATGGGGAGTGCTGAGAACTGGGATAGCTCGCGGTCACTACGGGGAGGCGCGTCACCCCAGCGTAGGCCGACAGCTCGGACACAGTGTCCCATTCCACCATTGTAAGACCCGTATCCAAGACCGTACCGTTCCGTAGATTTCCGCGGTCTTACCGGTCGAATTCCGGCAACCTTCGACCCTTAACCGATATCGAAGCGCGACCCTGGTTCATATGCTGACAACCCGAGTCGACTCAACCCAAGACCACTACCATAGCGACTGCGCCGTCGCTGCGGTTCTGATGCCGCGATTTGCGTGCCAAGGCGATACCCTGGTCAAGAGATGTGGGCCAACGTTCGGTACGAGGAAAACGCCGCGCGTTGCGAAACCCAAGAGAATCTCTACGATGTGTCACATCAATCACATCAATCCCATCAATCAATCAATCCATCAATCCATCACATGTCAAGTACACATCGCTTTCACCCATTCCTAAGCAACCACAAAAGTCTTCCATGCCCATACCTTTCTTACACAAATGCCACAAAAGTCTTCCATGCCCATGCCTTTTCTTACACAAAAGGCCACAAAAGTCAAAAGGTGTCTTACACCCCCATCACCACATCCATCCATCACTCTCTCTTTCTCCCTTTACAACTCTCTTTCTTTCTCTCTTTCTCATTTCAAATCTCCAAGCAACCAAAATCCCTTCATACGTATGGAATTCTCCAAGCATTTCTAAAGCTCCAAGTGGCCCACTTTCCTACCCCATCATCTCCCATCCTAACCATCCATTCCCCATCTCCTCCATTGAAGTCCAAGCTAAGGTGCTAAGGAACCCCTAGGATTAAGAAGATCAGACGATGGGTGCTAGATTATGCTAGTTTTTCATATTTTTGAGATGGGCCAAGTGAGGCCAACCGATCAATGGTTTGGATCTCATTTGGGACTCTAAGATGTGGCCGATGGCCCACTTGATCATCATGATCATTCCATGATGGGGCCATTCTCCATGGACCCCAACATGATATTTATTTCATTGCAATAGCAAGGTCATCTAGACCGTTTATTTTCGTGGAGAATGGATCTCCACCATCGATCCTTGGTTAGATGGACCCATATGCTATGATGTATGTTGTAGATCATGAAAGGGAGGGCACATAGTGCCGGAGACCCTCCATCAAGCGTGTCCAACCCTCTATCTCTCTCTCTCTCTTTATTTCTTTTTATTTTATTTTATGTTATTTTATATAATAGGGTAGTGTGGCCCACTTGAATGGACCCCACCTTGAGGTATTTATTTGGTCCAAGTGTTCCTCAAGTGGGGCCCATCTTACATGTTGTACCCACAATATTCATCTGTGGTGGCCCACTTCAACAGGGCCCACCATAATGTAAATTTTTTTAAAAAGCCAAACCGTCCAACGTCTGGGACGCTGGACATCCCTGTAAGAGAAAAAAAAAAGGAGAAAGAAGGAAGCTTGAAGTGGACCCTTGTGTAGGCCCCACCTCGATGTATATATCCAATCCAAGCCGTCCATCCTCTTACCCATCTCTTTTTAGGCATTGAGCCAAGAGTTGGGGTTGATTGGAAGATCTGGTGGGCCATAGCATCGAAGAATGCATCATTACCATTCAAGGATCCTTTTCTTATTTTATTTCGTTTTCTAATCATATAAAAATTCAAACTTTAGACTCGTTAGAATTGTTTCGAGCCAAGGAAGCTAATGGATGGAGTGGATTTATGCGATGTGGACCCCACCTTCGAAAATCCTCAAAATTATGGATTTTTCAAAAAAAAAAAAGGAAGAAGAAGAGAAGCAGCAAGCTGCTTATGTCAGAGCCGCTGCAGGCCCTGCCTGCAGCGCGTCACGCAGCGGACGGTGGGGCCCTCTTTGATGAATGTATTCTATCCGCGCTGTCCAGCGACAGTGGGACCCACCATGCTGCATGTGATGCATCCATACCGTCCATCCACTTGGTAAGATCATTTTAAGGCTTGAGTGTAAATTGGGTGGGCCACCTATGTTTGGGTTAGGCCCATTTGATTTTGTAAAAGGCCTATGGGTTAGGCCCATTTGATAGTAAAAGGCCTATGAGTTAGGCCCATTTGATTTATTTAAGGCCCATGGGTCGAAAACCATTGATGCATTCTAAGGCCCACGGGTTATGACCCATTGCAATGCACTTAAGGCCCATTGGTGCGGCCCACTTAATGAATATAAGGCCCATAATATATGGCCCATTTGATATATTTAAGGCCCAATGGGATGTACCTAAGGTCCATTACAATGTGTGATCCCAACCTGATTTATATAAGGATATTCTTTATGGACTATGCCTTGGGAGCAATGTTGGTTTGACGTCCACATCGCGAGTGTAATGCTGGTTGGATGTCCACATTACGACTCTCCTTAGGACCCATTGTTAGGCCCGTACTTATTGTGTATAGGTCGTCCAGGCCCATCTGCATGGTAAGGGTAGTTCATTTCATTATAACATGTTTAATATAGTTCCATGACTCATAATCATATGCATCATATGTATGCTTGATATGAGAGGTGACTGATCATAGCATATGCCTTCGGGCAGGTTATTTATGGGCCCCCGATTAGGAGGTGTTGCCCTACATGAGCGCACGTTACGTGCAAGGATGTGTTGCATGATTGGATAGTGTGATTCATGCATCTCGCATCCTAGGATATGGTTACTGTACGCCCTAGCGATATCGGGGTCGTAGCCTCCACAGACGCATCGTGGTTGGCAGGATTGGATACCGAAAATCTTGTTCTACATGGGGTACTATAGATATCCCTGGGTGAAAGTCCCTAAACCCTTATGGTACCAAGAGGTTGCTCCAACGTCTAGACCGAGTGAGTAGATGAGCGTTGAGTGCCGATTACCAAACGATTACGCTCTCCACTGTGTCATGGTCGGTTGGAAGGGGGTGCGGCCTTACCCGCCCGAGTGTAGGGAGCAATGCTAGGCTGAGTCTGACCAGCTCGAGGAATGGGTCCGCTATCGACGAGTCACGCCCGATATTGGCAGACGGATAGTGAGGTCTCTTCCACTTAACTTATTGCGCACGATGTGGCGGCAATCTGGTTTAGAGTGTACTAGACCCCGGTGATATCACATATTTGAGCTGTATTGATGTGTGGACATAAATGAGGATCTGTATGCTTGAGTTGCATTTCACATCGCATGTCCTTGGGATGGTCGATATCATTCATGTCTTGCATCGCATAGCCTTGGTATGACTCATGATATTATGGATCCATCTTCATATTTCGCATTACTCAGATATTGCATGATCATATTACTACCTTGCGCACACACTTTCACCACCCTCTAAGTTTTCTATAAGCTTATGCACGACCGTTGCGTGCAGGTGACGTTGGTTCGCAGCAGCGCTGAGGCAGGAGCACGTTGCAGATCGTTTTAGATTTTTTGTTCTTTACCATTGTATTTCCATTTATGCTCATTATACTTGTAAAGTTTTTGATCATAGTAGAAATGTAATGGAGTTCTTGGTTGTTGTTTGTGGGTTATGCCCTTGGTTATGCTTATTACGAAACAAACTGACGTTGAAAATCCTCCTCGTAGCATCCCAAGATCGGAACCTGGCGAATGGGCGCTAGAAGCCGAGAATGGGATTTTACAGAGGCTGTCAGCACCGGATTCGGAGATCGAAAATTTTGTGAGCCCGGTTTCCGAGTTTGGGGCGTGACAACCATGCCCGGCTCACGAGGCAGTGGATCAACTTCAAGTGATTGTCGGTGGCTTACAATGGTGGTAGGGTGTTTCAGGTTCTATACATGTGTGAGCAAATATGGTTAACAATTGGAATTGGCAGTAAGTAAACAAGACCGCACGAGTCAGGCGAGCAGGAGACGAGCGACATCGGGTTCAAGAGACCCATGTAGTCGAACTACTGCCGTCCATACGCACCCGCCCAATTCGCGGGTTTGGTCTCAGGGTGATCTAACCAATGGGACTACCGTCTCAACTCAAGTTCTTGCTCAATCAGTGGTCGACAATGATTCATAGCATGCCAATATCAAGGTTATCAATTAGCCTACAGTAGCATGATACCCACATTCCATCATACAGTTCAACATTCCTATAGCATGTTACATAATCATAAACAAGGTGTGAGTGATTCGTGAGGATTTGGTGAGGAAGTGAAACACTTCCTATGTTTCATAGAATGAGAACACACAAGAGCAAACATCATACATGTCATGAGCAATATCATAGGAGGAAAATTACACAACACATGAGCATAGGATCATCTACTATACTATCAACATGTGAGAGACATAAACACGACAATAAGAAAGGAAAACTAAACAAACATGCAATTCCATACATCTCCCAAACCAACATGAATATCCCATGGTCTCTCTAGATGTCACAAATGTTTCATCTAACAAGCAAAATCATTAATCTCATGTTATAATTGATACTAGGCCACTTAAGATTTAATAGTCCGCACCTTGAACTCGATGGAAGCTCGGAAGCGACCTAGAAATGGGGTTTGAGGGTTGACCGGCCGAAATTCCTAAAACCAAAACCTTACATGTAAGAAATCCCATGCCAATCCCATCTTGATACTTGGATTTCAAAAAGAAATGGGAAGAGATTCTTACCTAGATGGCCAACGGACGAGTTTGGAGGGTTGAGGCCGAGAATGCCCTCTTGGAGGAGAATTTGAGAGTTGAAAGGGTAGATGCCCTTGACCCCTCCTTGATTTAGGGTCCACACAAGCACTTCTCCACCCTCTTCTTCACCCTTAGCTCCCCTTGGTTGTTGGAGAAAGGTGGAAGCTATGAAGTTGTCGGATGGTGGTGGAAGTTATGAGGAAAGAGAGATTTGATTATGTAAGGTTAGAGGAAGTTATGAAGGAGAGAGAGGGTTGTTGAGAATTGAAGAAGGTTATAAGGGAAAGAGGATTGTTGTTGGAAGAATGGAGGAGTTATGAGAGAGTGCTATGGCTTATTCCCTAAACTTGGGCCCCTTGGCCTTAGGTTTCAATGAATTTTCAAAATAGCCTCTTAGAGCTACAATTGTGGTTGTGGTGGCCCCAAGACTCCTGTGACCACCAAATTTGGTGTGCACGTGTCTCATGACCCAACAAGGGGCCATATAAAATTTGAAAACAATCGGATGAACGGATATGAGATCTGAGTAAGCGATCTCGATCTTTAAATGGCCCTGTAGGGTCCATTCCGGTCGTTGGGGCAGTTCTGGTGTCCCCTGGCCATGAAATTTATAGGGTAGGTGGTCCATGGTCAGATGAAGGATCATACAAAATTTGGGGTCGATCGGATATTTGGTTTGATCGTACGGGCCCGATGTGCGATCAACGGTTATCGTGACACGATCGGGGTCCAGGTTTTGTTGACGGGCGTAGGCCCGCACATTAGACCTTCACCTAAAATCTAGAAGAAATTCGACGGTTGAAAAGCCCGAATTCTCGATTTCATTTACAAGTGTCATATTTAAATTTTGGCATTGGTGGGGTGTATATGGCCCGTGCCAGATTCTAGTTCTAAGTGTTCATAGGGTCTGAGGTCCGTGATGAACCTCAAGCCCGGTGAGATCTAGTGTTCCCTAAAGTTTTGTAATTTTCTTACATTCCTGCGTCATGGTATGGCCCGCATGGACTGTTGCTAAGTACAAACGGTCATCTGCCTTGGCGGCCCGCGTTATGTTCTATCATGACCTGCCTAGACTACTCTGTAGAACTAATCCTAGATTATTTTAGGTGTGGTATCCCACCACAAGTGGCTTTAATCGAACGATCCTGCGGCCAGTCCTACATGGACGCCCCAGGATGCGGTGCTGGTTAGACGGGATGTTACATTAGGTCATGTAAACATGGATGAAATGTGTAAAACCCGTATCCTAATTCGTACTGTTCCTGAGGCTTTCGCGGTCATTCCGATCAATTTTCGGCGACTCGCGATCTGTAACCGGCGTTACGCGAAATCTTGAAACGGATTCTGTCGGTCTGAGTCAGTTCGACATGAGACTTGTACCAGTGCGACCGCGCTGTCGCCGCGGTTCCGATGCCGCGTCTCACGCACCAAGGCGATACCCAGGCCAAGAGAGGTGGGCCCGTGTTCAGTTCGAGAAAACACCGCGCGTTGCAAATATCGAGGGAATCTCTACGACACATCACATCGGTCACATCAATCAAGTACACATCACTCCCATCACTCATACCCATCCCCAAGTACAACCACCCTCCCCAAAAGTCAACATTTCTTACAACAAAGTACATGCTTACATCACTCACCATTATTTCTCTCCCATCACTCTCTCTCTCTCTCTCTCATTTCTCTCATTCTCCATGCAAGAATCGTCCAAGCCTCCATGAGAGGCCATGTATGGCCCACTTCCTAACTCCCATCTCCACCATCCATGATCCATCTCGACCGTTAAATCTCAACCATTGGAGCTTAAAAAGGCGTTCATGGAAGAAGAAATCCAAGAAGATCAAAGGTGGGTGCTTCTCTCTTTCCCTTTCTTTCTCATTTTTAGGTGATGATATAACTAGGTGTCCCACCTAAATGGACCCCACCATGAAGTAAACATTTTTCCCAAGCCATCTAGTAGGTGGGGCCCACCTTAATACGTTTTATATGGGGACCGTCCAGCGTCCCTGGACGCTGGACGAGGCCAACTGCAGTAGTAGAGAAGAATAGAATAAAATAAATAAATAAATAAACTTGATTTTTAAAAACTTTTGAGTGGGTTACTCTTGTAGGCCATACCTTGATGCGTGAATCGGATCCACACCGTCCATTCCATTTTCCACCTTATTTTAGGCGTTGAGCCAAAATATGGGGTTAATCCAATTTTTGGGTGGGCCATAACATAGCAAACACCATTGTTACTGTTGAAATACACTTATGATGTTCTATACATCAAAACAAATATTGGATAGTGGACTTGTTTGGTCCGTCTCGGGCTCAGGAATTCAATGGGTGGAGTGGATCCACTTGATGCAGGCCCCGTTTATGAAAATCCACGGAAAATCATTTTTAAAAAAAAAAATAAAATAAAATCAACAACAGCAGCAGGTGCTGCTGTTGCCGTCACCAAACCAAAGGACGTCCCAGCGTCCTGCGCTGGCGGACGAGCGGACGAGCTGGGACTCACGGTCCCAGCCGTGGGCCCCACCATGATGTATGCTATGTTTCTGCACCGTTCATTCGTTGGGACAACTCATGAGGTGGGCCCTCTCAAAATATCAGGCCGATCTGACTTTCAGGTGGCCCACATCGAGTGAAACAGTGGGATTGAACGGGTGCCCTTGAAATCCTTTTTGGGTTAACACGGAAGCTCTGGATCATTATAAAATTTGTTTTCCTCTTCAGTTGGGTCTACTTGACCTTATCAATAGATTGGATGGTATACAAACGTTACGGTGGGCCCCACTTGGGACCCACAATGATGCAGGTGTTTCATTCATACCGTCCACAGTAATGGACGGTGGGATCCTGTCCACAGGACGGTGGGACCCCTTATTGATGTACGTGCCCTCTCCTCACCGTCCATTCTCATGGGACCCACCATGATTCTTGTATTTCATCCCAAATGTTCATACATATGGGGCCCACCATCAGCCGTCGTGCGTCTTTGGACGTTGGGCGCTGACAGCGCTGACGCCCCCTTACATGATATATATTATAATATAATTTAATATATTTTTATACATTATAAAAAAAAATAATAATAATAATAATATCCTAGTACGTCTGCTATGCTAAGTACGGCCCCACCATAATGCCGCGTTGCATTCTTACGGTCCATCTTGCGTAGGACGGTGGGGCCCATCCTTGGTCATGTGTTTTACAAGTACAGCCCACCTATTTATTATATGGGTTGCTCTCATACTCTCCAGCAAAGGACGGTGCTGTTGGAGCATCTTGATGTAGTGCTTTATCAACTCCGTTCATCTGTGGCAGCCCATCCACGTGGGCCCACCTAATGTATAAATCCCATTCGCACTGTTCATCTGTTTACTATCCAGGATATCTGTCTAATGGACGGTGGGTCCCACCTGGAGTATGCATTGCATCTAGGCTGTCTAGGGCCTGGATGGCACTGGCATGTATTATATGTAATATATATTATATACAATATATAGTATTATACTATATGTATTGTGTATTATATATAATATATTATGAATTATATCATACATGGTATCTGGTGGTCTATATGTGTTTTATCCTTCTGCCCAGCAGTGTGAATCCACACATACGTGTGGATTCCACCGTAATATATGGCGTGAACTCACCTGGATGTATATCTGGCCGTCCACCTAGCAGTAGGAGGGGTCCATCATGATGCGTGTTATATCCATACTGTCTGTCACCTGGACGGTGGACCAGCGACCCTCACTCTAGCGGGGGTCTAACGATTCAGACTGTCCATTCACGTGGAGCCCACCTTGCGTGTATGTATTCTACGTCCTGGCCGTCCATCCATCTCTGGGCAATGGACGTCGGATATATTTCTAAATAATATTATATAAATCATATATATTATAATAATATTATATTTTGTGGGCCACACCCACATGGAATCCACCGGTTATAAATAGGTTGGTTCGTGTACTGCACTCAGCTGTATAGCTGATGATTTTACGTCAACGAGTGTGGAGGTGGGGCCCATCTTCATACGTGTTTTGTATATCCATCGCCCACTCATTTTGACGTGGCTACACCATGATGTATAGTTTAATCCACACCGTTCAGATATTGCTGGACAGTGCTGGATCATGCTCGGACGGTGCTGTGGACCACACTTTGATGTATGTTCCATATTCACACCGTCCACAATGTTTAGGTAGTGCTGATCATCATATGTGGGCCATGTGTGCAGTGATACACCTGTTACACCTATAACTATTGAAATGATTTTTGGTGTGGCCCATATAAAGAGGCCCACCCAGATATATTTATGGCCGTCCATGAGGCCCATCTTGATATATGTATGGCCGTCTAGGTGGTGTATTTGAGGGCCCATGAGTAGGGCCCACCTATTAGGTATCTGAGGCTCATGGGTTAAGGCCCATTGTGATGTATTTGAGGCCCATGGCGTGACCCATTATGGTACACTTGAGCCCTTGTATGAAGCCCAATGCGACGTATGTGAGGCCCATGAATAAGGCCAATTATCGTGACCGAATACCGATCGTGGCCAATTATTGATTGACGTGGCCGATTGCCGACTCTGCGCGTCGTGGTCGATTGACCGATTACCGATCGAGGTCGATTATCGTGACCGAATACCGATCGTGGCCGATGATTGATTGACGTGGCCGATTGCCGACTCTGCACGCCGTGGTCGATTGACCGATTACCGATCGAGGCCGATTATCGTGACCGAATACCGATCGTGGCCGATTATTGATTGACGTGGCCGATTGCCGACTCTGCGCGTCGTGGTCGATTGACCGATTATCGATCGAGGCCGATCATCGTGACCGAATACCGATCGTGGCCGATTATTGATTGACGTGGCCGATTGCCGACTCTGCGCGTCGTGGTCGATTGACCGATTACCTATCGAGGCCAATTATCGTGACCGAATACCGATCGTGGCCAATTATTGATTGACGTGGCCGATTGCCGACTCTGCGCGTCGTGGTCGATTGACCGATTACCGATCGAGGTCGATTATCGTGACCGAATACCGATCGTGGCCGATTATTGATTGACGTGGCCGATTGCCGACTCTGCGCGTCGTGGTCGATTGACCGATTACCGATCGAGGCCAATTATCTTGACCGAATACCGATCGTGGCCGATTATCGTGACCGATTACAGATCGTGGCCGATTATTGATTGATGTGGCTGATTGCCGACTTTGCGTGTCGTGGCCGATTGATCGATTACCGATCGAGGCCGATTATCGAGACTGATTACCGATCGTGATCGATTATCGTGACCGATTACTGATCGAGGCCAATTATCATGGCCGATTGACGATTCCGATTGTCGTGGCTGATCACCGATTCTGATTGTCGAGGCCCAATGTGATGTATATGAGACCTAGGTGATGAGGCCCATTGTGATTCATTCAAGGGTCAGGCAAAGGAGCCCATTGTGATGAATGTTAGGCCCATGAGTGGGGTCACCTGTCGTGAATGTGTAATCCTTGAGTAGGGCCCATTGTGTTATATATTAGGCCCTTGTGTGAGGTCGTGGGCCCATTATATGTTTGGGTCTGTGAGGGTCACTCCTTAGGGCAATGTTGGTTAGATGTTCACATTGTCGAGGCCGATTTCTGATGACGGTTATTGATACCGATTATGAGTATGTGACTGCATAGCATCATGATCCATGCCCCATATGCATCATCTGTATGTCTGTTACGAGATATGATTGACCATTGCATATGCCATAGTGCTGGTTGTTATGAGACTCCCTGATAGGGGGAGATTGTCTTACATGAGTGCACGGTTTACATAGGATGGATGCATGACTGGATTGTATGACTCATGCATCTTGCATGGTGTGTTGTGATTACTGTATGCCCTAGTGACATCAGGGCCATAGCCTCCACAGGCATATTGTGGATGGCTAGATGGGACACCGAAAATCTGTTCTACATGGGGTGCTATAGATATCCTTGGGTGAAAGTCCCAGAACCCTCTTGGTTCCAGAGGTTGCTCCAACGTCTAGACCGAGTGGGTAGATGAGCGCCGAGTGCCGATTACCAGATGGCTGCGCTCTCCACTGTATCGTGGTCGGTTGGAAGGGGGTGCGGCCTTACCTGCCCGAGAGGAGGGGGCAATGCTAGGCTGAGTCTGACCAGCTCGAGGAATGGGTCCGCTATTGACGAGCCGGGCCCGATATTGGCAGGCGGATAGTGAGGTCTCTTCCACTCACCTTGTTGTGCGCGATGGGGCGACAATCTGGTTTGGAGTGTAATAGACCCCGGTGATTTCCCAGAGAGGAAACGTACTGATATGTGGACTTATTGAGTAGGAGTTGCATACTCATTCATTCATTCATTCACTATCCACTCGGGCTGGTAGTGCGCAACTAATTGTCGTGTACCTTCGTTATGGCAAAGATTTCGGTTGGGCGCGCGACTAACCTGAGATCAGGAGTTTACCATGATGAGTCTGACTATCCAAATTTAGGTATGGGACTGGTTTGGATAGAAGTCACTTGTGGTGGACCCCATAGCCTGCGATACTACGTACTATCATCCCGACTTCACACTCCAGCATGGTTATTTCATTCGCATCGCATATTGCATTACATCCGCAGGCTTATGGCATCTTGGGTCGTTATTTCTGCACTTATATGACCTAGACAGACTTAGCAGGATTTGTATATTGTATTGTATTCTCGGCATCCTATATTTGGCTCTTTATGATTCCTTATTGTATAGCTGTTATATATTGCGTATTCTGATATTGATTGACTTATGGATTTATTCATACTTCCGCTTACTCTGTTATCGTATGATTTATATTTTGTCAGTATTTCTGCTTATTCTAATAATTTCTGCTCTTGTTAGTGTTTCTGCTTAATTAGACATTGTATGGTTTATGGATTATCAATTTTCCGGTATTGTATGATTATAGCATTGTATTGAATACTTGACACTTACCTTGTGCACACACTTACACCACCCTCTAAGCTTTCTATAAGCTTATGCACGATAGATGCGTGCAGGTGATGTTAGGTTGCAGCAGTGCTGAGCTTGGAGCGTGCAGTGGTCTTCTGGGGCTTGATTTTTATTTATGTATTTCCCTTTCAGTATTGTACTCAAACGATTATATTAGTGGATATATGATGATGATGTTGTCTTGTGAATTGGGTAATCTTGTGGTTATGCTTATTATTAGTTATATGTACAAAAAAAAAATCCTCCTTGTAAGATCCCAGGATCGGAATCTGGCATATGAATGCTAGGAGCCGAGAATGGGGTACTACGGAGGCTGTCGGCGCCGGATTCGGCGATCGGGAATTCTGTGAGCCCGGTTTCCGAGTTTGGGGCGTGACAAAATGAAAACACAAATATCAGCTTGATCTAAAACTTCTCTAGCTCCGAAGAAGTTTTTTAACGGTGGACATTCAATCCTCACCTTGTGGTCCAATTAATCATTGGACTTGCTTCTTTTATTAGCTCACACCTTAAATAATCTAAAAAAGTTGATGGACGGTGGGGATCAAACACATAAATCATGGTGGGGCATAAAGAAGTTTCACAGGTTAAAGGTTGATTTTGTATTTCGCACACAATTTAAAAGAAAAAAATTGCCGTAGTTATTTGAAAAAGGGTACTTTTGGAAGTAAAAATTTTTGTTTAATGAAAAATCACGGAGCGCATTCTGCGTTCACCATTAAGCCAAACTCCTATCATGGAAAGAATTCAGTGAAAATCTACTTAGCGCTTTCTGTCTTCTACGTTAATAACGCATTAACAAACACCACTAAATAAGGAAATTTTTTCCTATTCCGCGTTAAGTATAAAAATTCAACGTTAACAAACAATGCCTTACTCTTGTATCTCCGGTCCGATTTGAATGGTGTCGGACCTTGGAGTTGAGTAGACTTGGATCTTCCCATAACAATGTCTATTATTAAAAACTTAATGGAGGTTGCAAAAGTTTTACATCAAGTTAATATATTGCTTTTTATGGTGAACACTCAATTACTATAGTTTCGTATAATGTGGTCCTTCTGAAATATATATATATGCATCCGTCTTGGAATCAAGCTTTAAAATAATATATAAAAGAAATAATGAACAACACACATTCATCGAGATGGGGACCTTTAAAAGTTTCCAACCATAAATGTTCAATTTTCATTGTTTCCCATAGCGTAGTACAGTTAAGCTTTGGATATTCTTGCATTATGGGGCTGCCCCAGTATGATTGGAAAAAAGGATGGACGGCTTGGATATGACACATGCACCAAGGTAGGCCCCACAGAGTTTACTAACAAAACAGATTGATTCGGGTCTAGCAGGGGCTTAGGGTCCACTGTGATTTTTGGGGTTTTATTCAGGCCGTCCATCAATTTTGCTAAATCGTTTTTTAGCGTATACTAAAAAAATAGGCAAATTCAAGGCTCAGATTAACCATGTAGTGGGGATTGAATGGACACCATTCAAGGCTAAATATCACTGCTGCTTTCCGTGGCGTGATCCACTTAAGCCTAAGATCTTCCACACTTTTTGGGCTCATAAGCCCAAAAATAATTTTAAAAAAAATGAAAGAAAGGCGTAAACAAAACCCATGCATCACGGTGGGCCCAAGGAGCCACGGCCTGGACCAAGTCCGTTGACGAAGGGCCATGACGCAAACGGCTTCCATCCAAACCGTCCGCATTCGATGTATAAAACTGACCAATTCTATTTCTAAAATGGATTGATTTTAGTATAAAGAAATAGATTAATTTTAGGATAAAGAAAATCTAAGGGGTCAAGTGGATGAACGGACACGATCTTCCACGTCTATGACGCGTCGCACGAGTCGTTGCTTATGCCTGACTCGTGTCAATGCGCGAGAAATAATTTACGGATCGGGTCTTGTAGACTTCTTGGGTGTGGAAGCTTCTTCGCGGACTGGAGTAAGTTCTTGTATATTTCAAGGAAAAAGAGAGTGGCACTACTGAAAATTTACTGGAAAACAAGGGGTATTTACAAAACGGCCGGCGTGATTTCCGTGTCGGCTCTGCCGACGGGTACTTTCATTTCTATGGTTAGTCGCGACGAACTATTGGTTCATTGCTGTTCGTTCACTACTGTACGCGTGCGCGTGCCTGTATCGTTGTGGCAGGTCGATCCCTACCGCCCATCGGAAAGGAAGGCCGCCAACCGGGAAATCTGAGCTGTTCGATCAGTGGTTTTCATGCAAATGGCAACGGGGAAAGGCATCCATTGAAGGGCTTGGATCACCTGACACGCGATTTTCGCACTAAGGCCATACTGAGGCCCACCAGTGGAATTATCCGGTCCTCGGCCTAGCAGCATGACTTGTGTCCTGGGGCCTCAAATACGTAGAATTGAGCCTGGCGACATGATCTGATGGAGCATTCCGCAGGATGGAGCAGCCAACGGTGGAAGAAAAAAATACAGCAATCGTCCAAATCCATCGGTAGTATAACCTAACATTGGATGGCTATGATATTCCAACATGCGAGAGTCCATCGACCCATCAAATCGACGATATGGATCGCCAACGCCCTCGTTGAGGATGCCAATGATCAACGATTCCATGGGGGTCACCGTGATGTATTTTCTTTTTAATCCAGTCCGTCCATCCGTTTTATCAGCTCATTTCTGTATATTTTCCCAAAAGTAAGGCAGATCCAACGGTCACCTAGACTAAGCCACACGAAACAGTGAGAATTGAATACGTACCGTTGAAAACTTCATTGGAGCCAAAGAAGTTTGGGATCAAGCTGATATTTGTATTTTCATTCATCCTGTTGGCTTGGATGGCAAATAAACAACATTGCAGGCCCATGAAGGTTTCAATGGTGGCCGTGATTATCCTCACTGGTCCACATGGTGTAGTCCGTTTTAGCTTTTGGTCTTGATCATATTTTTGGCTAATGCCCAAAAATGAGCTTGCAAAACGGATGGACGGCGTGGATAACACATGCCTCATGGTGGGACCCACCGAGTCGGTCAACAGTTAATCACCGTCCAGTCAAGGATAATGTAATTTTCGTCTCAACTGAACCGTTGGATATTAAGGAGGAATTTTCTCTCCAATGCTCTTTGAGTGACCCTTGTTGGGTCCCTGACTCACAAGCAACCGTAGTTTCGTCACCACCTGCCAAAAGATCATTGGATGCTCTGCCCAAGACGTGGGTCGTTTACTCGGTTTTGAGTTTGTACAGATCGGGTCCATGGATAAATGATCTGGACCGTTGGCTTGAGGCACCCATACTGAATGGCCCTACCTGCCATTATAGCCCTACCTGCCATTATAGCCCTTATTTTGAATGCTGTGAAAGCTTTCGCAGGAAGTTCCATTGCTGGGATGCTAGGTGGGTCCCACCGTGATGTTTGTGATAATCCACACCGTCCATCCGTTTTGGGAGGTCATTTTAAGATATGCTACCAAAAATGAAGTGTATGAAAAAGTCAAATGAGCCGTACGAGAGGAAAAGGTGTAGATTCAGTGACCACCGTTTAAAAATTTCGTATGGCCCCAAAGTTTCATATCGGGCAAAGTTTTCGGTGCTTTCACTTCATCCGAGTGGTAATTAACTTATAAAAGGTTTGGATGAAATATGAATATCAAGGTAGATCCCAGGAAGGTTTCAACGGTAGGAAATTCTTTCCCCTATCGTCCGGCCCACTTGAGTATTGGATCCACCTAATTTTTGGTTTTGTGTCCGAAAATGAGCTCCCACAACGAATGGACGGTGTGGATTTCTCACAAACATCACTGTGGATCCGACCATGCATACAACTTCTGCCGAAGGTTTCGCAGTAAATCGGCGACCTGGATAGAACTGTCAACCGTGGGCTCTATTTACAAGCCCGAGCATAGTATGTAACCATGCTGGAGGATCGTGTCCACGAACTGAATGCCAAATGAACTGTATCCGGCTCGGATTAGCATAATCCAAGCCGTTCATCGGGTGTGTCTCGCCATTTAGATTCCTTCAAAGCAAGAATCATGCAGATCTTCTCTTACGTGCTCCACATGGCCATGAATGTACAAAATTGGACGGCTAAAAGAATCGACTGGAAGTTCATATATCTGATGGATGTTTTGGATCATCCACACGTACCTCATTTTAGAAGATGTGCCGCGAAGTATTCCATTTATACAACGCGAGCGAGCACGCATGAGTGAATTTAGGCTCTCCACACGGTAATGAATTCCGATAAGTGGGGCCCATTCGTTAGCAATCCATACCGCTGCTCCGCTGCGCCTCACCATTGATTTATAAAATTTCTTCTACATAACAGTAGTAAACTAGACACGAACGGTTAGGAAGAGAAATGCATCAACGGTCAACATTCAACTGATAAAAGGAGATAAACTTCTTGGATAGGATCTTCCAATCCGGTTAAAATTTTTAATCCGGACCATCCATGATGAGACGCTGTACATCGATGGTCTAGATACGGATCCGGAGGACCCACTTAGCAGAATCGAAAATACGCTGCGGGTCGCGTATCATGAAATTCTATACCGTGCAGCAGCAGCCAGCCTCCTTTACTGCTTACTGCCAGATCTGCGCTCGCATACGGCGCGCACCGAGAGGCACGTGGGTAGAAGAGCTATCATGAGATCTAGGCGTCCATCCGGCAAGGCGCCACATGTCCACTGTCGAATCCAAAAATCACAACCGTCGATGACCACAGATGGTTGAGACAGGAGGTCCACCGTTAGTTTCGAGTAGGACCACTCCATCCAATCCGTTCATCTAATGTGCCTCATCAAGATGAAAGAACTACTCAAAAATCAGAGTATTCCGAACTCAAGAGGCACCATAACACATGGATTTATTAGTTTTATGAATGATCTTACGAGGTGGCCCACCAGATTGTTAAATCAGCCTGTGTTTTAATCAAGACCAAACAGAGATTAGCATACCTGATGGACGGCCTGAATTTCACCCACGTCAAGTCGTTTCCCCGCTTTTGAGAAAGTGACACTGGGTCCCAGACGCGGATTGCGTGCTAAGCAACAAAGTTCACTATACCGTACAGGCCTTCGAGTAAACTCCACGTGCCACCGTAATATATTTGTCTTTTCCACACGCTTCATCCCTTTTACTAACTGATTTCAGATATAAAACTAAAATTTAAACATACTTAAAGTTTGAATGACCAAATTGTAGGAAATAGTAAAAACAAACACTCATCATACAAAAATTCAACAAGGTTATGAAATAAAATCGAGCACATCACAAGAAGTGTTGGCATGAATTTTTCGTGAATCTTTTGCTCTTCTCATCTGTCACCTGCACACTATCATATATAAAAGGGACATTGGCTAGAGTCAGAAAACCTCCGATGCCTAAGTTAGTTATAAAGAATGATAGCAAAAGCCTTTTGAATTTAATTTTTTCATACCTTTCATCGTGATGGAGATAACTATTTATAAGCATGGGAAAGCCCTATCATGTGAAGATTTTCTTCCCATCTTTTCGGATATTTGATATTATAGATTTCACTCGATCCTGACATCCTCGGGATCGAACGTCTAGATTTTCGGAACGATATTATACATCGCTTTTTCTCACTCGGCTCGGCCGATTCCGACTCATGTGATGGATGAGTCTCGGCTGACTTACGAGGATAAGCTTTTTGCCTTCTATCGGATAGGAATAGACTCGGTTCTCATCAGTCATTCTTCTTCATCCCGTAGCCGACGTAACCAATTTGTTGAGTCAATTTTTGCTGTCGGTCAGGTGGCTTATATCCCTTAGTCGGCTTTCGTAGACGTCGCTAACTCATCGACCGAGTTAACTTACATCATCTCATATTTTTGCCTCTTGGCCTTGTGCACCATTCTCTCAGCCTTGACTGTTGTCTCGGGCATCTCGGGCAGTGTTAATAGAATTGGCCCACTTCATATCCGAGTCTCCGGACTTGAGCGAATTTTTCCTTAACAGTAAGCCCCCTTACTCCTTATGCCTCTCGTGGCACCAAGGAGTAATGAGTTCTTGGGTCGGTTTATACTAGAGGCCGAAGTCATAATGAGATATTTAATGCTTTTTGAGTCGTCCTCGATAGGTGATGGTTCGTTATCAAAGGTCGCACGAGTGGTCAGCCGTCAAGTCATTTTTTTCGCATATGGGCATCGGACACGTGGCGAGGATGTTACCGTCGTCGGTCGGCGTGCGCCACATGTCGAGCACGGGAGTCGAAGCAAGCGTCGTTTGACCTACTTATTAATTGTCTTTGCCGCGTGGCATGGCTATAAAAAGGAGGGAGAGGCACGCGTTACACATTTTCACTGCTGCCTCTCCCTTTCCGTTCTTCTCTCTCTTTTTTTCTTTCTTTTTCTCCCACACTGTCAGCGTTAGGCCCCCATTTTCATTGTTTCCTCCCTCGTTTGCCTTCCTTTGCGGTTGTCGTTGCTTTCTCCGGTGAATTCTTCCCACCCTTTCTATTAACATTAATGACAATACACGGCTCTCAGAGCCCCCGAGAGAGAATTTCTGGCAACGAGGGTGAAGCGCAGCATTTTTGGAACGTTGCGGAACCACCTTCTTTGCTGGCAGAGATTGCCGTTGATGCAAATGCCGCTTTCCTTTCTGAGAGGACCGTTAGATCACCGGCGGAGCGTCCCGCTCCGGTCGATCCTTCGTGAGGTGAGTCATCCATGATGACCCACCCAAGGAGACCCAATCCTACAATAGATTTGTTGGAGGAGGAGGAGGAAATAGGGACCGCTGAGGGAGCCTCTGAGTCGGCTCCTGTAATTCAGTCGGCACAAGCTTTCGAGACATCTTCTGGGGGAGAAGAGACCGAGGATGACTTGAGTGGCCCGGTTCCTTCTGTCCTAACTGAATCGGACTTAGATCGGATCTGAGCCGGATATCATGTCCCTGACTCGGTTATAATTTATCTTCCTCGTCAGAATGAATTACCCGACCATCCGCCTGCTGGGATGGTTGCGATTTTTCAAGTTTCGATGCAATGTGGCTTGCGTCTACCCCTTCAGCCCATTGCCCGAGACTTTCTATCTCGTCTCCGAATTGCTCCCGGACAGGTCGTCCCGAACGGGTGGAGGAACTTGTTTAGGTGCGCGGTGTTGTGGGCTGAGATAGAACAGCCCCCATTGACGATCGACGAATTCCTCCATTTATATCAAGTGCGACTGAATCTGAACTTTCCTGGCTTTTATGTTTTGAGTGCCTGGCGTGGTAAGGGCGGTTCTCTGATAACCGACCCTCCAACTTCTAACAAGCATTGGAAAAAAAGGTGATTTTGGGCATGTGGTCGTTGGGAGACCTTCAAAACCATGCCTTTTAAACCTCGAGTCTCTCGGGTGTTTCGCAAAGCAAGTGACCCGGCACATCCTTTCCTATCTTTCTATGCCGAAATGCTCTGTCTCTGACTGACAATACTTTGCAGATATTCTGAAGAAGAGGCAGAAGCTCGGATCAAGGATCTGAGGACGCTAAGTTCGGAAGATTGGTCCTGGAAAGTGCTACTGCAGCTGGAGCGTCTTCATCTTGTAGGTTTAAATTCGGCTGTCACGGGTAACTCTTATCACGTCATTACATCTTCTTTAAATTTTATCCGATTTATCTTTTTCCTCTTTCAGATCTGCCTGAAGCTCGGCCCTTTCTTAAATCGACTTCGACGGAGATGGCTGAAGCTCACCCCTCTCTCAAGTCGAACTCTAAGGCGAAGGCTCCTCCAAGGTCGACACTCTTGTTGGAGACTCGACTGTCAAAGAAGCCGAAGACGGCTCCAAAAGCCAAGGAACCTATTGCCTCGGATGCTCCTCCTCCGGTTGTCCTGACCGTGGTAGTACTTTCAGACCCTGACGAAAGGGTGGAAGAGACGGTCGTGGAGCCTCCAGAGTCTCGGGCAGCTTCCGAACCAAGGCCCGCAACCGAGGAAGTCTTAAGGTAGAGAGAGGCGCCAAGAGGGGAATCTTTAAGAGGCGAGATGACTCAATAGGAGCCGTCGCCCTTTCAAAGGGTTATATCGTGGATGGTTCCTTGGGCCATCGCTCACGGGAGCGAAAAAGACTTCGCAAGTCTTTACAATGCTCCCACAACGTAAACCCTCAGTCATACAGCGAAGATACTCTTCGAGGTAATACATCTTTTTTTTTTGTCTCGGGTATTTGTCGTAACTCGACATTTATTGCTTGCAGTTGGCTCCTTGCATGGTCAAAGCTTGTACAGACCTGGCCGCGGCTCAGAAGCTTATAGTCGAGGTAGAGGGACGCCTCGAGGTTGCCGAAGGTCGGATAGGCATTATAACTGGCAACTTGTCGCTTGCCAGGAAGGCTGCCGAGGATGTGAAGAAGGCTGTCAAAGATGCTAAGGTCGAGAGTACCCGCATGGCGTTGCTGCTGTCGTCGGCCGAGGAAGAAAACCGACGACTTCTCCGCGTCCAAGCCACCTGTGAGAACACTTTGGCTCGAGCTAAAGCTAAGTTGCAACGCTCATCCAGCGGGCTCAAGAGGAAGCTAGTCGGGCCAATGAAGCTAAGGACCGGGCTGTAGAAATTTTTCTAGAATTTAAAGAGTTTGAGGAGGAGAGGGATTGCCTGTATCAGGCGGGATACAGAGATTGTGTCCTGCAAATGAAGGAGGCTTTCCCCAAGTTTGATCTTTTTAGATTTGAGGGTGCCTCGAGTCGTGAAGATACAGAGGCCGGTGATGCCGGTGCTACTGCTAGTAAAGAAGCTCCTGTTGCTGTTGAGGCTGACGTCTCTGGGACTGCTTTGGGAGTGGTCCAATCTGGGACTGCTTTGGGAGTATCTCGGACCGAGGGGCAGTGACTGTGCTTCAATTTTGGCACTCACACGAGCATAGTGTCGGGCTTTGATGGCGACAAAGTCTGAGATTCTTTTGGTACCATCATCATCTCTTCAAGCTGACCTTCCTCTAAGGCTGACTCGAGAGCCTCTACGACTGAGAGAGAGATCACTCCATTCATCGGAGCCGACAGCATACTTTTTAAATGTAATCGAAGTAGAATCTGATGTATCCCGATGTAAAATACTTAATGTGACGAATGGAAATTTCTGGTTTCATTGAATTGACTCAATTTACATGTCGAATGAAAATTCCTGGTTTCATTGAATCGACTCAGTTTACATGTCTTTTCATTCTTTCTAGCCTTTTATGGCTCGACCTAAGGATAATAGATTTTGATATGCTTGGCGTTCCAGGGGTGAGACAGTAGCTGCCCGTTTAGGTTTTTAACTGATACGTTCTAGGTCGAATGGTACTTGAGACGACATAGGGTCCTTTTCAATTGGGTCCCAGTGTGCATGTACCAACTTCTTTCGTATTTGAGAAAGTTCTCTAGAGGACCATGTCCTCGACTCAGAATCGCCTGTTTTTAACTCGGGGGTTATAGAACCGAACTACTTGTCTCTGCCGAGCCATCATTTGCAACCGAGACTTTTCTCTTTTCTCTTCCACTAGATCGAGCTCGAGCGACAGAAGTTATTCATTGTCTTGTTCGTTGTACAAGTCGACTCGTGCTGAATGTATCCCAATCTCGACCGGGGTAACTATCTCCGAGCCATAACTTAAGGAAAAAGGAGTTTCTCCTATAGTGGTTCGAGTAGTGGTTCAGTAAGCCCATAGTATCTCCGAGAGTTCCTCAGCCCACTCTCCTTTGGCTCGGTCGAGCTTCTTTCGAAAATGCTGCTTGATGATCTTGTTGAATGCCTCGACTTGCCCATTTGTCTGAGGGTGATGAGGTGATGTGTACACGTTTCGGATCCCAAGATTGCTACACATTTCACAAAACTGTCTGTTATCGAACTGACTCCCATTATTGGTAACGACAGTCCGAGGTATCCCGAACCGACACACAATGTTCCTCTATACGAAATCTGTGATCTTCTTTTCGGTTATTCTGGCTAATGGCTCGGCTTCGCCCATTTGGTGAAGTACTTCACTGCCACCACAACAAACTTGGTTTGACCTTTCTCCAAGGGGAGTGGTCTGATGATGTCGATTCTCCACTGTGCAAAGGGCCAAGGGCCAGTCATGGGGGTCAAATCTTCGGGAGGCTGTCTCGGAATGGCTGCGAAACGCTGACACTTATCGCACCTTTGGACGAGCTTCTGAGCGTCATGTTGTATGGTTGGCCAATAATATCCTTGTCGTATGACTTTGTGGGTGAGTGATCGTCCTTCCGAGTGTTTCCACACATCCCCTCGTGTATCTCCCGTAACACGTAACCAGCTTCATGAGGATTTAAACACCGTAATAAGGGGTGTAAAAGCCCTTCTTATATAGCACTCTATTTAACATGGTGTAGCGTGATGCTCGGATCTTTAATTGTCGAGCCTCGGCGTGGTTCTCAGGCAGCGTCCCTTCGTTAAGATACTGGACGATAGGATCGAGCTAGGAGGTTCCGACTCAATGACATGTACAGTCAAGTTGATCGATTCATTGATCGGTTCGTTGATACTCGGCTTAGCTATGAATTCGATCAGAACTGACTTGGGTATGTCGTCTTCTTCAACCGAAGCAAGTTTTGCTAGTAAATTGGCTTTGGCATTCTCAGTCCTGGGGATCTGAGTTACTTCGCATTGCCGAAATACGCTGATTAATTCTTTGACTTTTTTCATGTATGTTTTCAATTGTTCTTTCCGTGTCTGATAAACACTGGTGACCTGATTGATGACCAACTGTGAATCGCTGAAAATTTTAAGGTGAGTCACACCCAGACTTGCCGCGAGTCGAAGGCTAAGTAATAAGGCTTCGTATTCTGCTGTGTTGTTAGAGGCTTGAAATCCAAGTCGTAAGGCATACTGCATGTAGGTTTGATCAGGAGTTTCTAACACTACCCCAACCCCGCTTACGTGAGAGTTGGAGGAGCCGTCGACAAATAGTTGCCAGGGGACAGGGTCGGACGTGGGCCGAGAGGAACGGATGTCGATATTATGTTGGTCGGATCAGACTTAGCCTCTATGTCAGCCTGTGGAGTTAATTCGGCAATGAAGTCGGCCACGACCTGTCCTTTATGACAGTTATTGGTTTGTACTGTATGTCGAACTCACTTAATTCAATAGCCCACTTCGTAAGTCGGTTGGAAGCTTCTGACCTCAGAAGGATCTGACGCAATGGAAGGTTAGTCATGACGACGATGGTGTAAGCTTGAAAGTATGGCTAGAGTCGTCGTGAAGAAACTACCAAAATCAAGGCTACTTTTTCTAGGAAAGGATATCTTGTCTCTGCTGATAGTAATGCTTTGTTGACATAATACATTGATAACTGCTTTCCGTTATGTTATCTATCAGAGCCGAGCTAATTGCTGCATCGGATACAGCCAGGTATAGCAGTAGTGCTTCTCCTGGCTTGGGTTTTGATAAAAGAGGTGGAGATCCGAGGTAAGACTTTAGTTACTGGAACGCTGCTTCACACTCTTCCATCCAATCCATCGACTGTCGTCCCCTCAATTCCTTGAAGAACAGGAGACATCTATCGGTGGCTCGGGATAGGAAGCAGTTAAGTGTGACTACTCGTCCGATCAGCCTTTGTACGTTTTTAATCATCCTTGGGGACTCCATGTCGAGCAATGCTTTGATTTTCTCAGGATTTGCTTCGATTCCTCACTGACTAACTAAGAATCCGATGAACTTTTCCAAGCTTATACCGTAAGCACATTTGCTCGGATTTAACCTTAGTTTGTACTTGCGCAAAGTCAGGAACATTTCTTCTAGGTCGGCTATATGGTCGGCTGCTAGTATACTTTTAACGAGCATGTCATTTATGTATACTTCCATGGTCCGGCCAATCTGCCGAGCGAACATTTTGTTCACCAGCCTTTGATACGTTGCGCCAGCATTTTTCAAACCAAATGGCATCACTCGGTAATAATAAAGTCCTTTATTAGTGATAAAGGTAGTCTTAGATTTATCAGGTTGATGCATTACAATTTGGTTATACCTAGAATATGCATCCATAAAATTAAGTAATTCATGCCATGTTGTGTTGTATACCAACTAGTCAATTCTCAAGAGAGGAAAGCTATCCTTGGGGTAGGCTTTATTCAGATCTGTATAGTCAATACAGACGCACCACTTTCTATTAGCTTTTTTCACCAGATCGACATTAGTTACCTATTTCGGATAGTATATCTCTTCTATGAACTTTTCCTTGAGGAACTTGCTGACTTCCTCTTCGATGACAGCATACCTTTCTGAGCCACAATGACGTCTTTTCTGTCGGATCGGTCGGTAAGTCGGATCAATGTTAAGTCGGTGCGTCATGACCGAGGGATTGATCCCTGGCATATCATCATAACTCCAAGCGAATATATCTGTATATCGTCGAAGTAGAGCTATTAGGTTGTCTTTGAGCAGTGACTTCAGGGATGAACTGATCCGTACTACCTTTGATTCATCTGTCTCGGCCAGGGGTACCGAGACAAGATCTTCCACCAATTGCCTACATTCGTGCATCCCAACTCCAGGGTCCAACGACTTAATCATTGATATTTCGACCGGGACTTTTACTGCTGTGGCGTAGCAACGTCGAGCATCTTGCTGATCTAATTTCACGATTCTTACTCCTAAGTCAGTCGAAAATTTCATGGAAAGGTGGTATGTGGACACCACAACTTGTAAGAGACTTAAAGTAGGTTGACCAAGTATAGCATTGCAAACCGACGTTTGGTCAACAATCAGGAAGTCTACCATTACTGTTGTCTGATGTGGGGGATTCCCGACAGTGAGCAGTAATGAGGCGATCCCTTCTGGGAGCACCTATCCACCAGAGAATCCGCTCAATGGGGTTCGAACCGGGTGTAATGCCGATCGTTCAATACCCATTTTGTCGAACACTTCAGTGGATAGTACATCCGCAGACGATTCAATATCTACGAGAATACAAAACACTTTTCTGTTAGCAATGGTGAGAGTAATGACTAGAGCATCATCATGGGGATGATGGATACCTCGAGCGTCGTCCTCAGTGAACGAGATACAATACTTTTCTCGTTTCTTTTCCTTTAGGGGTCGATACAATACGAAAATATCGAATTCAGGGCGACCAATGCTCTAGTCGTCCTTGGTGAACGAGATACAGTACTTTGAGTGATGACTAATACTCCTGGCATGATTTTTTTGTGCATTATTGGAGTCGCCCCCACCTTAGGGACCACCGACGATCGTTTGGATCTCTTCCTTGACTCGATTTTCGCTTGGACGTTCTTCGGCAGACCTAATTCTATCAACATGTTCTTCGAGTCGTCCTTCTCTGATGAGTCGCTCGATTTCCTCTTTCAAGTGATAACAATCACTTGTATTGTGCCCGTGATCATGATGATAGTGGTAATATTTATTTTTATTCCGTCGATTAGGATTGCCTCGCAGTTTATTGGGCCAGTTAACGAAACCTTCACTTTTGATCTCCATTAACACCTTCCCCTAGATTTATTTAGGGGGTGTATGTGGAAAACCTTTTGTCGGGTCGCTTGCCTGACTTTCCTTCATCGCGTGTCCGATCGTCCTTACGCTTTCTTCCTCCGGCCGAGTTGACTTCTTTCTTGACTGACTCTTTGGCCGAGGATTTTGCATTCTGAATCGTCTCACGCAGGAGTCGCATTTCTTCGACATCTGCCTATTTATTCGAGCGAGCCATAAACTCGTCCAAAGTCTCCGACGGGTTTTTATTCAGAGATACTAGAAATGGCTTATCTTTGACTCCTTGTATGAGCGCCTTAAGTGCTGTCTCTTCCGAGTGTTTTTGAACCTGAAGAGATTTGAAGTTTAAACGCTTGATGTAATCCTTCAGTAGCTCTCCTTCCTTCTGAACTATGTTGTTCAGATGTGCGAGTATCTTTAGTTTTTTTTTTCTGCCGACAAAGTTGGTGAGGAAGGCATCACTGAGCTCTACAAATGAACTGATAGATTTCGGTTTCAATTGTTTGAAGCAAAGCCAAGCTATGTCAGTCAATGTAAGGGAGAAGGTTCGACGCATAACTGCATCCGAGGCATCATGCAACTCCATATAAGTTCTGAAGCATTCGATATGCTTTGTTGGATCAGTTTTTTTGGTAAAAAGAGTAATCTGAGGCACGCGAAATCTTTCCGGTAACTGAGCCCGTATTATTTCATCTACAAAAGGAGAAGCTTTTGCCTCAGATTTGGTCGAGTGTGTATTCTGACCTTATCTCATGTCCGCCATTTCTCTCCCCATTTCTTCCCTTACTTCCTTTTTTAAGTCCTAGATATCAGCTCTCCAGGGTTCTGCACTTTCTGTCGTTTCCTCCATGGGAAGCCGACTGCGCCTCCTTTGATCTATCCTATGACATAAGTCAGAGGGGGGCAATATGGTTGTTGTTGAACGAGCCGGCGCTGGTTCGGTCGGACCTTGGTGTTAACTTGGCTGATGGAGCGATCGCGGGGCAGTAGGCTGAGCACTGGATGCTAGCAGGGGAACATGCGCTGTCTCGTGATGTGGCTGCATCTGTTGATTATACATCTGCTCCAACATTTGCTTCATGACATTCATATCGGAACGCATCTCTTGAACTTCCTAATCCAGTCGCGCATTCCCTCGATTTTGCTGACTGTTGGTCGCGGTAGATGCCACGAGCGGAGCTGCTTGCGGGACCGCCGGCGGCGCTTCTTGAGTCACGCTGGCAGCGGCTTCGCCGCTTCATTTTGATCCACTCTTTTAGTTCTTGCCATTAGAACTTGTGAACTTGTTTGTTAACTCTTCAGATAGAGCGTGAAAAATGACTTTTTGCACGTTTTCCACGGACAGCGCCAAACTGTTGGTGTGAATTTTTGGTGAACCCTTCGCTCTTCTCGTCTCTCACCCGCATAATATCAGATACAAAGGGGACTCTGGCTAGAGCTGGGGAACCTCCGATGCCTAAGTCAATTATCAGGAATGATAGCAAAAGCTTTTTGGGTTTAATTTCTCTATACCTTTCATCGTGATGGAGATGACTATTTATAGGCATGGGAAAGCCCTACCGTGTAGGGATTCTCTTTCCATCTTTTAGGAGATTTGATATTCTTGACAGGTTTCACTCGATCCCTAGATCCTCGAGATCGAAAGTCTAGATTTTTGGGACGATATTATACACTGCCTTTTTCTCACTCGGCTCGGCCGATTCTAACTCATGTGATGGATGAGTCTCGGCTGGCTTACGAGGATAAGCTTTTTGCCTTCTATCGGGTAGGAATAAACTCGGTTCTCATCAGTCATTCTTCCTTATCCCGTAGCCGACGTAACCAACTTGTTGAGTCAGTTTTTACTGTCGGTTAAGTGGCTTATAGCCCTTAGTCGGCTTTCGCAGACATCGCTAACTCATCGATCGATTTAACTTACATCATCTCATACTTTTGCCTCTTGCCCTTGTGCACCATTCTCTCGGCCGTGACTATTATCTCGGGCATCTCGGGCAGTGTTAGTAGAATTGGCTCACTCCATATCCGAGTCTCCGGACTTGAGCGTATTTTTCCCCAACAAGAAGTAATAAAAATAAATGAGAATATATTAGGGTGGAAAGACACACACACTCACACCGTGAATGAGACACTTAAGTTGAACTTGATTTTTCACTTTTTAAAGTTTGAATATAAAACCGTATTATGCTATAATGTCATGTTAAATAAATATTTTTTAAAAAGTTTGAATTAATAGAAAATAGTGTTTTAATATATATTAAATAACTTCAACATAAATATTAATATAGGCACTGAGAATATTTTAATGTGCATGTTGTGATTCATGTTTTTTATAGGGCTATTTTATTTTCTAATTGCAGTAGTGATTCAAGGTAAATGGATGCCCTTATTTTCTAATTGCAGTAGTGATTCCAGGTAAATAGATGATAATTATTATCCTTTGAATCTTTAACTACATTTTAAAGGTGATTTTGATAGCATTCACCTGTCACTTGAAGAAAAAGCCACTACATTTGTGGGGTTCATTATGATATATGTCTTACCTACATTGCTCATCGTTTTAGCCACCTCATTTTACAGCATTAGCCAAAAGATGAGATAAATCTTAAGTTCAATTGGACCACATTGTACAAAACAATGGAAATGGTTGATGTTGATGCCAAAATCTGGTCGGCCCTCCCTCCATGTCACCCACCGCGTACTATCCCTGTAACCTGTAACAGAAAAGCAGGCAAAGGTGACCCTGGCTAAGCCGGGGGACCCTTCGATGCCTAAATCAGGACAAGGGAATCCGGGTCAAATGGAGAGTAGAGGAGAGATCGATTTCGCGTACCTGTAGACATGGTGATGCGTACTATTTATACCTGCCTGTGAGGCGGTCTGAGTTCGATAATCTCGGCATGACCAGAGGGATTTTAGGATCATGGAGATATTGCCCGCAATTTACTGATTGCGCAGCGTATCTGGTGGATCGTGCCTATCCGCGGGCGGAGTTACCGGCCACGTCTCGATGTGGCAGTTTCCATATCGAGCGAGTGAGGTATGCGTCTCTGATCATCGCCTCGGCTCATCCAGTCCGACCGGAGTTTCAGATCCAACCCTCCCGCAAGTCCGAGTTCATGTGGCCGGTCGAGGGTATATTTTGGTCCGATCGGATGTGACTCTTATCCGAGCTGAACTCTGCCTTAAGACTCGCGTGGTGTTGACGCTGAGTCCAGCTTGAACGGATCGTGCCTTAGTCGGAACGTTGCTAAGTCGGCTCGGAATAGGGATCTCGGATCTTTCCATAATAGAAGCCCCATACTCTTCGAGCTTACCTGCGGGCTCGGAGAGTACTTGCACCCGAAGTTTCCCACCCTTGTTGTAATGATGGCGGGCTTCGAATTGTGCGTGCTGGTCGCTTCGGCTAACGCGTGGCGATGGTTACGATCCCAGATCATCTCTTAGCCTATGAGAAGCTGCTACGCAAGCTTTAGGCGGCGTATTTATGGTGGCTCCGACTGCTGAGGCGTCTTTTCGTGTATCGAGGCGCACTACCCGATGTCAGAGCCGTACCGACGGTTCGGTATGCATCCAATGCGGTGTCGCCACGTGCGCTCGGAGATTGGCCCGAGCCGATTCGGCTACTGCCATTAAAGCTTGCCATCAATGCGAGAATCCTTTACTGCCTATATAAGGCGCTCCGGACGTTGGTTAGTCATTTTGACGTCCTGATTTATGAGAGCACACCGGAGAGGCGATTTTCGACGATAGGCGATTCCGACCAAACTCGAGGTTTCCGGCAGAAAGGTGATTTTTGGCCATCATCCGGTGAGTCTCGCTCACCTCCATCCTTGTTTCTACAATGTCTTCCGATCTGAAGATGGTTCGTGGATACGGCGATGACTCCGAGCCGGTGAGTACTGAGTCCGGGAGTGGGTCTTCCGAAGGCCCTTTCGAGACCACCCGACTGTACCCCCGCCTCGGAAGCAAAAAACATTGGCCTCTAAGACCAAGCAGCCCAGTAAGAAGACTGCCTCACTAGCCCGCCGAGTCGAGATTCCTACCACCACCGAAATGCCTGCGAGCCTGCGGACCGTAGAGGTTGTCCCTGGGGGTTCTGTCATGTCAGAATCCCAAATGGAGTGGATTCGGTCGGAGTTCTAGGTCCCGGACTCCGTTCAGATAAGGGCTCCCAGTCCCTTGGACGTTGTTGGTGATCCAGCTAAGGGAGAAGTGGCTATCTTCCTCTGCGCGCTGCAATGCGGGGTCTGACTCCCTTTACATCCCTTCATCAGGAAGGTGGCGGCTCACCTCAGATTGGCCCCCGGACAGTTTACCCTAAACGCCTGGAGGGTGATGATCTCTACCTATATCATCTGGAGGCAAGTCAGTAACTCCGAGCTGACCCCAGAGGAGCTGTTGAGCCTATACTTGGTCAAACATGACAGCAACGATCCCTGGTATTATTTGGCGACTCGGGGGAGCAAGGGGTCGGGCTTAGTAATGCACTTGTCGTCCTCCAACAAGGACTGGAAGAATAAGTGGTTCTGGACAACAGGTGACTGGGAGGTTCCATCGGCTGAGCTTAGGGCTTCAACGGCTCGTATCCCGACCCACTTTACGAAATCAGGTCAGATTTCATCTGGCGTCCGGGTTGTTGTCTTGATTTTTACATGTTTTCGTAGAAGTGACATCTCTTTTTTTGTTTCACAGATTTCGCAAAGGGGTTGCCGCTCCTAGACTCGGACCAGAAGAATCAGATCGCAAAGGCCAGAGCACGGTTGGAGTCGCTTCGCTCTTGGGCCGATCTGATAACTGCGGCCAACCTTCACTAGTCCGGACTCTGCAAATTTCAGCCTCTGCCCACATCTCCGAGTAAGTTGTCCCGACCTCTTCGATGGTTTTTTCTTTGCTTATTTAGTAGCTGACAGTTCTCTTTCGCAGGCATGACTGAGGCGTCCAGGGCGTAGAAGAGGAAGGCAGCTCCGAGCGCAGCGGAGCTGTTCAAAGAAGCCCCCTAGTGAAGATCACTCGGAAGAAGCTGGCTCCCTCTCGCATGGAAGAATCTTCTGCTGCACCAACTCCATCAGCCCCGGCACCGGGAGAATCTTCTGTTGCACCAACTCCATTAGCCCCGGCACCGAGGCCCCCCGACACTCCATCCGCGCTGCCAATTCCGAAGCGCCCTAGCACTGTGGCGGCTCCTTCGGTAGTACTTCGCCCGGTGGTACGTCCTCCTCCGGGTGTTGTCCAAGTGACCGAGGCTGATGCCCCGGCCGTGCCGAGCTCTGTCGCTCGAGCTCCCACCGTCGATGTTCCTCCCGCCACAGGGCCTTCCGTAGCCTCCGAGCTCCCTATCGCTGTTCCCTCATCCTTTGAATGGGAGGGGACTAATAAAGTGGCTGATAATATACTTTCCCCCCCGAGGTCGAGGGAGAGGTCCGAGCCGAGGGTCAAAACTCGGCTGACAGCAGGGTAGGGGCCGAGGAGGCTAAGGCCTCGGCCCAAGCTGGAACGAGCGAAGGGAGGTTTGAGCCCGGATATCACATGGCGTGCTTGGCTCCATAGTCTGCCAAGTACGCTAAGGAGGAGGATATTGTCCAAAATCTTGAGCGGTCGGAGGGCGGCTTCTTAACCGACTTCGCCTCCGTGTGCTACATGGTGTGTCTCTGAGAACCCTCTTTTTTTTGTTGCTATACGTACTCTGTAGATACTAATCTTTATTTTCTGTTCAGGCTGTCTTCGTACTGCTCTTTATTCGGCAGAGAGTGCGGGAGCATAAGGAGGAGGCAGAGTTGGAGGCCCTAAAGGCCGAGGTAGCAGCCTTAAAGGTTGAGTAGACTAGCCTGCGTTAACAGATTACTGGCGAGAGGGCCAGGGTCAGGAGACTGCAGGGAGTCGTCGTGGACTTAGAAGCCAGGGAGCTACATCTGCAGGACAAGGCAGATGACTTTAAGAAGAGCGGCGATGCAGCGACTGCTGAGCTGATCCGTGCAAGGGCCCACGCAGACTCCTTGGCCATGGAGACAGCTCGGCTTGATGAAGCCCTGAACAGAGCTAAGGCCGAGGTGACTAAAGAGCGGACACGAGCCGTGAATCAGGCCGTGGAAGCCCAGTGAGCAAAGGATGAAGCTTCTTTGACAGCAGCGGTTATTACTGCCGTTGAAAGCTTCAAGACTTCTAAGGAGAGGGACGCTGAAGTCGCAACGTTCTATAACCGCGGCTTCGATGCTTGTCTCGAGGCAGTTTTGGGTTTATACCCGGACCTCGACCTTGATTCACTCCTGCCCGACGACTCTGAAGAAGCTCTGGCCGAAGTCGTACGCTCTGATCAGGCTCCTGACGCTCAGACTCCCGACGACCAAGCTCCCGATGCCCAAGCTCCTCTGTTATGAAGATTATCATTTTCTTTTTCTTTTTGAACTATCAATGTACTTGACCATGTACTTTTATCCCTCTGAGGGGATTCAATGAGAAATATTCTTTTCACATTGTCGATTTGCTTGTGAGTTGTTGAGTTGATTTCTTTATGGGATTAGTCCGATGCCATTTAGTTCTTGGGGTCGGTTATCCGAGCCTCCTCGGCTCAAGCCTTAGTTGGGTTCGATCTCTTAGGATACTCGTCTTGTCGCCTTTGTTTTGTTGTATGCCGAGCTGAACACTTAACCAGAGGGTCGGATCATTATTAGATTTTTTCCCTTAAAAGGATGCCTCGTCGATCCTTCGTGAGGTCAGGTTCCAATCCCTTAAAGGATCGGACCGTTTAACTCGTGCCTATGCGAATAGGACAATTGGACGCATTCGAAAGTAGAATTGATCTTTTATTAAGACCCTTAAAGGCTAGCCGCTCGGAGGCGTACATTTTATTATGAGCCGTAAAAGGCCAGTTCCTCACGGGTAGTAGATTTTCAAGTGCTTGGCGTTCCAAGGATGAGGGATATGAGAGCCTTCGAGGTCTTTCTGGTGGTACGAGCCCGGTTTGGCAGATCTGACCACATGATATGGGCCTTCCCAATTGGGTCCTAGTATTCCTGCTCCTGGCTCAGCGGTGTTCTGGAAGACTCGTCAGAGGACTAAGTCTCCTGGTCGGAAGCGCCTGACTCTGACCTTGGAATTGTAGTAGCGCGCTACCTGCTAGTGCCGAGCCGCTGTTCGGAGCTTAAAAATTTCTCTGAGTTCCTCGAGTAAATCCAGATTAGCCGCTATCTGCTCGGAGTTCCGACTTTCTTCGAAGCCCTTGACCCGCGCTGTATGGAGTCCGATTTCTACTGGCACCATTGCCTTCAAGCCATAGGATAACGAAAATGGAGTTTCACCCGTCGAAGTCTGGGTTGTAGTCCTGTAAGCCCAGAGGATGAAGGGGAGCTCCTCGGCCCAATTTTATTTTGCTTTTTCCAGCTTCGTCTTGAGATGATGCTTGATAATCTTGTTGACCGCCTCTACCTGTCCGTTCGACTGCGGGTGCTGAGGCAATGAGTAGGCGTTCGCGATGCCAAGTTGTAACACCCTGAAAATCGGGGGTCGTGTATAAACCCGACTCCCGAGTTCCAGACCGTCACTTATGTAACAAAAATGTTTATGATTCAATGATGTCTGAGTTAAAGCATTCACATGAGTAAAATTATACCAAAACTGTAATTCATACTCCAGATTCAGTGATAAAAGCAAGCGGAAGACTAAAGGATATACATATCACTGTATGGAAAACAAAATAGATCTCAACTGTCTCCAAAGTATGAATACATTTCTGAGTCTCATATACATGTAAATAAACAGAATCAAAATGTCAAAAATAGTCCCACAGAGAAGTTTCGCCAATCCAGGCCACCTAAGCAAAGTCGTCGTGGTACTGCATATATGAGAACTCGTCCTGGTCCTTATCATAATCCGGCTCTACCTCCTAAATCGCTGCCTCACCTGCATCTAAGACAGGGTCTGGTGGGTGTTGCAAACACCATCCCATAACGTGAGAGTGAGTAGCTAACTCAGTGGAATAATAGAGCAAAGATTAACATGTTCTCAAATCAATCATGCGATAATAGTAAAGCAGTAAATCAAACATTCCTAATACTGTTGTTAATGCAATATGACGTGACATGATGGATGCCCTCACCGACGATCTCCCTCATATGGCAACATCTTACGCCCGCGACATGCTTTCTTCCCACAATGCTCCACATCTTCCAGGCACATGCAATGTGATGGTGATATGATTACCGAGTTATTATTAATCCATCCATACAGTAGGATTGAGAAACTAAGGTACTTCCCTTATATCAATCCCAACACAGATCCTGTCTAGGGTCGTCACTCCTAGTAATCTCATACGATGTATATTTTGTAGGTCGTTGCAAGGGCTGCCAGGGCTGTTGCTCACACTCGTTGCACGCTCCCCCATCACCTTATCAATACAGGCCTACTGTACTCTCATTGCTACGGAAGGGTCGTCGCCTCCTGTAGACTCAGAATACACTCGCGGTCACTACAAAGGGCTCGTCACCTGATCAGTGTAGGCCGACAGCAAGAATATAGTGTCCCATACCACCATACCCGGCTCATGAGTCTTTATGGATAAAGGTACCATGGTTAATAGGGTTTACAATGGTAAGTTCAGTACCCTAGGTTCAAGCAGTTATGACTCATACAAGGTGAACATACAATGGCCAGTCAGGTTACTTGACGGGCTCGACTAGTACGAGTGCATCTCAAGCTGAGCGACATGAAGTGCATAAAATACTTCACATGGCCTAACCACTGCCGCCATCTTCAAAACACGACTCGCGTTCATCGACGCGACATTCATGGAAAAGATAAGCCAACCACGAATTTACTCGGTTACCGACTGCCTGGACTAGGTATAGTCCCAAACATTTATGAATCCACATCAGCAATCATATAAGAGTAATAAAAATGAAATATAACAATGTGAGCATGTTAACACATGTTATAACATACAACTTAAGTAAATTATCTAACACATGCATTTCATACATATAATGAAATCATGCATATAGCCAAAATGTAGGAAATCATTTACATCAGCATATTATTTGAGAATTCAATCTCAAACTAATTCATAACACCATTTAATTCAATACATACTAATACAAACATTTATACAAACACTTAGTCTACATATAGTATGTCGACTCAAAGTGCGCATTTGGGCGAATCTCTTCGCCAAACTGATTATGCACGCATTCCTAATATCCTAATACGACAAAGAGCCATGTCAATCATATCAGTAAAATATGGATGAAAACAGTATTTCCTACAAATGACTAAAATGCCCTAAATCTCATATTTTTCGTCTGCTTACGAAACACGAAACGGACAGCATGTTGTATATGTCAAACGGCGTTGCCGTCGATAATCTACTATTAAATGACATTAAAAGCATTGAAATCAGCCAATCAAAGCGTCTAGAATCCACACCTTTTTCCTAGAGATGAAACGATTTGAACGGAGCGTATACGCTTCATCTACGCCGAACCGGGAACCTAATACACAAGATCTGTAAGCTACTTCGGTAAGGGATTCAACGGAACCTTAAATCAGCAAAAGGTTAGGATTTTTCTTACCTAGAAGTGCGGCGGAATCACCGAAAAAGTGATTGAGGTACGTGACTTAAGCACGTGTAGCAGGTAGGGCAAGCAACAGGAAGTTCTCTCCCACTCTCTCTCACAATCTCTCACCTTTTCTCTCATACCAGATAGGGTTTCTAGCAAATTCGGATGAGTGAGAGAAGTGAGGGTTTAAGGCCCTTTTATAACCTAAAACATTCTCAAAACAGGCTTAGGAACAATGTTTACTTGATGCCCAACCAAATCGGGGCTGTCTCGGTCCAAAAAGATATTTCGGGAGGTCCCTTGGCCGAACGCAGTCGGACTTAAGCTCATGCATACTGGATCTAGCACACATCAAGTTTTCAGACCGAAAGAGTTCGCAGATCACACGTGGCGGTCCAATTTCAGTTCAGCGATCACCGCACCTAGATCAGGTCTACAGTCTCATGATATAAAAGAGAAATTTTTCCTGATCCGAGGGTGTAATTTGGCTGAATTCTAACGGTCAGAACGCTTAATAATAACGCGCCAAGTCACGTGCCAGATTTGAATTAAAATTTTTAAATCTAACCATTTTCTCACTCTCTTCACTCCAAGCTCAATGAAATAGCCTCTGAACATCGGTTGGATTTGATTTTCGAAACAATTGTCAAGTCCAGCCAAGCAGTCATAAGGTCTAAGATGGTAGATATCGGACTTTCGACACGCGGTCTAGATCCAATACAAAGTTTCAAAAGGTTCCTGAGAGCAAACGGGTTTAGAGTTTGATCCTAGGTTTCAGGGTATTATAGCACCATTGATTCTACAAGTTTTGGGTCTTGTAGATCGTATTTAAAGCGGTCAGGGACAATTTCACAGCTACTCTAGCGTAGCGCTAGCTAACTTACGCTTAATTTCTAAAGGAATTAATCCTAAGTGATTTCTTTGGCTATGGAATTGGGTTCTGAGCAGTTACCAAGGTGTTTTGGTTGATCCATTACCTAAGGACGTCTAATCCCAGGTTGACAAAAATTCGGGGTGTTACACAAGCCCTTGACACATACTGCGAAACTTGACATTGTCGAATTGACGGCCGTTATCAGAAACAATAATTCTCAGAATTCTGAACCGACAGATGATGTTTTTCCACACAAAGTCGATTACCTTCTGCTCGGTGATCTTTGCAACTGACTCGGCCTCGGCCCACTTGGTGAAGTAGTCGACCGCGACTATAGCAAACTTGACCTGTCCCTTCCCAGTGGGCAAGGGACTGATGATGTCGATCCCCCATTGGGCGAATGGCCATGGCTCGCTCATGGGGGTCATTTCTTCTGCCGGTTGCCTTGGCACGGCAGTGAAACGCTGACACTTGTCACACTTCTGAACAAAATCATTGGAGTCTTGATTGAGAGTTGGCCAGAAATACCCTTGACGAAGTATCTTCATGGCCAAGGCGTGGCTGCCTGAATGATTTTCGCAGATTCCCTCATGAATCTCCCGAATCACGTAATCGGCCTCGTCAGGTCGGAGATATCTCAGGTAAGGCTGTGAATGTCCCTTCTTATACAGTACTCCGTCCAATATGGTATATCGGGCCGCTTTGATCCTTAGTCACCTCGCCTCTAGCTTATCCGAGGGGATTTCGTCGGCTGATAGATAATTGAAGATCGGGTCCATCCAACTAGGAATGGACTGGACATGATTGACTTCCTCCGACTGGCTAATGCTTGGGTGTTCAATGAACTCGACCGGAACGAAACGTGAAACCTTCCCCTCGAAAGCCGAGGCGAGCCTTGTTAGGGCATCGGCCCATGAGTTCTTGGTTCTGGGGATCTGCCGGATGGTGCAACTCCAAAATTTCTCGATCAATTTCCTCACCTCCTCAAGGTAGGCGATCATTCTGACTTCCTTGGCTTCATACTCCGAGGAGATGTGGTTCACTACCAGCTGTGAGTCACAGCGGACTTGCAGAGTTTAAACACCCAGGCTCGTTGCTAGCCTGAGTCCTGCCAATAGCTCTTCGTAATCAGCCTCATTGTTTGAAGCTTTGAATCCGAGCCTAATTGCGTACTGGATTGTTGTTGAATCGGGTGCGACCAGGATAACACCGGCTCCTGCTCCTTTAATGTTGGAAGATCCGTCAACATAAAGGAGCCACCCCGGATCTGAGGCTGCCTCTTGATCGCTCAGTGGGACAGATGGTGTCAATTCAACTTCCTTTCTGACTTGCTCCTCATCCGGAGTTGTGAACTCGGCGATAAAGTCGGCTACAGCTTGCCCCTTGAGCGCTGTCCTGGGGCAGAATTGAATGTCAAACTCTCCGAGTTGTACAGCCCACTTGGTTATCCGACCTGACACTTCAGGTCTCTGGAGGACCTGTCTTAGAGGAGAATCTTTTAGCACAATTATGGAGTGGGCCTGGAAATATGGCCGTAGTCTTCTGGCTGAGATGATGAGGCAGAGTGTCAGTTTTTTCAAGGATTGGTACCTTGTTTCAGTTGGTACCATGACTTTGCTCACATAGTACACGGGGTACTGCTTGCCTCCAACTTTCCTGATAAGAGCTGAACTGACAGCTGAAGCCGAGACAGCGAGGTAAAGGAGCAGAGGCTCCCCTTCTTCGGGTTTGGACAATAGAGGCGGTGAACCCAAGTACTACTTTAGTTGCTAGAAAGCATGCTCACACTCCGACGTCCACTCCGCCTTCTTATGACCCTTCAGCTGTTGGAAGAAGGGGAGACATTTATCTGTAGCCCTAGATATGAAGCGTTTGAGGGCGGCAACTCTTCCTGTGAGGCACTGTATCTCCTTAAGGGTTCGAGGCGAGTTCATGTCGAGGTGGGCTTTGATCTTGTCTGGATTGGTCTCGATACCCCTCTGACTGACTTGAAAGCTGAGAAATTTTCCTGACTCAACTTCGAACGCACACTTGGCGGGGTTTAATTTCATCTGATATTCTCGGAGGACGCTGAATGTTTCTCCGAAGTCGGCAAGGTGGTTGGAGGCTTGGGTACTCTTTACTAACATATCATCCACATACACCTCCATGGTGCGCCCAATCTGGCTGGCAAACATCTGATTCACCAGTCTCTGATACGTTGTCCCAGCGTTTTTCAGGCCAAATGGCATGACCCGGTAACAGTAGAGCCCCCTGTCCGTGACAAAGGTGGTCTTCTGCCTATCTGGGGGATGCATAGCGATTTGGTTGTATCCAGAGTAGGCATCCAGAAATGAGAGTAACTCATGTCCAGCCGTACTGTCCACGAGCTGATCGATCCGAGGTAAGGGGAAGCTGTCTTTGGGACACGCCTTATTCAGATCGGAATAGTCTACGCAGACCCGCCACTTCCCATTGGACTTCCTGACGAGCATAACATTCGCAATCCAATCAGGGTAGTATATTTCTTCTATGAAGCCCGTATCGAGCAGGATTGAGACCTCCTCGGTGATGGCTTCATACCGCTCGACGTCGAACGGCCTTCTTTTTTGCTTTACAGGCTGGTGGTCTGGGTCCACGTTTAGTCTATGGACTAGCACATCGGGTGAGATCCCCGGCATATCCAGGTGTGACGACGCGAAGACGTCTCGGTGTTGCTTTAAGAAGACCAGTAACTCATTCCTCCGCTCGAGATTCAGTGATGATATGAGCTGAACAGTTTTGCTCGGATCTGATTCATCGAGCGGTACTCTTATCAGGTCTTCGACAGAGGAGCTTTCTTTCGTTGGTCTCCGAGGGTCCAAGGCATCCACGACGAGCGTTTGTTTGGCAGCTCCTTTTCTCACGGCTATGGCATAGCACCTCCGGGCTCGCGTTGATCGCCTCGGAGATAACCGATCCCACCTTCGGCTGATAACTTCATCATCAGATGATAAGTTGAGACGACCGCTCTCATTGCATTGAGGGACGGTCGGCCCAGGATCACGTTGTGGACCGATGGAACATTGACAACTAAGAAGTCCACCAAAAGTGTGACTTGATATTACCCTTCTCCTGCTGTTACTGGGAGGGAGATGGCCCTTCGGAGATGACTCTCTCTCCGGTAAAGTCGTGCAAGGAAGTCTTCACGGGCCGGAGCTTGGACTATGAAATTCCCATCTTCTCAAACACGTCGGAATACATGACATCGGCCGAACTTCCAGTGTCGACTAAGATGCGGTATACTTTGTGGTTGGCTATGGTCATGATAACCACTAGTACGTCATCGTGCGGATGCTGGATCCCACGCCCATCATCTTCCGTGAAGGTTAGGCTGCACGGAGTGACCCGGAGCTCCTTGCTAGGACGCTCTGCCAGGTGAACCTGGTGTTCCGTCTCGGACCTTCTGGAGTAGGCTTTTCGAGCCTTGTTTGAATCTCCTCCCCCAGATGACCCCCCGAAAATAGTACGAATTTCGACGGGTTTCTCTGGGGGGTTGTTTGGCTGCTCTCGCGGCCGCTCCTCTCTCCGAGCGGACTTCTCCCTTTTGGTGTAGGCGTAGATGTCCCTTGCGGATGAGGGACTCGATCTCGTCTTTCAGATCCACGCAATCGTCCGTGTTCTAACCGTGGTCCCGATGGAAACGGTAGAATTTTTGCTTGTTCCGGTGTTCTGAATCAGCCCTCATGCAGACCGGCCAATTAAGCAGTCTGTCTCCTCGGATATCCAGCAGGATCTGCTCAGCGGACATGTTGAGTGGGGTATAGGAACGGAATTTCCATTCCGGCTTGCGGCTCGGTCGACAATCGCAAGAAGCGCGGTCATCCGTCCCCTTGCCGGTCGGCTGGGAGTCTTCGTTCCGAGGTCTCTTCCTTTTGTTCGTCGAGTCAGACACTTGTGTGCCCTTTCGAGCGTTAGTGAACTCCTCGGCGTTAGTATACTTCTGAGCTTTCGCCATGAAGTCCGCTAGCGTCTTTGGCGAATTTTTTCCGATGGAGAAGGCGAACTTTTCTTCTTTCAGTCCGCTCAGAATGGCATCGAGGGCCATCTTATCATCGTAGTCCTCGACATGTAATGCTTCCTTATTAAAGCGGGCGATGTAATCTTTCAACGATTCTTTAGGTGCCTGCTTGATAGTGAGCAGGTGGGTGTTGAGCTTCCGGCTTCTCTTACCGCTTATAAACTGCGTAAGGAATATCCGACTCAGTTCCGCGAAAGCGCCTATGGATCTGGGTTTGAGCTGGCGGTACCAAATCTGAGCGGATCCTTTGAGGGTAATAGAGAACCCCCTACAAATCATTGCATTTGTCGCGGTCTGGATCTGCATACACGATCGGTAGGACTCCAAGTGTTCGGATGGGTCTCCCGATCCAGAATATTGGATGATGGGAGGCATCCGAAACCTCTGCGGCATCACCTCGGCCATGATGGCTGGAGTGAAGGGAGGCTCCATCTCTTCCATCATCTCTTGGATCGTAACTGGAACAGTCGATTGCTCCTGCTTTTTCTCCAACGTCAGGAACTTGTCCTTCAACTCCACAAATCGTGCTTCCCATGGGTCCTTATTTTCTGCGATGACTTCTGGGGTATGCTTGACATCCGGTGTTCTTCTTTCTCTCCTCCGCTCTAACCGATGTCGGAGGTCCGTGGGTGGCAGGGCAGATGTGGCTGAGTGAACGGTTGTTGGAGCCTGAGTAGGGGCGTTCCGCGCGGATACCTCAGCCCGTACCGCAGAAGGATTTTGACTTGAATGTGGCACCCCCGAGTGTTGGGGGCCTTCATGTCTTGCACTCCTCGGTACGGAGTGAGTTTCCACGAACAACCCCATCGGCTCAAGAACTTGAGCCGGGGGTAGCTCTGGCTCTCTATGCTGTTTCATCCAGTTTATCTCATCGCGCACGGCTTGGATCTCATTCTGCATGGCGCGGTACTTGCTCGACCGATTACGCGAGCGCTGAGAAGGCCCGGGTGCGACTCGATATGAAGTGGTGATGACGACCGAGTCTCCTCATCGGGCTGTGGCTGTGTCACTGCATCTTTCTTCTTCCTTGCCATTGCTTAGTAAAATGAGAACTTGACTTCTAGTTTCAGTTTCCTACAGACGGTGCCAAAAAATGTTGATGCCAAAATCTGGTCGGCCCTCCCTCCACGTCACCCACCGCGTACTATCCCTGTAACCTGTAACAGAAAAGCAGGCAAAGGTGACCCTGGTTAAGCCGGGGGACCCTCCGATGCCTAAGTCAGGACAAGGGAATCCGGGTCAAATGGAGAGTAGAGGAGAGCTCGATTTCGCGTACCTGTACACATGGTGATGCGTACTATTTATACATGTCTGTGAGGCAGTCTGAGTTCGATAATCTCGACACGACCAGAGGGATTTTAGGATCATGGAGATATTGCCCGCAATTTATTGATTGCGCAGCTTATCTGGTGGATCGTGCGTATCCGCGGGCAGAGTTACCGGCCACGTCTCGATGTGGCAGTTTCCATATCGAGCGAGTGAGATATGCATCTCTAATCATCGCCTCGGCTCATTCAGTCCGACCGGAGTTTCAGCATCCAACCCTCCCGCAAGTTCGAGTTCATGTGGCTGGTCGAGGGTATATTTTGGTCCGATCGGATGTGACTCTTATCCGAGCTGAACTCTGCCTTAAGACTCGCGTGGTGTTGACGCTGAGTCCAACTTGAACGGATCGCGCCTTAGTCGAAACGGTGCTAAGTCGGCTCGGAATAGTGATCTCGGATTTTCCCATAACAGTTGAGATTCTACCATTGAAAGCTCTTTGAGAGCCTTAAGAATTTTAGATCTAAGTTGATATTTTTGTTTTCCCTTTATCTATGGCTTAGTGTCCTTATGAACAAGTTGAATTACAAATAAGCATTAATACAGGCCTTAGGGAGAATATGGCTTTTCACCGTTAACATTTTTATTATCAATATTTCGTAAGTTGTGGCTTACTAGACCATGGAATTTGTCTATTTTTTTCTGACTCATATGCTAAAATTTGATGTTAAAATGGTGTGGATAAATTACGTACATCATAGTGAGACCAACAAGTTTAAATCATCAATAACATAGTTTTTGTACACCAATTTTCGAGATGTAATTCCTTGCTCATTTCAAATGGATAAGGTTAATTATAATTATAAATTTATACTTGTTTATTAGGGAAATTAAAAATCAAATGGCCCGGTATGTTTCAATTGTTGGGCTCACTAAAATAACTTAGAAAAAAAGGATGAACGGCGTGGACAATGAAACATGCATTACCGTGGATCTCACGAAGTTTACTCACCAAGCAATACGTGTTGAGCACTCACTGGCCAATCCGCGGCCGCGATGAACCAAGAAGCGTAGGATCCCGACGAATCGAAAGAAACCTACATTTAACCGAGGGCGAGCGAGAGAGGGATCGGATGTGAAAGATTCTTAACTTGAGACTCGGGCCTGTGTCCGTCTTTATATCATCTCTCTCCCCTCTGCTCGAAGTCGAAGATTTCAGCTTGAGCAAGAGAGAGAGAGAGGGAGAGAGATTGAAGTAGGTTTTCCAGAAATGGGATTCACATCGTTCGCAGGCAGAGTTCTATTCGCTTCCATTTTCATCCTCTCCGCCTGGCAAGAGTACGATCTTCTTTTCTTCTCTTCAGATCTCTTCTTTCTATTCTTTCTGTCTATTCCTGAAATGTAATCTAGGGTTTTCTTTTCATCTATTTTTCTCTTCTTGTTAAAGCTCGCAAGATCTGCTTTCGAAGCTAGGGTATTTGTTTATTTTCATATGTATGAGGAATTATAGGTTCCTGATGCGCCATGTCGCTGTAGTGGGATCTATGGTCAGATGATCCAGGCCATCGATACAACAGGCGATGCCGTGGATGGGGGTCCGGAATTGGGAGATTCTCGCCTTCAATTGAATAATACTGCACTTGTTTGGTGATGTTGACTGTAATTGGACTTCCAGGATCTTCAGATCTGGATGGTTTAGGGGCAGTGCCATCTGTGGTGGAGCCCATCTGTCGATGGGTTGGGCCACTGGAAGGTTTCCTTATGCAAGAGAATCTTGCAATTTCTCTTGGTAGATTTGATGGATGCTGGTATTCTTATCTAGTAATGTTTTGATTTCGAGCTATTGGGTTTGTTTTTCCTAAGCAAGATCATGTGATCCAATCTAATGGCTACTTGGGTTTTATAAAGATGCAAGTTTTTGCCTTTGGCATAGATCGGGAAAGGGGCATTCTTCGCCCACTAGTTGAAATGTCATGCGGTGGATCTGGAGTGCTCATCTAGTGCACGTCCTACTTGCGGACGGTCGACAGTTGAAGATCACATGGTTTGGTGGGGAGTAACCTCGAAATGGACGGTGGAAGTTAAGTTGGTTACCAGTCAGCATTCAACAGGAAAAACTGATTGATGAGATGGTCCATTTGGTGTGACTTGTATGCATGGGGCATCCATGGACAAGACCTACAGTCTGGATCCACTACCCCAGCTGCTACATATTAGGTACGGAGTTGATCGGCTTGTCGCATCAGAGCGGCCTGTTGTAAATATGAAGCTTATTTCTCAATCTGTACCGTGAGGGGAGATCCTTGTTTAGAATAGCACACAGCTGGGGCCATGATTCTAGACCATTGTATCCCAACATGCTGGATCAGCATCGACCTCTTATAAATATGAGGCAGAATGTCTATCTACATCAAATAGGGGAGTTTGTTGTCTAGAGTAGACAGTAGAGTGAATATGATAGGGGGTGATGTTTCATTGGTCTAGGCATCTGATTTTTGGAATCACACCTTCGATGAATCATGCCTCCAATAACAGGCCCATGATTAGAAAGTCCCAACTGTCCATCCAATCTTTAGATTCTTCATGTTGAAATTGACTCTCTATTCTTCCTTCACCGTTGATGCCAATGATTCAAGGGTTGGAATTGCCCCACTGGGGACGGGTATCTTTTTTGGGAATGTTCCATCCATGGTGGGATCCAGAGGGTAAATGGTCCTGACCGTTGGGGTCTGTGCTGCAATTGTATGGCCCATATGTCCATTTGGTACTGAAATAGGTGTTCAATGTATAAATTTGTATGGAAAGGAATTATAGAGCATCCTCAGGCTCTGTTGATCTGATTGGCCCCGCTGCAGATGTAACATGGCCAGGAATTTTCTAGATTTGTATATCCTAGCTGTCCGTTATTTAGTCTTTTTCTTCATTGACTGTGGGGAGTTGGCATATTCTATTCATAAAAGGATTTGCCATGTTCTTTTCTTTAATGATCTATTTGTAGGCCACATAGTGAAGGACATATGATCTTCCTTTTTTTTTTTCTTTTTCTTTTTCCTTTCTTTCTTTCTTGGAGCATGGAAAATCCATAGTGGGTCCATCATTTCAGTTGTCTTGATGGCTGAATGCAGCGCCTATTTTTATAGTCAAGGGAGATACTATATCGGGTCGGGGATTCATACAGTTTCTCATGATATCTATTTGTTGCTTTGAAATTGTTTGATTTTATAACAACTTTGCATTTGAATATTTCCTTTATTTTAAAATGGTTCTCTACCTTTGTAGTGAATGTGGTCTTCCCTCATTGTGACCTTTTGTGTGTGTTTTTTTTTTTTGGCAACACACACACATAGATGATTAGAGTCCTATTTGTTTGTTAAGGGCATAGGGGTTTTAGATCATAGATATGAATATTGGTATCGTACCGAAATGGCCGTATCATATCCATATCGGCACGAGATGATACAAGATATGGGTTCGTCTCGTATCTGCCCGATACCACAAAACTGTTTCAGCCGATACAGGTTGATACACCCATAAAATCCTAATTTGGATTTTTCTTTTTCAAAATTTCACTCATGCCCCCCCCCCCCCCCCCCCCCCCCCCAACACACACACATTTAAATCACGGTAGAAGCTTAAAAATTCATTTTAAGCTAGATCTAGACCTATTTTGGGATCATGACAAATGATTTGAATGGGATTTGACAAATTGAAGTGAAGTGAGCCATTGTGGGAAAAATTGGAAAGAAGGGTAAACCTTCACTTGTATTTATATTTTCAAAATCTTTTTGTTGTATTTCAATGTAATTGGGCCAAGTTTTCCAAATCATTCCTTGATTCGTGCTCAATTAGGGCCCGTTTAGTTTGACCTTCAACAAATCAAATTTACAGATAACGTTCTCATCAAAGAATGGTTGGATACACCATTGAATACATGGTCAAAACACGAGAAAAATATATATTCCTAAATATCTCATTTCCCCCCATTTTTCTAATATTTCACCATGTTTTTTTTTGCTTTAAAAATAAATTCTGACTGATACGGGCCAATATGACCCTTGATATTGATACACAACACTGTGTTGTATCATTTTTCTGCCGAGTTGATACGCCGACCGATACTGACATTCAGAACCATGGCATATATGTTGGATGCAATAGATGGCATAAGATATGGTGCTGAAGGTCCCAAACTAAGGGATGCCAAGGACAAAAACCCAGTATTCAAAAGCTTCAAAAGAGGTTGGCTCATCCATCATAGAGAACCATGGTCATTATCATAGCCTTGCCTCATTTATATGGGGTTGGCTATACATTGTAAAAAATGACGAATGAAGTAAATGCATTTTTTTTTTGGTGATGGTATAGACTGTAAGCATGCACATGTTAGATGTGGGCCACTCATGGATGGGCCTGCTGTGTATATAGTTGACAGGTTGATTTGATCATCAAGTGGGCCAAATTTGTACAAGAAAGGAACACAAATTTGACCAAGGTCCACATTTAGAGCCTGTTTGGATTGGTTGAGATATAAATTGAGGAAATGTCATTTTCATGAAAATGGCATTTTCTGTTGCTGTTTTTGCAAATTTCTTGGAAATGCTGTTTCCTTTTCTCTCTCATTTCCTGAAAAGGCTCATTTTTTCGTTTCCTTGCCTAGGCTTAAGAAACACCATTTCCAGTAAGAAATGCCATTTCTAGAAATGCCTTGTTTTGTTTTCGGGCCATTTCGCCCCCCTCATAATAAATTCTCTTTCTTCAAAGAAAAAAAAAGGTCATTTCTAGAAACGAGGGAAATGAGAGGAAATGACCCTTCTTTTTATAAATAAATGGTCACATGTGCCACCGCCCATCTACTAAGTGGCCCAAACGTTCAACTGTCAATCTTTAAGTGCTCCACATGTGCCAATGTCATATGTATAGTATGTGCCACCATTCATCTAAGCGCGACAAATATGTCATTGTGTTACATGTGCCATCACTCGTCTTTTAGTGACCCATGCTGCAATGCACCATACACCTTAATATGCCTTACTAATGCCATATGTGCCATTAAGTTCCATGGATGCTGTCCATCTTTAAACTCTTCACATGCATGATACGTGCCAATGTGCAATATAGGCAACATATGCCATTGACCACCTTCAAGTACTCCACATGTACAAACATCCACTCACGTGCTCTACATGTGCCAACATCCCACAATCCATCCTAAAGCACCGTACACGTGCCAATGGGCTACATGTGTGACATGTACAACCAACCATCTTCAAGTGTGTCAACGTGCGACATAGGCAACATGTGCCACCCTCATCTTCAAGCACCCTCATTTTAGCTACACTCATTCTATGAACATTTTGTTCCTTTACTGCCCAATGTTCAGTCCCATAAATCATGGCTGTTCTTATAGCCATCCTATCCATTTTAGTTTGAGTGGTACACAACAGTCACATTAAACTCAAGACACAAAACTCCATTATGTTTTGTCCCTCTTGATTTCTACGGGCAACATACTTCTCAATCTACTTTCTGCTCTCATGAATTATTGATCCAAGACATCAAAAGTGTCATTTTGGGAAACTTCTTGGTCAACAATTTAAACTATTCTTTGTTCTAAAAAAAAAAAGGAACTCGTTCCCACTTCTATTGTTACTAAAATTGTACTATATACTCCATTTTAGTACGACTAATTTTAAATCCTTTACATTCTAAAACACCCCTTCATAGCTTTGTGTTTATGCCATCCCTTGTCTTGTTAATCAAAACTTTGTCATTTGCTACATCATGGGATATCTTCCTGCAAATGGCTTGTTATCTCATCCATAACTAATGTGAAAAGGTACATGCTCAATGCTGGTCCTTGGTGCAAGCCTATAGTGATTAGGAACTCACCTCTTTCCATTGGTGCTCCTCACATTTGTTTTTGCTCCCTTGTACTTATCTTTAACCATGTCAATATATCCTTATGGAGCACTTTTCTTTCCCAAAACCTACTAGATTAGGGAACCCTAGATGAGCTTTCTTAAAGCCAATAAAGACATGAGATTCTTCCTCTTCCTATATTTCTCCATCAATTGTCTAAGTAGGAAAATAACTTCAGTGGTAGACCTCCTTCCCATAAAATTAGATTGATTTTTTGATACATTCGTCTCATGCCTTAACCTTTTCTCAAAGTTTTATAGCATGACTTATAAGTTTAATCCCACGATAGTTATTATAGTTTTGTATGTCTCCTTTATTCCTATAAATAGGTACCACGATACTTCTTATCCATTTGTCTGCCATTTTCTTCGATCTAGCAATGTTTTTGAACAAATTTGTTGATGAAAATAACCTAGTATTTCCCAGATACTTTCAAACCTCTATTGGTAATTTGGTATACCATTTGGTCCAAGGGCCTTTCCTTTTTCATCTTTCTTAAGGCTTCTTTCACTTCAGATATCCTAATCCTATGAAAGTATTATGGACTATGGCATCATTTGAGTTTATGGTTTCTTTTATCCCTATGCTCTCAGAGAGATTGCTATTTAACATGTTCTAGAAATAGCTTCTCCACCTTTCATTGATTTCATTGTCCTCGACTAGTATCCTTTGGTCATTACTCTTGATGCATTTAACATGATCTTGATTCCTACTTTCCACTCTCGTTTTTGCAAGTTTGAATAATGAAGACATTCACTCGTCTCCAATCTATATTGTAAAGATCACCATAAACCTTAAGTTTAGCCTCATTATTATCTTAGCAATCCTCCTGACGTTTCTATATTGTTCAAGATTTTCATTGTTTCTAGTCCCTCATTAGGCTTTGAAACATGAACTTTTTTTATCAATAGTTTTCTGTACATAGTCATTCCTCCACCAAGATTCCTTCTATGATTCAGTTTTACCTCTAGATGCTTCGAAAGCATCTTTTGCTAGTTTCCAATTGCACTCAACCATCTCATTCCACATAATGTTTTCTTCTTCCTCGACATTCCACTTCCCTTCTTCCAACAATTTATTTTAAACAACGTTGTTTCCTCTCCTTTCAAATTCCACTGCCTTGTTGTTGGACACCAATTAATTTCATTCCCTTTCTTCCATCTCTTAATGTAAATATCTATAACCATTAACCTATGTTGGGCGATCAAACTCTCTCCATCTATTGCCTTGCAGTCCTTAGTTTGATTGTTCTGTCTTCCTAGGTAGAAAGAAAATTGTTTGGCTTGTATGTGATCCACTCATCCTCTTTTTATAGTATTTTGTTTGCGAGAGCTTGATTGTTTGACATAGTGAAATCAAGGATAACTTCTCCCATCTCATTTCTCCTCCCAAGATCATATTCTTCATGTACTCTCTCATATCTTGTACTTTCTTTTCCTATATGACCATTTTAGTCCCCTCCTACAAATATCCTCTCTAATAGCAATTTCTTGCACTAGGCCATCCATATTCTTCAAGAATTGTCTCTTGATTCTATCCTCTAACCCTACCTACAATGCATATGCATTGATAATATTGATTTTTTCTCTCCTAACATAAGTTTTATTAATAAAATCCTATCACTTATTCTCTTAACATTTATAACTTTAGCTTTAAATCTTTATCTACCACTATCCCTACCCCATTTCTAATATTATCATTTCCTTATATACCAAAGCTTATACCCATCAATGTCTCTAGTTTTGGCCCCTTTCTACTTGGTCTCCTAAATGCAAGCTATATTAACTCTCATTCTTTTCATTGTATCTGGTAACTCCATACTCTTATTTGTTAGTGTTTGAAATAGCGAATATCTGTAATATAGCATTCACTCCTTTAAAGCGTGAGGCGTAAGCTACATAGCATGTAGCCTGCATGCTACTTTTAAGGCCTGTTTGGTACGTGGGTTTAGATGGGATTAGGTGGGATAGAATTGCATTTGGTCCTGTGCAAATTTCATCCGGTGTTTGGGGAGGATGGGAAGGGTTGGGATTAGGAGGGATGGAATTGCATTTGGTCCTATGCAGTATTTTCGGTGGATTTTGAAATCCACTACATGTGTGTTCCCACATTGATGCATGTGTTTTACCCATGCTGTTCATCCATTTATGCCTTTTACACATGACATTCTAGTTATATGCGTGTACAAATGACTAACATCTGTTATGAATTTGGTTTGTTGATTACAATTCCATGGTCCACCAAACTAGATTTTGCTTAATCCAGTGTTTTTCCCATAGCAAAAATTTTATCCCAAACATGGGGGTTGGATGGCCAAAATACCATGGTATTTTCAGGCATGCAATCATTGTGCAATAATGGTGTTAATCCCATCTAATACAATTCCATACCATTTAATCTTGTGGACCAAACAAGCCCTTAGATTTTTAATTAACTTTGCTCTTGGTTGTGATATTTGATGCAACCAAACACATCCTAAAATAATAGGAAAAAGAGGGCAAAGATAGAGTATAAAGATAAAGAAATAGCAATGGAATTGATTTAACACCATCGATTATGTTACTTTACTAAAATCATTGAAAACATTGACTAATTTGTATTAAAAATATAAAAATATAAAATATAAAAAATCACTGAAAACATTAATTAATGAGAAATGCTCACACACAACTAGTTGGACCATTCGAATTGATCCAATTAGTTGTGCATTAAATAGCAAAAATACCTCTCTTTAACCACGCGTAATTCCCCTCATAAGAGGCTATGTGACATCAAGTCTTACATAGGTGAGATGAGAATACAGTCACAAGATCCAACCCGTTCATCAAATAGGGTCCACTAATTAAATTTTATTTGTAAAAAATTAATAAATGGTCCTCATCACTAAAGCCACAAATGCGAGTTGAATCTGGACAATTAAAATGGATTTCTAACATCCCACTTTTCTTGTAGAAGAATAACATACAATTGATCACATGCTTTTAAGAGACCTTGTCTGATTAACGAACCGGATTTCTTGCACATGTGGTGTATTGCACAAATATATCACGTGTGTATAGCTCGAATTATCCCATTTTCTTTAAAAACAAGCCAACTAATTTTTCTCTCTTCATTTAATGACCTCTCTTCTCATTTGATACTCTCTCCCCTTACAATTGGAAAGGACAGATTGCCCGTAAAGTGAAGGGAAGCTAGTGGGCCCCAATGTGATGTTTGTGATAAATCTACTTTGTCCATCAGTTTTGTTAGATCATGTTAGGACATGGGCTCAAAAATAAGTTAAGATCCAAAACTTGAGTGGGCCGCATGATAGGAAAGGTGAGGATTGAACGTCCACTATTGAAACATCCGTGGGGCCATTAAAAGTTCTTGATCAGGCTAATATTTTTTGCATTTTCAATTCATCCTAGTAGGAGTGACCTTATGAACGGTGTGGATGGCAAATAAACATCACGATGGACCCCAGGGAGCTTTCAATGGTAAGCATTCCCCTCCCACTTTTTCCAGTCATGCGGTCCACATGAGTTTTGGATTTGCTCATTTTTTGCCCCATTTCCTAACATGATTTGGTAAAACGGATGGATATGGTGGATTTGTCAGAAACATCACAGTGGCCGCTCCTAGCTTCTCATCCTAAGAAGTTCATGTTGAAGGCTTTGACAGGTTTCGCTGGCTAGGTTCTGTGGGATCCATCGTTATGTATGTTGGATTTTATCCATGCTAACTATCCATTTTGCCAGATTATTGTAAGGCATGAACAAAAAAATGAGGCAGATCCAAGGCTCAAGTAGACCACACAGTGTGGATTGATTGCTCACCATTAAAAAAATCATTGGGAGCTTAAGAATTTTGGATCAAGTTGATATTTGTGTTTTCCCTTCATCTAGGTCTATGTGGCTTTATGAATAGGTTGGATGGCAAGTAAATATCAAAGTGGCACCTAGGAAGATTTCAATGGTGAAAGTCATTATCACCATTTCTTTCTTTCTTCTTCTTCTTCTTCAAAATGGCTTGGAAAAATAGATGGATGGCGTGGATTAATCCCTTACATCACGATAGGTCCCACAAAGCCTTGCCTTAAGCATCCATGTTACATCTCGGGGTGTGGATTAACCCCTTACATCACGATAGGTCCCACAAAGCCTTGCCCGAACCATCCATGTTACATCTCGGGGCATTTAACGACTCTCTCATCTTATATCCAAAACTAAATGAATGCTTTCTCTCACTCTCTCTCTATTAACGTTTCACATTAAGAGAGAGCCATTTGAATGCCCCTAGGATGTAATATGGACGGTCCATGAAAGGTTTTGTGGGGCGCATTGTGATGTAAGGGGATAATCCATGCCATTCGTCTTTTTTGCCCTACTATTTTAGAGTATGAACTCAAAAAGAGGCGAATCCAAGGATTAGGTGGACCGCACCATAGAAGAAGTGGTGATAATGACACCCCTTGTCGAAACCTTCCTAGGGCCCACCGTGATGTCTATTTTCCATCCAACCTGTTCATAAGGTTATGCAAACCTAGATGAAAAGAAAACATAAGTATCAGCTTGATCCAAAACTTCTGCAACTCTCAATGAGTTTTTAACGGTGGGTGTTCAATCCTCATTGTGTGGTCCACTTGAGCCTTGGATTTGCCTCATTTTTGGGTTCTTGCCTTAAAATAATATGACAAAATGGATAAAATGTATAATCACTGTGGGCTCCATAGAGCCTAGGCGGCGGGGGACTCCATCGGCTACCAATGTACTCGGAATGCTTGCAACGGGAAGCTAGGTGGGGCCCACGGTGATGTTTGTGACAAATCCGTCCTGTTCATCCATTTGGTAGATCATGTTAGGAAATGGGATAAAAAATGAGGTAGATCCAAAACTCTTATGGGTCACACCACTAGAAAAAGTAGGTAGTGGAATGCCTACCATTGAAACCTCCCTAGGATCCATCACAATGTTTATATGGCATCCGTACCGTTCATAAGATCATTTCTACTGGGATGAACTGAAAGTACAAAAATATTAGACTAATCAAGAACTATGGCCCCACGAATGTTTCAACGATGGACGTTCAATCCTCACCTTTTCTTGTCATGTGGCCCACCCGAGTTTTGGATCTAACTCATTTTTTGGCCCATGTCCTAACATGATCTAGGAAAACTGATGGATGGGATAGATTTATCACAAACATCACGGCGGGCCCCACCTGGCTTCCTTTCGTACGGAGGCTTTCTCAAATGCCCGTCAGTTTCCAATGTTATAGTTACAGGGGATAGGGAGCATTAAATGAGGAGAGATGACATTAAATGAAGAAAAAGAGGAAGAATAAGAGACTTGTTTTCAAAGAAAATACGATGATTAGAGAAACTGTACGCTTGCGATATATTCGTGCGATGCATCATATGAGTAAGAAATCTGGTCCGTTAATCAAGTAAGGTCCCTTATAAGCATGTGAAGAACATTATATATATATATATATATATATATATATATATATATATATATATATATATATATATATATATATATATATATATATATATATCAATTGTAGGAAATCCATTCCATCTATCCTAATTCAACTTGAATGTGTGGCTCTAGTGATGAGGATTATTTACTAATTTTTTGCAGATAAAATTTAATTGGTGGGCTCTATTTGGTGAATGGGCTAGATCTGTGACATGTGGTTAAAGAGAACTTTTTTTTTTTTTTGGCCATTTAATGCACAGCTAGTTGGACCAATTTGAATGGTCCAACTAGTTGTGTGTGAGCATTTCTCTTTTTTAATTTTAGTGTTTAATGAAAATAACTTGTTGTGTAAGCTACGTAACACGTGTCGTAAGCTACATGTGACTCAAGCTTTTACCATGAGCTACATAACACGAAAGCCAAGCTACGCTACATAGCATAAGCAATTTATGACATTGGCGTAAGCTAAGTAGCTACACACGACTAAAGCTATTTTCACGAGCTACATAGCGTTAAGGCCAAGCTACACGGCACAACATAAGCTGCACGCTACCTAGCATAAGCTATTTATGACATTGGTGTAAAAGCTAAGTAGCTACATGTGACTTAAAACTATTTTCATGAGCTACATAGCGTTAAGGCTAAGCTATGCAACGCAATGTAACCTATTTAAATCACTGGTTCGTATATTCCATGTGGCAAGGTGAATGCTATCATCCTGGAATAGCTTCCTTACCCGCACGCGTCCAGAATGGCAGGGGAACCCTCGCCTACTTCTCTCAGCAACCAAGCTCTGTTACGGTGCGTCAGTTCCAGGGGATGCCCTAGCTAACTTGCTATTTTCTCACTGCACCCAGGTTCTGATGCTGTGCGTCGCTCACAGGGGATGCCCTGGCCAACTCTTGCCCATCTCTTGCTGCACCTAGGTTCCAATGCTGCATATCGCTTGCAGGGAATGCGCTTGCATAAGTATGGAATGTCATATCGTTCGGATTCATGTTGGAAGTATGGCATGAGTTTGACTCTTGCTGCCGACCTTACTCAATCCTCTTTTATCTGGGTTGAGGACTGACAATGAGAGCATAAAACTCCCATAGGCATAATGTAATAGACTGTTACATAGGTTGATTACAATCAAACGCTATCTAATAGTCTATTACATAGGTTGATTAGATTACAATCAACGATTTATGTATGCAGAATGATTTTTATTTATTTATTAATAATTTTAGCTCTAGAACTAATTTTAACACAAGGAAAGAATGGCAATTAACACAAAAAATTTAGTTATCCGTTAGGGCAACCAAAAGCTGCCTCCAATGATATACAAGTTAGACACCCTCCCTGGATCCACTCACACATTCCAATAAATCAAGTAACCATTACAATTACAACATCCAAATTCTACAAAATCAATCCTAAAAAAAAAAAAAAAAAAAAAAAAAAAAAAACAACTACAAAACCATTAAAAGAAAACAGCTCGCTATTCAAATAATTCAAATGAATCAAATAATGATTATGAGTCAGTGATCATTCAAATAAGTTAATCATATTCCATAACCATAAATATTGTAGAAAACCAACTGCAAGGAAAGAATGGCAATTAACACAAAAAATTTAGTTATCCGTTAGGGCAACCGAAAGCTGCCTCCAATGATATACAAGTTAGACACCCTCCCTGGATTCACTCACACATTCCAATAAATCAAGTAACCATTACAATTACAACATCCAAATTCTACAAAATCAATCCTTAAAAAAAAAAAAAAGACTACAAAACCATTAAAAGAAAACAGCTCGCTATTCAAATAATTCAAATGAATCAAATAATGATTATGAGTCAGTGATCATTCAAATAAGTTAATCATATTCCATAACCATAAATATTGTAGAAAAACAACTGCAAAAGCTAAGTCAATCGAGCAAGTTATGACTTATGAATGAAAATGGTCAACAATCATTGTTGGATGATGCTGGCGACCACTAGTGACAGAAGCCTCTATTTCTTGATTCTCACTATCTCCTATTGCATGCCTCTCCCTCTCTTCCAACCAGTATAGAAGTGTGTGATTTGGTAAAATTTAATCCAAGTACATTGGACAATACTTGTTTTTTGTCACTCTGATACGCTGATCTCTTGATATATTTTAATCTCAATTTACGTTGTCGTGCATGAAGACCATCATCTTCAACTATTGAGCTGTAAGTATGAGGGAGAAAGTGCTCCACTTCCTCTCGCAACTGGAGGACGAATTGTCTGACTGAGAACTCTTACTGCAATCTTTTGTCGGGCATGTGCACTTTTTCCTAATTGATCCACCGATCAGCTGTATGGAAAAAAAAAAAAACAATTAATCATAAGTTACTTAGTAGTATGTATGTCACTAACCATAAAAAAGTTCGTATTTCAGTCTACATCATATGCTAAAAAAGCATAATTTACTTCCAATCATAATTTCTCCTAAATCTTCCCCCGAGGGGTATCTACATTATGGTCTATTCTACAATTTTCTGCCCGAAGCTTCCCCAGCAAGTGCATACTTATCCAATTGTGACCAAGTGCATAGGGGAAGATTTTAAGTTCAATTTCAGTAAGCATATTTAGAATCCATTTGATATCTTAATTCAAATGAGAGAGAGAGAGAGAGAGAGTTGTTGGCTTTAGTAAGTGCAAGTATTTACCTATTGATGTCCGACTCTAGCGTTTCTATTACATTTTTCAGTTTGGCACAAATCTCTTAAAAGAAGCAGCAGAAAGAAAAGAATTGTAGAATGATGGCAAAAAATAAAGAAAAAGATTGGAAGCTGCACAAGTCATAACAGTGATTCAGGATTATAAAATATGATTGTAGTTAAACTAAAGGAGGAGCTGGTGGAGACAGTGTAGTGTGTTTGAGTGATCCAGGCTTCAATCCCTGGTAGTGTTACTTTTCCAAAAGAAAAAAGAAGAAGAAAAGAATGAAGATTGAAAGCACCACGTGTTATTTGCTGCATGAATGTTATGATGAAGCTGTTGGGTCCAATTTTTCTCAATCATTTTCAAGTACTTTTTGCAGTTCTAACAATCGCATTGAATAACAAGTACTCTATCCATGGATTTGTAAAGAAAGCCCAACATCGGGATTGTCTCTCTCTACAAATTGAATAATTCAAATTAATGGTTCCATGACCTTGAAAACCTAATGAACTTGTTGGTAATTACGAATGCTGCAATTGATGTGCTTCTTGTCTTCTTTCTGTACTTCGAGTTGAGCCAGTCCCTTGATTTGAGCATCTCGTGTAGTGCCCCCATGCTTGTGTAGGCTCTCCAATGAGATTACATTTGTGGCAAACCCTATCATTTGCAGCCTCATCAACTCTCACCCATTTGCTAACTTCTTTATTAAGGCAATTATCTAGTTATGATTGTAGATAAATGTCGTGTTTGTTCTCGCCTTTTTAATTGACATCATGACATTCTTTTTCTTCGGATGAGGTTGATTAAGTGGGTAACACATGTTGACAGAAATAAGCGATCTCGTCTCCAGCAATATCTTTCCTTTTGCCTTATAGGTCGCCTTGTTGATAGTGATCTCCTTGATTTTGCTTACCACCTAATTGATCAGACTGAAACATAGCATACATCTTTCGCCTGGTCTGGTGCTTCTATGGCTTTATGACACACTATATTACGGTGATAATAATCAATGAAGTTTATCACATGTCTGTTGGACCGGCCCAACCGTAGCCAATAACAGTGTAGCCATTAACCCCTTCTATCATCCTAATCCCTCTTACATACTCCTGCACTTCTCTGTTTCCTGATTCGTACATTTATCTCCAATTTTCTATGATGTGGGTGCATGGATCCTTGGACATGCCTCTGCTGTTGCGTCTATTACGATCTGCCGATAAGGGGATTCTGCAATATTTAGAGCGATGTTTCCATGTAGGAAGAGCTCACTGTTGCCCTCCTAAGCTTATCTATCACCCATTTTGACCACATTTGTTTCAATCTCTTCTGCTTTGTAGATTCTTTTCTAAAAAGTATAAGCCCACCTTTAGGTTTCTCTATCTCCCCTTAACATCATGCTGAGAGAATCTTCTACTGCTGTCTTCCACTTCCTCTTCTTCTTGCCATTGATTACCTCCAGCTGGTGGAGGTTGTCACGTGCTAAAGGCACAGCACAGACTGTACCTTGCCATTGGCGCCATCCTATATCCTCCTCATTCTCCCTTGCCATCTTGCTGCTGTTTCCAACTGCCTTTCAAGTACTAACTGCATTATGCAACTCACTGTCTCTCCAACTCTGCAAATCTGCTAAAATATAAATATGCCAAAAATAGATCTAGCTACAACATCTTATAAACAACTATTTCCCACAGAAATTTCAAGAAAAGAAAAAGTTTGGATAGTGCTCGGATTGTGCATCATCTCAAAAATGACCCAGAAAATCCTGAAACATGTGAAATTGATTGGATTTATCTCAATGACGCACAGATCTGGCTTAAACAAATGTTAAAACAATATTCTCCAGAAAGAAATATCAATAATACTAAGAAAATGGATAAATACTGTCCAGGTTGCTATTCCTCTTGAAAACACCGTTACAAATGCTGAAAATGTGCGAAATTGGTGGGATTAGCTCAATAAGGCACAAGGCTTGATCAAACAATGTGAAAACAACAATTTCCCCAATGAAATTGCAAGAGAGAGCTATGAAAAAAATTGGAATGAATAGTAACTATATCACAATGCGTCTTGAAATTGGCCCAAGTGAAGTAAATTAACAAAATAGATCTAATCGATCACAAATCAATCATGATTTGGTGGATACCCTATTATGTTGAAATATGATAAAATGAGAAAATAAAGAATAATTGATGGATATATATATATATATATATATATATATATATATATATATATATATATATATATATATATATTCATTTTTCTCAAAAATGGCTGTGTGCCTTTGATTCTTCAAATCCTGCTCAAATATTGAATTTTGATCTTGTTTCTTGGCCTAGATTTGGTTCAAAATCAGCTCGCTCTCTCTCTCTCTCTCTCTCTCTCTCTCTCTCTATCTCAAAACCAGTTTCCTCTCTCTCACTCTCTATATAACAGAATAGGAGAAAAAGTGGTAAAAAGGGCCTCGAACCCATGCTTATGGTGGCTGATGATCCTACTGTATCAGAGCCACTGTGGTTGACATGTTTGACAGGGGCCAATACAAGGCAATTAATTTTATGGGTCTGAAACGTGAAGCAATACCAGCTGATATGGTTCTGATATTGCCATGTTGGATGATAAGTTGCTATTTTTTTTTTTTTTTTTCTGATCCATCATATTGGCATATTAGGATGTGCTCCTTATGCACCAGTCCATACAAGTGGTGCCCATGGTTTGGTGATTCAGATTGTTGGCCCCACCATGGATGAGGATGCCTTTAAATCCTGAATCCTTGCTTCAATGAAGTGCCTAAGCTATGAAAAGATGGTTATAATGAGAGGTTTTCTGGCTCCACAAGTACCCTCTGCACACACCTTACATGTTGCATGTGTGCCAACCTGGCATGTCTGGGACATCTGAGCCATGTATAATGCCCAAAAATGTAGAAAGCCTGGTGCAAAATCAGGATGTTTGACTCATTACGCTGGTCGTCCATGTTTAGAACAGTGGCGGTTCAGAAAAAAATTGCCACATTCAAGGTAAATGTCTGACACACCTAATGAGGGGACTGGCCTGATTTTCATGCCGGGTAGTCTATGTAATGGGCCCTTTATGCTCAGATGTCCAACATGCATGCTATGTTGGAATGTGGGTTGCATGGGGGGTTACTAACAAACCTTAAGAAAAGAATATGCAGTGTCGGACTGAGGAGAAGGCCAGAGATTACAGGGTTAGGATCTTCTGATGTGGGGCAGATTGAGACACTATGTCCTGAGTACCAGGAGATTCAGCACCCTGTACCATCTCTGTACCGACACTGACAGCCTGATACTTAATTGTTCTTCTCAAGAGAAGTAGTTCCAACTGCAAAGGCAAAACAACAAATTTCCTGGCTTCATGAATTATTTTCTCTTGGTGCACACTGTGATTTATACTTACATGGCATGTTTTTGCTCAGGTTCAATGAATTTGGGGTTGATGGTGGGCCTGCAGCGAAGGCCTTCAGACCCAAATATAATCGTTTCACGAACCATGTGACATCTCATTTAGGTGTGCAGGTACCACCAATTGAGGTGAGACACCATTTGACATTTTCCCCTCATACCCCAAGTCTCTATCTTGTGTAGTGTCATTTGTAACTTTTGAGTAAATGCTCCTGGCAGATTAAACAATTAGTCGCTGCTTCTATAGCTATGAAAGGGATTGGAGGTATACTGTTTATCTTTGGCAGCACCTTCGGAGCCTATCTCCTGGTTTGTTATTCTCAATCTTCCAGATTATGCATAATTTCTTTCTTGTTGATTCTTTTAGCCTTTTAGATGGATTATCTAACTAGATGAGTGCTAAAAGATTTGCACATCCTTCATAATTATGATGAATCCAACACTCATCAGGCAAGCGTCAACATGAGTGTGTTATAGTATCCAAAAGTAGTATTGAGTTAACAAATCCTAGCTGCTGAGCTTGATGGGGTAAAAAAAGCAGTTTAAAGAAGGTTGACCAATGGTTCACGGTCAATGGTTAGGTTCATTGATTTGTTTGTCCAAGTGCCTCACTTTTTGGATGAGGTCTTTCATGATGCTTGGGTGTGGAGTTTGTACAGTAAATTTGGGTTTTCATTTCGTGCAAATGGGCCTAATGGTTCCTCGGTCCAAAACATTTATGAGATGGGCCCCACTGTAGTGACTATGACCCATCCACAATAAACTGAATAAAGATTGAAAGATCCCTGCCATTGAATGTGTTTGGTTTTTCCTGCTTGAAGTGATCCCACTCTTTTTAATTTTTCATTTTTTTCCCTTTTTTTTTTTTGAACATTAAAAGTGGATCCTGGCTGTATTTTCTTTCTGAATTACTCATTTGCTTGGTACCTCCTGAGCAATTTATGGCTATGCTTTTAGGGTTTTTCATTTCCATGACGGTCATGAGCTGTTTGGAAACATGTGTGCGTGCACACACTGCATTCTCTATTTATTCCTCAATTCAAGCTGGCTTTTCCAATGCTTTTTGAATCTAATGTGTTGAAGCTACTGCTTTTTAATCATTGCAGGTTCTGCAGTTGGCATTTGCTACTCCCATTCTCTACGACTTCTACAACTATGACATTGAGAAGCCAGAATTTCTGCAACTTTTCCTCAAGTTCACACAGGTCAGTGATGCAGATTTCGTGTGTTGTCAAGTGTGATAAAATTCAACAATGAAATCCATCCTGACATTTATATCTTTTGGGGGAAAAAAAAGAAAAAAAAGGAACTCCATCCTGACATTTATGTATATTTTCCTTCTGGCAGAGTTTGGCGCTCTTTGGTGCATTGCTCTTTTTCCTTGGGATGAAGAACTCCATTCCGAAAAGGTCCAAGAAGAAGGTTCCCAAATCAAAGGCGAACTAAGATCTAAGGGATAGCTGAGCGTCGATGCACCGTGGCTGCCTTGTTCTCTCCCCGCTCCTTTTGTTCACGTGTATCGGATTAAATTTTTTTTTTCTTTTTTAGTGGGGGTATGTTGTCGCCAATCATTCCCTCCTTTTGAGATGAATTATTACGGTTTTCTAGTCATTTTACTTTAGGTGTAAAAGTTAGTCCTGCTTGGCTTTTTTGGTTTCCCTTCCACTTAAATTCTAGGCAGTAGTTTGATTTGGTACAAGAATTTATATTGAAAAATGGGGCTTCCTTTCTGTTTTTATGCCATTTAATCTTCTGATGGAGTTTTCATTGTTTGGCAGACAATAAGGGGGCCTCACCTCAGTTTCTAGTATGGCCAGAAGAAAAAAAGAAAAAAAGAAGAGCTCGGTGGCCTCATCTTTATGATCTAGGTAGTTCATTTGGTGAATGGGCTCATCCTACCCATTGAGAAAATATTGGATTTTCTAGTGGTTTGGATTCGTCTCCAATTGAATGTAGATTGCTGGCTAAACTTTAAATTTTCAGGTCACCCCAATTGGACAGGATTCTGTTGGAGGTGACCTCACATCCAAAATGGTTCAGATTGCACTACATGATCTGCCTCACTTCGGCCGAAAGGTCATTTGGCTGAGCTGTATAGTGTTATATTTGGGAATGGAGTGTAGAATCTTAATCTTGTGGAGTTGATACAGGGATGATTTACAGGGAAAAGGGTTGAACCGATTGCAGGGTTTGGTGTGTTAATTTGCATGGCTAAGAAGCCAGCCTCCCTTGGAGAAATAAGGAGGCTCACCACAGTCTGTAAGGGCGTGCCAAGGCACCCTTCCTGGCTATGCGATGACAGAATCCCATTGCTCTATAGAGATAAATCATCATCTGTATGGAGAATACCACAACAACCTGTGTTTGGCGAAGGGGTGAGAGGCTTCTCAGCATTCCCTGTGTCGACCTAGGGCTGAAAGTCGGGCGGGTTCAACCTGAGTGACCGACCCGACATTGAGTTGGGCTCGGGCAGGATGTGTGGGGTTTGGTCTCGAGCTCGGGCTATATAAACACTAACCTGATAAAACTTGGGTTGGGCTTGGGTTGAGGTCTTGGGTTGCCTGACCTAACCCGAACCGTATCAATATATATAACTAATAAATTTTAATTGAGTGTGGATTGTTTGTGTTGAAGGCACATGAAATTCCAGTGTCATTGGGTCTCATTGGTCCACACCATTTGCAATGACTCAAGCTACCAAGATATGCCAAATTTCTCTCTCCCAAATAGATTGCATGCTACACAACATGACTTTTAAAGGAGTAGTTGTCCTATATTTTAGCTTGTTTGTTTAGAAAAAAAAATGAGGTTCTTTATGATAAATAACTATATATATAATTAATAAAACTGGAGGTACAAAAAATAAGTTGTGTATTGAAATATAATAAACTAATGTAAAAATGAAAATATTAGCTTGTATCCACCTGATCAACCCAATCGAGCCCGCTTGGGTTTGGCTTTGGTTGAGAATTTCCAACCCAGGGTTGGGTTGGGTTAGGGTTGAGGTATAGGAACTTTGGGTTGGGCTGGGGTTGAGCACCAACCCGACCCAACCCGCCCAATTTTAGCCCTATGTCTACCCATGTGGAAAATGAGGTGAACCATGCAGACTGGATAGGACTCGATATGGCAGTGTTGAGATGAAGCCATCTTTAGAGAGATTTCGAGTGTTTGATAAGCAGAGTTGCTAAATATTTGAGTGGGTTTGTCGATGATTTGCTGGAACAGTGTATGTGTGTGTGTGGGAGCCACTTCCACTCATTTGTGCTTGGTCATGCCGGATGGTGATATATTGGCTTGCGAATGGTATGATTTGCTGTAGAGTTGTCACTAGCTGGGGATTCTTGAGTAAGGGCCTTGTTGATGGAGAAGGAAGGGGTAAGGCACCCTTCACCATTTGTGTGCAGTTTTCACTTTGTGAGATTTAGGGATTTTTGATGATTAAGGCCATAAAGACTTATTGTCCAACTCAGTTGGGAGAGATTCAAAACCGTGAAGGATTATTGCTCAATTATGCAATGGCCAAGGAGATGATTATTGCTCAACTGTGGTCTTGCCCAAAGAGTCAGTCATGACTCGACTAGGGTGCAGCAAGATTCAAAATTAAGGAAGATTTTATTACTCAATTGCGATCACCACCGAGGCAGCAGTTATTGCTCGACTGCAAATGTGATTGAGGAGATTTATTGCTTAAAAAGAAATAAAATGTGACTGTCTTCTAATTTATGATGTGCCAGGATCTGATGATTCGACAAGACCTAGAGCATATATTGAACATATTGATCACTAAAGAAAAGAAAAAAAATTTGTAGCAAGGGGTTTATCGGAGGGGAATGTTGCATTGTGTCTTTTAAGTAAAAATAGAAGCAAGAAATGGCCATATGGAGTGACAAGCAAGTGAAGATGTGAGAGGGGGGTGAAGAGACCAAGAGACCTGATGCTGTTCGTGGAAGAGATGCTCAGATATCTTAAACCAGTAAAAATAGAAGTAAGAAATGGCCACATGGAGTGACGGGCAGGTGAAGATGTCAGAGGGGGAAGAAGAGACCTGACACTATTCGGGGAAGAGATGCTCGTATATCTTAAATCCCAACGTACTCCATTGGGATGGGTTGGATTGGCCAGGATACGATGGATGGCTTGGGGAAGAGGGTCCTGCTGAGATGGTTTAGATGAGGGGGTGAGAGGAATTGATGACTTGGATGCTTCCTCCTCTCTACCTTCCCCTCTCTCCCTTGGTAGAGAACTTTCTCCACGAGAAATGAAAGGGAAGATGCGGTATTTATAGACAAGACAATGACGTTTTGACAATTAGTAGGAAGCTGGTAGACAAAAAACCATGTGACGTGATCCAATTGGTTGTCGGGGCTTATTGGGACACGTGGAACATTTTCATAAGCAGTTGAAATGGCAAAGCTTGTAATTTGAAAGAAAGTTAAGGGCATAGCGGAAACCAGCTTGAACCCATGGCACTTTAACGAGGGAACCTGCGGACACTAGCATGTTTGACATTCGTGGGGCAGAGACAATCAAATTTCTGCTACCAGGTTGGACCTTCAAACTACCAATCGTTTGTCACTACCCTCAGTGACATGTGGCAACTTCCGATTAACTGAAGAATGCCGATAAGTTTTGAATTTCCACGAGCATAGATATGACTGATTGCCCTTATTTCGGTGTTCAGAGGGTTCAAATAACGCCCTTGGTTGGTTCGGATTGGGTCGATGGCTTTCCGATGGACTTGAGTTGAGGATAAACAACAAAAAATATCTTACACCCCTTTATCTATACTAATTCATGAGAAAGACAATAGTATGGATTTTGCACTTTGACTTGCAAAGAATACAATAGGACTATAATTTTATTTTTGTGATAGTTGATTGCTTTTTTAAAATATCATATTTTATTTCTTACAAAAATATTATTGGTGCCTCTCACATTGCTCACATATTCTTTAAAGAGATCATCATGTTTTATAGTATTTTAAGGACTATCACCTTCGATTTAGATACATGGTTTGTTACCCACTTTTATAGAATTTTGTACAAACACATAGGTTCTAAAATTCAATTTTTAAGTATTTATCATTTATAAATTGACGGTCAAATCAAAGTTGTCAATCAATCTCTTAGTGATTTACTCCGATATTTGACAAGTGACCGCCCCTGATAATGAGATATTATCTTGCATTAGGCTGAATTCGCCTACAACAACTCTAAGTTCCGATCTATTCAATGAACTTCATTTGAAGTTGTTTATGAAAAAAACCTAAACTATATCTTGCACCGTGTACTCATTCTTAACTCGGAATAGAGTAGCACGGAAGTTGAAGAACATATTACGCATATCTAAGAGGTCTAGGAATAAGTTTGAATCAACCTAAAGAGTGCTAATTGTTATGGGAAAATCTAAGCCGCACTGATAAGGGACAACTTGGGCAAACCAAATTGACGAGTAGAGCTTCGGAGGAACTATGGCTCTGGATCGGGCATCTGGAGCTCTCATCCGAAGAACTACGGCCATTGATTGACTAACTGGAGCTATCATCTGAAGAACTACGGCCTGGATTGGAGTCCCGAAACCTATCTTCGGCCTAGAGGCCAGAGACCAAGTCCAAGACGAGCATTCCTAGTGGGTTCCAACTATGGGTTCTGACCATGTACTCCGACTATAGGCTCCGACCATGGACTTCGACCATGGGATTCGACCATGTGCTCGGATATGTTAAGTCTGAGGTCTGAACAAGGTTAGTCCCATCATGGGCTAAGGGAATCGAGTTGCGGGACTGGCCTAGGTAGAAATGTGGCCGAAGATCACGTTCAGAGATATAGCCCAATAAGGCATATAGGAGAATAATTTAGTGCACGATATAAGGGTAACGAACAACATTTGCACGCGTGTAATGCGCGCTTGATGGAATAGATCGTGTGGAGTTTAACGGCAATGACCCCTTCTATCCACAGGTATAAATACCAGAGAAACCCATTGCAACAGGTACGCAACATCTCGCACCCCCACTCTACTCTACACTGCTTAGACCCAGTTTCCCTAGCCCGACTTTGGCATCAGAGGGTCCCCTACTCGAGCCAGGGTCTCTTTTGTTTACTGTTTTGTGCAGGACTAGGGTTCGCTCTGAGCGCACAGGGCTCGGTGGAGAGTGATCCAGATTTTTACATCAACACTAATGCTTGGTACAAAGAAGCCGTTGATATTCATTATAATTACTTGGAATTCAAAGAATGTGATTTGGTTATTACATATTTGTAGAAACGACAAATTCCAATGATATCGATAACAAATTGAAGAACAAAAAGATTGGTTCATGCTGTATTCTTAGGAAGATATGGGCCAAATGCATATTGACTTAAACTACCTAAAAAAATGGAGATTCATTCATTTTCAACATTGTTGACCTTTATTTATATGATGAGAATCTAAATCAATCCGCACTAAGTTTTAAAGACTTTATCATGTGCATTCTTTAATTTTAGTTTAATTCAAAATTATTGAAGTCACCAAGTCTTTAAGACTTGAGTATGCATTCTTCATTTAGAATTTGATTTGAAATTATTAATGTTATTAACGTACCGGCTATGATATAAGATGAAGTACCTATACAACTGCACTCAATATCTTGTCTGATGGAAGAACAAGTCTAGATTCAAAGATACTTAGATAACTAGAGATGAGCTACAAAATCTTGATAAGGAATTGTGAAAGATCCCTAAGCTGAACTTGAGGACGAGTTCTTTTGATGAGGGGGAGAATGATGCAGCCTAAGCGTGTGCCCTAATAGCTGCCTTGGGCCCCACCCCCACCCCCACCCCCACCCCCACCCCTCTCTCTCTCTCTCTATCTCTCCCTCCCTCCTAAATGATTAACCTCCTCCCCTCTATAAAATGAGATTTTTAAGGGAAGAAAGCGGTTATTGGTGCGTGCGTGCGTGCGTGCATATGTGTGTGTGTGTATCATTGTGAGCTTTTTAGATGCTCTTCGAGAGCATGTGAGTCTCATCTTGTATTTGGATGAGTGAATCCCCAATCTTGGTTGAGTGAGTCTCGAGGTCATCGATCTTGTTTACCACCATTTTTAATCAAAGCAATAATCCTTTTCTCTCATGTGGATAGTGTTGTAACACAAATGTCTTAAATCTGTTTTTCACCACGCTACTCGACCAGTCGAGGGGCTGGCTCGACTGGTTGAGAGGGCTGCTCGACCAGTCAAGGCCTGCTTGACTCGAAGTCCAACGAGCTATGTTTTTTGGTATCTAGGTCACTCGACCAGTCGAGGGCCAGGCTTGACCGGTTGAAGGGGTCCTTCGACTAATCAAGGGTTACGCAGATACAGTGCGGATTTTGTGCGGATTGCATAAATTTGAATCAGTTTTAGAAAGGTGCGTAAGTAAAGTTTTCTAAATTATAAATAGGGGTCCCTAGGGCTATTCTAGGGAATGCTAAGACTTTCTAAAAGTTTTTCAAGGGTTCCTAAAAGGGTTTTAGGTTTTTTAAAGGGTGTAGTAAGGGTGAGATTCGAGGTTGTTCGAATCGGATAAGTCCTCTCTCTTTGTAATTTATGATTTCATAGTGGAATTCTGTCGCTTTGTACTGTGGTTTTTCTCGAAAGGTTTTCCATGTTAAATTTTTGTGTTCTCTTGTGATTGCTTGGTGTCATTTGATTGCTATCCTAGATCTAGATCTGTGTGATTCCTCAGCATAAATCCCAACAAGTAGTATTAGAGCAATCGTTGGGGCACAAATATGAATTTGAGGGATAGGCAATAATGGTAAGCACTAGGTATGATATTGAGAAGTACTCAGAGAAAAATAATTTTGAGTTATGGAAGATCAAGATAATCAGTTCCTTAATCAAGTAAGGCGAAGATGGTGCTCTTGATAAGTGAAAGTCTACTATGACTGATGATGATTGGAATACTCTTGATAAAAAGGCTTTATCATTGATCCGTTTATATCTCATGGATGAGGTTCCCTACAATATCATGAGGGAGAAAAATGCAGCTAAGTTGTGGGAGAAGTTAGAGGACGTCTATATGAAAAAATTCTCTAAGAATCGACTATACTTGAAGCGTCAGTGATATAACTTCAAGATGACAGAGGTTGGAGATTTAGAGGCTCACAACAATAACTTTAATAAATTGGTTTGCAAATTGCTGGATATGGAAGAAGTGATGAAAGATGAAGAACAAGCATGTATATTGCTGAATTCTTTTTAGACGTCATATGAGTCATTCAAGGACACAATATGCACCACGAATAAAATCCTGAGTGTCGACACCGTTATCTCAACCCTTCAAAGGAATGCCATGAGAAAGCTAAACGATGACATGAGAACATCTTCTAATGCACTGTTTACAAAGAGTAGGAATTTTGAACAAGGTATAGGTTCTTTAAGTTTTAGATTTAAATTTAAGGGCAAGGGCAAAGGAAAGGTAAGGTGCTGGAACTATGGGATGGAAGGACATGTGAAGAAGGATTGTACAAATCCTAAATCTAAGAGAGAAGAATCTGAGACTTCATGCAAGGAGGCCAATGCTGCCACGTCAGCTGAATCGAGTGGATATGATGGTGATGTTTTGTCTGTCTATAATTAAATGACCATATAATGATCGTAAGGACGAGTAGATTCTAGACATAGGGGCATTTTTTCATATGAATCCTCATCGAAATTGGTTTATCAGCTGCATGGATTGGGATGGTGGACAGGTATTTATGGGTAATGACAGTGCCTTTAATGTTGTCGCTATTGGTACGGTGCGTATCAAGGTATTTGATGGGACAGAGCATACTCTGACTGGGGTGAGGCACGTTCCTAACATGAAGAAGAGCCTGATTTTTCTCGGTGCACTTGAGGCTATAGGGTATGAGTTCACAAGTATTGATGGTGTCCTTAAAGTATCTAAGGGGGCACAGGTGATCATGAAAGCGCAATGACTCAATAATGTTTACAGGTTGATCGAGAGCACTTCAAAAGGTGGAGCTGTAATGGATGTAGCAGATTTCACCTCTGCATGTGTGTGGCATGTTGGGCATGACCACATGAGCCGACAGTGCATGAAAGCTGTGGCACGTAGGCAGAGATATAAAGCAGGTGCAATGGCTACCTATGAGAAGAATCACACAACATAATCGCATGATATCAGCGAGGTACGTGGACGAGTCCAATATCGCAGGCGATCTGTCTTCTATTCAGATGGCTCGAGGAGAGCCTGATGCTGAGAAGTGAAAGGTGATTATGGGTAATGTGATGGACTCGTTGTACTAGATCGACACGTGGGAGCTGGTGGAGCTTCCAGTGGGCCAGAAAGTGGTTGGATGCAGGTGGATCTTCAGGAGGATACAACATAGATACAAAATAAGGTTGGTAGCGAAGGGTTATGCTCAGAGAGAAGGGATCAACTTCTTAGAGATATTCGCACTGACGGTATAGCAGGTGTCTATTAGATTCGTGATTGGCACTGGTTGGCCAATGTGATCTTAAGCTGGAAGGATGGATTTGGAGTCTACACTTCTGTAAGAGAAATTGGAAGAACAGATCTATATGAAGCAACCAGAGTGGTTCGAAGTTAAAGGAGTTGAGAAAAAAGTTCGTAGGAGGTCGGTACGATCTATTGGCTAAGAAATAGTTTGATTCCTTCATGGTGAATCAGAAATTGTATGCTGATGACATGTATATCGTCAATTATAACACGTCTGAAATTAATGTACCTAAGACTCGGTTAAGTGAAACATTGAAGATGAAAGATCCGAGGGCTGCAAAGATGGTTCTCGACATTGAGACTAAAATAGGAGTAGGATTTGGTTATCTCAGGTAAAATACCTTGGGTAAGTATTAATCAAGGATGTGATGGACCAGACAAAGCTGAAGAGGGTTCCTTAAGCGTCTCTCCTCAAGTTTTCCTTAGGACATATCTCAAAACAGATGAGGAAAAACAGGATATATCTTATGAGCCTTATTCAAATGCGGTTGATAGTGTTTGCCATGGTTTATATTAAACCAGTTATTTCATAAGCTATTGGTGTTGTGAGCAAATATCTCGACAAATAATATTGAGTAACAGTGAGATGGTAAGAAGACTGCATCTTTCATTTTGAGAAGACATGAGCAAAGGTGGTTGGGCACGTGGATTTAGATCCGACAGACATGCTCTTCTAGATCGTTCCTGTAGAGAAGTTCAAGTTCTGTACGACTTCTTTGGGCTTGGTGATGGCGAAAAAAAAGGACGGAGTGTGCGCGAGAAGTTATGATGTGATGCAGAGATAAGAGAAGAGGTCAGAAAGCTACACGGTTGATGATTGAAGACATGGTGGAGATTATTGTAATACAGATGTCTTAAATCTGTTTTGGATGCATAACACCTATGGTCAATATAATAGATCTTTGCTCAATTTAGTGCGAACTCATTTTTTTCCTCGTACAGTAGTGGACATTTCATTCTAGCATCCTTGCAACCATATTTTGGGACGCTTTCTCTACTTTAAAGGCATTGGAAATAGCTTTTAGCCTTCACTTAATCTTTCGCACATGTTCCAATGCATGTACAATGCACAAGCATCCTGTGTTTCCAATGGCTTCGAGCCTTTAAAATTCTAGAACCTACATCAATCTAGAGCCTTCATATTTGAAAGGAATCTAAATTAAAGTAATGGATGTATCTCTTATCCCTAACTTCATATTTTCAAGACTATGAGTAGGTCAATGCTTTCTAAATGTTATTAAAAACATCAATCTCCAAATAGATTTGATGCAGCCCAAGAGTGCCAAATCAGGTAGCTGCTCAAAAAACACAATAATGGAAAGTATCATCCATCCACATAAGGGAAATCAATCATCACCTGTCTACCTGAGGAAATCATGTAACAAAAATATACTTTCTGTCAAGTAGCTTTGCATATGGGAGACTTGCTTACCTACATAATTATAGAAAGGAGAGGAACATCCCATTTTCTGCTCTTTTCACAATAAATCTCAAAGAAATAATAAGGATCATTTTTTTCCCTTTCTTAATGGAGTTTTCCTATATACCTTTACCAAAAACCCTAATTACTTATAATACCACCTATTAACTATCGAGCAACTAGATTTAAACTTTAACAAAATCAACCCATGAGATAAACTTAAAAACATGCCACCCATTTTTTAGTCTAATTATATGAAACCGCCCGAAATATTTTTCTTAAATGCAATTATTTACATTTTGAGGGGTCTCTTTATTTTACCACTTTCGATCAAAACCAAGTAATGACAATTACCATGCAAGTACCTACATTTCGGGTCTGAATTGCATCGCTTAGTGGTAAATGCGCGTGCTGTGTTTCAATATTGAAGTCATGGGTTCAAGTGGCCATATGGGATGTGTGTTAAAAAAAGTAATTAACAACAGTTAACCCATTTTTGAAAATGATAAAAACAACCCTAAAAAGTGATAACCGTGGACAACATGGAACGTTCAAATTGCGTGGATAGTGATTTGGACCATTGCAAGATGGTGGATACAATGATCTAGACCATTCAACATTAGGTATTTTGTAATTTGGACCATTCGAAAGTTGATGGACAACTATTCAATTTGAAAGTAGGTAGAAAACTATTTGGAGAGTCCCAAGATGGTGGACCACAATCCAGACTAATGATGTAGACTGTTCCAAGTTGTGGACAACAATATGAACTTAACATTCAATTAGCAAATGCAAGACAAAACTACATCTTAGGGTTATTTTCGTTATTTTTTAGAAATAGCCATAGACATGAGTTGAATTCGACATAAAGTGGTAAAATAAAGAGACCTCTCAAAACCTGGGTACTAATATCTAAAAAATATATTTTTATATTTTTATCTAATTATGCATAAAAGGGTGACATTTTATAAAATTCTTAATAAAAAACCATAGATAAGAGAGGATTGCAGCTAACTTAGTAACCAAACTTGATGCCCCCATCCTCTCTCACAGTGCAAGCCTTTGGATGAGGCCCATCACATCCTAGCTTCTCATGCTAGTAGCCGAGGACTATAATGCAACAGTCACAACTTTCAAAACCAAGTGTTGTGTTGAAATTGCATCATTGTTGTATAGGCATCTATAGGCTATAACTCAAATGGGATTAACACTACAAGATCTTAGACTCTTTGGAAAGCTGAGTCAACATAATTTCAAACCAAACCAAATTTTAAATCATTTTGGCATAATTTGCCACTTAAATTTGGACATAATGTGCATTCTAATAGACTTGAAAATAATCCTAAGATGTTAGAATTTAAATAATAAATTTGCTAAATAGTCTAGACATTCCATGCATGAGATGTGTTGGGAGAAAAGATACCTTCTCGATCACATATTGAGCAATATTAATGAAAAGAAAAAGAGAAAATATGTAAAGCACAATATAAAGATTTATGTGGTTAATTTCCTTTCAGTATGTCCATGGATTTACATCGATCCACTATGCTGAAAGGCAAAAAACGAAGTAGCAGCTCTCAATACAATGACGGTTTTCTTTCTTACGACATAATATATATTACCCGAAACAAATTAGAGTTTATATAAAATTTCATGTGAAATTATAAAATTACCCTCTGAGACGAGGCCTACGCCTCCGAATTCTCAAGTAAGGGGGCGTTGCCCCCACTGTGACCTCCAGCAAGTTCAACATATAAAAAGTGATGGCTGGACGAGCAGTACACCTCTAATGATCAAGCTTCATAAAATCCTAACAATCTCCTACTTCATCCATCATGCAAAAGTGATCATCGTATAAAATGATATTCGATGTCTATATTTTTGGTTCTTAAATGAAAGACTGAGTTATTTGCTAGATGAATTATGCCTTGACTGATACTATACAACTTACAATTTTCTTACTTCTTACCCAACTCATCTATGAGACCCTGTAACCATACCATTTTCTTGAAAGTCTCTGTTGCAACAACATACTCTGCTTTTGTCACCGAGATGGTAACAATATTCTGTAACTATGAGATACAACTAATTGCTGCACTGCCAAAAGTGAACACAACACGTAGTGCTCTTTCTTCTATCAATATCCCCTACCAAGTTTGAATAAACACATCCTTGCAAACTTATTTTTGACCCTCCATAGTACAACGCTCCATCGGTAGTACCTATCAAGTATCTGAGAATTCATTTGCCATCTTCCCAATGCTCCTTTTCTAAATTGTTCATAAAACTGCTGACAACTTCCATTGTATGAGCAATATTTGCTTTTATCTAGACCATGATATACATTAAGCTACTAATGGCCACGACATATGAAACTTTAATCATGTAGTCACGTTTTTCCTGTGTTGTTGCACCATATTCCTTTGGGAGTCTGAAGTCGCCTAATAAGGGAGTACTAACTGGCTTAGCACATTCGATGTTGAACCGCTGGAGTACTTTTGCAGCATATTCAACTTATGATAATTTCAACTTCATGTTTCTTCTGTCATTGCTGATTCTCATACCAACAATTTATTTTGTAACACCCAAATCCTTCATTACAAACTTCTTAAAAAATTAATCTTTAAGATTTAAAATCTTATAAATGCTTGACCCTATAACAAGCACGTCATCTACATACAAAAGAAATATGAGACACAGATTTTTAAATTTCTTAAAATAACAACAATGATCAACATGACATCTCTTAAAGCCATCAGTAGACATAAACTATCAAACTTCTTATCTTGGAGCTTTTTCAAACCGTATAAACTCTTCTTGAGTTTACATATAATGTTCTCCTTGTTAGGTGTAATATATCCTTGTGGCTAACGTATATAAATGCTTTGTTCAAAATCGCTATGAAGAAGAGTCATTTTTGTCATGCCCCAAACTTGAAAATCGGGCTCACAAAATTCTCAATCACCGAATTTGGCGCCGACAGCCTCTGTAGTACCCCATTCTCGGTTTCTGGCGCCCATACACCAAGTTCTGATCCTGAGATCCTACAAGGAGAATTTTCAGCTTAAGATTGTTTCCCAATAAGCATAACCATATCATTACTCACGGAGAATAATAAAAAGAACACCATCACAAAATCCACTATGATAAAAAACTTTAAAATACAGTGTGCATAAAGGGAAATACAATGGTGATAATAACCAAAAACTCCTGAAGCTTTGCAGTACGCTCCTGCTCCTGTTCAGTTACACCTGCGTCCTCACGTCACCTGCACGCATCTATTATGCATATGCTTATAGAAAGCTTAAAGGGTGGAGAAAGTGTGTGCGCAACATAAACGTGCTTAGAATGTAATATCAGAGTAATGCAAAATATGCAGGTGAATCTACGAATGCTAACAGCCGTTCCAAGGCTATGTGATACAAGACATGAATGCTATCGGCTATACCAAGGCTATGATGCGATGCAAGACATGAATGCTATCGGCCAAACCAAGGCCATGTGATGCGAGATACAACTTAAGCACACCAATCCTCATCAGAATTCACATAATCATACAAATCATCTCTGGGATATCACCGGGGTCTATTATACTCTACGTCAGCTTATCACCCCTATTCGAACGCACAATTGGATAAGTGGAAGAGACCTCACTATCCGCTTGCTAATATTGGGCCCAGCTCGTCGATAGCATACCCATTCCTCAAGCTGGTCAAACTCAACCTAGATATTGCCCCCTCACTCAGGTGGGTAAGGTCACACCCCTTTCCAACCGACCACGATATAGTGAGAGACACGACCTCTAGGTATCAACTCTCATGCGCTCATACATCCATTCAGTTTAGGCATCAGCGCATTCTTCATGATACTATAAGGGTTTGAGGACTTTCACCTTGAGAGATCCTACTCACCCCCATACTTAAATATAATTTTCGATATCCAATCCTGTCGTCCTCGCTAAACTGCGGAGGCTACGGCCCTGATATCGCTAGGGTGAACAGTAATCACAATCACACGATGCAAGATGCATGGGTTACACAGTCTAGTCATGCATCAATCCTGCGCATGCTGTGCGCTCATATGGGACAACTTCGCCTATCAGGGAGTCCCATGAACATCCTGCCCAATTTCATATGCAATTGTCAACTACATCTCATATCAAGCATGCAGATGATGCGTATGAGCATGTATCATGATGCTGTGCTGTCACATACTCATAATCGACATCAATAATTGGCCTATATACAAGGCGGGATCTATAGATGATCCGCCGATCTAAACCATAATATAAAGATCGGCCCTTGGCCGTGGATATACCAATCCGATAGCACGGATCCATCCGTCTACGGTGATGATGGACTATGCAACATCGATGGGGCCCAATGATTTGAGTTAACCCACTAAGAGAATGATGAGAATGGGCTTAACAAGGGCTGAGGGAAGGTCATAATGTGGACATTTAACTATCATTGCCCATCAATGTGGACATTTAACCAACATTGTTCCCTAGGAGTGGCCTACATAGAGCCTAACATATAGTGAACCCATGGCCTCACACAAGGGCCTAATGTACATCACGATGAGCCTCACTCATGGGCCACATATGCATCACTTTGGGCCTTACCAAATGGGCCTCATACACCACATCGGCCCTCATCATATGGGCCTCAAATACATCATATTATGCCACACACAAGGGCCTCATACACATCGCATTGGGCCTCAATCATGGTGTAACGAATCGAAAAATTTCGTACCAAGACCCGAGTACCACCTCTATCAGAAATCACTTAGGATTAATTCCCTTAGAAATTAAACGTAAGTTAACTAGTACTAAGTTAAACTAGCTGTGAAATTAGCATTGTTCACTTTAAATATGTTCTGCAAGACCTAAAACCTGTAGAATCGTTAACGCTATATTATCATGAAATCTAGAATCCAACTCTAAACCTAGTTGCTCTCGGGAGCACTTTGAAACTTCGTATCGGACCTGGACCGCACGTCAAAAGTCCAATAGCGATAAACTTAGACCATTATGACAGCCTAGTTGGACTTGGCTATCACCTCAAAAATCAAGGCCAAACGATGTCCTGAGACCATTTCCTTGAGTCCGGAGTGAAGAGAGTGAGAAAGCGAAGATTTTTAGAAAATTAAATATAATTTTAAGTAATCTGAGACGTGTCGCTTGCGCGTTATTTTTAAGCGTTCTGACCGTTAATTATGACCCAAATTCACCCTCAGATCAGGATAGGTGGCCCTTATATGTCATAGTACTTGTAGCTCTGATCGAGTTCCCGTAACCGTTGAAATGAAACTGGTCCGCCACGGCCGATCTGGAAACCCGATCGGACTGAAAACTTAGCTTGACCTAAATCTAATATTAGAGAGCTTAAGTCCGACCGTATTTAGTAATAGGACCTCAAGAAGTGCTCCGTTGGATCGGAACAGACCCGATTTGGTTATAACATAAGTGTACCTTAGCCTTGAGTCTAATTTGGTAAGTTTTTAGCCTGGACCTTAAACCCTCTCTCATTTCTCACATACAAATTTGAGAGAAACCCTAGGAGAGAGGAGAGAAAAGAGAGAGTTAGTGTGAGAGTTGTGGGAGAAAGTTTCTATTGCTCTACCCTGCTATCATACGTACTTAACCATCCCGATCTAATTGCTATTCCGACGATTCTGACTTCATTTCTAGGTAAGAAAACCTAACCCTAACCTATTTGGGGGTTTTCATCGATGCAAGTAACATGATAGCTAACCTAATTCGTATTGTAGGTTGCCATTCCACCGTTGATAAGACTCAGTGTCTAAACTGAATTCGTTACGCGTTTACCGACGTAAGGTGCAGATTTTAGACGTATAGGTTATGGTTTTCGAGGCTTATAATGTCAGTTAATGATTTATTACTGACGTAGATGCTATTTCACATGTCTAACATGTTGTTTGTTTTACCTTACGAATACGTATGGAAAATGTATAGTATTGCGTATTCTATGTATTTGTTGCAATACCTGTATATGTATGGAATTTGGATTTGTGTTTAACATGATTATTTACCGTGAATATATGCTTGTTACATGTGTAGCAACTCCTAAGTGAAAGGACTTGCCCTAAATCACGCCACGACCAATATACGCTATATATGTTAAAGTGCGTAGCCCACATGTTTGTGAAAATGTTCAAATAAATACGGAACCCGGATTCATGCATGCCATGATTATCCGTCGTGGGTATATGGGGTAACTCCCTAGTGAAAGGATTTGGCCTAATACATGTATAATTAACATGCACATGTATGATAAAGTATGTATTCTAAGTGTTTGTGGAGATGTCTGAATGAGCATGTTGTTTTTATGAAATACATTGTATGAGGGTCGAGATGTAAATCTTGGCTACCTTATTTATGTGTATGATTTCCTCCATGTACGTTTACATCATGAGGTCTGCTTATTTATGAAATGAATGTGTATGGAATCATGTTTTGTGATGTACTTCTCAACATGCTCATGTTTGAAATGATTGATTTATCTGTTCATTACAGTTTTTACTATTTCTTATGATTACTTGTTGAAAATGGATGAGATTGGGACTATGATATAGTCCAGGCAATCGGTAATCGGCCCTGAGAGCGGGGCTAAGATTCATTCGCCATGTAGGACATGTTTGACGAACCTGAGTCGTACGTTGGTCGTCGGCAGTAGTTAGGCCACACGAAGTGCTTACATATTTCATGTCGATTGATTCGATGTGCGTTCATACTAGTCGAGCTCGTCAAGTAACCCGATCTTCCTATTGTATGTTCACCATGTATGGACGCTATTGCTTGAACCTAGGGTATTGAACTTACCAATGATAATCCTGATAACTGTGGTACCTTGATCCATTAAGACTCATGAGCCAGACATGGTGGTATGAGACACCGTAGTCGAGCTGTCGGCCTACGCTGGGGCCACGAGCCTCCTCGTAGTGAGCAGTGAACAACCCAGACTCGTGAGCCGATTATGGTGGTATGAGACACTGTATTCGAGCTGTCGGCTTACATTGCTTGGTGATGGGGGAGTGGTGTAACGATTGCGTGTAACAGCCCTGACAGCCCTTATAGTGACCTCGAGCGTACTCTGAGTCTACGAGGAGGCGACGACCCTTCTGTAGTAACAAGAGTACAAACTAGGCCTATATTGATTTGGTGATGGGAGAGTGGTGTAACGATTGCGTGTAACAGCCCTGATAGCCCTTGCAGCGACCTAGAATCGTAACATCGTATGAGATTAACTAGGAGTGACGACCCTGGACAGGATCCTTGTTGGGAATGATATAAGGGAAGTACCTTAGTTTTCCAATCATGCTGAATGAAAGGACTAATAATAACTCGGTAATCATGTTCATATCGCACTGCATGTGCCTGGAAGATGTGGAGCACTGAGGGATGAAAACATGCCTCGTATGTGAGATGGTGTCACATGAGAGAGTATGTCGGCAAGGGCATGCATCATTATTGCATCTCATCCTTGCATTAACAAGAGTAGTTAGGAATGTTTGACTGTACTGCTTGATCATTACTGCTTGACTGAATTGATAACATGTTAACCTTTGCTCTATGATTCCACTGAGTTGATCACTCACTCCCACGTTACGGGACGGTGCTTACAACACCTACCAGACTCTATCTTGATTACAGATGATGACGCGACTCAGGACGAAGAGCCTGATTACTATGATGATCAGGCTAAGTTCTCTTATATATAGTTCTCCGGTGGTTTCGCTTAGACCGTCCGGATCGACGGGGCTACAGGGCTTAGCACTCTAGTTGGATTATTCTTTTGACATTTTGATTTTTGTACTATGATATGTATATGGTGACTCAGTGACGTATTCATACTCTGGAGACCGATCGTGACCTTTGACTTATATACGTTTATATATGTTTTTCAGCCTTCCGCTTGCGTTTTATGAATTGATCTGGAGTATGAATTACTGTTTTGGTACAATTCCACTCATGATTTATGCACTAACACGACAACATTTAATCATAAGCATATTTGTTGCATAAGTGATGTTTTGAAACTCGGGAGTTGAGTTGCTACTCGACCTCGAATTTTCAGGGCGTTACACATGGGCCACATATACTTCATAATGGGCCTTACAAAAGGGCCACCAATACATCATATTGGGCCACACACAAGGGCCCATGGGTTAGGCACAAGGGGTGGGTAGTCGGTGCATCACATACATCATAGTGGGTCTAATGGAGTAGCCCATATAATCCAGAAAATTAGGTGGACAGACTACATACAATGCATACCTTAAGGTGGGCTTATTGTACCACCAAAATGGGCCTAATGGGGCAGCCTATAATCCAGGAAAAATGGATGGACGGCCTAGATATTCAGAGTATTCATAGGGGTGGGTTGCTGCCCTGGATGGCGTGGAGAAACACATACATTTTGGTTGGTTCACACAACACATGGACAGCGTAATATACCACACATCAGCAAGGTAGGGGTCCACTAGCAGAAACGGATGAACGACGTGAGAGTAAAACACATGCATCATAGGTAGGCTCCACGCAGCACATTGTCTAGATGGACGGTGTCGATCGAAAATACATATATTAAGGTGGGTCTTGCCCGTCTGGAATGGACGGATGGCTGGATACAGAATACATATGTGAAGGTGGGACCCATTCCACACGTGCAACATGTGTGGGATGGGCCCCACACGAGCTGAAAATGGATGGACAGTGTGTGTAAAACACATGCAACACCATGGGGTCCACCGTCTTAGACATAAGGATGGAGTGGATATAGAATAAATACATCATGGTGGGTCCCACCCCCACATGTGTCACATGTGTGGGGTGGGTCATGTCCAAACAGATGGACGACATTTATAAAACACATACATCAGAGAGGTTCCCACCCACACATGTGGGGTGGGCCACGTCCTGGACGACGGTTGGATATACAACAGATACATCAAGGTGGGGTCTCACCTGTCCACACGTGTCACATGTGTGGGGTGGGCCCCATACATCTAAACGGACGGTGTAGGATATAACATATATATCATGCTGGCCCCACAACACTTGCTAACGTCAATTGCAACATCCAGCTGCTGGCCGTCCAACTGATAGACAGTCTAGATTGCCACATGCATGAGGTGGGTCCACATGCGTGGGACCCACTAGCAGCTTTGAACAAAGCTGATATTTATGGTTTCCTTGATCCAGACTTGTCTAACAGTGGACAACAAGGTGGGCTCCACCAACTGGATGCTCAAAAAAATCTGGGCAGCCTGGATTTTGATCACATCAGGTAGGCCACACACACATATCACCATCATCAAAAGAAAATAGAGAGAGAGAGGGAGAGAGAGAAGGAGAAACATGTGATGGAGGGACCCCGCCACTATGCGTCCCTTATTACATGCATCATAAACCATACAACAACATAAAAGGAGAAAATTAGGATGACAATATAATATAAAAATTTGAGGTAGGGACACCATCCCCACCATGCAAATTAGGGGTCTAGATGACCCTTAAAGGCATGAATTCAAAGAGAAAACATCATGATGGGGTCCATGAAGAATGGACCCATCATGGATCATGTGAGCACCAAGGATGGGCCATTGACCATATCTAAAGGGTCAAGTAGGATCTCCACCATTGATTGGTGGGTTGTACACGATCCTATGCAAGAAGATCAAGGAAATGGTGGAAGATCTACTCTAAAAATGACACCCACCTCCAAATCTTGGTCTCCTTCTTGTCCTTCTACCACCAATGGGTCTTCTTATCTTCAAGGGAGGGATTGAAGGGTTAAGACTGATTTTTGAGAGTGGAGAGTTTGTAAAGGGCTGAAATTTTGGAGCTCTCATGGAGGTTTGGAGGTTGCTAGCAGTGGAGAAATGAGAAGGAAATGAGAAAGAGAGAGAGAGAGAGAGAGAGAGAGAGAGAGAGAGAGAGAGAGGTAGTTTCTAGGCAATGATGATGGTAGGGTTATCATGACTTGTAAGAGGCTTGCTCATGGGGAAGAAAAATAATCATTTATGGGCTAGAGACTAGGGTGGCTATGGTAGGGTAGGTGGGAGTGATGTCCTCCTCATGATGACCTAGGGAAGTGTATAAATCAGGATAGGTGGGTCCCGCAACGTGCGGTCCATGACCATGATCATGCGCGACCCACATCTCATGATATAGACGTCGGATCGGCGCACGAGACTCGGCGTTGGAACTGCAGCGACGATGCGGTTGCAATGGCGCGGGTCTCGAGTCAAGATGGCTCGGGATTACAAGATATGACTTAAAATCGTCCATAAATGCAATCTACAGGTTACGGGTCGCCGAAATTCAATCGGAAGGATTGCGGAACCCTACGAAACGGAACGGTCACTAGGATATGGGTCTGACAGTTTTTATATCTAACTGTTCTAAATGCAAATCCTCTATAGTCACAATGCTTAAAATTGATTTGATAGTAAAAATCTTAAGAACATGAGAAAAGATTTTAGTGTAATTCTATTGAAAACCTTTCACAACTAACTTGGCCTTGAATTACTTAGTACCATTATGCTCTTCCTTCAATCTTTAAACCCACTCGTTATGTAAAGTTATCTTTTCCTTGGGTAACTGGACTAGGTGCCATGTCTAGTTTGATATCAGAGAATCAATCTCATTATCCATAGCTTAATCTTACTTGTTCTTAGTCTTAACCTGTAAAGCCATTCATAACATTCTAATTCACCATTATCAATCAACAACAAATAATATAGAGAAGAAAAATAATGGACTAGGTTTATTAACCTTAGATAATCTCTTCACAAGAATAAGGGTACGAGGTTCTGCTTATAAATTTTCATCTTGGGGCCTTAGAATATCCTTTCTTGCTATCTCATCAAGTTCTACAAACTCACTATGCTCATTTTTCTCTTTTTATTATTTAAACTTATGCCTATACATGACAATTTCATTAAATACCATATCCTTGTTCCTAATGTTTTTTTGATTTTTAGTATTCGAAAATTGATAACCAAAATCATTTAGGCCACATGCAATGAATGTGCACCTTATGGACTTAGGATCAAGCTTGGTCTTATTTTCAGAAATCGATATGAACATAAGAGATACAATCAAATACCTTTAAACGTGACAAGTTTACATTTTTTCAGTCCATGCTTTCTTTGGCAATCCACCATCCAAAACAATTGAAGGTCCCCTGTTAATCAAGTAAGCTATAGTTTTCATGGCATTTGCTTAAAACCGTTTAAGCGATCTAGCACGAATTTTCATGCTTCTTGCACACTCTAGAATGGTTATGTTGCTCTCAACAACACCATTCTTTTATGACATTCTTGGAGTCATTTTCTATCTATTGATTTCATTAATCGTATAATACTCCTCAAACTTATTGTCGCATTAGTCTCCCCTATTATCTGATCCAAGACACTTCAACTTCAAACCTATTTCATTTTCAACCAAAGTTTTTCATTTCTTAAATACATCACATACTTTAGATTTATGCCTCAAGAAATAAACTTATAATTTTTTTTACTAGCATTATCTGTTATGGAAAGATCCGAGTCCCTAAGAGATCCGGGAGTAACTGCTAAGTTAATTCGACTGAGTGTATGGGTATCCGAGGCTCATGCTCGTCTGATCTGAAATAAACGTCCCGAGAAGAGCCGTGTAGTGAGGAAGTTCTTTCGCTTCAGGACTGCGGGTCAGACATTTCCCACATTCCAATCGGAGGCCATAAGCTCGGCTCGGATCGAGGAAGCGTCCCTGTTTGACAAGTTAATGAGCCAAGGCTGGTTGACCTCACGACTACTAATTAAGCTGAGTCGAGATATGAAGGCGGGTACTCCTGCCAAATTGAGAAACTGCCATAACCCAACGTGGCCGGTTACTTCGTTCGCAGATACGCAATATCCGCTTGATACACTACACGATCCATAGATTACGCACAATATCTCCACGATCTGTGTATCCCGCTGTAACATCCCGAAAATCGGGGGGTCGAGCAAAAACCCAACTCCCGAGTTCCAAAATGTTATTTATGCAACATAGATATGTATGATTGAATGTTGTCTGTGATAATGTATTGAATATGAGTGAGATTAAGCTAGAACAGCATATCATACTCCAGAGACAGTTAAATTAACAAGCGGAAGACTGTGATAGTATGTATAACATATATAAACTATTTTATGTCTCCAGAGTGTGAACATGTTACCAGGTTATATACATACATGTATACTCCAAAAGTAGACAAAACGAATATACATGAGTGCGCTAAAAATAAAAATGACAAGTATCAAAGTATCTAATCAACCTCCCTGTAATCCCGTCAATCAGATCACGCATAAAGGAGGGATCCTCCTCATCATCATCAAGTCCAGCACCGCCTCGCAGGCCACGCCATCATCTGCAATCACAAAAGGGACTGGTGGGTGTCCGAAAACACCATCCCGTAACGTGGGAGTGAGTAGCTAACTCAGTGGAATAATAGAGCAAAGATTAACATGTTATCAAATCAATCATGCGATAATAGTAAAGCAATAATTCAAACATTCCTAATACTGTTGTTAATGCAATTATGACATGACGTGATGCATGCCCTCACCGACGATCACCCTCATGCGGCAACATCTTACGACCGCGGCATGCCACACTCCCTAGAGTGCTCCACATCTTTCAGGCACATGCAATGCTATGGTGATATGATTTTTAAGTTATTATTAGTCCATTCAAACAGCAGGATTGGGAAACTAAGGTACTTCCCTTGTATCAATCCCAACACAGATCCTGTCTAGGGTCGTCACTCCTAGTAATCTCATACGATGTATATTTCATAGGTCGCTGTAAGGGCTGCCAGGGCTGTTGCACGCACTCGTTGCTCCGCTCCCCTATCACCTTATCAATACAGGCCTACTGTACTCTGCTGCAACGGAAGGGTCGTCGCCTCCCGTGGACTCAGAATACGCTCGCGGTCACTACAAAGGGCTCGTCGCCTGATCAGTGTAGGCCGACAGCTAGAATATAGTGTCCCATACCACCATAATCTGCTCACGAGTCTAGGTGCTCGCTGGTCACTACGGGGAGGTTTGTGGCTACAGCGTAGGCCGACAGCTCGACCACGGTGTCCCATACCACCATGCCCGGCTCATGAGTCTTCGTGGATCAAGGTACCATGGTTAACAGGGTTTACAATGGTAAGTTCAATACCCTAGGTTCAAGCAGTTATGACACATACAGGATGAACATACATCGGCCAGTCGGGTTACTTGACGGGCTCGACTAGCGCGATCGCATCTCAAGTCGAACGACATGAAGTGCGTAAAACACTTCGCGTGGCCTAACCACTGCCGCCAACTTTAAACACGAATCACGTTCATCGACGCGTCGTTCGTGGCTATGACCAGTCAGCCACGAATTCGCTCAGTTACCGACTGTCTGGACTAAGTCAAGTCCCACACATCTATGGAATCACATTAGTAACATATGCAAAGGCATTGGAATTGAAATATGATCATGTGAGCATGTTAACACATGTTATAATATTCAACTTAAGCAAATGTTCAACCACGTACATTCCATGCATGTAATGCAATCATGCATAAGGTCAACATGTAGGAAATCATTTAGGTCAGCATATTAATCAAGAAATCAATCTCAAATTACTACATAACATCATTTAATTCAATACATACTAATACAAGCATTTATACAAACACATACACTACACACTTAAGTCTACATATAGTATGTCGACCCAAAGTGCGCAACTAGGCGAATCTCTTCGCCAAACTGATTATGCAAGCATTCCTAACTCCCTAATGCGGCGACAAACCATGTCAATCATGTCAGCAAATTATGCATGTAGACCGTACTTCCTACAAATGACTAAAATGCCCTAAATCTCATATTCTTCGTTAACTTACGAAACAGGAAACGGAGAGCATGTTGTACATGTCAAACGGTGATGCCGTCGAGAATCTACTATTAAACGACATTGAAAGCTTTGGAAACAGTCAATCAAAGCGTCTAAAATCCGCACCTTGTCTCTTATGGATGTTGAAATTCGAACGGAGCGTATACGCTTCGTCTACAGCGATAAGAGAACCTGTTTTACGAGATTTACTAACTATCAAGCTATGGAACAGAAGAAACATCAAATCAGCAACTTTCTAGGGTTTTTCTTACCTGCAAATGCGGAGAAATCACCGGCAAAGTGATTGGAATACGCCGCTTAAGCACGTGCAGCAGCAGCAGGAAAAGCTTTCCCACCTTCTCTCACAAACTCTCACCTTTTCTCTCTCCCAATCTAGGGTTTTTGCAAATTCGGATGGGAGAGAGGAGTGAGGGTTTCAAGCCCTTTTATAAGCCCAAACTTGCCCGAAATAGGCTCGGGAACAAGTTTCACTTGAGGGGTAACCAAATCGGGGCTGTTTCGGTCCAAAAGATGCTTTCTGGTGGTCCCCTGGTCGAATGCGATCGGACTTAAGCTCATGCGTACCAGATATAGCACGTATTAAGTTTTTAGTCCGGCAGGGTTCGCAGATCGCGCGTGGTGGACCAGTTTCAGTTCAGCGGTCACCGCACGTAGATCAGGGCTGGAAGTCTCATAATAATAAATAGAAATTTTTCCTGATCCGAGGGTGTAATCTGGATGAATTCTGACGGTCAGAACGCTTAATACTGACGTGTCAAGTCGTGTGCCAGATTTGAATTTGAAATTCCAATTCTGTCCCTATTCGCGGTCTCTTCAGTCCGGGCTCAATGAAATAGTCTGTGATTATCGGTTTGACTTGATTTTCGAAATGATTGTCAAGTCCAGCTGGGCGGTTCTAACGGTCTAAGATAGGAAGTAACGGACTTTCGACGCGCGGTCTAAATCCAATACAAGAATTCAAAGTGGTCCAGAGAACAAACCCGCTTAGAGTTTGATCCGAGGTTATAGAGTATTGTAGAGTTGTTTGTTCTACTCGATTTAGGTCTTGTAGAACGTATTTAAAGTGATCAGGGACTATTTCCCAGCTACTCCAGCATTGCGCTAGCTAACTTACGCTAAATTTCCATAAGAATTAATCCCAAGTGGTTTCTTTGGCTATGGAATTGGGTTCTAAGCGATTTTTCAGGTGTTTTAATTGACCCACTGTCTAAGGACGTCAAATCCCAGATTGGCCACAATTCGGGGTGTTACACCCGCTGATTGGGTAAATTGTGCCAATAATAACGGACTCAGACCGTCCAACATCCATGTATAAATGCATTGAAACCCCACTGCTACAGGTATGCAACATCTTGTACTCTCCTCTACTCTTCACTTAGACCCAGATTCCCTTGACCTAACTTAGGCATCGGAGGGTCCCTCGGCTTACCCAGGGTCACCTTTGCCCAATCTGACTGTGCAGGTTCAAGACATCAATATTTTTTAGCACCGATTGTGGGAATTTGATGCTAAAGGTCAGGTTCTTGTCTTTCAAATCAAATGGCGAGAAAGAAGAAAGCCGTAGCCATGGAACCAGGGCGAGAGCCAAACGAGTAAACTCGATCTTCTTCACCACTTCATGCTGAGTTTGCACCGGGGCCTTCGTAGCGTTCTCACAACCGAGCCAGTAAATATCGAGCCATGCAAAATGAGATTCAGGCCCTACGTGATGAAGTAAACAAAATGAAGCAACAAAGAGAGTCACAGCTACACCTGATTCAGGAGAATCCACTTCCCAAGTCAGTAGGTCTGTATGTATAGACTCACTCTGTACCAAGGACTATTAGGCCTGAGGTGCCCCAACACTCTCGGGCGCTGCTCTCGGGTCAAAATCCTCCTCCGGTGTAAGTTAGAGGCTCGGCACGGAACACTGTCACTTGGGTCCCTACTAACGACTCTGTCACCTCGGCCCTGACACCCACAGATCTCCGCCATTAGCTAGAGCAGAAAAAGGAAAGGAGGACTCCAGAGATAGAAGATGCTCTAGAAGTTGTCGTTGAAAATAAAGATCCCTGGGAAACGCGGTTCGTGGAATTTAACGATAAATTTTTAACCCTGAAAAAGAAGCAGCAACTGTCAACAGTTCTCCCAATAGTCCAAGCAATGATGGAAGAGACCAAACCTCCCTTCACCTTCACCATCATGGATGAGGTGATGCCGTAGAGGTTTCGAATACCTCCCGTCATCCAGTACTCCGGGTCCGGAGACCCATCCGAGCATCTGGAAGCATATCAATCGTGGATGCAGATTTAGACGGCGACGGACGCAATGATGTATAGGAAATTTTTCATCACCCTGACAGGGTCCGCTCAGAGTTGGTATCGTCAGCTTAAACTTAGCTCCATCGGTTCCTTCGCAGAATTAAGTAGGCTATTCCTTACCCAGTTTATAAGCGGTAAGAGAAGTCGAAAACCCAACACTTATCTGCTTACTATCAAGGTCGCTGAAAGACTACATTGCACGTTTCAACGATGAAGCAATGTAAGTCGATGACTATGATGACAAAATGGCCCACGCTGCAGTCTTCAGTGGTCTGAAAGGTGGGAGGTTTACTTTCTCCATCAGAAAAAACTCGCCAAAAACGTTGGCGAACTTCATGAAAAAAGTTCAGAAATACACCATTGACGAGGAATTCACTAATGCCCACAAAGGTGTATAAATAACTTACTCGGCTAGCAAGGGAAAGAGGCCTAGGAACGAGGAATCTCTGCCGACTGGCAAAGGAGTGGACGACCGCTCCTCCCGCGTTCGCCAACAGAGCCAGAGACTGAACGGGAAATTCCATTCCTACACCCCCCTCAACATGTCTGCCGAACAAATCCTATTAGATATCAGAGGAGACAAACGTCTGAATTGGCCTGTATGTATGAAGGTCGACCCGGAGCATTGAGATAAATGGAAGTTTTGTCGCTTTTACCGAGATCACGACCACAACACGGACGACTGCGTGGACCTTAAGGATGAAATTGAGTCCCTCATTCGCAAGGGACACTTACGTTGATACACCAAAAAAGAGAGGCCTGCTCGGAGGGAAGAATGACAACAGGAGTAGCCGAATAATCCCACGGAAGAGCCGGCTGAAATCCGCACGATTTTCGGGGGTTCGACCAGCGGGGGAGATTCTAATAGAGCCCGAAAAACCTACTCCTGGAAGTCTGATTCGGAACATTACATCCATCTAACTAAGCGGCCAAGCGAGGAGCTCTGGGTCAGTCCATGCAGTTTAACTTTTACAGAGATGATGCACGTGGAATCTAGCATTCGCACAATGATGCCCTGGTGGTCACGATGACCATAGCAAATATCAGAAGCTTAGCTGATGTGATTTATTCTGAAGCCTTTGAAAGAATGATAGTTCCACGATCGAGAATCCGACCCGTGAAGACTCCCATGCATGGTTTTGTCGGAGAAAGAGTAATATTCGAAGGAGCCATCTCCCTCCCAGTAACTGTGGGAGAAGGACAACATCAAGTCACCCTCATGGTGGACTTCCTCGTTGTCAACATGCCATTGGTGCACAATGTTATCCTTAGCAGACCTTCCCTCAACATAATGAGGGCAGTCGTCTCAACTTTCCATCTGATGATGAAGTTCCCAGCCGAAGGCGGGATAGGTTACCTCCGAGGTGATCAGCGAGAGACTCAGAGATGTTACGTGATAGCAGTCAAGAAAGCACTCACCGTTAATGTCCTGGATCCCCGAGAGCCCGCGGGGAACTCGTCAGTAGAAGATCTGGAAAAGGTGCCCCTCGATGAAGCCAATCCGAGCAAAACAGTTCAGCTCGGATCGTCATTATATTTCGAGTAGTAGTCGGCGATGCTGACCTTTCTGAGGTAACACAGATACGTCTTCGCATGGTCACATGCGGATATGCTAGGGATCCCCCCCGATGTCTTGGTCCATAGGCTAAATGTGGACCCAGACCACAAACCAGTAAAGCAAAAGAGAAGACCGTTCAATGCCAAGTGCTATGAAGCCATTACCGAGGAAGTCTCTGTCTTGCTCGATGCAGATTTCATAGAGGAAGTATATTACCCCGACTGGATAACAAATGTTGTGCTCGTTAAAAAATCCAACGGGAGGTGGCGGGTTTGTGTGGATTATTAGGATATGAATAAGGCGTGTCCCAAGGACAACTTCCCATTGTCAAGGATTGATCAGCTGGTGGACAACATAGCTGGGCATGAGTTGCTCTCCTTCCTGGATGCCTATTCTAGGTACAACTAGATTACCATGCATCTCCCAGACAGGTAGAAGATCACCTTTGTCACAGACAAGGGGCTCTACTTTATCGGGTCATGCCATTTGGCCTGAAAAATGCTTGGGGACATATTAGAGGTTGGTGAACCAGATGTTCGCTAAGCAGATCGGACGCACCATTGAAGTATACGTCGATGACATGCTAGTGAAAAGTATCAAAGCATCTGATCACCTTACAGATCTCGGAGAGACATTCAGCGTCCTCCGAGAATACTAGATGAAGTTGAACCCCTCAAAGTGTATTTTTGGAGTCGAATCGGAAAAGTTTCTTAGTTTCCAAGTTAGTCAGCGAGGCATCGAGGCCAATCTTGAAAAGATCAAAGCACTTCACAACATAAACTCACCTCGGACTGTGAAGGAAATATAGTACCTCACGGGAAGGGTTAGCGCATTCAGGCGTTTTATATCTAGGGCAACAGACAAATACCTCCCCTTTTTTCAACAATTGAAGGGTTATAAGAAGGCAGAGTGGATGCCAGAATGTGAGCAGGCCTTCCAACAGTTAAAGCAGTATTTGGGCTCGCCTCCTCTCCTATCCAAGCCCGAAGAGGGAGAGCTCCTATTTCTTTACCTCGCTGTCTCGGCATCAGCCGTCAGCTCTGCCTTGATTAGAAAATTGATGGGTAAACAATACCCCCTTTACTATGTGAGCAAGGTAATGGTACCTGCAGGAACACGATATCCACCTCTGGAAAAGCTAACACTCTGCCTTGTCGTCTCTGTTGAGAGGTTACGATCGTATTTCTAGGCTCATTCCATCGTTGTACTGACCGACTCCCCTCCGAGACAAGTTCTCTAGAGGCCCGAGGTTTCAGGTCGGATGACCAAGTGGGCTATAGATCTCGGGGAGTTCGACATCAAATTTCGTCTGAGGACAGTAATTAAGGGCCAGGCCGTGGCCGACTTCATTATTGAATTCACTACTCCAAGCGCAGAGAAAATTAGTACTGAAGTTGAGATGACTCCGCCCGTCCCTCTGGGGTACCAAAAGGCGATGTCAAACCTAGGGTGGATTCTCTATGTTGATGGATTATCCAATGCCAAAGAAGCCGGGGCCGGGATCGTCCTGGTCACACCCGATTCTACGACTATTCAATGTGCGATCATACTCGGGTTCAAGGCTTCAAATAATGAGGCAGAATATGAGGCGCTATTAGTCAGACTTAGATTGGCTGCAAGTCTCAGCGTTCAAACTCTCCAGGTCCAATGTGACTCACAGTTGGTAGTAAATCACATCTCCACGGAGTATGAAGCCAAAGAGAGTAGGGTGATTTCTTATCGAGACTAGGCAAGGAAACTGATTGGAAAGTTTTGGAGTTGTACTATCCGGCAAATTCCAAGAACGAAAAACTCGTGGGCCGACGCCTTAGCGAAGCTCGCTTCGGCCTCAGAAGGAAAGATCCCGCGCTTCGTTCCAGTTGAGTTCGTGGAGCATCCGAGTATCGGTCAGGCGGAAAAAATTAATTCAGTGCACAATACTCCGATCTGGATCGACCCTATCTTTAACTACCTCTTGTCCGGCGAAGTTCCTTCGGATAAGCTGGAGGCAAGATGACTTAGGGTCAGAATGGCTCGTTATGTTATCCTAGATGGTGTGTTATAGAAGAAGGGGCATTCCTAACCTTACCTTAGATGCCTCCGACCGGACGAAGTTGATTATGTGATTCGGGAGACTCATGAAGGAATCTGCGACAACCATTCCGGTAGTTGGACCTTAGCCTTGAAGATACTCCGTCAGGATACTTCTGGCCTACTCTCAAACATGACTCGAAGGATTGCGTCCGCAAATACGACAAATGTCAACGTTATACGACTGTGCCGAGGTAACCAGTGGAAGAAATGACTCCCATGAGTGGACCGTGGCCATTCGCCCGATGGGAGATCGACATCATCGGCCCCTTGCCTACGGGGAAGGGGTAAGTCAAGTTTGCCATCGTTGCGGTTGACTATTTTATTAAGTGGGCCGAGGTCGATTGAAAGTAGTTGATTTCATTTGGAAAAATATTATCTGTCGATTTGAAATCCCGCGCACCATCGTATCCGACAATGGCCGACAGTTCAATAACGATAAATTTTACAGCATGTGTCGGGGGCTCGGCATCACAAACGCATATTAGTCTCTTCGGCACCCTCAGTCCAATGGACAGGTGGAAGCGGTCAACAAGGTCATCAAACACCACCACAAAACTTAGCTAGAAAAAATAAAAGTTAACTGGGCCGTAGAGCTCCCATTCATCCTTTGGGCCTACAGGATCACGACCCAGTCCTCAACTGGAGAAACCCCATTCTCGATCTCCTACGGCTCGGTAGTAATGGTGCATGTGGAGATCGGATTACCTACTGCGTGGGTAAGGAACTACCAAGAGGATCAAAACTCTGAACATATTGCCGCTAACCTAGATCTCCTTGAGGAGGTCCAAGACATCTCAAGGCTCTGAGCCGCTGTTAGGCATTAGCAGGTGGCGTGCTTTTACAACTCCAAAGTTAAGGTTAGGCAGTTCCTCCTCGGGGACTTAGTCATTCGCCAGGTTTTCCAGAACACCGCTGAGCCGGGGGCTGGGGGCACTCGGGCCGAACTGGGAAGGACCGTACCGCGTGGTCTGATCGACCAAATCGGCTCCTACCATTTAGAAGACCTCGAAGGCCGACATCTCCCTCACCCTTAGAACGTCGAGCATCTGAAGATCTACTATCCCTGATGTAATTGCCTTTAAGGTCCCCAATAAAGAGTAACGCCTTCGACCAACCAACCTTTGAGGCTTTCAATAAAAGTTATAATTCAACTTCTGCACGAACCAATTGTCTACTAAGTTGCCCCATAGGTATGGAGGTGAATGAGACGATTCAATCACTTAAAGAGGGGGTCGGGGCGTAATCCCACGAAAACTCGACATGACATTCCCTCTGAGTTAGGGATAAAGCCTAAGGATGACCCGACTCTCCGATGGAGTAGGTGGGTCATCATCCAACTAATGGACGAAATGGAGTCTTCTTGCCAATTGTGGGACGAACTGTCCCCCCCTCAGGGGTCCGGACTCAATGTGACATGAGCCAGGAATCTTAAAAAGTCTACTAAATGGCAATGGAGGGAGCTGACGCTTCAAGAGGTCAGCTTGGCCATGCCTTAGAATAAATCAACATGTTGACGAATCAGCTCGGCAATCGACAGTTAGTATCAATCATCTAAAAATTAACGCAAGATATTCTGAAAACCCTTTCCAAAGAATCAAAAAATTACATACCATCCATTCAAAAAAAGGAGGGGAACAAAACAACAAAAAAGGAAAATAACTATGCAGGTGGAGGAGCTTGGGAAGTGATAGCTTGGTCCGGGACGATGTCCTCAGCGGGCTCCTCTCTAACATCATCAGGAAACAAGGGATCAAGGTCAAGGTCCGGATATAAACCCTGGACCGCCTCGATACAAGCGTCGAAGTCGCAGTTATAAAACTTTGAGGCCTCAACATCTCTCTCCTTAAAAGCCTTGAAGGTGTTAATTACAGCAGCAACGACTGCTGCCAGGGAGGCCTTATCTTCAGGGCTCTGTTCTTTTGCCGCCTCAGCCTTAGTCTGTTCCAGGACTTCTTCCAACTGAGCGATCTTCCTGGCTAGCGAATCCGCATGATCCCTGGCTCGCGTCAGCCCGGCCGCAGCTGCACCGCACTGCCCTTCCAGATCGCTCACAACCTTTTACATCTGGAGCCCCCGGGTCTTCTCGTTCTCAAGTTGCCGAAGCAGCTCACCCTGTTCTAGTTAAAAAAAAGTCGCCTTGTCCCCCAATACTCCCACCTCAGTCTTCAGTGCCTCTACTTTAGCGTCTATTTTTCGATGCTCGCGCACTCTTTCTCAGGCTAGGAGAAGCCTCAGAACAGACTAGATAAAAATAAAAATAAGGGAATGAGGAGGGATATCCAAAAAATGGAGGTTGAAAAATACGAGGGGATAGGGAATACCTTATAGAAGATTGGTGCCAGATCATTCAGGAAGGAATCATCAAACTTGGAAAACAGACTGACGATCTCCTCTTTCGGAGCATGCTTGGCTGCCCAGTGAGCCAAACAAGACATATGGAAGCCCGGCTCATACCTTGCTCCGCTCGTCCCCACATGAGCCGAGCCTCCCTCCCCCGTAGCCCCAGTCCTACTACCGGCCAATGCCTGAGCCTCGGACTCGAGGGCATTCCCTACCTTAAGAGGGGATATCATGGCATTAACCATTCGAATGACCTTCTCTCACTTGGAGGATGAAGGAACAACGATGCAGGGGGCTGCAGAGGGAACCTCCGTACTAAGGGGGGCGGCAGTATGAGGAAGGGTAGGAGTCGTGGCTATAGGGGAAGGAGTTATGGTTGTTGCTGAAGTCGGAACAATGGTTGCTAGGACTCCAGCAGTAGCCAGCGCGGCAGCAGTAGCTGTGATGGAAGGAAATGAAGCTGTATGCAGGGCCCCAGCGACCAAAGTCGGGTCTATGAGGACCTCACCACGAGGGGAGACATGCTTCTTCCGAGCATTTTTTGTCCGGGGTTCAGCCCTCAACATCTCTTCTGCTGTCGGGGCAACCTTCCTTTTTCGAGAATTAGATGCCTCGGCTATGTCTGCACGAGAAACAACAGATCGGTAACCGAATAAAAAAATAAAGTTGATCTCGCCAAAAGAAATAAAATAACTACTTACTGAAAGACGTAGGCTGAGGCTGGGACTTGCTGAGCCCAGACCAGTGAAAGTTGGCTGCAGTGATCAGGTCCATCCAGGAGCGAAGCTCCCCCAATTGCACCCTAGCCTTGACGATGCTGTTCTTTTAGGCCGAGTCAAGGAGCGGCATACCCCTCGAAAAGTCTTAAAAAAAGAGGGAGACTTTATCTCGACTGAAGTAAAAAAAAAGGAGAAGAAAAAATACTAATCAAAGTCTCACCTGGTGTTGTAAACCAGGTGGGAACCCAAATTGACAGAGTCTCAATCTCTGTCGCTGGTGCCTCCCACTCGCTTACTGCGTAGAACCATTTATTCTTCCAATCCTTATTGGAGGATGGAAGGTTCATCACCAGCCCCGATCCTTTGCTGCCTTAGGTTGCAAAGTAGTACCATGGTTCGTGACTCTAGTGCTGAACCAGGTACAGGCTCATCAGCTCCTCCGGGGTCAGGTCTGGATTCTCGACTTGTCGCCAGATGATGAAGGTGAAGATTAACACCCTTCAGGCGTTGGGTGTAAATTGTCCCAGAGTAAGCCCGAGGTATGCAGTAGTTGCTTAGATGAAGGGGTGAAGAGGGAGCAGAAGACCACACTGCAGCGCATAGAGGAAGATCGTGACTTCCCCCTTGGTAGGGGCACCAGTGGTGTCAAGGGGCTTAGGGGCCTTAATCTGAATGGAGTTCGGGATCTGAAACTCCGAACAGGCTCATTCCATCAGAGACTCCGACAAGATGGAACTTTCAGGGACTATCTTCGAGGCACGCTCACTTGTGGGCATTTCAGTGACCCTAATAGTGGTGGTCTAGGGGGCTCGAGCAGCCTTCTTTTTGCCAGGCCGTTGTGTCCTAGCCCTTATCCCCTTCTGTTTTCGAGGCGGAGGGTATAAAGGTATAACTTTGAAGGGGCCTTCAGAGTCCCCTCTCCCATCATCAGAACTCCCCAGATCAGAGTCCTCATCATATTCCTGCACAGTCTCGAGATCGGATGACATTGTAAAAGGGGGTAGAAAGATTGACGAAGGAAACTCACTAGGTAGTTACTGAAAATCGCTTATACTGAAAAAGTAGGATCGGTCGGAATCGCCAACCGAAAACTTCAAGTTGACCGAAATCGCTCTCTCCGGTACACACTCAAAATCAAAATGCGAGTGTAAAAAGCAGATCCGAAAGCCGTTTATATAAGCTACAGGGAATCTCGACATTAATGGCGAGCAATAATGGTCGCAGCCAAATCGTCGCGAGCCGATTCCCAAACACACGTGGCCTTTTCTCGTTGGATAGGCTCTCATCGGATGGTATGGTTCTGACATCAGATAGCGTGCTCCGATATACGAAATGACGCCCGAGCGGAGGTAGCCATCGCATATACTCTTCCTCGGGCTTACGTGGCAGCTCTTCATAGGCTGATGGTTATTTAGAATCGTAACTGTCGCTACGTGTCTGCCCAAGAGGAGCTTGAAGGTATAAAATTCCAAGGTATGACGCTTCAAATTTGAAAATCATTATTTCTCCAGCATGGATGGGAGTTCCTCTGTGAGCTTACTCTCCGAGTTCATAAGTGAACTTGTAGAGTAGGGGGCTTCTGTTATGGAAAGATCCGAGTCCCTAAGAGATCCAGGAGTAAGCGCTAAATTAATTTGACTGAGTGTATGGGCATTCGAGGCTCGTGCTCGTCTGATCTGAAACAAGCGTCCCCGGAAGAGCCATGTAGTGAGGAAGTTCTTTTGCTTCAGGACTACGGGTGAGACGTTTCCCGCATTCCGATCGGCGACCATAAGCTTGTCTTGGACTGAGGAAGCGTCCTTGTTTGACAAGTTAATGAGCTAAGGCTGGTTGACCTCACGATCACTAATTGAGCCTAGTCGAGATATGAAGGCGGGTACTCCTGCCAAATTGAGAAACTGCCATAACCCAACGTGGCCGGTTACTTCGCTCGTAGATACGCAATATCCGCCTGATATGCTACACGATCCATACATTACGCACAATATCTTCATGATCTGGGTATCCCGCTGATTGAGTAAATTGTGCCGATAATAACGGACTCAGACCATCCAACAGCCAGGTATAAATACATTGAGACCTCACTGCTACAGGTATGCAATATTTTGCACTCTCTTCTATTCTCTACTTAGACCCAGATTACCTTGACCTGACTTAGGCATTGGAGGGTCCCCCGGCTTAGCCAGGATCACCTTTGCCCAATCTGACTATGCAGGTTTAAGACGTCGAAGGGTACCGGAGTTTGAAAGGTGAGAGGGGAGGGCCGACCAGATTTCAACCTCAACATTATCAATAAAGGTAACGAAATAAAGAGAGATACTTAGAGATGATATCTTAGCTAGTCCCCACACATTAGTGTGAACAAGTTCCAACCGCTCCAACTTTAAAGTCCTTTCGACCTTTGAGAAGTTGACATTCCTCAGTTTTCCATAGATATAATCTTTGCAAAAGTCCATATTAATTGATTCCAGCCTTGACAGCTTCTCTTTTGAAAGTAGAACCTTCATCCCCCTTTCGCTCATATGCCCAAGTGTATGATGCATACCCGTGTTTACCCCTGATGATGCTATTACAATAGAACTATTAGATCCAGAAGTCAAGTAAAGAGTGCATTCTTTCTTACCTTGATCAATTACCATACCTCCTTTGTGATCTTCCATGAGTTATTAGTGAAAAGTTCTCATGTGTCCAAAATCTGCAAGTTGGCCAACGAAGATCAAATTTCTTTTTATATTTGGAACATGCCTAACATCATTTGTTGAGGGTTAAATATTGCATATCAGACCCCATTTATTTCCTGAAATTACGAGCATGATACTGTTTAATGGCCCGTTTTAACGTGTTTATGTTGCAAGGTGATTTTACGAGCATGAACTGCAAAAAGGTATTAAAAGTATGGATTGGACGCTTTGAAGTCACTAGAGCAAGGGACAGACTCCAGAGGACTGCGATCAGTAAATTTACATACTAGGAATCCGAGGAAATTAGGTCGTTCACGTTAAGTGGGGCCCGAAAAACGTCCAGAATGCAAGATCACAGTGTTCCAACCATTCACTAGACTCGAAAATTCATATACGGAATGAGGACCACAAATTAACCGCACATATCAAATTTCAACCATTGGAACCCTGTGAAAGTGGCCCAACAGACAGATCAGCTCACGAACTGTGGATTTTAGGCCCACCTGGTATCTGGATATGCTTCAATTTTGGTCCCAATTGCTTAAATTAAATGAGGAAGAAGATGAACGGTGCAGATATCAAATGTACATCACAGTGGACCCTACATATGAGTTGGGAGTGCACTGTGCGGTGCACTCCCGAGCCACACCAAAACGATGCACGTGGTCAGCAGGCGCTGACCCGTGCCATCTTAAAGAAACGGGCAGTGTGGGACGTTGCCCGTCCATTTTTGCCTAGTGGGGCCCACCTGTTATCCAATGGTCAGATCTGGCCCGTTCATTACATTCATAGGGCGGGTATAACCCACGCCTGGGTTTCCGTTTTCTTCCATGCAAGTTATCGGAGGATCCTAGCCGTCGAACGGAAGATTGATGGTGAAAATATTCGCTAAGGTGGGCCGCACTAAAATCAAGATTTAATACACATTTCTAAGTGGGTTTTAGCCACGAGTCGAATGAATGGGATGGATTTTTCCATAAACATCAAGGTGGGGGCCTCAAACCATCACAGCAAGGAAACGACGGCTCTGTTCCCAAACAGAGCCTGCGGGCAATGTTTGTGGGCCACCACTGTACATCAAATTGCTGATCTAGACCGTCCATGAGATTCTCAGCTACCTTATCACTCAGGCCTAGGTGGAAATATTTCACATGACATCGGAGATCGGTTTTCAATCTTCCAAATGAAATACGAACGGTGGGTTTACAAATCTAGTGGGCTAAACTGAATCTAATCCAAAACCCACCTTCTTGATCTGTTTCTCGCTTGGAGTGCAATGGACGATGTAGATATTCCAAACGTCACCAGGAAGTGGGCCCCACCAAACCTCAGCACAGCTCCCTGCGTATGGGTTACGCACGTATCACGCGTCCGGTTTTTATGGCCCGTCGTACGACCTTGGCTGTGAGCATATGCGAGATCTGAACCGTTTAGAAGATCTAGAAGGAGGCATTTGCAATTCGGTTCAAACACAACTTGTTTTGCGTTTCTACACAATGTACGTAAACAGGATCGGTTCTCCAACTCCAGACTGACTTAGGCCGTGCACCGACCTCTCCTTTGTTGGCTATAAAAGGAGAAGAAGGAGAGACAGAGAGGGATCTTGGAAGCTGGAACGTGGAGCAAGGAAGAGAGAGAGAGACAGAGGTTGTTTTGTTTTGTTTTTTTTTCTTTTCTTTTGAGATTTAGTTCAGCCCATTCATGGCTGGCTAATCCTCTTAGCTAGGGCTAAGAGGTGAAGCTTGTAGTGAGATGAGAGATTCTATGATTTTAATTTAATTTTAATGTATGAATTGACGTTGATTTTAGTTTGATTAGTATGAAAATATTTTTAGTCTTTAATGGTCTGTTGTGACTGAAATTACAGTGGGTCTGCGATGACTTTGAATATTTCCTTTTCCTTTTTATGTTTATGACGTCAGGAAGCCCTGTTGTTCACCATCGTCTCCTGGGCATGGTCGGATGACAGTACCCGTCCTAACTTTCATAGAATGTTGATTGGTTGGTAATTAGTTTAATTCTGTTGTTTGCCATAGTCTCTTGGGCATGGTTTGGTGATGAAATCCATTCTAATTCATATACCTCTCATCTCTTTGAAATTATCTCAATGACAGTTCAGTTTAATTTTCATAATTCTTGAAGCAGGCGTAAGATCTCCCTGATCTCTACAAGTGGATCCTCTGAATCCCTAGTTCCCTTTCACTGAATTTTCTTAAGTTTTAGAATAAGTATTCCATAATTATTCTTCAAATTACATTTGATTTAGATCACATCTTAGCCTAGTTCTAGTTCTACTTAGTTTCAGATAACGTACAGGTTTCAGTCCCTTGGGATTCGACCTCGGTCTTATCGAGTTATTACTACATCACATCCCTGCACTTGGGGAGTGAACATCTTTTAATTTCAACACTATCCCATTCGACTGGTTTATTTGAACGTCCCGATTTCCAACAATACAACAATGTTCATCATAACTTAGATAAACTTTTTCGAGATTACCCTACACATAGTTATGCAGAACATCCTTACTTAAAATAACATGAAATGAGGCACTAGAAACTATTACTCAAGATTCATTATGATTATTGAAAGATAAAATTAGGGCATAAAAAATACTTTATTCAGATATGTTTACAGAATCTTTATCCCCATTATTATTATTTTTTTAATGTTTTTTAGAACTTTATAGTCCTGCTCCATGTGCTCCTTTTTGCTGCAATTCCAACAACCAATTACCCTTTCCATGCGAAGGCTTAGATGATCCGTTCTTCATTAATCTTGATCAACCATGATTTTTGTTTCCTCTATTTAATGTCCTTCCCTATTTTTTAGTATTCAGAACATTCCTTAATATTTCACTTGATGATTTGAATACTTTCCTTTGAGATTCTCACTTAGAACGAGGCTCACAATATCATAATACTTTAACTTTGCTGATCTAGTAGAATTGCTCACGACTACCACAAAACTATCCTAACTGTTTGGTAACAATGATAAGATTATAATAGCTTTGATTTCATTATCAAAATTAAGGCATACGAAGTCCACTTGACTTGTGACTTTGTTTAACTCATCAAGATGTTCAACCACACTTTCGCCATTAGACATTTTCAAATTGAAGAACTTTTTCATCAGAAAAACTTTATTGGAACCATAAGATTTTTCATACATCCTTGATTGGACTGCCATCAGATCCTTAGTGGTCTTTTCCTTTGAGAGGTTGAACACAAGAAATTTTGTCAAAGAAAGTCAAATTGTTTCCAAAGCCTCTCTATTGGGGACCTCCCGTTTACTATCTAACAATTTTTTTTTTTTTTTTTTCCAAGAGGAAGATAAAGATCCTTCTAATAGAGGTAATCTTTAATCTACATCTTTCGGAATCCGAAGTTCGAACCATCGAACTTTCCAATCCTTACCTTTTATTCTTCTTATATTGCTCTCATTCAAACCAAGAGCTCTAATACTAGTTATTGGGAGAAGAGATTTTTCTCAACCACATACTAAGCCATATCAATAAAAGGAAAAAGAGAAAATATGAAAACTAAAAAAGTAAAGATTTACATGGTTTCCTTTCAATACGTTCACCGATTCACACCGATCTACTATACTTAAAGGTAAAAAATGAAGTACCATATTTCAATACAATGCCATCTCTCTCTCTCTCTCACACACACACAGGTATGATCAAATATATATTATCCTAAATGAACTAAGGTTTACATAAAATTCTCACGTGAAATTATGAAATTATTATTTAGGTTGGGGCCTATAGCCCCCTCACCCCCTCGTAAAGGGGTACTACCCCGTGACCTATGGTGAGCTCGCCCCACAAATGTAATGGCTAAACGAGCAATACACCACTAAGTTTTCCGACTCCAATAATCCTAACACCCCGAGCGAGCACTTGTTGGCGAATGTAATGCTACTTTAGGCAAAGATGAAGACCCTATGTAGGGGTGCAGTGGTGGTGGATTAAGATCTATTGAGGTGGGTGGATCCTTAATCGTGGGGCCAACTTGATATATGTGCCCTACATTCATGTAGTTCGTTCATTTGGACAACTCACTTTAGGACAAGATCCAAATCTGAGGTGGACCACACCACAGGAAAAAATGGTGTTTAGCCATTAAAAATTTCTTAAAGGCCACAAAAGCTTTAGATGAAGCTAATACTTGTCTAGTCCCTTCATCCAGGTCTTTGTTACCTTTTCAGCGGATTTGGACGGTGAATAAACATTCCGGTGGCCCCAAGAAGTTTTTAACGATGGGTATTCAATCACTACTGTTTCCTGTGGTATGATCCACCTAAGATTGGATTTGCTTCATTTTTGGGATCATGCCCTAACATGAGCAGTCAAAACAGGTGAACGGCATGGATGTAAGTCACATACATCAAAGTGGGCCCCACATTCCGAGATACACCAAACTCGCTCCCCCGCCTCTTTGATGAATAAAAAAATCTAAGCCTTTGAGCGGTTCGATCGCGGGCCATACAGAAATCAACAGCAGAGAATGGTTTGGCCCGTTAGGTTGCCATTTTGAATTTTTGCTAGGTTAGATCCTATCCATTCATTTAAGCCCTTCGATCATATATGTCAAGCTTTTATAGGCCGTCATTTCTATTAATTTTCATCCGTGTCCTGACCGACGGTTGAAAGGCCTAGTTTTTGTCTACGTCAGATATGCAGTGGGTCCGACCTGGCGGATGGTGGGAGCAGATTAGGTGTGGCCCCTGCCTAAGTAAACATGGTGCGGTCCTGATCTTGGGCCCACATTGATGTATTTGTAGTATATCCATGCCGTCCATCTATTTTGGCAGCTCATTTTAGAACAAAACCAAAAATGAAGTAGAGAAAAATCTCAGGTGGACCACACTACAGAAAAAGTGGTGATTGACCATTAAAAACTTATTGTCAGCCACAAGTTTTGGATCGAGCTGATGTTTGTTTTTTCCCTTCATCCAGGTCTATTTGACCTCATCAACAGGTTAGATGGAAAATAAACATTGCGGTGGATCCTAGGAAGTTTTTAATGGTGGACGTTCAATCACCACTGTTTCCTGTAGCATCGTCCCTCTGAGATTTGTATCTTCTTTATTTTTGAGCCCTTGATCTAAAATGATATGGAAAAACATATGGACGGCGTGGATATAAAATACATGCATCAAAGTGGGCTCCACGGTCAGGGCCGCACCGTGCAGGTTGGGCCGGGGCCGCACCTAATCCGCTTCCATCCTAAGCTGGCTATCTCAACTGCGTCAGCCATCTGACAATCTTTTAACCCTCGGCGCATGTTAGCTTCCAACCATATGATAGGATTCAAACCCAAGCGTCCCATCACAAACGTTCGTTTCAGTGGGCCATCTGAAGATCCAACACGTTTGCTAAAAACCCCCGAAACCACACAAATCCCAACATCCAACGGTCCAGAGGCTCCAACCGTTTCTCTACTGTGGAAATGCTCTCAATTGAGAGAGCTGAAATCTGCCCATGCCACCATGATCAAGAACAACGCTCACCAAGACCCTTACTTAATAAATCAATTCATTGGCGCCTGCTCGGCATTTCGTCGAATGGATTACGCGCTTCTTGTCTTCCACTGCATGGAAGATCCCAACGTCTATGTATACAATGCCCTGATCCGAGGATTCGTTCATTGCTCTTCCCCAATTCAGGCCCTCCGATGCTACGTTGGAATGTCCAGGTCTCGAGTCTCGCCCACGAGTTTTACGTTCTCGACGTTGGTGAAGGCATGCACTCAAGCACTGTCCACGGAATTCGGTGAATCGATTCATGGTCGGATTTGGAAGAGTGGGTTCCATTCTCAAGTGTTTGTTCAGACGTCGTTGATTGATTTCTACTCGAATTGTTCTAGAATTGTTGAATCACGGAGGGTGTTTAATGGAATGACTGAGAGAGATGTTGTCTCGTGGACTACAATGATTTCTGGGTATGCCCGGGCGGGTGATTTGGATGCTGCTGGGAGGTTGTTTGAAGATATGCCGGAGAGGAGTACCGTGTCTTGGAACACAATGATCGCTGGTTTTGCGAGGTCGGGGGATGTAGAGTCCGCTGCACGTTTGTTTGACCAAATGCCTTCCAAGGATTTGGTGTCGTGGACTACCATGATCTCGTCTTATTCTCAGAACAAGCGGTTTAGAGAAGCCCTTGATGTCTTCCAAGCAATGAGGGTTGCTGGGGTTAGCCCTGATGAAGTGACCATGGCGACTGTGATTTCGGCTTGTGCCCATTTAGGAGCTCTTGATTTGGGGAAGGAGATGCATTTTTACGCATTGCAAAATGGCTTTGATCTTGATGTTTATATTGGGTCTGCGTTGGTTGATATGTATGCGAAATGTGGCAATATAGAGAGATCCCTGGTGGTTTTCTTCAATCTGTGGGAGAAGAATTTGTTCTGCTGGAATTCCATGATCGAAGGGCTTGCAATTCATGGGCATGCCAGAGATGCATTAGGTATGTTCGATAGAATGGAAAGGCAGAAGGTGAAGCCCAATGGGGTTACCTTTGTTAGTGTTCTTAGTGCTTGTACTCATGCAGGATTGGTCGAAGAAGGTCGGCGGAGGTATTCGAGCATGACCCATGATTACTTGTTCTCTCCTGAGATCGAACACTATGGATGCATGGTTGATCTTCTAGGCCGGGCTGGCCTACTCAAAGAAGCATATGATTTGATAATGACAATGTCAATAGAGCCGAATGCTGTTGTTTGGGGGGCTCTCTTGGGTGGTTGTAAACTTCATGGGAATTTGGAAATCGGCAAAGTAGCAGTGGAGGAACTGATGATTTTGGAGCCTGAAAATAGTGGTTATTATGTTCTTTTGGTAAATATGTACGCTGAAGCGAATCGATGGAGTGAGGTGGCAAAGATTAGAGCGGCAATGAGGGGGAGAAGAGTGCAGAAGAAGAGCCCGGGGAGCAGTTGGATCGAAGTTGGAGGCAAGGTTCATGAGTTTGTAGTGGATGACCGATCCCACCCGTTATGTGACAAGATTTTCATGTTGTTGGTTGAATTAGATGGGCAGCTAAAGATGGCGGGGTATGTACCGAACTTGGGATTGAATTCATGAGAAGTGTAGTTTAAAAATACGAAAGCTCGACTTGACTCGATGCTCATTCAGGTTGGGTTGGGTCGAGTCCCCGACTCGATAGTTAATAAATGTAAATTAAAACTTCTAGGAGTAGAGAATATTTAAAATAACAGGCTGAGTTCTGCATTCTTTCTGAACAGAACATAGTATGGATGGACCATTTGCCTGAAATCTCCCAAACTGGAAGATCCTAGCCATTGAATCTTGGGTTTTTCCTCTATCGAGTGTGGTTTGTTCGTGCACTTCTTTTTACCCATGCATTTGCATGCCAGCAACGGGAAGCTTCGAATTGACCAATTGTGAGGATATTATGGGGGAATTGTCCATCCATGATGGGGCCCATCAGATCAATGACTTGGATAGACCAACTGTGGGCCCCACATCTGCAAACTAAGTTCTGAACATGGAAGTAACCTGTTCGGAATGAGTAGGTAACTCTACCACTTAAAATAATTGCATATCACATATACATTAGAAAGAAAAGAAAAGAAAGCAAAGTCATACTTAGCTGTCTAGTAAGAGAGCATATGCTTGATAAGTAGAGTTCGCCGTTTTGATTCCCATGGTCCTCATATTATTATTATTATTTTAATTAAAATCTGGTTACATAGGGTGAGTGACTCGGCCTGAGTCTCCACAAGTTGTCTAGTTAACCAGTTAATCCCACGAGTCTTCCTGAGTCAGGGCCGGGTCGGTGCCAGAACTGAGTTTCCTAAAGACTTGGCTCAAAATCTTGCCCAGTCATGTTGACTCGACCCAGTTTCTAGCTGAGTCGATGAGTTGATATTGATGGGAGCATATACACTTTGTGAAAGGAATGGTTGTGGGATTCTGATATATCTATACATCTTTTAGCAATTTCATTCGTGCAGAATCTGGTTCGAGTATAGTAAAAAATGGGTTGTGTGGGCCTATCAAATTTTAAATTTACTGCAAAAAGATGTTGTTTGAAACCATTTCTCATTGTTAAGGCCCGGATTAAGAGCTCATTAGTCATTACACGACCCGAAATGGTGGTCTGTTCAATCTCCATCATACAAGTGGCTTGCATATATAGAGAGAATTTATCAATGTTAGTTTGCTTGGAGATGCATTGAATTTTAATGAGCAAGATGAATGAAGTGGAAGCTGTGGCCTTTGGCCCATGTTTGGCCAGTTCTCTAAATGCATGGGAATTGAAAACATGAGGTAAGTGCAAAGAAAATGGTTATATGGAGGCCCAACAATGGCTACTATTATCTTCTTCCACTCTTTGTATGCAGAATCTAACAGACAGGCCATGGGGAGGAGGATGAGGGCAATGATCAACAGGAGACGGTGGAGGGTATTGAGTCCAGTGTGCAATTTGATTCAAACAAACTGCAATTTCAGAGGATATTTAGAGTTTATTTTGAGTCACTGAATTGCATCAGATGCATGGATCTCAAGCTCAATTGGTGGAGCAGAGGATGGTGGTAAGGGCAGGACTCATCACGATTGTCATATGGCTGCACTCTATGTAGCTTACTAGCATGGATCCATAGGTAAGCTGCATACTTCAATTCCATTTGCAGTTCTTCTTTCTTCAGACCCTGATTTATCAAGATCATCTTAACACAGTTTTAATTGGCTTGCATTTTAATCATCCATTTTGAGGTGCAATGCTGAATGGGATTTCAATCTCATGGTTTCAATATACCATTGGAGAGTTTGGAACTAAATCCAAACTGGTGTGCTGATGATCTTATTTGTTCATCCACAAATTTTTGTTGTTGTACCATCAGAGAGAGTGCATTCACCAGATCGAATTGAAATATTCCATTGTGCAGATCGTCCTTCAGCATCCACCATCCTAGAAGTGGGATTCTAGGAAATGTAAACTCCTTTTTTTACCATGATATACTGATTTTGAAAAGTGGGTCCCATCCCATGTTGCGGTATACAAACTGTTAGTCCATTCATCCTCGACAGCGCGTTGATTGCGCATGAATGTTGGAGGCATAAACAAGGAGTTGTGTGCAAGCTGGACCTAGAAAAGGCATATGATCACGTTGATTGGGATTTTCTCGATTATATGTTGATGTGGATGGGGTGCGGTCCCGAATGGAGAAAGTAGATCCAAGAATGTGTTGGTTTTACTCATTTCTCCCCAAGAGGATTCTTCAAAAGCTCTAGGGGTCTTCGTCAGGACGATCCTCTTTACCCTTTCCCCTTTCCTCTTTCATATGGTGGTGGAGGCCTTGGGGAGAATGCTACTAAAAGGTCAAGGAGGGTTCTTTTTTTTTTTTTGTTTTTGTTTTCGTTTTGTTTATTATTATTATTTTAAAATTTAAAATTTTAAAATTTAATTTTTTGTTTTGTTTTGTTTTGTTTTTTGTTTTTGTTTTGTTTTGTTTTTTGTTTTTGTTTTTGTTTTGTTTTGTTTTGTTTTGTTTCTTTTTTCTTTTTTTTTTTTTTAGCGGTTTTACAGTAGAGGGGATGCCAACTCCCATCTCTCATTTGCAATTTGCTGATGATACTCTCCTCTTTTGTGGGACGGATCCTGCAATGGCAGAAAGATTGGCTATCATTACAAAATGCTTTGAGGTGTTATTAGGGCTTCGTGTCAACGTTATGAAAAGCTTTTTGGAGTGAACATGGTGGAGGAAGAGGTGAAGAGGCTTGCCGGGGTATTCAGTTGTGTGGCTAGGTTACTTCCAACCACATTTGTGGGTTTACCCCTATGTGTGAGCAAATCTACCAAGGCTTTGTGGGATAGGGTGGTGGATAGATTTGAAAAGAGGCCCACTTCTTGGCAAACGTGTTGACTATCATCAGGTGGTCATATAACCCTTATCAAGGTGGTGCTATCAAACCTTCCCCTTTACTTTATGCCTGGCTTCGGTGCTATCGAGATTTGAAATGCTGAGGTGTGATTTCCTTTGGAAAGGCATGGAAGAGAAAAAGAAGTTTCATCTTCTGAGATATGAGGTGGTATGTAAAACAAACAAGGAGGGTGGAGCAGGAATAAAAGATCTCAAGGCCATGAACGTAGGTCAACTCGGGAAGTGGCTTCAGAGGTTCGGGGAAGGAGCCTTCTGGAGAAAGGTGATCAAGGGCAAATATGAATCCTCTAGCGGGGATTGATGGACTAGACCTCATCTATCTATAGGACCTCGTTTCTTTGCAAGGGGTTCACGTTGTCAAGCTGGCATTCTTGGAAGGTGTAGGCTTCTCGATAGGAAATGGAGATGAGGTCAGATTTTGGGAAGAATTTTTGGTGGGAAACTCTCTTGAAAGACGATTTCCCCACTATGTATTGTCTGGCACTGGTTCGCAATGTTATGGTGGCTGATTGTTTCTTCCGTAGTGGGAAGGTGGTAGTATGGGGGCCTCCGTGAAGGAATTCCTCCGTGCAGGCGATTCCTTCGAGATGAAGAAGTGAGTTTGTTTGCTGCCCTCCTTGAGCGCATTCACTTACTTGTTCCTACCCCCATTGAGCAAGATAGAATGATATGGAAGGTAGATTAATCGGGATCCTTCTTGGTTAAATCCTTTTACTCTCTCTTGACAAGAGGTAGGAACCTTATCGAGGTGATGGGTACAAGTTTTGTTTGGCACATTAATGCCCCTCCAAAAGTTCTAGCATTTGGTTGGTTGGTGGATAGGAAGAAAGTTCTCACCATAGACAATCTTTGGAAGAGAGGGATGTGCTCCCTAATGTCTTTTGCATATGCGAGATGAAGAATTGGTGGACCACCTTCTTATGCATTGCTCCTCTCGAAGGCATATTTGGGCTCGAGATGTTAGGTCGCTTTGGTGTGGGTTTCTCCGAATTTGGTGGACCGTGTCATATTCCCTCTTGGTTCAGAGCCTGCCTTGGGAAAGGTCGATCAAGCCTTTGGAGAATGACGCTTCTTGCTATTTGATGGGCAGTTTGGGAAGAAAGGAATGCGATGTGCTTCTCCAATATGAGCAAGCCTTGTGCGAGCATTTCCCTTAGGGTGAGGAACTTGGTTATCGAATGGGCCTCTTGTGACTCTTAAGCTGAAGGATTGTAATTTGGGTTTTCTTGGATAGCGTGGGCTGTCTTCTTGGCGCTCCTCTTGTCTTTGTATTGTTCTTTCCTTTGTTTGCCTTTAAGGAAATTTCAGTCATCTTTTAAAAAAAAAAAAAAAAAAAAAGAAAAAAAAAAGAAAAAAAAAGAGGAAGAAAAGCTGTTGGTCTATTGCATCAATACCCAGATGAGTCATTCTCGAAAATTATAACCCAGATTGGAAGATTATAGCCACCAATCTTGCAACTTCGTTCAATTTTATAGGGACCTTTGTTGCATTTCCCTTATTAGCCATCTATTTATTGGCCACAAATTGAAAGATTATGACTGTCAAATCAAGGAGATTCTATAGCAGCTCCATCAATAGTTACATGCAACATACTAATTAGAAAATTCTTTCAAGGACACTAATGAGATGTGGCCAGTTATTGCCATAAAAAAATTGTATTCATTTATTCCATAATGGGTCACGTCCAGGACATCATACATTCATTCACTTAATTTCTGTGGCCCACCGAACTACTATATTAGCAAATTTTTTTTTTTTTTTTTTTCAAACCTGGTGATATCCATGACAAGGCCAACTTTTTCAACGGTCCAGATGTCCTAAACACGTGACGCATTGGCAGGAAAAAAGAAGAAGGTATAGTCCGGCGTGCTGACAGAAAATACTCGAATACACACTAATTAGTTACACCATCCTTATGCTATTGGAGATTAGTTGAAGATTATTTCTTTTTGTATCTAATCATATTCATGTAGAGCCATGACGAATACTTGAATAGATAGGGAAAGTGGTAATGGCCATTCATATCTTCCTACGCGAGACTCATGATTCACTACAAGAAATGCCCTTATTAGGGGCGTTTTTATCACAGGCGGCCACAACAAACGCCACTGTAGATGGAAATCGGGGGCGTTTTTATGTGGCCGCCCGTGTAGGATGAAGCCACCGCCGCACATTCAAATTAAAAAAAACCTAAAATATATTTTACCCCCAAATCGCCCGCCCGAACTCCAAAAGGCCCTTCTTCTCCTGCGCGTCTCTTCTCTCCAAAAACCTTCTCCCCTCTTTCTATTCCTCATCAGGGACGCCTCTTCTCTCCCTTTCTCGATCTCTCTCTCCCATCTCACTTGGCCGGCCCTCTCCCTTTCTCGATTTCTCTCTTCGATCTCGCTTGTCCGGCCCTTTGCCTTCCTCAATCTCTCTCCCTTCCTCTCCCTCCATCTCTCGATCTCCCTGATTTCCCTCCCTCTCCATTGACGTCTCTCCTAGTTCGTTCTCTTCGAAGCAACCATTGATCGATCTCCCTCCAATAGCTGACCGGAATAGAAGAAATCAGAGCACACGAAGTGAAAGGTACTCTCTCTCTCTCTCTCTCTCTCTCTCTCTCATTTCCTCTTTTAATGGTCAGAAATTGGGCAGCAACCATGGCAGTGGCAGCCATATCTGCCGCTGTCCATGGCCTCCTACATGTATGAAGAAATGCTTCAACCAAGAATCTTCTTGGAAGGAGTGGATTAAGGAGAGATAAATGGTGGGGATTTCAGCGTTCATGTCTATCCGACTCGCAAGCCCTGTCCTGAACCCAGCCCATCAACAGCCCTAAGCATCCATCCACTGTTTGATGGGGCCCATTCACAGCTGTGGTTGGAAGATTGGAGCTACCCATCTACTAGGCACAATGCAGATGGGCCTTGCTCTAGATAATGCAATGCGTGATCGACACTGTTAATTGGTGGCATGCAAACAGACCGTTGAGAATATAAATCATCAGCAGTACTATAGATTCAGAAGCATAATTTTTTTTTCCTGCAGTAATCCACTCAATTTTCCACCATCAGTTTGAATAAGGCCAGTGACACATCCATATAGGACCCACTAAATGGGCAGTCCCACACCGGCATATGGTTTTAAAGGTTTTAGTCTCTAAAAACCGTTCTAGAGTGACCTCTAACAACAAAATCATTGTACTGAAAGGGCCTCTATCACAAACAGACCCCTGTAAAACCAGCCATTAAAATTAGAATTTTACTCATCTCCTCTCTCTCTCTCTCTCTCTCTCTCTCTCTCTCTCTCTCTCTAAATCACTGCTCCCCGGGCAAGCTCTTGATGATATCTGAGTCACCTGGATCAATGATGCTGAGGCAGCACACCCGGAAATATTTACCGCAAGCAGTGCCCAAATCCACATTTTTCCCATTAAAGTGGTGAACTCCAACCTTCGCCAACATTGCATGGTACTCAATCTCAGAAGCATCAATTGACAGTCAATCTCTGAGCTATCTCTTCTATGAAACGATGAAGTTGATTTTGTTAAGAGAAACGATTAGATACAATCAGTGTAAGTGAAATTTCACATATTTTGGTCCGTGTGTCATGTATATTGGATATCAGAACCGTGCAGTGGGTTGGAGACACCATGAAGATCGCTTGGTGCAAAAATCTGGCTAATCCACCCATTGGGAGGGCTTGAAATCAATGGACAGTAGATGGCCTCATGCAATATAAGGGTATGCCAATTTATGAGTGGATCAGCATAACTATTATTATACCAGGTGATCTTCACAGAGGGGCCCACCTTTCCTGCACATTTTACATGTATATTTTCAATTTTATTTTCTTAAATTTCTTATTTTTGTGACAATGCAGTTTGACAAAGAAAGAGTGAGCATTTTAACCCAAGTAAGGCCTGTACAATGGGTTGAAAGAATGATTTTTTTTTATCCTTCTCATTAATATTATGTTTTTCACTGTTTGTATTGTAAAAGCTAGTTTTGAAAATTGTCCATCACAATGATGCTTTCTCTTGAAAAGTTGTTCTTTTAATAAGCTAATCCATACACATTTTCATGAAAATCCAATTAAAGAACAAACGATGTAGATTAACAAGTCCTCTCAGTTTATAATCATCATAAACAAAAATTACACTTGTTTGACCATATATACCTATGGAATGGTGGACATTTGAGTTGATATATGCCGTGCATGCAATTTGTGTCCTGTTTATGTTCTTTCTTTTGTATTTGTTTTATTCCTCATATGAAGTCATGCCTAGTTTTATGTTTGTGGCTGGTTCCTCTGCTTACCAGGTCAACAGTTGGAGAAACACTGCAGAGAAAATATGCATGGGAAGACATGGTAAAACTAAGTTAATTCATTGTAAATGCATCAAATTCTGTTATTCATGACAACAATTCAGTTCAGTTTTTAAATTTTCTGTAGCAATTTGTTTAACGAGCTCTACTACCATGCAGTTTTGTTCTTTAACTGAAATACTTGCATTCTGTTTCCAATGATAGTTTGTTGCAGCATGCAAGAAGCCCCCAGTGTTCTGCATCATCACCTAGTATTTGGCAGGGGGTTCTCTGAGACAGTATCTCCACAGGCAGGAGCCTCATTCTCTTCCACTAGATCTGGTTTTGATATTGGCGCTTGATATTGCACGTGGGATGCATTATCTTCATTCTCAGGGAATTCTTCATAGGGACCTCAAATTAGAAAATCTACTTCTTGGGGAAGATACGTGTGTGAAAGTAGCTGATTTTGGAATCTCATGCTTAGAATCTCAGTGTGGCAGTAGAGAAGGAATCACGGGCACTTACCGATGGATGGCACCAGAAATGATTGAAGAAAAACATCATACTAGGAAAGTTGATGTATACCATTTTGGCACAGTCCTTTGGGAGCTCTTAAGTGCATGGATACGATTCCATGACATGACTCCAGAACAGGCTGCTTTTGCAGTCTCCTACAAGGTATGATTGCATTGGTACTCCTGTTCCATGTAAATTCCTTCTGCCATTCCCCACTAGATCTGGTTTTGATATTGGCGCTTGATATTGCACGTGGGATGCATTATCTTCATTCTCAGGGAATTCTTCATAGGGACCTCAAATTAGAAAATCTACTTCTTGGGGAAGATACGTGTGTGAAAGTAGCTGATTTTGGAATCTCATGCTTAGAATCTCAGTGTGGCAGTAGAGAAGGAATCACGGGCACTTACCGATGGATGGCACCAGAAATGATTGAAGAAAAACATCATACTAGGAAAGTTGATGTATACCATTTTGGCACAGTCCTTTGGGAGCTCTTAAGTGCATGGATACGATTCCATGACATGACTCCAGAACAGGCTGCTTTTGCAGTCTCCTACAAGGTATGATTGCATTGGTACTCCTGTTCCATGTAAATTCCTTCTGCCATTCCCCATACGCATATATAAATATATTATCTAGAATGTAAATGTGCCAATCAATGAGTGTATATATGCATGTGTAAGCATATGTCATATGTCATTTTAATTTCATAGTTGTGGAGTACCAATGAATGTATCCAAATTTATTTGCCTGAACAGCTGCTGGTAGGCTAAAATTTTCACTGTCATATGTCATTTTAATTTCATAGTTGTGGAGAACCTCTTTCTCATAGTTCCAGACCTGGAAATGTATGCCAAGCGATTCAAATAAAACAGACACATTGGAGCTCCCCAGATGAATGATCAGTTTTTGAAACATGTTTTTGGAGTAAAAGAAAAGATTGGAGAACAATGTTCTCTAAAACTAATTTTTGGTGAATTCATAGCTTTTTAAAATTATTTTACACCATTTACTTTGGTGTGGCCCACCTGAGTCTTCTTTTATCTGCATAAATCTCGGTATCTAGGGTGAAAATGAGGCTGCACACCTGATTGACCTGGATCTCTGTCACCACATGTTATTCTTCCTATCTACGGAACACAGCACTGATTTGGGCACTGGTCGGTGCTGGAAAAGTTCAGTAGCCCAGCCATGATGTACATGTTTTATCCACTCCATTCATCCATTTTACCAGCTCATTTTAGGATGTAACCTAAATATAGGCAGGTCCAATTCTCAAATAGACCACTCCATATGAAACAATGGTAAATGCAGCTCACCATTAAAGTTCTCTTGGGCCTACAAAAATTTTGGATCAAGTTGATATTTGTTTTTTCCGTTCATCCATCCTTAAAAACGTAAGGGCTACAAAAGTTTTGGATCGAGTTAAAACTTGTGTTTTTATTTCATTCAAATTTGTTTCCTATAACGTAGTCTATCTGAGATTTGAATTTCCTTTATTTTTTAGCCCATGCCTCTAAAATGAGCTGACAAAATGATGAAATTGGATTAAACACATACATCCTGGTGGGGTTCACATAGCTTTTCCAACACCGTATGCTGTCGACATCTCTGCTCTACTTTGTGCTTCACTGCTCATTCCGAGTCTCCCGTCTCTCTCTTTGTGACTACATAAGGCTCATGAGGCCTTATGGAGGTTGTTAAATGGAAACCTAATACTCACTCCTTTGCAAGGAGCCCTTAAAAAAAGAAAGAAAGAAAGAAAAAGAAAAACAAACAAAACAAAACAAAACATCTCTCTGAGTCTTGTTATAGGAGTTGAATTTGCCATTTTATAAGAGAACCCATTACTGGAGCTCTTTTTGTCACTTGCTAGGCTCTCAGATTAATTCATGCAATCTAGCAATATCCTTGGTCTTCGAAACATCCATTCCTCCTAACCAAGAATAGCTCATAGTAATATAAAAATACTCAAATCATTGATACCGAGTCTGTAAGTGCATTCAACTGTGATGTTTCTCCCTCCAGGATTCACCAAATTGTGACATTCACATTTTCTGTAGTGTGCTATTTCAGTTCTTAGAAAGACATTGAAAACTAAGATAACTCTGAAATGGGCATTAGTACTGGTCAAGTGACTCAAACCCAAGACTGGTGGATGCAACTGCAATAGCTTAGCTATTGCGTTCAGTGAATTGGTTTTCTCTTTAGGTAGACTTTTGCACTAATAACTTCATATATGTTTTTCTGTATCCTTATCAGATTTTACTAGTTTTAAAGAACTGTCTAACTTTTAAGTGGGAGCAGAAAATCAGTTGAGTTTGTTGTCCTGATGTACTTTAAAAAGACAAAAAAAAAGGTTGGACTGTCAAAAAGAAATGGGTCATCTGATGTGTATTGTAATCTGCCTGTAGCACCAGATTTGTGTTGATATTGATTGAATAATATTATAATAATCTATTTTTCCATCATGAGCAGGGATTTAGATGTCTACATTTGACATGAAGGATGAATCCAAGGGCCGTCTCATCCCAAAAGCATGGTTGATTATTTCTGCAGTTCCCTTTACTCTGTTCTTCTTTTGGCATGGTCACATCCATCTAATCCATGCCCATGTTGTGAAAAATACTCCTACTCGATAATTTTTGACTGACGGTTTTATGAACATGCAGGAAGTGATTTGGAAAGGTGAGATTGCTGGACTAAGACATGTATAATTGGTGGGCCTGTCAAAATTGGACTGGGCCTGTCCTGTTCATTTGATGGACTTAAAAATAGGCCTGTGTTTGACCTGCGGGCCTAAAATCAGATCAAGTTGGGACCATGGGGGCCAGGTCTGTATGGGACTTGTCTCTATGGGAACTGCGCCAAAATGTACGAATTTAGTCTTCCCTTTTTTATTTATTTTCTTGGTGATTTTTATTTTCTCAGTTCTCATTTATTGGATATGTTCATTTGAATCCTTTTCGTACGTATATATGTTCCATGTACATGTTCCATGTTTATGGTGGAGATTGTTGGAGACTAGCAAGCCTTGATCTCAGGAGACTCGTGGGGCTTCCAACCTTTTCTTGACAAACCTTCTTTTGCTACTGTAAAATTCATGCTACTTGGTTGGAGCTGAAGACCTTCCCTTTTTTTTTTTTTTTTTTTGATCGACGATTGCATCATATTGTATTTGCACCATGCTGATCAGCTGCTGGAATGATCTCTTTTTGATTATTTTTACCATTGTCATATTTCCAAGTTTTAAGTCCTTGACTTAATTTCATATGATCAGATGTTGGTAGTGGGAGGAATGCTAATACTGGAAGGGATAATGGGGTCAATCAAAGCACCGACAGAGGCCTTACATTCTCTTCTTCACCAGTTTTGCAGGACACAGAAAATAAAGCAACCATTCCAACCATGAGGTTAACTTCATTTATAGATTTTTCTCATTATGGGATCGACAGAGGCCTTACATCCACTTCCCATACTATATTAACTTACCTGTTTCAATGTCTATCCCCTACTATCCTTTGATTTTCTGTCACAAAATAGTTTTCTTTGTGTGGTTGTCATACCCTTCACTGGTTCGTCTACTCAAGCATTCTGCAAATACTCCAGAACTTACAAAATCTCCCTGATTATGATACTGAATCCCTTTTTTCAATTCATAAATATGATACATATTTTAATGAGAGAGATAAAATCAGCTCTATCTTTTGATGTTGAGCTCTCAATATTCACTATGATCCTCTTATGTGCAATTTAATTTCCAATTTCACTTCCTATGTTAGGTATCTGCACATTTACTATTTGTTTGTCATTATTTTCTATTAATTGAGTATATGCCGTAATCATTAAGAAATCTATTATGTCATCTTTGCTCCCATCATCGATAGTTAATCAGGCCCTTTAATTTTCAAATCTGTCCAACTTCTGTCATTATCATTCTTCACATTTGGACTTTCTAGGTCTTCTTCATGCTCTTCTGATAATGTTGTTCAATTCCTTTTTCTTATTTTTGTGTTTCTTTTGTTCTTTTATGTAGGGCATACCTCTGTCACTCAATTATCTGTTTATTGCACCTGATGAAACGTAGGGAGTGGAGAAAAACCATTCATGATTTTGGAATTTTTGGAGTAGGTGTTTGCTTCTTTTTTTTTTTTTCCTCCTCCTTTTCCTTGTGTCTCAATCTGTAAATTTTTTGTCCATTATGTAACCTTTTATTCTCAGGATGCCTGTAAATGGGGCTGATTGTAAATGATTTACAAGTTGTGTTTGAATGCTAATTTAAGCCCGTAAAGGTCTTCTGATCTAAAAGATTCAGCCTAGCAGAATTTTTAATTGTTTCTTTTCTTTTCTTTTACATTGTTAGGCATTGACCGATATTCACAGAGGTCTTGATTACATACCTTGTTCAGAATTTTAATTTTCAATTTCATAAGGTTTTCTACAGAATTTTAATTTTCAATTTATAGCTTTTGTTTCTTTGACGTAGGTCTTGATTACATAAATTCAAGTATGATACACAGAAAATGAGAGGTCTCGATTACTTTCATTTCTTTATCATGTTTTTTTTTTCCCCCTCTTCTTGATGTGTGTTTTATTTTTCTTTTCATTGCCTGTATCAGGTGGAACGCACTGTTACTTACAATGAGCACAGGCCGAGAAAACCTCCCCCGGATTTGCCATCTCTACTTTTACATCGAAGGATAGTTTACATTGGCATGCCTGTAAGTGTTTTAAAATTTCATTTGCTTGGGATTTTTTGGCCAAGTCATTCCAGTTGACATTTAACATAATCGAAATTGATTGTGAATGTTTAATCAGTTATAGAAAAATTGTTAGTCCTCTTGGGCTATATGATTTGAGAGGAATATGGTCCTTGTTCTCTTGTAGAGTAGAATTATGTGTTTAGAACCTTTTTTTTTTCCAAATCTTCTCTGTAGGGATTGTTCAATGCTGATTTCCTATTGCTATGTAATATTTCTAGCAAATACAATCTTGTTGATGCCCAGTGCTTTTCATGAATTTATGAGATTTCCCTGTTCACCATTGTGGTTTTTTGGTTGCCTCCTTGATTATATCCTTTCCGATTGCATTAGGCACATCAGATTGTTTTTTCATTGGCATTTGGTCCATGCAGGAGTCCTTTGACGCATTGAAGCCATTCGCATCTGCAGATGTACAACAAAATTTTGAAAACCTTACCAAGAAGCGCCAATGAACAGAGTAAGTATTTCCAGGATCTTTTCTTACAAGTCCTATAAATACTTTAAATATGTTTGTTGTTACTGTTTCTTAGATCATATGGGGCTTGAAGACAATTAGGATATATGTGTAACAGTAGACTTAAGCCTAACTAGGATTTGACTTAGTAGATTCACTATTTTGAGTTATGGTATTTCATCCAATGATGTTACTATGCAAAATCTATAAAACGTGCGTGCCTTTTTATAGGCTTGACATAGCCCAATGTTTTGATGGGCTTGACAGTTGACGGCAAGCCAAACCAAACCTACCTTTTTTTTTTTTTGCAAAGTCTAATCTACTTCAATCAAAATCTACAAAAGATGTGAATAGATAAAGGTATTTGACAAACATTTAAACAATAAAATTCCTCTCTTTTTTTTTTTTTTTTTTTTGTCCGAGGAAAACAGGCTCATTAGTTTATGGTAGAAAAACCTGGGTCACAAAAATGCTTGATGACTGATTTGGAATCTATCCACAAGAAGTAAGATTTATGCTTGGAAACCAATGTATTAAAACTGAGGCTAAAGCCTTTAGCCACGGGGGTTTCAACCTCGGTTTGGACAACTGAGGCAAAACCGAGGCTAAAGGCTTTAGCCTCAGTTTTTAACCTTTTTAGCCACAGTTTTGAACTGAGGCTAAAGCCCCCTTTTCTTGTAGTTAGTGCAGCATCCAAGTGCAATGTCCAAGCTATTCATCAGGTGGTTTTGACCATGTCATGAAAGTAAATCTGGTCCATTCAGCAGGTGGGCTATAATCTTAGAAGCAGTTGGATGCGTAAAGACACTTCAACCAAGTTTTTTCAGCCGTATATTTGTTTCATAAACTCTGGCCCACCTGATGAGTGGACCAACCTGATTCTTGGGGAATAGCATCTAGGTAGAGGCTCCACTCTAATGAATAAATTGGATCTCATAGAAAATTTGCCACGCTGGCAGATGTCTGGCCTGTACATGAGCTGCCTTGTACATGCCTGTGCTGACCAAAACCCATAGTACCGAAAGGCAAGAAAGAAAAAAGATAAGGATCTTTAGCTTGCTTGCATTTGTCCTTGCTTTGACAGCGTTTGTTCTTGGGCTATTGGAAGGTGACAAGGGCTATAGTCGCAGTTATTTCATTTGTTTGATCATGCTCTATTCTTTCATGAGAAGTTCACTTTCCAGCTGAAAATTACTACTCAGCCCATGAAGCTAAACACTTTTTTTGTTTTGTTTTTTGTTTTTGGTGTGTGCAGATAAGCCCTTTGTTGGTGCATCTGTTGGTTACTTTTCATTCCTTTGACTGTAAGTCATATCTTATTTCCTAAACTGCATTTTGAATCTCCTATTAGGTTCTGTTTAGTGCTAAATTCTCACTATTAGGTTCTTCAACTTCGTTTTATGACATGACAAATTACTCCTTTTCTCAGGTGCTTCTTTCACCTCCCATTGTAATCTATTCTCCAAGAGTTCTACCAGTGTATTGTTATGACGCTCATGCTGATTGTGCCAAAAATGTCACATATGTCAAGATTGGTATTCTACATGTGATTGTGTATGCTTGCTTGCGAGGAATTTCAGGTTTAATTTGTAATAATTGTCTGCATCTCATTTTATCATTTGCAATCCTGTTCTAGTACATAAAATTGAAAATTGCTTGTGTTGCTTATACCTCAAATGCTTGCTAAATTTTCTTCATTTTGACAGTGCTGCGTTCCTCGTTCTATATGGCATTGCTTTGGCAACTGAGGGATGGGGTGATGTCGCTAGTTTGAAAACATATCCACCTTTTGTTGGTGCTGCTGTATCAGCAATTACTCTTGTTGTGGCCTTTGGGTTTGCTGTATCTCGTTCGTGCCTGACACCTAAGGTTGATGCCTGAGTAATTTTATTTGGCAAGAAGCAATAAATTCTTGCTTTGATGCTTATCTTATTCTGATTTTCTTGTATCCTGATTGTCTAGTGCACGTTACTGTCCTCATTTCGTTTTAACTGGATTAGATTTACATTTTATTGCCAGATGATGGAAGATGCTGTGCATTTTCTCAGTAAGGAAACTGTTGTTCAGGCAATTGCTAGGTCTGCCACTAAAGTGAGTTTGCTTCTGCCTTGAAATGACTTCTTAGCTATTATGTTTCTCTCTTCGTACTCTTAGATCTTTTGGAAAACAGTTCCTTTCTTGGAAAAATGAATTGCATTTTTTCTTTTATCTTTGAAAACGAAGAAGTAATCAAGAGTCTTTTTCTCTTCTTTGAGGTTCGAGATCTCAATGGTTTGCTCCTTTTCTCTCTTCTTTTTCTCCCTTTGCAGAATCTCCTCTTTTTTTTCTTTTTTTTCATTTTATTGAGTTTTTTTATTATTTATAATGGGTGTAGGATAACATTTCGAAGGATCGTCAAAAGCAAATCAACCAAAGAATTTTCAGGCGTCCCTGACACCAAGAAGAGAGAAAAAACAACATCATGTAGATGCTTTTTTTTTGGCTATTTCTTTTCTTCCATCATGTTCAATGTACCTTACCATCAGTCATTGTTTCTCATGGTTTGTTCTTCAAATGTTTGCAGCTTTCTTTGATACACTGGTCATGTTGAATTGTGTTGGAAGATATCAACAGTGATATAGAACTAAGAGATGTTTGCTTTAGCTACCTTGCAAGACCTGACATTCATGTATTTTCTGGGTTCTCGTTGCATATTCCAAGCGGCATAACTGTTGGCTCTAGATGGAGAGAGCGACAGTGGGAAGTCGACGGTGATCAGCTTGTTGGAGAGGTTCTTTGATCCCCAAGCTGGTGAAGTGCTAATAGATGGCATCAACTTGAAGAAGCTGCAGCTTGTTAGCCAAGAGCTCATCTTACTCACAACTACTATAAAGGAGAATATCACATATGGTAAGGTGGGTGCTACATTGGAAGAAATTAGAACAGTAACTGAGATTGCTAATGCCGTAAGGTTCATAGACAAGATGCCACATGTCACTTGCTTGTACTCTGTTTTTTTTTTGCTAATGCCGTAAGGTTCATAGACAAGATGCCACATGTCACTTGCTTGTACTCTGTTTTTTTTTTTTTTTTTTGTGGGTGGTAAATTCATACTACTCTCTCAAATATGTTGTGGGTGGAAGGTTAGGAAAGGAAGACATTTGTAGTTTGTTTTGGTAAATTAATTGTTTGCTAGAAGATACTAGTGTTGGATGTCTTCCTATAAGGTACTTGGAAGAGGAATTTTGCCATGAAATTGCTTGGGCATGTCTTTAATTTTCGACAATTTTCTGGTGTTTTGGCAACCTTATTGCGGCGGTCAAAAATACTTTTACCGGCGCGTTGATATGTATAAAACGACTTTTTATTAGGCCTTTACCGGTATTTCTGCATATCTTTTCCTGGCGTTGTGGCAACCTTTTGGCGCGTTAGTGAGCGACTCAATAATGAATCCCATTGATTAGGGCAATATAGTTATCTTGCCAACATTCATCTCTCTCCTCTCTCGCAAGGAGGATAAAATCGGAATTTAATAGAATCAATCAACAACTATCAAGTTACAATGCAATTGGAGTATTATACTAACTCGGAACAGTTAATCCTAACTATTTATTTGAATAAAATATTTTAAACAACAAAGAATTTTCTTATTTCCATCACAACTTCAGACATTTTTAGAAAATTGGCTTTAATTTGTTCATATGATGTTGGAATTGTATGATCTTATCTTATGCTTGTTGGAAAGTTAAATTTTAAATGTGAGCAATTTCACATGATATCATAAGAGTGGGGCTTCGCGAAAAGTGATAGAAATAATAATTAAAAGCTGATCTAAATAAGAAAGAAGTAGAAAAATACATCTAAAATAAATTAGCTCGACTTGGGAGTCATTCAGCTAAGGGAGTGTTAGGTTTTCCAATTACAATGTAAATGGTTAGAAATGGATAATGATGAGTTTGCTATTATTGTTTGTTTCATTCGTAAATTATTAAAATAAAGATAATTTTATAATATAAAAAAATAATGATTACAATTTTCTTTACAAGTGTATTTGACTCTCAATTTATAAGCCGTACTTCTTGTTTGAACAAACACATTGATATGATAATGATGACTCATTTGCCTCGCGTTGCATAGGAAATTGGAAAACCAAGCACTTCTTAAAGGATTCATCTTGTGGGGTCTATGATGGTGACCCACTCTTCACCTTATTATGATCAAGTTTTCTAGGGTAAAAAAATATGGACCAAGTATGGTTCCGTGCAAATATGGGCCATTAAACAATCTGATCACAGGTAGTTTGGAAATCAACTGTAAGTCATTGGAAAATTAATGGCAGGGTTAACTTAAATCAAATGCTCCCTGCATTAAAATTAAAGTGAAATTTCAGTATGGCGGCCAATATACTTTGAACAAACTGTGTTTGACAGTTAATGCATCTGGATCCATTTAGTGGCCCAACAGGGCATATTATAAGGGAGTGTTTGGCGCATGGAATTAGATGGGATTAAGTGGAATGGAATTGAAAATACCATCATTTAAATCCCAAACAATGTTTGCTTTCTTCAACAATTACTTGGCATATATGCTTTGGAAAATGAGTAGTGTATTGAGAAGGATTCTGAAGAATTCATTTGAAACATGGAATTTGTAGCGGATGCTTTTCAAATCTATTTGAAATTTGAAATGTAACGGGCCATCCTGCCCGGGCACGGTGCAGATCCAATTGATGAGTACGTTGATATCAGCAAGTTCTGTGGGTCTTACCATGATATTGATATATGGACTATATCCAGACCATCCATCCGTTTTCAAGATCATTTTAAGGCATGAGCCCAAAAATCAGGCAGATCAAAAGCTGGCGTGGTAACAAACACAACTGGTCAATGTTAGGCATTCAAATCTTTCATTGCCTTCATTTTGCTATTTTCCTGTGATTGGTGGGAGGGTGCCACGTGATGTGTCTTATGCATTCAAAATCCCAAAACCCTTTTATATCTTCTGTTTTTTGAGGTCTGCACTAATTTCTGGTGATATATCATGGTGGTGGGAGTGGATTAGGTGAGACCCCGGATCCACCTAGGTGGGCGGTACTACTGACTATGGGGCTCACTGTGATGAATGTGACTACATCCACTCAGTCCATCCATAATGAAAGCTCATTTCAGGGCATGATCCAAAAAAATGAAGTAGTTCCAAATCGCAGATGGACCATAATACAGGAAACAGTGGTGATTGACCATTAAAAACTTTTTGTAGGCCACAAAAGCTTTGGATCAAGATGTTGTTTGTGTGGTCTCTTCATCCCTATGTTTGTGACCTTATGAACATGTTGGATGGCTAATAAACATTCCAGTGGAATCCATAAAGTTTTTAATGGTGGGGATTCAATCACGACTGTTTCCTGTAGTGTGGTCCACCTAATACTCAAGTTGGGGGCGTGGGTTCAGTGGATCCTTGGATCCACCGAGGTGGGTGGCATCCTTGACTATGGGGCCCACCTTGGAGTATGTGCATTACATCCATGCTGTCCATTCATTTTAAGATATAAATTTAGGGCATGATCCTTAATATGAAGCATATACAAATCTTAGGTAGACTACACTAGAGGAAATAATGGTTATTGAAAACTCTCCATTAAAAACTTCTTGGGAGCCACTCAAATGTGCATTTGCCATCTGATGTAGAGCAGGTCATGGAGAGTTTCATGGCCAAGATGGATTAGAAAAGGCCCAGTCAACGACAAAAGTGATCCAGACTATTAAACCTTAAATCGGGTGTATCTCGCAATCCGAAATAAGTTATCAGACGTAAAATATATGATTTTGGAGTAGAATAAGCTACTTTAGCTACCCCGGATTGCAAAATACCATTAGATCAAGGTTGTTTTTCTATTTTAATTTCATTTTTACTATAAATAGTAAGTCTTAGTTTGATTATAACTCTTCATCCGTTGCGCTTTAGGAGTTGTGCCTAATGTGAAAAGTTCTTAGAATAATTGGGAGAACAATATGGTGAAGCTAAATAGGACACTTGCTATTTTTGGCTGAAAACCTTGCGCACTAGTGGGAGTTACAACCGTCTATAAATAGCGAAAGTTTACTATTTATAGTAAGTTACAAATTCTAGGAGTTTTAGTTGTAGATTGATTTTGAAATCTCTTCCATTGCTTAGCATCCCTATTTAAAGGGCTGTGAACTCATTTATTTTATTCATCAATCAAATTATTAATTTTATAGAATTTATTTCTATTTTTCTTACTTTTTCTTTGTAGATTTTAGAAGTTTCTGTGTGGAGTCCAGAGATACTCCGTGGATTCAAAATAATTATCCTTGAGGAAGATGGTGCTCGACCTCATCACGTTCATCCCTACGTCACCATCCAACCTTTTGACAAGGTCACAAACATCTGGATGAAAGGACCACACGGTTATGCAAAGCTTTTGTGGCTCATGGGAAGTTTTTAATGGTTGCTCACTACTATTTCCTGTGGTCTGGTCCACCTAAAATTTGGATCTGATTTTTTTTGGGATCAAACCCTTCAATGAGCTCTCAAAATGGATTAATGGCATGGATGTAAGGCGAATACATCACAGTGGGACCCACTTTACGGATCCACTGACCTCAGTGAATCCAAGGATCTACCGAAGATGCACCCTCGAGTTAGCTTCATTTTTGGGACCGTACCCTAAAATGAGTTTTAAAATAGCCAGATAGTATGGATTTAAGGTACATACATCCCGATAAGCCCCATAGTTAGGGGTCCCACCCACCTTGGTGGATCCTGAGTCTCAACTAATCCGCTCCCCATGAGGGTAGGTGTCACATAACACGTGTTACATTTTAATGAATCATTCTCATTGCAATTGGTGTCTATTTCCTATGGTGGACCGTTGTGACCTAATCTCGTATTAATTAATAAGGGATTTTAAAATCATTTTAGGGCATGGAGATAAAAGGGATGCGATTGGTTAACCTAGCTGGAGTCGGATGGTCATGTGTTAGAGGCTCTATGACCCCACTATGATGTATATGTTTGATTCATGTCTTCTTTTTTATGTATTTATTTATTTATTTTTTATTGAAAATTTTATTTTCACATTTCATTTTAGAGCATGAGCCAAAAAAAAAAACAATAAATCTAAAACTCAAGTCGACCATACCACATGAAGCAGTTGAGATTGAACTCTTACTATTGAAAACTTTTAGAGATACTTATTTAGAAGGTCACTGTATGAAAAGAAAACATAAATATCAGCTGGATCCAAAACTTCTGTGACCCCTAAGAAGAAGTATTCAATGGTAGGTTACAAGTCCCTGCTGCTTTATGTGGTGTGGTCCACTTGAACCTTCAATCAACCTCCTTTTGGAATCATATCTTACAATTACCTTTCGAAATAGACAAAACATGGCATATAGATCATGTTAGGCTCCATAGAGCCCCTAACATCACCACACCGGTGGTACCCAATCATAGGCATATCCAAATCTCAAGTAGGCAACACCATATAAAGCAGTGGGAACAAGAAAATTTTCCTTCATCCCTAGTCTGACCTTATGAACAGGTTGGATGGCAAACAACAATGCAGTAGCCCTAGGAAAGTTTTAACCAGGGCTGTCACTGTCTCTCTACTGCTTTTTACGGTGTGGGCCACTTGAGATTTGGATTTACCTACTTTATTTTTGAGCCCATGCCCTAAAATAACATTACAAAATAGATTGACAGTATGGTAACACATATACACCAAGGTGGGGTCCACACAACTTGGTGGTGTGTGGCACATCATGCGATTGGTTTCCCTTTTCTCAATTTTCTATTTTCCGGTGATAAGTCTAGTGGTAGGTGCGGCATAAGACATGTCACGTTCTAATGAGTCATTGCCATTGCAATTCGTATCTTTTTCCCGTGGTGGACGGTTGTCACCTAATGCCACATCACATTGGAATGATTCATTGTCATTGAAATTCGTGTCTATTTTCTTAGGTGGACTCTTGTCGCCTGATGTTGTATTTATCTTGTCGCCTAATGCTATATTTATAAGGGAATTTTAATATCATTTAAAGCCCTGTTTGGGCGCGTGAAATAGGGTGGAATTACGGCCGCCACTGCATTTATGAGCTGCAGTGGATGGTTGGCTGCATTGCGTGTGCACGACTATCCCATGCGCTGCATATGACCTGTTGGTCTTGTGTGCGGATTACAATCATCCCATGGGTTATCTCATGTGGGTTTATTGATTTCCATTGGATTGAAGTGGATTTGAACAACCGCGTTATGAAGCTGATATGAAGATGGAGTTATGCAATTTCCAAATAGGACGGTCAGATATCTCATCAACACTGAATAGACGGAAGTTGACATGAAGCTCCTTAACTCCTTTCGCTACTGCGAATTGGACCCATTTCTCAGCATCTGACAGTTCGGGGGAAAAGAGAAAGAGCCGAAACATCTGATTCTCCTTGGCTTTGTGGAGTTGTAGATATCGATTAACAGAAGCCACGAATTCTTTTGGGGTTTTGCTAGCTATGAATTCGGGACCAAAGTCTAGAGAAGTGGAATAAGCCCAGATGGGTTTCCACAAGTTTCTCCATCTCCTTGAAAGAATGCTAGTTCATATGATGAATTTCATCGGCATCATGAAAAGTATGTAATGAAGGACAGCATCGGATAATTGGCTGATTCTGTCATTGGTTTTCTCCGTAGCTTTCTTTCTCAAATTGACGCTGAAACTGATGCCCGAAAAGATTCTCCAATTCTAGTTCCTCTCTCTTTCATCCGATAGAGGAAGGGCGGTTTTGAGGTTCTGCTTAGATTGATTTATAATTATAAGAGGAAAAAGATGTAGAGATTGAATACTCGCCAAAACCTGATTCAATCACGCCCGTTGGGAAGTGGTAGGGTTGGAAATAAATCGTTGGGAAGTTAATAAATCGTTGGGAAGTGATAGGGATGGAAATAAATCGTTGGGAAGTGGCAGGGATGGAGGGAGATAGGCCGGCGGCAGATCCAAGACGGGATTGCGAAATCCCTCCATATCCAGCCTCCGTCCGAACGATGGATGAGACAGCCTCCCATCCCTTGCGGTCCAAACACTCCAATATTACCACGTAGGATTTTACAATTCCATCCCTCGTACTCCCGCCTAATTCGCCCGCCCAAACACGCCCTTAGAATATGGCCAAAAAGGAACGAGATTGGGTAGACCTACCTGAGACCGACAGTTATGTTAAGGGCTCGATGGAGCCTACTATGATCTATTTTAACATATCATTTTAGGGATGAGCCGGATGGAAGGCTCAAGTGAACCATGCACATAAAGCAACGGGGTTGAACTCTTATCATTGGAAACTTCCTAGGGCCCACCTCTTACCATTGGAAATTTCTTACGGCCCACCGTGATGTTTCTTTACTTTCTATCGCAAGGTCACATAGACCACTATAAAGGGAAAACATAAATATCAGTTTGATCCAAAACTTCTGGCCCCCTCAAGAAGTATTCAATGGTAGGCTTTAAGTCCCCACCGTTGCAGTGGTTTAGTCCACTTGAGATTTCAATGTGCCTCTTTTTTTGATTCACGCCTTAAAAATCTTTTATTTTTATTTTTTCAAAAGGAGGGGGCACACCCCTATATTTTTTATTAAATGAACAGAAGGAAAAACAAAAGGCTAAAGCCAATCTGGCACAAAGAAAGCTCCAGACTGGCCTATCTTCCCAGCAAATGAGACAATTCCCTGCTCCACTGATCGGGGATCAAACAGATGTACCTTGAAATGATCTTTCAAAATGGAGGACATGGATAAAAAATATAGATCATGGTAGGCTTCATAGAACTCCTAACATGACCATCCGTCCCCAGCTTAGTCATGAGATAGTACCCAATTCTCGCTAGGAAAAATAAAGCAAATCTAAATCTCAAGTGAACAACACTATATAAAAGCAAAAATTGAACGCGCTCGCTATTGAAAACTTCTCGGAGCTACAAAAATTTTTCCTTCGTCATGGATAGGTAGGATGGCAAATATCATTGTGGTGGGTCCTAAAAAGGTTTTAAATGTGGGTATCATCATCCCCACTGATTTTTATGGTGTAGTCTAGTTGAGAGCCCATGCCCTAAAATGATCTCACAAAATGGATAGATAGTGTTAACACATATATTATGGTAGGTCCACACAACTTAGTGACATAAACACACCACTGAATATGATGGTGTGTGGCACATCACTGATCTGGCTTCTAAATAAGGAAATAATGAAATAGGCAGCTAAATACTCTTAGTCATCTAGTCTTTTTGCCATGACTATAATGAATATGACCATAAGATATTTTTCATCTAGCAATATGAGCCAAACGATAATTATCAGGTAACAGTACGATGAACTCATCTGATCGTATGTATTAATTAAATTCCTGGTGATAAGAAGAAAAAAAGAAGAAAAATCATACAAAAAAATAGGAATAATAAATTTGAAGTTTTATTCGCACATGATTGCAGCCATCTGCCCTAACCTCATCTTACCAAAAAAAATAAAAAAATAAAAAATGTAATCCATTTACAATGATTTTTTTATTGTTTTTTTAACATATGGTGTTTAAACCTGCATTTCTAAATAAATAAAAATTCCCTATTAAAATTAAGAATGGGTGCCATCAATCTAGCAAAGCCTTGGAGTGTAAAGGTGAATTTCCCTTTCGTTGATTGGGAGTGTTGGTCTTGCATTCATCTCTGAATTCTGCAATAAGGAATGGTAAAAGTCATTAGCTTAAGCCATGCAATCCTTGAATCTGAATCCAACTGCATAGGTAATCTACTAAGGTGTGTTATTTCTGGGTCAGGGCGGAGTCAGTATCAGCCCTTAGGCTTAATTGAGCCTCGAAAGAAAATGTTGCAAAACTTAAGCCTGGGCTAATTTATGAGAATGTGTTACAAGCTTGAGCTTGGCCAATGAAACTCAGCAGACCAGTCCAACTCATAGCCTCCCACAAATCCTACTAAGGTCTTCTAGTTCTTGGAAAGAACAGATACATGGCTCAAATTTTCAAGTCAATGTATGAGAAGAAATAATTTTGGCCATTGGTTTATTTTTAAAATTATGATTTAAATAGGTTGATACTACAACCAAGAATTAAATGCGTTTGTGACAAAGAATTTAAGCATGGATGGAATTGACTTGAATATATAGGATTTATTTCTGCCTACTGCAACAACCAATCAGTAGTCATTTGCATAAGCTATGCATCCACCATCCATGCAAAAATTCTTGTGCATGTTTGCCAATACATGTTAGGAAGTATGGTAACAGTAGAAGAAACTCACATCGTCAACTGCCATCCTTAGTAATCTCACTTGCTTTCTTGAAACAGTCCTCACCTGAAAGTCATGGTACTTGGGTGAAAACCTTATAATAATAATAATAATAATAATAAAATGATCTCATATGCGTCTGTGTATGTGAGTTATGGTTAAGTCCACCTCTATAGCCCCACCATCATAATGTGTTATAGAAATCCAATTTATCATTATAAGCATAAATATCAACCATATCCATGACTTACCCATAACTTATGATGAAGGGGCAGATATATTATAATAAAATTTCATAACTTAAGTGTACCCTTCCATAATTTTAAGTGGTTTTAGGCATGATTTGACACTGTTTCAGTTGGCATGGTTCATTTTTTCATGTTGCGATGCCTGGCTCAAATGTTTAACATACATCAAGGTGAGCCTCACTGTGATGTGTGTGTGAAATCCACCTCGACCATCAGATATGTCAGCTCACATTAGGCCTCATGTATTTTGGTAATTTCACACTTCCAAAATCACTGTTAGGTAATTTCCAATTGTATGGAGGGATCATTTGATAAAATCCAAAATAGGGAGTAATTTTTCCTTAAAAATCTCAACGGGAAAAAAAAAAACAAAGCGTTTAAAGATTTGTTTCCATTTAAAGTAATAGTTTCTGTTAACCAAAATTTGAAAAATAAAAAACAGTTTTATCATGCTTTTGCTTTATTTCAAATTTTCATCAACAAAAACAATGCTTCTCCTTTGTTTCAATTTTTTCATGAAAAAAAATTCAGAAAATATCTGTTGTAAAAATATATTTCGTTCGTTTGTATTTTTCATCAGCAGAAAACACAATCACACTAAAAAATCAAGAAATAATTGTAAAATATGTTTCCGTTTTTGTATCAAGAAATCACACTAAAAAATCAAGAAATAATTGTAAAATATGTTTCCGTTTTTGTATCAAGAAAAATAATCTCCGGAAAAAGAAAAATTTATATTTTTTTGGTAAAGGAAAAGTGGATTTTTATAAGAAAATTCCCGTAAATTCCAAATTTATCAAAGGATTTCTTACATCAACATACTTGGTAGTACTTCTGTGAAGGGAAATTACCAAAGTACCCTTTGGTAGTACTTCTGTGAAGGGAAATTACCAAAGTACCCTAGTGTGCGTGTGTATATATAATTTTGAAAGCAATGAAGTAAAAAATTATAGACCATAGACATACGTATACAATAAAATATCACATGGATAAAAAATCTTTGAGACTGAATCATCAAATGGGCTGCACATGTATTTTAATGTTTTCAAATGGTTTATATTATTTATTTTTATGGGGTGGCTCACGTTATATTTAAATTGAACATTTTTTTGTTCTTCCAAACATCATGGCAAATTACATCATTAGAAATTGGCTATAATAAAAATATCATATGGGCTCTATAATTCTCCGCTTTATTACTTTCTAAAGAAAAAAAGTGCACAGTGAAGATTATGGTAATTTTATCGTTGGAAAAGCACTTCCCTAAAATCCTTATTTGGTAAAATCATAACTTGTGAAAAAGTTTGTGGTAAATAAATAAATAAAATCAGCAAATAATAGAGCTGAGGACTGTGGGGAAAATAAAATAAAGAAAAAGGAAGAAGGATAGTTCTCACTTCTTCCACCATAAACATTAAAAAATAGATGGAGAGAGAGATTTGCAGGCATCTTTTCATCCTAACCACATGAACCTAGAGAGAGAAAGGTTTGCAGGCCTCTTTTCATCCTAAAGGTTTGCAGGCCTCTTTTTATCATATCCACATGAACCTTAGAGAGATAGGGGGTAGGTAGGTAGGTTTGCAGGCCTTCTTCCATCCTAACCACATGAACCTTTATAAAGAAAACCCAGCCATCCATGGGGTCTATTTCACTGTGCATGTGATATTGTGGAAAAATCATGCACATCCTCTTTAGCAAGTAGGCTGCATGGGTAACCTTTTGCTTTTCGTATAGGTTTAAAGCAGCAGTCCTGATAATGTCAAAGCAAGAGTTTTCTGCTTGTGATAAGCAGAAGATCCAGATTCCTTTGTATATGTGTTGCCTGCCCAACTAGTGGAGCAGCCTAATCTTTGTAAAAAGTTGTTTAAATGGTCCAATGTGAAGTTAGCTAATCTCAGGACCGCAGAGATGGTCTAAGGAACACACCTTTTTAACCATTGTCCACATTACACCTTGCGTGCAAGGAGGGACAGTGAGAGATCCCATGTATCTATAATACTTCCTACTTCCCATCCTTAAGTGCCTTGGATCAATCACTCCCACATTTCTCTCCATTTCATGAGCATCCGCAATAGATCTTATATGCTCCATCAACTAAGAAAGTAACAAACATACATGAGAGAGAGAGAGAGAGAGAGAGAGAGAGAGAGAGAGAGGTGCAAAGCATACTGAGGAATGAGGACCTTGGAAGAGGCATATATAACATACCTCTGAGAGAAATGTGTCAGGTCGGCCAATTTTGTACATGATCCCAACCACGGCTGTCTGTTTGTCAGAGCTCTCGTGAACCATATGCACCTCAAGGGCGTAGCTAAAATAACCACTCGTCATAAATCAGATGAGAAATGTATAAAGTGGAATTGGAAGAGAAATGTTTAGTGCATTTATCACAAATAAGGTCTGTATCTGCATAAGATGGTAGCACCATACCTCTTCCGTTGATGGTGTGCTCTGAAGGTGAGTGCCAGTGACACTGTTGTAGTACATATTCAGTTCCATTCACATAAATTGATCCGCCCCATTAACCCACTTCAACTGCATCCATCAATAACAAGAATTGAGAATTGAATGAGAAATAACATCTTTTAACATATCAAAATATCATACATTCCCTGTTTAATCAACTTCTAGAAAAGCAAGTATTCCTCAATATATATGAGAGATTATAGAGAACTGTTTTGGTCTTGCTTGAAGAAGAAAAGAGTTAATTTTGCGCTAGAAGATATAGTCCCATTAAGGCCACACTTAGAGATGATCTGATGATCAGAACGGTCCGAGTTCTGGGAACTATAACATGGGCCACAATCGACAAATTCTTGAAAGGATGATTTGTTCATTGGTAATTATAGTTGAACATCAACACTAATTCATTTAGTATGATTATGAGAGCCTGGCTGACCATCTGACCTTCTCCCTTGTAGCAATACATGCCATTGAGCTCAGGCAGTAGGAACTACAAAACAGAGTGCTAGAGAATTCTATTCTAACATTACCATTATATCATGTCCTCTATTCTTGAGCGTCGCATTGGATGGCTTGTAATGCCTTTTTAATCTCCCTAAATGGGACACTACTTGAACTCTTTCATGCAACAAATCGATTGGAGACTGCATATCTCCATTCTTACACATTGCCCATTCCTCATGTATATCTCCCCAATTTTCAGGCCCTTTACCACTCCCTTTCACATAATCAGATTCCTTCTCATCCTCTGCACCATAAAATGAAAAAAAAAGAGATAATTAAAACCATAGATTAGTGAAACATGAAAGAGAGAAACATAAAGACAGTAGCTTTTATGTTATTCTGAAAATCAATTACCAACTTCTTGGGATGTTGTTGGGATTGAATGAAAGATAAGTAGAAAAAGGAAAGCACAAAAGAAGAAGAAATGGGTGCTTGAGTTCTTCATATTTCTCTTTCAAAACTCAACAAAAACCAAAATAAAAAAGAAAAGAGCAAGTGGGCTTTTCTTCTTTTCTTTTTCTATTTCTGTTTGCTTGGAAACATGGAAGGGAAATGATAGCTTATATAGAACACAGATGTTGAAATTTCACAAAAATATCTGGCTATGGTTGTTGATTTTAAAGTCACACGTGTAAATGGTCGGGACAATTCAACCATGTGTAATTTTAAATTGGGCGCCCGTCAAACAAATGACTCTAACTTGTTATTGTAGTGACGACTATTACTGCATATGGTCTAGCCTACCACACGTACGTATATCTTGTTTGAAAGAAGGGGAGTGGATTAGGTGCAGCCCTCTCACCTAAGACGGTACGCCCTTATACTTGGCACCGACCTGGATGTATGTATTTTATATCGATGCCAACCTTTGATTTTGCTAGATCATTTTAGGGCAGGGAAGAAGATCGATATCTCAGGTGAACCATTCTATAGGAAACAGTGGTAATTAAATGTGGGGCCCACCATAATGCTTTCATAATGTTTGTTTGCCATCTAAACTGTTTATAAGGTTACACTAACTTGGATGAAGGACCAATAAAAACTTATTTCAGATACATAAGTTTTAGATGAAGCTAATATTTTTATTTTCCTTTATCCAGGTTTGTGTGACTTTATTAATAAATTCATGTGAAAATAAGCGTTCAATCAACTCTGTCTTATAAAATGCTCAATATGGGATTTTGATCAGATTTATTTTTGGACACATGCCCTACAATGGTATGAAAAAACAGAATGAAAATGGGGATATATGATAGATACATTAAGGTGTGCGCCATGGTTGAGGCTGCACCTTATCTGCTCTGAAAAAAAAGCCAGGCAAGGGTGTAAGGAAGTTCACATGCTTGAAGTTAGGTGGGGCCTGCCAAGATGCTTGTGAGAAATCCACCCCGTCCATTTATTTTCCAGCTTACATTAGGACATGAGAGCCGATCTAAGACTCGAGTCGGCCACACAGGAGAAAACAATGATGATGGAACAACTACTTTTGAAACATTCATAGGGCAATAGGAGTTTTGTATCAAGTGGATCATGCTAATAGGAAACTGTGGGGATTGAAAGCCATACCATTAAAAATGTCATAGGGCCCACCCTAATGATTCCCTAATGTTTATTTTTCATCCAAATTGTTGATAATGTCATCAATGTTTCCTACGATATGGTACACTTGAGAATTGGTTCTGCTTCATTTCAGGCTCATACCATAAAAATGATATATTAGAATAGATAAATCGGTGTAGATATAAAATAAATACAACAAGGTGGCCCCACGGTCATGGCCGTACCTAATTGGCTGCCTTTTAAACGTGCTTTGCATGGACATTTTGACCGAGACACCTGGCGCAATTCAAAATCGCCGGCCGCATTCGCTCCCTTTCTGCCGGATGATGCAGAGACAACTGCATACATAGAGCATGACGAATTCTTGTTGAATAGACCGCGAAAGTATAAACAGGTTTTCTCTGGAATATCCCCACATGGTGGAATCGGATACAGAGGATTCTAACAGTTGAATCCGGGACCTTTTTTTTTTTTTTTTAATAAAAATAATCCAAACCGTTAATATGATAGCGATCCGTTGGAGGAGATGCGAGAAAATCTTTCACATTCAATAATTTACCAAGCATATGCTGACCATCCGTCTTCAAAAGGCAACATAACCAGATTATCAAAGGATTGAAATAATCCAACTAATAGCTTTTATTTGTTGTCTACCTACCGTACAAAATGAGACTCATCATATGAACGGTTTGGATAATCTAAAGATGACCCAAATTCAAAGGTTATGCCCTGCTTCATATGAACGGTTGGATCTTTAGAAGATGACCCATGCATATTCAAATTAGCGACGCATTGTACTGTAGTAGGTTGGGATGTGTTACAGAAAACCTCAAGTGTAAATATCGTCTTAGTTCATTGTTGGTCCTCTGTACACATCGTTGTAGGTGTAGTGCATCTGGACCATCCATCTAGTGGATCTACTGTAGATGGCCATTGTTATATATAAAAAAAAAACTGACTTTCAAACCTCCAATCCTTTTCTTTCGGCTGTTGAACTTGAAACGGACAATGGCAACCTAGCTTCAATGGTCAAGATTTCGAATGTGAAAGAACAATAGATCTGATGGCTAGGAGTACTATCCACATAAAGGCCAACAAGATTGACGGTCTGAATTCTTCAATCATAAAACCCAAATCACTATGGACAGCTGACGAATCAAAATTGGTACGTTCCTGGATGAAAAAGAACTCTCCTCCATTTTCAACGCTGGGGTTGATATGTTTTACCTTGTTTTCAACATTCTTTCGGTTGATCTTTGCCGGCCCACCGTATAAGACGTGTCACAATCTGATTGTTCATCCTCTTTCATATTTTATGTTTTATAACCTTGACCGGGGCCGCCTAGTGACGTCATAATAACTTTATATCAGTGTGTGGTCACGGACAGACTATCGATCCACATCGGCCATTACAACCGAAGATGCTAAGTAATTGAGCTGTCACCCCTTTTGTATTTATAAAATAATAAAAGTTATGTATAATAATACAGTAGACTATTGAAACATATATACTAACATACTAATATTCTCACTCAACTGAACTATAAGTGTCAATCATGGCTATCTTGGAAACAATAAAAGATTGATTATATGAGAATTAATCTTTAGTGAAGAAATCTGCCAATTGATCTTTAAAAAATATATGAATATAGATAACACAAGACACCGACTTTACACCAAACAATATGGTTGCTCAGTTTAACATATTTATCGCGTGACGTAGAGTGGGCTGCGGACAATTTCATAACCAAAATGGACTAGAGGACGCCCGATCAGAGGCTGAAGTGATATTGACCATTAGAACCTTAAAACATGCATCTCGCAAGCTAGAATGAGTTATTCGAGATATCATATGTGATTTGAGTAGGAATAATTACTTTAGCCAACTAACCCCACTACATTGAGTTGCCCACACCAAATTTGTGAGGTCGAAAATCTATTTTATTTTCGTTTTTACTATTTATAGTAAATTTTAGTTCGGTCATAACTTTTGATCCATTGAGTTTTAAGAGTCGTACCCAACATGAAAATGACTTAGAAAAATTAGGGGAATTACGTGGTTAGGCCAAATTGGACACTTACTGTCACGCCCCAAACTCGGAAACCGGGCTCATAAAATTTTCGATCGCCGAATCCGGCGCCGACAGCCTCCGTAAAACCCCATTCTCGGCTCCTAGTTTCCATTCGCCAGGTTCCGATCCTGGGATGCTACGAGGAGGATTTTAAATATCAGTTTGATTCGTAATAAGCATAACCAAAGGCATAACCCACAAACAATAACCAAGAACTCTATTACATTTTCACTATGATCAAAAACTTTACAAGTATAATGAGCATAAAGGGAAATACAATGGTAAAGAACAAAAACTTCAAAATGATCAGCAACGTTCTCCTGCCTCAGCGCTGCTGCGATCCAACGTCACCTGCACGCAACGGTCGTGCATAAGCTTATAGAAAACTTAGAGGGTGGTGAAAGTGTGTGCGCAAGGTAGTAATATGAACATGCAATGTCAGAGTAAAGCGGAATATGCAGATGGATCTATAATATCATGAGCCGTACCAAGGCTTATGCGATGCAAGACATGAATGGTATCAGCCATCCCAAGGCCATGCGATGTGCAATGCAACTCAAGCATACAGATCCTCATCTATGTCCACACATCAATACAACTCAAATATGGAATATTACCGGGGTCTAGTACACTCTAAACCAGATTGCCGCCACATCGCGCGTAATGAGGTAAGTGGAAGAGACCTCACTATCCGTCTGCCAATATCGGGCGCGACTCGTCGATAGCGGACCCATTCCTCGAGCTGGTCAAACTCAGCCTAGTATTGCCCCCTACGCTCGGGCGGGTAAGGCCGCACCCCCTTCCAACCGACCATGACACAGTGGAGAGCATAACCGTCTGGTAATCGGCACTCAACGCTCATCTACCCACTCAGTCTATACGTTGGAGCAACCTCTTGGTACCATAAGGGTTTAGAGATTTTCACCCAGGGATATCTATAGTATCCCATGTAGAACAAGATTTCCGGTATCCAATCCTGCCAACCACGATCTGTTTGTGGAGGCTACGACCCTGATGTCGCTAGGGCGTACAATAACCATGTCACACAAATGCGGAATGCATGAACTACGCTATCCAGTCATGCAACCAATCCTGCGCACACCGTGCGCTCATGTAGGGCAACACCGCCTAACCGGGAGCCCATAAACAACCTATCCGAAGGAAAATGCTATGATCAGATAATTCTCACGTCAAGCATACATATGATGCGTATGATCATGAGTCATGAAACTGTACTAAATATGTTATAATAAAATGAACTATCTTACAATGCAGATGTGTTCACTCCCCAAGTGCAGGGTTGTGATGTAGTAATAACTCGGTAAGACTGAGGTCGAATCCCAAGGGACTGAAACTTGTACGTTATCTAAAATTAATTAGAACTAGAACTAGATTAAGATGAAATCTAAACTGAATGTAATTTGAGAAATAATGGTGAAATAATTATCTAAACTTGAGAGAAATCAGGAGAAGGGAACTAGGGATTCAGAGGATCCACTTGTAGAGATCAGGGAGAACTTATGCTTGCATCAAAAATTATGGAAATTACTGAACTGCCGTTGATCTAGTTTTCAAAGAGATGAAAGGAAGATGAATTAGAATGGATTCCATCACCAAACCATGTCCAAAGACTATGGCAAACAACAGAATCAAACTAATTACCACCCAATCACATGTATGCAAGTTAGGAAGGGTACCGACATCCAACCATGCCCAGGAGACTATAGTGAAAATCAGGGCTTCCTGACATCATAAACATTAAAGAAAATGAAAATATTCAAAGCCATTGCAGACCCATTGTAATTTCAGTCACAACAGACCATTAAAAATCTAAAACATTTCCATAATAATTAACTAAAATCAACGTCAATTCATGCATTAAAATTTAAATAAAATCAAATCTTCCATCTCACTATAAGCTTCACCTCTTAGCCCTAGCTAAGAGGTTTAGCCCGCCATGAACGGTTTAAATCTCATAATAAAAGAAAAGAAAAGAAAATACTCTCTCCCTCACGTCTGCTTCAAGTCCCTGCCCGAGCCTTCACGTCTCTCTTTTTCTTCCTTCCTAGACCTGAATGAATGCTCCCCACGTCCAAAACCTCCTTTTATAGCTGCTGGAAGGCTGGAGTCAGTGACAGAGTTGTAGCAGGACACAGAGTGTAATTTTCGCAGTCAAGTTCGGTGCCTCGAAACACGCCACTTTTCTCGCTCAAATTCCAAAGAAACACCGTCCCTTAGTACTTTCTTGGGTCCTTTACATGATAGACGGTTCAGATCTGCCATATGATCAAAGATGGTGGGCCAAAACTGCCTGGAAAAGTCAGTTTTCGTGGATGTGCGAAACCTTTCGCACCATTTCGCTGTTGTGATCGGTGGACCCCACAGAAGCATTTTCTGGAAAATCCACCCCGTCCATTAGATTCAGAATGAAATTTCAGTTAAGAATGAGTGGTTTTGAACATCCATTAACGTGGCCCAGAGAAGAAATCACAAAAGAATCAGTTTTGAACGTTGTAGGGTAGCCCTTTTGTGGCCTCTGTATCTCACACGTGTGTACGCATGGGTGAAAAGTGACAACATGATTTTGTAGTGCTCGCGGCTGTCTACACGGTGGATGGTTCGGATTGAGCTTATGGGGCACGCGTGGGGCCCACATCTGATCACAAAAATGGCCAGCGGCCGTGCGTCCGCTGCATGTTTTTTTTTTTTTTTTTTTTTTTTTTTTTTGAGTTGTAGACAGACCGACTTTTGGGAAATTTCGTGCACGGCGGGCGTGTGTACACTATGTACACACGTTGTACATATAGGGTCCACTGTGAAGCTTTCAAGAAATTCACTCTGCCCATTCTGTTCCTCACATTATTTTACCCATTGAGAACAATTATCAAGTATATCCTGCTGGCGGGTGGGCCCCAAATTGAAGATTGATGGGTTGATCTGCCCGTTAGGCCACTTCCGCAATGATACAATGGATGATTTTTGACGTGTACGGTTAATTTATGGTCCTCAGGCCACGTATGAAGTTTCGAGCCGAACCGATATTAGGAACCCCGTGATCTTGCGTTCTGGATGCGTTTCAAGCCACTTGAGCTTCAATTTCTTAGTTTTCTCAAATTTCTGACCGTGTATATCTGTCAATCTTGATCCCCTGGAGTGTGTCCCTTACCTTTGGTGTCATCAGATTGTTAAATCTCAACTTTTAACATCCTTTTTCCATCCATGCTCATAAAATCACCTTGCAACACAAGAATGCGAAAACGAGCCATTAGACAGCATTATATTCGTAAATCCAGACAATATCTGGTGTCTAATATGCAATATTTGACCCTCAACATAACCCCCAACCAGCATCTTGCTAGTCCCGAGCAAGATATGCGAAAAATAAGTTGAGACTTATATGAAAATTTCTGTAAAGCCGAATGATTTTTGAGAAATAATTCAGGCATTAGAATTCTAAGATTCATGAATGTTGGGCATTACTTGCGCTTGGACTCAAGCGCACGGTAAACTTCCTAATGAAGTTCAAAATATTAATTCATAAATCAGACAAATTCTGAACATTATGATCCATGAGTGTATAGTGGAATCTCAGCCATTCACATTAAAATTCAATTTATTATTTCATGATAGCATTGGTAACCAACAAGAAAATTCATGACAACCCAAACCTACTCCAAAACTTGCCTCATAGATTAGCCTATTAACTTGTGATTCTTCTATTCAAAGTAATGCCAAGGAAGGGGAATCAAATCCTCACCTATAGGGAGCAAACCTATGGTGAAGATCGTACACCTGACTCTTTTTCACATATCATTCATGGGGAATTAACTCTACACCTATAGGGAGCAAACCTATGGTGAAGATTAATTATCCAACCTTTCCAATTTTTATACCATGATGGCAAGATATTTCAGGCTGGTTCCTTTTGTGCTTAGTGATTACCAAGTTAATCCTTCGATATGGAACTGAAATCTTAATGTGTAAGTAAGACATGTCCTGAAATCATGATTCAATCAATGTTTAAAATCTCTAATCATGGATTGATACTTCGATCTTAACTGTGAAATCTAATCGATACGGAATCCAAGAGTCATAAATCCAACATTATGTATCTTGAAAATCTAAATTAGGGATATCTGTCAAAATCACTTCGAATTTGTAGGAATTTTCAGAAAAATTTTAAAAATTTTCACAAATTTTGCTCAAGATCAAGAAAATACTGATTAGGAAGCCTAATCTCCCACCCCCAACCTAAAATCTACATTGTCCTCAATGTAAAAGATATGGCATGCAGTGCACATGGAACAACGAAAGTAAAGTGATGGGAAGATAGTACCTGGATAACGAATTAAGAGAGATTTTTCATGAGATCACAGTATGGAAGCTGGTTAGCACGAAAGAAAAAGAAAAAGAAAAATAACGAAAATAAAATCCTACCTATACCACTTTCGCAGGTTCTCTCGATTGCATTTAGCGTATGCAACAAGCCTTTAAACCCCTAGGTTACCCCTAGCGGACGAGTTGTAGTCTCGTGAGGGTTTGCAGTAATGTTACCCACAAACATTGAATCATCTAACTAGAAAAATGAAATGAAAAGCTGGGTTACCTCCCAGAAGCGCTAAATTTACCGTCTTCAGCCAGACAAATAAAGCAACAATCCTAGTCCTATGAAAGCGATAACCCTACCTATACCTCCATCAGACTAGGAGATCAGTCCTGGTAAACAGGAGCAATCAAAGGCATGGACATGTCCTCTAAATCAAATCTCTCGACAAATGGCTTTAATCGATGTCCATTTACTTTAAACTCCTTGCCATTGTCGGGATCTTTTATCTCGACGGCCCTATGAGGATAAGCAGTAACAACAATGTAAGGGCCGGTCCAACGAGATCGAAGCTTACCCGAAAAGAGATGTAGTCGAGAGTCATACAAGAGGACTTTCTGACCGGGCGTGAATGATTTTCATAGAATATGTTGATCATGAAACGCCTTCATCCTGTTCTTGTAAATTCTCGAGTTTTCATATGCATCGTTCCGGATTTCTTCCAGTTCATTTAATTGAAGTTTGTGTAGCGAACCAGCGTTGTCCAGATTGAAATTTAGATTTTTGATCGCCCAGTATGCTTTATGTTCCAATTCCACCGGCAAGTGACAAGCCTTTCCATAGAAAAGTCTAAAGGGAGATGTACCAATAGGAGTTTTAAAAGCAGTACGGTACGCCCATAAGGCATCGGTCAATCGAATTGACCAGTCCTTACGATCAGGGTTAACCGTTTTCTTTAGGATATGTTTGATCTCCCTATTGGAAATTTCAGCTTGTCCACTTGTTTGCGGATGGTATGGGGTGCTCACCTTATGCGAGATACCGTATTTCTTCATTAAACTCTCGAATGGTCTATTGCAGAAGTGTGAGCCCCCGTCACTAATGATGGCTCGAGGTGTTCCGAACCGCGACAGGATATTTTCTTTTAAAAATTTAATGACCGTGCGATGGTCATTTTTGCGGCACGGAATTGCTTCGACCCATTTAGTGACATAGTCTACGGCGAACAAAATATACAGATTTCTAAATGATTGGGGGAATGGTCCCATGAAATCAATGCCCCAACAATCAAATGCTTCTATAATAAGGATGGGATTCAAGAGCATCATATTTCGATGGGATAATGCTCCCAATTTCTGACAACGCTCACAAGCCTTGCAAAACTCATGAGTGTCCCTGAACATAGTGGGCCAGTAGAAGCCACACTGTAAAATCTTGGCCGTGGTCTTTTTAGCAGAAAAGTGACCACCACAGGCCTGTGAGTGACAGAAGGAGATGACACTCTGATGCTCATCGTCTAGTACGCATCTCCTTAAGAGTTGGTCTGAGCAATATTTAAACAAATATGGATCGTCCCAGAAAAAGTTACGCACCTTGGTAAAGAATTTCTTTTTATCTTGTGACGTCCAGTGTGTCGGTATGGCACCTGTAGCAAGATAATTAGCAATATCAGCGAACCAAGGTGAATGGGAGACTTTAAACAGTTGTTCATCAGAGAACATGTCATTGATATGGGTTACCTCAAGGGAATCAGAGGTATTAAGGCGAGAAAGATGATCGGCCACTACGTTCTCTAATCCCTTTTTGTCTTTAATTTTCAAATCGAATTCTTAGAGTAGAAGGATCCATCGTATCAGGCGGGGCTTAGAATCATTCTTAGAAAGAAGATACTTAAGTGCCGTGTGATCTGTGTAGATGATGATCTTGGATCCGATCAGGTAGGACCTAAATTTGTCCAAGGCGAACACTACGGCAAAAAGTTCCTTTTCCGTAGTCGAGTAGTTCACTTGGGCAGGATTTAGAGTCCTACTTGCGTAGTGAATAACGTAAGGCCGCTTATCTTTTCTCTGGCCTAGAACCGCTCCAAGAGCATAATCAGAGGCGTCGCACATAAGTTCAAAAGAAAGACTCTAGTCGGGTGGCTGCATGATAGGTGCAGTGGTTAACATGCCCTTAAACTTAGTGAAAGCTTCTTGCCACTGATCAGTCCACTCGTATGGTGTATCCTTTTGAAGAAGATTACATAAAGGACGAGAGAGGAGACTAAAGTCCTTTATGAATCGTCTGTAAAAGTCCGCGTGTCCTAAGAAGGATCGCACGTCTCTGATATTCTTGGGTGGAGGTAGGTTAGAGATAAGATCAATTTTTGCCTTATCTACCTCGATTCCTTTGGACGAGATGATATGCCCAAGGACAATTTCCTTTTGAACCATAAAATGACACTTCTCCCAGTTAAGTACCAAGTTTTTTTCTTCACATCTTTTCACCACACATTTAAAACTTGCTAAGCATTCGCTGAAAGATGAACCAAAAATAGACAAGTCGTCCATGAAGACCTCTAGATATTTTCCCACCATGTCAGAAAAGATACTCGTCATGCATCGCTGAAAGGTGGCAGGGGCATTACATAACCCGAATGACATCCTTCTGTAAGCAAAGGTGCCATAGGGACATGTAAATGTGGGCGATTTCAATCTGATTATAACCTGAATACCCGTCAAGGAAACAATAATAGGATTGACTAGCTAGCCTTTCCAGGATTTGATCAATGAAGGGCAAAGGAAAGTGGTCTTTCCTTGTGACGGTATTCAGCTTTCTGTAGTCAATGCACATTCTCCAACCAGTAGTAATTCTGGTCGGCACGAGTTCATTATTGGCATTGGCTACGATGGTGATCCCGGACTTCTTAGGAACCACCTGAGTTGGACTCACCCATTGACTATCGAATGTGGGGTAAATGATCCCCACTTCCAATAGTTTGAGAACCTCGGCCTTAACCACTTCCTTCATGTTTGGATTTAGTCTACGTTGTGATTATCGAACAGCCTTTGCATTGTCCTCAAGATATATACGGTGAGTACAAATCGATGGGTTAATTCCCTTGAGGTCCGCTATCGTCCATCCAAGGGCTCCCTTATGCTCAATGAGAGTAGATATCAGCATACTCTCCTGTTCTTTCTCCAGGTGGGCAGAGATCACCACCGGATATGTCTCATCTTGACCTAAATAGACATATTTTAAATCAGAGGGTAAAGGTTTTAGGTCAAGCTTCGGTGGCTTGAGGTTAGACGGTAGAGGCACTACATCAGTTTGGGGCAATTCTTCAATGTGTGGCCTCCACCTGTTAACTTCAAGTACCGGTGCAGTATCAAGCATGGCACACGTCTCCCTAATTATATCATCATCAAGATCATAGGAGTGGGCCAGGCACGTCTCTAGAAGATCAGAGGATAAGGTGAGAGGCGTTCTATCTTCCACAAAAGAATCAATCATGTTAACATCGTGAAAATCGTCATCATCCTCTGAGTTGCTGCCGTTATTGAAAAAGATATTCGATTCCAATGTCAAATTTCTAAAGGACATAGTCATGACACCATTCCTACAATTGATAATTGCATTTGAAGTGGACAGGAATGGGCGACCAAGAATGACGGGAATCTGAGTGCTCTTGTCATTGATGGGTTCGGTGTCCAAGATGATAAAATCAACAGGGTAGTAGAATCTATCCACCTGGACTAACACATCCTCGATGATCCCTCTTCGTATACGAAAAGAATGATCAACAAGTTGTAGTGTGGTTCGAGTGAGTTTTAATTCACCCAAACCTAACTGTTGGTATACCGAATAGGGAATCAGATTGACGCTCGCTCCTAAGTCAAGAAGTGCGTGATCAATTGGATAGTTTCCGATTACGCATGATATGGTTGGGCAACCGGGATCTTTGAATTTTTGCGGCACATCTTGTTTTAGGATGACACTCACTTTCTCAGTCAAGGAGATCTTCTTTTGAATACTTTTCCGTCGTTTGGTAGTACATAAGTCCTTTAGAAATTTAGCATATGAAGGAATCTGTTTTACAACGTCAAGTAGAGGAATGTTGACTTTCACTTGTTTCAACACCTCTAGGATATCCTGAGAGTTAGATAAACGTTTTGGTTCAACTAACCGTTGGGGAAACGGAGCAACTGGCTTTTCTAGAGGTTCCGGTTCAAATTTTTGTGGGGCGCCACTAGATCCATCATTGTTGTCCTCTTCTAGCTCTTGAGGCTTTTCGGGCCTAACCGGAAGGGTTTTATCAATAACCTTCCCACTCCTAAGAGTGGTGATGGATTTAGCATGCCCCATTTGATTTGAAGAGCTGGGATCACCTGTCTCGTATTGCGGTTTCGGATTAGGGAGTGATTGTGCAGGGAGCATCCCTTTTTTCATAGCCGTCATACGTGAATCTATTTTTTTGCATAAAATCAAAAATTTTTTGCATTGTCCGAGCCAGCTCTTGTATGAAAATTTGAACCGATTCTTCTTGAGGTTTCCCCTGATTTGGATTTTGATTGAAGAAACCTTGAGGGGTAGCAGTTTGTCCGTTCCTCCAACTAAAATTCGGATGATTTTTCCAGCCAGGATTATACGTATTAGAGGGTGGTCCATTGAAAGGTCTTTGATAGTTATTTACGGCATTAGATTGTTCATTCAATACTTCTCGAAAGGCAGGTATTGAAGGATAATTTTCAGTAGTATGAATGTTGCAATCACAGATGCCGCAAACACTTTCATTAACCTTTTCCTTCCTTCCTTCCATGGCCTCAAATTTTCTGGTGAGATTGACCACCTTAGCGTTAAGATCATTATCCTCTTTCAGGAGATATATTCCTCCTTTTTCCCTTGAATGAGTCGGCCTAGACATAATGTTCGTCCTTGGATAATAGTTCCATGATTGTATTTTTTCAGCGAGACTATCGAGGTAATCCCATACCTCGTCAACATTTTTATTTATAAATTCTCCGTTACACATTGTCTCGACCATTTGGCGCATGGAAGATGTTAGCCCATCATAGAAAAAATTTGTAATGCACCATATTTCAAAGCCATGTTGTGGGCATGCATTAACCAGATCCTTGAACCTTTCCCAACATTGGAAGAATGTTTCATCTTCCTTTTGGGCAAAGTTCATGATTGCTCTCCTGAGGGTAATTGTCTTATGATGTGGAAAAAATTTCTTTATAAATTCCCTCTGCATATCATTCCATGTGCCAATGGATCTAGGACGAAGTGAATGTAACCACGTCTTGGCTTTTTCTTTCAAGGAAAATGGAAAGAGTTTCAGCCTAATCGTATCCTCAAATACATTAGGAAAGTATAAGGTGCCTATGATTTCATCGAACTCTTTCAGATGCAAATATGGTTCTTCAGACTCAAGCCCATGGAACTTAGGAAGGAGTTGGATAACCTATGGCTTGATGTCCATATGTCCTGTATTCTCAGGAAAAATCATGCATGAGGGCGTACTCACCCCCACCGGTTGTAAATAATCTCGTAAAGTACGAGGCGGGGGTACCTGATGCACCTCATTCTCATCATGTACTTCCTCAACCCTTGGTTGGAGTAGTGCTTGAGGTTGATTTTCAGCCATAACGTCCTCTAACTCAGGAGAATTCAAGTGGTGCCTAGTCATACGATGGACAGTCAACCCCTCAACTAATCCTCCTTCAGTCACGAGACGTCGAGTGTTGTCGCGTGCCCACTGGGGCATAAAACACACTCAGCCCTCAAATTCTACCTTAAACCTAAGAAAGAAAGTAAAAATCTATGAAAAGGGACGATTGGAGAGAAGTTACCAAATCAGAGTTCCTAAGTTAAAAACCTGCAAAACAAACCAAAACAAGTTAGTTTCTAAGAGTAGAAAGTCCTAATTAAAAGTAAACTAATTTCTAGAGAAAATAAGAATTTTCAAAGAAAGGAAAATTAGAAAGAGCTTACTAAATTGGAAGTTTTCTACAAAACAGAAAAATTGAGTTAGTTCTAAAAATCAGATAGAATGAAGAATAGCAAGTTTCTAAAGTTAGGAAAAATTTCTAACAAGGAAAATAACTAAGCTTCTAAACCTAGAATTAGAAAATTCTAAAAAGAAGATCTAATTTTAAACTAATCCTAAAACTAATTAATTTCAGAAAAATGTAACCGACAGTCCACGGCAACGGCGCCAAAAACTTGTTCACTCCCCAAGTGCAGGGTTGTGATGTAGTAATAACTCGGTAAGACCGAGGTCGAATCCCAAGGGACTGAAACTTGTACGTTATCTAAAATTAATCAGAACTAGAACTAGATTAAGATGAAATCTAAACTGAATGTAATTTGAGAAATAATGGTGAAATAATTATCTAAACTTGAGAGAAATCAGGAGAAGGGAACTAGGGATTCAGAGAATCCACTTGTAGAGATCAGGGAGAATTTATGCTTGCATAAAAAATTATGAAAATTACTGAACTGCCGTTGATCTAGTTTTTAAAGAGATGAAAGGAAGATGAATTAGAATGGATTCCATCACCAAACTATGCCCAAAGACTATGGCAAACAACAGAATCAAACTAATTACCACCCAATCACATGTATGCAAGTTAGGAAGGGTACCGACATCCAACCATGCCCAGGAGACTATGGTGAACAACAGGGCTTCTTGACATCATAAACATTAAAGAGAACGGAAATATTCAAAGCCATTGCAGACCCATTATAGTTTCAGTCACAACAGACCATTAAAAACCTAAAACATTTCCATAATAATTAACTAAAATCAACGTCAATTCATGCATTAAAATTTAAATAAAATTAAATCTCCCATCTCACTATAAGCTTCACCTCTTAGCCCTAGCTAAGAGGTTCAGCCCGCCATGAACGGGTTAAATCTCATAATAAAAGAAAAGAAAAGAAAATACTCTCTCCCTCACGTCTGCTTCAAGTCCCTGCCCGAGCCTCCACGTCTCTCTTTTTCTTCCTTCCTAGACCTGAATAAATGCTCCCTACGTCTAAAACCTCCTTTTATAACTGCTGGAAGGCTGGAGTCAGTGACAGAGTTGTATCAGGACACGGAGTGCAATTTTCACAGTCAAGTTCGGTGCCTCGAAACACGCCACTTTTCTCGCTCAAATTCTAAAAAAACACCGTCCCTTAGTACTTTCTTGGGTCCTCTACATGATAGAGGGTTCAGATCTGTCATATGATCAAAGATGGTGGGCCAAAACCGCTTGGAAAAGTCAGTTTTCGCGGATGTGCGAAACCTTTCGCACCATTTCACTGTTGTGATCGGTGGGCCCCACAGAAGCATTTTCTAGAAAATCCACCCCGTCCATTGGATTCAGAACGAAATTTCAGTCAAGAATGGGTGTCCACTGTGATGTTCGTGAAAAATCCGTTCCATCCATCCTTTCCATCATATCATTTAAACCGCAGGGACCGAAGATGAAGCATATCCAAACATTAGGTGGGCCTAGAATCATGATTCTAAGGGCTGATTTATCTGTTAAGCCACTTTCACCAAGATCCAATGGCTAAAATTTGGCATGTACGGTTCATTTATGTCCCTTAGACCATGTATGAAGTTTCGAACCAAACGAATGGTGGGACCCCGTGATCTTGCATTCTGGATAACTTTCAGGCCACTTGAACTTCAGTTTCTCGATTTTCGTGGGTCTCTGACGTGTAAATCTGTTGATCTTGGTCCCCTTGGGGTCCGTTCCTTGCCTTGCTCTTGGCCATTACCATTCCCAAATCCGTTTCCAAATCAATTGATTGGGCGATTGCTAATTTCTTCTGGGGCTCTTCAGAGAAAGGCAAGAAGATGCACTGGATCAAATGATCGTCCTTGTGCACCCCTATTCAGGAAGGAGGTCTCGGTATCAGAACTTTTGGCGACACCACGTAGGCGTTCAAGATCAAGATGGGATGGGGTCTCCTTCAGGGTAAGTCGCTATGGGCTAACTTTTATTCAGCAAAATACATGCAGAAGATTGTTGCAGCAAAATGAACAAATGGTTCGGCCAGCTCATCCTCTTGGAAAGAGATATTCAGATCTTTGCAATATGCCATTCACCATTCAAGATGGTTGATAGGGGAAGGGAAGATTAACATATGGTCCCAGAATTGGACGGGTAAAGGCCTTCTTGCTGGTGCGGCCGTCAGGACTATCCCCAATCATCTCAAGGATGCTTCAGTCAAAGATTTCTTTGCTCAACCGGCTTCTCGGAATCTGGTAGAAATTCAGCCGTATATCATCTCAGCGGCAATGCAGATAATATCAACCCTCCCAATCACAATAACCGGAAGGACTGATTAGCTCATTTGGGACCTCTCTGTGTCAGGTAAGTTCTCAGTCAAATCGGTTTGGAATGGAATTAGGCAGCACTTGCCTACTCTCCGTTAGACCAAATGGATCTGAAATAAAACCATTCCCTCAAAAATGAGCATCTTCGCTTGGAAAGTCATTCATGAAGCTGTCCCATTAGATCAGGCTGTGCAGAATCGTGGCGTTGCTTTAGCTTCTCGCTGTGAATGTTGCATGTAGACTCCTAATCGCCTCTAGATCCTGCCAGTAGCACTAACCCAATCTCCACACACGCTCTCACAGTCTACCTCAAATTAGCTTCGAGCTCAACGGTCCAGGAATCAATCAGAGGATGGGATTCATTCCAATGGTCACCGGCAGGATTACCCTAGCCCAAACGACCATCTCCACTCGCCAATCTTTAGCCCGCACAGTCGTCATTTGCTGGCAGCCTTCTTTCACAGTACGCCGAACAGGGGTCAGCAAGATCCCTTTGTTTTTGGATCTGCTAGAGTAGAAAATCTGAACATCTCTTTAGCCAGAGTGAAATTGCCACTTGTATTTGGAGCCACTTCAGTTGTCTTTTTGATGTTGCTAACTCCCCAAATCAGACTATTCTCCAGCGAATTCAGATCTGGAATGCCAAAGCTAGTAAGAAATTCAGAATCTCTTATCTCATTGGTCTTGCCCTTAGCATCATCATATGAGAGATTTGTATTAGCAGAAATCAAGCTCGGTTTGAAGGTTATGCAATGTTAGCAAATCAGATCACCCTCAAGGTTAACCGATGGTTGAACGCATTTGGATCAAGCATCCCGGCTATGGATAAGAACTCCATCAAAGACACCATCACTCTTCAGGCCCTCAGGATCAATAAAGCTCAACTTCTTCCCGCTAGAAAATATATCAAAGTCAATTGGTCAAGGTTAGATGAATGTTGATGGCTCCTCTAGGGGTAACCCGGGTTCGAGGGGAGGAGTTTGCCGGGATCATCATGGCAACCTTATTTTTGCCTTTCACAGAAACTATGACCATACTACAAACACTATTGTTGAGGCCTAAGCCATGTTAGATGACATCACGATATGCTCTAATCTGGGACTTTCCAATATAATCGTGGAATTTGATTCGATGACCATTGCTAATTCGGTTGAAAATCCTTTCTGCCACAACTCTTGGAACATTTGGTACAAGCTGGGAGAAATTCAAATATTTCGGCATTCCCGTAATCTTCATTTCAGCCACATTTACCGAGAAGGGAATTCGATTGCAGATGCCTTGGTCAGAATGGCTAGTGAAGGCTGCTCAAATAGGCTGTATGATTCACGCGCCGCCCTTCCGAGACATGCGCGTGGGTCCCTAGTCTTGGATAAAGCTGGTATAGGGAACATCAGGCTTATGTAGATGGGGTTCATTTTGTTTCTTCGTTTTTATTTTTCCTTCTCGGGAAGTTCTTGTGCAGATTGAATTATATGATAGGAGGGGTCCTCTCCTTTTTGAATGGACCTTCCTGAATGGCTGTATATTTTCTTGTGAAATGAAATCTTTGAGTTTTTATTTTTTTTAAATATTTTTTATATTCACATATATATTTTTTTAAAGAAGAAGAACAAGCAACAATGGACCATTTCTTACTTCTCTAAGAAATGAGATTTCTACCAAAAAATGCATAAAAGCCATTGGTAGGGCGGTGATCACCATAGGGAGTTAACACATGATTCCACATCACAATATGCATGAATGTCGAAATGACCATGATTAGTATAAAGAATGCTCTTTCTAGGTTCTAATTTAATGTTACTAAGGATGTGAAATACAACTTCAAGATAATGTGAGAAGCGATTCTTTAAAAGTTGTTTGACCACACTTATGATATAGGTGATGTCAGACCGAGCGATGGACAGATAAAGTAACTTGATCATTAAAAGGATCACTATGCAAAGCAAACAACCAGTGATCGACTTCAATTAGGATCCAACCAACTGAGACTCAAGCATTCTAGTAAGCTTCATGAGGCCAAAGTATACTCATGTTGAGATATGAAGATTTCCAATCACAATGAAATAATGAAGTTTCCTGTGCCTTTCATCTCAAAATTCTTAGTCAATGATGACCGACCATGGAGATATTAGCATCATTACCCGCTGCCGGTGGCGTGCTATAACTACTGCATTGATGGTATGCCGTGGCTAACAACATGTCATCTTAATGTTGTTGTGGCCAGCTAGATGGAGCGAGAGTGCTGATTGTGGTTGGTAGCATGGACAATGGGTTGTACGCATTCAAAACACCAAAGCCATTGGCATGCACGTGGTATATTTGGAGTGATTAAAGATGGATGGCGGCATGCGTGGCATATTGGCGCATGTGGAATGCTCTCCAAATGTGAGGCACAGGTGAAGATGAATAGAAGTACATGCACATTAATAGTGGTACTGGAAAGTTAGGATAGACACACTCACGAAGACGAGGGGTCAAGTCCGCATTATCCATTTCTTGTAGGAAGGTAATGCAACTACGGATGGTTTGGCTACTTGCATAGTGGGTCTTAGGGCAAGCACTTTTTTCATCTTGCGTGAGACCTTCCTCAGACCGTAGCAAGTCTTAGGGTAAGCAATTGTTTCGTCTTGCGTGAGACCTTCCTCAGACCATTAGGGGCCTTACTTTTAGAACGAGTGGGGCTACGTAATAGTAGAGAAATCAATGTGTTGGGAAATATTCCAAAATGATAATTTAGATTAAAAAAAATAGAAAATTGATTCAATAAGTTCGAAGCATGTATTTGATACGCTATCCTTAAGGAGTTATTTGACTCATCTTATATAAGATTTCTAATGTACTATGTGGCAAACCTCTTCCAGGATACGAAAAGCCTAATAGGTTCTGTGTGTAGCAGTCATGAAGAAACCCCTATAGGAACTCATTCAATGTAGCATATCAAGAAGATTCTGATTTGTAGTCCTAGCTTCCTAGGAAAGAGTAGAAAAAAAGATTTTTACTGAGTTTACAAACTCACTGAGTCACGGTTTTGATTTGACTCACTATGTGTTTTTTTTTTATAGATGCTAAGTTAACTCACCGAGTTGTATGCTAAGTTGACTCACAGAATCATGTATGCTAAGTTAACTCACATAATCATGAGCTGAGTCACCGAGGAGATGTGTTTAGTGCTGGAGAGAAGAGGAGAAATGTTTGCTTCTATTGCTGATGAAATGATCTCGACAAGCCTTGTTTATATAGGGCACATGGGGTTGGGGTTATAGCTCAGGTTATAAATAATATAATCATTGGAAAACTCACCGTTTATGACCATTTTGGCTGTTTATTGTTGCATGGTCATAACCATTGCATGTTTACTATTTAATACAACAGTTTTCATATGGTTATGACCGTTGCAGGACCTTTTCATGCACAATGGTCATCTATGCAACAATCAAAAAATCAATATTATATATGAGGCTCTCGTGACAGTTTGCCTGAGTTTGAGAGGGAATGATCACTCTTGTGACATAACGTGCATGTATGTGTGAAGTGCAAAGTGTGCCAACCAGTGGTACTACAACCATACTACCTCACTGTTCACGCTCTTGTCCGCACCTGTGCTTTGGAGCACACAAGCCTCCAAGCTCTCTCAAGTTTACCCAACTAGCAAGGTACACCACACCTCACTTATATCATCGTTTCTTCCCTATCCCCTAAGTAATGTGAGACAAAAAGAAAAAGAGGTTTGTTTTTTTTTTTTTTTCGAATCATTTTGAAATTAAAACATTTTTCTTTTATATTTTATTTTTATTAAATACCAAACACAACACAATGTCGAGTCATAGGTTAGCTGGCCTTGGGAGTCACTTGTTGCGGTATATAATAGGTAGATCCAAGGGAATTTTAGTGTCTTTGGTTTTTTATTTTTATTTTTTTATTTTTTATTTTTTAGTTTTACACACGCACACACCTCCACATGCTCATGCCGTAGTGGTATTTCACCACCTATGGATGCTCGAACCCTTGACCAGTGTTGAGACTCCCGAGAGTCTACCACCAGAGCAAGATTAAGGATCCAATTTTAGTGTTTTGGGTGTTGGGTTGTAAACCCCACCTTCTTGCTGATGTGTGGCTACAACCACTATAAAAAAACTGAAAAGAGAGATGCTGAACTGCTGCTGTATTTCTTATTGAATTGAAACGTATTCGACTAGTGCCTTTTATAGGCTTTCTTATTCTATGAAATTACTGATTTATCCCTGTCAAGATTCATCCTAGGGGTAGCTAAAGAAAGAAAAATCTAGTCTTATAAGAAAGAAATCCAGAAATCTACACACGGTTTGCTTATAAGATAATCCAGAAATCTAGAAAGAAATCTACACACGGTTTGCTTATAAGATAATCCAGAAATCTAGAAAGAAATCTAATCTTAGTAAAAAAAATCTAGTCTAATAGCTTGCTCATAAGATATGCACACGGTTTTGGATTTGCAGAAATCCATTACCGATTCCAACACTCCCCTTCAAACCAAAACCGGCTTCATTCCGAGCATCGTTCTTAGTCGTTTGAATGCATCTGTCAGTAATGCCTTTGTGAAAATATCCGCTACCTGTTCCGTGGTATTACATTAATACCCTAATTTCATCGTTTTCTGCTTCACATGATCCTTTAGAAAATGGTATCGGGTATCAATGTGTTTGCTTCTTCCATGCTGTACCGAATTTTTGGCTAGCTCGATTGCCGACTTGTTATCCACATATATGACTGTGGATTCTTTTTGCGGATGCTTCAACTCTTTTGTAGGTTTCTCAACCAAATTTCCTCACAGACGGTGGACGATGCTGCCATGTACTCTGCTTCACATGTGGATAGAGCAACTATACTCTACTTCTTCGAATTCCATGTGAAAGTAGTTGTTCCGAGATAGAATACATAGCCAGTGGTGCTCTCTCTCATCTTAGTCACCTTCCCAATCACTATCTGAGTATCCATACAACATTGCTTCATCATCGTATGGATAAAAGAGATCGAATTCAATGGTCCCTTTGATATACCTCAGTACTCGTTTTGCAGCTAGCCAGTGTGACTCTTTTGGAGCTTCCATATAACGGCTTAGAAGCCCAACACTGTAGACTATATCTGGCCTAGTGATTGTGAGGTATCTTAAGCTTCCGATTAGGCTCTTGAATAGGGTTGAGTCGACATTTCTTCCTTCTCCATCTTTTGTAAGCTTAAGGCCTGTTGTAACAGGTATATTTATAGCTTTACAGTCGATCATCTAAAACTTCTCAAGAAGTTCTTTTGTGTACTTCTTCTGGGATATGTAAATGCCGCCGACTTGGTGCTTCACTTCAATGCCCAATAAGAAAGACATCAATCCACCATCAATCATCTCGAACTCTTTGAATATAGCCTGCTTGAATTCTTCAAACATCACCTGACTGTTTCCAGTGAACAGCAGATCATCAACATATAAACAAGTGATAAGCATATCACTACGGGCATTCTTCTTTGTGTAGACGGCATGCTCATACGGACATTTGACGAAACCATTCTCTTGAAGATAACCGTCTATTCGTGCATTCCAAGCATGAGGAGCTTGCTTCAACCCATACAGGGCTTTCTTTAGCCGATACACCTTGTGTTCCTCCCCTTGCATGATAAAACCTTCAGGCTAGTCAACGTATACTTCTTCTTCGAGTACCCCATTTAGGAATACAGATTTCACATCTAGTTTTAAATCATCCAATTATGATGAGCAGCAAGGGAGATAGTCATTCTTACAGTGTCAAGGCGAGCAACTGGGGCGAAAACTTCTTCATAGTCTTCTCCATATTTCTGTTTGTAACCTTTTGCTACAAGCCTTGCCTTATATTGTTCGATCTTACCATCGACATTCTGCTTGATTTTGTACACCCATTTGAGACCAATGGTCTTCTGGCTTTTGGGGAGTGAGGTCAACTCCCATGTTCGATTATTCTCGATGGCATGAATCTCTTCTTTCATAGCCTTTCTCTAACATTCTTCATTCACAGCCTCCTCAAATGTGAGAGGCTCGTGGTCCGCATACAGGCAGAGTAAATTCACTTCCTCAGTTTCTGCATAGATGTCGTTGAGGCTTCTCATTTTAATAAGACCCAAGGGTGAAGGAGAATCGAATGAAGATGTGCTGGATGAATGTTGATTTGATGAAGTACTTCCAGGAGAGATGAAGCGTATTCCTAGACTTCTGCGATTCGAAGGGGGTGATGTGGGTGTCTGCTCTTGCTTCTCATGTCTCTCTTCTTTGTATTCTTGGACCTCGATTTGCTTTTCTTTGACTGAGTTTCTCTCGTTTCATTTCTATACTTCTTTCTCACAAAATACAACATCTCTACTCACCACCAGCTTATTGGTTAGTGGGTTGTAAGCTTGTATGCCTTTGACTCTTCGCTGTAGCCGATGAAGATACACTTCTCGCCATGATCATCAAGCTTTTTCCTTCTCGCTTCTTGAACTTGAGCGTAGGCGACACACCCAAAGATCTTAAGGTGCGCCACGCTCGGCTTGTATCCACTCTATGCTTCCTGTGGTGTATGGAATCTGACACTCTTGGTTGGACACCTATTTAGCAGATTAGCAGTACATGCAACTGCCTCTGTCCAAAAAATCTTTAGCAGATTTTTCTCCTTCAGCATGGTCCTCGTCATGTCGAGGATGGTGCGGTTCTTCCGTTCAACAATTCTATTTTGTTGTGGCGTGTATGCTGCAGTGTGTTGTTGCTTAATGCCATGTTCCCTACAATATTCTCGAAAAACATTTGAGGTGTACTCCCCACCTTTGTCATATCAGAGGGTTTTGATTTTAAGACCACTTTCTTTTTCAACAAGGGCTTTAAAATTTTTAAAAATAGTAAAAGCAGCAGACTTCTCTTTAATTACATACACCCACAATTTTCTACTGAAATCGTCAATGAAGGTAATAAAGTATTTATTACATCCAAGAGAGATTGGATCTAATGGTCCACAGATGTCAGTGTGAACCAACTGCAATGGTTCTTTTGCTCTTCGGGATACTCCACTCGGAAAGGAGTTCCTTTGTTGTTTTCCAAGTGTGCATGCCTCACATACATGTTCTAGAGCTTCAATAGTAGGCAAGCCATGCACCATGCTTGATGAGGACAAAAGTTTCAGGCCATTAAAGTTTAGATGGCCAAAGCGAAGATGCCACATCCATTAATCATTCTTTGCTTTTCCATAAAAACACTTCTCAAGCATTATGTTTATATGGAGAGGAAACATATGATTCTTCGCCATTTGGACTTTTACAATCAAACGTCCATGCATATCTCTTATGGAAAGAGAAGAGTTCTCCATGTGTATGACATATCCTTTTTTGAGGAGTTGTCCGAGACTTAGTATGTTACTTTTCATGTTAGGCACATAGTACACATTGGAGATATAGTTTGGAACACCATTCTTTTGAAAGATTTTAATTTTATCTTTACCTTTCATTGGCATTTTTGATGAGTCTGCAAATGTTACATCGCCATGAACTCTTTCTGTGAGTTTCACAAAAAGTTTCTTATTGCTGCACATATGATTACTTGCACCCGTGTCAAGATACCATACATCCTGTTGATCACTACCTTTCTCTTGTGCAAGGAGAAGTGTGAAGCTTTCTTATTCATGGCCTGATGCTTCGGCATAGTTGGATAGATCGTCTTGAGTTACCGGCTTGCTCCAGCAATCAGATGCATAGTGGCCAAGCTTGTTGCAATTGTAGCATTGGATGTTCTTTGTACTTCCTCGTCCACGCATAGATCTACCTCTATCATTTCCTCTTTCACGGAAATTGTTATTTTTCTGCTGGTTTTGGCCATGACTTTGTTGGTATCCGCGCCCTCTGCTTCTTGCGCGATTGTTAGCAAAACGTCCACCACGTTGTGAATTTTCACGTTCACCATTGTTATCATTCAGAGTTAATCTTGACTCTAAAGCTTGTTCCATCGGCATGGAACTGGCATTTTTTTGCATTTGTTGCTCATGAACTTGCAACGATCCCATCAACTCCTCAATGGAGAGTTTCTCAATATCTTTTGATTCTTCGATCGCCACAACCACATGCTCAAACTTGGTTGTGAGGGATCGAACTATCTTTTCAATAACTCGAACATCTTCAATCTTTTCACCATTCTTTTTCAACTTATTTACAGTTACAAGCAAATGCAAAAAATAATCAGTAATATTCTCACTTTCCTTCATGTGAGTCGTTTTGAACTCGGCTCTTAATGTTTGAAGGCGAACTCGCTTCACTCGATCTACACCCTTGAAGATGGTGCCAAGGGTATCCCATGCTTACTTGCTTGATATTGCTTCGACAATCTTTTCGAAGGTGGATTCATCCAACCCTTGATAGAGGAGAAACAAAGCTTTATTGTCTCTCTTCTTTTGATTTTTTAGAGCGATCTTTTCTTCATTTGTGAGGGCGGCTTCTTCTTCTAGAGTGAGTGCTTCATACCCATCAGTGACGATCTCCCATAGTTCTTGCGACCCGAACAATGCCTTCATTTGGATGTACCATTTTTCATAGTTGTCCTTTGACAACTTAGGAACCTACGGCTAGATGGTGCTGGCCATCTTTTTCTATTTTTTAAAAGAATGGTTGAATTTTTTGGCTGAAACAGTTGAGTCGTGAACAAATTCTTGGCTGAATCGGTGCACAGATTCTTGGCTTTTTTGCAATCTGAATTTTTTTGAAAAAACAGATTTTTTTTGCTGCAATCTGATTTTTGAAAAACAGATTTTTTTTATCAATCTGATTTTTTAAAACAGATTTTTTTTCTCTATTGTAATCTGATTTTTGAAAAACAGATTTTTTTCAATCTGATTTTTTGGAAACAGATTTTTCTGCTGCAATCTGATTTTTGAAAAATAGATTTTTTTCAATCTGATTTTTTAAAACAGATTTTTTTTCTCTACTGCAATATGATTTTTTTCAATCTGATTTTTTGGAAACAGATTTTTCTTCTGTAATCTGATTTTTGAAAATAGATTTTTTTGAAAACAGGGAGTGCAGCAGGACCTCCTTCCCACGGCTGATGAGGCTCAAGGATCAGCAGTTTTGATACCACTTTGTTAGGTTGTAAACCCCACCTTCTTGCTGATGTGTGGCTACAGCCACCGTAAAAAAACTGAAAAGAGAGATGCTGAACTGCTGCTGTATTTCTTATTGAATTGAAACGTATTACACTACTGCCTTTTATAGGCTTTCTTATTCTATGAAATTACTGATTTATCTCAGTCTAGATTCATCATAAGGGTAGCTAAAGAAAGAAAAAATCAAAAGAAAAATCAAGAAAAAAATCTACACACAGTTTGCTCATAAGATAATCCAGAAATCTAGAAACAAATCTAATCTTAGAAAAAAAAAAAATCTAATCTAACAGCTTGCTCATAAGATATGCACACGGTTTTGGATTTGTAGAAATCCATCACCGATTCCAACATTGGGTTGGCCCGAATGTTAAGAGTTCTTGTACAGTCCCCCTCTGCCAATGATATTTCCTTCTCTCTCTCTCTCTCTCTCTCTCTCTCTTAAAAACAACATGTTCCACATGTGAGGTGATGGACGGTGACACATTTGTAATCTTTGAAAAAATCATTTTCTCATTTCTTAGGAATAGAGGTGGGAAAATAAATTTGCTTATTTTTGAATAAAAACAAAAAATGAAAATAATTTTTCTCACAAAATTTCCCAAAAGAGGCCTAGCAAACTATGGAAAATAAATTTCAAGGGAAAATAATTATGCATCCTTTCCCTTCCATGAATCCAAACAGGTCACAAGGTGTTTCATGGGAAAATAATGTCCTTTCCTTTCATATATAAATCCAAACAGGTCATAAGATCTGCCCTCATTTTTCTATTTTCCTGTGGCTGGAGGTAGGTATCACATGAACACGTGTCAATCTAATTTATCATCCGTATTCAAAGTCTTTTCTAATTCCTAAGGTGAACTCTGGGCCACCTGATCTCATATTAACAATATTAAAACATTAAAGAAGCTTGAGAGGTTTAAGGACTGTGGGCCACTTTTTCTTTCTTTTTATTTATTTATTTTTAAAAAAAGTTGGTTGGTGACGCGTCCTTCTACAAGAACTCATGGTCGAGTCCCACCGCTGCGATGAAGAAAATGACATGGCAGTCCTCCCGAGATAGTTAACCACCTAATATAGAAATTGGTGGTGAGTCGTTTTCGTTACATTCCACATTCAATGCGTCCATCAAGACCATCCAACACATATTGTAGATGGAGAATGCCACTAAAATTATGCTGTCCAAAAAATCAGTTGGTTGCTTATCAGTGATACAATGGTCTGGATTGTTGCAAGTCTGTTATATATATGCATACACAAAATTAAAGAGATGCTACTATTTCTAAAGTAGCGGTGAACAATCATAAAAGTATGCAAAATGATCTAAAATGCTACGTCTTGTGTAGGTACGCATAAAATACAGCCAGGCAAGAGTAGTAAAAACCCATATATCTTAATTTCCAAGAAATCAAATCCATGTCTTGTCTTTTAAGACTTGTAAAATGATGTAGAGCGGGTCGCGGACAATTTCATGGCCAAGATGGATCAGAAAAGGCACGGTCGACGACAGAAGTGATTCGGACCATAAGACTTTAGATCGGGCGTATCTCGCAATCCGGAATAAGTTATCCGACGTAAAATATATGAATTTTAGGTAGAACGAGCTACTTTAGCCAACTAACCCTGCTATGCCGGGTTACGCAGCCCGGATTTGCGAGAAACCCCCTGATCGACGATCGTTTTTCCGTTTTATTTTTATTTTTACTATAAATAGTAAGTTTTAGTTTGAGTATAACTCTTCATTCGTTGGGCTTTAGGAGTTGTGTCCAACATGAAAAGTGCTTAGGATAATTAGGAAAACGGTTTGGTGAAGCCAAATAAGACACTTACTATTTTTGGCCGAAAACCTTACGCACTAGTAGACATCACGACCGTCTATAAATAATGAGTTTACTATTTATAGTAAGTTGCGAATTCTAGGAGTTTTAGTTGTAGTTTGAGTCTGATTTCTTTCTTATTGCTTGGTTCCCTTATTTAAAGGGGTGTAAACTCGTTTTTAGTCATTCATTAATCAATTTTGAATTATTAGAAATTCTTTTCTATTTTTTGCTTTCTTTCCTTGTGGATTCGAGGAGTCTCTGTGAGGAGTCCAGAAAAGTTCCGTTGATTTGAAATATTTATCATCTCGAGGAAGACGATGCTCGACCTCACGTCCTTCCCTACGTCAGTTTGGTATCAAAGCGAGGTTTCTCCTCGAATCAATGGCTTCTAACGACGGGTTAGGCAACAATCCCATGGGCGGTGCCCTAGGGAATTTACCTTTAACGGCGGCAGTTTTCGAAGCAACCATGTAAGAGAATCGGCAAGCCATGCAAGAGAATCGACAAGCCATGCAAGGGCTGCAGGCTTCTATGGACCGCATAGCGAATCTCTTGGCGGAAACCCTAGGAAAACTCCGTGTTCCTGGTGGTAATCTTCTACCGCCGATTGTTGAAACTTGCAATCACCCTGATTGCAGGATAGTACCGGCAGTGCATCCACGAGTCATTCCTGAAGAAGGGGGCTCCAGTGAAGAGGAAATCGATGACATAATCTTTCAACACCCCAGACAAGGCGACGATCGAGTAGATCAGACAGATCGAGAATTCAAGATGCGGTTTGATATTCTTAACTTCAATGGCCAACTACACATTGAGGATTTTCTCGATTGACTTTCTGAAGTTGAGTGATTTTTCGACTATATGGACATCCCTGAAGCAAAGAAGGTCAAGCTTGTGGCCTACAAGTTGAAGGGAGGAGCTTCAGCTTGGTGGGAGCAACTGCAACTCGTACGAACTAGACAGATGAAAGCACCAATCCGCACATGGCAGCGGATGAAGCAGCTACTACATGCCTGATTCCTCCTTAGCGATTACAATCAGGTATTATTCCAACAATACTAAAATTGTCGACAGGGCAATCGGTTGGTGAGAGAATACGCAGAAGAATTTTACCGCCTGGCAGTACGTAATGATTTAGTCGAGACTGAATCGCAGCAAGTCACCCGATTCAACAGTGGACTACGTATGACGATCCAGGATCGGGTCCAGATGCAGCCCGTCTGGACGATGAATGATGCGATCAAGTTGGCTACTCGGGCAAAAGCACAACTTGAATATTCTACCACACGGCTCTATTCTACCGCAAGGATCATTGCGGCGGGTCCACCCCAGGGAGCTCCCCAATCTAAGGGGAAGGAACCTGTAGGAGTACGCACTCAACCTCCTACGTCTAAGAGCCGAGATCAGGGAAGCGAATGACCCCAAAGGGGTGTATCGACTGCTGCTGGTCTAAGTAGAATTTTGAACTCCTATGCTCGACCCCGGCCCGACAACTGCTATCGTCGTGGCCAACCAGGTCACCTATCAAATACTTGTCCTCAGAGAAAGGTGGCGAACCTCACCATCAATGATGGTAATGCTGATAATCCCGATGAAGATCCAAATGTTGAAGAACAAGAGCATACCACCAAGGACGAGGCAGATGAATCAAGTTGGATTCAGAAAGATCACGGCGAGTTGCTTGTCGTGAGGCGGCTATTATATGCGCCAAGAAAAGAGGTGCATCCACAGAGGCATAACATCTTTCGCACTAGGTGTACGGTGAATCGAAAGGTTTGTGACGTGATTATTGATAGTGGCAGCAATAAAAACATTGTCTCCAAGGTCATGATGGAGAATTTGTAATTGAAAACGGAGCGTCATCCCTCTTCATATACAATCGGTTGGATCAAGAAGGTCAGCGAAACAAAGATAACTAAACGGTGCACCATATCCTTTTCAATTGGTAAACATTATAAGGATGAAGTAGTATGCGATGTGGTTGACATGGAAGCATGTCACATACTACTCGGTCGACCTTGGCAATCTGACCTTGACGCCACTCATAAGGGGCGAGATAACATATATATCTTCATCAAGGATGACTGGAAGACCATATTGACCCCTATAGATCCAGAGGGACTACCTGAAACTTCTAAAGTAGAGGGTCATTTTCTCTTAACCATATGGGACTTCATGGAAGAATCCAAAGAAACGGGACAGACTTATGCATTAATTGTAAAAGGAGAAGAACTCGAGCCTACCATCATCCCTGAAAAATTAAGGCCCTTGCTACATGAATTCAAAGAAATCTGACCCGATGACCTTCCCGATGGGTTACCCTCATGCGGGATATGCAACGCCATATCGATTTTATCCTCGGGTCCAGTCTACCCAATAAGCCTCATTATCGAATGAGTCCGAATGAGTGTGAGATTCTTCAAGGGCAAGTGGAAGAGTTAATCCGTAATGTTCTTATTTGAGAAAGCATGAGTCCATGTGCTGTACCAGCTCTATTAACTCTAAAGAAAGATGGGAGTTGGCACATGTGTGTCGACAGCCGAGCCATCAACAAAATCACCATAAAATACAGGTTTTCTATACCGCGGTTGGACGATATGCTAGACATGCTAGAGGGTGCCAAAATATTCTCTAAATTAGATATAAAGAGCGGCTACCATCAGACTCGAATACGACCAGGTGATGAGTGGAAAACAGCCTTTAAGACCAAGGAAGGATTGTACGAATGGATGGTCATGCCCTTCGGTCTTTCGAATGCGCCTAACACGTTCATGAGATTGATGAACCAAGTTCTGAAACCTTTCATTGGGTGATTCATTGTGGTTTATTTTAATGATATTTTGATATATAGTCAAGACGAAACTATCTATATGGAACACCTCAAAAAGGTCCTTCAGGTGCTTACTGAAAATAAGCTGTATCTCAATTTAAAAAAGTACAACTTCATGACTAATATCTTATTATTTCTGGGTTTTGTCGTAACGTCCACGGGCATTCGAGTGGATGAGGAAAAGGTGAAGGCAATCAGAGAATGTCTGGTTCCCACAAATATTCACGAAGTACGAAGTTTTCATATACCGACGACATTCTATCATCGATTCGTGAAAAATTTCAGTACTATTATGTCACCAATCACAGATTGCATGAAGAAAGGGCAGTTTCAGTGGACTGACGAAGCCGACAGGTTCTTTGCCGAAATCAAGCGCAGATTATCCACAACCCCGGTTCTGGTACTTCCTAACTTCGATAAACTATTTGAAGTCGAATGTGATGCCTCATATGTCGGAATTGAGGGAGTTTTGTTTCAAGAAGGTAGGCTGGTAGCCTTCTACAGTGAGAAACTTAGTGATGCATGCAAGAAGTGGTCTACATACGAGATCGAGTTATACGCGGTAGTCTAGGCATTGCGACATTGGCGACATTATTTGATTCAAATGGAATTCATACTTTACACGGATCATCAAGCTCTCAAATTCATTAATAGTCAAGCTAACATTAACCGTGTACATGCTAGATGGATCTCGTTTTTGCAGGAATTCATGTTCATGATAAAACATAAGTCAGGACAACAGAACAAAGTAGTCGATGCGCTGAGTAGCCGTGCAAATTTATTAGTAACTATAAGCAATGAAGTTGTCGGGTTCGAGTGCCTCAAAGACATATATGTCGACGACGACAACTTCAAGGACGCATGGGTTAGATGCCAAGAAGGTCACTCTGACGACTTACATATGCAGGATGGGTTTCTTTTCAAGAAAAATTGATTGTGCATCCTCAATAGTTCGCTAAGGGAATAGATAATCCAAGAGCTACATGGTGGTGGCCTTAGTGGACACCTTGGACGAGATAAGACGCGAGCTCTTGTGGAAGAACAATATTACTGACCGCAATTGGCACGTGATGTGGGAAGGGCAGTCCAGCATTGTTATATTTGTCAAACCTCTAAGGGGCAATCATAATACAGGCCTCTATACCCCATTGTCTGTGCCTGATAGCCCTTGGGAGGATTTATCTATGGACTTCGTGCTTGGTCTCCCACGAACACAACGCGGCATGGATTTAGTATTCGTGGTAGTAGATCATTTCTTCAAGATGACGCACTTTATTCCATACAAAAAGACTCTCGATGCAACACACGTGGCAAATCTATTCTTCAGAGAAATTGTGCGGCTACATGGGGTTCCAAGACTATTACTTCTGACCGTGACACGAAGTTCATAAACCACTTTTGGCGAACCTTGTGGACTCGATTTGATACATGACTTCAGTTCAGAAGTGCCTACCACCCACAGACTGACGGTCAAACTGAGGTTGTGAATCGCACTCTGAAAAATCTCCTTCGATGTATTTCAGGAGAAAAACCGAAGTAGTGGGATTTGGCCCTGTCTCAAGCGGAGTTCGCATTCAACAACATGGTGAACCGCTCGATAGAAAAATCTCCATTTCAGGTTATTTACGGACGAGTACCTCGCCACACACTAGACTTGGTCCCTCTGCCCAAGCTTCCAGGTATGAGCATTGCAGCAGAACATATGTCAGACAGGATCATAGGTATTCATGCGGAGGTGAAAATCAAGCTACATGCCTCGAACGAAAAGTACAAGAAACAAGCGAACAAGTATCGGAGACAAAAGGTGTTCAAGGTGGGCGACCAGGTAATGGTCCATCTGCGAAAAGAAAGATTTTCAACCGGGACATATAATAAGTTAAAAAATAAGAAGATTGGACCAGTACCGATCATCCAAAAGATCAATGACAACGCTTATGTTGTTGATCTTCCAGATGACATGGCGATCTCACAGACTTTCAATGTTGCGGACCTGACCGAATATCATGAACCAGCGCAGGAAGAGAACTTGAGGAAAAGTTCTTTTCAAGTGGAGAGGACTAATGTAGAGCGGGTCATGGACAATTTCATGGCCAAGATGGATTAGAAAAGGCACGGTCGACGACAGAAGTGATTCGGACCATAAGACCTTAGATCGGGCGTATCTTGCAATCCAGAATGAGTTATCCGACGTAAAATATATCAATTTGGGGTAGAACGAGCTACTTTAGCTAACCAACCTGCTACGCCAGGTTTCGTAGCCCAGATTTGCAAGAAACCCCCTGATCAACGGTCATTTTCCCGTTTTATTTTTATTTTTACTATAAATAGTAAGTTTTAGTTTGAGTATAACTCTTCATCCGTTGGGCTTTAGGAGTTGTGTCCAACATGAAAAGTGCTTAGGATAATTAGGAGAACGGTTTGGTGAAGCCAAATAGGACACTTACTATTTTTGGCCGAAAACCTTGCGCACTAGTAGACATCACGATCGTCTATAAATAGTAAGTTGCGAATTCTAGGAGTTTTAGTTGTAGTTTGAGTCTGATTTCTTTCTTATTGCTTGGTTCCCTTATTTAAAGGGGTGTAAACTCATTTTTAGTCATTCATTAATCAATTTCGAATTATTAAAAATTCTTTTCTATTTTCTGCTTTCTTTCCTTGTGGATTCGAGGAGTCTCTGTGAAGAGTCCAGAGAAGTTCCGTGGATTCGGAATATTTATCATCTTGAGGAAGACGGTGCTCGACCTCACGTCCTTCCCTGTGTCATAAAATCTACCTTGAAATCATATTATTTTTTATTGTGTTGCTCGAGAAATCCAATGACTCCGTTCCAAACTTCTCGCATTTTCATGGCATGTTAGGTATGCGAGGAATTAAAATCGTTTGCAAGGACAAACACGATACACACACACACACACACTCCACATGAGTTGACATGGAACTTAGGCCATTCATTTGGTGGGTTTGTTGTTGAATTTGTCCTAGCAAAGAACTTAGGCCAACCACTTGGTTGTTAAAAATGGACCATTGGTTATGGTTTTTCTCACCGTACTCTTTCTTCTCTTTTTACTTTTTTTTTTTTTCCACATCTATGTGCTGCTTACAGATTTTTATTTATTTATTTATTACTACTATTCACCTTTGTATTCCCCGAATTGATATCTTTGATATTGCACATGGGGCGCATGTAAGGCATGGTTCCAAATAGTATTTGCCCATGTTTTCCTTTCTATAAGCACAAATTTTCATTTATTCTCATGTTGATGAATTTTAGGTCTATTGCTTCTATTTATGGGGTGAAATTGTGAGGCCATTCTATAGACCAATGAATGCAGTAAATCTTGAATAACACTTCTTTCAAATTTAACAAACTTAAAAGTGGCACTCCCACCTTTTTGAAAAAAGAAAACTTAAACGATGACCTGAAAAAATCTTACTTTTAAAACAAATAATATAATATTAATTAAATTCTGGGGAAGGAAGACAAAAAAGAAAATTATTTCAAGAATAGGGAAATTAAATTTTTATTATTATTTATGTTAGCAAATGATTGTAGCCGTATATGCTCCAACCCCATCTCACATAAAACATAAAAAAATGTGTAGTACTTTTACAATGATTGTCCTGCTATGCTCTAACCCCATCTCACATACAATCAATACAATTCTGAGTGGGTGACAAAAAAAAAACGAACAAAAAGAAAAGAAAAAAGAAAAGGCATACCAGCTATCACATGCCTGGAACTCTCTACGAGGAAAAAAAGAAGAAAAGTAGCTATCCTTATTATTTGAAATATAAAAAAGGAACATACGCTCACTGAACCAATGATGGTAAATTATATCTATAAAATTGGAGTAATGCCTTGAAAAATCAATGTACGCCTTGATCCCAATAGTTTTGTGTGGATGTGATATGACTGATCTCCGTCGTTGCTTGAAGACCATGGGTCCTTTGGGACAATGTTATATGCCTTAGTTGATATCTACTGTCACACCTTAATCTTATTATATTGACATGGGTTTGTGTGGATTTTTTATTTTTTATTTTTATTTATTTATTTATTTTTATTTTTTGGTGGTTACCGAGAACTTGAGATTGGACAATAGTCCATCAATGAGATTTGTGATTTATGGATCTTAATATCCTTATTGTGCCATGACCATCATAAATACTTAAACAACTCTTCCAGGCCGCAGTAGGAGACAGTCAGCCACCTCTTTCTCAATGGGTAGTTGGCGGTCAGGATGTGGCAGCATTTCTCGGTGTTGTGTGGGATAGCGCTGATTCCTCATTCCTCCTTAGCGGAATGGCTGATGCAGTGGAAAGAAGCAGCGACTCTAGGTACGACGTCTATCCACATAAGGAGAGCTATTCTGATTTTCATATGTTGGGAGACTGGGGTGCTAGAAATAGAGCCAGACAGGATGGCAAACCCATAAGGATGGAGTCATCCATTGCCCGTGTACATTGGCGGGCGAGAATGTGCTTAGAGGTCCAACTTATGAATGGCAGATATTTAGGGGCTGCGGGGCTGACAAATGTCCTCCTGCCCAGGAGAGACAGATTTGTGTAGGTGGTCAGATGGATGAAGCCGGCGTCGGGTTGGGTTAAAACGTAGATGGATCCCCTTGTGGGAAACTTGACCTCTATGGGGGAGGTGAAATTTGCAAAAAAGAAGATGGAAGTTTTTGTTTTGCATTTACCTTAGGGTATGGCGTGGGATTGAACAATCGAGCAGAGCTGCGGTCAATATATGATGGTCTTAGTTTGTGTTTGGAGAAAGGGCATGGCAGGGTGGAAGTGGAAACCGACTCGCGGGTAGTGGCGGAGCTTCTTTCGGAGTTGCCCCCTACCCTGTGACAATGGAAGAATTGGGTGACTAGAATCAAGAACCTAAGCTAGGTTGTTTGTTTTGTGGTCTCAGCTATCCCCGGAGAAGGAAATGGGCTAGCTGATGACATGGCGAGGGAGGGAAGTAAAGTCCAGAAGGCGATGGGTTTAACTCGTATTAGGGACCTCCCTACCCAGGTTCGTGGCCTGCTCTTTCTAGATAAAGTGGGGGTTAGGAACGGTTAGATCGAAAATTGTGAAGATGTAAAGTTTTATGTTTTGTTTTGTTGGGTGCTTGCGTGCACCATTATGGTAGGTGCCCTAGGGTTTTTTTGTCCCTAGGGCACCCGAATGCCCTGTGTTGTACAGGTCGCTTTTAATGAAAAAAGTAAATCTTAAAAAAAAGTGTTATCGATGTCCTAACATTTTTTTTAAAAAAATCTATAGACATTATTTTATGAAATATACGATCATCTTAAGTGAGGGGACTGACTTAAGTTAGGATTGATGGTCTCTATCATTTGAAGTCGACTTGGTGTTGGTTATAGCTTTGCTATTATCCTACATGAGAATATAAGTTTGCAATGGATATGAGATCTTGATATTTGACATTTGGATACTTACATTTGAGAATCTACTTGAAATCAATAGTTTACACCGGTACCCCATTAGCCTAAATTACGATATATGTGATCAATGACTTGATATTACATGAAAGATGATTAATCTTTAAACATGTGTATGTGTAAGGGTTATAATATGAGATGGCTTCAACTCACTTTAGGAGGCTGCTTGGAGGCTACTGAAAGTCGGTTATGTTGCATATGTCCATCAAAATTCATTGATTCTTGTTTAGGATAATATGAAATCCACTGGGTTCGCCATAGAATTTATTTATGATAACATTTGGCAAGGAAAGCTGCCCCTAAAGTTGTTGCGCAGCACGCCAACAACGCAGTGGGCCTAGATTCAATCTCAGGCCTCACCCATAAACGATAAACAGAAAGGAATATAAACTAGAAACAGATCAAAACAATCCAAACAAAACACAATACAAGATATACGTGGAAAAACCCTAAACTAGGGTAAAAAACCACGGATGCAAACTTCCACTATGAAGAAAAATAAAGATTACAAGGCAATATACTAATCTCTCCCTTGGAAGAACAGAGAAATCCCTTAGCCCACACCTTAGAATTACTTTCCCCTCTTGCTCATCTACCTAAAAAAGCCCTAGGAACCCCTATTTATAGTTAAGGTAACTTCCCTTCCGCACCCTTGCAAAAGGCGACACCAAAATCTGCAATCCGTATCAGTTTCAAAAATAATCTGCGTAACCTATGACTGGTCCTAGGAGAGATACGACCGGTCGTAGTACGACCAGTCTTACAGTCCCTACGACCAGTCCTAGGGCCCAAAACAGCAAAAAACAGCATTGCTGGACTTTGAATCGACCCGGTCCATGACCGGTCGAGCAGACCCCTACGACCGGTCGAAGATGTCCTACGACCGGTCGAAGGCGGCCTAGATGTGACTCCACATTCTTAACAATCTCCCACTTGAAGGCACATCGCCAAAACTTTTGTCTTCTTCATCCGGAGTGCAACACCTCCCCGTCTTCAAGCCTGAAGACCAATCAAAGCTGAACAAAGCTTCAGCTTCTCCCTTGTGACCGCCTTGGTCAACATATCTGCAGAATTCTTACTTGTATAAATCTTCTCCAGAGTAATCGATCCATCTTCTAGTAACGAACGTATAAAATGATATCTGATGGCAATATGCTTGGTTCTTGAATGAAAGGCTGAATTCTTACCCAAGTTTATTGCACTCTGACTGTCACTGTACAGTTTGCAATGTACTTGCTTCTTATCCAAGTCTTCCATAAAACCTTGCATCCACACCATCTCCTTACATGCTTCTGTAGCCGTAACATATTCTGCTTCTGTCATACTGATAGATACTATCTTCTGTAACTGAGACACCCAACTGACTGCAGCACTACCCAGAGTAAACACATAACCTGTAGTGCTTCTTCTGCTGTCGATATCTCTTGCAAAATCTAAATCCACGTAGCCTTGTAGCTTGATTTTCGATCCACCATAACACAGCCCTACATCCTTAGTACCCACCAGGTATCTGAGGATCCACTTCACAGCTTCCCAATGTTCCTTCCCGGATTTGTTCATGAATTTGCTAACAACTCCCATTGCTTGAGAAATGTCTAGTCTTGTGCTTACCATAACATACATGAGACTCCCAATAGCTGATGTGTATGGGACTTTAGCCATGTAGTCCCGTTCCTCCTGCGTCTTTGCACCTTGCTCCTTAGATAGCTTGAAGTGGTTGGCAAATGGAGTGCTAACCGGCTTAGTACCTCCCATATTGAATCGATCAAGTACCTTGGCTATGTACTCTGCTTGTGACAAAACCAGTTTCTTATTTTCCCTGTCACGTTTTATCCTCATGCCTAGGATTTGTTTTGCAGCTCCTAAATCCTTCATGGCAAATTCTCTAGACAATTGTCTTTTGAGATCTGAGATGTCCTTCATGCTTGAACCGGCCACCAGCATATCATCAATATACAGAAGAAGAATGATGTATGACGTATCAAACTTCTTCAAGTAACAACAGTAGTCTGCATGACATCTCCTAAAACCATTTCCTGACATGAAACTACCAAACTTCTTGTACCATTGCCTCGGGGCTTGCTTCAGGCCATATAGAATTTTCTTCAGTCTGTACACCTTGTTCTCATTACCTGATGCCACGTATCCTGTCGGCTGATGTATATATATTTTTTCTTTAAGGTCCCCATGAAGAAAGACTGTCTTAACATCTAGCTGTTCTAGATGTAAGTTCTCTGTAACCACTATACTCAAGACCATGCGAATCATAGATATTTTCACTACCGGTGAAAATATTTCAGTGAAATCGATACCTGCCTTCTGTTGAAACCCTTTTACAACCAGTTTCGCCTTATACCATTTTGAACCATCATGCTCCTCCTTCAGTCTGTAAACCCACTTGTTATGAAGAGCTTTCTTACCCTTGGGTAGAGTGACTAGCTCCCATGTACGATTAGACTCAAGAGAGTCCATCTTCTCATCCATGGCTTGCTCGCACTTAACCCGTGTATCTGACTGTAATGCCTCTTCAAAATACTCTGGCTCACCATTATCTGTCAGTAGTAGATAATGTAAGAAGGGTGAGTATCGGACCGTGGGTCTCCTCCCCAGAGTAGACCTCCTCACAACCAGTGTCTGTGGCTCTGCCTCATAATGCTCCTGTGCACGATCATCTTGTGGCGCTGTAACACCCGTGTCCGATAACTCTTCTAACTCTACGAATTCCTTTTTCTCCACCTTATTTTCTTGCACACTGTCCTTATGCATCACTTTTTCATTGAAGACTACGTCCTTACTTTTGATGATTTTCTTGTTTTCTGCATCCCAAAACCTATAGCCAAAATCATCCTGCCCGTAGCCTATAAGCGTGTACCTCCTGGATTTTGCATCCAGCTTGTTTCTGTGCTATGCATCAATGTGAACATATGAAGTGCAATCGAACACTCTTAGATGTGTAAGGTTCACTTCTTTCCCAGTCCACGTTTCTTCTGGTAGCCCACCATCCAATGGTGTTGAGGGACTTCTATTGATAAGATATACGACAGTATTTACAGTATCTGCCCAAAAGGTCTTGGGCAACCCTACATGTAACCTCATGCTCCTGGTGCGCTCAAGGATGGTCCTGTTAATGCGTTCAGCCACACCATTCTGCTGTGGTGTCCCTGGAATCATTTTCTGATGTTTGATTCCACTTGCTGCACAATACTCCGCAAACCTCTTATCACAATATTCTCCCCCATTATCAGATCTGAGACACTTTACTGTTTTACCTGTCTCATTTTCTACCATAACTTTTCACTTCTTAAACGCATCAAATACATCAGATTTATGCTTTAAGAAATAAATCCACAGTTTTCTACTAGCATCATCGATAAAGGAAACAAAATAACGTGAGCTACCAAGAGATGATACCTGTGCCGGTCCCCACACGTCAGTGTGTACAAGCTCCAATAGATGCGTCTTTGGAGCGCGTCCTATCTTCTTGAAGCTTATCCTCTTCTGCTTGCCATATACGCAGTCGTCATAGAATTCCAAGTCAAGAGACTTCAGCCCTGGTAGCTTCCCTTTTGACAATAATACTTTCATCCCTTTCTCACTCATATGTCCCAACTTCTGATGTCATAACTGCCCATTCACTTCAGTTGATGCGACTGAGAGTGAACCATACGATCCTGAAGTCACGTACAAAGTGCCTTCCTTTTTGCCTCCAGATATCACCAAGGCACCTTTTATGATCTTTCAGGAATCACTGGTGAATGTCGTCACATAACCGGTATCGGCCAACTGCCCTACTGAATCAGATTTCTTCTCAAACTCGGTACATGCTTGATATCCTTCAGTTTCAAAATCGTTCCGTCTTTCTGATTGACCTGAACGTCCCCCTTTCCAACAATACTGCACGACTCATCATCACCCAGGTAGACTCTCCCAAAGTCACCTGACACATAATCACGCAGAACTTCCTTACATGAAGTGGCATGAAACGAAGCACCCGAGTCTATAACCCATGACTCATTCCTTGCATCAAGAGACAAGATCAACGCCTCTGTGTCGCTCTCCTCAGACAGATTCACTGAATCCTTCCTGCCTTGAGAGCTTCCTTCTTGTTTCTTGAGCGCCCCTGCAATCACGTTTCATGTGCCCCTTCTTGCCGCAATGCCAACACCCGCCTTTGTCTTTCGGTCCCTTGGACTTCTTCCTCGACTTAGAACGCCCGTGTTTATTGCCTCCTCTGTTCTACGATCTTCCTCTTCCTTCAACATTTAGAGCATTCCATGAATCTCCTGAAACTCCTGATGCCTTTCTTTTAGATTCTTCGCTGAGAATTAGACCGACCACATCATCAAATTTCAGCTTTGTCGACCCTGAAGAATTGCTCACAGCAATCACCAAACCATCTTAACTGTCTGACAAACTGGATAAGATCAATAGTGTCCTGACCTCATCCTCAAAAACGATGCCAATGGATTCCAACTGGCTCGTGATTGTATTGAACTCGTTTAGATGTTCAGCCATGCTCCCACCATCTGACATCTTCATGTTGAATAGCTGTTTCATAAGATGAACCTTGTTGGATGCTGATGGCTTTTCATATATGGTGGTTAGGGCTTCAATTAATTCTTTTGTCGTTTTTATCTTGGATATATTAAAGGCGACGCTCTTAGACAAAAAGAGTCGGATCGTTCCTAAAGCCGTCCTATCCAGTAAAAACCATTAATCATCTGTCATCTTTTCTGGTTTCTTCTTTTTTCCTTCTAGAGGAATGTAGAGGTCCTTCTGATACAAATAATCCTCCATCTGCATCTTCCAGAAGGCAAAGTTTGAACCATCAAACTTCTCAATTCTAGTTTTTCTATCTTCCACCATCGCTCCCAATAGAACTAAACCAATAGCTCTGATACCAGTTGTTGCGTAGCATGCCAACGACGCAGTGGGCCAAGATCCAATCTCAGGCCCCACCCACAAACGATAAACAGAAAGGAATATAAATTAGAAACAGATCAAAGCAATCCAAACAAACCACAAGACAAGATATACGTGAAAAAACTCCAAACTATGATAAAAAACCACGGATGCAAACTTCCACTATGAAGAAAAACAAAGATTACAAGGCAATATACTAACCTCTCCCTTGAAAGAACAGAGAAATCCCTTAGCCCACACCTTAAAATTACTTTCCCCTCTTGTTCATCTACCTAGAAAAGCCCTAGGAATCCCTATTTATAGTTTAGGTAACTTCCCTTCCGCACCCTTGCGAAAGGCAACACCAAAATCCACAATCCGTATCAGTTTCGGAAACAATCTGCATAACCTACGACTGGTCCTAGGAGAGATATGACCGGTCGAGTACGACCAGTCTTACAGTCCCTGCGACCAGTCCTAGGGCCCAAAACAACAAAAAACAGCATCGCTGGATTTTGAGTCGAGCCGGTCCACGACCGATCGAGCAGGCCCTTACGACCGGTCGAAGACGTCCTACGACCGGTCGAAGGCGGCCTAGATGTGGCTCCACATTCTCAACAATATCTATCTTTGTTTGGAGACTTTTACAAAGTGCAATTGCAGTGGAGAATAGGGTGCAATCCAGGGGAGTTTCGTTGACCTCTTCCTACGGGTGCTGTGGGGAAGTCAGCAATGGCAACCCCCAGGTAGAATCCCTTCCCCATCTATTCATCCATGGTGGGTTGGCCTCCAAAGTTTGGCAGCATTTTGGTATCATATCCGGGATCCTCCCCTTGATGGCTAATTCAGTGGAAGTAAGGTTGAAGCAGTGGTGGATGGTGGATTCTGGAGGCAGTAATCCTCTCTTTAATAAGTTGGTTCCTTCTCTAATCCTCTTGAAGATTTGGAGAGTCAGGAACTCTATGAAGATGGACGGAAAGTGTTGGCCCAGTGCAGCCACTATTTATTGGATAAATAGGTGGATTAAGTTGTTATTGGCTGACAAGATTAGTTCCTCGAAGCAAATGTGCGCACCTATAGGTTGTAAGGTGGAAAGTGCCGAATGAGGGCTTGGCCAAGTTGAATGTGGATGGGTCTGCGCAAGGCAATCCAGGCCCTTCAGGTAGAGGTGGGATTTGTAGAAATTCTCAAGGGAACCTCATCTTTGCGTTCATAGTGGGCTTTGGTGAGGGGTCCAGCAACAGAGCGGAACTGCGTGTGCTTTGGATTGGCTTGTCCGCTTGTCTGGCCTGGGCCTACGCGGGGTGGAGGTCGTGTCTAACTCTAGCTTTGTAATTAATCTCCTTGGTGGTAACGCCAAGCCAAGTTGGGTCTGGTTGCATTGGCTAGGAAGGATTGAGGAGCTTAGGAGGAAAGGGGCACTCATCTTTTGTCATATCCCAAGGAAAGAGAATGCTCCAGCAGATGCCTTGGCCTGCATTGGTAATCTCTCACTGGTTTACTCCTCATTCAAGTGCTCGGCTGAGCTCCTGATGCACATCAAGGGTCCTTTAGTCTTGGATAAAACATGCCTAGGTTCCATTAAGAAAACCTTTAGGAAGACTGGGTTAGGTTCTTTGTAATTGCCTAGCATACAATAAGCGGCCCTCTGTTTTTTTGGGTAGGGTGCCTGAAATGTCCAGCTATTCAGTGTATAGTTTCTCTTGTTGAAATGAAATACTCTGTTTTTTCAAAAAAAAAAAAAAAAAAATAAAAAAATCATAAACCTATGTAATGTATTTACAAGTATAAAAATCCATGTTTGTTACTGAGATACAAGAAGGAGCATATGATGATTAAACCTATGATGGTAAACCACATTTCTAAGTCATAAATCTTTTCCCCATTCAAGACATAAACCAATGTAATGCTGTTACAATGAGAAATAAAAATCCATCCGTATTATTGAAATACAAAAAGGAATATATAATGTTTAAACCTATGATGGTAAAGAATATTTCTAAGTCATATATCTTTTCCCCATTGAAGTCAATAATGCACGCCATCAATAATGTGCGCCATCAATATAGCGAAGCCTTGGAGTGTAGAGGTGAATTTCCCTTTCGTTGATTGGTTGTGTTGGTCTTGCGTTCATCTCTGCATTCTATGACAAGAAATTAAAAGTCATTAGCATAGGCCATATATCAAAAAAAGAAAAAAGAAAAAAAAGGCCATATATCACAATCCACAAATCTCACTCCAACCACCAAGGTAACCCTCACAAGGTGTGTTAATTCTGGGTTGGGGCCGAGTCAGCGTCAGGCCTCAGCCCAATCGAAGGTTAACCAGCCTAAAAGTCCAAACTCGGACATGGACAGTTTAATAGTTGAGCCTTTGATTTGAGACTCAAGCTCATCCTCCATTCACATCTTAAGAAAGCCTGTTCTAAGTCTTGTTCAGGCCTTGGATGAAAATTTTGCAAAACCTAGGCGTAAAATAATCTGGGGGGCTGTGTTACAAGCTTGAGTTTTTATTTATTTATCTTAAATAAAAGTGGGAGCACACAACCTGATCACGCTAGAACCGAACTTGATAGACCAGCCCAACTCGTAGCCTCCAGCACACCCTACTACAGTTTGTTCGGGAGACTGTAGCCTTTTTTTCTTCACACGTACTCACACCCTACACACACCCACACACTCACACAACAGTAGGATTTCACCACAATGGGTACTTGAACCAATAACTTTGTGTTGAAACTCTTGTGAGTTACCAACGAGGCATGAGTAAGTACCCAAGGGAGATTGTGGCTAGTTCTCTTGGAAAGGAAATAGGAAATAGGGCTTGAATTTCCAAGTCAATGTGCAGGGAGAGACAATTTCCACTGTTTTCTTATTTTTTAAAAAATGTGATTTAAATGAAACAATGTTACAGCCAAAAATTTATGTATGAATGTGGAATTAATTGATTTTAATAGGTTAGATTTATTTCTGCCCACTTAGCAAACAATCGGTAGTCGTTTGTATAATCTATGCATTCACCATCCATACAAGAATTCTTGTGCAATATGTTTGCCAATGTATATTAGCAAGTACAGTAACAGCAGTAGAAACTCACATCATTGACGGCCATCCTTAGTAACTTCACTTGCACTCGGGAAACAGTCCTCACCTGAAAATCATGGTACTGAGTATGAAATCCTTACAAAACTTTCCATATATGTGTGTGAGTTTTGAACCAACAGAGTAAACCCTACTGTAAGCTGGGGCAGAATCAGCCTTCGTGTAGCCCACTGAGTGATGCGGATATACAAATTGTCATCACTTGCATCTCCTGGTTTGATGCCCAGTCATTAAAAAAATCTGTAACTTGGATGTGCCGCAGCACAGGAAACAGTGTAAGTGGAGACGCCCTTTGTTGGTGTATGAGGGCAGTTCACCCAAATGTTTATATACCATCTGGCCCATGAGGTGACAAAATATCATACCATTCCAAAACTCAGGTATGCCCCACCTCATGATTTTAATAGTTGTAGGCATGATTTGATACTGTTAGAGATAGTGTGGCCACCTAAGATTCAGATCTGACTAATTTTGGGACATCTCATTTTTTGAGGGGCGGATGTTTGAGACACATGTGGTGGGTCCAACATAGATTTGGTTGTATGTAATACTCAACTCTATGGCCCCACCGTAATGTGTTAGATATCTGCACAATCAATCAGATACACCCTTCCATGGTGGATCATGGGCCTAAAAACCAGACTAATTCATGACTTAGTTGGGCCACACCATAGACAACAGCTGAGAACAGATGTGCACCCATTGAAACTTTTTTTTTTTTTGTTGTTAATAGGGTCCATAGAGATGTCGTTTAGACATCCATCCCATCCATTGTGTATGTTCCACTTGGTTGAGATGTTACACCAAATTTTGGGCTATTCCAAAACTCATGTTGCCCTCATCAAGTGCTTTTAGATGTTCTGGGCATAATTTCACCAGGACAACCCATAACCTAAAGAGGACCCACTAAATGCATTGTTTGGATGTCCGTCACACATCACCTACGGTGGGGGCCACAAAGCTCAACTTCATAGAACCTTTTTGCTATATATATATATATATATATATATATATATATATATATATATATATATATATATATATATATATATATATATATATATATCTGTTTTGTGTGTGTACATGTGCCCACCACATAGTGCCTTTTTCCTATTAAATGTGTGTACCCGTGTCTCTGCATGAGAAATACTTCAGTGCTCTTTGACCACCATGCGAGTGATAGTGCTTTTGGTTGCAATGAGACACTTACGTATTCTGATTCGTTGATCTAGATTTTATACTAGGTCTAATATGTTTTCAATTGCTACCATGTATATATCACCCCAATCTAATTATATAAACCATGTTAACCTTAGTAAATAAAAAAAAAAAAAAGAAAAAGAAAAAAGAAAAAGAAATGTCATGAAATCAGGTATACTCTTATCAAGCAGGCCGAATAGTTAGGTTTAATGCATTGATATATGTGTAGCCTGTTTGATTAGTGATGCATCCTGATTTTCACAAAACACACTTCTTTTTTTTCCAAAAAAATCGAGACTTCATTTCATATGAGGAAATTACAGGGACTATACTTCGGGAAGTCCCAAGGGCACCAAAATAAAGCTCTCGCCACAACCTATCTTAAAAGGAAAAACTAAACATGATCCACCACCCTGATGACACCCGAACCTACTTTATCCAACACCACCAAGCCACGGATTTCATGGGGGATCAAGGTCCTTCATGGCATGGAACACCCTATTGGTCTGGGTCTTTTTTTTTTTTTTTTTGGGTTAGCTTGTTAGTACACACCCATGTCAGTACACACCCAATTGGTTTGGGTCTTGCTACCTAGCCGGGCCAAGTAATCTGCTGGCCCATTCCCCTCTTCACAAAACTCTATTTATATGGTTAGGCTCACCATCACAAATGTCATTTTGGCACTGTATAAAGGTTCAATTTGAAGTTAGCTAAGCTCACGACCGTATAAATATTGTAAGGAACAGACCTTTTTGACAATTGTCCAAACCACGCCTTGTTCACAAGGAGGGGTAGTGAGAGATCCTGTGTATCTGTAATACTTCCTACTTCCCATCTTTAAATGCTTTGGATTAACCACTCCCACATTTCTCTCCATTTCATGCATATCCGCGACAGATTTTATATGTCCCATCAGCTGAAAAAATAACAAACATACACATAAGAGGTGCAAAGCATGGTAAGGAATTAGGACCTACAAAGATGCGTATATACGATTAGTTACCTCTGAGAGAAATGAGTCCGGTCGGCCAATTTTATACACGATTCCAACCACGGCTATTTGTCCGTTAGAGCTCTCATGAACCATGTGCACCTCTAGATCATAGCTACAACAGCCATTCATCATGAACAAAATTAAAGATGCTAAGTGTGTGTGTGTATGTATATATATATATATATATATATATATATATATATATATATATATATATATATATATGAAGGTGTTGATGCATAAGACAGGTAGCACAATACCTCTTGCCATTGATGGTGTGTTCTGAAGGAGAGTGCCAGTGGCACTGTTGTAATACATATTCAGTTCCATTGACGTAAATTGATCCTGCCCCATTAACCCATTCCATCTGCATCCATCAATAATAAGAATAGAGAATTACATGAGAAATAATATCTTTTAATCTATCAAAATAACATATATTCCCTATTTAGTGAATTTCTAAGAAAACTATTCCCCAGTATTGGAGATTTAGAGAACTAGTTTGGTCTTGCTTGGAGAACAAAGAGTTATTTTTGCATAAGGAAGGACTGATGCATTCCAATATTACCATTATATCATGTCCCCTATTCTTGAGCGTTGCATTGGATGGCTTGTAACGCCTTCTTAATCTCCCTAAATGGGACACTACTTTTACTCTTTCATGCAGCAAATCGATCGGAGACTGCATTTCTCCATTCTTACACATCGCCCATTCCTCATGTATATCTCCCCAATTTTCAGGCCCCTTACCACTCCCTTTCACATAATCAAATTCCCTTTCATCCTCTGCACCATAAAAAAAAAAAAATAGTTAAAACCATAGATTAGTAAAACATGAAAGAGAAGCATAAAGATAATAGATTTTATGTTGTTCAAATCCATTACCAACTTCTCGTGATGTTGTTGGGACTGAATAAAAGGTAAGTAGGAAAAAGAGAGCACAAAAGAAGATGAAATAGGTGCTTGGGTTCTTCATCTTTTCCCCTCAAGACTCAGTAAAAACCAAATATATTTTTGTTAGGAAATGTTGGAGGGGAATGATAGCTTATATAGGACACAGATGTTAGAATTTCTCAAGAATTTCAAGTCCTATGTGTGAATAAGAGAAATGATTAATAAGAGTCAATCGTGTCTTATATTTAGATGGTCAACCGTCAAACAAATGGCCCAACAAGGCACCTGGTGAGGAGTATCATGTGGATGACCTAATCATCAGGTCATTTTTTTTTTCACCTGTCCATTATTTGCATAGTATTGCTCAGACGATGAGAAATCATCACTGCCCTAAATTATGGAAGAGGTCATCCACGAAGTATAGCCCATCTAGAAAGTATGGAATGCTCAGCGGATGGTGGTTGTGGTCCCGTGCTTGCGAGAAATGATCAGCTGTTACCTTCGGTATACTCCAGATTTTCACCACATTTGCATATTTTCCCATGTGTAGGACATCCAAACCATTAAAATATTTGACTTCATCACTAAAATCATCAACACCAAAAAACCCCCAAGAGGTGGGCAAAAACTGTATTAAAGTTGAGATCACTGGTCATTCTTTGATTTTGTTGGTGTGTCCCACCAAATGAATATTTGAGCCTGATGTTCAAATCACTTAATTCTCATGATGGGGATATTGTATTCAACCGCTTGGATGTCCTCAATATATGGCATGATGTGTTAGTATTTTACTTTGTAATCTTTATTTTTCTTCATAATGGAAGTTTGCATTCGTAGTTTTTTACCATAGTTTGAGATCTTTCCACGTATATCTTATCTTGTGGTTTGTTTGGATTGATTTGATCTGTTTCTAGTTTATATTTCTTTCTATTTATCGTTTGTGGGTGAAACTTGAGATTAGATCTCGGGTCATTACATTGTTGGCGTGCTGTGCAACAACTGGTATTAAAACTATTGGTTTAGTTCTATTAGGAGAAATGACGGAAGAAGGGAAAACTAGAATTGAGAAGTTTTATGGTTCAAACTTTACCTTCTGGAAGATGCAGATGGAAGATTATCTGTATCAGAAGGACCTCTATATTCCTATAGGAGGAAAAGAGAAGAAACCGAAAAAGATGACATATCCAAGATGAAAACTACAAAAGAATGGTTTTTACTGGATATGAAGACTTTAGAAATGATCTGACTCTCTTTGTCTATGAGCGTTGCCTTCAACATATCCAAGATGAAAACTACAAAAGAATTAATGGAAGCCCTAGCCACCATGTATGAAAAACCCTCTGCGTCTAACAAGGTTCATCTTATGAAACAACTGTTCAACATGAAGATGTCAGATGGTGGGAGCGTAGCTGAACATCTAAACGAGTTCAATACAATCATGAGCCAGTTGGAATCCGTTGGCATTGTTTTTGAGGATGAGGTCAGAGCGTTATTGATCTTATCTAGTTTGCCAGACAGTTGGGATGGTTTGATGATTACTGTGAGCAATTCCTCAGGATCGACAAAGCTGAAATTTAATGATGTGGCCAGTTTAGTTTTCAGCGAAGAATCTAAAAGAAAGGCATCAAGAGTTTCAAGGGATTCAAGAAATGCTTTAAACGTTTAAGGAAGAGGAAGATCGCTAAACAAAGGAGGCAATAAACATGGGTGTTTTAAGTCAAGGAAGAAGTCTAAGGGACCGAAAGATAAAAATGGTGTTGGCATTGCGGCAAGAAGGGACACATAAAATATGGTTGTAGGGCGCTTAAGAAACAAGAATGAAGCTCTCAAGGGGGGAATGATTCAGTGAATCTATTTGAGAAAAGTGACATAGAGGCGTTGATTTTGTCTCTTGATGCGATGAATGAGTCTTGGGTTATAGACTCGGGTGCTTCATTTCATGCCACTTCGTGTAAGGAAGTTCTGCGTGATTATATGTCAGGTAACTCTGGGAGAGTTCACCTGGGTGATGATGAGTCATGCAGTATCGTTGGAAAAGGAGACATTTATATAAATTAGAAAGAAAGAACAACGTTGAAATTGAATGATGTTAGACATGTACCGAGTTTGAGGGAATCCGATCTTAGTGGGGTAGTTGGCCGATATCAGTTATGTGACGACATTCACTAGTGATTCCTGTAAGATCACAAAAGGTGCCTTGGTAATATCTCGATGAAAAAAGGAAGGTACTTTGTACATGACTTCAAGATCATATAGTTCACTCTCAGTCGTATCAACTGGAGTGAATGGGCAATTATGACATTAGAGATTGGGATATATGAGTAAGAAAGGGATGAAAGTACTATTGTCAAAGGGAAAGCTACCAGGGCTGAAGTCTCTTGACTTGAAATTTTGCGAGGATTGCATGTATGACAAGCAAAAGAAGGTAACTTAAAGAAGGCAGGATACGCTCCAAAGACGCATCTATTGGAGCTTGTACACACTGATGTATGGAGACCGGCACAGGTATTATCTCTTGGTGGCTTACGTTATTTTATTTCTTTTATTGATGATGCTAGTAGAAAATTGTGAGTCTATTTCTTAAAACATAGATCTGTTGTATTTGATGTATTTAAGAAGTGAAAAGTTATGATAGAAAACGAGACATGTAAAACAGTAAAATGTCTCAGATCTGATAATGGGGGATAGTACTGTGATAAGAGGTTTGAGGAGTATTGTGCAGTAAATGAAATAAAATATAAAAAATGATTACAGGGACATCGCAGCAGAATGGTGTGGCTGAGCGCATTAACAAGACTATCCTTGAGCGCGCCAGGAGCATGAGATTACATGTAGGGTTGCCCAAGACCTTTTGGATAGATTTTGTGAATACTGCTACATATTTCATCAATAAAAGTCCTTCAGCACCATTAGATGGTGGGCTACCAGAAGAAAAGTGGACTGAGAAAGAAGTGAACCTTGCACATCTCAGAGTGTTCGGTTGTACTTTATATGTTCACAATAGAGCCGAACTAAAAGCTATCTTTGACGGTCTCTCTTTGTGCCTACAAATGGGATTCGTCAATATTGAAATCGAATCCGACTCAAAATTTGTTGTCGATCTTCTCTCAGGCAAGTCCGGCTCTCACTGGATATGGAATTATTGGGTTAGCCGTATCAGTAAGTCGAGGCAGGGATGCTCCTCCACGCTTCAGCTTATCCCTTGGGAAGGGAATGGTTTGGCTAACTGGATGACCCGTGAAGGGGGTAACACCCAACTGGCTACGGTGACGAACAGTCTGGACAACCTTCCTGCTATTGTTTGCGGCCTCCTTCTCTTAGATAAGGTCGGGTTGGGAGCTGTGAGGAGAACCCAGGTGGGTAAGAAGCCCCCCTGATTTTCCTCTGTTTTGTCTTCCTGAGGAGGTTTCCCTTGCACTAGCCTCCCTCCTTGTTCATATTTAGCTCATCCCCAGGCGTATACGATAGGCGGGGCCTCTTCCTTTTTGTTGGGTCCTTCTTAAAAAAGTTGTAATTGGTTTTCAGTTTTAATGGATGAAGGCTTTAGTTTAAAAAAAAATGTTCACATTGATGCAGAGCACAGAAAGAAGCTAAATGCGGACTTTAGGAGGTGCATGTTTATAGGTTACGAGCAGCATGATTTTGGCTACAGGTTTTGGGATGTAGAAATAAGAAAATCATCAGAAACAAGGACGTAGTCTTCAATGAAAAGTGATGCATAAGGACAGTATGTAGCAAAATAAAGCCGAGGAAAAGGAATTCGTAGAGTTGAAAGAGTTACCGGACATGGGTGTTACAACGTCACAGGATGATCATGCACAGGAGCATTATGAGGCAGAGCTGCATACACCGGTTGCGAGGAGGTCTACTCGGGAGAGAAGAGACACGGTCCGATACTCACCCTCCTTACATTATCTACTGCTGACAGATAATGGTGAACCAGAATGAGGCATTATAGTCGGATACACGGGTTAAGTGAGAGCAGGCCATGGATGAGGAGATGGACTCTGTTGAGTCTAATCGTATATGGGAGCTGGTCACTCTACCCAAGGGTAAGAAAGCTCTTCATAACAAGTAGGTTTACAGACTGAAGGAAGAACATGATGGTTCGAAATGGTACAAGGCTAGATTGGTTATGAAAGAGTTTTAACAAAAGGCAGGTATCGATTTCACTGAAATATTTTCATCTGTAGTGAAAATGTCTACGATTCACATGGTCTTGAGTATTGTGGCTACAAAGGACTTACATTTAGAGCAGTTAGATGTTAAGACAGTCTTTCTTTATGAGGACCTTGAAGAAGAAATATATATGCATCAGTTGACAAGATACGTGGCACCAGGAAAGGAGAATAAGGTGTGTAAACTGAAGAAGAGTCTGTATGGCTTGAAGCAGACCCTGAGGCAGACCCTGAGGCAGTGGTATAAGAAGTTCGACAGTTTCATGTTGGAAAACGGTTTTAGGAGATGTCATTCAGACCACTATTGTTACTTGAAGAGGTTTGATACATCGTATATCATCCTTCTTCTGTACGTTAATAACATGCTTGTGGCTGGTGAAAATATGAAGGATATCTCAGATCTCAAAAGACAACTGTCTAGAGAATTTGCCATGAAGGATTTACGAGCTACAAAATAAATCCTGGGCATGAGGATAAAGCATGATAGGGAAAACAAGAAACTGATTTTGTCACAGGCAGAGTACATAGCCAAAGAACTTGATCGATTCAATATGGGAGGTGCTAAGCCAGTTAACACTCCATTAGCCAACCACTTCAAGCTATCTAAGAAGCAAGGCACAAAGACACAGGAGGAACGAGACTACATGGCTAAAGTCCTATATGCGTCAGCTATTGGGAGTCTCATGTATCCTATGGTAAGCACGAGACTAGACATTACTCAAGTAGTGAGAGTTGTTAGCAGGTTCATGAACAACCCCAGGAAGAAATATTGGGAAGCTGTGAAGTAGATCCTCAGATACCTGGTAGGTACTAAGGATGTAAGGCTGTATTATGGTGGATCGAAAATCAAGCTACAAGGCTACATGGATTCAGATTTGGCAGGAGATATCGATAACAGAAGAAGCACTACAAGTTATGTCTTTACTCTGGATAGTGTTACAGTCAGTTGGGTCTCTCAGTTACAAAAGATAGTATTTATCAGTACGACGGAAGCAGAATATGTTGCGGTTACAGAAGCGTGCAAAGAGATGGTGTGGATGCAAGTTTTTATGGAAGAGTTGGGTAAGAAGCAAGTATATTGCAAGCTATACAGTGACAGTCAAAGTGCAATACGCTTGGCTAAGAATTTAGCCATTTATTTAAGGACCAATCATATTGCCATAAGATATTACTTCATACGTTCGTTACTGGAAGTTGGATTGATTGCTCTGGAGATGTAACGCCCGTGAAAAATCCGTACTTGGGCTCGAGTACCAACTCGACCTGAAATCGCGTAAAATTAATTTCCATGGAAATTAAGCGTAAGTTAGCTAGCGCAACGCTAGAGTAGCTGGGAAATAGTCCCTGATCACTTTAAATACGTTCTACAAGACCCAAATCGAGTAGAACAAACAACTCTACGATACTCTATAACCTCGGATCAAACTCTAAGCGGGTTTGTCCTCTGGACCACATTGAATTTTTGTATTGGATTTATACCGCGCGTCGAAGGTCCGATACCTCCTATCTTAGACCGTTAGAACCGCCCAGCTGGACTTGCCAATCATCTCGAAAATCAAGTCAAACCAATAATCACAGACTATTTCGTTGAACCCGGACTGAAGCGACCGCGAATAGGGACAGATTTGGAATTTCAAATTCAAATCTGGCACACGACTTGACGCATCAGTATTAAGCGTTCTGACCGTCAGAATTCATCCAGATTACACCCTCGGATCAGGAAAAATTTCTATTTATTATCATGAGACTTTCAGTCCTGATCTACGTGCGGTGACCGCTGAACTGAAACTGGTCCGCCACGTGCGATCTGCGAACCCTGCCAGACTGAAAACTTAATACGTGCTACATCTGGTACGCATGAGCTTAAGTCTGATCGTAATCGACCAGGGGACCACCAGAAAGCAGTTTTTGGACCGAAACAGCCCCGAAATGGATAGGCACCAAGTAAACTTCGTTCCGGAGCCTATTTTCGGCGTTTTTAAGCTTATAAAAGGGGTTGAAACCCTCATTTCTCTCTCCCATCCGAAAATTGCAAACCCTAGGAAAAGGAGAGAGAGTTTGAGAGAGAGATTGGAAGGAATTTTTTCCGCTTCCGAGCCGCCGATTGCTGTTGCTTCAGCGCTTCTTCCCAATCACCTGGCTGGTGATTTCTCCACTTTTTCAGGTATAAAATAACCCTAGAACTTGCTGATTTAGGGTTTACCTAGATTTATAGCATGTTAGCTAACGTACTTCATAAATCAGGTCCTCCTACTGCCGTAGACGAAGCGTACACGCTCCGTTCAAAATCCCGCAACCGTAAGAGACTAGGTGAGAATTTTAGACGCTTCGATTGACGGTTTACAACGCTTTCAATGTCGTTTAATAGTAGATTATCGACGGCATCGCCGTTTGACATGTACAACATGCTCTCCGTTTCCTGTTTCGTAAATTAACGAAGAATATGAGATTTAGGGCATTTTAGTCATTTGTAGGAAGTACAGTCTACATGCATATTTTGCTGACGTGATTGGCATGGTTTGTTGTCGCATTAGGGAGTTAGGAATGCTTGCATAATCAGTTTGGCGAAGAGATTCACCTAGTTGCGCACTTTGGGTCTACATACTATATGTAGACTTAAGTGTGTAGTGTATGTGTTTGTATAAATGCTTGTATTAGTATGTATTGAATTAAATGATGTTATGTAGTAGTTTGAGATTGATTTCTTGATTAATATGCTGACCTAAATGATTTTCTACATGTTGACCTTATGCATGATTGCATTACATGCATGGAAAGTATGCCTTGAAGATTTACTTAAGTTGAATGTTATAACATGTGTTAACATGCTCACATGATGTATTTCAATTCCAATACCTTTGCATATGGTGCTAATGTGATTCCATAATTGATTGGGACTAGACTTAGTCCAGGCAGTCGGTAACCGAGCGAATTCGTGGCTAACTGGTCATAGCCACGAACGACGCGTCGATGAACGTGATTCGTGTTTAGAGTTGGCGGCAGTAGTTAGGCCACGCGAAGTGTTTTACGCACTTCATGTCGTTCGACTTGAGATGCGATCGCGCTAGTCGAGCCCATCAAGTAACCCGACTGGCCGATGTATGTTCACCTTGTATGAGTCATAACTGCTTGAACCTAGGGTACTGAACTTACCATTGTAAACCCTGTTAACCATGGTACCTTGATCCACGAAGACTCATGAGCCGGGTATGGTGGTATGAGACACCGTGGTCGAGCTGTCGGCCTACGCTGGGGCCACAAACCTCCCCGTAGTGACCAGTGAGCACCTAGACTCGTGAGCAGATTATGGTGGTATGGGACACTATATTCTAGCTGTCGGCCTACACTGATCAGGCGACGAGCCCTTTGTAGTGACCGCGAGCGTATTCTGAGTCCACGGGAGGCGACGACCCTTCCGTTGCAGTAGAGTACGGTAGGCCTGTATTGATAAGGTGATGGGGGAGTGGTGCAACGAGTGCGAGCAACAGCCCTGGCAGCCCTTGCAGTGACCTATGAAATATACATCGTATGAGATTACTAGGAGTGACGACCCTAGACAGGATCTGTGTTGGGATTGATACAAGGGAAGTACCTTAGTTTTCCAATCCTGCTGTTTGAATGGACTTAATAACAACTTGGAAATCATATCACCATAGCATTGCATGTGCCTGGAAGATGTGGAGCACTCTAGGGAGTGTGGCATGCCGCGGTCGTAAGATGTTGCCGCATGAGGGAGATCGTCGGTGAGGGCATACATCACGTCATGTCATCCTGCATTAACAACAGTATTAGGATTGTCTGATTTACTGCTTTACTATTATCGCGTGATTGAATTGTGAACATGCTAATCTTTGCTCTATGATTCCACTGAGTTGATCACTCACTCCCACGTTACGGGATGGTGTTTGCAACACCCACCAGACCCTGTTGTAGGTACAGGAGAGACCGAGATCCAGGAGGTGGAGTCAGAGATCGACGAGGACCAGGATGAGTTCTCGTATATGCAGTACCACGACGGCTTCCCGTAGGCGACCTGGATCGAGGGGACATCAGTGGGACTTTCTTTTTTTGAACATTATTCTTTTGTTATGTATATGTATATGAGACTCAGAGATGCAGTCATACTTTGGAGACAGATGAGATTACTTTGTTTTTCTATACAGTGATATATACATTGTTTAGTCTTCCGCTTGCTTTTATCACTGGATCTGAAGTATGAATTGCAGTTTTGGTATACTTTTACTCATGTGAATGCTTTAAATCAGACAACATTAAATCATAACCATTTTTGTTGCATAAGTGACGGTCTGGAACTCGGGAGTTGAGTTTATACACGACCACCGATTTTCAGGGTGTTACAGGAGAAGATCCATACAAGTGAGAATTCTGCAGATATGCTAACCAAGACGGTCACACGGGAGAAGCTGAAGTTCTGTTCAGCTTTGATTGGTCTTCAGGCTTGAAGACAGGGAGGTAGTACACTCTAGATGCAGAAGACAAAGGTTTATGGCGATGTGTTTCCAAGTGGGGATTGTTGAGAAGTGAAGCCATATCTGAGGCCACGCATGACCGGTCGTGGAGCCCACTCGACTAGCCGTGACCAGTCGTGAATTGGCTTGACTCAAAATCTAGCGAGCATCAGTTTTTGGGTCGAGGTGCTCGACCGGTTGTGAGGTCCGCTTGACCGGTCGTGGTTATGCAGATTCGTTTCCGAATCTGATGTGGACTATGGATTTTTATATCGCTTTTCGCAAGGGTGCGAAAGAGAAGTTACCTAAACTATATATAGCTGTCCCTAGGGTTTTTCTAGGGTATCGAAAAATATTAGGAAATATTTATAAGGTGTAGGTAAGATATTTTCTCTGTACTTTCAAGGGAGAAGTTAGTATTTTGCCTTGTAATTTTTATTTTTTTTCATAGTGGAAGTTTACATCCATAATTTTTTACCATAGTTTGAGGTTTTTCTACGTATATCTTGTCTTGCGATTTGTTTGAATTGCTTTGATGTATGTCTAGTTTATATTTCTTCTTGTTTATCGTTTGTGGGTGAGATTTGAGATTAGATCTCGACTCACTGCATTGTTGGCGTGCTATATAACATGATGTCGAAACGGAAAGTGTATTACAGCTAGCTTTAGGTACATGTTAAAGCACCAGATAATCTCTCGAGACTTTGTGGATGAATTGTCAAAATGGTGACAGAGATTCGTGATGAACGTTTTGAAAACCACTGTCATTAATGCGTCAGCGACGTCGACTGGGATCAGAATCCTTTACAACACCTGCAAACTCACGCAATGCTTAAAACTCTCTAATTTGTGGGGTATACCGTACTGTAAATGTCTAATCCAATCCGTCCATCACATTCTATCCTTGATGGTATCCTGTTGAAAAAGACAGCTTCATGGAAAATTCATAGGAGCCACATCACATGAAACAATATACATGGGATGCCGACCATAGCTTTGTGTGTGGTGCAATGAACAAAAGCTATGGTGTGGCCCATAGGAGCTGTTAATTAGACCTATCATTTTTCTTTAGTGTTCAAATAATGTTCCACACCCGATGGAAGAAGTGGATTTTACATATAGGACGTTGTGGACCCTAAAAAGCTTGAGCGTTTTACCTGGTGCGTAGAACACGTGTCGGAGATTATCGCAACAAGAAATACTGGTTGAATTGAATGCTGCTTCTAATTAATCACCGAAGTTTAAGGGGACCAACTTCATCTTAGTGCGTTGTTGCTCATGGAAATATATGGATCTGCCGCTTCTACATCTAGATCACCCGGCTGGTCGTTGCTGGAAAACATGCTATGCTCGTTTTCAATTTTGGAACTTTATACAGAGACAACTGTAACCTACGTTGGATGGTTGAGATTTAGAACAAACAATTCAAAAGATTTTATGTAATAGTGAAATTTCAACAAGAGACGAATGAAAAATCTTTTTAAGTGCTGTGATAACTAAATATGATCTCACCATCTATGCCACATAAGTTGGGTCACTTAGGAATACTTCATTTTAATTTATACAGTTGAGTTCATTCTACTTTTATATTACAATAATTGAGTTCTCTCGGCTTTTTTGGTGAGATTTTTTTTTTTTTTTTTTTTGACTGAAACGTGAAAGAACTTATTAGAAGAATGAATCCTCCTTTTTACAAATCACTTGATTTCATTTACAGTGGTTAAATAACTTCATTTCTCTGTCATAGATGATTGCTTGGTCTCTCCATCTTGGTGCTTGGTGTCATGAGTGTGTGTTTCTGATCAAGATATAAAAAGTTTAGGCACAACCGGCATCATACGCATATACCAACAACTAAATTTTAATCAGAATTCAAGAGGATATAATTATTTAGTTTTTCGTAATATGGCCATCCATGTAAAGGCTACTAATAGTCCAGCTACTTCAATGATACAATCAACAACATGATGGACCCACGACAAAGCAAAACAGATCTGTTCCGCGATGAACCCATTCTCACCTCATACGGAAGAAGCCCACGAAAGTTAAAGAAAAGTTGGGAGTTGATATGTTTTAGTGGGTCTTGTCATCATCCGCTGAATGGATTGCATTCAGACAATCTTCCCTCTCTCCCAGCACTTTCCTATGGTTGACTGTGGCCCACCTTCACAAAACGTGTCTTGATATGACTGTTCGTCCTCGTTCAAACTCTAGAATAATTATATTTCTGTTGCCTAATCTTGACCTAGGGCCACCTGATGACATCATAAGTACATTATATTCGCGTGTGATTAAGGCCTCTGACAACAAATGTACATATAGCAAGGAAGCTTTTAGAACGGTTCGTTACATCTCCCTATGCAGACAGACAACATATTTCTAGAACGTTTCCTTATATATATATATATATATATATATATATATATATATATATATATATATATATATATATATATATATGTGGAGGGGGGGTGGGGGGGTGGGGGGGATCTACCCCATTGGTCAGATGCACAAGTCAATCCGTTACTTTTGTGGGGCACACCATATACAAAAGTATAGAGGGGCCATGCACCATTAAAACATTCATAATCATTTTTCGGGCCCACTGAGATGTGGTTTGCAAATCTATTACATCCATTATGTGTGTCCCACTTGGATGAGGGTTCAGACCAAGTTTCAAACACATGAAAATTTCATGTGGGCCCCACGAAGTGCTTTTATATGTTTTTGGCATGTCTTCACATGATTTTAGGTGGTATGGCCCACTTGAGTTCCGTATACGGATGATTTTTGGAATATATCATAATTTAAAGGGGGCCCATCAAATACACGGTGTTGATGGTCAACACAAATCATGGTGGGTCCCACACAGCTCGACCTCATGGGAGCTTATTGTGAGCTTGAGTGCATTGTACCTTTTCCCTATATCGGAGAGGCTCACCTGCGAACCAGTTCGTATGTACTACATTCGAACTTTTTAAGAACTCATCATATCTGGTGAGTCTCACAAATCTGAACGGTCCACATGAAGTAGAACCTCATGAAACCCTCTGTTACGAATTTTTACTTTGATCCAATACTTCGGTGGGCCATGAAAAATGTAAATATCTTTTTTCCTTGATTTGAATTTCTCTTTGCTATGGCCCACTAGAATCTTAGATTAGGGTGAAAATTCAAAGGTTTCATGGGATTTTGTGTCTTATTGGCCGTTCGGATTCAACACCCATGACATGTGTGCAAAGGTGCACACGTGTGTAAGTGCGTAGGTGAGCATGCCTCTCTCTCTCTCTCTCTCTCTATATATATATATATATATATATATATATATATATATATATATATATATATATATTTCATAATATGATTCTTGCAACTGCTTTCCGTTGAACGGCCTGAAAATTACAATCAACGATCCTCGCTCTTGCTCAAGGGATCGAGTATTCATTGGTGGTGAAAGCCCACTACGGCGAAAGTGTGTGCGGGTGTGTGTGCATGTGCCAAAAAAGTGAAAAGAAGTCCGCGTGGAAGAGAAATGCTCTGGTGCCATTCGGGCATCGCAGCAATCAATTCATCTAAACTGTCCAATTAAATCCAATACAGATTTCATGGGATGCAATTCAGGCATCGCAGCAATCTACCATCGTAACAATCCAATCATCAGCTCGTAATATAGACGGTCAAGATCTTTTACGCAAAAATAGGTGCATACTGTTGAACTGGTCACCATGATGTATATGTTTTATCCACGCCATCCATCTGTTTTTCCAACTCATTTTATCTTAGAAATAAGGCAGATTAGAAGCTCAGGTACACCACATCACATGAAATAGTGAGGATTAAATGCATACTATTGAAAACTTTTTGGAACACAGAAGTTTTGGATCGAGCTACTTATGTGTTTTCCGCTCGTCCAACTAAGCTCTGTGAAACCTTATGCATAATTTGGTTGAAAAATAAACATCATGGGCCTTAGGAAGTTTTCACCGATGGGTGTCATTATCCTCACCGTTTTCTGTGATGTGGTCCAGTGAAGCTTTGGATCTGCGTCGTTATTGTGCTTATGTCCTAAATTGAGTAGGAAAAATAGATGGTTGGCATGGATAAAACATAAACATCATAGTAGGGCCCACACAGTCAGGCCACTAGGTAAAAAACCCGGTGATTGGATCTCTAAAGGAATCCGCATCCCATTTTTGGACTAGTAGCTACCTAATGTTATATCAATAATATTAGATGGTAAAGTAGCTTGTGACTCAGGTTTATTAGTAGGGCCAAAAGTTGGGTGGGTTGGGTTAGTGCTCAACCGTAGCCCAACCCAAATTTCCTATACCTCAACCCTAACCCAACTCAACCCAACCTTAGATTAGGAATTCTTAACCCAAGCACAACCCAAGCAGGCTCAGTCCAATTGGTTAGATGGATATATGCTAATATTTTTGTTATTCTAATATACTTTAATGCATGTCTTATTTTTTATACTTATGATTTTAATAATTATATATGTAGGTATTTACCATAACAAATTTCATTTTTTCTCAACAACCAAGCTAAAGATAGCTACTCCTTCAAAAGTTGTGTTGAGTTGCATGTAATCTATTTGGGAGAGAGAAGTCAGCAGGGATTTAACTTGAGTCATCAGAAATGACGTGGAGCAATAAGACCCGTCAACATTGGAATTTCATCTACCTTCAACACAGATGATGCGCACTCAATTATAATTTACAAATAACTTATGGTTCGGAATGGGTCGGGCAACCCGAGATCTCAACCCAAGCCCGACCCAAGTTTTATCGGATTGGTGTTTGTGTTGCCCAAGCCTGAGACTGAACCTGATGCATCCTACTTGAGCTCAACCCAATGTCGGGTCGGTCATGGGTCGGTCGGGTTGAGCCCGCCCGACTTTCAGCCCTATTTGTTAGTGTGTGTCCTTCTACACAGAAGAGACACGGTACATCCTCACCAGTCTCGGTGATGAAAAACATGACTTGAATATGCTCCCATCATAGCTGATCACCATGACCTGGCATCCTCACCCTACATGCCACATTCACTATGCCGGTTTGGACCATCCAAATTGTAGCACATATTGTGAGTGTGATGATCAAGAAATCTTGACCACCAAATTATTTGATGAAAAAAAATAGGTGGTTAGGATAAAATATTAATCAATTTGTTGGTTATGCTCCATCATTGTCATTGCTAATTCGGTTAGTGATTTTAATGGCCTGGATTGTCATACATTTATATTATATGTATGGTTAAAGAGTCACAAAAAAGTAGTGGTAAACCAAGGTAAAAGTAGGCAAAATGATGTAGCAAGTGTTGAACTGGTACGCATCTTGTGCAGAACAGAGAAAAATATACCTCTAAGCAAGATTAGTAACATCCTATATATCTTAGTTTTCAAGAAATCATATTTATGTTTTGACTTTTAAATTTGAAAATTTCCCCTTAAAATAATTTCATTGTGGTGCTTAACAACCAATCGGCAACATTTTCCTTATCTTATGAAAGGTGTGAGCACACCTCCTGTAATTTTATCCATTTGGGCGGCGCTAACCAAACAAAAAGAAAATTCATATAAGACCATTGATTATAAAACCAACACGTGCCCTATAGTGGTATATACCATACGTGTGACCTGTTTTCTTTTCTGTGGGTTCATCTAAATTATTGTACATTTATATTTTAACATATCAACAAAATTATAAGTGGTGTGCTCTTACCTTTCTTAAAAAGGAAAGCCCGAGGTGCACACACAATAGAGTTTGTTTCCATCTACATTACCATCAATTTGCACCCTAATAAAATCTTATCCTTTGAAAAAAAAAATAAAAATTGCACCCTAATGCTCCTTTTTCGAGGACTTTGTCATAAACCGATTTTATTTTCTAGTAAAGATAGATAGTAAGAAATGGTATTTCTGACAAATTCTCACAAAGAAAGATTCAATGAGGCCTTTGTCATAAACCAATTTTATTTTCTAGTAAAGATAGATAGTAAGAAATGGTATTTCTGACAAATTCTCACAAAGAAAGATTCAATGAACAGTAGAAAATGTGTTTCATGAGACTAATGTTTCTTTTCCTTTCCATGAATCCAAATAGGTCCTTAGGTCTGCCATCATTTTTCTATTTCCTTGTGATAACATGTGTCAGTCTAATTAATCATTCACATACAATTTCTTTTCTAATTTTTACGCGGATTTTGGGCCACCTAATCTCATATTAACAGTATTAAACATGAAAGTAGCTTGAGAATCTAAGGACTGTGAGCCATCTAAATTTTTTAAAGGGATTTTTACCATAAATTTCATCTAAGAATTAAAATTTACCAAATTGTGTCATCACAAACCAATATTATTGGGGAGTGCTTTTCCAAAGGTGAATTTACATTATCACCCTTATTTATATTTTCTTCACAAAGCAGGGATTAAGAATAGTGCGTGGGGTCAATATGGTATGTGTCTAACATCTAACCTATAACGAGATACAAACTAGCATTATTATGAGATGAAGCAAAATTATAAAGGATCCAATCATAAAGTGGTAAAATCCAGGAAAACACCATCAAAACATTCAAATTCAATTGCAGCCCATTTGATGATTTAGTCGGCCTGATAATTAGTTCGTGTGATCACCATTGTGGAGTCCATATGTCAGATAGGTTGGATGTTTCACACATACCGTGTTGGCCCCACAAGTCTCGCCTTTCACTACTTTCTAAAAAAAATAAAATTAGATGAGTAAATTTTGGTAATTTTCTCTGTCCAAAAGCACCTCCCTGTAATTCCTAAGCTGAGGCACTATTAGGTAAAATGTTGATTCTGGAGGAGTTCTGTGTTAAAATCCCATTTTTGATTAGAAAAATATCGGTTGGTGATGCGTCCTTGTACACGAAAACTCATGGTCGAGTCCCACCACTCGTGTGACGAAAAAATGACATGGCAGTGCTCTGATGGTTCACCATCATGTAGAAATTGGTGGCGACTCATTCTCCTTGCACGTCGACCATCAAAACCATCCAAATTATTTTGATAAAAGATGAATGGTTGGAATAAAATAGTGAGCAAAATCAGCTGGTTGATATAATACTCTATCAGAAATTTAGTCAGTCATGTTATTGGTAATTTTTATACTCCATTAATATTTTAGTCAGAGATATTATTTGTAATTTTTTCAGTGATATCAGCTGTCTGGATTGTTGCACACCTATAAGATATTAACGGTTAAAGAGTTGCTACTATTTTTATAATGGTAAACCATCCTAAGAGTGGTAAGATGATCTAAAATGCATTGAAGTGGTGTGCATCTTCTGTAGGTATGCATAAAATACCGCTAAGTAAGATTTGTGAAAACCCATATATCTTAATTTCCAAGAAATCATTTAAATTTCTTAACTTTCAAGATCTGAAAAATCAACCTTGAAATCATTTTATTGTTGATCTTAACATTTCTTTTTTTTTTTTGGTTGATTACGAAATTCTATATACTAGGGGCAAAAGAGCTGCATCCTCTTGGCTTGTCACACGTATGAGTGAAGTCATTGGGAAAGGCACAAAATACAGACTCTATAGAAACTAACATAGAACACATGGACGAGAGATATTGGATGAGTTCTCAAAAGTTCTACCAATTCATGTGAGAATTGGTGCGCAAGTGAGCATTTCAATATATATATATATATATATATATATATATATATATATATATATATATATATATATATTTCAAATGCTATGCCGCCCACCAGTTTGCAAGGAACTTGTGCAAACTTTTTGAGAACTTATTATTTGTGATGTGAGTTCAAAATTTGAATGGTCCACATGATGCAACACCCCACGAAATTCTCAGGGCCCAACTTTTACTTTAATCTAAAACTTTGGTGGGCCATAGAAAAAGAAAACATTTTCCTCTCTTGATTTGCATCTCTCTTTGCTATGGCCTACCAGAGTTTTAGAACAGGGTGAAAATTCCTCTCTCTCTCTCTCTCTATATATATATATATATATAGAGAGAGAGAGAGAGAGAGTTACCATTCTAGAAAAAACCGATGGAAAATGATTGTGCAGGACCGAGTCTCTCTGTAGGCAAAAGACTCATTGATGTAGAGAAAAAAAAGGAAGGCCATACAGTCATGCACACATGTGGGATTTATTATTATTATTATTATTATTTTAAATTTTAATTTGCATATAAGCTTATATAAATTTCAAACAGGGCATTCATTTGGTGTGGTTGTTTTTGAATTTATCCTTATAAGGAACTTAGGCTAAACCACTTTTCTGATGTGACAAGCTTGTTAAAAATGGAGCATTGGTTATGATTTTCTAACCGTGTTCTTTCTTTACTTTTTTAAAATTTTTTTTTTTTTTTTTCCACAACCATGTGCCACTTACAGAAAGATTCATGTTTGTATTCCCCAGCTTGTTATCTCAAGTATAGCACATGGGGCATATGTAGGCTGTGTACTGAGGCATGGAGATGCTGTAGGTTCCAAATATATTGTATTCCCCCACGTTTTCCCCGTTGAATTTAAGAATTTCCGGTCGATCACATCTTTTTATGTTGTGAGATTGCGAGGCCATTCTATGGACCAGTGGATGCAGTAAAACTTGAAAGGCCATAAATTGGCCTATATACCCAAATGACACTTAGATTTCTATTCCCTTGAAAGGCTATATATATTTTTTTTCTCTTGGCCTATTTGCATTATGATGGATATAATTTTATTGTGTAGTTTGGTCTTTGGTCTCATTTTGGGACCATGAGCTTCTCGTACATGGTAATGATCAATCTCTCTCTCTCTCTCTCTCTCTCTCTCTCTCTAAATAAATAAATAATTAATTATAAAATGTAGACATCAAACAAAAAATAAAGAAAGATCTGATAATCCTAACTGTCAAATGATCAATAATTAAGAAATAGACAGCCCACCTTTTTTTTTTTTTTTTTTCAAAACAGATGGACCAGCACCATCTGAACTTTGTTAAAGAGAATATACAAACAAACTATTCGGGAGGGCTCCACAAAAAAAAGCCCGGGTCTTGCCGATCATATCTCCCTCTTACATCCTTCACAAACAGATCAACTAACCCTACACAGTATAGACCTGTAAGAGGCAAATCCACCCTGTATGGCAACCTCCTAATCAGCTACCCTCCATAAGGAGAAATCCCAACAAATTTCCAGTTCCTAAGAGCTCCCATTCCAGCATTATCAAGAGTAATAAGACCCCTAATAGGAGCTGGGAGGTCCGATCGAGAGAGGTATCATCTATTCTGCCATCCTTCACTCCCCACTTACGCAAGCGCATCTGCCACCGCATTCCCCTCCCCTTAAAAGTTCTTAGCCAGCCGATCTTCTTGCCATAACTATGTTGAATATAATTATCGGGTAATTTTCATTTGTTGCTTTTACAATGAGGTAAAATCCAACCTCATTATTGAACACCAAATCTATTTATCAGGTAAGGGTAACATGAACTCATTTGATCTTACATACTAATCAAATTCGATAGGGTGGGAAGAAAAAAGAGAATTATTTCAATAATAGGAAAAATAATTTTGGATTTTTATTGGCAAATGATTGTATAGCAATGTGCCCTAATCCCATCTTACAAGAAAAAAAAATGTAATACATTTACAATGATAATGAAATGCTTCTAGAATAAGGTAAAATTCCAACCTTATTATTGAAATACAAAATGTAGTTATTAGGTAAGGGTGTCATGAACTCATGCAATCTTAGGTATTAATTAAATTTTTAGTGGTAGGAAGAAGAGAGAAAATTATTTCAAGAATATGAAAAATAATTTTGGATTTTTGTTAATAAATGATTGTAGCGGTCTGTCCTAACCTCTCATCTTACATAAAAAAAATTTAAAAAAAAACCAAAAAAAAAGGTAGTGCTTTTACAATGATTTTTCCTTGTTTCTTAACATATGATATTTAAACCTAATGGTAAACCATATTTCTAAGTCAAAAATATTTTCACCATTGAAGTAAAAAAATTACGCCAACATAAACCTACTTGTAATGCTTTTGCAATGACTCGTTATTATTGAAAGACATAAAGGATCATAAGATGTAACAACCTAAAATTTTAAAAGGAAATGCTCAAATTGGTTGCAACAATCATCACCCTTATCTTATCCACCATTCTCTTTATAAGGATGGGATGTTCTCTCCAAACAGAAGGAAAAAAAAAAAGAGAAAAAAGATAGGGGATAGAGATAGAGTAAGAAGGGCTCGTAAAGTTAGTACTTTATTTAGTAGTATTTTATTATTTATTTATTTATATTATTATGCTTAGGGCTTGCATGATGGACGATGTAGATTTACCATGGACGCAACCCATGTGCACATGTATCAATAAGTGTGTATATGCATGGTGTACCTTGGAGTACCTTATGCATGTAAAACAAAGAAGAAAAACAAAACACATACTTGTTTTGCTTTTAATTGAATCACGTGTTGGGTCTACTAGTGCATATGATGCCCAATCGATTCGGTTTATTAAATTTCGAAAATCAAAATATAATAAACCTCCAAAAATTAGGCTAATTAATTAGCAACATTTGGGTGGGCGATAATATCTAAAATAAAATTCCGGGTATATTCAATGTTAGAAGATTTATCGAGGCCGCTTGGACTTCCAATGAAGATAATAATTTTTTTAACCATTAAAAAATAATTGAGTGAACCAATGAACAACTTAAATCTTAATTAGACAGTTAAGAGAGCTCGAGATAAGGATGGTATATATTTTAATAGTGGAAGAACAACCTGCACTTTTCATGATGGTACAGTCCACCAAAATCATGAATATGGCACATTTTTTTACTAGTGTCCTAAAACGACGTTGGTAAATTGGTGAATTGAATAAATTTAGTGTACACATTATGTGTGGACTATTAGAAAAAAATATAAAATATATATAAAGCTAAAAACTCCCCTACCTACAAAGGTGAAATTTATGTATTTAAGGAACTAGAATTGTTCCAGATCCTTGGGTCATATACATGGGGTTATCTTGATTCGAGTGATAAATTCATGCCTTCTATTGATCCTGTCACTTAATAAGATATTTGGGGTTGAAAATTTTGCTCAAAAGAAAACTCGTGTGGACCACAGTGCATTAAATAGTGAAAAATGAATGGTTATTATTGAGCATTTGTGTGGGCAAAAGAAGTGTTGTTTTGAAGAATATTTTGGGCCCACCTCTTATGTGGGGATGACCCATCTCACCCATGGCTTAGATTATCATGAGACCCATTCTAAAATTAAGTATATAAAAATAAAATTTTGGTTCCACCATTAGAAACCGAATGTGGTTTCCAGATTTTGGAGAGTCTTTTAGGTTATTATGACTCTAATAGAGTTCGGATTCGATCGAAAATTTTTTCCCACAGTTCACCACAAAGGTGGTAATCATTCGATCAGTTTAGATCCTTGTAGTAGGACCCACATTGAAAATAATGTGTTAGATATAAATAGTATAATATATTTTTACCATACATGAATCTATGGTAAAACTTCATGTATGGTAAAACTTATCCAAGCCACAGGCGTGTTTAGAACAACACATCCATATGTTATAATATGTATCATCATAGCATGTTGTTATAAGATCTAAGCCATCCATGTGGTGGGTTATCATATAAGATATCTAATCTGCCTTTTTGGCCAGAATAGATAAGATAAACCTTATTCCTTAGGTACATTACCTTATAGAACCTAAGAATCACGAATTATGGTGCACTGTATATGGATTATAAGTATTCTTTGATTTGCTCTATCAGATTTCTCTCTAACTTTCCTTACCAAATCATGTTTACTCTCCATATAATTAAAATAAATTGTTGTATTGCTATGGTTGGTTGTACTATGATTATGATTGTGAATGACATGATTAAATTGATTATAAACTGATTAATGCTGAGATATTATTGAAATTATGAACATGTAAAATGCCTCTCATATAGAGAGATGTATGTGATAGTTTATATTATTACTGATGCATTAAGCATTAATGCCTTGCATCATTAACACTTTGTATGATTACATAGGGGACAACCCATTGTACCCATTAGAAGCCCACTATATGTGGAAGCCTTGCCTGTGCCTACCAATAGTAGAAGCCCGTCGAGTGCAGATGTGAGTTGCTGATATCTAACCCAAGCAAGTGGATGATTTCTATTTATATACACTTTATTTATTTATTTATAATTTAAGCCATTTTTTTTTTTTTTTTTGGTTAACCTTTTTCATTCAAAAGCCAGAATTTACTGAAAATTGACATTCGGGCTTCCTCAGGAAAAAAGGACCTGAGAGCAGCCTATCATAAACTGAAAGGAAAATGGTAAAAATTAGGCCAGACCAAAGAAAGGAGAAGCAACCGGGCCCCTAAGGAAATGCCTGAGGCCGACTTTGTCAAGGAAAATGCTGCCCCTGGCACGCCTCAGAAGGAGAGAAGATTGCCGGATCAGAGAGTTCACCTGGGAGGAGCTAGCCAATCGTGCCATAGTGTCTGCTGTTCGTTCCCTTCTCTGTAGATATGTCAAAAAATAACTTGACCAGCTATAGCAATTGCCTGGATGCGGGTCACCCAATAAGACCATTTTCAGCTATGCCTGACATTACCATTTAAAAACCTGATGACTAGGCTGGAATCCGATTCCACTGCAATTTGACGATAGCCAAACCGGGAACACAGCAGAAGACCCTCATAGATAACCCTCAATTCGGCATAGACGTTGGAAGCTAGGCCAAAGGCTGAAGAGAATGCAAAGATGAGATCGCCCCTATCATCTCTACAAATACCACCCCTACCAGAAGGCCTCAGATTACCTCTAGCTGAACCGTCTACGTTAAGTTTGACCCATCCCTGAAGTAGTTTTTGCCACCTGACGATAGAAACAAAATAAATAGGTGAGAAGAGGCATTAATTCCCAACTCAACAATAACAGATTTGTGGGGAGATGGTCGAAGAAGGGAGGGGAAATGGTTAGCTAAGGATGAGATCCATCAAGAAATTTTCTTACAGATGGATGGAGCATGGACAATACTTCCATTAAATTTGGCTGTGTTGCGGCCTTCCAGAGTTCTCACAAAATAATGCAGGGGGAGATTTTGTGAAGAGAGGAGGTTCTGCGGTTAGATAGATTCCACCAGGCTGCCATCATGGAATCCACGTTAGCAATGGAGGAGCAGACTATTCCAAAAATTCTTTCAAAATAGATCCAGACATTCGACGCAACCAAGCTATTAACAAACACGTGGTCCAGAGTTTCTACCGTGTGACAATTGGAAAGGGGGGTCTGATCCACAGGTGCAGCAAGACACCAGAGGGATCCCCCATTTTTGCACTTCCAGATCGACAGGGGTGGCTCTGTTTAAGAGTCTCTAAACAAAAAGATATATTCTGGAGGGCAAACTCGCATGCCAAACCCAACGAGACCAGGCCTTACGCAGGTTGGGCAATCTGTAAATGTGCCACGCTGAGCTAACTGAGAAGATTCCGCTAGGAGTGAATAGCTAGATGTGGAAATCTGGGGTTTCAGAGAGACAAAAACTTGCTTAGAATATGAAATTAACAATATGTTGCGGAAGAAAATCGAAGGCCGAAGAGGGAGGGAGAGGGCTAGCCGATCCAATCACCTGATTCACCTTGAGCGTTAATAGGTTGGAGGGAATATGCTGAGACGAGAGGCTGAGCGGAGGGCCCAAGCCGGACCAGTTCACAGTTTAGAAGTTGCAATTGCTATGACCGATTTTCCATTGAGCATGCCGATCCAGAATCGGAAGCAGGTCACAGATCTTCTTCCAAATAAGCAATGAAAAAGCAGGGGGATTGATCTGACCTTGTAGAGGAACGGGTGAACGATATTTGGAGTTCATAAAAGCATACAACAGGCCAGTGCCTATGTTGTGAGAAAAGGCCCATCCCAACTTCATATCAAGGGCCTTCATGAAATCCTATAAGTATCTAATACCAAGACTCCCTTCAGCCTTAGGGAAGCCGACCGATTTCCACCGGACCCAGTCGTGCTTCTTGTTACCCTCAGACCAGCCCCACAAGAAGTCTACAAAATGGTGCTCTAACGAGGATAACACCTTCTTGGGGGATAAGCGTGACAACCATAGAATGAACGGGTATACTAATGAGGACATGGTGAATCGGGACAAGTTGCCCCACCTGGGAGAGACAACAAGCACGCTAGCCAGAAATTCTAGCTTCTATCTTGGAGATGAGAGGCTGGACAAAGCTAGCTTTGATTCTGCCAAACGCAATTGGCACTCCAAGGTATGTGAAGTTGGAGTGAGAAACCGAAATTCAGAGATCTCTCTCAACCGATATGATTCTGGAGGTCGGTAACTTATTAGAACAGAAGAACACACTCTTGTTAAAATTGATTTTTTAGCCCAATGATTGTTGGTATTTGAGGAGGAAGGCCGAAAGCGAACGAAGGGACCGACAACCTCCATTGGTGAAAAGGACAATGTCATCAGCATATAGGAGGTGCGACACTTGCAAACATCCCCTTCTGAGCTTAAATGGGGTGCACGCCCCCAAATGTAAGAGACGGGAAAGACCCCTGCTAAGTACTTCAGCTGTAAGGATAAAAAGACTAGAGGACAGGGGGTCCCCCTGACGAATCCCTCTAGAGGACTTGAAAAAACCCACCGCTTCTTCGTTGATGAGAACCGAGTACCAGGCACTGTTCCAACAGTTTTTCATGATGTGAATCCAAGGCAAGCTGAAGTCAAATTTAATCAGGACCTATTTTAGGAAATTCAGTCTAGCCTATCATAGGCTTTTTCCATATCTAACTTAAAAATTATATTGCCCCAATGGACTTTCCTATTAATATCTTGTTCACTCCCCAAGTGTAGGGTTGTGATGTAGTAATAAAATCGATAAGACCGAGGTCGAATCCCAAAGGATTGATACTTGTACGTTATCTGAAACTAAGTAGAAGTAGAACTAGACTAAGATAAAATCTAAATCAACTGTAAATTGAGGAATAATGGTGAAATATTTATCTAAAATTTAGAGAAATCAGAGATAGGAAACTAGGGATTCAGAGGATCCACTTGTAGAGATTAGAGAGATCTTATGCCTGCATCAAAAACTCAACTGGACTTAGAGTCCCATCTTCATCTAGTTGAAGAGTGTAACTGTGGAAATCAAACTGAACTTACTTCGATCTGGTTTTCAAAAGATGAAAGGTATATGAATTAGAATGGATTCCATCACCAAACCATGCCCAGGAGACAAAGTAAATAACAAAATTAAACTAATTACCAACTAATTACATGTATGAAGGTTAGGAAGGGTACCATCATCCGACCATGCCCAGGAGACGATGGTGAACAACAGGGCTTCCTAATGTCATAAACATAAAGGAAAGGAACATGCTCAAAGATATCGCAGACCCATTGTAATTTTAGTCACAACAGACCATTAAAAATTAAAAACATTCCTTTAATTAAACCAAAATCAATATCAGTTCAATCTAAACAAAAGGCATAACAAAAAGTCCCACATCACGCTACAAGCTTCACCTCTTAGCCCTAGCTAAGAGGTCTAGCCACTCATAGACATGATGAGTCTAAACATCTTAACAGAAAAGAAAAGCAAAATAAAAAAATAAAATCTAGAAGGAGAAGAAAAGAACCGGCAGCTTCTCTCCCTTTCTCTCTCTCTCTATCCACGTTCAAGCCCACAAGGTTGGCTGATCCTTTTCTTCTCTCCCGCACGTCCTTTTTATAAGCCAATGGAGGTTGGTGGCTGCGTGTTATCTTTATGCAGCACATCGGTTTGCATAGGAAATGCAATCCAACTTGCGTTTGGTTTGGCGAGGCCCATGATCAAAGATGGTGACAAAATCCAGTCTGTTCATTAGTTTCTTCTCGAAAAACCTGTCAGAAATATACGATTTTTTATTGATTTCACTGTGGCCCACAAACTATTTCATTACACCGTCCATCCTTCGTTTGAAGGGCTGAAATCATATCCTTACTGTTTCTTGAAAACTTGACACCTAGGCCTTGGCCACCTGACCCGTGGAATTCTAATAGACGGCCCGGATCAGAACATCGCATCATGATGGTGGCCCACAAAGAAAAATCGCAAGCTCTGTTGCGAAACAGAGCTTTCGCGTCAACGCTGTGATGTTTGGCGGTCCACTGATTGCTGTTAGATGGAATATCCACACCGCCCATTGAATTCAGGATGAAAAACCATGCGGGAAGGCCAATTTGGGTTTGATTTAGGTGTGGCCCACAAGTTTTTTTTATTCCACCGTCCATCTTTCGTTTGGATGGCTAGATTGAGATCCTCAGTATCTTCTGTATTTCTGCTACCTAGACGAGGGTAATACCCCCTCCCTGGACACCTTGGACGGTCTAGATTCATGCTTTGAATGAGGGGTGGGCCCCACTGAAATTGTCCGTGCGGACGCTGGCGAAAGAAAAGAAAACGGAATTTTTCATTTTCGAAGATGACGCGGGTCAACTGTTGCTGACCCTTTGTATGGATTCAGTGCACCGTAGGAGTGCACTGCTTATGCACTCGCACTCCCTCTCTTGTGGTGTCCACCATGATGCTTGTGAAAAATCCATTCCGTCCATTCAATTCCTCAGCTCATTTAATGAGTTGAGACCAAAATTGAAGCAGATTAAGATATCAAGTGGGCCACAAATCAATGATTTCTGGGCTGATCTATCTGTTGGGCCACTTCCACCAGGATCCAACGGCCAAAATTCGACGTATACAGTTAATTTATGATCCTCAGGCCATGTATGAAGTTTCAAGCCAAACAGATGGTAGAAACCTTGTGATATAACATTCTGGTTGACTTTCAGGCCACTTTAATGTGGACAACTTGACTTCCTCGGATCCCTGACTTGTAAACTCTTTGATCTTGATCCCCTGGAGTCCGTCCCTTGCCTTGGTGGTTCTGGAGCACTAAATCCATGCTTGTAGTACCCTTTTCCCGTCCAAGCTCCCAAATACACCTTGCGTCAAAAATACGATTGCAGCACGGCGTTAAACGGTATCATGCTCGTAAATCAGGCAATAACTGAGGTCTAATATGCAATATTTGACCTTCAACATATCCCTAGAAATTTCTTGCGTTAACATGATACTTTCAGCCATAGAACGACCCTTAATGAAGGCACTTTGCTCAGGGGATATCAGATCAGGGAGAACATCATTTAACTTGAAAGCGATGATGCTAGCAATGATCTTGTATAGGCAATTACATAGGCTGATGGGGTGGTAATCAGTAAAGGATCTAAGTGTCGAGGTTTTGGGAATTAAGCAGATAAGAGTGGCTGAGACTGCCTTGGGAAAGGTACCTCCTTGAAAGACGTTGTCACACCCCAAACCCAGAAATCAGATTCACAAGAATCTCGATCGCTGAATTCGGTGCCGACAGCCTTCGTAGTACCCCATTCTCGGCTCCCAGTGCAACATACGCCAGATTCCGATCCTGGGATCCTACAAGGAGGATTTTTTATTTGAACGTACACTTGTCTTGTAATAAGCATAACCACAAGTTTACCCAAATTATAAAGGAAACATCATCATCACATATCCACTAATATAATCATTTGAGTACAATGCTGAAAGGGAATACATAAATAAAGAAAAATCAAGCTCTAGAAGACCACTGCACGCTCCAAGCTCAACACTGCTGCAACCTAACATCACCTGCATGCATCTATCGTGCATAAGCTTATAGAAAGCTTAGAGGGTGGTGTAAGTGTGTGCATAAGGCAAACGCCAAGTGTACAGTATCAGGACAATGCGGAAGTATGTGGTAAGTCCATGAAAATACCAAGGCTATGTAATGCAAGGCATGATGCGAGATATGGATGCCATCGGCCACACCGATGCAATGCAAGGCCTACATAGCCAAATGTCATATGCGAAATGCAATCCAAGCAAGTTGGTACTCCTCAAATACGTATATCAGTACAGTTCCTCTCTGGATATCACAGGGGTCTAATACACTTCGCAGAGACTGCTACCTCCCTAGCTGCACAGTCAAGCAAGCGGATAAGACCTCACTATCCGCCTGACCAGTAGTATGCCAATACCTACCCGGCTCGTCGATAGCGGACTCATTTGCGAGCTACTCAAACTCAGCCTAGCTTATAGCCCCCTCACTCAGGCGGATAAGGCCACACCCCCTTCCAACCGACCACGACACAGTGGGAGATGCGGCCTACTGGTATTCGGCACTCGGGCGCTCATGTATCCACTCGGTCTAGACGCTGGAGCATCTCCTGGTACCAAAAAGGTTCTGGGACTTTCACCCAAGGACATCCTAAGTGCCCACAGTGCTAGAATAAGTATTTTCGGTATCCAATACGGTCATCCACGATGTACCTGTGGAGCCACGGCCCTGATGTCGCTAGGGCGTGTAGTGATCAAGTCACACGTATGCGAGATGCATGAATCACACGTCAAATCATGCAGAAGTCCAGCGCGTACTGCGCAATCATGTAGGGCACTCAGTCACATAACGAGTCCCGTAAATGGTCTGCCCAATGGCGTATGTTATGATCAGTCATTACTCATATCAAGCATACATATGATGCGTATGGGCATGAGTCATGAGGTTATACTAAGCATGTTATAAGGCAATGAATAGCAACGGGTATGGACCTATCAATGGGCCCTAAAGAGAGCTACAATGCGGACATTTAACCAACATTGTACATACAATGTGGACGTCAAACCAACATTGTTTTCTAGGCACGGCTTGTCGTAAATATCATTTCACGAACCATGATAGACGTACATTGCAATGGACCCTAAGGACATCCATTGGGCCTCGATCCCTAGGCCTTGGATATATCAAATGAGCCGAATTGCGTGGGCCTTACATTCTTCAAATGACTACGTTAATGGGCCTCGCCAAGGAGCCTTATGTACAATGCAATGGTCCATGACTCATGGGCCATGAAATACATCAAAGTGGGACTACACACATGAGTTTTAAATATGTCAAATGGGCCATTCCATTTGCGCCCCTTGCACATCAAATGGGCCTGATCCCATGGGCTTTATATGTACCAAATGGGCTTAGATCCCGTGGGCTTTATATAGAATAAGTGGGCTGGATCTCATAGGCATTGTATATATCAAATGGGCCGAAACCCATGGGCTTTAGATATGCCAAATGGGCTTAATCCCATGGACATTACACATGCCAAATGGGATTAATCCCATGGTCTTAGATGTGCACCAAGGTGGGCCTAAATGAATGGCTATAAATGGGTCAACATGGCCCTATACGCATACCATGGTGGCCCATTTGAACCATAGATCTGGTTCATTTTGGCACAAGCCATGAAATAATTTTACAACAACAAATAAATGGGCGGTTTGGATGAAACTCATGCATCATGGTAGACTCCCATGTGGGCCCACTATAACATTTATTTTCCATCCAATCCTGGGCCCACTGAAATGCTTATTTGCCACCCAACCTGTTGTTAGGGCCGTGTGGCAAGGGGCCCACCAAAAATGTTTATTTTACATCCCACCTGTTGATAAGGCCATGTAGCAAGGGGCCCACCAAAATGTTTATTTTCCATTCAAACCTACTGATGAGGTCATATAGACCCAGGGCCCACCGTAATGTATATATATTTTTTTTACCCAACCTGGGCCCACTGTACTATTTATTTGCATCCAAACTGCTCATTGAATCACATGGCCTAGGGTCCACTGTAATGTTTATTGCCATCCAAACCCGTTCATAACGTCACGTGGCCAGGGGCCCACGTGATGGACGGCGTGGACATAACACATACATCTGAGTGGGGGCCACCGTCCACTGCCGTGGACGGACGGCGTGAGTGAAACACTTGCATCACAGTGGGTGTCACCACCCACTGTTTTGACGGTGTGGTAAGCCACACATACCACAGTGGATCCCATGTAGGGCCCACCAAAGTGTTTATTTGCAATCCAACCCGTCCATTACGTATGTCCCACCTGTTTGCGGGTTCACACCAAGTTTCAGCCACATTAAAAATTTAGGTAGGCCCCACCAAGTGTTTTATATGATTTAGGCATGTCTTCACATGATTTGGATGGTATGGCCCACCTGAGTTCAGTTTGTGGATGATTTTTGGAGCCAACGCACCATTCAAGGGGACCTATTAAATGAACGGTATAGATGTAAAACATACATCATGGTGGAGTCTACAAGTGGGCCAATGCGGCCACGCTTTTTAACGTGGACGTCTCTGGACGTCATGGCACAAAGTCATATCAAAAAAGAAAATTATTTTTTATCCTAGGTGGGACCCACATTAAACAGATCTACCCCGTCCATTGCATGTGTCTCACAAAATTAAGGGTCCAAACCAAGTTTCAACCACGTCCAAATTTTAGATAGGCCCCTCCAAATGATTTTGTATGTTTCAGGCATGTCTCCACATGATTTTAGATGGTATGGCCCACCTGAGAATCAGATTGGTCCCAAACTTTGGCTCAACGCCTAAAATAGTCTGAGAAAGGTGGTGGACGGCTTGGATCAAGCAAATACCTCAAGGTGGGGCCTGCATCAGTGGCCCACTGTAAAAGTATACTTTTTCCCTTTCTTTTTTTTTTTGTGCAGTGTGTTAACGCTGCCAGTCCAGCGTCCAGAGACGCTGGACGGCGTGCTTTAAACAGATACAACACGGTGGGTCCCACAGGGACATGGTCCACGTTCACCAAGGTGGGTCCCACATGATCGTGGCCCACCTTGCATGTACATATATATATATATATATATATATATATATAATATCATTTATCTAATATGTAGTGGGCCACACCATTTGATGGATGGAGTAGATTTATCATGAATCGGTGGGGCCCACTTCATTTTAGGAGAAGGATAAGGAGAGAGAAAGAGAGAATAAGAGACGGTGATGGTGGGGCCTTGCTACTATGGGCCCCACATGATACAAATTACACACAAAAAAAATGGGTCCCACAAACAAGTGGTCCCTAAAAAGAAATTTAACGGTGGATCACCCACCTCTAAGCCTCCTCCTTGCTCCCTTGGCCTCCAATGCTCCTTGCCTTCGCCTTGGACGGTGGATGATGGACCTTTGATGGTGTGGATGAGAGATGAGAGGGTGGGCCACACTTGGCTTTTGGAAAAGCTTGGGAATGCTTGGACGTGTGAAATTTTTGCTTGGAGAGATTTTTTTGAGAATGAATGAGAGAGAGAGGGGAGTGATGGGTGAAAAAGGGTGATGGAGTGATGTGTGATGGGTTTGGTGATGGATGAAGTGATGTGAGAGTGGACTTTGGGTTGCTTGTGTAAGAAAAAGGTATGGGCATGACATGGGTTAGTTGTACTTGGGTATGGAGTGACTTGACTTGTACTTGACATGAGTGATTGATTGATTGATGGGACATCTCGTAGAGATTCCCTCGTAATCCGCAATGCGCGGTGTTTTCTCAAACTGAACGCGGGCACACATCTCCTGGCCTGTGTATCGCCTCGGCGCGTGAGACGCGGCATCGGAACCGCGGCGACAGCGCGGTCGCACTGGTACAAGTCTCATGTCGAACTGACTCAGACCGACAGAATCCGTTTCAGGATTTCACGCAACGCCGGTTACAGATTGCGGGTCGCCGAAAATCGATCGGAATGACCGCAAAAGTCTAAGGAACAGTACGAATTAGGATACGGGTTTTACAGACGTGAATCATTGCCTTGAGGAGATCAGCCCCAACAATCTCCTAGCATGCTAAGAAGAAGCTAGCGGCGAAGACATCCGGGCCGGGAGTCCCATCGATGGGAATTGCTCTGACTGCGTGCCTACGTCCTAAAGAGTAGGCGTTTCGAGAAGCTTGGAATTGAGCTCCTGAGAGATCGAGCAAGGGATGACATCCAGCAAATCATCATGTAACATATATTTTCTGCAGAAAAGGCTATTGTGAAGTACTGAACGGTTGCAGTTTTGATTTCTACCTCATCCTCTAGATGACGACCATCCTCCAGCTCAATGGACCTGATGGAGGACCTCCGCTGTCTCTCGATAGCTGTGGAGTGAAATAACTTAGTGTTTCGTTCTCCTTCTTCCAGCCAGCTGATCCTGGACTTCTGTTTCCAGAATACTTCTTACATCAACTCAAGGTGTTTGAGATCTTCGGTCGCTACATTAACTAGGGGTTTCCAGTTTTGGGAAAGAGTACTTGACAGAGGAGATTCCTGCATTTACTTTTCCAGATCAGCAAGTTTCTAGTTAACTTCCCTAACCTTAGCAAAAATGTTACCAAATGTATCTCTGTTCCAGATTCTGAACATCTACTTCACTGCTTTAAGCTTGAGGATGATATTGAAAATAGGGTGGGCAGCTTCACTCTCATTCTAAGCCTGATGGACCACCTATTACAAGCCTTCATGAAGAACCCACATCCGTTGAAATCTGAAAGGCTAGGTAAAGAAGAAACCTGCTGAGGATCTGCCAGCAAGAGGGGAACGTGATCTGAGTTAATCCGGGTTAGATGTTCGATGAAGAAAGAGGGGAAATGTTGAGGGTCAAATATTGCATATTAGACCCTAGTTGTTACCTGGATTTATGACAATGAAAATGTTTAAAGGCCCATTTAAATCGTGTTTGTGCTGCAGGGTGAATTTATGATCATGTGACTGAAAAGGATGCTAAGAGCATGGATTTAATGCTTTGATGTCACCAAGGCAAAGGGACAGACTCCAGAGACTAAGATCAACGGATTTACACGTCAAGGATCTGAGAAAATCAAGCTGTTCATGTTAAAGAGGCCTGAAATTGGTCCAGAATGCAAGATCACTAAGTTTCCGCCATCAGATTGACCCGAAACTTCATACATGGCCTGGGGACCATAAATTAACCGTACATGTCGAATTTCAGCTCTTGGATCATTGTAAAAGTGGCCCAATGGACATATCAGCCCATAAAATCTTGAATTGGGGCCCGCCTGAGATCTGGATATGCTTTAGTCTTAGTCTGAACGCTTTAAATGGGATGAAAGAATGGATGGACGGAGCGGATTTCATCAAAGTGGAGCCTATGCTGTGGTGTGTGTACACCATGTACAAGAGACCGACCGTGCACCGGACAGTCAGCCCGGTCAAAGACGGGCTGACCCATCTTCTTCTTTACGCAGGAACAACGGACGGGCAACGTTCGTCCATTTTTCTCCAGTGGGCCCCACTCATCATCCTTTTGAAGAATTTGGACCGACCATTGCTTCCACAGGGGTGGTTGGACCCTCACCAAGGTGACCTTTTGGTCCCATGCATTTGAGCAAGCAATTTCCACCGTTCAAACTCAGACGGACGGTGGAGAAAATTATTCTACGGGCCACACCAAACTCAATATAAAACCAGCCACTTCTTATTGGTTTTTCGTTGTGATTACAATGGACGGGGTGGATTGCATCAAAAACATCACTGCGGACCCCACTGACCATCACTGAGCGAATATGTAGGCTCTATTTCACAACAGAGCCTGCGGACGAGTTTAGTGGGCCACCACCGTACACTGATGGTCCAATCCAGACCATCCATTAGTATCCTAACGACCCATGTATCCTTGCCTAGGGTGTCAGTTTGACCTCAAGCAAGGTATCGTAAGATCCTAGCCGTTGAATGCAGGTTGGATGATGAATTGAAAAATCAAGTGGACCACGTCAGCGTCAATTCAAAACCACTCCTCTTACACTGAAATATCACCACAAGTTCAATGGACGGGTTGGATTCCTCTGAAAATCCTGATCGTGGGCCCACCAACTATTGCAGAGTTGAGGTTTCCGTAGCAGACGCGATCCAGAAGAGCTGATGCAACACGGTAAGACTACAGGCCGTTCAGTGATCAAGATCCAAATCGTGGCTATGATCTGGACCGTTTAAAGCCACCCCAGGGGACCACCGTTCAAGCTCAAGGAGCCTGAATGGCTCGGATCAAGACGACCATGGGCCGATAGTGCTGAAAAAAAAATGAAATAGAGTTGGCGTAGGCTCTTTCACCGACTCCAGCTTTCGCTGCTGTGCGTGAACAGCCACATCACCGACCTTCCTTGCCTATATAAGAGAGAGAGAGAGAGAGAGAGAGAGAGAGAGAGAGAGAGAGAGAGAGAGAGAGAGAGAGAGAGAGAGAGATTAAAAAAATTCAATTTCCAAGGGAGCCAAGAGCTAGGACGTGGGCAGAGGCAGTGGAGGAGAGAGTAATTCAGTTTCTTATTTTCTGTTTTTTCTATTTCTTTTGAGATGTTCAGCCTAGTCATGCTCGGCTAAACCTCTTAGCTAGGGCTAAGAGGTGAAGCTTGTAGTGTAATGAGAGACTCTATTTTATGCTTTTTAAGTTAATTTTAATGTATGGATTGAATTTGGTTTTGGTTTGATTATTAAGGGAATGTTTTTAGCCTTTAATGGTCTGTTATGACTGAAATTACAATGGGTCTACGATGGCTTTGAGCATGTTCTCTTCCTTTTTATGTTTATGACGTCAGGAAGTCCTGTTGTTCACCATTGTCTCCTGGGCATGGTCGGATGACGGTACCCTTCCTAACCTTCATACATATGATTGGTTGGTAATTAGATTAATTCTGTTGTTTACTTTTGTCTCCTGGGCATGATTTGGTGATGGAATCCATTCTAATTCATATACCTTTCATCTCTTGAAAACTATATCAATGACAGTTCAGTTAATTTTTATTGATTCTTGAACAGGTATACGATCTCCCTGATCTCTACAAGTGGATCCTCTGAATCCCTAGTGTCCTTTCTCTGAATTCTCTCAAGTTTTAGATAATTATTTCACTTTATTCATCAAATTTCATTCACTTTAGATTTTATCTTAGTCTAGTTCTAGTTCTACTTAGTTTCAGATAACGTACAAGTTTCAGTCCCTTGGGATTCGAACTCGGTCTTACCGAGTTAATTACTACTACGCCAAAAACCAAATAAATGACGGATTTCGTCCGTCGCTGTTTACTGGGTCTTTTTTGTTTTCGACGGATAAAATTCGTCGTTTAATTTGTGACGGATATGGTCCGTCACAAAAAATAAATAATCCGTCGCAAAAATTGAAAAAACCATGGTCATTAAAATTATTAGCGATGGATAAGGTCCGTCGCTAATATGATGAGAGCGACACCCAAATCCATTGGTATCGAGCTTCGTAAGAAATTAGCGACGGATTTAGTCCGTCGCTAAAATATCTGTAAATTTTAAAAAATATCATTAGATTTGTTATTATTATTTTGAATCTTACACCTGATAGTCATTCAAAAAATAATTCATACGATTGTTTAATAAGAACTCTATTCACAAAATAAATCCTATTCACATGATTGTTTAATAAGAATCCTATTCATCAAACCAAAAAGTTCAATCATACTCAAAATAAAAATTCCCTGCCAAAGCATTATATGATACCTCATATGAAAAATACACTCACATAAATGGAATCCACTAAATGTGATACCTCATATTGCAACATATACCCATTGACTTGCAAAAGCTTGCAACTCCCTAATAAAATCTAACATATACTTGCATACTACTAGGAGACGAGAGCTTTTGATGGGACACTTCTTTCTTCCAGCTTAATCCACAGCTTTGTCTACCATGAGAACATATTCATCAAACTCTGAGAACCCTGCCCTTCCAAATTAGAGAAGCATGTTAAAAACTACATCTAGACACATTGTCACAGTATTTCTAGAAGACGGAACATTAATTAATTAAATACAAATAGAAGAAAAGCCTCATTGAGAGTACATGAATCTTTGAAGTGGTTTTTGTATCGATAAAAGACTCAACTGTCCTCCACAACAGCCTAAAACTAGGGCCAACATTGATGATAAACATTTGGCAATGTCTATACAAAAGCAAGTCCTATGTTATAGGCAAGCACTATCTAGATGCACATTTCAATTAACAACTCGAATTCGTATTTAATTTCTGGTCTGAACCGAATAATGATTACACCCCATCTCGTCTATTTCAATCCCATACAGATCCATTTCTGTCCCAGTTTCAATCCCTAATCAGTCAGGTGACTCATTTCAGGTCAAACCAAAAACGATAAGACTGGACGGCACCAAGTTGTATCGGACATTATTTAAAACCATGTTAACAGGTAGGTGATGTAAGGGAGTGTAGAGCTAAAAAAACTTTGTACACAAGAAAAATGAAAAAGTTGCAGAAAATAAGAGGTAGAACAGAATTATGACATCAAACTTCCATTTAAGCTTTTTAACAAGCTCAACTCACCCATTATAGATGCAACCAAGTCTGAGAGCCTTAAAGAACCATGAATTTTGTAAGAAACAAATGCAAGCAGAAGGATACAGATGCACCAGATTGTGTGATTGAATACCAAAAGAAAAATTGGAGAAAGTGATGCCAAAGCAAAGCCAAACTTGATATCTTTAGCTATCACGGTGTTTCCATCTTCAGCGCCAAGATGGCATAGTACCACTTCTAACCGGCCATCACGGTATGCATGCTGAAATAACAAAATGCATGAAATCAAGCCCTGGAAAATTGTCATGCTGTAATGAAACAATTACCATAACAGGTATGCTACAAGTGGAAGACACAAGACATGGAACCCATAGCATGCAATTATCCGGGAAAAAGGCAATGATCCCTCCCGCCCTGTCAATCCCTTGAAAATATTCACACCGGTTACAAGGAAGCTAGCACTTAACAAAACATGACAAAATCAATAAAAACAATTTCATGATGGAGTTCCACATTAACTAGAGATAATTTGATTTCACTACTAACAGTAGGGATGGATGTTTCATATGATAAACAGACCATCGAAGCCACTAACCAATAGTTTGCACGACGTATCCCTTCTCATAGAATACATTTGTTATCTATCATGAAACTTTATGAGGAAGCAACTGGTTCCCGCCATGGAATTTTCAATGAGATAAACTTCATAATGCTTGGACAGAGATCTATCCTAACTTTCCATACAGTTCACAAAAACTTAACAGGGAAAAAAAGGGATACATTAGCTTCTGGATTTAGGATGCTTAAATCTTCTTTTCATGTTTGTATCACATTAGCTTAAGCTTCACCACATTTGGTCCTAAATACAGATTTGACTGGCTGCATTTTTCTGAATAGAACATCAACAGCAAGGCCAAAGGTAGAACTCATAAATTATCATTCCATCTCTGAACTAAAACTTAGGAGGCAGATAAAAAAGACCCACATGTATCTACAATGCCATACTTTGAAATAAATATCCAAGAAATTACGAGTGGAAAAAACTAAAAGATCATCTTGAAGAGTCCTGTGAATCAATGCCATCTGCCTTAATAGAGAAACCATCTTTAGCATTAAGCCACCATACTCACCAAGTGACCTGGCCAAATAAGCAGGTTACCTTCCTCAAGCCAAGACAAAGCCAAATGTGACAAGTAACAGATAATCTGTATGCCATTGACTCTAAAAGGACACACACACACACACACACACACACAAAACCGGTCTCCTGGGAGCAAGACCGTAAATGGCTTGTCATGCAAGCAAAGGGTTGGCCGGATGGGGTAGATCGCACCGTGATCTGTTTCCCAAATCTACTCCGACCACTAGATGGGAGACCCATTTTTTGCTTATGGCTAAAAAACCAGCCCCATCAGTGCTTCAGGTGGACCATACAATTAGAAATAGTGTACTAAGAAACACCCACCCTCCAAACTATTTCCCTTGGTGTGACCCATTTGAATTATGAATGGGCCTGATTTTTAGCCGCAAGCCTAAATTTGGTATGACATCTAATGGTTGGAGTGGATTTCACATAATCATTATGGTGAGCCCCTGTTAAAAAAAAATAAAAAAAATCAATGGTGGACGTCTCTCCCAAGTGTTTCCTTTGGTGTGGCCCACCTGAATAGTAGGTTGGCCTGATGGCCCTACGCCTAACATGGGCACAAGGCTGAAAATAAAGCAGGTCAAAATCTTAGGTGAACTATATGGTAGGAAGCATGGGTGATTGACTGTCATAAACATTTATGAGCCACACAAGTTTTGGACTCAGCTGATATTTGTTTTTCCCTTAATCTAATTGTATGGCCTTATCAGCTGGTAGGATGTCAAATAAACGCTAACGAGGACATTAGGAAGTTTTTAACAGTGGGGCATTCAATCACCGTTTTTCCTTTCAGTAGTCCACTAGATATTTAGATCTGCTTTACTTTTCATCTCATACCCTAAAATGATATTAAAAAACAGATGTACAGGTGGATGCACACCCCCACGGTAAGGGCCCCACCATCTTGGGTGAGGCTCAGGCATCACCAAATCCTTACTCTCACCAAAAGTAGGAAGTGGACTTAAGCGGTTACTGGTAATATGTTAATGGGTGTTGGACTAACCATAAGCCTGTCTTTGTCTTGATGTATTTGTTGTATAGACGTGTCATCCATTAGTTTTCCAAGCTCGTTTTAGAGTGTAATAAAAAAAAATGAAGCACATCCAAATCTCAAGTAAACCACACCACAACAAAATAGAGTTCATGTAAGACCCGTATCTTAGTCCGTACCGTTTCGTAGACTTCCGCGGTCTTACCGGTCGAATTCTTGTAACCTTTGACCCTTAACCGATATTTGCGTGCGACTCTGATTCGAATGTCGTCAACCCGTATCGACTCAACCCAAGACCTTTACCATAGCGACCGTGTCGTTGCTGCGGTTTCAATTCCGCGACTCGCGCCCCGAGGCGATACCTTAGTCAGGAGATGCGGGCCAGCGTTCGGTGTGAGGAAAACGCCGCGCGTTGCGAAACCTAAGAGAATCTCTACGACTTGTCACATCAATCAACCCCCATTATGTTAAGTATACATCACTTTTCACCCTTTCCCAAGCAAGCCACAAAAGTCAAAAAGTTCTTACAAGCCCATACGTTTCTTACACAAAATGCCTCCAAAGTCAAAAAGTTCTTAAACAAGCCATGCCTTTCTTACACAAATGGCCACCAAAGTCAAAAAGTCTCTTACACCCATCACTCACCACGTGCATCACTCCATCACCTATCACTCACTCTCTCTCTCTCTCCCTTTACAAGTCTCTCTCTCATTTTCAAACTCATTCCAAGCAACCAAAACTTCATACGTATGAGCCTCTCCCATCTCTTCAAGAGAGCCACAAGTGTGGCCCACCATTCCATCTCAAGATCTCTTATCTCAACCATCCAAACCTTATCTCATCCGTTGAAATCGAAGCTAAGGAGCTAAGAAATCCATAGGAGCAAGAAGATCGAACGGTGGGTGCTTGATGATAGTAATTTTTCATGTTTTTAAGATGGGCCAAGTGAGGCCAACCGATCAATGGTTTGGATCTCACTTGGGACCCTAAAATGTGGCCGATGGCCCACTAGGATCATCATGTTCATTCCATGATGGGGCCATTCTCCATGGACCCCATCATGATGTTTACTTCCTTGCATTAAAAAGGTCATCTAGACTGTCCATATTGGTGGGGAAAGGATCTCCACCGTTGATTTTCGATTTTGCTGGACCCATGTGTAAAGGGATCCATTGATGTATGATTTTATACAAGAGAGGGCTCATAGTGGCAGAGCCCTCCATCACACGCGCGTCCCACTTTCTTCCTCTCTCTCTCCCTCTCCTTTTCATTTTTTTAGGTAATGATGTGTTTGTGTGGCCCACTTGAATGGACCCCACCATGAAGTATTTATTTTATCCAAGCTATCCTTAAGTGGGGCCCACCTTAAATGTATTGTACCCACACTATCCTCCATGAGGTGGCCCACCATAAGCAGGGCCCACCTCTAATGTATTTATGTGAAACGTCCAGCATCCAGGGACGCTGGACGTGGGTTGATAAAAACACAAATATCAGCTCGTTTCCAAGCTTAGGGGTGACCCACTTACATAGGCCCCACCTTGATGTATTTATGCAATCCATGCCGTCCACCTCATTCCCTTGACCATTTTAGGCGTTGAGCCAAAGAATAAGGCTAATCTGAGCATCTGGTGGGCCATAACATAAGAGACTTGGTGGTTACCGTTGAAAATCACCTGATGTTTTCTATACACCCATAAATCTGAAACTTTAGACTCATTTTGTCTGTTACTAGTTGTAGAATCCCATGGTCGGGATGAATTTTTCGAATATGGGTCCCACCTGTGAAAAACCACAGGATCTTGGATTTCAAAAAAAATATATAAATAACATGTATAAGGGGTAGCGCCTGCGGCCCTTGACACAACAGCAACAACGGCTGCGTATGGGTGGACGGGCTAAGGGCCATGGCCCTGTATGTGGGCCCCACCATGATGTATATTTTACATCCACGCCGTTCATGAGGTGGGCCACTCCCAGCAACGGGCCCCCTCCAAATTTCAGTCCCATCCACATCTCAGGTGGCCCACACCATAAGAAACAGTGGGATTGAACCTCTACCATTAAAATCCTTTTATGGGCCACGAGAGTCTTGGATTAATATGAAATTTATTTTTCCTCATCGTCCAGGTCTCTGTGACTGTATGGGCGGATTGGATGGAAAACAAATATTATGGTGGGCCCCACATGGGACCCACAGTGATGCAAGTGTTTCATTCACACCGTCCAGGGCTGTGGACGGTGGAAACCACCGTGACTTATGTGTTCTGTCCGCGCCATCCACCCCTAGACAGTGGGACCCACCATGATTTATGTGATATATCTGCACCGTCCACACTGGACAGTGGGACCTACCCCTGACCGTGTGATCTTATGAATAGATTGGATTGTAAATAAATATTACAGTGGGCCCTAGGCCCATGTGACCCTATGAATAGTTTGGATGGAAATAAACATCATATTGGGCCCCAGTTTGGATGGAAAATAAACATTATGTAAGGCCCATGGGTCGAGGCCCACTTTATGTATTCTAAGGCCCATGGAATTAGGCCATTTGATGTTTTAGGGGCCCATGGGTTAAGGCCCATTGAGATGTATTAGGGCCTATGGGTTGAGGTCCATTTGATGTACATATGGGGCTCAATTGGTGTGGCCCATTTGTTACATATAAGACCCATGAGATTAGGCCCATTTGATGCAATCTAAGGCCCACGGGTTATGACCCATTGCAATGCACATAAGGCCCATTGGTGCGGCCCATTTATGTAGCCTATTTGATGAATAAAAGGCCTATATTATATGACCCATTTGATGTATTTAAGGCCCAATGGGATGTACCTAAGGTCCATTGCAATGTGTGATCCTAACACAGATTATGTAATGATGTTTACGACGATCGTGCCTTGGGAGCAATGTTGGTTTGACGTCCACATTGCGAGTATAATGTTGGTTGGATATTTACATTACAACTCTCCCTGGGGCCCATTGTTAGGCCCGTACTTGTTGTGTATAGGCCGTTTAGTCCCATCTGCATAGTAAGGATAGTTCATTACTTTATCACAGGTTTAGTATAGTTTCATGACTCACGATCATACGTATCATATGTATGCTTGATATGAGAAGTGACTGATCATAGCATGTCTTCAGGCAGATTGTTTAGGGGCTCCCGGTTAGGCGGTGTTGCCCCACATGAGCACACGATACACGCAGGATTTATCGCATGATTGGATAGTGTGATTCATGCATTTCACATTGTATGACATGATTACTGTATGCCTTAGCGACATCGGGGCTATAGCCTCCACATGCGTATCATGGTTGGCAGGATTGGATACCTGAAATCTCGTTCTACATGGGGTGCTATAGATATCCTTGGGTGAAAGTTCTTAAACCCTTATGGTGCCAAGAGATTACTCCAATGTCTAGACCGAGTGGGTACAGGAGTGCCAAGTGCTGATTACCAGATGGTCACACTTTCCACTGTGTCATGGTCTGTTGGAAGGGGGTGCGGCCTTACAGGCCTGAGAGTAGGGGAAAAGCTAGGCTGAGTTTGACCAGCTCGAGGAATGGGTCCACTATCGACGAGTCGTGCCCGATATTGACAGACGGATAGTGAGGTCTCTTCCACTTACCTTTTTGCGCATGATGGGGCGGCGATCTAGTTTAGAGTGTACTAGACCCCGATGATATTTCAGATTTGAGCTGTATTGTATGTAGACTTAGATGAGGATTGTAAGCTTGACTTGTATCTTGCATCGCATAGCCCTGGTATGGCAGACAGCATTCATGCTTTGCATCGCATAGCCTTGGTACGACTAATGGTATTCATAAATCCATCTACATATTCCGTATTACTCTGATATTGCATGATCATATTACTACCTTGCGCATACACTTTCACCACCCTCTAAGCTTTCTATAAGCTTATGCACGACCGTTGTATGCAGGTGACGTTGGATCGCAGTAGCGCTGAGGCTTGAGTACGTGACAGATTATCTTGGAGCATTTGGTTTATTATCATTGTATTTCCTTTTATGCTCATTGTACCTGTAAAGTTTTTAATCATAGTGGAAACGTAATGGAGTTTTTGGTTGTTGTTTGTAGGTTATGCCCTTGGTTATGCTTATTACGAATCAAACTGACGTTGAAAATTCTCCTCGTAGCATCCCAGGATCGGAACCTGGCGAATGGGTGCTGGGAGCCGAGAATGGGGTTCTAAGGAAGTTGTCGGCGCCAGATTCTGCGATCGAAAATTTTATGAGCCCAGTTTCCGAGTTTGGGGCGTGACAGTTCATCCCATCGTTAAAATATTTTGAGACCCTACTGAAATTTTTATTTGCCATCTATATGATTTTAAGTACATGAGAAAACCCTGCATCAATAGTAAATATCTTGAAAATACCTTGCAACATGTATGTATCTTGGAGCTGAGAAAGTTACGAACATAGATGTTGAATAGTCTGAAAAGGAAAAGAAAAGATATGAAAACCATCATCTTGAATAAAACCATGGTGAAGGTAAAGGAAAAATTCTGTTAGCAATATTATCAAGATGGAAATGGGCATCGAGCTGGTTATCACGATTTACCTCTTTAGATGTTTGTATATGAAGTAACAAAATGAAGGGTCCATTTGTATATCTGTTCTGAATTGGTCACTAAGCTGAGCTGGTTATCACAATTATTGGAATCACTTCCATCAATTGATGACCATACTTGCCAATATCATTTGGTGGGCCATTTTGGTTTGCCAGTGAAAGATGTTCCTGAAATATTCCACAGGAAATGACATAATTCGTATAAGCCACTTCCTAATTCCAAAAATAAATCTGAATTTCAAAAAAAAAGAGGATCTCCCAAATAACGAAGATTAATCAAATACAAAGGAACATGGCAATGTGAACACCTGATTGGAGATAAGATTACAGGAGGCATTTCCATATCCAACAGATAACTATATCCATCCTTTCTACCTTTAGTCATTCAATATTACAAAAGCTGTAATGTTGTGAAAAACCAAAAGTGAGAAGGATGGATGTATTCATTAGTCAGAACAGGTGTAGATAGTAGGTCCCAAGATTAATCATGGCAGAACCATAGGGCGTGGTAGAGACTAGAGAGTGAAACATTGACTTCAAATGAACTTCAAGGATCAAAATAGATGATTTCCTTTTTTAAAAATATAATATTAAAAAAAAAAAAAAACTAAACAAATCTTATAAGCCAAACCTGAATATTTCTCTCTTTTGATTCAAATTCCCAACACAAAACCAAACTAGCAATTAGTGAAAAGGTATTTCAGGTTACCTGAATAGCGGTTTCATTCTTACAATCATCATTGTCAACTACAACCCTGGAAAAATAGAAAAGAAATTAGATAAATTAAAAGAAAAAATCCAATACCAAAACAAAAGAAAATAGGGAAAACCACAAAACCCAAGCTGGTTTCGGGGGTAAAAAACCACGCATGCTTAAAAGATAAAATTCCCAAAAATTACAAACAGAAGCACTAAAAAAATCATAAAAAAGACGAAAGAAAAATAGAAACAGAGAAGATACAAAAGACTCTATGTAAGTAATATATACAACACTTCTATTCCTTGATTGAAGACAAAAATAACCAAATTTAGGCCTCCTTCAAAAGCTAAAACATCTATAATTAACAACATTATGTAGCAAAAAAATACCCAAAATAGAAAAAGAAAAGGGGTGTGAGGAATTCTTGGAGCTGTTTTCTACAGAAGATGCCGAATACCCAAGCTCTTCAATTTCTAAATTGACTGAGATATCAGACATGAGCTTGCAGAAATAAGAGAAGGGATTGATGGGATATGGCTTTGTCCATCATCAACCTGAGCTTATTGATTTCTCCATGGATAGCTATTTAACATATTCCGAAAACTCAGAAAGAATGAACTATGATTCTGTCAATGAATATGAATCCAACAAGCATAACAAAACTGTTAAATTTCCATCAGCAGAATTAGATGGCTACATGTCAACTTCCACACATTGGGCCGTGGATTGGATGGCTACATGTTCATTTCTCACCAACAGCTCCATATCTCTTTCTACCGCATCACTCATAGCACATATGGACAACAGGGTTAAAGCATCATTTTTATACAACTCCTATTTTCTTGAACCTGTCAAGCTAATGTGGAGACAGTAAAAGTTGCAATATGTGCAATATGGGTAAGACTGCTATGTGCATTTCCTACCACTTGAAAAATAGTAGCCTACATGCACCCATATCCACGTGCCGCAGATCATGGGCCCCATTGTGAATGGATTTTTTTCCAAAAATCACAATAACCAGATGATCTTAACCACTCAGTTTGTGGCATTGCAAGGACAGTTAAAATAAAATTAATGGCAAGCTAATGGACATCTAGCTAATCACATGACTAAATGTAATTGTCCCGCCGACATGGTAAGTGGATTGGCCTAAAGTTCAAACCAACTAATCATCTTGTAATCTCTAAACACGTCCCGAATTGCAGTGAGAGTTCCCTGCATCAAAGCAAACTGATAGATGAAACCAAGGGCCAGAGGATAATTCCAAGTTGTGAATGAAAATGACCATTGAATGTATCTCATCTACTTTGAACAAAGTTTTTCATGGTTCAAATCACATCATAAGAAATAAGCAGCAGTCTCCAGACATGTATCAACAAACTCCAAAATGAGACATGTCAACGTGTATTAGATGATACATTCCATGTGAGTGCTTATTTAGTGCATCACTAGAGATGACAAATGACAATACAAAGCTGAATCCTCATTTCATCGTATGATGGTGGCATCAGTACAATTTCTACATAGCAGGAAAGCTGAAAAAATCATATGAGAAGAAAATGAAGTCAACATTCATTGAAATAAAATATCTTTCCATATAATCAAAGTGAAGGAGTCTTATGCATTAGCGCAAAATGATCAAACATTTGCAAATACGATATATGGATTATGCCACTTCAATCTTCGTCCTTAAAAATTAAAAAGCACTAATGATGCAGGACCATCTGACCATCCAACAGGAGACCCAGAGTGGTCTCACTGCTATCAGATTGCTTATTGCAAGACAATCTGATCGTCAAAGATAGCATGCCCTGTAAAAAGATAGCATGTCCTAGGCAGCTTGTGCCAACACAACTTTGCTTGCATTTAAACGGCCCCTCAGGAGCAAGATGTTCCAATCATCTAGGGGTGAGATTCCTCTAGATGCCTTTTTTTGTGGTAAAAATCTTAAAGCATCCATCCCTTTCATACATTTCCATTTCTTTTCCTGTGTTCCATACTAATTGCATCATGCTTATGGTATTACGGAGATACTAAGCTGTTTAAAGTGTGCATTTGCTGCTGCAAGTGTTGGCAACTTGAATATGTGGACACACGTGCATTGGGAAAAGGCTTATTAGATGATGATGAACGTATCTTGATTGTTCTAAACCTGAGATAGATCTGGTCTACAAATTCTAGATTTGTTTCCACATAAACAACAATGACTTTCAAAACAATGTGCCTCTTAACCTAATCAGCACCATATGCCCCTTAACTAATGAAATAGTATGAAGCAGACTGACATGTTCCACCAACTGCGTAAGCACATCTGGAAGAACTTTAGAGCCTGCCCGTTAGATGTACTCAGTATGAGAATGGGATAAAATAAGATGAAGACATCTGCATTTCGTAGAAGCAGAGCTCATGTATTCCACAAAATTGACATGATAAGATGGGCTAAACACCCCAATCCTCAAAATTTGTTCCATAAGAGTGCGATGATAAAGCACTGGGTCCAATCTCAATCATTTCTCATCTGCCAGTAGACAAGCTCCCGTCCACATTTGGCAGACATCCCATGTGGGCTATGCTCACAGATATCTAAAAATAATTACAAATCCAATATTATCTCCAAAATCTAGAAAGGACACAACATTATAACTAATCCAACATCTGTAAAATACCTACTATCAGAGGAGAAAATAATGATAATATTTCATACTGGAAAATGTTTCTCAACATCGATAACATCGTTCACGAGTGAAGCTCTCGGATCATCCAATGATATTGCAACTATTTTCCAATCAAGCTCCTCTTCATCAATCATAGACAAAGTTGCTAGGGGCTTGACCTTGAGACATTCAAACGAAAAAAGAACTCCAAAAAACCAAAAAATTCGGAAGAAAGAAAATGCAAAAATCGTGGAAAAATCAAATGGCGTATATGAAACCCTAAAAATCGCTGCTCCGAGAAATTTACACCAAAATGCAGAGATTTTATTCTATTACGATAAATCGTAGAAAGAAAAAGAGGAGGAAATTAAAACGAGGTACCTGAAAATCTCTTGATCGCAAATTCCTGGCAGCTTAAATGAATGTCAAAAGAGGAACTCTAGCGACATTTGTTTGAATAAAGACGCTACTTGGAAGATGGATTCGGAAATCCTCTTCTAAAATGAGAAGTGAATTTTAAATCCGATACAATTGTGAGTTTTCCATCATTTATAAAATAAACTATATTAAAAGCCATACATATAATGGACCATTTATAGATGATTAAGATAGTCTTATATAGGAAAAAAGTATAAATATTAGTCATTTACAACTAGACTCATTATTTAGATGGTTTGGATAACACCATCTCATTACCACTATTGTTATAAATGAATCACCACTATTTTACATCAAATACAAAACTCACACATTGTCACTGTACAATAAAAAAATAATTGGTTGAGCTTTGGATCTGGTAGGCTCTATGGGCCCCACCATGATGTATATGTTTTATCTCCCGCTGTCCATCCATTTCTCAACGTCATTTTAGGGTTGATCCCTAAAAATGAGCTGGATATAAATCTCAGGTGGACCACACCACATGAAAACAATAGTGATTGGATATCCATCATTACAATCCTCCTAAGGCCACTGTACTATTTATTTGACTTCCAATCTGTTTATTAGGTCATACAGGCCTAGATGAAGGGGAAAAACAAAAATCATCTCGATCCAAAACTTTTATGGCCCCCAAAATGTTTTTAATGGTTGATGATCATTCAACATTGTTTCCTATAATGTGGTCCATTTCAAATTGGGATATATCTCATTTTTGGTCTCATGCCATAAGATGATTTTTAAAAATGGATGGACGGCATGGATTAAATACATACATCATGGTGGGGCCCACAGAGCACCAACCACCAGCCATTGGCTCGTGTCGGGGGAGTAGCCAATCCGTTCCCCTTATTTGTGCACGTGAAGTCCATTTTATCTTTGGATATGATTCATTTTTTGGACAATTCTCTAAAAATGATCTCGAAAAATGGATGAGTGGTGTGGGTTGATCCCAAATTTTTGATAAATCCAAAACTTAAGTGAACCATGCCACACGAAACAATGTGAAATAATGATTTCCACCGTTAATACCTTCCTTGGGCCCACAACAATGTTTATTTGTCATCCAACCTATTCATAATATCAAAAAGATATGAATGCAGAGAAAACGCAAACATCAACTTGATCCAAAACTTCTATGGCCTCCAAGAATTTTTCAATGGTACAATCACATTATTTCCTGCAGTGTGGTCCACTTGAGCTTTGGATATGCTTGTCGTTTGTTCTTTAAACCTCAAATTATCTGTTAACATGGATGAACGGAGTGGATAAAATAAATAAATAATGGTGGACCCCACAGAGTTTGTTGTGTATGCTAAGGGTAATTAGTAACTCACTTAAACGGAGTGGAGAGGGGTTTCCTTAAAACATTCATAATCATATATTGGGCTTGCCTAAATATGATTCACATATCCAACCCACTCATTATGTGTCCCACTTGGATGAGGGGTCAGACTAAGTTTCAGCCGCATCCAAAACTCATGTAGGCCCCACTAAGTGCTTTTATATTTTTTAGGATGTCTTCACATGGTTTTAGATGGTATGGCCCACCTGAGTTTCGTATACGGATGATTTTTGAGATATCTCATAACCTAAAGGGGACACATCAAATGCATGGTGTTGATGTTCGACACACATCATGATGGGGCCCACAAAACTTACTAACATTAATACTTGGGTTCTCGCGAGGTCGATAAGTTGGGTCACAATTTTGATCAGACTTATTTTATATGTTTGGTCCATTCACTCTATTTTACTGATCAATATCCTCAATTTGATTAGTTACTCGCCTCGATGAGGCTACATTTTTTTTTCACAGATAAATTTCAATTTCCATTTAAAAATAACATTTTTTTCAAAATGTATATTTTTTACGCTTAATTTTTCTTTGAAAACTTTTAAAAAATATCATTTTTATTATAAAATATTTATAAAAAAAATAAAATATAAGTTTTGAATTTTTACTTTCAAAATCTCAAAATTTTTCTCAATTTTTTTTTTCTCAAAAATTCCATAATGCTGATTTTTTTTCTTAAAAAGCATCGTTTTGTTTTCAACTTTTTAATTTTCTTTTTTAAAATGATATATATATATATTTTCAAAATATCAATGTTTTTATAAATAACTTTTTCTTTTATTTTCAAAATTTTAACATTTTCAAATATTTTTAAAATCACAAATTTTTTCTAACTTATTTGTTTTTCATTTCAAAATGTGTGTTTTTTGTTGAAGTATCAATTCTTTAATATTGTTTAATTTAAAAAATTTCAATTCTTTCTAACTTCTCTATTTTTTTTTAAAGCATTTTTTTTCAAAGTTGTCAATTTTTTTCGAATTTCTCAATTCTATTTCATTTTTCAAAATACAAAGAGTCATTTTCTTTTTCAAAATATTTTCATTTTTCAACATCGTCAATTTTTTCACATTTTTTAAAATCTTTTTAATTTTCTTTTTTAGGATATTATTTTTTTCTCGAAATCAAATTCCTTTTTTTCTAAATTATCAACTTTATTCAATATTATTATTTTTCCTACAAAATAGATTTTTTTTTTTATAAAATAAAGATTTTTATTTTTTCAAAATCTCATTTTTTCTTAAACATTGTTAAATTTTTTTTGACTTCTCAATGTTTCTTTTTATTTCATTTACAAATCATTTAAATACTACTTTTAAATATTTAAAAATTAATAATTTCTACTCATTTGACATAAAATAATATTTATTTATTTATTTTTTATTGTTTTGCATTCAATCAATTGTTAAAAAATAATATTAGATACAAATATGTACAATTAAACCACTGAATTTGTATTAAAAAACAATTCTTAGACTAGAAAAAAAACATGATTTTCCACCAAATTCTAAAAAAAAAAAAAAAAAAGTTTGGGCGGATATTGGGGAAGTCCTTTTACGAAGGACCAGGACCCGACGCAAAATCAACTGAAAGGCGTCGCCCTTCGGTATTTTGGGTGGGAATTTGCAACCAAATATATTCCGTCACAAAATCAAAATTTGCAACGGATTTAGTCGGTCGCCAATTTACGACTGACCAAAATCCGTTGCAAATCCGTCGTAAATCAGATATTAGCGACGGATTTTGGTCCGTCGCGAAATTTTGTAACGTCTCAACCTGATTTTTGAAAAAGACGCGTAGCAACGGACTTTTTGCATTAGCGACGGATTAAATCTGTCGTTAAACTAAGCGATTTTTGCGACGGACAAAGTCCGTCGGAAAAATACGTCGCAAATTCACCTTTTTGGCGTAGTGTACATCACAACCCTGCACTTGGGGAGTGAACAAGAAAGTGGATAGCCAGCTATTGTTAATAAGAACCCTATCTAGTCTCGCCCAGACTCTAAAGGTGCCCGCTTAGTTGGACCAGGTAAACCTTGGGCCAATGAAACCCCCATCTGATAAATTTATGACATTAATTGCCTCTACGAACTCGGATGAACTAGGGACGTCAAGGGGTCTTCTGCTTCTCCTCTCAATGGAACTAGCAACGACATTAAAGTCACTGCACATCGCCTAAGGGCCCTGAAGAGAGGAAGAAAGATCCATCAGTTCTTGCCAAAGAGCTCTCTTTATAAGTCTGTCACAACTGGGATATACAAAAGTCAGATGAATGGGGAGTTGATAATTCAGAAAATGAATGACAACATTGATTGCTTGAGGAGAAAGTGATAGAATAGAGAGGGAGATTAAGCTTTTGTAGAATAGCCAAATCTTGCCACCAATAGATAAATTGGAGCAGGAAGCATGGAACCCGAGTTTGAGGCCCGTTCCAACATGCTTATGGTCACTGAGCATAGGTTCAACAATGACAAGAATGCAGGGGTTCTGAGAGGCCACTAATCTCTTCACAGATTTGATGGTTCTAAGATTCCCGATTCCTCGAACATTCCAAATAAGTATCTTATCCATTAACTACACCTGCTAGGATCATGTCCCTTATCTTGAGTCTCCATTTTCTGGAAGACCTGATTTTTGAAAGAAGTGGATCTCGGGGTTCTTGCTGAGTAGGTTTAGTTAGTTCTATAGTTGCTTTGCCCATGTTAGTAGGACAAGTGTTGGCTGGGATGGAATTTCCCTGTTAGGGCGAGATGTCTGAGGAGTTATTTTTCTTGTTGTTGGTTCGGCCTGGTAGGTGCAAATTCTCTTCCTCTGACTCTGTATCGATGTAAGAAATCCCTTCATCTACTTCGACATATCTGGCTTTGTTGAGGAGACAGATCAACATGTAAGCTGTTACTTTGATCTCTGGAGGCTGATTGTAGAAGCTTGAGAGTGGAATAAGGCTGTTGAAGGAGGGGAGTGTCTGAAGATGATAAAAGATTGTTTAGCGTATCATAAACGGGGTTGGGCAATGGTGGGGGAGGGGGAAGAACCTCGAACTCCACCTCACATGGCCCCAAATGGCTCGGAGAATTACCAGCAGATTTAGATCTAGTGTGTCTAACTGAAATGGGGGTTTGGAAGGTTACAGAGGAATCAAGATGCAAGGCATTAGATTCCTGCAGGGGTGGTTGGGGAGAGGGTTCAAAAGGTTTGTGGTAGGTTCGGGAGCTGGGGTATGCGGAACTGGGAGAGGAGGGGGAGGGATCTGATCCTACTGGTTAAGGGTGTAAGTAGGATCAGTTGTGGTAGAGACGGAAGGTATATATCCCAAGGCTTCAGATATTACAGGTTGAGAAAGAACTTTGTCTTGGGCCTGAGGGCAGATAATAGATGGGATCAAGGAATTGGAAGCTTGAACAGTCTCTGGGGCATTAAGTCGAGCACCTTCTGAGCGACCTGCAATAGATAAAGGGGCGACTGAGGTCTGAGCTTGAACATTCACTGGGGCAATTGGACAAACACCTGGTTGGTTGCCAGCGACAGACTTGGATAACTGATAAAAAGAGGTTTCTACCCAGGCTCGAGTAGATGTGGGATTTATCTGAGATCTGATGCTTAAAGGCTTACGAGAATCTCGACGAATTCTGTCAGGATGGGAGTGCATTTCCAACTCAAAATGAATTGGATAGTCTCTATGGTTCACCCTGAGATGGATCACTCTCTGCTCCTCTTGAGAATGTAGAATAACTTTGATCCACGCGAAAACCATGAAACCCCTAGATCTAGCATGGGGGTCGATTTGGATCACCTTCCCAAAAGCAATTCCAAGGTTAGATAGGACCGAATCAAACCAGGCATGTGCTGGAATTCCAAAGATCTTACTACCATACAGTTTTGTTCTTTAACTGAAATACTTGCATTCTGTTTCCAATGATAGTTTGTTGCAGCATGCAAGAAACCCCCAGTGTTCTGCATCATCACCTAGTATTTGGCAGGGGGTTCTCTCAGACAGTATCTCCACAGACAGGAGCCTCATTCTCTTCCACTAGATCTGGTTTTGCTATTGGCTCTTGATATTGCATGTGGGATGCATTATCTTCATTCTCAAGGAATTCTTCATAGGGACCTCAAATTAGAAAATCTACTTCTTGGGGAAGAAACGTGTGTGAAAGTAGCTGATTTTGGAATCTCATGCTTAGAATCTCAGTGTGGCAGTAGAGAAGGAATCATGGGCACTTACCGATGGATGGCACCAGAAATGATTGAAGAAAAACATCTTACTAGGAAAGTTGATGTATACCATTTTGGCATAGTCCTTTGGGAGCTCTTAAGTGCATTGATATGATTCCATGACATGACTCCAGAACGGCTGATTTTGCAATCTTCTACAAGGTATGATTGCATTGGTACTCCTGTTCCATGTAAATTCCTTCTGCCATTCCCCATACACATATAAATATATTACCTAGAATGTAAATGTGCCAATCAATGACTGTATATATGCATGTGTAAGCATATGTCATTTTAATTTCATAGTTGTGGAGTACCAATGAATGTATCCAAATTTATTTGCCTGAACAGCTGCTGGTAGGCTAAAATTTTCACTGTCATATGTCATTTTAATTTCATAGTTGTGGAGAACCTCTTTCTCATAGTTCTAGACCTGGAAATGTATGCCAAACGATTCAAATAAAACAGACACATTGGAGCTCCCCAGATGAATGATCAGTTTTTGAAACATGTTTTTGGAGTAAAAGAAAAGATTGGAGAACAATGTTCTCTAAAATTAATTTTTGGTGAATTCATAGCTTTTTAAAATTATTTTACACCATTTACTTTGGTGTGGCCCACCTGAGTCTTTGATCTGCATAAATCTCGGTATCTAGGGTGAAAATGAGGCTGCACACCTGAGTGACCTGGATCTCTATCACCACATGTTATTCTTCCTATCTACAGAACACAGCACTGATTTGGGCAATAGTCGATGCTGGAAAAGTTCAGTAGCCCAGCCATGATGTACATGTTTTATCCACTCCATTCATCCATTTTACCAGCTCATTTTAGGATTTAACCTAAATATAGGCAGGTCCAATTCTCAAATAGACCACTCCGTATGAAACAATGGTAAATGCAGCTCACCATTAAAATTCTCTTGGGTCTACAAAAATTTTGGATCAAGTTGATATTTGTTTTTTCCGTTCATCCATCCTTAAAAACGTTAGGGCTACAAAAGTTTTGGATTGAGTTAAAACTTGTGTTTTTATTTCATTCAAATTTGTTTCCTATAATGTAGTCTATCTGAGATTTGAATTTCCTTTATTTTTTAGCCCATGCCTAAAATGAGCTAACAAAATGATGAAATTGGATTAAACACATACATCCTGGTGGGGTTCACATAGCTTTTCCAACACCGTATGCTGTCGACATCTCTGCTCTACTTTGTGCTTCACTGCTCATTCCGAGTCTCCTGTCTCTCTCATTGTGATTACATAAGGCTCATGAGGCCTTATGGAGGTTGTTAAATGGAAACCCAATACTCACTCCTTTGTAAGGAGCCCTTAAAAAAAGAAAGAAAGAAAGAAAAAGAAAAACAAACAAAACAAAACAAAACATCTCTCCGAGTCTTATTATAGGAGTTGAATTTGCCATTTTATAAGATAACCCATTACTGGAGCTCTTTTTGTCACTTGCTAGGCTCTCAGATTAACTCATGCAATCTAGCAATATCCTTGGTCTTCGAAACATCCATTCCTCCTAACTAAGAATAGCTCATAGTAATATAAAAATACCCAAATCATCGATACCGAGTCTGTAAGTGCATTCAACAATGATGTTTCTCCCTCCAGGATTCACCAAATTGTGACATTCACATTTTCTATAGTGTGCTATTTCAATTCTTAGAAAGACATTGAAAACTAAGATAACTCTGAAATGGGCATTAGTACTGGTCAAGTGACTCAAACCCAAGACTGGTGGATGCAACTGCAATAGCTTAGCTATTGCGTTCAGTGAATTGGTTTTCTCTTTAGGTAGACTTTTGCACTAATAACTTCATATATGTTTTTCTGTATCCTTATCAAATTTTACTAGTTTTAAAGAACTGTCTAACTTTTAAGTGGGAGTAGAAAATCAGTTGAGTTTGTTGTCCTAATGTACTTTAAAAAGACAAAAAAAAAGGTTGGACTGTCAAAAAGAAATGGGTTATCTGATGTGTATTGTAATCTGCCTGTAGCACCAGATTTGTGTCGATCTTTATTGAATAATATTATAATAATCTATTTTAACATCATGAGCAGGGATTTAGATGTCTACATTTGACATGAAGGATGATTCCAAGGGCCGTCTCATTCCAAAAGCATGGTTGATTATTTCTGCGGTTCCCTTTACTTTGTTCTTCTTTTGGCATAGTCACATCCATGTAATCCATGCCCATGTTGTGAAAAATACTCCTACTCGATAATTTTTGACTGACGGTTTTATGAACATGTAGGAAGTGATTTGGAAAGGTGAGATTGCTGGACTAAGACATGTATAATTGGTGGGCCTGTCAAAATTGGACTGGGCCTGTTCTGTTCATTTGATGGACTTAAAAATAGGCCTGTGTTTGACCTGCGGGCCTAAAATCAGATCAAGTTGGGACCATGGGGGCCAGGTTTGTATAGGACTTGTCTCTATGGGAACTGCGCCAAAATGTACGAATTTAGTCTTCCTTTATTTATTTTCTTGTTGATTTTTATTTTCTTAGTTCTCATTTATTGGATATGTTCATTTGAATCCTTTTCGTATGTATACATGTTCCATGTACAGGTTCCATGTTTATGGTGGAGATTGTTGGAGACTAGCAAGCCTTGATCTCAGGAGACTCGTGGGGCTTCCAACCTTTTCTTGACAAACCTTCTTTTGCTATTGTAAAATTCATGCTACTTGGTTGGAGCTGAAGACCTTCCCTTTTTTTTTTTTTTTTTTTGATCGACGATTGCATCATATTGTATTTGCACCATCAGGTTTGTTCTTTCAGAACTTGCACCATGCTGATCAGCTGTTGGAATGATCTCTTTTTGATTTTTTTTACCATTGTCATATTTCCAAGTTTTAAGTCCTTGACTTAATTTCATATGATCAGATGTTGGTAGTGGGAGGAATGCTAATACTGGAAAGGATAATGGGGTCAATCAAAGCACTGACAGAGGCCTTACATCCTCTTCTTCACCAGTTTTACAGGACACAAAAAATAAAACAACCATTCCAACCATGAGGTAAACTTCATTTATAGATTTTTCTCATTATGGGACCGACAGAGGCCTTACATCCACTTCCCATACTATATTAACTTAACTGTTTCAATGTCTATTCCCCACTATCCTTTGATTTTCTGTCACAAAATAGTTTTCTTTGTGTTGTTGTCATACCCTTCACTGGTTCGTCTACTCAAGCATTCTGCAAATACTCCAGAACTTACAAAATCTCCCTGATCATGATACTAAATCCCTTGTTTCAATTCATAAATATGATACATATTTTAATGAGAGAGATCAAATCAGCACTATCTTTTGATGTTGAGCTCTCAATATTCACTATGATCCTCTTATGTGCAATTTAATTTCCAATTTCACCTCCTATGTTAGGTATCTGTACATTTACTATTTTTTTGTCATTATTTTCTATTAATTGAGTATATGCCGTAATCATTAAGAAATCTATTATGTCATCTTTGCTCCCATCATCGATAGTTAATCAGGCCCTTTAATTTTCAAATCTATCCAACTTCTGTCATTATCATTCTTCACATTTGGACTTTCTAGGTCTTCTTCATGCTCTTCTGATAATGTTGTTCAAATCCTTTTTCTTATTTTTGTGTTTCTTTTGTTCTTTTTTTTAGGGCATACCTCTGTCACTCAATTATCTGTTTATTGCACTTGATGAAATGTAGGGAGTGGAGAAGAACCATTTATGATTTTAGAATTTTTGGAGTAGGTGTTTACTTCTTCTTCTTTTTTTTTTTTTTTCCTCCTGCTTTTCCTTGTGTCTCAATCTGTAAATTTTTTGTCCATTATGTAACCTTTTATTCTCAGGATGCCTGTAAATGGGGTTGGTTGTAAATGATTTACAAGTTGTGTTTGAATGCTAATTTAAGCCCGTAAAGGTCTTCTGATATAGAAGATTTAGCCTAGCAGAATTTTTAATTGTTTCTTTTCTTTTCTTTTACATTGTTAGGCATTGACTGATATTCACAGAGGTCTTGATTACATACCTTGTTCAGAATTTTAATTCTCAATTTCATAAGGTTTTCTACATAATTTTAATTTTCAATTTATAGCTTTTGTTTCTTTGACGTAGGTCTTGATTACATAAATTCAAGTATGATACACAGAAAATGAGAGGTCTCGATTACTTCCATTTCTTTATCATGTTTTTTTTTTTTTTTCCCTATTCTTGATGTGTGTTTTATTATTCTTTTCATTGCCTGTATCTGGTGGAACGCACTGTTACTTATAATGAGCACAGGCCGAGAAAACCTCCCCCGGATTTGCCATCTCTACTTTTACATCGAAGAATAGAATACATTGGCATGCCCGTAAGTGTTTTAAAATTTCATTTGCTTGGGATTCTTTGGCCAAGTCATTCCAGTTGACATTTAACATAATTGAAATTGATTGTGAATGTTTAATCAGTTATAGAAAAATTGTTAGTCCTCTTGGGCTATATGATTTGAGAGGAATATGGTCCTTGTTCTCTTGTAGAGTAGAATTATGTGTTTAGAACCTTTTTTTTTTTTTTCCAAATCTTCTCTGTAGGGATTGTTCAATGCTGATTTCCTATCACTATATAATATTTCTAGCAAATACAATCTTGTTGATGCCCAGCGCTTTTCATGAATTTATGAGATTTCCCTGTTCACCATTGTGGTTTTTTGGTTGCCTCCTTGATTATATCCTTTCCGATTGCATTAGGCACATCAGATTGTTTTTTTCATTGGCATTTGGTCCATGCTGGAGTCCTTTGACGCATTGAAGCCATTCACATATGCAGATGTACAACAAAATTTTGAAAACCTTACCAAGAAGCACCAACGAACAGAGTAAGTATTTCTAGGATCTTTTCTTATGAGTCCTATAAATACTTTAAACGTATTTGTTGTTACTATTTCTTAGATCATATGGGGCTTGAAGACAATTAGGATATATGTGTAATAGTAGACTTAAGCCTAACTAGGATTTGACTTAGCAGATTCAATGATGTTATGGTATTTCATCCAATGATGTTACTATGCAAAATCTATAAAACGCGCGTGCCTTTTTATAGGCTTGACATAGCCCAATGTTTTGATGGGCTTCACAGTTGACGGCAAGCCAAACCAAACCTACCTTTTTTTATTTTTTTTTGCAAAGTCTAATCTATACTTCAATCAAAATCGACAAAAGATGTGAATAGATAAAGGTATTTGACCAACATTTAAACAATAAAATTCCTCTGTTTTTTTTTTTTTTGTCCGAGGAAAATAGGCTCATTAGTTTTTGGTAGAAAAACCTAGGTCACAAGAATGCTTGATGACTGATTTGGAATCTATCCACAAGAAATAAGATTTATGCTTGGAAACCAATGTATTAAAACTGAGGCTAAAGCATTTAGCCACGGGGGTTTCAACCTCAGTTTAGACAACTAAGGCAAAACCGAGGCTAAAGCTTTAGCCTCAGTTTTTAACCTTTTTAGCCACAGTTTGAACTGAGGCTAAAGCCCCCTTTTCTTGTAGTTAGTGCAGCATCCAAGTGCAATGTCCAAGCTATTCAACAGGTTGTTTTGACCATGTCATGAAAGTAAATCTGGTCCATTCAGCAGGTGGGCTATAATCTTAGAAGCAGTTGGATGGGTAAAGACACTTCAACCAAGTTTTTTCAGCCGTATATTTGTTTCATAAACTATGGCCCACCTGATGAGTGGACCAACCTGATTCTTGGGGAATAACATCTAGGTAGAGGCTCCACTCTAATGAATAAATTGGATCTCATAGAAAATTTGCCACGCTGGCAGATGTCTGGCATGTACATGAGCTACCTTGTACATGCCTGTGCTGACCAAAACCCATAGTATCGAAAGGCAAGAAAGAAAAAAGATAAGGATCTTTAGCTTGCTTACATGAGCTACGTGCGTGCCTTTTTATAGGCAGTGCATTTTCTGAGTAAGGAAACTGTTGTTCAGGCAATTGCTTGGTCTGGCACTAAAGTGAGTTTTCTTCTGCCTTAAAATGACTTCTTAGCAATTATGTTTCTGTTGCGCAGCACGCCAACAACGCAGTGGGCCGAGATCCAATCTCAGGCCTGCATTCACTCTATTTTACTGATCAATACTCTCAATTTGACTAGTTACTCGCCTCAATCAAGCTACATATAAGAAAGGTATTGGGCATACAAGATTGATCAACAGTTTCAGTGAAATTTGATTTAAACATCAGAAGTTATTTACTCTTTAATTTAAACTGATTAGATTGTCCAAAAACGATTAAAAGTTCAATTAGTGGATGTGCCCAATAATTTAGTAAATTTATTTTTCACAAATAAATTTAACATTTTTTTTTTCAAAAGGTATATTTATTTTACTCTTTTAAATAAATATCATTTTTATTATAAAATATTTTAAAAATATTTAAAATACAAATTTTGAATTTTTATTTCTCATATTTTAATTTTTTCTCAAAAATTTCAAAATGCCAATTTTTCTCTTCAAAAGCATTATTTTGTTCGCACAATTTTTCTTAAAAATATTTCAAATTTCTAAACTTTTCAATATTTTTTTTTCATGTGATATTACAAATTATTTAAATATTACCTTTTAATTATATATATATATATATATATATATATATATATATATATATATATATATATATATATATATATATATATATATATATATATTAAGGTTATAGGTAAAAAAACGTAATGTTTGAACCCTTCAGCTACGAAAAATTTCGTAGGTTAAAATGAGTTTTACCTACGAAAATACATTTCGTAGGCAAAAGTAAGGTATTCGATTTTTTGTTGGTTGAAAATTTTAAAAACCTCTTCAGCTACGAATAATTTCGTAGGTAAAAACAAGATTTACCTATGAAAATACATTTCGTAGGCAAAAGTAAATTAAAAACCCCTTCAGCTACGAATAATTTTGTAGGAAAATATGGGTTTTACCTACGAAAATACATTTCGTAGGTAAAGGTAAGGTATTCGATTTTTTGTTGTTTTAAACAATTCAAAAACCCTTCAGCTACGAATAATTTCGTAGGTAAACATTTGTTTTACCTACGAAAGTACATTTCGTAGGTACAAGTTGGTTTTCAATTTTTTATTTTTTTAAATACTCGAAAGACCCTTCAGCTACGAATATTTTCGTAGATAAAAGTAAAGTTTTCCATTTTTTATTTTTTTTAAAATTTAAAGCACCCTTTAGCTACAAATAGTTTCGTAGGTAAAGAACTCTTTTAGCTACGAATATTAATTTCGTAGGTAAAAGTATAGTTTTCCATTTTCTGTTTTTTAAAAATTCAAAGCACCCTTTAGCTACGAATAGTTTCGTAGGTAATGATTCTTTTTAGCTACAAATATTTGTTTTGTAGGTAAAAGTAAAGTTTTCGATTTTTTATTTCTATAAATTCAAATGACTCCCTTTAGCTACGAATATTTTCGTAGGTATATATTACTTTTAGCTACGAAATTAGATTTCGTAGGTAAAAGCAAAGTTTTGGTTTTTAGTGAAAAAATTGAAAAGACCCTTTAGCTACGAATATTGTCGTAGGTAAAGTGTGTTTTACCAACGAAATTAGATTTCGTAGGTAAAAGCAATGTTTTTTATTTTTGTTTTGGTTGAAAAATTCAAAAGACTTGTTCACTACGAATATTTTCGTAGGTAAATAAGAGTTTTACCTACGAAATCTAATTTCGTAGGTAATAGTAAACTTTAGTATTTTTTGTTTTCTTGAAAAATTGAAAACACCATCTAGCTACGAATATTTTCATAGGTAAATATGAGTTTTACCTTCGAGATTATATTTTGTAGGTAAAAGTAAATTCATCGATCTTTTGTAGTCAAAGGACCCTTTAGCTACGAAAAGTTTCGTAGGTAAATATGTTTTTTACCTACGAAATTAAGTTTCGTAGGTAAAAGTGGGCTTTTACCTACGAAAACAATTTTTGTTGGTAAAAGTCATCTTTACCTACGAAATTTAATTTCGTAGGTAAAAGTTTTGTAGGTAAAAATCATATTTTTTGTAGTGCACAAACGATAAACAGAAAGGAATATAAACTATAAACAGATCAAAGCAATCCAAACAAACCACAAGACAAGCTATACGTGGAAAAACTCCAAACTAGGGTAAAAAACCACGGATGCAAACTTCCACTATGAAGAAACAAAGATTACCAGGCAAAATACTAACCTTTCCCTTGGAAGAATATAGAAAACCCTTAGCCCACACCTTTAGAAATATTTCTCAATATTCCTCATCTCATACCCTAGAAAAGCCCTAGGAACCCCTATTTATAGTTTAAGCAACTTCCCTTCCGCATCCCAGTTGCCAAAGGATTCAAATCAGTAGTTTCGCACAAAATCACGGAACAAACTGCGTAACATACAACCGGTCCTAGCTCCCCTACGACCGGTCGTAGGCCCCTATGACCGGTCTTAGCTCTCCTACGACTGGTCGTAGGCCCTTAAGACTGGTCCTAGGCCCTTAAGACTGGTCCTGAAAATTTCAGGACTGGTCCTAGACTGGGAAAAAAAACAGCACAACTCGCTGGACTTCGAGTCGTGCCAGGGCTCGAACCTACGACCGGTCGAGCGTCTCCCATGACCAGTCGTGGCTCCCCCACGACCGGTCGAACATGCCCATATGACCGGTCGAAGACGTCCTACGACCGGTCGAAGATGTCATACGACCGGTCGAAGGCGGCCCAGATGTGGCTCCACATTCTCAACAATCTCCCACTTGGAGACACATTGCCATAAACCTTCGTCTTCTTCATCCAGAGTGCACCACCTCCCCGTCTTTAAGCTTGAAGACCAATCAAAGCTGAACAGAGCTTCAACTTCTCCCTTGTAACCGCCTTGGTCAACATATCTGCAGGATTCTCACTTGTATGAATCTTTTTCAGAACAATCAATCCATCTTCCAGTAACGAACGTATGAAGTGATATCTGATGGCAATATGCTTGGTCCTTGAATGAAAGGCTGAATTCTTAGCCAAGTGTATTGCACTCTGACTATCACTGTATAGCTTGCAATCTACTTGCTTCTTACCTAACTCTTCCATAAAACCTTGCGTCCACACCATCTCCTTGCATGCTTGTGTAGCCGCAACATATTCTGCTTCTGTCGTACTGATAGATACTATCTTCTATAACTGAGAGACCCAACTGACTGCAGCACTATCTAGAGTAAACACATAACCTGTAGTGCTTCTTCTGCTGTCGATATATCCTGCCAAATCTGAATCCACGTAGCCTTGTAGCTTAATTTTTGATCCACCATAACACAGCCCTACATCCTTAGTACCCACCGGGTATCTGAGGATCCACTTCACAGCTTCCCAATGTTCCTTCCGGGGTTGTTCATGAACTTGCTAACAACTCCCACTGCTTGAGCAATGTCTAGCCTCGTGCTTACCATAGCATACATGAGACTCCCAATCGTTGACGCATATGGGACTTTGGCCATGTAGTCTCGTTCCTCCTTCGTCTTTACACCTTGCTCCTTAGATAACTTGAAGTGGTTGGCTAATGGAGTGCTGACCGGCTTAGCACCTCCCATATTGAATCGATCAAGTACCTTGACTATGTACTCTGCCTGTGACAAAATCAGTTTCTTGTTTTCCCTGTCACGCTTTATCCTCATGCATAGGATTTGTTTTGCAGCTCCTAAATCCTTCATGGCAAATTCTCTAGAAAATTATCTTTTGAGATCTAAGATGTCCTTCATGCTTGAACCGGCCACAAGCATATCATCAACATACAAAAGAAGAATGATGTACGACGTATCAAACTTCTTCAAATAACCACAGTGGTCTGCATGACATCTCCTAAAACTGTTTTTCGACATGAAACTATCGAACTTCTTGTACCACTGCCTTGGAGCCTGCTTCAGGCCATATAGACTTTTCTTCAGTCTTTACACCTTGTTCTCATTACCTGGTGCCACTTATCCTGTCGGCCGATGCATATATATTTCTTCTTCAAGATCCACATGAAGAAAGACTGTCTTAACATCTAACTGTTCTAGATGTAAGTTCTCTGTAGCCACTATACTCAAGACCATGCGAATCATAAATATTTTCACTACAGGTGAAAATATTTCAGTGAAATCGATACCTGCCTTTTGTTGAAACCCTTTCACAACCAATCTAGCCTTGTACCGTTTCGAACCATCGTGCTCCTCCTTCAGTCTGTAAACTCACTTGTTATGAAGAGCTTTTTTACCTTTGGGTAAAGTGACTAGCTTCCAAGTACGATTAGACTCAAGAGAGTCCATCTCCTCATCCATGCCCTGCTCCCACTTAACCCGTGTATCTGAATATAATGCCTCTTCAAAACATTCTGGCTCACCATTATCTGTCAGCAGTAGATAATGTAAGGAGGGTGAGTATTGGACCATGGGTCTCCTCTCCCGAGTGGACCTCTTCGTAACCGGTGTCTGTGGCTCTGACTCATAATGCTCCTGTGCATGATCATCCTGTGGCACTGTAACACCCTTGTCTGGTAACTCTTCCAATTCTACGAATTTCTTTTTCTCGGCCTTATTTTCCTGCACATTGTCCTTATGCATCACTTTTTTGTTAAAGACTACGTCCTTGCTTCTGATGATTTTCCTATTTTTTGCATCCAAAAACCTGTAGACAAAATCATCCTGCCCGTAGCCTATAAACGTGCACCTCCTGGACTTCGGATCCAGCTTGTTTCTGTGCTTTGCATCAATGTGAACATATGAAGTGCAACCGAACACTATGAGATGTGTAAGGTTCACTTCTTTTTCAGTCCACGTTTCTTCTGGTAGCCCACCATCCAATGGTGCTGAGGGACTTCTATTGATAAGATAAACGACAGAATTCACAGCATCTGCTCAAAAGGTATTGGGCAACCCTGCATGTAACCTCATGCTCCTGGTGCACTCAAGGATAGTACTGTTAATGCACTCAGCCACACCATTCTGCTGTGGTGTCCCTGAAATCATTTTCTGATGTTTGATTCCACTTGCTACACAATACTCCTCAAACCTTTTATCACAATATTTTCCCCCATTATCAGATCTGAGACACTTTACTGTTTTACCTGTCTCATTTTCTACCATAACTTTCCACTTCTTAAATGTATCAAATACATCAAATTTATGCTTTAAGAAATAAATCCACAGTTTTTTACTAGCATCATCGATAAAGGAAACAAAATAACGTGAGCCACCAAGAGATGATACCTGTGCCGGTCCCCACACGTTAGTGTGTACAAGCTCCAATAGATGCGTCTTTGGAGCGCGTCCTATTTTCTTGAAGCTTACCTCTTCTGCTTGCCATATATGCAGTCCTCACAGAATTTCAAGTCAAGAGACTTCAGCCCTGGTAGCTTCCCTTTTGACAACAACACTTTCATACCTCTCTCAGTCATATGTCCCAACCTCTGATGCCATAACTGCCCATTCACTTCAGTTGATGCAACTGAGAGTGAACCATACGATCCTAAAGTCACTTACAAGGTGCCTTCCTTTTTACCTCGAGATATCACCAAGGCACCTTTTGTGATCTTTCAGGAATCACTAGTGAATGTCGTCACATAACCGGTATCGGCCAACTGCCCCACTGAGATCAAATTCTTTCTCAAACTCTGTACATGTCTGACATCCTTTAGTTTCAAAACTGTTCCGTCTTTCTGATTGACCTGAACGTCTCATTTTCCAACAATACTGCACGGTTCATCATCACCCAGGTAGACTCTCCCAAAGTCACCTGACACATAATCACGCAGAACTTCCTTACATGAAGTGGCATGAAACGAAGCACCCGAGTCTATAACCCATGACTCATTCCTTGCATCAAGAGACAAGATCAACGCCTCTGTGTCGCTCTTCTCAAACAGATTCACTAAATCCTTCCCACCTTAAGAGCTTCCTTCTTGTTTCTTGAGCGCCCTGCAATCACGTTTCATGTGCCCCTTCTTGCCACAATGCCAACACCTGTCTTTATCTTTCGGTCCCTTGGACTTCTTCCTCGACTTAGAACGCCCGTGTTTATTGTCTCATCTATTCTGAGATCTTCCTCTTCCTTCAACGTTTAGAGCATTCCCTGAATCCCTTGAAATTCCTGATGCCTTTCTTCTAGATTCTTCGCTGAGAATTAGACCGGCCACTTTATCAAATTTCAGCTTTGTCGACCTTGAAGAATTGCTCACAGCAATTACCAAACCATCCCAACTGTCTGGCAGACTCGATAAGATCAATAGTGCCCTGACCTCATCCTCAAAAATGATGCCAACAGATTCCAACTGACTCGTGACTGTATTGAACTCGTTTAGATGTTCAGCCACGCTCCCACCATCTGACATCTTCATGTTGAATAGCTGTTTCATAAGATGAACCTTGTTGGATACTGATGACTTTTCATACATGGTGGCTAGGGCTTTCATAAATTCTTTTATCGTTTTCATCTTTGATATATTAAAGGCGACGCTCTAAGACAAAGAGAGTCGGATCGTTCCTAAAGCCTTCCTATCGAGTAAAAATCATTCATCATCAGTCATCTTTTCTAGTTTCTTCTCTTTTCCTTCAAGAGGAATGTAGAGATCCTTCTGATACAGATAATCCTCCATCTGCAACTTCCAGAAGGTAAAGTTTGAACCATCAAACTTCTAAATTTTAGTTTTTTCATCTTCCGCCATCGTTCCTAATAGAACTAAACCAATAGCTCTGATACCAGTTGTTGTGCAGCACGCCAACAACGCAGTGGGCCGAGATCCAATCTTAGGCCTCACCCACAAACGATAAACAGAAAGGAATATAAACTAGAAACAGATCAAAGTAATCCAAACAAACCACAAGATAAGATATACGTGGAAAAACCCAAACTAGAGTAAAAATTCACGGATGCAAACTTTCACTATGAAGAAATAAAGATTACAAGGTAAAATACTAACCTCTCCCTTGGAAGAATATAGAAAATCCTTAGCCCACACCTTTAGAAATATTTCTCAATATTCCTCATCTCATACCCTAGAAAAGTCCTAGGAACCCCTATTTATAGTTTAGATAACTTCCCTTCCGCATCCCAGTTGCGAAAGGACTCAAATCAGTAGTTTCGCACAAAATCGTGGAACAAACTGCGTAACCTACGACCGGTCCTAGCTCCCCTACGACTGGTCGCAGACCCCTATGACTGGTCCTAGCTCTCCTATGATTGGTCCTAGGCCCCTAAGACTGGTCCTGAAAATTCCAGAACTGGTCTTAGACTGGGAAAAAAAACAGCACAACTCGCTGAACTTCGAGTCGGGCCAGTGCTCGAACCTTTGAGTGGTCGAGCGTCTCCCACGACCAGTCGTGGCTCCCCCACGACCGGTCGAACATGCCTCTACGACCGGTCGAAGACGTCCTACGACCGGTCAAAGGAAGCCTAGATGTGGCTCCACATTCTCAACAGTTTCTCTCTTCGTACTCTTAGATCTTTTGGAAAATAGTTCCTTTCTTGGAAAAATGAATTGCATTTTTTCTTTTATCTTTGATAACAAAGAAGTAATCCAGAGTCTTTTTCTCTTCTTTGAGGTTCGAGATCTCAATGGTTTGCTCCTTTTCTCTCTCTTCTTTTTCTCCCTTTGCAAAATCTACTCTTTTTTTTTTCTTTTTTTCTTTTTTTCATTTTATTGAGTTTTTTTTTATTATTTATAATGGGTGTAGGATAACATTTCGAAGGATCGTCAAAAGCAAATCAACTAAAGAATTTTCAGGCGTCCTTGACACCAAGAAGAGAGCAAAAACAACATCATGTAGATGCTTTTTCTTTGGCTATTTCTTTTCTTCCATCATGTTCAATGTACCTTACCATCGGTCATTGTTTCTCATGGTTTGTTCTTCAAATGTTTGCAGCTTTCTTTGATACACTGGTCATGTTGAATTGTGTTGGAAGATATCAACAATGATATAGAACTAAGAGATGTTTGCTTTAGCTACCTTGCAAGACCTGACATTCATGTATTTTCTGGGTTCTCGTTGCATGTTCCAAGCGGCATAACTGTTGGCTCTAGTTGGAGAGTGCGACAGTGGGAAGTCGACAGTGATCAGCTTGTTAGAGAGGTTCTTTGATCCCCAAGCTGGTGAAGTGCTAATAGATGGCATCAACTTGAAGAAGCTGCAGCTTGTTAGCCAAGAGCTCATCTTACTCACAACTACTATAAAGGAGAATATCACATATGGTAAGGTGGGTGCTACATTGGAAGAAATTAGAACAGTAACTGAGATTGCTAATGCCGTAAGGTTCATAGACAAGATGCCACATATCATTTGCTTGTACTCTTTTTTTTGTTTTTTGCTAATGCCGTAAGTTCATAGAGAAGATGCCACATGTCACTTGCATGTACTCTGTTTCTTTTTTTTTTTTAAATTCATACTACTCCCTCAAAGATGTTGTGGGTGGAAGGCTAGGAAAGGAAGACATTTGTAGTTTGTTTTGGTAAATTAATTGTTTGCTAGAAGATACTAGTGTTGGATGTCTTCTTATAAGGTACTTGGAAGAGGAATTTTGCCATGAAATTGCTTGGGCATGTCTTTAATTTTCGACAATTTTCTGGTGTTTTGGCAACCTTATTGCGGCAGTCAAAAATACTTTTACCGGTGCGTTGATATGTATAAAACGACTTTTTATTAGGCCTTTACCAGTATTTCTGCATATCTTTTCCCGGTGTTGTGGCAACCTTTTGCCGCATTAGTGAGCGACTCAATAACGAATCCCATTGATTAGGGCAATATAGTTATCTTGCCAACATTCATCTCTCTCCTCTCTCGCAAGGAGGATAAAATCGGAATTTAATAGAATCAATCAACAACTAACAAGTTACAATGCAATAGGAGTATTAAACTAACTCGGAACAGTTAATCCTAACTATGTATTTGAATAAAATATTTAAAGCAACAAAGAATTTTCTTAATTCCATCACAACTTCAGACATTTTTAGAAAATTGTTTTTAATTTGTTCATATGATGTTGGAATTGTATGATCTTATCTTATGCTTGTTGGAAAGTTAAATTTTAAATGTGAGCAATTTCACATGATATCATAAGAGTGGGGCTTTGCGAAAAGTGATAGAAATAATAATTAAAAGCTGATCTAAATAAGAAAGAAGTAGAAAAATACATCTAAAATAAATTAGCTTGACTTGGGAGTCATTCAACTAAGGGAGTGTTAGGTTTTCCAATTACAACGGTAAATGGTTAGAAATGGATAATGATTACTTATAATGATGAGTTTGCTATTATTGTTTGTTTCATTCCTAAATTATTAAAATAAAGATAATTTTATAATATAAAAAAATAATGATTACATATTTCTTTACAAGTGTATTTGACTTTCAATTTATAAGCTGTACTTCTTGTTTGAACAAACACATTGACATGATAATGATGACTCATTTGCCTCGCGTTGCATAGGACATTGGAAAACTAAGCACCTCTTAAAGGATTCATCTTGTGGGGTCTATGATGGTGACCCACTCTTCACCTTATTATGACCAAGTTTTCTAGGGTAAAAAAATATGGATCAAGTATGGTTCCGTGCAAATATGGGCCATTAAACAATTTGATCATAGGTAGTTTGGAAATCAACTGTAAGTCATTGGAAAATTAATGGCAGGATTAACTTAAATCAAATTCTCCCTGCATTAAAATTAAAGTGAAATTTCAGTATGGCGGCTAATATACTTTGAACAAACTGTGTTTAACAGTTAGTGCATCTGGATCATCCATTTGGTGGCCCAACAGGGCATATTATAAGGGAGTGTTTGGCACCTGGAATTAGATGGGATTAAGTGGAATGGAATTGAAAATAACATCATTCAAATCCCACACAATGTTTGTTTTCTTCAACAATTACTTGGTATATATGCTTTGGAAAATGAGTAGTGTATTGAGAAGGATTCTGAAGAATTCATTTGAAACATGGAATTTGTAGCGGATGCTTTTCAAATCTATTTGAAATTTGAAATGTAACGGGCCATCCTGCCCAGGGACGGTGCAGATCCAATTGATGAGTACGTTGATATCAGCAAGTTCTGTGGTTCCTACCATGATATTGATATATGGACTATATCCAGACCATCCATCCGTTTTCAAGATCATTTTAGGGCATGAGCCCAAAAATCAGGCAGATCAAAAGCTGGCGTGGTAACAAACACAACTGGTCAATGATAGGCATTCAAATCTTTCATTGCCTTCGTTTTGCTATTTTCCTGTGATTGGTGGGAGGGTGCCACATGATGTGTCTTATGCATTCAAAATCCCCAAACCCTTTTATATCTTCTGTTTTTTGAGGTCCGCACTAATTTCTGGTGATATATCACGGTGGTGGGAGCGGATTAGGTGAAACCCCGGATCCACCTAGGTTGGCGATACTACTGACTATGGGGCTGACTGTGATGTATGTGACTACATCCACTCAGTCCATCCATTTTGAAAGCTCATTTTAGGGCATGATCCAAAAAAATGAAGTAGTTCCAAATCGCAGATGGACCATAATACAGGAAATAGTGGTGATTGACCATTAAAAACTTTTTGTAGGCCACAAAAGCTTTGGATCAAGATGTTGTTTGTTTGGTCTCTTCATCCAGGTGTTTGTGACCTTATGAACAGGTTGGATGGCTAATAAACATTCTACTGGAATCCATAAAGTTTTTAATGGTGGGGATTCAATCACGACTATTTCCTGTGGTGTGGTCCACCTAATACTCAAGTTGGGTGCGTGGGTTCAGTGGATCCTTGGATCCACCGAGGTGGGCAGCATCCCTGGCTGTGGGGCCCACCTTGGAGTATGTGCATTACATCCATGCCGTCCATTCATTTTAAGATATAAATTTAGGGCATGATCCTTAATATGAAGCATATACAAATCTTAAGTAGACTACACTAGAGGAAATAATGGTTATTGAAAAGTCTCCATTAAAAACTTCTTGGGAGCAACTCAAATGTGCATTTGCCGTATGATGTAGAGCAGGTCATGGAGAGTTTCATGGCCAAGATGGATTAGAAAAGGCCCAGTCAACGACAAAAGTGATCCGGACTATCAAACCTTAAATCGGGTGTATCTCGCAACCCGAAATGAGTTATCTGATGTAAAATATATGATTTTGGGGTAGAATGAGCTACTTTAACCACCCCGGATTGCGAAATACCATTAGATCAAGGTTGTTTTCCTATTTTAATTTCATTTTTACTATAAATAGTAAGTCTTAGTTTGATTATAACCCTTCATCCGTTGCGCTTTAGGAGTTGTGCCTAATGTAAAAAGTGCTTAGAATAATTGGGAGAACAACATGGTGAAGCTAAATAGGACACTTACTATTTTTGGCTGAAAACCTTGCGCACTAGTGGGAATTACAACCGTCTATGAATAGCATAAGTTTACTATTTATAGTAAGTTACAAATTCTAGGAGTTTTAGTTGTAGATTGATTCTAAAATCTCTCTCATTGCTGAGTATCCCTATTTAAAGGGCTGTGAACTCATTTATTTCATTCATCAATCAAATTATTAATTTTATAGAATTTATTTCTATTTTTCTTACTTTTTTTTCGTAGATTCTAGAAGTCTCTGTGAGGAGTCCAGAGATGCTCCGTGGATTCAAAATAGTTATCCTTGAGAAAGATGGTGCTCGACCTCATCACGTTCATCCCTACGTCACCATCCAACCTTTTGACAAGGTCACAAACATCTAGATGAAAGGACCACACGGTTATGCAAAACTTTTGTGGCTCACAGGAAGTTTTTAATGGTTGCTCACTACTGTTTCCTGTGGTCTAGTCCACCTAAAATTTGGATCTGATTATTTTTGGGATCAAACCCTTCAATGAGCTCTCAAAATGGATTAATGGCATGGATGTAAGGCGAATACATCACAGTGGGACCCACTTTACGGATCCACTGACCTCAGTGAATCTAGGGATCTACTGAAGATGCACCCTCGAGTCAGCTTCATTTTTGGGACCGTACCCTAAAATGAGTTTTAAAATAGATGGATAGTATGGATTTAAGGTACATACATCACGGTAAGCCCCATAGTTAGGGGTCCCACCCACCTTGGTGGATCCTGGGTCTCACCTAATCCACTCCCCATGAGGGTAGGTGTCACATAACACGTGTCACATTTTAATGAATCGTTCTTATTGCAATTGGTGTCTATTTCCTATGGTGGACCATTGTGACCTAATCTCGTATTAATTAATAAGGGATTTTAAGATCATTTTAAGGCATGGCGATAAAAGGGATGCGATTGGTTAACCTAGTTGGAGTCAGATGGTCATGTGTCAGAGGCTCTATGACCCCACTATGATGTATATGTTTGATCCATGTCTTCTTTTCTATGTATTTATATTTTATTGAAATTTTTATTTTCACATATCATTTTAGAGCATGAGCCAAAAAAAAAAGTAGATCTAAAACTCAAGTCGACCATACCACATAAAGCAGTTGAGATTGAACTCTTACTATTGAAAACTTTTAGAGATGTTTATTTACCATCTGACCTGTTTAGAAGGCCACTGTATGAAAGGAAAACATAAATATCAGCTGGATCCAAAACTTCTGTGACCCCTAAGAAGTATTCAATAGTAGGTTTCAAGTCCCTGCTGCTTTATGTGGTGTGGTCCACTTGAACCTTTAAACAACCTCTTTTTTGAAATCATATCTTTAAATTACCTTTCAAAATAGACAAAACATGACACATAGATCTTGTTAAGCTCCATAGAGCCCCTAACATCACCACACCGGTGGTACCCAATCAGAAGCATATCCAAATCTCAAGTAGACAACACCATAGAAAGCAATAGGAATAAGAAAATTTTCCTTCATCCTCATTCCGACCTTATGAACAGGTTGGATGGCAAACAACAATGCAGTAGGCCCTAGGAAAGTTTTAACCAGGCTGTCATTGTCTCTACTGCTTTTTACGGTGTGGGCCACTTGAGATTTGGATTTAGCTACCTTATTTTTTAGCCCATGCTTTGAAATAACCTTACAAAATAAATTAGCAGTATGGTAACACACATACACCGTGGTGGGTCCACACACTTTGGTGGTGGGTGGCACATCACCCGATTGGTTTCCCTTTTCTCAATTTTCTATTTCCCAGTGATAAGCCATGGTGGTGGGTGCGGCATAAGACATGTCACGTTCTAATGAGTCATTGCCATTGAAATTCGTGTCTATTTTCTGAGCTGGACGGTTGTCACCTAATGTCATATCACATTGAAATAAATCATTGTCATTGAAATTCGTCTCCTTAGGTGGACTCTTGTCACCTAGTGTCATATTAATAAGGGAATTTTAATATCATTTTAAGCCCTGTTTGGTCGCGTCAAATACGGTGGAATTATAGCCGCCACTGCATTTATGAGCTGCAGTGGATGATTGGCTGCATTGCGTATACACGACTATCCCATGCGCTGCACATGACCTATTGGTCTTGTGTGCAGATTGCAATCATCCCATAGGTTATCTCATGGAGGTTTATTTGGATTTCCATTGGATTGAAGTGGATTTGAAAAACAGTGTTATGAAGCTGATATGAAGATGGAGTTATGCAATTTCCAAATCGGACGGTCAGATATCTCATCAACACTAAATTGACGGAAGTTGATGTGAAGCTCCTCAACTCCTTTCGCTACTGCGAATTGGACCCATTTCTCAGCATCTGACAGTTCGGTGGAAAAGAGAAAGAGCCGAAACATCTGAATCTCCTTGGCTTTGTGGAGTTGTAGATATCGACTAACAGAAGCCACGAATTTTTCTAGGGTTTTGCTAGCCATGAATTCGGGACCAAAGTCTAGAGAAGTGGAATAAGCCCAGATGGGTTTCCACAAGTTTCTCCATCTCCTTGAAAGAATGCTAGTTCTTATGATGAATTTCATCGGCATCGTGAAAAGTATGTAATGAAGGATGGCATCGGATAATTGGCTGATTCTGTCATTGGTTTTCTCCGTAGCTTTCTTCCTAAAATTGACGCTGAAACTGATGCCCAAAAAGATTCTCCAATTTTAGTTCCTCTTTCTTTCATCCGATAGAGGAAGGGCGGTTTTGAGGTTCTACTCAGATTGATTTATAATTATAAAAGGAAAAAGATGTAGAAATTGAATACTCACCAAAACCTGATTCAATCACGCCCGTTGGGAAGTGGTAGGGTTGGAAATAAATAGTTGGGAAGTTTATAAATCGTTGGGAAGTGATAGGGATGGAAATAAATCGTTGGGAAGTGGCAGGGATGGAGGGAGATAGGCCGGCGGCAAATCCATGACGGGATTGCAAAATCCCTCTATATCCAGCCTCCGTCCGAACGATGGATGAGACAACCTCCCATCCCTTGCGGTCCAAATACCACTCCAGTATTACCGCATTAGATTTTACAATTCCATCCCTCGTTCTCCCACCTAATTCGCCCGCCCAAACATGCCCTTAGAATATGGCAAAAAAGGAAGGAGATTGGGTAGACCTACCTAGAGACCGACAATTATGTCAAGGGCCCTATGGAGCCTACCATGATCTATTTTAACATATCATTTTAGCGATGAGCCGGATTGAAGGCTCAAGTGAACCATCAACATAAAGCAACGGGGTCGAACTCTTACCATTGGAAACTTCCTATGGCCCACCTCTTACCATTGGAAACTTCTTACCGCCCACCGTGATGTTTATTTACTTTCTATGGCAAGGTCACGTAGACCACTATGAAAGGAAGACATAAATATCAGTTTGATCCAAAACTTTTGGGGCTCTCAAGAAGTATTCAATGGTGGGCTTTAAGTCCCCACCGTTGCAGTGGTTTAGTCCACTTGAGATTTCAATCTGCCTCCTTTTTTGATTCACGCCTTAAAATGATCTTTTATTTTTATTTTTTCAAAAGGAGGCGGCACACCCCTATATTTTTTATTAAATGAACAGAAGGAAAAACAAAAGGCTAAAGCCAATCTAGCACAAAGAATGCTCCAGACTGGCCTATCTTCCCAGCAAATGAGACAATTCCCTGCTCCACTGATCGGGGATCAAACAGATGTACCTTGAAATGATCTTTCAAAATGGAGGGCATGGATAAAAAATATAGATCATGGTAGGCTTCATAGAGCCCCTAACATGACCATCCGTCCCCAGCTTAGTCATGAGATAGTACCCAATTCCCGCTAGGAAAAATAAGGCAAATTCAAATCTCAAGTGAACAACACTATATAAAAGCAAAGATTAAACACGCTCGCTATTGAAAACTTCTCGGGGCTACAAAAATTTTTCCTTCGTCATGGATAGGTAGGATGGCAAATATCATTGTGGTGGGTCCTAAAAAGGTTTTAAATGTGGGTATCATCATCCCCACTGATTTTTATGGTGTAGTCTAGTTGAGAGCCCATGCCCTAAAATGATCTCACAAAATGGATAGACAGTGTTAACACATATATTATGGTAGGTCCACACAACTTAGTGACATAAACACACCACTGAATATGATGGTGTGTGGCACATCACCGATCTGGCTTCTAAATAAGGAAATAATGAAATAGGCAGCTAAATACTCTTAGTCATCTAATCTTTTTGCCATGACTATAATGAATATAACCATAAGATATTTTTCATCTAGCAATATGAGCCAAACGATAATTATCAGGTAACAGTACGATGAACTCATCTGATCGTATGTATTAATTAAATTCCTGGTGATAAGAAGAAAAAAAGAAGGAAAATTATACAAAAAAATAGGAATAATAAATTTGAATTTTTATTCGCAATTGATTGCAGCCATCTGCCCTAACCTCATCTTACCAAAAAAAAATAAAAAATAAAAAATGTAATCCATTTACAATGATTTTTTTATTGTTTTTTTAACATATGGTGTTTAAACCTGCATTTCTAAATAAATAAAAATTCCCTATTAAAATTAAGAATGGGTGCCATCAATCTAGCGAAGCCTTGGAGTGTAAAGGTGAATTTCCCTTTCGTTGATTGGGAGTGTTGGTCTTGCATTCATCTCTGAATTCTGCAATAAGGAATGGTAAAAGTCATTAGCTTAAGCCATGCAATCCTTGAATCTGAATCCAACTGCATAGGTTATCTACTAAGGTGTGTTATTTCTGGGTCAGGGCGGAGTCAGTATCAGCCCTTAGACTTAATTGAGCCTCGAAAGAAAATGTTGCAAAACTTAAGCCTGGGCTAATTTGTGAGAATGTGTTACAAGCTTGAGCTTGGCCAATGAAACTAAGCAGACCAGTCCAACTAATAGCCTCCCACAAATCCTACTGAGGTCTTCTAGTTCTTGGAAAGAACAGATACATGGCTCAAATTTTCAAGTCAATGTATGAGAAGAAATAATTTTCGCCATTGGTTTATTTTTAAAATTATGATTTAAATACGTTGATACTACAACCAAGAATTAAATGAGTTTGTGACAAAGAATTTAAGCATGGATGGAATTGACTTATTTCTGCCTACTGCAACAACCAATCAGTAGTCATTTGCATAAGCTATGCATCCACCATCCATGCAAAAATTCTTGTGCATGTTTGCCAATACATGTTAGGAAGTATGGTAACAGTAGAATAAACTCACATCGTCAACTGCCATCCTTAGTAATCTCACTTGCTCTCTTGAAACAGTCCTCACCTGAAACTCATGGTACTTGGGTGAAAACCTTATAATAATAATAATAAAAAAAAAACGATCTCATATGCGTCTGTGTATGTGAGTTATTGTTAAGTCGACCTCCATAGCCCCACCATCATAATGTGTTGTAGAAATCCAATTTATCATTATAAGCATAAATATCAACCATATCCATGACTTACCCATAACTTATGATGAAGGGGCAGATATATTATAATAAAATTTCATAACTTAAGTGTACCCTTCCACAATTTTAAGTGGTTTTAGGCATGATTAGACACTGTTTCAGTTGGCATGGTTCATTTAAGTTTAGATATGACTAGTTTTGAGAAATCTCAATTCTTTTTTTCATGTTGCGATGCCTGGCTCAAATGTTTAACATACATCAAGGTGAGCCTCACTGTGATGTGTGTGTGAAATCCACCTCGACCATCAGATATGTCAGCTCACATTAGGCCTTATGTATTTTGGTAATTTCACACTTCCAAAATCACTGTTAGGTAATTTCCAATTGTATGGAGGGATCATTTGATAAAATCCAAAATAGGGAGTAATTTTTCCTTAAAAATCTCAACGGAAAAAAAAACAAAGCGTTTAAAGAATTTGTTTCCATTTAAAGTAATAGTTTCTGTTAACCAAAATTTGAAAAATAAAAAACAGTTTTAACATGCTTTTGCTTTATTTCAAATTTTCATCAACAAAAACAAGGCTTCTCCTTTGTTTCAATTTTTTCATGAAAAAAAATTCAGAAAATTTCTGGTGTAAAAATATATTTCGTTCGTTTGTATTTTTCATCAGCAGAAAACACAATCACACTAAAAAATCGAGAAATAATTGTAAAATATGTTTCCGTTTTTGTATCAAGAAAAATAATCTCCGGAAAAAGAAAAATTTATATTTTTTTGGTAAAGGAAAACTGGATTTTTATAAGAAAATTCCTGTAAATTCCAAATTTATCAAAGGATTTCTTACATCAACATACTTGGTACTACTTCTGTGAAGGGAAATTACCAAAGTACCCTAGTGTGTGTGTGTATATATAATTTTGAAAGCAATGAAGTAAAAAATTTTGGACCATAGACATACATATACAATAAAATATCACATGGATAAAAAATCTTTGAGACTGAATCATCAAATGGGCTGCACATGTATTTTAATGTTTTCAAATGGTTTATATTATTTATTTTTATGGGGTGGCTCACCTTATATTTAAATTGAACATTTTTTTGTTCTTCCAAACATCATGGCAGATTACATCATTAGAAATTGGCTATAATAAAAATATCATATGGGGTCTATAATTCTCAGCTTTATTACTTTCTAAAGAAAAAAAGTGCACAGTGAATATTATGGTAATTTTATCGTTCAAAAAGCACCTCCCTAAAATCATTATTTGGTAAAATCATAACTTGTGAGAAAGTTTGTGGTAAATAAATAAATAAAATCAGCAAATAATAGAGCTGAGGACTGTGAGGAAAATAAAATAAAGAAAAAGGAAGAAGGATAGTTCTCACTTCTTCCACCGTAAACATTAAATCTTTTCATCCTAACCACATGAACCTAGAGAGAGAAAGGTTTGCAGGCCTCTTTTCATCGTAAAGGTTTTCAGGCCTCTTTTTATCATATTCACATGAACCTTAGAGAGATAGGGGGTAGGTAGGTAGGTTTGCAGGCCTTCTTCCATCCTTACCGCATGAACCTTTATAAAGAAATCCCAGCCATTTATGTAGTCTATTTCACTGTGCATGTGATATTGTGGAAAAATCAGGCACATCCTCTTTAGCAAGTAGGCTGCATGGGTAACCTTTTGCTTTTTGTATAGGTTTAATGCAGCAGTCCTGACAATGTCGAAGCAAGAGTTTTCTGCTTGTGATAAACAGAAGATCCAAATTCCAATGTATATGTGTTGCCCGCCCAACTAGTGGAGCAGCCTAATCTTTGTAAAAAGTTGTTTAAATGGTCCATTGTGAAGTTAGCTAATCTCAGGACTGCAGAGATGGTCTAAGGAACACACCTTTTTAACCATTGTCCACATTACACCTTGCGTGCAAGGAGGGACAGTGAGAGATCCCATGTATCTATAATACTTCCTACTTCCCATCTTTAAGTGCCTTGGATCAACCACTCCCACATTTCTCTCCATTTCATGAGCATCCGCAATAGATCTTATGTGCTCCATCAACTGAGAAAGTAACAAACATACATGTCAGGGAGAGAGAGAGAGAGAGAGAGAGAGAGAGAGAGAGAGAGAGAGAGAGAGAGAGAGAGAGAGAGAGAGAGAGAGAGAGAGAGCTGCAAAGCATACTGAGGAATGAGGACCTTGGAAGAGGCATATATAACATACCTCTGAGAGAAATGTTTCAGGTCGGCCAATTTTGTACATGATCCCAACCACGGCTGTCTGTTTGTCAGAGCTCTCGTGAACCATATGCACCTCAAGGGCGTAGCTAAAATAACCACTCGTCATAAATTAGATGGGAAATGTATAAAGTGGAATTGGAAGAGAAATGTTTAGTGCATTTATCACAAATAAGGTGTCTGTATCTGCATAAGATGGTAGCACCATACCTCTTCCCGTTGATGGTGTGCTCTGAAGGTGAGTGCCAGTGACACTGTTGTAGTACATATTCAGTTCCATTCACATAAATTGATCCCGCCCCATTAACCCATTTCAACTGCATCCATCAATAACAAGAATTGAGAATTGAACGAGAAATAACATCTTTTAACATATCAAAATATCATACATTCCCTGTTTAATCAACTTCAAGAAAAGCAAGTATTCCTCAATATATATGAGAGATTATAGAGAACTGTTTTGGTCTTGCATGAAGAAGAAAAGAGTTAATTTTGCGCTAGAAGATATAGTCCCATTAAGGCCACACTTAGAGATGATCTGATGATCAGAACGGTCCGAGTTCTGGGAACTATAACATGGGCCACAATCGACAAATTCTTAAAAGGATGATTTGTTCATTGGTAATTATAGTTGAACATCAACATTAATTTATTTAGTATGATTATGAGAGCCCGGCTGACCATCTGACCTTCTCCCTTGTAGCAATACATGCCATTGAGCTCAGGCAGTAGGAACTACAAAACAGAGTGCTAGAGAATTCTATTCTAACATTACCATTATATCATGTCCTCTATTCTTGAGCGTCGCATTGGATGGCTTGTAATGCCTTTTTAATCTCCCTAAATGGGACACTACTCGAACTCTTTCATGCAACAAATCGATTGGAGACTGCATATCTCCATTCTTACACATTGCCCATTCCTCATGTATATCTCCCCAATTTTCAGGCCCTTTACCACTCCCTTTCACATAATCAAATTCCTTCTCATCCTCTGCACCATAAAATGAAAAAAAAAAGAGATAATTAAAACCATAGATTAGTGAAACATGAAAGAGAGAAACATAAAGACAGTAGCTTTTATGTTATTCTGAAAATCAATTACCAACTTCTTGGGATGTTGTTGGGATTGAATGAAAGATAAGTAGGAAAAGGAAAGCACAAAAGAAGAAGAAATGGGTGCTTGAGTTCTTCATATTTCTCTTTCAAAACTCAACAAAAACCAAAATAAAAAAGAAAGAGCAAGTGGGCTTTTCTTCTTTTCTTTTTCTATTTCTGTTTGCTTGGAAACATGGAAGGGAAAAGATAGCTTATATAGAACACAGATGTTGAAATTTCACAAAAATATCTGGCTATGGTTGTTGATTTTAAAGTCACACGTGTAAATGGTCGGGACAATTCAACCATGTGTAATTTTAAATTGGGCGCCCGTCACACAAATGACTCTAACTTGTTATTGTAGTGACGACTATTACTGCATATGGTCTAACCTACCACACGTACGTATATCTTGTTTGAAAGAAGGGGAGCGGATTAGGTGCAGCCCTCTCACCTAAGACGGTACGCACTTATACGTGGCACCGACCTTGATGTATGTATTTTATATCGATGCGGACCTTTGATTTTGCTAGATCATTTTAGGGCAGGTCCCACAAATGAAGAAGATCAGTATCTCAGGTGAACCATTCTATGGGAAACAGTGGTAATTAAATGTGGGGCCTACCATAATGCTTTCATAATGTTTATTTGCCATCTAACCTGTTTATAATGTTACACAAACTTGGATGAAGGACCAATAAAAACTTATTTCAGATACATAAGTTTTAGATGAAGCTTATATTTTTGTTTTTCCTGTATCCAGGTTTGTGTGACTTTATTAATAAATTCATGTGAAAATAAACACTACGCAAAAACTAGGCGGGTCTGAAGAAATTTTTAATGACCAAGCGTTCAATCAACTCTATTTCTTATAAAATGCTCGACATGGGATTTTGATCAGATTTATTTTTGGGCATATGCCCTACAATGATATGAAAAAACAGAATGAAAATGGGGATATATAATAGATACATTAAGGTGTGCGCCATGGTTGAGGCTGCACCTTATCTGCTCTGAAAAGAAAGCCAGGACAAGGGTGTAGGGAAGTTCACATGCTTGAAGTTAGGTGGGGCCTACCAAGATGCTTGTGAGAAATCCACCCCGTCCATTTATTTTCCAGCTTACATTAGGACATGAGAGCCGATCTAAGACTCGAGTCGACCACACAGGAGAAAACAATGATGATGGAACAACTACTTTTGAAACATTCATAGGGCAATAGGAGTTTTGTATCAGGCCAAGATTTTATTTTTTCGGTTTATCCCACTTACTGTGGGGCCAACGTTAATATATTTATTTTATATCCACGCCATCCATCTATTTTTTAAGGCATGCATGAGCCAAAAAATAAAAGAGATTCAAATCTCAAGTGGATCATACTAATAGAAAACAGTGGGGATTGAAAGCCATACCATTAAAAATGTCATAGGGCCCACCCTAATGATTCCCTAATGTTTATTTTTCATCCAAATTGTTGATAATGTCATCAATGTTTCCTACGATATGGACACTTGAGAATTGGTTCTGCTTCATTTCAGGCTCATTTTTATGATATATAAGAATAGATAAACGGTGTAGATATAGAATAAATACAACAAGGTGCCCCACGGTAATGGCCGTACCTAATCGGCTGCCTTTCAAGCGTGCTTTGCATGGACATTTTGACCGAGACACCTGGCGCAATTCAAAATCGCCGGCCGCATTCGCTCCCTTTCTGCCGGATGATGCAGAGACAACTGCATACGTAGAGCATGACGAATTCTTGTTGAATAGACCGCGAAAGTATAAACCGGTTTTCTCTAGAATATCCCCACATGGTGGAATCGGATACAGAGGATTCTAACATTTGAATCTGGGACTCTTTTTTAAAAAAAATAAAAATAATCCAAACCGTTTATATGATAGCGATCCGTTGGAGGAGATGCTAGAAAAAATTTCACATTCAATATTTTACCAAGCATATGCTGACCGTCTGTCTTCAAAAGGCAACATAACCAGGTTATCAAAGGATTGAAATAATCCAATTAATAGCTTTTATTTGTTGTCTACCTACCGTACAAAATGAGACTCATCATATGAACGGTTTGGATAATCTAAAGATGACCCAAATTCAAAGGTTGTGCCCTGCTTCATATGAACGGTTGGATCTTTAGAAGATGACCCACGCATATTCAAATTAGCGACGCATTGTACTGTAGTAGGTTGGGATGTGTTATAGAAAACCTCAAGTGTAAATATCGTCTTAGTTCATTGTTGGTCCTCTGTACACATCGTTGTAGGTGTAGTGCATCTGGACCATCCATCTAGTGGATCTACTGTAGATGGCCATTGTTATATATAAAAAAAAAAACTGACTTTCAAACCTCCAATCCTTTTCTTTCGGCTGTTGAACTTGAAACGGACAATGGCAACCTAGCTTCAATGGTCAAGATTTCGAATGTGAAAGAACAATAGATCTGATGGCTAGGAGTACTATCCACATAAAGGCCAACAAGATTGATGGTCTGAATTCTTCAATCATAAAACCCAAATCACTTTGGACAGCTGACGAATCAAAATTGGTACGTTCCCGGATGAAAAAGAACTCTCCTCAATTTTCAACGCTGGGGTTGATATGTTTTACCTTGTTTTCAACATTCTTTCGGTTGATCTTTGCCGGCCCACCGTATAAGACGTGTCACAATCTAATTGTTCATCCTCTTTCATATTTTATGTTTAGTAACCTTAACCGTGGCCGCCTAGTGACGTCATAGTAACTTTATATCAGTGTCTGGTCAGGGACAGACTATCGATCCACATCGGCCATTACAACCGAAGATGCTAAGTAATTAAGCTGTCACCCCTTTTATATTTATAAAATAATAAAAGTTATGTATAATAATACAGTAGACTAGTGAAACATATATACTAACATACTAATATTCTCACTCAACTAAACTATAAGTGTCGATCATGGCTATCTTGGAAACAATAAAAGATTGATTATATGAGAATTAATCTTTAGTGAAGAAATCTGCCAATTGATCTTTAAAAAATAGGTGAATATAGATAACACAAGACACCAACTTTACACCAAATAATATTGTTGCTCAGTTTAACATATTTATTGCGTGACGTATAGTGGGCTGCAGACAATTTCATAGCCAAGATGAACTAGAGGAGGCCCGATCGGAGGCTGAAGTGATATTGACCATTAGAACCTTAAAACATGCATCTCGCAAATCAGAATGAGTTATTTGAGATATCATACATGATTTGAGTAGGAGTAATTACTTTAGCCAACTAACCCCACTAAGTTGAGTTGCCCACGCCAAATTTGTGAAGTCGAAAATCTATTTTATTTTCATTTTTACTATTTATGGCAAGTTTTATTTCGGTCATAACTTTTGATCCATTGAGTTTTAAGAGTTGTACCCAACATGAAAATGACTTAGAAAAATTAGGGGAATTACGTGGTTAGGCCAAATTGGACACTTACTATTTTCAGTTGAAAACCATGAAGCCTAGTAGAAATCATGAACATCTATAAATAGTGAGTTTACTATTTATAGTAAGTCACGATTTTAGAGAGTTTGAATTGGTGTTTGATTCTAAAAGTTTTTTCTAGGTTTGGTATCACTATTTAAAATATTCTAAATTTATTTTTATGATCAATCAAGTTATTATTATTATTTTATTAGAATTTATTTATTTCTCCTGAATTTGAGGAATCTCTGCGAGGAGTCAAGAGAAACTTCATGGATTTAGAGTAGTTATCATTGAGGAAGACGGTGCTCAACCTCATTATGTCCATCCTTGCTTCATTGTGTTAACACAAAATATTTCTTGAGGCAATGTGTATATTGGCTTAGTTATCACAATATAATGGAATAAGATTGATTGATAGTGCTGAGATAAAAAGAGAAGCATGCCAAGCTAGAGAATTTCGTTAGTGTTGTGACTAATAGACCACTATTTAGCCTTTGAGGAAGAACAAGCAACAAGATTAATGGTTGGAAGGCGAAGCTTCTCAACCAGGCGGCCAAGCTGTTGTTGATTAAACATGTTTTGACCGGTATTTCCATCCACATGCTCTTGGCCATTACCATTCCCAAATCCATTTCCAAATCAATTGATCGGGTGATTGCTAATTTCTTCTGGGGCTCTTTAGAGAGAGGCAAGAAGATGTACTAGATCAAATGGTCGTCCTTGTGCACCCCCATTCAGGAAGGAGGTCTCGGCATCAGAACTTTTGGTGACACCACGTAGGCGTTCAAGATCAAGATGGGATGGCGTCTCCTTTAGGGTAAGTCGCTATGGGCTAACTTTTATTCGGCAAAATACTTGCAGAAGATTGTTGCAGCAAAAGGAACAAATGGTTCGGCCAGCTCATACTCTTGGAAAGAGATATTCAGATCTTTGCAATACGCTATTCACCATTCAAGATGGTTGATAGGGGAAGGGAAGATTAACATATTGTCCCAGAATTGGACGGGTAAAGGCCTTCTTGCTGGTGTGGCCGTCAGGATTATCCCCAATCATCTCAAGGATGCTTCAGTCAAAGATTTCTTTGCTCAACCAGCTTCTCGGAATCTGACAGAAATTTAGCCGTATATCACCTTATCAGCAATGCAGATAATATCAACCCTCCTAATCACAATAACCGAAAGGACTGATCAGCTCATTTGGGACCTCTCTGCATCAAGTAAGTTCTCAGTCAAATCAGTTTTGATTGGCATTAGACAGCACCTGCCTACTCTCCATTGGACCAAATGGATTTGAAACAAAACCATTCCCTTGAAAATGAGCAGCTTTGCTTGGAAAGTCATTCATGAAGTTGTCCCAGTGGATCAGGCTGTGCAGAATCGTGGCGTCGCTGTAGCTTCTCGCTGTGAATGTTGCATATAGACTCCTAATCGCCCCCAGATCCCGCCAGTAGCACTAACCCAGTCTCCGCACACGCTCTCACAATCTACCTCAAATCAACATCGAGCTCAACGGTCCAGGAATCAATCAGAGGATGGGATTCATTCCAATGGTCACCAGCAGGATTACCCTAGCCCAAACGACCATCTCCACTCACCAATCTCTAGCCCGCATAGTCGTCATTTGCTTGCAGCCTTCTTTCACAGTATGTCGAACAGGGGTCAGCAGGATCCCTTTGTTTTTGGATCTGCTATAGTAGAAAATCTGAACTATCTCTTTAGCCAGAGTGAAATTGCCGCTTGTATTTGGAGCCACTTCAGCCGTCTTTTTGATGTTGCTAACTCCCCAAATCAGACTATTCTCCAGCGAAATCATATTTGGAATGCCAAAGCTAGTAAGAAATTCAGAATCTCTTATCTCATTGGTCTTGCCCCTAGCATCATCATATGAGAGATTTGTATTAGCAGAAATCAAGTTCAGTTTGAAGGTTATGCAATGTTAGCAAATCAGATCACCCTCAAGGTTAACCGATGGTTGAACGAATTTAGACCAAGCATCCCGGCTACGGATAGGAACTCCATGAAAGACACCATCACTCTTCAGGCCCTCAGGATCAATAAAGCTCAACTTCTTCCCGCTAGAAAATACATCAAAGTCAATTGGTCAAGGTTAGATGAATGTTGATGGCTCCTCTAGGGGTAACTCGGGTCCGAGGGGAGGAGTTTGCCAGGATCACCATGGAAATCTTATTTTTGCCTTTCACAGAAACTATGATCATACTACAAATACTATTGCTGAGGCCTAAGCCGTGCTAGATGGCATCACAATATGCTCTAATCTAGGACTTTCCAATATAATCGTGGAATCTGATTCGATGACCATTGCTAATTCGGTTGAAAATCCTTTCTGCCACAACTCTTGGAACATTTGGTACAAGCTGAGAGAAATTCAAATATTTCGGCATTCTCTTAATCTTCATTTCAGCCACATTTACCGAGAAGGGAATTCGGTTGCAGATGCCTTGGCCAGAATGGCTAGTGAAGGCTGCCCAAATAGGCTATATGATTCACGCGCCGCCCTTCCGAGACATGTGCGTGGGTCCCTAGTCTTGGATAAAGCTGGTATAGGGAACATCAGGCTTATGTAGATGGGGTTCATTTTTTTTCTTCGTTTTTCTTTTTCCTTCTCGGGCAGTTCTTGTGGAGATTGAGTTATATGATAGGAGGGGTCCTCTCCTTTTTGAATGGACCCTCTTGAATGGCTGTATATTTTCCTGTGAAATGAAATCTTTGAGTTTTTATTTTTATTTTATATATTTTTTATTTTTATTTTTTTTTAAAGAAGAAGAACAAGCAACAATGGACCATTTCTTACTTCTCTAAGAAATGAGATTTCTACCAAAAAATGCGTAAAAGCCGTTGGTAGGGCGGTGATCGCCATAGGGAGTTAACACATGATTCCACATCACAATATGCATGAATATCAAAATGACCATGATTAGTATAAAGAATGCTCTTTCTAGGTGCCAATTTAATGTTACTAAGGATGTGAAATACAACTTCAAGATAATGTGAGAAGGGAATCTTTAAAAGTTGTTTGACCACACTTATGATATAGGTAATGTCAGACCGAGTGATGGACAGATAAAGTAACTTGATCATTAAAAGGATCACTATGCAAAGTAAACAGCCAGTGATCGACTTCAATTAGGATCCAACCAACTGAGACTCAAGCATTCTAGTAAGCTTCATGAGGCCAAAGTATACTCATGTTGAGATATGAAGATTTCCAATCACATTGAAATAATGAAGTACCCCGTGCCTTTCACCTCAAAATTCTTAGTCAATGATGACCGACCGTGGAGATATTAGCATCATTACCTGCTGCCGGTGGCGTGCTATAACTACTGTATTGATGGTATGCAGTGGCATCTTCACCATTGGCATGGTGGTGCGGCTAACAACATGTCATCTTAATGTTGTTGTGGCCAGCTAGATGGAGCGAGAGTGCTGATTGTGGTTGGTAGCATGGACAATGGGTTATACGCATTCAAAACACAAAAGCCATTGGCATGCGCGTGGTATATTTGGAGTAATTAAAGATGGATGATGACATGCGTGGCATATTGGCGCATGTGGAATGCTCTCCAAATGTGAGGCACAGTTGAAGATGAATAGAAGTACATGCACATTAATAGTGGTACTGGATAGTTAGGATAGACACTCATTAAGAAGAGGGGTCAAGTCCGTGTTGGCTTTACAAAGCCCTAGAACCGTACACACCACGAAGATATAAAAATAATTTTACTTGCATTTCACTTGCTGCACTTATCTTACAATCGGATATACAACGGGCTTTTTATAGGCTTTTGCACCAACTATGAAATGACTACAATATCCTCACTCCATTAACTACATTTATTCAAGTTCTAACGGATGAAATTTCACCAGCCACAACATTTGGAAAATGTGAAAATTCCATAACGTCCAGCTTTTCAGTCACGTGAAAATTTCAGCGGTTGCTGGAGTATCTAAACCGTCCATTTGGTTTGGACATTTCAACACTCCCCTTCAAACCAAAAACGATTTTATTCCAAGCATTGACCTTAGTCGTCTGAATGTATCAGTCGGTAATGCCTTGGTGAATATGTCTGCGACCTATTCAGTGGTGTGACAGTACTCCAATTTCACCACTTTCTGCTTCACTTGATCTCTGAGAAAATGGTATCGAGTATCGATGTGCTTGCTCCTTCCATGCTGCACCGGATTTTTGGAGAGTTCGATTGCCGACTTATTATCCACATATATGACTATGGATTCCTCTTGTGGATGTTTCAGCTCTTTTAGCATATTCTTCAACCATATTGCTTCACAGACTGTCGACGATGCTGCCACGTACTCTGCTTCACATGTTGACAAAGCGACCACACTTTGCTTCTTTGAGTTCCATGTGAAAGCAGTCGATCCAAGATAGAATACATAACCAGTGGTGCTCTTTCTTTCATCTTGGTCACCTCCCCAATCATTGTCTGAGTATCCATACAGTATTGCTTCATCATCGTATGGATAGAAAAGACCGAATTCCATTGTTCCTTTGATGTACCTGAGGATTCTTTTTGCGGCTAACCAATGTGATTCTTTTGGTACTTCCATGTACCTACTTAGAAGCCCAACAATGTAGACGATATCTGGCCTTGTGATTGTGAGGTACCTTAGGCTTCCAATCAGACTCTTGAATAGAGTCGAGTCCACGCTTCTTCCTTCTCCTTCTTTTGTCAGCTTCAGGCCCGTTGCTACAGGCGTGTTCACAGCATTACAGTCTGCCATCTTGAACTTTTCAAGCAATTCTTTGGCATACTTTTTTTGAGATATATAGATGCCACCATGTTGTTGCTTCACTTCAATGCCTAGAAAAAAAGACATCAGACCTCCGTCAGTCATTTCGAACTCCTTAAACATGGCCTTCTTGAATTCATCAAACATCGGTCGACTGTTTCCTGTAAACAACAAATCATCAACATACAGACATGCTATAAGCATATCGCCATGAACATTCTTCTTGATGTAAACTGCATGCTCATATGGACATTGGGCGAAGCCGTTCTCTTGAAGATAGTTGTCGATGCGTGCATTCCAAGCACGAGGAGCTTGCTTCAACCCATAAAGGGCTTTCTTCAGTTGAAACACTTTGTGTTCCTCCCCTTGAATAACAAAACCTTCAGGCTGATCAACATATACCTCTTCTTTCAGAATTCCATTCAAGAATGCAGATTTCACATCCAGTTGGTATATCATCCAACTGTGATGGGCTACAAGGAAGATAATCATCCTCACAGTGTCAAGGCGAGTAACAGGAGCGAAGACTTCTTCATAGTCCACCCCGTACTTCTGTTTGTAGCCCTTTGCTACGAGCCTTGCCTTGTAGCGATCGATCTCACCATCAGCATTTCGCTTGATCTTATACACCCATTTGAGACCAATGGTCCTCTGGCCTTTAGGGAGTGAGATCAGCTCCCATGTGTGATTCTTCTCGATAGCATGGATCTCGTCTTCCATAGCCTTTCTCCAACATTCTTCATTCACGGCCTCTTTAAATGTTAGAGGCTCGTGATCAGCATACAGACATAATAAATTTACTTCCTCAGTTTCTGCATATATGTCATCGAGGCTTCTCATTTTGATCGGAGCCATGGGTGAGGGAGAACTGGAGGAAGACGTAATGGCTGAATTTTGATTTGATGAAGTACTTCCAGAGGAGATGGAACGTATCGCTGGACTTCTGCGTGCAAACGATTCGATGGAAGAGGGTGTTGTAGGTGTCTGCTCCTGGTTTTCATGCTTCTCTTCTTCATGTTCTTCAACCTCGACTTGATTTTCTTTGACCGAATCTTCCTCGTTCCATTTCCAGGCTTCTTCCTCGCAGAATATAACATCTCTACTTACCACCACCTTGTTAGTTACTGGGTTGTAGAGCTTGTACGCCTTCGATACTTCACTGTAGCCGATGAAGATGCACTTCTCTCCACGATTATCAAGCTTTTTCCTTCTTGCTTCTGGAACTTGAGCATAAGCGACACACCCAAAGATCCTTAGGTGTGCTACGCTTGGCTTGTATCCGCTCCATGCTTCTTGCGGTGTCTTGAATCTGACACTCTTGGTCGGACACCTATTAAGCAGATAAGCAGTACATGCAACTGCCTCTGCCCAGAATTTCTTCGGTAGACTTTTCTCCTTCAGCATGGTTCTTGTCATGTCGAGAATGGTACGGTTTTTCCGTTCTGCAATTCCATTCTGCTGTGGCGTGTAGGCTGCAGTGTGTTGTTGCTTGATTCCTTGATCCCTGCAATACTCTCGAAAGGCACTTGAGGTATACTCTCCACCTCTGTCAGATCTAAGGGTTTTGATTTTAAGCCCACTTTCTTTTTCAATAAGGGCCTTAAAATTTTTAAAAATAGTAAAAGCAACAGACTTTTCTTTGATTACATACACCCATAATTTTCTACTGAAATCGTCAATGAAGGTAATAAAGTATTTATTACCTCCAAGAGAGATTGTCTCCAATGGTCCATAGATGTCAGTGTGAATCAACTGCAACGGTTCTCTTGCTCTTCGGGATACTCCACTCGGAAAGGAGTTCCTTTGCTGTTTTCTAAGTATGCATGCTTCACACACTTGTTCTGGAGCTTTAATGGTAGGTAAGCCATGCACCATGCTTGATGACGATAGAAGTTTCAGGCCACTGAAATTTAAATGGCCAAAGCGAAGATGCCATGTCCAAGAATCATTCTTTGCTTTTCCATAAAAACACTTCTCAAGCATTGTGTTTATATAGAGTGGAAACATACGATTCCTCGCCATCTGAACTTTCACAATCAAATGTCCATGTATATCTCTTATGGAAAGAGAAGAATTCTCCATGTGTATAATATACCCTTTTTCGAGGAGTTGTCCGAGACTCAGTATATTACTTTTCATGTTGGACACGTAGTATACATTGGAGATGTAGTTTGGAACACCATTCTTCTGAAAGATTTTAATTTTGCCTTTACCTTTCACCGATGTCTTTGATGAGTCGCCGAATGTCACATCACCATGAACTCCTTCTATGAGTTCTTCAAATAGGCTTTTGTTCCCACACATGTGATTGCTCGCACCTGTGTCGAGATACCATACATTTGATCGATCACATCCTTTCTCTTGTGCAAGGAGCACTGTGGAGTCCTCCTGATCATGACTCGATGCTTCAGCATAGTTGGATCGTTTATCGTGATCCACTGGCTTGCTCCAACAATCCAAGACATAATAGCCGATTTGTTACAATTCCGGCACTGAATATGTCTCATATTTCCACGATCGCGTGCAGATCGACCTCTACCATTTCCTTTTCCACGGAAATTGGTAAATTTCTGTTGATTCTGTGGATGGTTCAGATGATATCCACGCGCCCTTCCTCTTACATTAGTGTTGGTGCCGCGACCTCCACGATTTGTATGACCACTACTTTGGTCATTTAGAGTCAGCTTAGACTCTAAGGCATGTTCCAACGTCGATGCGTTATTTTTCTGCATTCGTTGCTCATGCACTTGCAATGATCCCATCAATTCTTCGACGGACAAGTTTTCTAAGTCCTTCGATTCTTCAAGGGCCACAACCACATGTTCATATTTGGTTGTGAGAGATCGGAGTATTTTTTCTACTACCCGAATATCTTCAAACTTTTCGCCATTTCTTTTTAAATTGTTAACTATCACTAACAATTTTGAAAAGTAGTCTGAAATGGACTCACCTTCCTTCATATGTGCAGCTTCAAACTCGGCTCTAAGGGTTTGGAGTCGAACCCTCCTGACACGATCAACACCCTTGAATATGATGCTGAGACTCTCCCATGCTTGCTTGCATGTCGTAGCTTCGGCGACTCGTTCAAAGGTGGAGTCATCCAACCCTTGATATATAAAAAATAAAGCCTTCTTGTCCTTTTTCCTTTGATCTTTGAGAGCCGTCTTTTGTTCGGCAGAATAGGAGGCTTCTTGCTCCGTTGTGGGTTCTACATACCCATCACTAATGATATCCCATAGACCCTGAGATCCGAACAAAGCCTTCATCTGGATGCACCAGTTTTCATAGTTATCCTTAGATAACTTTGGAATCTGTGGCTGGATCGAGGACGCCATCACTTCTTCACACCACGGATCAACAACACCTTTTTCTTGACGTAGCAGTGGCAACACCTTAACCACACGATCTGAACCTTCAAACTATACCTGGTTGGATCGTCTCGCTCTGATACCAGTTTGTTGTCTTTACAAAGCCCTAGAACCGTACACACCACGAAGATATAAAAATAATTTTACTTGCATTTCACTTGCTGCACTTACCTTACAATCGGATATACAACGGGCTTTTTATAGGCTTTTGCACCAACTATGAAATGACTACAATATCCTCACTCCATTAACTACATTTATTCAAGTTCTAACGGATGAAATTCCACCAGCCACAACATTTGGAAAATGTGAAAATTCCATAACGTCCAGCTTTTCAGTCACGTGAAAATTCCAGCGGTTGCTGGAGTATCTAAACCGTCCATTTGGTTTGGACATTTCAACAGTCCGCAACTACACATGAAAGAAGTCATGCGCTGTCTACACATGAAGCTGGCCTGGGGCATAAAATTTGATTGTCAAGGAATCCTTTGGGGCTATTTTATGAAATCTAAGTACTGGCGAGGCTCGCAAACAGTTCAAGGTCCCAGCGGAACAGGTCAGTCTTCCCCCCTCTGGAAGGCTCTACTTCGGCACTTCCCTTTGTTAGATTAGCATGCGCAGCTACTCATTGGTAGTGGATCTAGCAGCATGTGGCGCAACAACTAGTCTGGGTTAGGCCCGTTGGCGTCATCTCCCTCCCTAGCAATTCCGGTGTCCTCGGCAGATAGTTGTATTGCAGATTTTTTGGATTCTAATGGGCTGAGGCATACCATTCCTGTCCCTCTCCCCGACTAGATTTGAGAGATTATTGTCCAAGGAGGTTTTGGCACCTCTGATAGAGATGATAAGCTGCTTTGGCCTCATGACCCGAAGGGAAAGTTTTCCGTTTCTTCCACTTGAAATGTCATCCGTGATCAGGGAGCGGTGCTCTGTTGGCCGAATTATGTCTGGAATTTGGCGACTACTCCAAAGATTTCTCTCCTAATGTGGAGGATTCTTTACTGGTCCGTCCCTATCGATGTTCTCATCCAGTAGAAGGGGGTCCATATGGCTTCCAAGTGTTCATGTTGTCCTAATGAGCATTCTTCTGGCCCTAGTGTCGGATCCCTTGGCCACCTTTTCCTAGAGGGCGCTCTCGCTTCGAGCATTTGGCGTCAAGCTGCAATAATTTTTGGGGTACAAATCTTCAGCCATTCCTCCATTTGGGATCGCCTTCATTGGTGGAGGAATAGGCCCCTGCCTCGGTCCATCAACCGCAACTATTTTCGGCTAGCTCCAGTTTTCATATTGTGGGAGATTTGGAAAGCGAGAAATGAGTCTAGATTTGACAATAAACGTCTCTCTGCGTCAAGGCTGCTCTCAAAGGTTAAATGGTGGCTGTCTACGCTTTTCCCGACCTTCTCTTTGGGTATGCCTCCCACTTCTCACTATAGGATTACGACAGGCAACCCTCCTCGATCCCGCGAAGCTGCTCATATTGTTTCAGTTGTAAGGTGGATGAGACCGGCGGAGGGATTTCTTAAGCTTAATGTCGATGGATCGGCCTTGTTCAATCCCAGACCTCCAGGTGCTGGGGGTATGGTTCGTGACCACCATGGAAATGTGATTCTCGCGTTTGCTAAAGGGTATGGCAATGCCTCAAACAATTTGGTTGAAGTAAGGGCTGTCCACGATGGAATTCTCCTTTGTTTAAGCAAGGGCCTTCATAATATCATCGTGGAGTTGAACTCTGACTGGGTTGTGCGCTGTCTCCAAATGCAATGCACCCCCTCTTGGAAATGGACTTATTGGTTGTCCAGAATCTTTTCCCTCTTCAGCAGAAGTTCATTTCAACTATCTCACATGTTCCGTGAAGCTAATGGTCTTGCTGACTCTTTGGTGAAGCTCGGAATCAAGACGCAGTGCAACATCATTTTTGATTCCATGTCCTCCTTGCCCCGGATCACTAGAGGCCTTTGTCTTCTTGACAAGGCGGGCCTTGGGTCGATCAGGGAACAAGCTACTAGGCCTAAGCACTAGGTTTCCTCCCCGTCTTCTGGTTGCAGTTTGGCGGTTCTTTTGGTTCCCTGTTTGCTTATTTAGTTTGATTCTTGGGTTTATTTCTTTTTGTATATAAAGGATAGGCGGGTCAAGCCCTTTTTCTCTGGTTCCTGCCCGAAGTTGCTGGGCTGTAATTTGGCCCTTCCCAGTTAATGCATTCTATCTATCCTTTTTAAAAATAAAATAAAAAAAAAAAAAAAAAAAAAAAAAAAAGAGGGGTCAAGTTTGCATTATCCATTTCTTGTAGGAAGGTAATGCAATGACGGATGGTTTGGCTACTTGCGTAGTGGGTCTTAGGGCAAGCACTTTTTTCATCTTGCGTGAGACCTTCCTCAGACCGTAGTGAGTCTTAGGGCAAGCACTTGTTTCGTCTTGCGTGAGACCTTCCTCAGACCATTAGGGGCCTTACTTTTAAAACGGGTGGGGCTAGGTAATAGTAGAGAAATCAATGTGTTGGGAAATATTCCAAAATGATAATTTAGATTAAAAAAATAGAAAATTAATTCAATTAGGTCGAAGCATGTATTTGATACGCTATCCTTAAAGAGTTATTTGACCCATCTTATATAAGATTTCTAATGTACTATGTGGCAAACCTATTCCAGGATACGAAAAGCCTAATAGGGTCTGTGTGTAGCAGTCATGAAGAAACCCTTATAGGAACTCATTCAATGTAGCATATCAAGAAGATTCTGATTTGTAGTCCTAGCTTCCTAGGAAAGAGTAGAAAAAAAGATTTTTACTGAGTTTACAAACTCACTGAGTCACGGTTTTGATTTGACTCACTATTTATTTTTTTTTGGATGCTAAGTTAACTCACCGAGTTGTATGCTAAGTTGACTCACAGAATCATGAGCTGAGTCACTGAGGAGATGTGTTTAGAGCTGAAGAGAAGAGGAGAAATGTTTGCTTCTACTGCTGATGAAATGATCACGACAAGCCTTGCTTATATAGGGCACATGGGGTTGGGGTTATGGCTCAGGTTATAAATAATATAATCATTGGAAAACTCATCGTTTATGACCATTTTGACTGTTTATTGTTACATGGTCATAACCATTGCATGCTTACTATTTAATACAACAGTTTTCATATGGTTATGACCGTTGCAGGACCATTTCATGCACAATGGTCATCTATGCAACAATAAAAAAATCAGTATTATATATAGGCTCTCGTGACAGTTTGCCTGAGTTTGAGAGGGAATGATCACTCTTGTGACATAACGCGCATGTATGTGTGAAGTGCAAAGTATGCTATAGCGGTACTACAACCATATGTTGGGGATTTTGACCTTCGGAATCACACAGATCTAGATCTAGGATAGCAATCCAATGACACCAAGCACACAAGAGAACACATAAATTTAACGTGGAAAATCCTTGCAGGAAAAAACTACGGCATAAAGCGACAGATCTCTACTATGAAAGCATCGATTACAAAGAGAAAGGACTTACCCAATTCGAATAACCTCGAATCTCACCCTTGCTACACCATTTGAAAACCCTAGAACTCTTTAAAAAGCCTTACCATATCCTAAAAAAGCCCTAAGAACACCTATTTATAGTTTAGGCAACTTCCCTATCGCATCCCAGTAAAAGAACTAAAATCTGCAGTTTCGCGCAAAATCGCGGAACAAACTGCGAAACGTACGACTAGTCCTAAAAATTTTAGGACTGGTCTTAGCCTCCTTCGACTGGTAGAAGCTCACCTACGACTGGTCGAAGACCGCAGAGAAAAATAGCAAAAACTCACTGGACTTTGAGTCGTGCCAAGGCTCCAACCTACGACCGGTCGAGCGCCTCTCACGACCAGTCGAAGCTTTCCCATGACCGGTTGAACGACCTCAAAAAACTTCAGATTTAAGACTTTTCTCAACAATCACCACCAAGTCTTCTCTTATCTCTGCATCACATCATAGCTTTTCGTGCACACTCCATCCTTCTTTTTCGCCGTCGCCAAGCCTAGAGAAGTTACACATAACTTAAACTTCTCTACAGGAACGACCTAGGTGAGCATGTCTGCCGGATTAAAATCAACGTGCTCAACCACCTTTGCTCCTATCTTCTCAAAAAGAAAAACGTAGTCTTCTTACCATCTCATCGTTACCCAATATTGCTTGCCAGGATACTTGCTCATAATACTGATAGCCTGTGAAATAACCGGTCTAAACCAGACCATGACATACATTGCTCAGCGCATTCGAATAAGGCTCATGAGATATCCTGCTTTTTCTCATTTGTTTTGGGACATGTCCTGAGAAAAACTTGAGGAGAGACACGTAGGAAACGCTCTCCAGCTTTACCTGACCCATCACATCTTGGATCAATACCTACATACAAGGTATTCCTCCTGTGATTACCAAAGCCTACTCCTCCTTCAGTCTCAACGCCGAGAACCATCTTTGCAACCCCCAGATCTTTCATCCTTAATGTTCCAATTGATTAAGTCTTCAGTACATTGATTTCAGACATGTCACAATTAGTGATCCACACGTCATCAACATACAATACCTGACCCACCATGAAGGAATCAAACCACTTCTTAGGCGACAGGCCGAACAACAACCTCCTACAAAGTCTTTTCTCAGCCCCTTTCACTTCGAACCATCCTGGTTGCTTCATGTAGATCTACTCTTCACTTTCCCTTGAAGAAGTGCAGACTCCACATCCTTCCTTCCAGCTCAAGATCACATTGGCCAAACAGCGCCAATCACTGATCTAATAGACACCTGCTATACCGTCGGCGCGAATATCTCTAAGAAGCAGATCCCTTCTCCCTGAGCATAACCCATCGTCACCAACCTCGCTCTGTATCTATGTTGTATCCTCCTGAAGATCCACCTGCATCCAATCACTTTTCGGCCCATTGGAAGCTCCACCCGCCCCCATATGTCGGTCTGGTACAACAAATCCATCACATCGCCCATAGTCACCTTTCACTTCTCAGCACCAGGCTCACCTAGAGTCATCTGAATAGAAGATGAATACTCCTACGATATTGGAGTTGTCCATGTACCTCGTCGATATCCCGCGATCATGCCGTGTGTTTCTTCTCACAGGTGGCTGCTCCACCTGCTCTGTAAGACCCGTATCCTAATCCGCACTGTTCCGTTGATTCCCGCGACCCTTCTCGCCAGATTCCGGCAATCCGCGACTTATGGTTGACGTTGCGCACGACCGTAAGTCGTATCCTATTCATTTGAGCCGGCTTAATCCAAGACTTGTATCGTTGCGACCGCACCGTCGCCGCGGTTCCAACGCCGCAACTCACGCACCGATCCGATACCCAGACGATGAGATACGGACCCACGTTCAGTTCGAGCAAAAACACCGCGCGTTGCAAATCCCAAGGAATCTCTACAATATGTCCCATCAATCCCATCAATCACCCATCAATCACCTCTCATGTCAAGTACACACACACCCATGCTTCCTTTCTCCACAAGTCAAGCAACCACCCAAGTCAACTAACACATCACCTCACCCATCACTCACCTCACCCATCACTCACCTCACCCATCACTCACCTCACATCACTCCATCTCTCATTAATCACACCTCTCTCTCTCATTTCTCAACACTTCAACCCAAGCAAGGGAGAGCCCCAACGTCCAAGCCTCCCCATGGAGAGAAGTGCATATGTGAGGCCCACTTTCCACTCCCAAATCTTCCATCCTAGCCATCTAATTCCCATCTCCACCATCTAAGTAAAGCTCTAGGAGACCGGCTATCCAACGGACCAAGAAGATCTAGAGGTGGGTGCTTCTATAGGGTAGATTTATGTGTTTTTATGGTGGACCAAGTGAGGCCCACCGATCAATGGTGTGGATCTCACTTGGGACCTTTATTTGTGGCCGATGGACCACTTGGATCATCATGATCGTTCCATGATGGGGCCATTCTCCATGCACCCCATCATGATGTTTATTTCATTTCAAAAAGGTCATCTAGACCGTCCATAACGGTGGAGAATGGATCTCCACCGTTGATTTATATCTTTGATGGTCCTTCGTTCAAAGGGGCCCGTTGTTGTATGATTTCATGTAAGGGAGGGCCCATAATGACGGGGACCCTCCATCATAAGCCGTGTCCCACTCTCCATGTCTCTCTCTCTATCTTATTTTTATTTTTAATTTATTTTATTTTATTCATTACAAAAGGATGGGATGGCCCACTTGAATAGATCCCATCTTGATGTATTTATGTTATCCAAGTGGGGCCCACCTTTCACACCATTTCCATGCCGCCCATCAGGTGGTGGCCCACTTCATCAGGGCCTACCATATAAAAAAAAAAAAAAAATAAATAAATAAATAGATTTATTTAACCATCCAGCGTCCCAGACGCTGGACGCTGTGAAGAAAAAGAAAAAGGGAAGAAGGAAAGAAGAAAAGAAAAAAAAAAAATTTTTGGTGGCCTCCTTGCATAGGCCCCACCCCGATGTTTATATCCGATCCGAGCCGTCCATTCCCTTTCCCGACTCATTTTAGGCGTTGAGCCGAAAAATGAGGATGATCAGAGCATCCAGTGGGCCATATGGTCGAAAATAGTACTATTACCATTGAAAGACGCCTTGGTCATCTTATACACCAATAAAAAGGCGGATATGGGTCTCATTCTAACTGTTTCGAGGCATAGAATACGGTGGATGGAGTGGATCTACTAGATATGGGCCCCACACCTGAAAAACCCCAAAAAAATGGGTTTCCATTTTTTTTAAAAAATTTCACACAGCAGCATTGCTGCTGTGTCAGGACGCTGGCCGCACGCCAGCGGGCGGGCGAACGTGGGTAGGGTCCCACGGCCTTGAGCTTGGGCCCCACCATGATGCATATTTTGTATCTGCACCGTCCATAAGGTGGCCCACCCTCTGAGGTGGGACGTCCCCAAAAATGAGACACATCCAAATTTCAGGTGGCCCACACCATGAGAAACAGTGTGAAATGAACCCTTCCATTGAAGCTCTCTTTCAGGCCCACCAGAGTTTAGGATCAAGCTGAAAATTATTTTTACCCTTCATTCGGGTCTCTGTGACCTAATGGATGGGTCGGATGTCATATAAACATTATGGTGGGCCCCCCCCCATGGGACCCACAGCGGTGATCGTGCCTGACTCCACCGTCCGCCCGGACGGTGGAGCCCACTGCATGTGTGAGTGTGTGTGAGTGTGTGTGAGTGTGTATGAGTGTGTGTGAGTGCGTGTGAGTGCACGTGTGTGTTTGCATGTGTGTGGGTGCGTGCGTGTGCATGTGTGTGCATGCATGTGTGAGTATACATGTGCGTGGGCATGTGTATGTGTATACATATATATATATATATATATATATATATATATATATATATATATACTGTATATAATTATATAGTATATTATAATGATGGTGGTCCTCCCTGTGATCCCCGCCGTGATGCATGAGTTGATCCTAACCGTCCATCCATTTATCAATCAAAATGAAGTAGATCCATGGTTCAAATGGGCCTAGTTTTGGCACGCATATAAGGCCCATGTTGATCCATTTATGGCCATTCATTCAGGCCCACCTTGGTGCACATCTAAGGCCATGGGAGTAAGCCCATTTGGCATGTACAATGGTCATGGGATTAAGCCCATTTGGCATGTGCAATGTCCATGGGATTAAGCCCATTTGGCATGTGCAACGGCCATGGGATTAAGCCCATTTGGCATTTGTAATGACCATGGGTTTCGGCCCATTTGACATATGCAATGCCCGCGGGATCCGGCTCATTTATACATAAAGGGCCCACGGGATTCAAGCCCATTGGATGCACATGGGGCGCAAATGGAGTGGCCCATTTAGTAGGTTTAAAAACTCATGAGTGTAGGCCAATCTGACATATTTAAGGCCCAAGTTGTGAGGCCATTTTTGATGTGTTTCAAAGCCCATGGATCATGGACCATTGCAATGTACATAAGGCTCATTGGTGAGGCCCATTAATGCAACCCATTTGGTGAATGTGAGTCCCATGTAATACAACCCATTTTGATATATCCAAGGCCCAGGGATCAAGGCCCAACGGAAGTCCTTAGAGTCCATTGCAATGAACGTTTCTCATGGTTCATGAAATGATATTTATGGCAAGCAGTGCCTAGGAAACAATGTTGGTTTGACGTCCACATTGTGTGTACAATGTTGGTTAAATGTCCGCATTGTAACTTTCTTTAGGGTCCATTGATAGGTCCATACCTGTTACTATTCATTGCCTTACAACATGCTTAGAATAATCTCATGACTCATGCCCATACGCATCATATGTATGCTTGATATGAGTAATGACTGATCATAACATACGCCATTGGGCAGACCATTTACGGGACTCGTTATGTGACTGAGTGCCCCACATGATCGCGCAGTACGCGCTGGATTGCTGCATGTTTTGACAGCGTGATTCATGCATCTAGCATACGTATGACTTGATCACTGCACGCCCTAGCGACATCAGGGCCGTGGCTCCACAGGTACATCGTGGATGGCCATATTGGATACCGGAAATGCATATTCTAGCACTGTGGGCACTTAGGATGTCCTTGGGTGAGAGTCCCAGAACCTTTTGGTACCAGGAGATGCTCCAACGTCTAGACCGAGTGGATACATGAGCGCCCGAGTGCCGAATACCAGTAGGCCGCGTCTCCCACTGTGTCGTGGTCGGTTGGAAGGGGGTGTGGCCTTATCCGCCTGAGTGAGAGGGCTATAAGCTAGGCTGAGTTTGACTAGCTCGCAAATGAGTCCGCTATCGACGAGCCGGGTAGGTATTGGCATACTACTGGTCAGGCGGATAGTGAGGTCTTATCCGCTTGCTTGACTGTGCAGCTAGGGAGGTGGCAGTCTCTGCATGTGTATTGGACCCCGGTGATATCCAGAGAGGAACTGTACTGGTATACGCATGTGAGGAATACCGACTTGCTTGGATTGCATTTCGCATATGACATTTGGCTATGTAGGCCTTGCATCGCATCGGTGTGGCCGATGACATTCATATCTTGCATCATGCCTTGCATTACACAGCCTTGGTATAATCATGGACTTACCGCATGCTTCCGCATTGTTCTGACATTGTACACTTGGCGTTTGCCTTACGCACACACTTGCACCATCCTCTAAGCTTTTGAAAGCTTATGCACGATAGTTGCGTGCAGGTAGCGTTGGACGACAGCAGCGCTGAGACAGGAGTGCACATCAGGACTTTTTTTGGAGCTTTTGATCACCTTGTATTTCCCTTTCTGCATTGTACTTAAAATTGTTGTTATAGTGGATACGTGGTGATGTTGTTTTGTGACTTGGTTATGTCTGTGGTTATGCTCCTTTACAAAAAAAAAATTCATTCTGAAAATCCTCCTTGTAGGATCCCAGGATCGGAATCTGGCATTAGATTATCAGAAGCCGAGAATGGGGCACTACGGAGGCTGTCGACACCGGATTCGGCAATCGGGATTCATGTGAATCCGATTTTCGGGTTTGGGGCGTGACAGAAGTTGGTATCAGAGCATAACTTGGGAATACCTGAGTAATACATCACATATCTACTATAAATAGGTTCCGAGTCTGAATGATTTAACGATTTTTTTTTCGACGTAACGCTTAATGTATGTGCCTTCGAGGATTCTCAAGACTGAAAGGCCATTGTTCCTTCCTGTAGGAGACATTATGGCTAGAAGAACAACCCGAGCGAATCCCGCTCCACCACCCGCAGCTCCTGCTTTACCAGCCGCTACTCCTACTCCACCACCAGATAGTCCTGCCTTTGAGCCTGAGGATGCCACTCATTTTCCTGAGACAGGTGCGGATCCTACCGTACCTGTGAGTGCTACTCAGCTGCAGCAGATGTTGCAGGCGATGACCGCCATTCTTCAGGGGCAGAGCAGGCGTCCCACAGTGTCACCGGCCGAGGCTGAGCAGGAGCGTGCGAGCGCTCTTCTCAAGGATTTCCGACGGCACGATCCCCCACGTTTTCGGGGTGAGCCGGACCCTACTGCTGCAGAGTTATGGTGCTCCGAGGTGGAGAAGATATTCGACACCATGAGATGTACTACTCAGCAGCGAGTTCCATTGGTTGTATTCCTCCTGCAGGGCGAGGCTCAGTATTGGTGGGCATCTATAGCCCGATCAGTAGCCACCGATTTTGAGTGGACCTGGGAGGACTTTATAGACCGGTTTGACCGGAAGTTCTTCCCCGAGCATGTGCGACAGCAGCGCGCACTTGAGTTTGAGACGTTGGTCCAGGGGGACATGTCTGTGTCCCAGTATGAGGCTCGGTTCGTCGCACTATCCAGATTCGCGACGTATCTTGTTGATGATGAGGGGCGGAAGGCCCGCCGTTTTGAGAACGGCTTACGTCCTGCCCTCCGGAGCCGTGTGATCGGACACATGCTTCCGACATTTGAGGAGATAGTAGAGCGAGCCTTGATATATGAGACAGATTGGGCCAGTGTGCAGAGAGCCCGTGATCAGAGGGGAGATCAGAAGAGGAAGGCACCCTCTAGTAGCTCCCATCAGCAGCATCGTTCACAGCAGCGGCGCACGACCCGCCCAGCATTCCGAGCACCAGCAGTACCCCCAGCACCATCTTCGGGATCGTTTTCAGGTACTTGCTTTGGGTGCGGTCGTACAGGGCATCGTAGGCACGAGTGTCCCCATCCGCAGCAGCAGCCGAGGGCACCACATCCACCTCCACGACAGCCACCACAGCAGCAGCGACCGCAGCACCAGCCTCCTGTACCTCCTCCACAGCAGCTGAGGCAGCAGACTAGGCCCCCACAGCGACCACAGCAGCAGCAGAGACCTCAGAGGGGACCTGCACCCCCTCAGCAGGCTCATGGCAGATTTTATGCCGCCCAGCAGGACCCTCAGTCATCAGGAGGGGTCGTCGAGGGTACTCTTCCTGTCTCTGCATGCATTGCACGTGTACTATTTGATTCTGGTGCATCGCATTCATTTGTCGCCGATGATTTCTGCCGATCGACCGGTTTGCCGTTGGAGTCTGCCCGTGAGGATTTGGTAGTATCGACGCCATTAGGGAAGACCGCCGTGTTGAGCCGATTTTGCGCGTCTTGCCCTATTTTGATTGGGGATATCTTCTTGCCTGCCGACCTATTTGTATTGCCGATGTCCGGTTTTGATGTTATCCTGGGCATGGACTGGCTTGCCGAGTACTACGCCATATTAGACTGCTCTGCGAGGTCAGTCACGTTCTGCATACCCGGCGTGCCAGAGTTTCAGTTTGTTGCCGAGCCCAGAGGAGGGCAGCTTTCTTGCTTGTTATCGTGTGCCGTTGAGGAGCCAGCTGCTTTGAGTATCGACCAGCTGCCGGTTGTCTGTGGTTTTCCTGATGTGTTTCAGGAGATTCCGGGATTACCACCTCGTCGGCATACCGAGTTTCAGATTGATCTTGTGCCTGGTACTGCGCCTATTTCGAAGGCCCCGTATCGTATGGCACCACTAGAGTTACGGGAACTGCAGAAGCAGTTGGACGAGTTGCGCGAGCTAGGCTTTATTCGTCCGAGCAGTTCGCCGTGGGGAGCGCCGGTACTCTTCGTAAAGAAGAAGGATGGCTCGTTGAGGCTTTGCGTAGACTACCGCGAGCTCAACAAGGTCACGATCAAGAACAAGTACCCGCTTCCGAGGATCGATGACTTGTTTGATCAGCTGCAGGAGGCGCAGTTCTTTTCAAAGATAGACTTGCGGTCCGGTTATCATCAGGTTCGGGTTCGAAATGAGGATATCCCGAAGACAGCCTTTAGGACGCGATACGGTCATTTTGAGTTCCAGGTCATGTCCTTCGGACTGACCAATGCGCCCGCAGTATTCATGCAGTTAATGAACGAGGTCTTCCGTCCGTATCTTGATCAGTTTGTCGTGGTGTTTATTGACGACATCCTGATATATTCGAGGACTCATGAGGAGCATGAGCGACATCTTGAGATTACATTGCAGACCCTCCGTGCACACCAGCTTTACGCGAAGCTGGAAAAGTGTGAGTTCTGGCAGGAGGAGGTGAAGTTCCTCGGCCATGTAGTGACGAGGCAAGGTGTCGCTGTAGACCCCTCGAAGATAGATGCCGTGCGTCAGTGGGATCAGCCCACGAATGCATCCGAGATCCGCAGTTTTCTTGGTTTGGCGGGCTACTACCGACGTTTTATTGAGGGATTCTCCCGCATTGCAGCCCCGTTGACCAGATTGACCCGGAAGGGTGCCGAGTTCATTTGGAGCGACGCTTGTGAGCAGGCGTTTATGGAGTTGAAGGACCGCCTCACGTCCGCTCCTGTCCTCACTCTTCCCTCTGGGAGTGATGGATTTGTTGTATTTACTGATGCCTCACGAGTTGGCTTAGGTGCTGTCCTGATGCAACACGGGAAGCCGGTAGCTTATGCGTCCCGTCAGCTCAAGGTCCATGAGCTGAACTACCCTACGCACGATCTAGAGCTGGCAGCGGTTGTCTTTGCACTGAAAGTGTGGAGACACTATCTTTACGGGGTGAGATTCGAGCTCTTTTCCGATCACAAGAGCTTGAAGTATTTGTTTTCTCAGTCCGAGCTGAACATGAGGCAGAGGCGTTGGATGGAACTCCTGAAGGACTACGATTTTGATCTTCAGTACCACCCGGGCAAGGCGAACGTGGTGGCGGATGCCCTCAGTCGTCAGCCACGAGGCCTGGTGGCGCATATGATGATTCAGGAGTGGAGGATGCTCGAGGATATAGCAGAGTACGACTTTGAGTTTGGTCTGCAGTCATCTATCGTTCAGCTATCGAGCTTGTCGATCCAACCCTCTCTTGTCGCAAGGGTGATCGAGGCTCAACAGACAGACGAGTCGTTACAGGATTACCGAGCAGAGGCAGCATCTGAGAGTCAGACAGATTGGCAGATCGGTTCTGACGGTGGACTTCGCTTCAGAGGCCGATTGTGTGTCCCGGATATTCCTGATTTACGCCGAGATCTTATGACCGAGGCACATCGATCGCGCTTCTCTATTCACCCTGGCTCGACGAAGATGTATCGCGATATGAGACGCCAGTATTTTTGGTCAGGGATGAAGCGCCAGATAGCCAGTTTTGTGGCCGAGTGTGACACCTGCCAGCGTGTCAAGGCCGACCACCAGAGACCCCCTGGCCTATTGCAGCCGCTGTGCGTCCCGATGTGGAAGTGGGAGCATATATCTACCGATTTTGTCTTGGGTTTGCCGAGGACTCAGCGCGGTCATGACGCCATCTGGGTTGTTGTGGACCGTCTGACGAAGTCGTCACATTTTCTTGCGATTCGTGAGACTTGGCATACAGATCGGCTCGCTAGGATGTTCATTGATGAGATCGTGAGATTGCATGGTGTTCCCGTCTCGATTGTTTCAGACCGAGATCCGAGGTTCACATCTCAGTTTTGGAGGAGCTTTCAGAGAGCGATGGGCACTGATTTGCAGCTCAGCACCGCGTATCATCCGCAGACCGATGGCCAGACCGAGAGGGTCAACCAGATCCTTGAGGATATGCTTCGGGCCTGCGCGATTGATTTCACGGGTAGTTGGGACGAGCACCTGCGATTGGCCGAGTTCGCGTACAACAACAGCTATCAGGCGACCATTGGCATGGCTCCTTTTGAGGCATTATATGGCAGACCGTGCAGATCTCCGAGTTGTTGGACTGAGGTTGGAGAGCGACGTCTCCTAGGTCCCGAGCTTGTGCTGCAGACATCAGAGGCTATCGACATCATCAGACAGAGGATGCGCACAGCTCAGAGCCGGCAGAAGAGTTTTGCTGATCGTCGGCGTCGTCCCTTGGAGTTTGCCGTTGGGGACTATGTGTATCTCAAAGTCTCACCCATGAAGGGTGTAGTTCGTTTTGGGACGAAGGGCAAGCTTGCCCCGAGATTCATAGGACCTTTTGAGATCACAGGTCGCATTGGCGCTGTGGCTTACCGGCTTGCCTTGCCATCTCAGTTGTCTGGCGTCCACAACGTCTTCCATGTCTCTATGTTGAGGAAGTGTGGGTCAGACGTCGTTCCTGTTATCGATTGGCAGCCGTTGGAGGTTCGTGAGGACGCTTCTTATATTGAGCAGCCAGTTCGTATCCTCGATCGAAAGGAGCAGGTCCTCAGAACCAAGGTCATTCCCTTGGTGAAAGTACAGTGGGGCCACCATAGTGTAGATGAGGCATCTTGGGAGCGCGAGGCAGAGATCCGCGAGCGTTATCCCCATCTCTTTGACGATTGATTGTATGATGTATCATGGTGCTTGATTACATATGATGTTATATTCCCTATTTCCTCTTCGAGTTATGGTCAGTTGCCATGGTAGTGTAAATTTCGAGGACGAAATTTTTATTAGGTGGGGAGAGCTGTAAGACCCGTATCCTAATCCGCACTGTTCCGTTGATTCCCGCGACCCTTCTCGCCAGATTCCGGCAATCCGCGACTTATGGTTGACGTTGCGCACGACCGTAAGTCGTATCCTATTCATTTGAGCCGGCTTAATCCAAGACTTGTATCGTTGCGACCGCACCGTCGCCGCGGTTCCAACGCCGCAACTCACGCACCGATCCGATACCCAGACGATGAGATACGGACCCACGTTCAGTTCGAGCAAAAACACCGCGCGTTGCAAATCCCAAGGAATCTCTACAATATGTCCCATCAATCCCATCAATCACCCATCAATCACCTCTCATGTCAAGTACACACACACCCATGCTTCCTTTCTCCACAAGTCAAGCAACCACCCAAGTCAACTAACACATCACCTCACCCATCACTCACCTCACCCATCACTCACCTCACATCACTCCATCTCTCATTAATCACACCTCTCTCTCTCATTTCTCAACACTTCAACCCAAGCAAGGGAGAGCCCCAACGTCCAAGCCTCCCCATGGAGAGAAGTGCATATGTGAGGCCCACTTTCCACTCCCAAATCTTCCATCCTAGCCATCTAATTCCCATCTCCACCATCTAAGTAAAGCTCTAGGAGACCGGCTATCCAACGGACCAAGAAGATCTAGAGGTGGGTGCTTCTATAGGGTAGATTTATGTGTTTTTATGGTGGACCAAGTGAGGCCCACCGATCAATGGTGTGGATCTCACTTGGGACCTTTATTTGTGGCCGATGGACCACTTGGATCATCATGATCGTTCCATGATGGGGCCATTCTCCATGCACCCCATCATGATGTTTATTTCATTTCAAAAAGGTCATCTAGACCGTCCATAACGGTGGAGAATGGATCTCCACCGTTGATTTATATCTTTGATGGTCCTTCGTTCAAAGGGGCCCGTTGTTGTATGATTTCATGTAAGGGAGGGCCCATAATGACGGGGACCCTCCATCATAAGCCGTGTCCCACTCTCCATGTCTCTCTCTCTATCTTATTTTTATTTTTAATTTATTTTATTTTATTCATTACAAAAGGATGGGATGGCCCACTTGAATAGATCCCATCTTGATGTATTTATGTTATCCAAGTGGGGCCCACCTTTCACACCATTTCCATGCCGCCCATCAGGTGGTGGCCCACTTCATCAGGGCCTACCATATAAAAAAAAAAAAAAAATAAATAAATAAATAGATTTATTTAACCATCCAGCGTCCCAGACGCTGGACGCTGTGAAGAAAAAGAAAAAGGGAAGAAGGAAAGAAGAAAAGAAAAAAAAAAAATTTTTGGTGGCCTCCTTGCATAGGCCCCACCCCGATGTTTATATCCGATCCGAGCCGTCCATTCCCTTTCCCGACTCATTTTAGGCGTTGAGCCGAAAAATGAGGATGATCAGAGCATCCAGTGGGCCATATGGTCGAAAATAGTACTATTACCATTGAAAGACGCCTTGGTCATCTTATACACCAATAAAAAGGCGGATATGGGTCTCATTCTAACTGTTTCGAGGCATAGAATACGGTGGATGGAGTGGATCTACTAGATATGGGCCCCACACCTGAAAAACCCCAAAAAAATGGGTTTCCATTTTTTTTTAAAAAATTTCACACAGCAGCATTGCTGCTGTGTCAGGACGCTGGCCGCACGCCAGCGGGCGGGCGAACGTGGGTAGGGTCCCACGGCCTTGAGCTTGGGCCCCACCATGATGCATATTTTGTATCTGCACCGTCCATAAGGTGGCCCACCCTCTGAGGTGGGACGTCCCCAAAAATGAGACACATCCAAATTTCAGGTGGCCCACACCATGAGAAACAGTGTGAAATGAACCCTTCCATTGAAGCTCTCTTTCAGGCCCACCAGAGTTTAGGATCAAGCTGAAAATTATTTTTACCCTTCATTCGGGTCTCTGTGACCTAATGGATGGGTCGGATGTCATATAAACATTATGGTGGGCCCCCCCCCATGGGACCCACAGCGGTGATCGTGCCTGACTCCACCGTCCGCCCGGACGGTGGAGCCCACTGCATGTGTGAGTGTGTGTGAGTGTGTGTGAGTGTGTATGAGTGTGTGTGAGTGCGTGTGAGTGCACGTGTGTGTTTGCATGTGTGTGGGTGCGTGCGTGTGCATGTGTGTGCATGCATGTGTGAGTATACATGTGCGTGGGCATGTGTATGTGTATACATATATATATATATATATATATATATATATATATATATATATATATATATATATATATATATATATACTGTATATAATTATATAGTATATTATAATGATGGTGGTCCTCCCTGTGATCCCCGCCGTGATGCATGAGTTGATCCTAACCGTCCATCCATTTATCAATCAAAATGAAGTAGATCCATGGTTCAAATGGGCCTAGTTTTGGCACGCATATAAGGCCCATGTTGATCCATTTATGGCCATTCATTCAGGCCCACCTTGGTGCACATCTAAGGCCATGGGAGTAAGCCCATTTGGCATGTACAATGGTCATGGGATTAAGCCCATTTGGCATGTGCAATGTCCATGGGATTAAGCCCATTTGGCATGTGCAACGGCCATGGGATTAAGCCCATTTGGCATTTGTAATGACCATGGGTTTCGGCCCATTTGACATATGCAATGCCCGCGGGATCCGGCTCATTTATACATAAAGGGCCCACGGGATTCAAGCCCATTGGATGCACATGGGGCGCAAATGGAGTGGCCCATTTAGTAGGTTTAAAAACTCATGAGTGTAGGCCAATCTGACATATTTAAGGCCCAAGTTGTGAGGCCATTTTTGATGTGTTTCAAAGCCCATGGATCATGGACCATTGCAATGTACATAAGGCTCATTGGTGAGGCCCATTAATGCAACCCATTTGGTGAATGTGAGTCCCATGTAATACAACCCATTTTGATATATCCAAGGCCCAGGGATCAAGGCCCAACGGAAGTCCTTAGAGTCCATTGCAATGAACGTTTCTCATGGTTCATGAAATGATATTTATGGCAAGCAGTGCCTAGGAAACAATGTTGGTTTGACGTCCACATTGTGTGTACAATGTTGGTTAAATGTCCGCATTGTAACTTTCTTTAGGGTCCATTGATAGGTCCATACCTGTTACTATTCATTGCCTTACAACATGCTTAGAATAATCTCATGACTCATGCCCATACGCATCATATGTATGCTTGATATGAGTAATGACTGATCATAACATACGCCATTGGGCAGACCATTTACGGGACTCGTTATGTGACTGAGTGCCCCACATGATCGCGCAGTACGCGCTGGATTGCTGCATGTTTTGACAGCGTGATTCATGCATCTAGCATACGTATGACTTGATCACTGCACGCCCTAGCGACATCAGGGCCGTGGCTCCACAGGTACATCGTGGATGGCCATATTGGATACCGGAAATGCATATTCTAGCACTGTGGGCACTTAGGATGTCCTTGGGTGAGAGTCCCAGAACCTTTTGGTACCAGGAGATGCTCCAACGTCTAGACCGAGTGGATACATGAGCGCCCGAGTGCCGAATACCAGTAGGCCGCGTCTCCCACTGTGTCGTGGTCGGTTGGAAGGGGGTGTGGCCTTATCCGCCTGAGTGAGAGGGCTATAAGCTAGGCTGAGTTTGACTAGCTCGCAAATGAGTCCGCTATCGACGAGCCGGGTAGGTATTGGCATACTACTGGTCAGGCGGATAGTGAGGTCTTATCCGCTTGCTTGACTGTGCAGCTAGGGAGGTGGCAGTCTCTGCATGTGTATTGGACCCCGGTGATATCCAGAGAGGAACTGTACTGGTATACGCATGTGAGGAATACCGACTTGCTTGGATTGCATTTCGCATATGACATTTGGCTATGTAGGCCTTGCATCGCATCGGTGTGGCCGATGACATTCATATCTTGCATCATGCCTTGCATTACACAGCCTTGGTATAATCATGGACTTACCGCATGCTTCCGCATTGTTCTGACATTGTACACTTGGCGTTTGCCTTACGCACACACTTGCACCATCCTCTAAGCTTTTGAAAGCTTATGCACGATAGTTGCGTGCAGGTAGCGTTGGACGACAGCAGCGCTGAGACAGGAGTGCACATCAGGACTTTTTTTGGAGCTTTTGATCACCTTGTATTTCCCTTTCTGCATTGTACTTAAAATTGTTGTTATAGTGGATACGTGGTGATGTTGTTTTGTGACTTGGTTATGTCTGTGGTTATGCTCCTTTACAAAAAAAAAATTCATTCTGAAAATCCTCCTTGTAGGATCCCAGGATCGGAATCTGGCATTAGATTATCAGAAGCCGAGAATGGGGCACTACGGAGGCTGTCGACACCGGATTCGGCAATCGGGATTCATGTGAATCCGATTTTCGGGTTTGGGGCGTGACATGCTCTGTATCCCTGTCCGCACGTCTCAGCCTTCCTACCTTGCCCGCTCATGTGGCCATGCCCAACATTCCATACACGTGCAGAGGTGGAATCCGCTACATCCACCGTATCTCCACCTTTTGAAGTGCTCCCGATCAACTTGTACAAGTTACCGAGTCGTTGCGCTTTCATGATTACCCGTGCCCCTTGGATACTTTAAGAGCACCATCAATACCTGTGTACTTGCATCCTTTTGTCTCAAGCACACTAAGAGAAATTAGATTCAGCTTCAAATTAGGGACGTGCCTCACATCTGTCAAGGTACGCTCCACCCCATCAAACATCCTGATGCGCACCGAACCAACAGCCACAATGTTACAGGCAATGTCATTATTCAAAAATACCTGTCCACCATCGCACTCCTTGTAGCTGGTGAACCAACTCCGATGAGGAGTCATGTGAAAAGATACCCCTGTGTCTAGCATTCACTCGTCCTTACGATCATGTATGACCGTCTGAGCGAAGACACAGATAAAATATCACTATCACTTCCATCTGACGTGGCAACGTTGGCCTTCCTGCATGAAGCCTTAGAATCTTTCCTTTTCAATTTAGGATATTCACAATCCCTCTTCGCATGTCCTTCCTTCCCACAATTCCAGCACTTTACCTTTCCTTTGCCCTTGCCCCTAGATTTGGATCTAGAACTAGAAGAACCTGTACCTTGTCCAAAATTTTTACCCACTGTAAACAGTGCATCAGAAGATGTCCCCATGTCGCTGTTTAGTTGTCTCATAGCCTTCCCTTGAAGGGCTGAGATAACTATGTTGACACTCAGAGTTTTATTCATGTTGCACATAGTGTCCTTGAATGCCTCATAGGACGCCGGGAGAGAATTCAACAATATATATGCTTGTTCTTCATCTTTCATCACTTCCTCCATATCCAGTAATTTGCAAACCAATTTATTAAAGTTGCTGATGTGATCCTCCAGATCTCCACCCTCTGTCATCTTGAAGTTATACCACTGCTGCTTCAAGTGTAGGCAATTTTTTGAGGATTTCTTCGCATAGACATCCTCTAACTTCGCCCACAAACCAGCCACAGTTTTCTCCCTCATGACGTTGTAGAGAACCTCATCTGTGTGACATAAACAGATCGATAATAATGCCTTCTTATCAAGAGTATTTCATTCATCATCTTTCATGGTAGACTTCCGCTTCTCAAGAGCACAATCCTCGCCTTGCTTGGTTAACAGGCTAATCATCTTAACCTTCCATAACTCAAAATTATTTTTCCTTGAGTACTTCTCAAACTCATACCTGACACTCGCCATTATTACTAATCCCTCAGATTCAAATCTGTGCCCCAACGATCGCTCTGATATACCAGTTGTTGGGGATTTAGACCTGCCGAATCACACAGATATAGATTTAGGATAGCAATCCAATGACACCAAGCACACAAGAGAACACACAGATTTAACGTGAAAAATCCTTCCGGAAAAAAACCACGACACAAAGCGACAGATCTCCACTATGAAAGCATTAATTACAAAGAGAAAGGACTTACCCGATTCGAATAATCTCGAATCTCAACCTTGCTACACCCTTTGATAACCCTAGAACTCTTTAGAAAGCCTTACCATGCCCTATAAAAGCCCTAGGAATACCTATTTATAGGTTAGACAACTTCTCTTTCGCATCCCAATTGCGAAAGGACTTAAATCCGCAGTTTCGTGCAAAATCACGGAACAAACTACGTAACCTACGACTAGTCCTGAAAATTCCAGGACTGGTCTTAGCCTCCTTCGACTGGTCGAAGCTCACCTATAACTGGTCGAAGCCCACCTACGACTGGTCGAAGCTCACTTATGACTGGTCAAAGACCGCGGAGAAAAATAACAAAAACTTGCTGAACTTTAAATCGTGCCAGGTCTCGAATCTACTACTGGTCGAGCGCCTCCCACGACTAGTCGAAGCTTTCCCACGACCGGTTGAACGACCTCAAAAAATTTCAAATTTAAGACTTTTTCCAACACCATACTACCTTATTGCTCACGCTCTCGTCCGCACTTGTGCTTAATTTGGAGCATACAAGCCTCCAAGATCTCTCAAGTTTACCTAACTAGCAAGGTACACCACACCTCACTTATATCATCATTTCTTCTCTATCCCCTAAGTAATGTGAGACAAAAAGAAAAAGAGGTTTTTTTTTTTTTTCAAATCATTTTGAAATTAAAACAATTTTCTTTTATATTTTATTTTTATTATATACCAAATACAACACAATGTCGGGTCATAGGTTAGCTGGCCTTGCCAGTCACTTGTTGCAGTATATAATAGGTAGACCCAAGGGAATTTTAGTATCTTTGGTTTTTTATTTTTTATTTTTTATTTTTACACACGCACACACCTCCACACACTCATGCCGTAGTGGTATTTCACCACCTATGGATGCTGAACCCTTGACCAGTGTTGAGACTCCCAAGAGTCCACCACCAGAGCAAGATTAAGGATCCAATTTTAATGTTTTGGGTTGGCCCGAATGTTAAGAGTTCTTGTACAGTCCCCCTCTACCAATGATATTTCCTTTTCCCCCTATACCAATGATATTTCCTCCTCTCTCTCTCTCAAAAAAAAAAAAAAAAACATGTTCCACATGTGAGGTGATGGACGGTGACACATTTGTAATCTTTGAAAAAATCATTTTCTCATTTCTTAGGAATAGAGATGGGAAAATAAATTTGTTTATTTTTGAATAAAAACAAAAAATGAAAATAATTTTTCTCAGAAAATTTCCCAAAAAAGGTCTAACAAACTATGGAAAATAAATTTCAAGGGAAAATAATTATGCATCCTTTCCCTTCCATGAATCCAAACAGGTCACAGGGTGTTTCATGGGAAAATAATGTCCTTTCCTTTCATATATAAATCCAAACAGGTCATAAGATCTGCCCTCATTTTTCTATTTTCCTGTGACTGAAGGTAGGTATCACATGAACACGTGTCAGTCTAATATATCATCCGTATTCAAAGTCTTTTCTAATTCCTAAGGTGAACTCTGGGCCACCTAATCTCATATTAACAATATTAAAACATTAAAGAAGCTTGAGAGTTTAAGGACTGTGGGCCACCTTCTTCTTTTCTTTTTTCTTTTTCTTTATTTATTTATTTATTTATTTTTTTTTATTTATAAAGTTGGTTGGTGACGCGTCCTTCTACAAGAACTCATGGTCGAGTCCCACCACTGCGATGAAGAAAATGACATGGCAGTCCTCCCGAGATAGTTAACCACCTAATATAGAAATTGGTGCTGACTCGTTTTCCTTACATTCCACATTCAATGCGTCCATCAAGACCATCCAACACATATTGTAGATGGAGAATGCCACTAAAATTATGCTGTCCAAAAAATCAGTTGGTTGCTTATCAGTGATACGATGGTCTGGATTGTTGCAAGTCTGTTATATATATAAACACACAAAATTAAAGAGATGCTACTATTTCTAAAGTAGTGGTGAACAATCATAAAAGTATGCAAAATGATCTAAAATGATACATCCTGTGTAGGTACGCATAAAATACAGCCAGGCAAGAGTAGTAAAAACCCATATATCTTAATTTCCAAGAAATCAAATCCATGTCTCATCTTTTAAGACTTGTAAAATCTACCTTGAAATCATATTATTTTTTATTGTGTTGCTTTAGAAATCCAATGAATATGTTCCAAACTAATGTAGAACGTGTCACAGAGATATTCCTAGCATGGTTGAGCCAAAAGAAGATGGATTGTGAATTGACCATAACTTTTGATCTGGGTATCGTTACAAGGCGTATAACCTATCAATCTTTACTGAAACGCGCCATCCGAGTTGAACCGACTCACAAAGTGGGTCGCATCTGTCCATTTCGTCAGAAAATACGCGCTTTCAGCTCAAAAATGAATTTTTAGAAAAATTTTACTATTTTTAGTAATTCCAATTTTTTAAATATTTTTTAGAGTTTTAGATTTTTTTTTTTCCTTTTTGAAATAACTTTTAGTTATATTAGGACTATTCTAAAGAAAGTTTATTTGCAATTTTTATTTTTAGGAGTTAGGCCTTACAAGAGTTTTATTAGAATTATGATTTGTATTAGAGTTAGAATTGTGCTATTTTTGGTAATTTCAAATTTTAGTTTTATTTTTTTTCTATATTAATGGTGTAAGGAGACACATTAGAGAATTATCAATTATTTATTAATCAATTTCGAATTTTATTAGAATTTATTTATATTCTCTTGCTTTCTTTTCTCGTAGATTCGAGAAGTCTCTGTGAGGAGTCCAGAGAAGATCCGTGGATTCGGAGTAGTTATCCTTGAGGAAGACGGTGATCGACCTCATCACATTCATCCCTGCGTCAGTTTGGTATCAGAACGAGGTTTCTCCTTGGATCAATAGGTTCTAACGACGGGTCGAGCAACAATCCCATGGGCGGTGCCCCAGAGAATTTACCTTTAACGGCTACAGCTTTCAAAACAACCATACAAGAGAATCGACAAGCCATGCAAGGGCTGCAGGCTTCCATGGACCGCATAGCGGATCTCTTGGCGGAAACCCTAGGGCAACTCCGTGTTCCTGGTGGTAATCTTCTACCGTCAATTGCTGGAATTCGTAATTATACTGATCGTAGGGCAACGCTATCAGTAAACCACAGGATCACTCCTGAGAAGGTGGGATCTAACGACATGATTTCACATCATCCTAGACGAGGCATTGATCAGATAGATAGGATGGGTCAAGAATTTAAGATGAAAGTCGATCTTCTTAGTTTTAATGGTCAACTCTACTTTAAGGACTTCCTCGATTGATTGTTTAAAGTCGAACGTTTCTTCGACTATATGAACATTGTAGAAGAAAAGAAAGTTAAACTTGTGGCCTCCAAGTTGACGAGCAGAGCTTCAGATTGGTGGGAATAACTTCAATTCGAGCGAATGAGACAGATGAAGATGTCAATCCGTACGTGGTGGCAGATGAAGAAGTTATTATGCGTGTGATTCCTCCCTCGAGATTACGATCAGGTATTATTCCAAAAAAACTAAAATTATTATTAGGATAGTCGATCAGTAAAAGGTTATGTAGAAAAATCCTATTATTGGTCTGCGAACAACGACTTCATCAAAACAGAGTTGCAACAGACTACAAGATTCATCATTGGCGAACATGTGATCTCTATAAGAATGGAAAACCAACTCAAGACTTCTAAAGTAGAGGGACAATATCTCATCACTAAACAGGCCTTTGTTAAACAATATGAAGAAACGAGAGATATATATCCATTAGTTGAAAAGAAAAAATATGTAAAGCCTGTGAATATCCTAGAGGATTTGGAACTAGTATCACAGGAGTTCAAGGGGGTTGTACTTGATGAACTACCTAATAAATTACCTCCCATACGAGATATACAAAATCAAGTTGATCCTGTCTTAGGGACAAGTCTGCCTAATTGCCCACATTATTAGAAAGAATATGAGATCTTGGATGCAGATGTGAAGGAACTGATCAATACTAGTCAAGTCAAGAAAAACTTGAGGACATGTAAGGCGGATGTGAAGGAACTGATCGATACTAGTCAAGTCAAGAAAAACCTGAGGACATGTATTGTATTAGCTAAAGAGCCTAATGCTAAGTACAAGAAAATGGCTAATAAACATCGGTGTCAGAAGTTATCTCAGAATCATGAGACAAGTCCCTTGAATAACTCGAAGACAAGTTTTTGTCAAGTGGAGGGGTCTAATGTAGAACGTGTCACAGAGATATTCCCAGCATGGTTGAGCCAAAAGAAGATGAACCGTGAATTGACCATAACTTTTGATCCGGGTATCGTTACGAGGCGTACAACCTATCAATCTTTACTGAAACGGGCCATCCGAGTTTAACCGACTCACAAAGTGGGTCGCATCTGTCCATTTCGTCAAAAAATACGTGCTTTCAGCTCAAAAACGAATTTTTAGAAAAATTTTACTATTTTTAGTAATTCTGATTTTTTAAATATTTTTTTAGAGTTTTAGATTTTCTTTCCTTTTTGAAATAACTTTTAGTTATATTAGGACTCTTCTAGAAAAAGTTTATTTGCAATTTTTATTTTTAGGAGTTAGGCCTTACAAGAGTATTATTAGAATTAGGATTTGTATTAGAGTTAGAATTGTGCTATTTTTGGTAATTTTAAATTTTAGTTTTTTTTTTTCTATATTAATGGTGTAAGGAGACACATTAGAGAATTATCAATTATTCATTAATCAATTTTGAATTTTATTAGAATTTCTTTCTATTCTCTTGCTTTCTTTCCTCGTGGATTTGAAAAGTCTCTGTGAGGAGTCCAGAGAAGCTCCGTGAATTTGGAGTAGTTATCCTTGAGGAAGACGGTGATCGACCTCATCACGTTCATCCCTGCGTCACTTCTCGAATCCACGAAGAAAGAAAGCAAGAGAATAGAAATAAATTCTAATAAAATTCAAAATTGATTAATGAATAATTGATAATTCTCTAATGTGTCTCCTTACACCATTAATATAGAAAAAAAAAAAACTAAAAATTAAAATTACCAAAAACAACATAATTCTAACTCTAATACAAATCCTAATTCTAATAAAACTCTTGTAAGGCCTAACTCCTAAAAATAAAAATTGCAAATAAACTTTCTCTAGAAGAGTCCTAATATAACTAAAAGTTTTTTCTAAAAGGAAAGAAAATCTAAAATTCTAAAAAAATATTTAAAAAATCGGAATTACTAAAATTAGTAAAATTTTCCTAAAAATTCGTTTTTGAGCTGAAAGCGCGTATTTTTTGACGAAACGGACAGATGCGACCCACTTTGTGAGTCGGTTCAACTCGGATGGCCCGTTTTAGTAAAGATTGATAGGTTGTACACCTCGTAACGATACCCGGATCAAAAGTTATGGTCAATTCATGGTCCATCTTCTTTTGGCTCAACCATACTGAGAATATCTCTGTGACACGTTCTACATCACAAACTTCTCACATTTTTATGGCATGTTAGGTATGCGAAGAATTAAAATCATTTGCAAGGACAAACATGATACACACACACACACTCCACATGAGTTGACATGGAACATAGGCCATTCATTTGGTGGGTTTGTTGTTGAATTTGTCCTAGCAAAGAACTTAGGCCAACCACTTGGGTGTTAAAAATGGACCATTGGTTATAGTTTTTCTCACCTTAATCTTTTCTTCTCTTTTCCTTTTTTTTTTTTCCACATCTATGTGCTGCTTACAGATTTTTATTTATTTATTTATTACTACCATTCACCTTTGTATTCCCCAAATTGATATCTTTGATATTGCACATGGGGCACATGTAAGGCATGGTTCCAAATAGTATTTGCCCATGTTTTCCTTTCTATAAGCACAATTTTCATTTATTCTCATGTTGATGAATTTTAGGTCCATTGCTTCTATTTATGGGGTGAAATTGTGAGGCCATTCTATAGACCAATGAATGCAGTAAATCTTGAATAACACTTCTTTCAAATTTAACAAACTTATAAGTGGCACTCCCACCTTTTTGAAAAAAGAAAACTTAAACGATGACCTGAAAAAATCTTACTATTAAAACAAATAATACAATATTAATTAAATTCTTAGGGGAAGGAAGACAAAAAAGAAAATTATTTCAAGAGTAGGGAAATAAATATTTTTATTTATGTTAGCAAATGATTGTAGCCGTGTATGCTCCAACCCCATCTCACATAAAACAAAAAAAAAAAGTATGGTACTTTTACAATGATTGTCCTGGTATGCTCGAACCCCATCTCACATACAATCAATACAATTTTGAGTGGGTGACAAAAAAAAAAAAAAAAAAAGGCATATATACCAGCTATCACATGCCTAAAACCCTCTACGAGGAAAAAAGAAGAAAAGAAGCTATCCTTATTATTTGAAATATAAAAAAGGAGCATACGCTCACTAAACCAATGATGGTAAATTATATTTATAAAATTGGAGTAATGCCTTGAAAAATCAATGTACGCCTTAATCCCAATAGTTTTGTGTGGATGTGATATGATTGATCTCCGTCGTTGCTTGAAAACCATGGGTCCTTTGGCACAATGTTATATGCCTTAGTTGATATCTACTGTCACACCTTAATCTTATTATATTGACATGGGTTTGTGAGGATTTTTTATTTTTTATATTTATTTATTTATTTATTTTTGTTTTTTGGTGGTTACCGAGAACTTGAGATTGGACAATAGTTGATCAACGAGATTTGTGATTTATGGATCTTAATATCCTTATTGTGCCATGACCATCATAGATACTTAAACAACTCTTCCAGGGCACAGTAGGAGACAGTCCGCCACCTCCTTCTCAATGGGTAGTTGGCGGTCAGGATGTGGCAGCATTTCTCGGTGTTGTGTGGGATAGCGCTGATTCCTCATTCCTCCTTAGCGGATAGGCTGACGCAGTGGAAAGAAGCAGCAGCTCCAGGTACGACATCTATCCACATAAGGAGAGCTATTCCGATTTTCATATGTCGGGGGATCTGGGGTGCTAGAAATAGAGCCAGACAGGATAGCAAACCCATGAGGATGGAGTCATCCATTGCCCGTGTACATTGGTGGGCGAGAATGTGCTTAGAGGTCCAACTTATGAATGGCAGATATTTAGGGGCTGCGGGGCTCACAAATGTCCTCCCGCCCAGGAGAGACAGATTTGTGTAGGTGGTCAGATGGACGAAGCCGACGCCAGGTTGGGTTAAAACGTAGACTGATCCTCTTGCGGGAATCCCGACCTCTCTGGGGGAGGTGAAATTTGCAAAAAAGAAGACGGAAGTTTTTGTTTTGCACTTACCTTAAGGTATGGCGTAGGATCGAACAACCGAGCGGAGCTGCGGTCAATATATGATGGTCTTAGTTTGTGTTTGGAGAAAGGGCATGGCAGGGTGGAAGTGGAAACCGACTCGCGGGTAGTGGCGGAGCTTTTTTCAGGGTCGCCCCCTACCCCATGGCAATGGAAGAATTGGGTGACTAGAATCAAGAACCTAGGCCAGGTTGTTTGTTTTGTGGTCTCAGCTATCTCCAAAGAAGGAAATGGGCCAGCTGATGGCATGGTGAGGGAGGGAAGTAAAGTCCAGAAAGCTATGGATTTAATTTTGACCGTATTAGGGACCTCCCGACCCAGGTTCGTGGCCTACTCTTTCTAGATAAAGTGGGGGTCAGGAACGGTTAGATCGAAAATTGTGAAGATGTAAAGTTTTACGTTTTGTTTTGTTGGGTGCCTGCGTGCACCATTATGGTAGGTGCCCCAGGGTTTTTTTGTCCCTACGGCACCCGAATGCCCTGTGTTGCACAGGTCGCTTTTAATGAAAAAAGTAGATCTTAAAAAAAAATGTCATCGATGTCCTAACATTTTTAAAAAATATATCTATAGACATCATTTCATGAAATATACAATCAGCTTATGTGAGGGGATTGGGGACTGACTTAAGCTAGGATTGATGGTCTCTATCATTTGAAGTCGACTTGGTGTTGGTTACAGCTTTGCCATTATCCTACATGAGAATACAAGTTTGCAATGGATATGAGATCCTGATATTGGACATTTGGATACTTACATTTGAGAATCTAGTTGAAATCAATAGTTTATACCGGTACCCCATTAGCCTAAATTAGGATATATGTGATCAATGACTTGATATTGCATGAAAGATGATTAATCTTTAAACATGTGTATGTGTAAGGGTTATAATATTAGATGGCTTCAACTCACTTTAGGAGGCTGCTTAGAGGCTACAGAAAATGGGTTATGTTGCATACGTCCATCAAAATTCATTGATTCTTGTTTAGGATAATATGAAATCCACTCGGTTCACCATAGAATTTATTTCTGATAACATTTGGCAAGGAAAGCTGCCCCTAAAGTATCTATCTTTGTCTGGAGACTTTTGCAAGGTGCAATAGCGGTGGAGAATAGGGTGCAATCCAGGGGAGTTTCGCTGGCCTCTTCCTATGGGTGCTGTGGGGAAGTCGGCAATGGCAACCCCCAGGTAGAATCCCTTCCCCATCTATTCATCCATGGTGGGTTGGCCTCCAAAGTTTGGCAGCATTTTGGTATCATATCTGGGATCCTCCCCTGGCTAATTTAGTGGAAGCAAGGTTGAAGCAGTGGTGGATGGCGGATTCTGGGGGCAGTAATCCTCTCTTTAATAAGTTGGTTCCTTCTCTAATCCTCTGGAAGATTTGGAGAGTCAAGAACTCTATGAAGATGGACGGAAAGTGTTGGGCCAGTGCAGTCACTATTTATTGGATAAATAGGTGGATTAAGTTGTTATTGGCGAATGAGATTAGTTCCTCGAAGCAAATGCGCGCACCTTCAGGTTGTAAGGTGGAAAGTGCCGAATGAGGGCTTGGCCAAGTTGAATGTGGATGGGTCTGCACAAGGCAATCCAGGCCCTTCAGGTGGAGGTGGGATTTGTAGAAATTCTCAAGGGAACCTCATCTTTGCGTTCATAGTGGGCTTTAGTGAGGGGTCCAGCAACAGAGCGGAACTGCGTGTGCTTTGGATCAGCTTGTCCGCTTGTCTGGCCCTGGGCCTACGCAGGGTGGAGGTCGTGTCTAACTCTAGCTTTGTAATTAATCTCCTTGGTGGTAACGCCAAGCCAAGTTGGGTCTGGTTGCATTGGCTAAGAAGGATTGAGGAGCTTAGGAGGAAAGGGGCACTCATCTTTCGTCATATCCGAAGAAAAGAGAATGCTCCAGCAGATGCCTTGGCCCGCATTGGTATTCTCTCACAGGTTTACTCCTCATTCAAGTGCTCCTCTCACAGGTTTACTCATTCAAGTGCTCGGCTGAGCTCCTGATGCACACCAAGGGTCCTTTAGTCTTGGATAAAACATGCCCAGGTTCCATTAAGATAACCTTTAGGAAGACTGGGTTAGGTTCTTTGTAATTGCCTAGCATACAATAAGCGGCCCTCTGTTTTTTTCGGTAGGGTGCCTGAAATGTCCAGCTACTCAGTGTATAGTTTCTCTTGTTGAAATGAAATACTCTGTTTTTTCTAAAAAAATAAAAATAAAAAATAAAATCATAAACCTATGCAATGTGTTTACAAGTATAAAAATCCATGTTTGTTATTGAAATACAAGAAGGAACATATGATGATTAAACCTATGATGGTAAACCACATTTCTAAGTCATAAATCTTTTCCCCGTTCAAGACATAAACCAATGTAATGCTGTTACAATGAGATATAAAAATCCATCCGTATTATTGAAATACAAAAAAGAACATATAATGTTTAAACCTATGATGGTAAAGAATATTTCTTAGTCATAAATCTTTTCCCCATTGAAGTCAATAATGTACGCCATCAATAATGTGCGCCATCAATATAGCGAAGCCTTGGAGTGTAGAGGTGAATTTCCCTTTCGTTGATTGGTTGTGTTGGTCTTGCGTTCATCTCTGCATTCTATGACAAGGAATTAAAAGTCATTAGCATAGGCCATATATCAAAAAAAAAAAGGCCATATATCACAATCCACAAATCTCACTCCAACCACCAAGGTAACCCTCACAAAGTGTGTTAATTAATTCTGGGTTGGGGCCGAGTCAGCGTCAGGCCTCAGCCCAATCGAATGTTAACCAGCCTAAAAGTCCAACTCGGACATGGACAGTTTAACAGTTGAGCCTTTGATTTCAGACTCAAGCTCATCCTCCGTTCATATCTTAAGAAAGCCTGTTCGAAGTCTTGCTCAGGCCTTGGAAGAAAATTTTGCAAAACCTAGGCGTAAAATAATCTGGGGGGCTGTGTTACAAGCTTGAGTTTTTATTTATTTATCTTAAATAAAGGTGGGAGCACTCATGCTAGAACCGAACTTGATAGAACAGCCCAACTCGTAGCCTCTAGCAGACCCTACTACAGTTTGTTCGGGAGATTGTAGCGTGTTTTTTTTTTTTTTCACACGTACTCACACCCTACACACACCCACAACAGTAGGATTTCACGACAATGGGTACTTGATCCAATAACCTTGTGTTGAAACTCTTGTGAGTTACCATCGAGGCATTAGTAAGTACCCAAGGGAGATTGTAGCTAGTTCTCTTGGAAAGCAAATAGGAAATAGGGCTTGAATTTCCAAGTCAATGTGTAAGGAGAGACAATTTCCACTGTTTACTTATTTTTAAAAAAATGTGATTTAAATAAAACAATGTTACAGCCAAGAATTTATGTATGAATGTGGAATTAATTGATTTTAATAGGTTAGATTTATTTCTGCCCACTTAGCAAACAATCGGTAGTCGTTTGTATAATCTATGCATCCACCATCCATACAAGAATTCTTGTGCAATATGTTTGCCAATGTATATTAGCAAGTACAGTAACAGCAGTAGAAACTCACATCATTGACGGCCATCCTTAGTAACTTCACTTGCTCTCGGGAAACAGTCCTCACCTGAAAATCATGGTAGTGAGTATGAAAACCTTATAATAACACTTTCCATATATGCATGTGAGTTTAGAACCAACAGAGTAAACCCTACTGTAAGCTGGGGCAGAATCGGCATTCATGTTGCCCACTGAGTGATGCAGATATACAAATTGTCATCACTCGCATCTCCTGGTTTTATGCCCAGTCATTAAAAAAAAATCTGTATCTTGGATGTGCCGCAGCACTGGAAACAGTGTAAGTGGAGACGCCCTTTGTTGGTGTATGAGGGCAGTCCACCCAAATGTTTATATACCATCTGGCCCATGAGGTGACAAAATATCATACCATTCCAAAACTCAGGTGTGCCCCACCTCATGATTTTAATAGTTGTAGGCATGATTTCATACTGTTAGAGATAGTGTGGCCACCTAAGATTCAGATCTGACTAAGCCCAAGCTATGTTGGATGGCATCACGATCTGTTCCAACTTGGGCCTCCGTAACATCATTGTCGAATCAGACTCGGTGATCATCGCCAAAGCAGCTGAAAATAGGTACGCTTCCTTTTCTTGGCACATTTGGTACAAGATAGGGGCAATTCAGGAGTTTCAGCATCCTCTCAACCTTTCTTTCAGTCACATCTATAGAGAAGGAAACTCCGTCGCTGATGTGCTGGCTAGACTAGCCAGCAAGGGCAATTCAAATAATTTCTCTCTCCAAGTCTACCCTTCCTGCTAAGGTCCGGGGCGCTCTCCTCCTTGATCAGGCGGGCCTTGGGAACTTAAGGAGTATCTGATGGTTTGGTCGTTTCTGTTGGTTTGGTTGACTTTCTATTTTCTACTTTTTAGGTGTCTCTGGCTTTGTGCAGTTAGGCTTATATGATAGGTGTGGCCCCCTCCCTTTTTATTGGGTCACCCCTGAATGGCGGTAAATCCTTTTTCTTCAATGGAAAAAAATAGGTTTTCCCTTTAAAAAAAAAAAAAAAGAATTTTGGGACATCTCATTTTTTGAGGGAAGGATGTTTGAGACACATGATGGTGGGTCCAACATAGATTTGGTTGTATGTAATACTCAACTCTATGGCTTGATGTGTTAGATATCTGCACAATCAATTAGATACACCCTTCCATGGTGGATCATGGGCCTAAAAATCAGACTAATTCATGACTTAGGTGGGCCACACCATAGACAACAGCTGAGAACAGATGTGCGTCCATTGAAACCTTTTCTTTTTTTTTTTGGTTAATAGGGCCCAGCATAATTTCACACGGTTTCAAATGCTGTGGCCCACTTCCATATATGGCTGATTTAAAGGACAACCCATAACCTAAAGAGGGCCCACTAAATGCATTGTTTGGATGTCCGACACACATCACGGTGGGGCCCACAAAGCTCAACTTCTTAGAACCTTTTTTCCACATATATATATATATATATATATATATATATATATATATATATATATATATATATATATGTGGGAAAAGGTACAATGCGCTCGAGCTCACGGCCCATCGGTCGAGCTGTGTGGGCCCCACCATGATGCCTTTCGAACATCTACCCCATCAGTCAGATGCACCATTCCACCGTGGACCTAGTTGTCAAAAATCAAGTCAATCCGTGACTCATGTGGGCGACACCACATACAGAAGTGGAGAGGGGCCGTGCAACCATTAAAACATTCATAATCATTTTTGGGGCCCACAAAAGATGTGGTTTGTAAATCCAGCCCATCCATTATGTGTCTCCCACTTGTATGAGGGTTCAGACCAAGTTTTAGCATTCAAAACTCAGGTGGGCCCCACCAAGTGCTTATATATGTTTTAACGGTGTCTTCACATGATTTTAGATGGTATGGCCCATCTGAGTTCCGTATACGGCTGATTTTTGGGATATCCCATTATTTAAAAGGGAACCATCAAATGCACGATGTTGATGGTCGACATGCAACACGGTGGGGCCCACACAGCTCAACCTCACGGTAAGCTTATTATGAGCTCGAGCGCATAGTACCTCCCCCCCAACACACACACACACACACACACACACACAAAACATATATATATATATATATATATATATATATATATATATATATATATATATATATATATATATATATATATATATATATATGTTTTGTGTGTACATGTGCCCACCAGGTAGTGCCTTTTTCCTATTAAATGTGTGTGCCTGTGTCTGCATGAGAAATACTCCAGTGCTCTTTGATCACTATGCGAGTGATAGTGCTTTTAGTTGCAATGAGACACTTAGGTATTCTGATTTGTTGCTCTAGATTTTATATTAGGTCTAATATGTTTTCAATTGCATGCTACCATGCAAATATCACCCCAATCTAATTATATAAGTCATCTTGACCTTAGTACCAAAAAAAAAAAAAAAAAGGAAGGGAGAAAGAAGAAATTTCATGAAATCAGGTGCCGAATATTTAGGTTTAATGCATTGATAAATGTGTAGCCTGTTTGATTAGTGATGCATCCTGATTTTCACAAAACTCTTTTTTTTTTTTTTCAAAAAGATCGAAACTTCATTTCATATGAGGAAATTACAGGACTATACTTCGGGAAGTCCCAAGGGCACCAAAACAAAACTCTCGCCGCAACCTATCATAAAAGGAAAAACTATACATGATCCACCACCCTGATGACACCCAAACCTACTTTATCCAACACCACCAAGCCACGGATTTCATGGGGGATCGGGTCCTTCGTGGCATGGAACACCCTATTGGTCTGGGTCTTTTTTATTTTTTATTTTTTATTTTTTGGGTTAGTACACACCCATGTCAGTACACACACTATTGGTCTGGGTCTTGCTACCTAGCCGGGCCAAGTCATTTGCCGGCCGTTCCCCTCTTCGCAAAACTCTATTTATATGGTTAGGCTCACCATCAAAAATGTCATTTTGGCACTGTATAAATGTTCAATTTGAAGTTAGCTAAGCTCACGACTGTATAAATATTATAAGGAACAAACCTTTTTAACAATTGTCCAAACTACGCCTTGTGTACAAGGTGGGGTAGTGAGAGATCCTGTGTATCTGTAATACTTCCTACTTCCCATCTTTAAATGCTTTGGATTAACCACTCCCACATTTCTCTCCATTTCATGCATATCCGCGACAGATTTTATATGTCCCATCAGCTGAAAAAATAACAAACATACACATAAGAGGTGCAAAGCATGGTAAGGAATTAGGACCTACAAAGATGCGTATATACGATTAGTTACCTCTGAGAGAAATGAGTCCGGTCGGCCAATTTTATACACGATTCCAACCACGGCTATTTGTCCGTTAGAGCTCTCATGAACCATGTGCACCTCTAGATCATAGCTACAACAACCATTCATCATGAACAAAATTAAAGAAGATAAGTGTGTGTGTGTGTGTATATATATATATATATATATATATATATATATATATATATATGAAGGTGTTAATGCATAAGACAGGTAGCACAATACCTCTTGCCATTGATGGTGTGTTCTGAAGGAGAGTGCCAGTGGCACTGTTGTAATACATATTCAGTTCCATTGACGTAAATTGATCCTGCCCCATTAACCCATTCCATCTGCATCCATCAATAATAAGAATAGAGAATTACATGAGAAATAATATCTTTTAATCTATCAAAATAACATATATTCCCTATTTAGTGAATTTCTAAGAAAACTATTCCCCAGTATTGGAGATTTAGAGAACTAGTTTGGTCTTGCTTGGAGAACAAAGAGTTATTTTTGCATAAGGAAAGACTGATGCATTCCAATATTACCATTATATCATGTCCCCTATTCTTGAGCGTTGCATTGGATGGCTTGTAACGCCTTCTTAATCTCCCTAAATGGGACACTACTTTTACTCTTTCATGCAGCAAATCGATCGGAGACTGCATATCTCCATTCTTACACATCGCCCATTCCTCATGTATATCTCCCCAATTTTCAGGCCCCTTACCACTCCCTTTCACATAATCAAACTCCCTTTCATCCTCTGCACCATAAAAAAAAAAAAATAGTTAAAACCATAGATTAGTAAAACATGAAAGAGAAGCATAAAGATAATAGATTTTATGTTGTTCAAATCCATTACCAACTTCTCGTGATGTTGTTGGGACTGAATAAAAGGTAAGTAGGAAAAAGAGAGCACAAAAGAAGATGAAATAGGTGCTTGGGTTCTTCATCTTTTCCCCTCAAGACTCAGTAAAAACCAAATATATTTTTGTTAGGAAATGTTGGAGGGGAATGATAGCTTATATAGGACACAGATGTTAGAATTTCTCAAGAATTTCAAGTCCTATGTGTGAATAAGAGAAATGATTAATAAGAGTCAATCGTGTCTTATATTTAGATGGTCAACCGTCAAACAAATGGCCCAACAAGGCACCTGGTGAGGAGTATCATGTGGATGACCTAATCATCAGGTCATTTTTTTTTTCACCTGTCCATTATTTGCATAGTATTGCTCAGACGATGAGATATCATCACTGCCCTAAATTATGGAAGAGGTCATCCATGAAGTATAGCCCATCTAGAAAGTATGGAATGCTCAGCGGATGGTGGTTGTGGTCCCGTGCTTGCGAGAAATGATCAGCTGTTACCTTCGGTATACTCCAGATTTTCACCACATTTGCATATTTTCCCATGTGTAGGACATCCGAACCATTAAAATATTTGACTTCATCACTAAAATCATCAACACCAAAAAACCCCCAAGAGGTGGGCAAAAACTGTATTCAAGTTGAGATCACTGGTCATTCTTTGATTTTGTTGATGTGTCCCACCAAATGAATATTTGAGCCTGATGTTCAAATCACTTAATTCTCATGATGGGGATATTGTATTCAACCGCTTGGATGTCCTCAATATATGGCATGATGTGTTAGTATTTTACTTTGTAATCTTTATTTTTCTTCATAACGAAAGTTTGCATTCATAGTTTTTTACCATAGTTTGAGATCTTTCCACATATATCTTATCTTGTGGTTTGTTTAGATTGATTTGATCTGTTTCTAGTTTATATTTCTTCCTATTTATCATTTGTGGGTGAAACTTGAGATTAGATCTCGGGTCACTGCATTGTTAGCGTGCTGTGCAACAACTGGTATTAAAACTATTGGTTTAGTTCTATTAGGAGCGATGACGGAAGAAGGAAAAACTAGAATTGAGAAGCTTTATGGTTCAAACTTTACCTTCTGGAAGATGCAGATGGAGGATTATCTGTATCAGAAGGACCTCTATATTCCTATAGGAGGAAAAGAGAAGAAACCGAAAAAGATGACATATCCAAGATGAAAACTACAAAAGAATGGTTTTTACTGGATATGAAGACTTTAGAAATGATCCGACTCTCTTTGTCTATAAGCGTTGCCTTCAACATATCCAAGATGAAAACTACAAAAGAATTAATGGAAGCCCTAGCCACCATGTATGAAAAACCCTCTGCGTCCAACAAGGTTCATCTTATGAAACAACTGTTCAACATGAAGATGTCAGATGGTGGGAGTGTAGCTGAACATCTAAACGAGTTCAATACAATCATGAGCCAGTTGGAATCCGTTGGCAACATGAAGATGTCAGATGGTGGGAGTGTAGCTGAACATCTAAACGAGTTCAATACAATCATGAGCCAGTTGGAATCCGTTGGCATTGTTTTTGAGGATGAGGTCAGAGCGTTATTGATCTTATCTAGTTTGCCAGACAGTTAGGATGGTTTGATGATTGCTGTGAGCAATTCCTCAGGATCGACAAAGCTGAAATTTAATGATGTGGCCAGTCTAATTTTCAGCGAAGAATCTAAAAGAAAGGCATCAAGAGTTTCAAGGGATTCAGGGAATGCTTTAAACGTTTAAGGAAGAGGAAGATCGCTAAACAAAGAAGGCAATAAACATGGGTGTTCTAAGTCAAGGAAGAAGTCTAAGGGACCGAAAGATAAAAACGGGTGTTGGCATTGCGGCAAGAAGGGACACATAAAATATGGTTGCAAGGCGCTTAAGAAACAAGAATGAAGCTCTCAAGGGGGGAATGATTCAGTGAATCTATTTGAGGAAAGTGACATTAGAGATTGGGATATATGAGTGAGAAAGGGATGAAAGTGCTATTGTCAAAAGAAAAGCTACCAGGGCTGAAGTCTCTTGACTTGAAATTTTGTGAGGACTGCATGTATGACAAGCAAAAGAGGGTAACTTAAAGAAGGCAGGACACGCTCCAAAGATGCATCTATTGGAGCTTGTACACACTGATGTATGGAGACCGGCACAGGTATTATCTCTTGGTGGCTTACGTTATTTTATTTCTTTTATTGATGATGCTAGTAGAAAACTGTGAGTCTATTTCTTAAAACATAGATCTGATGTATTTGATGTATTTAAGAAGTGAAAAGTTATGGTAGAAAACGAGACAGGTAAAACAGTAAAATGTCTCAGATCTAATAATGGGGGAGAGTACTATGATAAGAGGTTTGAGGAGTATTGTGCAGTAAATGGAATAAAATATAAAAAATGATTCCAGGGACATCGCAGCAGAATGGTGTGGTTGAGCGCATTAACAAGACCATCCTTGAGCGTGCCAGGAGCATGAGATTACATGTAGGGTTGCCCAAGACCTTTTAGGCAGATTTTGTGAATACTGCTACATATCTCATCAATAAAAGTCCCTCAGCACCATTAGATGGTGGGCTACTAGAAGAAAAGTGGACTGAGAAAGAAGTGAACCTTGCACATCTCAGAGTGTTCGGTTGCACTTTATATGTTCACAATAGAGCCAAACTAAAAGCTATCTTTGACGGTCTCTCTTTGTGCCTACAAAGGGAATTCGTCAATATTGAAATCGAATCCGACTCGAAATTTGCTGTCGATCTTCTCTCAGGCAAGTCCGGCTCTCACTGGATATGGAATTATTGGGTTAGCCGTATCAGTAAGTCGAGGCAGGGATGCTCCTCCATGCTTCAGCTTATCTCTTGGGAAGGGAATGGTTTGGCTAACTGGATGACCCGTGAAGGGGGTAACACCCAACTGACTACGGTGACGAACAGTCTGGACAACCTTCCTGCTATTGTTTGCGGCCTCCTTCTCTTAGATAAGGTCGGGTTGGGAGCTGTGAGGAGAACCTAGGTGGCAAGAAGCCCCCCTGATTTTCCTCTGTTTTGTCTTCCTGAGGAGGTTTCCCTTGCACTAGCCTCCCTCCCTTGTTCATATTTAGCTCATCCCCATGTGTATACAATAGGCGGGGCCTCTTCCTTTTTGTTGGGTCCTTCTTAAAAAAGTTGTAATTGGTTTTCAGTTTTAATGAATGAAGGCTTTAGTTTTTAAAAAAAATGTTTACATTGATGTAGAGCACAGAAAGAAGCTAAATACGAAGTTTAGGAGGTGCATGTTTATAGGTTACGAGTAGCAAGATTTTGGCTACAGGTTTTGGAATGTAGAAATAAGAAAATCATCAAAAGTAAGGACGTAGTCTTCAATGAAAAGTGATGCATAAGGACAGTATGTAGCAAAATAAAGCCGAGGAAAAGGAATTCGTAAAGTTGGAAGAGTTACCGGACATGAGTGTTACAGCGTCACAGGATGATCATGCACGGGAGCATTATGAGGCAGAGCTGCATACACGAGTTGTGAGGAGGTCTACTCGGGAGAGAAGAGACACGGTCCGATACTCACCCTCCTTACTTTATGTACTGCTAACAGATAATGGTGAACCAGAATATGGCATTACAGTCGAATACACGGGTTAAGTGAGAGCAGGCCATGGATGAGGAGATAGACTCTGTTGAGTCTAACCGTATATGGGAGCTGGTCACTCTACCCAAGGGTAAGAAAGCTCTTCATAACAAGTAGGTTTACAGACTGAAGGAAGAACACGATGGTTCGAAATGGTACAAGGCTAGATTGGTTGTGAAAGAGTTTTAACAAAAGGCAGGTATCGATTTCACTGAAATATTTTCATCTGTAGTGAAAATGTCTACGATTCACATGGTCTTGAGTATAATGGCTACAAAGGACTTACATTTAGAGCAGTTAGATGTTAAGACAACCTTTCTTTATAAGGACCTTGAAGAAGAAATATATATGCATCAGTTGACAAGATACGTGGCACCAGGAAAGGAGAATAAGGTGTGTAAACTGAAGAAGAGTCTATATGGCTTGAAGCAGGCCCTGAGGCAGTGGTATAAGAAGTTCGACAGTTTCATGTAGGGAAACGGTTTTAGGAGATGTCATGTAGACCACTATTGTTACTTGAAGAGGTTTGATACATCGTATATCATCCTTCTTCTGTACGTTAATAACATGCTTGTGGCTGGTGCAAATATGAAGGATATCTGACGCAGGGATGAACGTGATGAGGTCGAACACCGTCTTCCTCAAGGATAACTACTCTGAATCCACGAAGCTTCTCTGGACTCCTCACAGAGACTTCTCAAATCCACGAGGAAAGAAAGCAAGAGAATAGGAATAAACTCTAATAAATTTGAAATTAATTGATGAAAAAATAAAAACGAGTTTACACCCCTTTAAATAAGGGAACCAAGCAACATGAAAGAAATCAGACTCATACTACAACTAAAACTCCTAGAATTCGCAACTTACTATAAATAGTAAACTTACTATTTATAGACGGTCGTGATGTCTACTAGTGCGCAAGGTTTTCGGCTAAAAATAGTAAGTGTCCTATTTGGCTTCACCAAACCGTTCTCCTAATTATTCTAAGCACTTTTCATGTTGGACACAACTCTTAAAGCCCAACGGATGAAGAGCTATAAGCAAACTAAAACTTACTATAAATAGTAAAAACGAAATTAAAAGGGGGAAACGACCGTCGATCAGGGGGTTTCTCACAAATCCGGGTTGCGCAACCTGACGTAGCTGGGTTGGTTGGCTAAAGTAGCTCGTTTTACCCCAAAATCATATATTCTGCGTCGGATAACTCATTCCGGATTGTGAGATACGCCTGATCTAAGGTCTGATGGTCCGGATCACTTATGTTGTCGACCGTGCCTTTTCTGATCCATCTTGGCCATGAAATTGTCCGCGACCCGCTCTACATCAATATCTCAGATCTCAAAAGACAACTATCTAGAGAATTTACCATGAAGGATTTAGAAGCTACAAAATAAATCCTGGGCATGAGGATAAAGCATGATAGGGAAAACAAGAAACTGATTTTTTCATAGGCAGAGTACATAGCCAAAGTACTTGATCGATTTAATATGGGAGGTGCTAAGCCAATTAACACTCCATTAGCCAACCACTTCAAGCTATCTAAGAAGCAAGACACAAAGACACAAGAGGAACGAGACTACATGGCTAAAGTCCTATATGCGTCAGCTATTGGGAGTCTCATGTATGCTATGGTAAGCACGAGGCCAGACATTACTCAAGTAGTGAGAGTTGTTAGCAGGTTCATGAACAACCCCAGGAAGAAATATTGGGAAGCTGTGAAGTGGATTCTCAGATACCTGATAGGTACTAAGGATGTAGGGCTGTGATATGGTGGATCGAAAATCAAGCTATAAGGCTACATGAATTCAGATTTGGCAGGAGATATCGATAACAGAAGAAACACTACAAGTTATGTCTTTACTCTGGATAGTGCTACAGTCAGTTGGGTCTCTCAGTTACAAAAGATAGTATTTATCAGTACGACGGAAGCAGAATATGTTGCGGTTACAGAAGCGTGCAAAGAGATTGTGTAGATGCAAGCTTTTATGGAAGAGTCGGGTAAGAAGCAAGCATATTGCAAGCTATACAGTGACAGTCAAAGTGCAATACGCTTGGCTAAGAATTTAGCCATTTATTTAAGGACCAAGAATATTGTCATAAAATATTACTTCATACGTTCGTTACTGGAAGATGGATTGATTGCTCTGGAGAAGATCCATACAAGTGAGAATCCTGCAGATATGCTAACCAAGACGGTCACACGGGAGAAGCTAAAGCTCTGTTCAGCTTTGATTGGTCTTCAGGTTTGAAGACAGGGAGGTAGTACACTCCAAATGAAGAAGACAAAGGTTTATGGCGATGTGTCTCCAAGTGGGGATTGTTGAGAAGTGAAGCCATATCAGAGGCCACGCATGACCGGTCGTGGAGCCCACTCGACTAGCTGTGACCAGTTGTGGACTGGCTTGACTCAAACTCTAGCGAGCATCAGTTTTTGAGTCGAAGTGCTCGACCGGTTGTGAGGTCCGCTTGACCGGTCGTGGTTACGCAGATTCGTTTCCGAATCTGATGCGGATTACGGATTTCTATGTCGCTTTTCGCAAGGGTGCGAAAGAGAAGTTGCCTAAACTATATATAGTTGTCCCTAGGGTTTTTCTAGGGTATCGGAAAGCATTAGGAAATATTTATAAAGTGTGGGCAACAGATTTTCTCTGTACTTCCAAGGAAAAAGTTAGTATTTTGCCTTGTAATTTTATTTTTTTTTTATAGTGGAAGTTTACATCCATAGTTTTTTACCATAGTTTGAGATTTTTCTACATATATCTTGTCTTGCGATTTGTTTGAATTGCTTTAATGTGTTTCTAGTTTATATTTCTTCTTGTTTATCGTTTGTGGGTGAGACTTGAGATTAGATCTCGACTCACTGTATTATTGGCGTGCTATATAACATGATGTCGGAACGGAAGCTGTATTACAGCTAGCTTTAGGTACATGTTGAAGCACCAGATAATCTCTCGAGACTTTGTGGATGAATTGTCAAAATGGTGACAGAGATTCGTGATGAACGTTTTGAAAACCACTGTCATTAATGCGTCAGCGACGTTGAATGGGATCAGAATCCTCTACAACACATGCAAACTCACGCAATGCTTAAAACTCTCTAATTTGTGGGGTATACCGTACTGTAAATGTCTAATCCAATCCGTCCATCACATTCTATCCTTGATGGTATCCTGTTGAAAAAAACAGCTTCATGGAAAATTCATAGGAGCCACATCACATGAAACAATACAGATGGGATGCCGACCATAGCTTTGTGTGTGGTGCAATGAACAAAAGCTATGGTGTGGCCCATAAGAGCTGTTAATTAGACCTATCATTTTTATTTAGTGTTCAAATAATGTTCCACACCCGATGGAAGAAGTGGATTTTACATATAGGACGTTGTGGACCCTAAAAAGCTTGAGCGTTTTACCTGGTGCGTAGAACACGTGTCGGAGATTATCGCAACAAGAAATACTGGTTGAATTGAATGCTGCTTCTAATTAATCACCGAAGTTTAAGGAGACCAACTTCATCTTAGTGCGTTGTTGCTCATGGAAATATATGGATCTGCCGCTTCTACATCTAGATCACCCGGCTGGTCGTTGCTGGAAAATATCAATACCAACATGCTATGCTCGTTTTCAATTTTGAAACTTTATACAGAGACAACTGTAACCTACGTTGGATGGTTGAGATTTAGAACAAACAATTCAAAAGATTTTATGTAATGGTGAAATTTCAACAAGAGACGAATGAAAAATCATTTTAAGTGCTGTGATAACTAAATATGATCTCACCATCTATGCCACATAAGTTGGGTCACTTGGGAATACTTCATTTTAATTTATACAGTTGAGTTCATTCTACTTTTATATTACAATAATTGAGTTCTCTCGGCTTTTTTGGTGAGATTTTTTTTTTTTTTTTTTTTTTTTTTTTTGACTGAAACGTGAAAGAACTTATTAGAAGAATGAATCCTCTTTTTTTACAAATCACTTGATTTCATTTACAGTGGTTAAATAACTTCTTTTCTGTGTCATAGATGATTGCTTGGTCTCTCCATCTTGGTGCTTGGTGTCATGAGTGTTTGTCTCTGATCAAGATATAAAAAGTTTAGGCACAACCGACATCATACGCATATACCAACAATTAAATTTTAATCAAAACTCAGGAGGATATAATTATTTAGTTTTCCGTAATATGGCCATCCATGTAAAGGCTACTAATAGTCCAGCTACTTCAATGATACAATCAACAACATAATGGACCCGGGACAAAGCAAAACAGATCTGTTCCGCGATGAACCCATTCTCACCTCACATGGAGAAGCCCACGAAAGTTAAAGAAAAATTGGGAGTTGATATGTTTTAGTGGGTCTTGTCATCATCCGCTGAATGAACTGCATTCAGACAATCTTCCCTCTCTCCCAGCACTTTCCTATGGTTGACTGTGGCCCACCTTCACAAAACGTGTCTTGATATGACTGTTCGTCCTCGTTCAAACTCTAGAATAATTATATTTCTGTTGCCTAATCTTGACCTTGGGCCACCTGATGACACCATAAATTCATTATATTCGCGTGTGATTAAGGCCTCTGACAACAAATGTACATCTAGCAAGGAAGCTTTTAGAACGGTTCGTTACATCTCCCTATGCGGACAGACAACATATATATATATATATATATATATATATATATATATATGGGGGGGGGGGGGGGGGGAGGGGGGTTTGATTTTAACGTCCGAGGTCGAGCTGTGTGGGCCCAACCGTGATGCGTTTCAAAAATCTACCCCATTGGTCATATGCACAAGTCAATCCGTTACTTTTGTGGGACACACCATATACAGAAGTATAGAGGGGCCATGCACCATTAAAACATTCATAATCATTTTTCGGGCCCACTGAGAAGTGGTTTGCAAATCTATTACATCCATTATGTGTGTCCCACTTGGATGAGGGTTCAAACCAAGTTTCAGACGCATGAAAATTTCATATGGGCCCCACGAAGTGCTTTTATATATTTTTGGCATGTCTTCACATGATTTTAGGTGGTATGGCCCACCTGAGTTCCGTATACGGATGATTTTTGGAATATATCATAATTTAAAGGGGGCCCATCAAATACACGGTGTTGATGGTCAACACAAATCACGGTGGGTCCCACACAGCTCGACCTCATGGGAGCTTATCGTGAGCTTGAGTGCATTGTACCTTTTCCCTATCTCGGAGAGGCTCACCTGCGAACTAGTTCGTATGTACTACATTCGAACTTTTTATGAACTCATCATATCTGGTGAGTCTCGCAAATCTGAACGGTCCACATGAAGTAGAACCTCATGAAACCCTCTGTTACGAATTTTTACTTTGATCCAATACTTCGGTGGGCCATGAAAAATGTAAATATTTTTTTTCCTTGATTTGAATTTCTCTTTACTATGGCCCACTAGAATCTTAGAATAGGGTGAAAATTCAAAGGTTTCATGGGATTTTGCATCTTATTGACTATTCGGATTCAACACCCATGACATGTGTGCAAAGGTGCACACGTAGGTGAGGATGCCTATATATATATATATATATATATATATATATATATATATATATATATATATATATTTCATAATATGATTCTTGCAACTGCTTTCCGTTGAATGGCCTGAAAATTACAATCAACGATCCTCACTCTTGCTCAAGGGATCGAGTATTCATAGGTGGTGAAAGCCCACTACGGCGCAAGTGTGTGCGGGTGTGTGTGCATGTGCCAAAAAAAATGAAAAGAAGTCCGCGTGGAAGAGAAATGCTCTGGTGCCATTCGGGCATCGCAGCAATCAATTCATCTAAACTGTCCAATTAAATCCAATACAGATTTCATGGGATGCAATTCAGGCATCGCAGCAATCTACCATAGTAACAATCCAATCATCAGCTCGTAATATAGACGGTCAAGATCATTTACGCAAAAATAGGTGCATACTGTTGAACTGGTCACCATGATGTATGTGTTTTTCCAACTCATTTTATCTTAGAAATGAGGCAGATTAGAAGCTCAGGTACACCACATCACATGAAATAGTGAAGATTAAATGCCTACTATTGAAAACTTTTTGGAACATAGAAGTTTTGGATCGAGCTAATTATGTGTTTTCCCCTCGTCCAGCTAAGCTCTGTGTAACCTAATGCATAATTTGGTTGAAAAATAAACATCATGGGCCTTAGGAAGTTTTCACCGATGGGTGTCATTATCCTCACCGTTTTCTGTGATGTGGTCTAGTGAAGCTTTGGATCTGCCTCATTATTGTGCTTATGTCTTAAATTGAGTAGGAAAAATAGATGGTTGGCATGGATAAAACATATACATCATAGTAGGGCCCACACAGTCAGGCCACCAGGTAAAAAACCCGGTGATTGGATCTCTAAAGGAATCCGCATCCCATTGTTGGACTAGTAGCTACCTAATGTCATATCAATAATATTAGATAGTAAAGTAGCTTGTGACTCAGGTTTATTAGTAGGGCCGAAAGTTGGGTGAGTTGGGTTAGTGCTCAACCGTATCCCAACCCAAATTTCCTATACTTCAACCCAACCTTAGATTAGGAATCCTTAACCCAAGCACAACCCAAGCAGGCTCAGTCCAATTGGTCAGATGGATATATGCTAATATTTTTGTTATTCTAATATACTTAAATGCATGTCTTATTTTTTATACTTATGATTTTAATAATTATATATGTAGTTATTTACTATAACAAATTTCATTTTTTCTCAACAACCAAGCTAAAGATAGCTACTCCTTCAAAAGTTGTGTTGAGTTGCATGTAATCTATTTGGGAGAGAGAAGTCAGCAGGGATTTAGCTTGAGTCATCAGAAATGACGTTGGAGAAATGAGAACCGACAACATTGGAATTTCATCTACCTTCAACACAGATGATGCGTACTCAATTATAATTTACAAATAACTTATGGTTCGGAATGGGTCGGGCAACCCGAGATCTCAACCCAAGCCCGACCCAAGTTTTATCGGGTTGGTGTTTGTGTTGCCCAAGCCCAAGACTGAACCTGATGCATCCTACTTGAGCTCAACCCACTGTCGGGTCGGTCATGGGTCGGTCGGGTTGAGCCTGCCCGACTTTCAGCCCTATTTGATAGTGTGTGTCCTTCTACACAGAAGAGACACGGTACATCCTTACCAGTCTCGGTGATGAAAAACAGGACTTGAATATGCTCCCATCATAGCTGATCACCATGACTTGGCATCCTCACCCTACATGCCGCATTCATTATGTCAGTTTGGACCATCCAAATTGTAGCACATATTGTGAGCGGAGAATATCTATAAAATTATGATGATCAAGAAATCTTGACCACCAAATTATTTGATGAAAAAATTAGGTGGTTAGGATAAAATATTAATCAATTTGTTGGTTATGCTCCATCATTGTCATTGCTAATTTGGTTAGTGATTTTAATGGCCTGGATTGTCATACATTTATATTATATGTATGGTTAAAGAGTCACAAAAAAGTAGTGGTAAACCAAGGTAAAAGTAGGCAAAATGATGTAGCAAGTGTTGAACTGGTACGCATCTTGTGCAGAACAGAGAAAAATATACCTCTAAGCGAGATTGGTAACATCCTATATATCTTAGCTTTCAAGAAATCATATTTATGTTTTGACTTTTAAATTTGAAAATTTCCCCTTGAAATAATTTCATTGTGGTGCTTAACAACCAATCGGCAACATTTTCCTTATCTAATGAAAGGTGTGAGCACACCTCCTGTAATTTTATCCATTTGGGCGGCGCTAACCAAACAAAAAGAAAATTCATATAAGACCATTGATTATAAAACCAACACGTGCCCTATAGTGGTATATACCATACGTGTGACCTGTTTTCTTTTCTGTGGGTTCATCTAAATTATTGTACATTTATATTTTAATATATCAACAAAATTATAAGTGGTGTGCTCTTACCTTTCTTAAAAAGGAAAGCCCGAGGTGCACACACAATAGAGTTTGTTTCCATCTACATTACCATCAATTTGCACCCTAATAAAATCTTATCCTTTGAAAATAAAAATAAAAATTGCACCCTAATGCTCCTTTTTGAGGACTTTGTCATAAACCAATTCTATTTTCTAGTAAAGATAGCTAGTAAGAAATGGTATTTCTGACAAATTCTCACAAAGAAAGATTCAACGAACAGTGGAAAATGTGTTTCATGAGACTAATGTTTCTTTTCCTTTCCATGAATCCAAATAGGTCCTTAGGTCTGCCATCATTTTTCTATTTCCTTGTGATAACATGTGTCAGTCTAATTAATCATTCACATACAATTTCTTTTCTAATCTTTACGTGGATTTTGGGTCACCTAATCTCATATTAACAGTATTAAACATGAAAGTGGCTTGAGAATCTAAGGACTGTGAGCCATCTAAATTTTTTTAAGGGATTTTTACCATAAATTTCATCTAAGAATTAAAATTTACCAAATTGTGTCATCACAAACCAATATTATTGGGGAGTGCTTTTCCAAAGGTGAATTTACATTATCACCCTTATTTATATTTTCTTCACAAAGCAGGGATTAAGAATAGTGCGTGGGGTATGGTATGTGTCTAACATCAAACCTATAACGAGATACAAACTAGCATTATTATGAGATGAAGCAAAATTATAAAGGATCGAATCATAAAGTGGTAAAATCCATGAAAACACCATCAAAACATTCAAATTCAATTGCAGCCCATTTGATGATTTAAACGGCCTGATAATTAGTTCGTGTGATCACCATTGTGGAGTCCATATGTCAGATAGGTTGGATGTTTCACACATACCGTGTTGGCCCCACAAGTCTCGCCTTTCACTACTTTCTAAAAAAAATAAAATTAGATGAGTAAATTTTGGTAATTTTCTCTGTCCAAAAGCACCTCCCTGTAATTCCTAAGCTGAGGCACTATTAGGTAAAATGTTGATTCTGGAGGAGTTCTGTGTTAAAATCCCATTTTGGATTAGAAAAATATCGGTTGGTGATGCGTCCTTGTACACGAAAACTCATGGTCGAGTCCCACCACTCGTGTGACGAAAAAATGACATGGCAGTGCTCTGATGGTTCACCACCATGTAGAAATTGGTGGCGACTCATTCTCCTTGCACGTCGACCATCAAAACCATCCAAATTATTTTGATAAAAGATGAATGGTTACAATAAAATAGTGAGCAAAATCAGCTGGTTGATATAATACTCTATCAGAAATTTAGTCAGTCATGTTATTGGTAATTTTTATACTCCATTAATATTTTAGTCAGAGATATTATTTGTAATTTTTTCAGTGATATCAGCTGTCTGGATTGTTGCACACCTATAAGATATTAACGGTTAAAGAGTTGCTACTATTTTTATAATGGTAAACCATCCTAAGAGTGGTAAGATGATCTAAAATGCATTGAAGTGGTGTGCATCTTCTGTAGGTATGCATAAAATACCGCTAAGTAAGATTTGTGAAAACCCATATATCTTAATTTCCAAGAAATCATTTAAATTTCTTAACTTTCAAGATCTGAAAAATCAACCTTGAAATCATTTTATTGTTGATCTTAACATTTTTTATTTTTTTTTTTTGGTTGATTACGAAATTCTATATACTAGGGGCAAAATAGCTGCATCCTCTTGGCTTGTCACACGTATGAGTGAAGTCACTGGGAAAGGCACAAAATACATAGACTCTATAGAAACTAACATAGAACACATGGACGAGAGATATTGGATGAGTTCTCAAAAGTTCTACCAATTCATGTGAGAATTGGTGCGCAAGTGAGCATTTCAATATATATATATATATATATATATATATATATATATGTTCAAATGCTACGCCGCCCACCAGTTCGCAAGGAACTTGTGCAAATTTTTTGAGAATTCATTATATGTGATGTGAGTCCAAAATTTGAATGGTCCATGTGATGCAACAGCCCACGAAATTCTCAGGGCCCAACTTTTACTTTAATCTAAAACTTTGATGGGCCATAGAAAAAGAAAACATTTTCCTCTCTTGATTTGCATCTCTCTTTGCTATGGCCTACCAGAGTTTTAGAACAGGGTGAAAATTCCTCTCTCTCTCTCTCTCTCTCTCTCTCTATATATATATAGAGAGAGAGAGAGAGAGTTACCATTCTAGAAAAAACCAATGGAAAATGATTGTGCAGGACCGAGTCTCTCTGTAGGCAAAAGACTCATTGATCTAGAGAGAAAAAAAAGGAAGGCCATACAGTCATGCACACATGTGGGATTTATTTTTATTATTATTATTATTATTTTAAATTTTAATTTGCATATAAGCTTATATAAATGTCAAACAGGGCATTCATTTGGTGTGGTTGTTGTTGAATTTATCCTTATAAGGAACTTAGGCTAAACCACTGCTCTGATGTGACAAGCTTGTTAAAAATGGAGCATTGGTTATGATTTTCTAACCGTGTTCTTTCTTTACTTTAAAAAAAATAATAAATAAATAAATTTCCACAACCATGTGCCACTTACAGAAAGATTCATGTTTGTATTCCCCAGCTTGTTATCTCTAGTATAGCACATGGGGCATATGTAGGCTGTGTACTGAGGCATGGAGATGCTGTAGGTTCCAAATATATAGTATTCCCCCACGTTTTCCCCGTTGAATTTAAGGATTTCCGGTCGATCACATCTTTTTATGTTGTGAGATTGCGAGGCCATTCTATGGACCAGTGGATGCAGTAAAACTTGAAAGGCCATAAATTGGCCTATATACCCAAATGACACTTAGACTTCTATTCCCTTGAAAGGCTATGTATTTTTTTTTCTCTTGGCCTATTTGCATTATGATGGATATAATTTTATTGTGTAGTTTGGTCTTTGGTCTCATTTTGGGACCATAAGCTTCTCGTACATGGTAATGATCAATCTTTCTCTCTCTCTTTCTCTATAAATAAATAATTAATTAATTATAAAATGTAGACATCAAACAAAAAATAAAGAAAGATCTGATAATCCTAACTGTCAAATGATCAATAATTAAGAAATAGACAGCCCACCTTTTTTTTTTTTTTTTCAAAACAGATGGACTAGCACCATCTGAACTTTGTTAAAGAGAATATACAAACAAACTATTCGGGAGGGCTCCACCAAAAAAAGCCCGGGTCTTGCCGATCATATCTCCCTCTTACATCCTTCATAAACAGATCAACTAACCCTACACAGTATAGACCTATAAGAGGCAAATACACCCTGTATGGCAACCTCCTAATCAGCTACCCTCCATAAGGAGAAATCCCAACAAATTTCCAGTTCCTAAGAGCTCCCGTTCCAGCATTATCAAGAGTAATAAGACCCCTAATAGGAGCTGGGAGGTCCGATCGAGAGAGGTATCATCTATTCTGCCATCTTTCACTCCCCACTTACGCAAGCGCATCTGCCACCGCATTCCCCTCCCCTTAAAAATTCTTAGCCAGCCGATCTTCTTGCCATAACTATGCTGAATATAATCATCGGGTAATTTTTCATTTGTTGCTTTTACAATGAGGTAAAATCCAACCTCATTATTGAACACCAAATCTATTTATCAGGTAAGGGTAACATGAACTCATTTGATCTTACATACTAATCAAATTCGATAGGGTGGGAAGAAAAAAGAGAATTATTTCAATAATAGGAAAAATAATTTTGGATTTTTATTGGCAAATGATTGTATAGCAATGTGCCCTAATCCCATCTTACATGAAAAAAAAAAAAATGTAATACATTTACAATGATAATGAAATGCTTCTAGAATAAGGTAAAATTCCAACCTTATTATTGAAACACAAAATGTAGTTATTAGGTAAGGGTGTCATGAACTCATGCAATCTTAGGTATAAATTAAATTTCTAGTGGTAGGAAGAAGAGAGAAAATTATTTCAAGAATATGAAAAATAATTTTGGATTTTTGTTAATAAATGATTGTAGCGGTCTGTCCTAACCTCTCATCTTACATAAAAAAAATTTTTTTAAAAAAAACCAAAAAAAAAAGGTAGTGCTTTAACAATGATTTTTCCTTGTTTCTTAACATATGATATTTAAACCTAATGGTAAACCATATTTCTAAGTCAAAAATATTTTCACCATTGAAGTAAAAAAAATTACGCCAACATAAACCTACTTGTAATGCTTTTGCAATGACTCGTTATTATTGAAAGACATAAAGGAACATAAGATGTAACAACCTAAAATTTTATGTAGGCTAAAATTTTAAAAGGAAATGCTCAAATTGGTTGCAACAATCATCACCCTTATCTTATCCACCATTCTCTTTATAAGGATGGGATGTTCTCTCCAAACAGAAAGAAAAAAAAAAAAAAAAAAAAAAAAAGAGAGAAAAAAGATAGGGGATAGAGATAGAGTAAGAAGGGCTTGCAAAGTCAGTACTTTATTTAGTATTAATTTATTATTTATTTATTTATATTATTATGCTTAGGGCTTGCATGATGGACGGTGCAGATTTACCATGGGCGCAACCCATGTGCACATGCATCAATAAGTGTGTATATGCATGGTGTACCTTGGAGTACCTTATGCATGTAAAACAAAGAAGAAAAACAAAACACATACTTGTTTTGCTTTTAATTGAATTACGTGTTGGGTCTACTAGTGCATATGATGCCCAATCAATTCGGTTTATTAAATTTCGAAAATCAAAATATAGTAAACCTCCAAAAATTAGGCTAATTAATTAGCAACATTTGGGTGGGCGATAATATCTAAAATAAAATTCTGGGTATATTCAATGTTGGAAGATTTATTTAGGCCGCTTGGACTTCCAATGAAGATAATAATTTTTTTAACTATTAAAAAATAATTAGGTGAACCAATGAACAACTTAAATCTTAGTTAGACAGTTAAGAGAGCTCGAGATAAGGATGGTATATATTTTAATAGTGGAAGAACAACCTGCACTTTTAATGATGGTACGGTCCACCAAAATCATGAATATGGCACATTTTTTTACTAGTGTCCTAAAACGATGTTGGTAAATTGGTGAATTGAATAAATTTAGTGTACACATTATGTGTGGACTATTAGAAAAAAATATAAAATATATATAAAGCTAAAAACTCCCCTACCTACAAAGGTGAAATTTATGTATTTAAGGAACTAGAATTGTTCCAGATCCTTGGGTCATATACATGGGGTTATCTTGATTCGAGTGATAAATTCATGCCTTCTATTGATCCTGTCACTTAATAAGATATTTGGGGTTGAAAATTTTACTCAAAAGAAAACTTGTGGTCCACAGTGCATTAAATAGTGAAAAATGAATGGTCATTATTGAGCATTTGTGTGGGCAAAAGAAGTGTTGTTTTGAAGAATATTTTGGGCCCACCTCTTATGTGGGGATGACCCATCTCACCCATGGCTTAGATTATCATGAGACCCATTCTAAAATTAAATATATAAAAATAAAATTTTGGTTCCACCATTAGAAACCGAATGTGGTTTCCAGATTTTGGAGAGTCTTTTAGGTTATTACGACTCTAATAGAGTTCGGATTTGATCAAAAAAAATTTCCCACAGTTCACCACAAAGGTGGTAATCATTCGATCAGTTTAGATCCTTGTAGTAGGACCCACATTGAAAATAATGTGTTAGATATAAATAGTATAATATATTTTTACCATACATGAATCTATGGTAAAACTTCATGTATGGTAAAACTTATCCAAGCCACAGGTGTGTTTAGGACAACACAACCATATGTTACAATATGTATCATCATAGCATGTTGTTATAAGATATAAGCCATCCGTGTGGTGGGTTATCATATAAGATATCTAATCTGCCTTTTTGGCCAGAATAGATAAGATAAACCTTAGGTACATTACCTTATAGAACCTAAGAATCACTAATTATGGTGCACTGTATATGGATTTTAAGTATTCTTTGATTTGCTCTATCAGATTTCTCTCTAACTTTCCTTACCAAATCATTAAGTGAGTGATCCCAACATGTTTTCTCTCCATATAATTAAAATAAATTGTTGTATTGCTATGGTTGGTTGTACTATGATTATGATTGTGAATGACTGGATTAAATTGATTATAAACTGATTAATGCTGAGATATTATTGAAATTATGAACATGTAAAATGCCTCTCATATAGAGAGATGTATGTGATAGTTTATATTATTACTGATGCATTAAGCATTAATGCCTTGCATCATTAACACTTTGTATGATTACATAGGGGACAACCCATTGTACCCATTAGAAGCCCACTATATGTGGAAGCCTTGCCTGTGCCTACCAATAGTAGAAGCCCGCCGAGTGCAGATGTGAGTTGCTGATATCTAACCCAAGCAAGTGGATGATTTCTATTTATATGCACTTTATTTATTTATTTATAATTTAAGCCATTTTTTTTTGGTTAACTTTTTTCATTCAAAAGCTAGAATTTACTGAAAATTGACATTCGGGCTTCCTCAGGAAAAAAGGACTTGAGAGCAGCCTATCATAAATTGAAAGGAAAATGGCAAAAACTAGGCCAGACCAAAGAAAGGAGAAGCAACCGGGCCCCTAAGGAAATCCCTGGTGAGTCGCACCGAGGCCGACTTTGTCAAGGAAAATGCTACCCCTGACACGCCTCAGAAGGAGAGAAGATTGCCGGATCAGAGAGTTCACCTAGGAGGAGCTAGCCAATCGTGCCATAGTGTCTGTTGTTCGTTCCCTTCTCTGTAGATATGTGAAAAAATAACTTGACCAGCTATACCAATTGCCTGGATGCGGGTCACCCAATAAGACCATTTTCAGCTATGCCTGACATTACCATTTAAAAACCTGATGACTAGGCTGGAATCCGATTCCACTGCAATTCGACGATAGCCAAACCGGGAACATAGCAAAAGACCCTCATAGATAACCCTCAATTCGGCATAGATGTTGGAAACTAGGCCAAAGGCTGAAGAGAATGCAAAGATGAGATCGCCCCTATCATCTCTACAAATACCACCCCTACCAGAAGGCCTCAAATTACCTCTAGCTGAACCGTCTACATTAAGTTTGACCCATCCCTGAAGTAGTTTTTGCCACCTGACGATAGAAACAAAATAAATAGGTGAGAAGAGGCATTAATTCCCAACTCGGCAATAACAGATTTGTGGGGAGATGGTCGAAGAAGGGAGGGGAAATGGTCAGCTAAGGATGAGATCCATCAAGAAATTTTCTTACAGATGGATGGAGCATGGACAATACTTCCATTAAATTTGGTTGTGTTGCGGCCTTCCAGAGTTCCCACAAAATAATGCAGGGGGAGATTTTGTGAAGAGGGGAGGTTCTGCAGTTAGATAGATTCCACCAGGCTGCCATCATGTAATCCACGTCAACAATGGAGGAGCAGACTATTCCAAAAATTCTTTCAAAATAGATCCAGACATTCGACGCAACCAGGCTATTAACAAACACGTGGTCCAGAGTTTCTACCGTGCGACAATTGGAAAGGGGGGTCTGATCCACAGGTGCAGCAAGACACCAGAGGGATCCCCTGTTTTTGCACTTCCAGATCGATAGTTTAAGAGTCTCCAAACAAAAAGATATATTCTTGAGGGCAAACTCGCATGCCAAACCCAGCGAGACCAGGCCTTACGTAGGTTGCGCAATCTGTAAATGTGCCACGCTGAGCTAACTGAGAAGATTCCGCTAGGAGTGAATAGTTAGATGTGGAAATCTGAGGTTTCAGAGAGACAAAAACTTGCTTGGAATATGAAATTAACAATATGTTGCGGAAGAAAACAGAAGGTCGAAGAGGGAGGGAGAGGGCCAGCCGATCCAATCACCTGATTCACCTTGAGCGTTAATAGTTTGGAGGGAATATGTTGAGACGAGAGGCTGAGTGGAGGGCCCAAGCCGGACCAGTTCACAGTCTAGAAGTTGCAATTGCTATGACCGATTTTCCATTGAGCATGCCGATCCAGAATCGGAAGCAGGTCACAGATCTTCTTCCAAATAAGCAATGAAAAAGTAGGGGAATTGATCCGACCTTGTAGAGGAACGGGCGAACGATATTTGGAGTTCATAAAAGCATACAACAGGCCAGTGCCTATGTTGTGAGAAAAGGCCCATCCCAACTTCATATCAAGGGCCTTCATGAAATCCTGCAAGTATCTAATACCAAGACCCCCTTCGGCCTTAGGGAAGCCGACCGATTTCCACCGGACCCAGTCGTGCTTCTTGTTACCCTCAGACCAGCCCCACAAGAAGTCTACAAAACGATGCTCTAACGAGGATAATACCTGCTTGGGGATAAGCGTGACAACCATAGAATGAAAGGGTATACTACTGAAGACATGGTGAATCGGGACAAGTTGCCCCGCCTGGGAGAGACAGCAAGCACGCCAGCTAGAAATTCTAGCTTCTATCTTGGAGATGAGAGGCTGGACAAAGCTAGCTTTGATTCGGCCAAACGCAATTGGCACTCCAAGGTATGTGAACTTGGAGTGAGAAACCGAAATTCGGAGATCTCTCTCAACCGATATGATTCTGGAGGTCGGTAACTTACTAGAACAGAAGAACACACTCTTGTTAAAATTGATTTTTTGGCCCGATGATTGTTGGTATTTGAGGAGGAAGGCCGAAAGCGAACGAAGGGACCGACGACCTCCATTGGTGAAAAGGACAATGTCATCAGCATATAGGAGGTGCGGCACTTGCAAACATCCCCTTCTGAGCTTGAATGGGGTGCACGCCCCCAAATGTAAGAGACGGGAAAGACCCCTGCTAAGTACTTCAGCTGTAAGGATAAAAAGACTAGAGGACAGGGGGTCCCCCTGACGAATCCCTCTAGAGGACTTGAAAAAACCCACCACTTCTCCGTTGATGAGAACCGAGTACCAGGCACTGTTCCAACAGTTTTTCATGATGTGAATCCAAGGCAAGCTGAAGTCAAATTTAATCAGGACCTATTTTAGGAAATTTCAGTCCAGCCTATCATAGGCTTTTTCCATATCTAACTTAAGAATTATATTGCCCCGATGGACTTTCCTATTAATATCCTGTCCACTCCCCAAGTGTAAGGTTGTGATGTAGTAATAAACTCGATAAGACCGAGGTCGAATCCCAAAGGATTGATACTTGTACGTTATCTGAAACTAAGTAAAAGTAGAACTAGACTAAGACAAAATCTAAATCAACTATAAATTGAGGAATAATGGTGAAATATTTATCTAAAATTTAGAGAAATCAGAGATAGGAAATTAGGGATTTAGAGGATCCACTTGTAGAGATTAGAGAGATCTTATGCCTGCATCAAAAACTCAACTGGACTTAGAGTCCCATCTTTATCTAGTTGAAGAGTGTAACTATGGAAATCAAACTGAACTTACTTCGATCTGGTTTTCAAGAGATGAAAGGTATATGAATTAGAATGGATTCCATCACCAAATCATGCCCAGGAGACAAAGTAAATAACAAAATTAAACTAATTACCAACTAATTACATGTATGAAGGTTAGGAAGGGTACCGTCATCGGACCATGCCCAGGAGACGATGGTGAACAACAGGGCTTCCTAATGTCATAAACATAAAGGAAAGGAACATGCTCAAAGATATCGCAGACCCATTGTAATTTTAGTCACAACAGACCATTAAAAATTAAAAACATTCCCTTAATTAAACTAAAATCAATATCAGTTCAATCTAAACAAAAGGTATAACAAAAAGTCCCACATCACGCTATAAGCTTCACCTCTTAGCCCTAGCTAAGAGGTCTAGCCACTCATAGACATGATGAGTCTAAACATCTTAACAGAAAAGAAAAGCAAAATAAAAAAATAAAATATAGAAGGAGAAGAAAAGAACCGGCAGCTTCTCTCCTTTTCTCTCTCTCTCTATCCACGTTCAAGCCCACAAGGTTGCATGATCCTTTTCTTCTCTCCCGCACGTCCTTTTTATAAGCCAATAGAGGTTGGTGGCTGCGTGTTATCTTTACGCAGCACATCGGTTTGCACAGGAAATGCAATCCAACTTGCGTTTGGTTTGGCGAGGCCCATGATCAAAGATGGTGACAAAATCCAGTCCGTTCATTAGTTTCTTCTCTAAAAACATGTCAGAAATATACGATTTTTTATTGGTTTCACTGTGGCCCACAAACTATTTCATTACACCGTCCATCCTTCGTTTGAAGGGCTGAAATCATATCCTTACTGTTTCTTGGAAACTTGACACCTAGGCCTTGGCCACCTGACCCGTGGAATTCTAATAGATGGCCCGGATCAGAACATCACATCATGATGGTGGCCCACAAAGAAAAATCGCAAGCTCTGTTGCGAAATAGAGCTTTCGCGTCAACGCTGTGATGTTTGGCGGTCCACTGATTGCTGTTAGATGGAATATCCACACCGCCCATTGAATTCAGGACGAAAAACCATGCGGGAAGGCCAATTTGGGTTTGATTTAGATGTGGCCCACAAGTTTTTTTAGTCCACCGTCCATCTTCCGTTTGGATGGCTAGATTGAGATCCTCAGTATCTTCTGTATTTCTGCTACCTAGACAAGGGTAATACCCCCTCCCTGGACACCTTGGACGGTCTAGATTCATGCTTTGAATGAGGGGTGGGCCCCACTGAAATTGTCCGTGCGGAGGCTGGCGAAAGAAAAGAAAACGGAATTTTCCATTTTTGAAGATGACGCGGGTCAACTGTTGCTGACCCTTTGTATGGATTCAGTGCACCGTAGGAGTGCACTGCTTATGCACTCACACGCCCTCTCTTGTGGTATCCACCATGATGCTTGTGAAAGATCCATTCCGTCCATTCATTTCCTCAGCTCATTTAATGAGTTGAGACCAAAATTGAAGCAGATCAAGATATCAGTGGGCCACAAATCAATGATTTCTGGGCTGATCTATCTGTTGGGCCACTTCCACCAGGATCTAACGGCCAAAATTCGACGTATAAAGTTAATTTATGATCCTCAGGTCATGTATGAAGTTTCGAGCCAAACGGATAGTAGAAACCTTGTGATATAGCATTCTGGTTGACTTTCAGGCCACTTTAATGTGGACAGCTTGACTTCCTCGGATCCCTGGCTTGTAAACTCTTCGATCTTGATCCCCTGGAGTCCGTCCCTTGCCTTGGTGGTTCTGGAGCGCTAAATCCATGCTTTTAGTATCCTTTTCCCGTCCAGGCTCCCAAATACACCTTGCATCAAAAATACGATTACAGTATGGCGTTAAACGGTATCATGCTCGTAAATCCAGGCAATAACTGAGGTCTAATATGTAATATTTGACCTTCAACATATCCTTAGAAATTTTTTGCATTAACATGATACTTTCAGCCATAGAACGACCCTTATTGAAGGCACTTTGCTCAGGGGATATCAGATCAGGGAGAACATCATTTAACTTGAAAGCGATGATGCTAGCAATGATCTTGTATAGGCAATTACATAGGCTGATGGGGTGGTAATCAGTAAAGGATCTAAGTGTCGAGGTTTTGGGAATTAAACAGATAAGAGTGGCTGAGACTGCCTTGGGAAAGGTACCTCCTTGAAAGACGTGAATCACTGCCTTGAGGAGATCAGCCCCAACAATCTCCCAGCATGCTAAGAAGAAGCTAGCGGCGAAGACATCCGGGCCGGGAGTCCCATCGATGGGAATTGCTCTGATTGCGTGCCTACGTCCTAAAGAGTAGGCGTTTCGAGAAGCTTGGAATTGAGCTCCTGAGAGATCGAGCAAGGGATGACATCCAGCAAATCATCATGTAACATATATTTTCTGCAGAAAAGGCTATTGTGAAGTACTGAACGGTTGCAGTTTTGATTTCTACCTCATCCTCCAGACAACGACCATCCTCCAGCTCAATGGACCTGATGGAGGACCTCCGCTGTCTCTCGATAGCTGTGGAGTGAAATAACTTAGTGTTTCGTTCTCCTTCTTCCAGCCAGCTGATCTTGGACTTCTGTTTCCAGAATACTTCTTACATCAACTCAAGGTGTTTGAGATCTTCGGTCGCTACATTAACTAGGGGTTTCCAGTTTTGGGAAAGAGTACTTGACAGAGGAGATTCCTGCATTTACTTTTTCAGATCAGCAAGTTTCTGGTTAACTTCCCTAACCTTAGCAAAAATGTTACCAAATGTATCACTGTTCCAGATTCCGAACATCTACTTCACTGCTTTAAGCTTGAGGAGGATATTGAAAATAGGGTGGGCAGCTTCACTCTCATTCTAAGCCTGATGGACCACCTATTGCAAGCCTTCATGAAGAACCCACATCCGTTGAAATCTGAAAGGCTAGGTAAAGAAGAAACCTGCTGAGGAGCTGCCAGCAAGAGGGGAACGTGATCTGAGTTAATCCGGGTTAGATGTTCGATGAAGAAAGAGGGGAAATGTTGAGGGTCAAATATTGCATATTAGACCCTAGTTATTACCTGAATTTATGATAATGAAAATGTTTAAAGGCCCATTTAAATCGTGTTTGTGCTGCAGGGTGAATTTATGATCATGTGACTGAAAAGGATGCTAAGAGCGTGGATTTAATGCTTTGATGTCACCAAGGCAAAGGGATAGACTCCAGAGACTAAGATCAACGGATTTACACGTCAAGGATCTGAGAAAATCAAGCTGTTCATGTTAAAGAGGCCTGAAATTGGTCCAGAATGCAAGATCACTAGGTTTCCACCATCAGATTGACACGAAACTTCATACATGGCCTGGGGACCATAAATTAACCGTACATGTCGAATTTCAGCTCTTGGATCATTGTAAAAGTGTCCCAATGGACATATCAGCCCATAAAATCTCGAATTGGAGCCCACCTGAGATCTGGATATGCTTTAGTCTTGGTTTGAACGCTTTAAATGGGATGACAGAATGGATGGACGGAGCGAATTTCATCAAAGTGGAGCCTATGCTGTGGTGTGTGTACTGTTGAGGGTCAAATATTGCATATTAGACCCCAGTTATTGCCCGAATTTACGAACTTTGTACTGTCTAATAGCCCGATTTAATCGTGTTTGTGAAGCAGGGTGTCTTTATGATCTTGAACTGAAAATAGGTGTTTAAAGTATGGATTTAACGCTCAAAATTCACCAGAGCCTGGGAAGGACTTTAGGGAACTAAGATCGACGGAATTACACGCCAGATATTCGAGAAAATTGAGAAACTGAGGCTCAAGTGGCCCGAAATTGGCTCAGAATGCAAGATCATAACGTTCTCACCATCCGATCAGCTTAAACCTTCATACATGGCCTGAGGACCATAAATGAACCGTACACGTCAAATTTCAGCTATTGAAGATCTCTGGAAGTGGGCCAACGGCTAGATCAGCCCCTTAATTCATTAAGTGGGGCCCGCCTGATATCTGGATCTACTCCAATTTTGGTATCAACTTATAAAATGTGGTGACAAAATGAATGGGCGGAGCGGATTTCTCAAGAACATCATTATGAACCTCACATGTACGTTGCATGTACATGGGGAATGACGGCACACGCCGTGCACCATTACACCAATAGTCGGTCAGCGTACGTTGACCGACTCCTTCTTCCAAAATTTAAAAAAAAAAACTCAACAGCATCCCTTCGCACGGCCCCGGTTTCATACAGTGGGGCCCACCCATCATCATTTTAAAAGATCAGGACCGTCCATTCACTCAGGGGCACGGCCACAACCCTCGCCAAGTTTTCCTTTTGCTCCCATGCGTACGATCACTTGATTTCCATCTTTAAACGTCAGATGGACGGCGAAGTAAAATATTCCTGGGCTAAGCCAAAATCAATCTGAAACCAGTCATTTCTTACTGGTTTTACAACGTGATTTCAATGGACGGCATGAATTTTCCATGTAATGTCGTCCTGGGGTCCACCGACCATCACAGCGAGTGTACGTGCGAGCTCTGTTTCGCAACAGAGGACGCTGATTCATGTTGTGAGCCCCATACTTTGTACATATGGATAATCCGGACCGTCCATTAGACCAAAATGGTCCATGTTACCACTGCCTAAGTGGCATTATTTCAGAATATCGCGAGGATCTAAATCCAATCCATCAAACGCAGGATTGACGACGGAATGGAAGATTAAGTGGGCCGCGTCAAAAGACATCCAAAACTATCCATATCCGGCCAAAATTGCAAGCTGAACAAGATGAATGGAATGGATTTCCTGCCTGACCTCAATCAAGGGCCCACCAACAAGGACAGATGCGTAAGATGCGTTGGCTGCGTAAGTGGGAGTTGCGAAACTCCACCGACAATCTGCTATACGTAGGGCCCTTCTGTCGACTCCAGCACCGGCTTCCTTGCTGGCTATAAAAGGAGAAGGAAGGGAGAGAGGGAGGGAGATACACACCAGGATGATGGAAGCTTGGACGTGAAGTGGAAGAGAGGGAGAGAGACGGCTTCAACTTCTTTTCTTAATTCCTTCTTTTATGTTTTTTTTTTCTCTAGGGATTTTAGCTTCATCATGCCTATGTTGAGCTAAACCTCTTAGCTAGGGCTAGGAGGTGAAGCTTGTAGTAAGATGGGAGATATTATTTCATGTTTTCAATTTAATTTTAATTCATGAATTGATGTTGGTTTTAGTCTGATTTTAATGAAAATATTTTTGGTCTTTAATGGTCTGTTGTGACTGAAATTACAATGGGTCGGTAATGGCTTTGAATATTTCCGTTCTCCTTTATGTTTATGATGTCAGGAAGCCCTGTTGTTCACTATAGTCTCCTGGGCATGGTTGGATGTCGGTACCCTTCCTAACCTTCATACATGTGATGCGTTGGTAATTAGTTTAATTCTGTTGTTTGCTATAGTCTTTTGGGCATGGTTTGGTGATGGAATCCATTCTAATTCATATATCTTTTATCTCTTGAAAACTAGATCAATGTCAGTTCAGTTAATGTCCATAGAACATGCATAAGGTCTCCCTAATCTCTACAAGTGGATCCTCCGAATCCCTAGTGCCCTTCTCTCTGAATGTCTCCTAAGTTTTAGATAATAATTTCATAATTATTCCTTGAAATTCTAGTTGATTTAGATTTCATCTCATTCTAGTTCTAGTTCTAGTTAGTTTTAGATAACGTATAAGATTCAGTCCCTTGGGATTCGACCTCGGTCTTACCGAGTTATTACTACATCACAACCCTGCACTTTGGGAGTGAACATGTACACCATGTACAAGAGACCGGCCGTGCACCGGACGGTCAGCCCAGTCAAAGACGGGCTGACCCGTCTTCTTCTTTACGCAGGAACAACGGACGGAAGCATCTGTCCATTTTTCTCCAATGGGCCCCACTTGTCATCCTTTTGAAGAATCTGGACCGACCATTGCTTCCATATGGGTGGTTGGACCCTCAACAAGGTGACCTTTTGGTCCCATGCATTCGATCAAGCAATTTCCACCGTTCAAACTCAGACGGACGGTGGAGAAAATTATTCTGCGGGCCACACCAAACTCAATATAAAACCCGCCATTTCCTATTGGTTTTTCATTGTGATTACAATGGACGGGGTGGATTGCATCAAAAACATCACTGCGGACCCCACTGACCATCACTGAGCGAATATGTAGGCTCTATTTCGCAACAGAGCCTGCGGACGAGTTTAGTGGGCCACCACCGTACACTGATGGTCTAATCCATACCATCCATTAGAATCCCAACGACCCACGTATCCTTGCCTAGGGTGTCAGTTTGACCTCAAGCAAGGTATCGTAAGATCCTAGCCGTTGAATGCAGGTTGGACGACGAATTGAAAAATCAAGTGGACCACGTCAACATCAATTCAAAACCACTCCTCTTACACTGAAATATCACCACAAGTTCAATGGACGGGTTGGATTCCTTTGAAAATCCTGATCGTGGGCCCACCAACTATTGCAGAGTTGAGGTTTCCGTAGCAGGCGCGATCCAGAAGAGCTGATGCAACACGGTAAGACTACATGCCATTCAGTGATCAAGATCCAAATCGTGGCTATGATCTGGACCGTTTAAAGCCACCCCAGGGGACCACCGTTCAAGCTCAAGGAGCCTGAATGGCTCGGATCAAGACGGCCATGGGCTGATGGTGCTGAAAAAAAAATGAAATAGACTTGGCGTAGGCTCTTCCACCGACTCCATCTTTCGCTGCTGTGCGTGAACAGCCACATCACCGACCTTCCTTGCCTATATAAAGAGAGAGAGAGAGAGAGAGAGAGAGAGAGAGAGAGAGAGAGAGAGAGAGAGAGAGAGAGACATTAAAAAAATTCAATTTCCAAGGGAGCTAAGAGCTGGGACGTGGGTAGAGGCAGTGGAGGAGAGAGTAATTCAGTTTCTTATTTTCTGTTTTTTCTATTTCTTTTGAGATGTACAGCCTAGTCATGCTCGACTAAACCTCTTAGCTAGGGCTAAGAGGTGAAGCTTGTAGTGTAATGAGAGACTCTATTTTATGCTTTTAAGTTAATTTTAATGTATGTATTGAATTTGGTTTTGGTTTGATTATTAAGGGAATGTTTTTAGCCTTTAATGGTCTGTTATGACTGAAATTACAATGGGTCTACAATGGCTTTGAGCATGTTCTCTTCCTTTTTATGTTTATGACGTCAGGAAGCCCTGTTGTTCACCATCGTCTCCTGGGCATGGTCGGATGACGGTACCCTTCCTAACCTTCATACATATGATTGGTTGGTAATTAGATTAATTGTGTTGTTTACTTTGTCTCCTGGGCATGATTTGGTGATGGAATCCATTCTAATTCATATACCTTTCATCTCTTGAAAAATATATCAATGACTGTTCAGTTAATTTTTATTGATTCTTGAACAGGTATACGATCTCCCTGATCTCTACAAGTGGATCCTCTGAATCCCTAGTGTCCATTTTCTGAATTCTCTTAAGTTTTAAATAATTATTTCACTATTATTCATCAAATTTCATTCACTTTAGATTTTATCTTAGTCTAGTTCTAGTTCTACTTAGTTTCAGATAACGTACAAGTTTCAATCCCTTGGGATTCGACCTCGGTCTTACCGAGTTAATTACTACTATGCCAAAAACCAAATAAATGACGGATTTCGTCCGTCGCTGTTTACTGGGTCTTTTTTGTTTTCGACGGATAAAATTCGTCGTTTAATTTGTGACGAATATGGTCCGTCGCAAAAAATAAATAATCCGACGCAAAAATTGAAAAAACCATGGTCATTAAAATTATTAGCGACGGATAAGTTCCGTCGCTAATATGACGAGCGACACCCAAATCCAGCTTCATAAGAAATTAGCGACGGATTTAGTCCGTCGCTAAAATATCTGTAAATTAAGAAAAACATATCATTATTTTGAATCTTACACCTGATAGTCATTCAAAAAATAATTCATACAATTGTTTAATAAGAATTCTATTCACAAAATAAATCCTATTCACATGATTGTTTAATAAGAATCCTATTCATCAAACCAAAAAGTTCAATCATACTCAAAATAAAAATTCCCTGCCAAAGCATTATATGATACCTTATATGAAAAATACACGCACATAAATGGAATCCACTAAATGTGATACCTCATATTGCAACATATACCCATTGACTTGCAAAAGCTTGCAACTCCCTAATAAAATCTAACATATACTTGCATACTACTAGGAGACGGGAGCTTTTGATGGGACACTTCTTTCTTCCAGCTTAATCCACAGCTTTGTCTACCATGAGAACATATTCATCAAACTCTAAGAACCCTGCCCTTCCAAATTAGAGAAGCATGTCAAAAACTACATCTAGACACATTGTCACAGTATTTCTAGAAGACGGAACATTAATTAATTAAATACAAATAGAAGAAAAGCCTCATTGAGAGTATATGAATCTTTGAAGTGGTTTTTGTATCGATAAAAGACTCAACTGTCCTCCACAACAGCCTAAAACTAGGGCCAACATTGATGATAAACATTCGGCAATGTCTATACAAAAGCAAGTCCTATGTTATAGGCAAGCACTATCTAGATGCACATTTCAATTAACAACTCGAATTCGTATTTAATTTCTGGTCTCAACCAAATAATGATTACACCCCATCTCGTTTATTTCAATCCCATACAGATCCATTTCTGTCCCAGTTTCAGTCCCTAATCAGTCAGGTGACTCATTTCAGGTCAAACCAAAAACGATAAGACTGGACGACACCAAGTTGTATCGGACATTATTTAAAACCATGTTAACAGGTGGGTGATGTAAGGGAGTGTAGAGCTAGAAAAACTCTACACATAAGAAAAATGAAAAAGTTGCAGAAAATAAGAGGTAGAACAGAATTAGGACATCAAACTTCCATTTAAGCTTTTTAACAAGCTCAACTCACCCATTATAGATGCAACCAAGTCTGAGAGCCTTAAAGAACCATGAATTTTGTAAGAAACAAATGTAAGCAGAAGGATACAGATGCACCAGATTGTGTGATTGAATACCAAAAGAAAAATTGGAGAAAGTGATGCCAAAGCAAAGCCAAACTTGATATCTTTAGCTATCACGGTGTTTCCATCTTCAGCGCCAAGATGGCATAGTACCACTTCTAACCGGCCATCACGGTATGCATGCTGAAATAACAAAATGCATGAAATCAAGCCCTGGAAAATTGTGATGCTGTAATGAAACAATTACCATAACAGGTATGCTACAAGTGGAAGACACAAGACATGGAATCCATAGCATGCAATTATCCGGGAAAAAGGCAATGATCCCTCCCGCCCTGCCAATCCCTTGAAAATATTCACACAGGTTACAAGGAAGCTAGCACTTAACAAAACATGACAAAATCAATAAAAACAATTTCATGATGGAGTTCCACATTAACTAGAGATAATTTGATTTCACTACTAACAGCAGGGATGGATGTTTCATATGATAAACAGACCATCGAAGCCACTAACCAATAGTTTGCACGACGTATCCCTTCTCATAGAATACATTTGTTATCTATCATGGAACTTTATGAGGAAGCAACTGGTTCCCGCCATGGAATTTTCAATGAGATAAACTTCATAATGCTTGGACAGAGATCTATCCTAACTTTCCATACAGTTCACAAAAACTTAATAGGGAAAAAAAGGGATACATTAGCTTCTGGATTTAGGATGCTTAAATCTTCTTTTCATGTTTGTATCACATTAGCTTAAGCTTCACCACATTTGGTCCTAAATACAGATTTGACTGGCTGCATTTTTCTGAATAGAACATCAACAGCAAGGCCAAAGGTAGAACTCATAAATTATCATACCATCTCTGAACTAAAACTTAGGAGGCAGATAAAAAAGACCCACATGTATCTACAATGCCATACTTTGAAATAAATATCCAAGAAATTACGAGTGGAAAAAACTAAAAGATCATCTTGAAGAGTCCTGTGAATCAATGCCATCTGCCTTAATAGAGAAACCATCTTTAGCATTAAGCCACCATACTCACCAAGTGACCTGCCCAAATAAGCAGGTTACCTTCCTCAAGCCAAGAAAAAGCCAAATGTGACAAGTAACAGATAATCCGTATGCCATTGACTCTGAAAGGACACACACACACACACACACACACACACACACACACACACACACACAGAGAGAACCAGTCTCCTCGGAGCAAGACCATAAATGGCTTGTCATGCAAGCAAAGGGTTGGCCGGATGGGGTAGACCCCACCGTGATCTGTTTCCCAAATCTGCTCCGACCACTAGATGGGAGACCCATTTTTTGCTTATGGCTAAAAAACCAGCCCCATCAGTGCTTCAGGTGGACCATACAATTGGAAATAGTGTACTAAGAAACACCCACCCTCCAAACTATTTCCCTTGGTGTGACCCATTTGAATTATGAATGGGCCTGATTTTTAGCCGCAAGCCTAAATTTGGTATGACATCTAATGGTTGGAGTGGATTTCACATAATCATTATGGTGAGCCCCTGTTATAAAAAAATAAAAAAATCAATGGTGGACGTCTCTCCCAAGTGTTTCCTTTGGTGTGGCCCAACTGAATAGTAGGTTGGCCTGATGGCCCTACGCCTAACATGGGCACAAGGCTGAAAATAAAGTAGGTCAAAATCTTAGGTGAACTATATGGTAGGAAGCATGGGTGATTGACTGTCATAAACATTTTATGAGCCACACAAGTTTTGGACTCAGCTGATATTTGTTTTTCCCTTAATCTAATTGTATGGCCTTATCAGCTGGTTGGATGTCAAATAAACGCTACCGAGGACATTAGGAAGTTTTTAACAGTGGGGCATTCAATCACCGTTTTTCCTTTCAGCAGTCCACTAGATATTTAGATCTGCTTTACTTTTCGTCTCATGCCCTAAAATGATATTAAAAAACAGATGTACAGGTGGATGCACACCCCCACGGTAAGGGCCCCACCATCTTGGGTGAGGCTCAGGCATCACCAAATCCTTACTCCCACCAAAAGTAGGAAGTGGACTTAAGCGTTTACTGGTAATATGTTAATGGGTGTTGGACTATCCATAAGCCTGTCTTTGTCTTGATGTATTTGTTGTATAGACGTGTCATCCATTAGTTTTCCAAGCTCGTTTTAGAGTGTAATAAAAAAAAATGAAGTACATCCAAATCTCAAGTAAACCACACCAGAACAAAATAGAGTTTATGTAAAACCCATATCTTAGTCCGTACCGTTCCGTAGACTTCCGCGGTCTTACCGGTCGAATTCCTGTAACCTTCGACCCTTAACCGGTATTTGCGCGCAACTCTAATTCGAATGCCGTCAACCCGTATCGACTCAACCCAAGACCTTTACCATAGCGACCGCGCCGTCGCTGTGGTTTCAATGCCGCGACTCACGCCCCGAGGCGATACCTTAGTCAGGAGATGCTGGCTAGCGTTCAGTGCGAGGAAAATGCCGCGCGTTGCGAAACCTAAAAGAATCTTTACGACTTGTCACATCAATTAACCCCCATTATGTTAAGTACACATCACTTTTCACCCTTTCTCAAGCAAGCCACAAAAGTCAAAAAGTTCTTACAAGCCCATACATTTCTTATACAAAATGCCTCCAAAGTCAAAAAGTTCTTAAACAAGTCATGCCTTTCTTACACAAATGGCCACCAAAGTCAAAAAGTCTCTTACACCCATCACTCACCACGTCCATCACTCCATCACCTATCACTCTCTCTCTCTCCCTTTACAAGTCTCTCTTTCATTTTCAAACTCATTCCAAGCAACCAAAACTCCATACTTATGAGCCTCTCCCATCTCTTCAAGAGAGCCACAAGTGTGGCCCACCATTCCATCTCAAGATCTCTCATCTTAACCATCCAAACCTTATATCATCCGTTGAAATCAAAGCTAAGGAGCTAAGAAATCCATAGGAGCAAGAAGATCGAACGGTGGGTGCTTGATGATAGTAGTTTTTTATATTTTTAAGATGGGCCAAGTGAGGCCAACTGATCAATGGTTTGGATCTCACTTGGGACCCTAAAATGTGGCCGATGGCCCACTAGGATCATCATGATCATTCCATGATGGGGCCATTCTCCATGGACCCCATCATGATGTTTACTTCCTTGAATTAAAAAGGTCATCTAGACCGTCCATATTGGTGGGGAAAGGATCTCCACCGTTGATTTTCGATTTTGGTGGACCCATGTGTAAAGGGATCCATTGATGTATGATTTTATACAAGAGAGGGCTCATAGTGGCGGAGCCCTCCATCACACGCGCGTCCCACTCTCTTCCTCTCTCTCTCCCTCTCCTTTTCATTTTTTTTAGGTAATGATGTGTTTGTGTGGCCCACTTGAATGGACCCCACCATGAAGTATTTATTTTATCCAAGCTATCCTTAAGTGGGGCCCACCTTAAATGTATTGTACCCACACTATCCTCCATGAGGTGGCCCACCATAAGCAGGGCCCACCTCTAATGTATTTATGTGAAACGTCCAACGTCCAGGGACGCTGGACGTGGGTTGATAAAAACACAAATATCAGCTCGTTTCCAAGCTTAGGGGTGACCCACTCACATAGGCCCCACCTCGATGTATGTATACAATCCATGCCGTCCACCTCATTCCCTAGACCATTTTAGGCGTTGAGCCAAAGAATAAGGCTGATCTGAGCATCTGGTGGGCCATGACATAGGAGACTTGGTGGTTACCGTTGAAAATCACCTGATGTTTTCTATACACCCATAAATCTGAAACTTTAGACTCATTTTGTCTGTTACTAGTTGTAGAATCCCATGGTCGGGATGAATTTTTCGAATATGGGTCCCACCTGTGAAAAACCACAGGATCTTGGATTTCAAAAAATATATATAAATAACATGTATAAGGGGTAGCGCCTACTGCCCTTGACACAGCAGCAGCAACGGCTGCGTATGGGCGGACGGGCTAAGGGCCATGGCCCTGTATGTGGGCCCCACCATGATGTATATTTTACATCCACACCGTTAATGAGGTGGGCCACTCCCAGTAGTGGGCCCCCTCCAAATTTCAATCCCATCCACATCTCAAGTGGCCCACACCATAAGAAACAGTGGGATTGAACCTCTACCATTAAAATCCTTTTATGGGCCATGAGAGTCTTGGATTAATATGAAATTTGTTTTTCCTCATCGTCCAAGTCTCTGTGACTGTATGGGCGGATTGGATGGAAAATAAATTTTATGGTGGGCCCCACATGGGACCCACAGTGATGCAAGTGTTTCATTCACACCGTCCACAGCCGTGGACGGTGGAAACCACCGTGACTTATGTGTTCTGTACGCGCCCTCCACCCCTGGACGGTGGGACCCACCATGATTTATGTGATATATCTGCACTGTCCACACTGGACAGTGGGACCTACCCCTGACCGTGTGATCTTATGAATAGATTGGATTGTAAATAAATATTACAGTGGGCCCTAGGCCCATTTGACCCTATGAATAGTTTGGATGGAAATAAACATCATATTGGGCCCCAATTTGGATGGAAAATAAACATTATGTAAGGCCCATGGGTCGAGGCCCACTTGATGTATTCTAAGGCCCATGGAATTAGGTCATTTGATGTTTTAGGGGCCTATGGGTTGAGGCCCATTGAGATGTACTAGGGCGTATGGGTTGAGGCCCATTTGATGTACATATGGGGCTCAATTGGTGTGGCCTATTTGTTACATATAAGACCCATGAGATTAGGCCCATTTGATGCAATCTAAGGCCCACGGGTTATGACCCATTGCAATGCACATAAGGCCCATTGGTGTGGCCCATTTATGTGGCCTATTTGATGAATAAAAGGCCCATATTATATGACCCATTTGATGTATTTAAGGCCCAATGGGATGTACCTAAGGTCCATTGCAATGTGTGATCCCAACACGGATTATGTAACGATGTTTACGACGATCGTGCCTTGGGAGCAATGTTGGTTTGACGTCCACATTGCGAGTATAATGTTGGTTGGATATTTACATTACGACTCTCCCTGAGGCCCATTGTTAGGCTTGTACTTGTTGCGTATAGGTCGTTTAGTCCCATCTGCATAGTAAGGATAGTTCATTACTTTATCACAGGTTTAGTATAGTTCCATGACTCACGATCATACGCATCATATGTATGCTTGATATGAGAAGTGACTGATCATAGCATGCCTTCAGGCAGATTGTTTAGGGGCTCCCAGTTAGGCGGTGTTACCCCACATGAGCGCACGATACGCGCAAGATTTACCGCATGATTGGATAGTGTGATTTATGCATTTCGCATTGTATAACATGATTACTGTATGCCTTAGCGACATCGGGGTTGTAGCCTCCACAGGCGTATCATGGTTGGCAGGATTGGATACCTGAAATCTCGTTCTACATGGGGTGCTATAGATATCCCTGGGTGAAAGTTCCTAAACCTTTATGGTACCAAGAAATTGCTCCAATGTTTAGACCGAGTGGGTACAGGAGTCTCAAGTGTCGATTACCAGACGGTCACACTTTCCACTGTGTCGTGGTCTGTTGGAAGGGGGTGCGGCCTTACCGGCCTGAGAGTAGGGGCAAAGCTAGGCTGAGTTTGACCAACTCGAGGAATGGGTCCGCTATTGACGAGTCGTGCCCGATATTGGCAGATGAATAGTGAGGTCTCTTCCACTTATCTTTTTGTGCGTGATGGGGCGGCGATCTAGTTTAGAGTGTACTAGACCCCGATGATATTCTAGATTTGAGTTGTATTGTATATGGACTTAGATGAAGATTGTATGCTTGACTTGTATCTTGCATCGCATAGCCATGGTATGGCAGACAGCATTCATGCTTTGCATCGCATAGCCTTGGTACGACTAATGGTATTCACAGATCCATCTGCATATTCCGTATTACTCTGATATTGCATGATCATATTACTACCTTGCGCATACACTTTCACCACCTTCTAAGCTTTCTATAAACTTATGCACGACCATTGTATGCAGGTGATGTTGGATCGCAGCAGCGCTGAGGCTTGAGCACGTGACAGATTATCTTGGAGTATTTGGTTTATTATTATTGTATTTCCTTTTATGCTCGTTGTACTTATAAAGTTTTTAATCATAGTGGAAATGTAATTGAGTTTTTGGTTGTTGTTTGTAGGTTATGCCCTTGGTTATGCTTATTACGAATCAAACTGACGTTGAAAATTCTCCTCCTAGCATCCCAGGATCGGAACCTGGCGAATGGGTGCTGGGAACCGAGAATGGGGTTCTACGGAGGTTGTCGGCACCAGATTCGGCGATCGAAAATTTTATGAGCCCGGTTTCCGAGTTTGGGGCGTGACAGTTCATCCCATCATTAAAATATTTTGAGACCCTACTGAAATTTTTATTTGCCATCTACATGATTTTAAGTACATGAGAAAACCCTGCATCAATAGTAAATATCTTGAAAATACCTTGCAACATGTATGTATCTTGGAGCTGAGCAAGTTACGAACATAGATGTTGAATAGTCTGAAAAGGAAAAGAAAAGATATGAAAACCATCATCTTGAATAAAACCATGGTGAAGGTAAAGGACAAATTCTATTAGCAATATTATCAAGATGGAAATGGGCATCGAGCTGGTTATCACGATTTACCTCTTTAGATGTTTGTGTATGAAGTAACAAAATGAAGGGTCCATTTGTATATCTGTTCTGAATTGGTCACTAAGCTGAGCTGGTTATCACAATTATTGGAATCACTTCCATCAATTGATGACCATACCTGCCAATATCATTTGGTGGGCCATTTTGGTTTGCTAGTGAAAGATGTTCCTGAAATATTCCACAGAAAATGACATAATTCGTACAAGCCACTTCCTAATTCTAAAAATAAATCTGAATTTCAAAAAAAAAGAGGATCTCCCAAATAACGAAGATTAATCAAATACAAAGGAACATGGCAATGTGAACACCTGATTGGAGATAAGATTACAGGAGGCATTTCCATATCCAACAGATAAATATATCCATCCTTTCTACCTTTAGTCATTCAATATTACAAAAGCTGTAATGTTGTGAAAAACCAAAAGTGAGAAGGATGGATGTATTCATTAGTCAGAACAGGTGTAGATAGCAGGTCCCAAGATTAATCATGGCAGAACCATAGGGCGTGGAAGAGACTAGAGAGTGAAACATTGACTTCAAATGAACTTCAAGGATCAGAATAGATGATTTCCTTTTTTAAAAATATAATATTTTTAAAAAAAATAAAAAAAAAAACTAAACAAATCTTATAAGCCAAACCTGAATATTTCTCTCTTCTGATTCAAATTCCCAACACAAAACCAAACTAGTCATTAGTGAAAAGGTATTTCAGGTTACCTGAATAGCGGTTTCATTCTTACAATCATCATTGTCAACTACAACCCTGAAAAAATAGAAAAGAAATTAGATAAATTAAAAGAAAAAATCCAATACCAAAACAAAAGAAAATAGGGAACACCACAAAACCCAAGCTGGTTTCGGGGGTAAAAAACCACGCATGCTTAAAAGATAAAATTCCCAAAAATTACAAAAAGAAGCACTGAAAAAATCATAAAAAAGACGAAAGAAAAATAGAAACAGAGAAGATACAAAAGACTCTATGTAAATAATATATACAACACTTCTATTCCTTGATTGAAGACAAAAATAACCAAATTTAGGCCTCCTTCAAAAGCTAAAACATCTATAATTAACAACATTATGCAGCAACAAAATACCCAAAATAGAAAAAGAAAAGGGGTGTGAGGAATTCTTGGAGCTGTTTTCTACAGAAGATGCCGAATACCCAAGCTCTTCAATTTCTAAATTGACTGAGATATCAGACATGAGCTTGCAGAAACAAGAGAAGGGATTGATGGGATATGGCTTTGTCCATCATCAACCTGAGCTTATTGATTTCTCCATGGATAGCTGTTTAACATATTCCGAAAACTCCGAAAGAATGAACTATGATTCTGTCAATGGATATGAATCCAACAAGCATAACAGAACTGTTACATTTCCATCAGCAGAATTAGATGGCTACATGTCAACTTCCACACATTGGGCCGTGGATTGGATGGCTACATGTTCATTTCTCACCAACAGCTCCATATCTCTTTCTACCGCATCACTCATAGCACATATGGACAACAGGGTTAAAACATCATTTTTATACAACTCCTATTTTCTTGAACCTATCAAGCTAATGTGGAGACAGTAAAAGTTGCAATATGTGCAATATGGGTAAGACTGCTATGTGCATTTCCTACCACTTGAAAAATAGTAGCCTGCATGCACCCATATCCACGTGCCGCAGATCATGGGCCCCATTGTGAATGGAGTTTTTTCCAAAAATCACAATAACCAGATGATCTTAACCACTCAGTTTGTGGCATTGCAAGGACAGTTAAAATAAAATTAATGGCAAGCTAATGGACATCTAGCTAATCACATGACTAAATGTAATTGTCCCGCCGCCATGGTAAGTGGATTGGCCTAAAGTTCAAACCAACTAATCATCTTGTAATCTCTAAACACGTCCCGAATTGCAGTGAGAGTTCCCTACATCAAAGCAAACTGATAGATGAAACCAAGGGACAGAGGATAATTCCAAGTTGTGAATGAAAATGACCATTGAATGTATCTCATCTACTTTGAACAAAGTTTTTCATGGTTCAAATCACATCATAAGAAATAAGCAGCAGTCTCCAAACATGTATCAACAAACTCCAAAATGAGACATGTCAACGTGTATTAGATGACACATTCCATGTGAGTGCTTATTTAGTGCATCACTAGAGATGACAAATGACAATACAAAGCTGAATCCTCATTTCATCATATGATGGCGGCATCAGTACAATTTCTACATAGCAGGAAAGCTGAAAAAATCATATGAGAAGAAAATAAAGTTAACATTCATTGAAATAAAATATCTTTCCATATAATCAAAGTGAAGGAGTCTTATGCATTAGCGCACAATGATCAAACATTTGCAAATACGATATATGGATTATGCCACTTCAATCTTCATCCTTAAAAATTAAAAAGCACATGATGCAAGACCATCTGAGCATCCAACAGGAAACCCAGAGTGGTCTCACTGCTATCAGATTGCTTATTGCAAGACAATCTGATCGTCAAAGACAACATGGCCTGTAAAAAGATAGCATGTCCTAGGCAGCTTGTGCCAACACAACTTTGCTTGCATTTAAACGGCCCCTCAGGAGCAAGATGTTCCAATCATCTAGGGGTGAGATTCCTCTAGATGCCTTTTTTTGTGGTAAAAATCTTAAAGCATCCATCCCTTTCATACATTTCCATTTCTTTTCCTGTGTTCCATACTAATTGCATCATGCTTATGGTATTACGGAGATGCTAAGCTATTTAAAGTGTGCATTTGCTGCTGCAAGTGTTGGCAACTTGAATATGTGGACACACGTGCATTGGGAAAAGGCTTATTAGATGATGATGATGCACGTATCTTAATTGTTCTAAACCTGAGATAGATCTGGTCTGCAAATTCTAGATTTGTTTCCACATAAACAACAATGACTTTCAAAACAATATGCCTCTTAACCTAATCAGCACCATATGCCCCTTAACTAATGAAATAGTATGAAGCAGACTGACATGTTCCACCAACTGCGTAAGCACATCTGGAAGAGCTGTAGAGCCTGCCCGTTAGATGTACCCAGTATGAGAATGGGATAAAATAAGACGAGGACATCTGCATTTCGTAGAAGCAGAGCTCATGTATTCCACAAAATTGACATGATAAGATGGGCTAAACACCCCAATCCTCAAAATCTGCTCCATAAGAGTGCGATGATAAAGCACTGGGTCCAATCTCAATCATTTCTCATCTGCCGGTAGACAAGCTCCCGTCCACATTTGGCAGACATCCCATGTGGGCTATGCTCACAAATATCTAAAAATGATTAGAAATCCAATATTATCTCCAAAATCTAGAAAGGACACAACATTATAACTAATCCAACATCTGTAAAATACCTACTATCAGAGGAGAAAATAAAGATAATATTTCATACTGGAAAATGTTTCTCAACATCGGTAACATCGTTCACGAGCGAAGCTCTCGGATCATCCAATGATATTGCAACTATTTTCAAATCAAGCTCCCCCTCATCAATCATAGACAAAGTTGCTAGGGGCTTGACCTTGAGACATTCAAACGAAAAAAGAACTCCAAAAAACCAAAAAATTCGGAAGAAAGAAAATGCAAAAATCGTGAAAAAATCAAATGGCGTATATGAAACCCTAAAAATCGCTGCTCCGGGAAATTTACACCAAAATGCAGAGATTTTATTCTATTATGATAAATCGTAGAAAGAAAAAGAGGAGGAAATTAAAACGAGGTACCTGAAAATCTCTTGATCGCAAATTCTTAGCAGCTTAAATGAATGTCAAAAGAGCAACTCTAGCGACATTTGTTTGAATAAAGACGCTACTTGGAAGATGGATTCGGAAATCCTCTTCTAAAATGAGAAGTGACTTTTAAATCCGATACAATTGTGAGTTTTCCATCATTTATAAAATAAACTATATTAAAAGCCATACATATAATGGACCATTTATAGATGATTAAGATAGTCTTATATAGGAAAAAAGTATAAATATTAGTCATTTACAACTAGACTCATTATTTAGATGGTTTGGATAACACCATCTCATTACCACTATTGTTATAAATGAATCACCACTATTTTACATCAAATACAAAACTCACACTGTACAATAAAAAAATAACTGGTTGAGCTTTGGATCTGGTAGGGTTGAGCTTTGGATCTGGTAGGCTCTATGGGCCCCACCATGATGTATATGTTTTATCCCCCACTGTCCATCCATTTCTCAACGTCATTTTAGGATTGATCCCTAAAAATAAGCTGGATATAAATCTCAGGGGGACCACACCACATGAAAAAAATAGTGATTGGATATCCATCATTAAAATCCTCCTAAGGTCACTGTACTGTTTATTTGACTTCCAATCTGTTTATTAGGTCATACAGGCCTAGATGAAGGGGGAAAACAAAAATCATCTCGATCCAAAACTTTTATGGCCCCCAAAATGTTTTTAATGGTTGATGATCATTCAACATTGTTTCCTATAATGTGGTCCATTTCAAATTGGGATATATCTCATTTTTGGTCTCATGCCATAAGATGATTTTTAAAAATGGATGGACGGCATGGATTAAATACATACATCATGGTGGGGCCCACAGAGCACCAACCACCAGCCATTGGCTCGTGTCGGGGGAGTAGCCAATCCGTTCCCCTTATTTGTGCACGTGAAGTCCATTTTATCTTTGGATATGATTCATTTTTTGGATAATTCTCTAAAATGATCTCGAAAAATGGATGAGCGGTGTGGGTTAATCCCAAATTTTTGATAAATCCAAAACTTAAGTGAACCATGCCACACGAAACAATGTGAAATAATGATTTCCACCGTTAATACCTTCCTTGGGCCCACAACAATGTTTATTTGTCATCCAACCTATTCATAATATCAAAAAGATATGAATGCAAAGAAAACGCAAACATCAACTTGATCCAAAACTTCTATGGCCTCCAAGAATTTTTCAATGGTACAATCACATTATTTCCTACAGTGTGGTCCACTTGAACTTTGGATATGCTTGTCATTTGTTCTTTAAACCTCAAATTATCTGTTAACATGGATGAACGGAGTGGATAAAATAAATAAATAATGGTGGACCCCACAGAGTTTGTTGTGTATGCTAAGGGTAATTAGTAACTCACTTAAACGGAGTGGAGAGGGGTTTCCTTAAAACATTCATAATCATATATTGGGCTTGCCTAAATGTGATTCACATATCCAACCCACTCATTATGTGTGTCCCACTTGGATGAGGGGTCAGACTAAGTTTCAGCCGCATCCAAAACTCATGTAGGCCCCACTAAGTGCTTTTATATTTTTTAGGATGTCTTCACATGGTTTTAGTTGGTATGGCCCACCTGAGTTTCGTATACGGATGATTTTTGAGATATCTCATAACCTAAAGGGGACACATCAAATGCACGGTGTTGATGTTCGACACACATCATGATGGGGCCCACAAAACTTACTAACATTAATACTTGGATTCTCGCGAGGTCGATAAGTTGGGTCACAATTTTGATCAGACTTATTTTATATGTTTGGTCCATTCACTCTACTTTACTGATCAATACCCTCAATTTGATTAGTTACTCGCCTCGATGAGGCTACATTTTTTTTTCACAGATACATTTCAATTTCCATTTAAAAATAACATTTTTTTCAAAATGTATATTTTTTACGCTTAATTTTTCTTTGAAAACTTTTAACAAAATATCATTTTTATTATAAAATATTTATAAAAAAATTAAAATATAAGTTTTGAATTTTTACTTTCAAAATCTCAAAATTTTTCTCAAATTTTATTTTTTTTTCTCAAAAATTCCGAAATGCTGATTTTTTTCTTAAAAAGCATCATTTTGTTTTCAACTTTTTAATTTTCTTTTTTAAAATGATATATATATATTTTCAAAATATCAATGTTTTTATAAATAACTTTTTCTTTTATTTTCAAAATTTTAACATTTTCAAATATTTTTAAAATCACAAATTTTTTCTAACTTATTTATTTTTCGTTTCAAAATGTTTGTTTTTTGTTGAAGTATCAATTCTTTAATATTGTTTAATTTAAAAATTTTCAATTCTTTCTAACTTCTCTATTTTTTTTTAAAGCATTTTTTTTCAAAGTTGTTAATTTTTTTCGAATTTCTCAATTCTATTTCATTTTTCAAAATACAAAGACTCATTTTCGTTTTCAAAATATTTTCATTTTTCAACATCGTCAATTTTTTCACATTTTTTAAAATCTTTTTAATTTTCTTTTTTAGGATATTATTTTTTTCTCGAAATCAAATTCCTTTTTTTCAAAATTATCAACTTTATTCAATATTATTATTTTTCCTACAAAATAGATTTTTTTTATAAAATAACGATTTTTATTTTTTCAAAATCTCATTTTTTTCTTAAACATTGTTAAATTTTTTTTGACTTCTCAATGTTTCTTTTCATGTCATATTACAAATCATTTAAATATTACTTTTAAATATTAAAAAATTAATAATTTCTACTCATTTGACATAAAATAATATTTATTTATTTTTTTTTTATTTTTTTGCATTCAATCAATTGTTAAAAAATAATATTAGATACAAATATGTACAATTAAACCACTGAATTTGTATTAAAAAACAATTCTTAGACTAGAAAAAAAACATGATTTTCCACCAAATTCTAATAATAAAAAAAAAAAAGTTTGGGCGGATATTGGGGAAGTCCTTTTACGACGGACCAGGACCCGTTGCAAAAGCAACTAAAAGGCGTCGCCTTTTGGTATTTTGGGTGGGAATTTGCAACCAAATATATTCCGTCACAAAATCAAAATTTGCAACGAATTTAGTCCGTCGCCAATTTACGACGGACCAAAATCCGTCGCAAAACAGATATTAGCGACGGATTTTGGTCCGTCGCGAAATTTCGTAACGTCTCTTACCTGATTTTCGAAAAAGACGGGCGTAGCAACGGACTTTTTCCATTAGCGACGGATTAAATCTGTCGTTAAACCAAGCGATTTTTGCGACGGAAGGTCGCAAATTCACCATTTTGGCAGTGTACATCACAACCCTGCACTTGGAGAGTGAATAAGAAAGTGGATAGCCAGCTATCGTTAATAAGAACCCTATCTAGTCTCGCCCAGACTCTAAAGGTGCCCGCTTAGTTGATGGAACAGGTAAACCTTGGGCCAATAAAACCCGCATCTGATGAATTTATGACATTGATCTCCTCTACGAACTCGGACGAGCTAGGGACGTCAAGGGGTCTCCTACTTCTCTCAATGGAACTAGCAACGACATTAAAGTCACCGCACATCGCCCAAGGGCCCTGAAGAGAGGAAGAAAGATCCGTCAGTTCCTGCCAAAGAGCTCTCTTTACAAGTCTGTCACAACTGGGATATACAAAAGTCAGGTGAATGGGGAGTTGATAATTCAGAAAATGAATGACAACATTGATTGCTTGAGGAGAAAGTGATAGAATAGAGAGGGAGATTAAGCTTTTGTAGAATAGCCAAATCTTGCCACCAATAGATAAATTGGAGCAGGAAGCATGGAACCCCGATTTGAGGCACGTTCCAACATGCTTATGGTCACCGAGCATAGGTTCAACAATGACAAGAATGCAGGGGTTCTGAGAGGCCACTAATCTCTTCACAGATTTGATGGTTCTAAGATTCCCGATTCCTCGAACATTCCAAATAAGTATCTTATCCATTAACTACACCTGCTAGGCTCATGTCCCTTATCTTGAGTCTCCATTTTCTGGAAGACCTGATTTTTGAAAGAAGTGGATCTCGGGGTTCTTGCTGAGTAGGTTTAGTTAGTTCTATAGTTGCTTTGCCCATGTTAGTAGGACAGGTGTTGGCTGGGATGGAATTTCCCTATTAGGGCGAGATGTCTGAGCAGTTATTTTTCTTGTTGTTGGTTCGGCCTGGTAGGTGCAAATTCTCTTCCTCTGACTCTGTATCGATGTAAGAAATCCCTTCATCTACTTCGACATATCTGGCTCTGTTGAGGAGACGGATCAACATGTAAGCTGTTACTTTGATATCTGGAGGCTGATTGTAGAAGCTTGAGAGTGGAATAAGGCTGTTGAAGGAGGGGAGTGTCTGAAGATGATAAAAGATTGTTTAGCATATCATAAACGGGGTTGGGCAATGGTGGGGGAGGGGGAAGAACCTCGAACTCCACCTCACATGGCCCCAAATGGCTCGAAGAATTACCAGCAAATTTAGATCTAGTGTGTCTAACTGAAATGGGGGTTTGGAAGGTTACAGAGGAATCAAGATGCAAGGCATTAGATTCCTGCAGGGGTGGTTGGGGAGAGGGTTCGAAAGGTTTATGGTATGTTCGGGAGCCGGGGTATGCGGAACTGGGAGAGGAGGGGGAGGGATCTGATCCTGCTGGTTAGGGGTGTAAGTAGGATCAGTTGTGGTAGAGACGGAAGGTATATATCCCAAGGCTTCAGATATTACAGGTTGAGAAAGAACTGTCTTGGGCCTGAGGGCAGATAATAGATGGGATCGAGGAATTGGAAGCTTGAACAGTCTCTGGGACATTAAGTCGAGCACCTTCTGAGCGACCTGCGATAGATAAAGGGGCGACTGAGGTCTGAGCTTGAACATTCACTGGGGCAATTGGACAAACACCTGGTTGGTTGCCAGCGACAGACTTGGATAACTGATAAAAAGAGATTTCTACCCAGGCTCGAGTAGATGTGGGATTTATCTGAGATCTGATTCTTAAAGGCTTACGAGAATCTCGACGAATTCTGTCAGGATGAGAGTGCATTTCCAACTCAAAATGAATTGGATAATCTCTATTGTTCACCCTAAGATGGATCACTCTCTGCTCCTCTTGAGAATGTAGAATAACTTTGATCCTCGCGAAAGCCATGAAACCCCTAGATCTAGCCTGGGGGTCGATTTGGATCACCTTCCCAAAAGCAATTCCAAGGTTAGATAGGACCGAATCAAACCAGGCATGTGCTGGAATTCCAAAGATCTTACTACCATACAGTTTTGTTCTTTAACTGAAATACTTGCATTCTGTTTCCAATGATAGTTTGTTGCAGCATGCAAGAAACCCCCAGTGTTCTGCATCATCACCTAGTATTTGGCAGGGGGTTCTCTAGACAGTATCTCCACAGACAGGAGCCTCATTCTCTTCCACTAGATCTGGTTTTGATATTGGCTCTTGATATTGCACGTGGGATGCATTATCTTCATTCTCAAGGAATTCTTCATAGGGACCTCAAATTAGAAAATCTACTTCTTGGGGAAGATACGTGTGAAAGTAGCTGATTTTGGAATCTCATGCTTAGAATCTTAGTGTGGCAGTAGAGAAGGAATCATGGGCACTTGCCGATGGATGGCACTAGAAATGATTGAAGAAAAACATCTTACTAGGAAAGTTGATGTATACCATTTTGGCATAGTCCTTTGGGAGCTCTTAAGTGCATTGATATGATTCCATGACACGACTCCAGAACGGCTGCTTTTACAGTCTTCTACAAGGTATGATTGCATTGGTACTCCTGTTCCATGTAAATTCCTTCTGTCATTCCCCATTAGCATATATAAATATATTGCCTAGAATGTAAATGTGCCAATCAATGAGTGTATATATGCATGTGTAAGCATATGTCATATGTCATTTTAATTTCATAGTTGTGGTGTACCAATGAATGTATCCAAATTTATTTGCCTGAACAGCTGCTGGTAGGCTAAAATTTTCACTGTCATATGTCATTTTAATTTCATAGTTGTGGAGAACCTCTTTCTCATAGTTCCAGACCTGGAAATGTATGCCAAATGATTCAAATAAAACAGACACATTGGAGCTCCCCAGATGAATGATCAGTTTTTGAAACATGTTTTTGGAGTAAAAGAAAAGATTGGAGAACAATGTTCTCTAAAACTAATTTTATAGCTTGGATGCTGAAACTTGGGTATAAATCATTTATAGCTTTCGGCCCCTTTTGATTTACAAGCAAAAAGCTGTGATTTCATTTACAGGCTATCCATTTAAAGACTTAAACAATTTACAGGCAATCCAACTAGTAAATAATTTACGGGCTTACAACTTACATCCTGGGTGAAACTTAGTTGATCGAGAGGTTGATAGTAACAGAGGTTGCCAAAAGAAACAAAAAGGATGGTTGTACTTAGGATTTGAAGTTCACCTCAACCATCACTGCAAATCCCATGGCCTAGAGGAGCCAACAGATAAGAACGGTATTACTGAAGTTGTGTGGGATCCGGGAGAAGACTCAAAAATAAATAAATAAATAAATAAATCCCTAAGGGTTTGGTTTAGGGTAGGGGAAACACCCTCTCTCTTTCTTTATATTTAAGAATGCCTTGATGTCTTTCCATTTACATTGCCTCTATTTTCAGTAATTATCACAATAAAGCATCTGGTTAGGTTGTCTTGAGTCATTATCATCAGGGGTCATTTGGATGCCTATAAAATCCATAGTTGTAAGGGGTTTACAGGTAACCACTTCATGCGTAGGTGTTTGGATAGAAAAATCTGCCTGTAAAGGGGGATGGATTCTTATGGAAACTTTCTTACAGGTCAAGTCTCTTCTCCAATATGTGTATGTCAAGTCTCTTTTTGGCCAGCAACATGCCTTCTTTATATTTATATATTATTTTTTTCATAGAAAATCAGCAACCAAGAATAATAAAACCAAAAGTGCTTCTTACCTGGGATGTTAAATCAATGGATCTTTCAACCAGTACCTGTGAAAAACATATATATTTTAAATTTTTTTTTTTTTTAAAAAAAAAAAAAAAAAAAACCTTTGATTTTTGTGCAGGAATAACAACTGTGAGCAATACAATTTGAGTATTCATGTTCACAAACAAGAAAGTTTTGCTCATAGAATCCACCTTCACTGTCGAGTGTTCTGAAGAGCCATGATTGGAAAGCTGCAAGAATCCAATAACCAAATTCTGTGAGATGGTAGATAACGAAAATCTCATTAAGGAAATTGACTTCACTACATGACAAATTATTACAGAACCAACAGATAATAAGAACTTTAAATACTTGGCATTGACAGGACATGGAATATGATACGGATTTATGGACATGGCATGAGACACACAAACTGAGAATTCTAAACTCTATAGACCACACCTGTTTTGATTACACATTGAGGGGCTCAAAAGGATGAAGTCTCCAAATGCCAAATATGAGTGGAACTGCAACTGCTTGACACTAAACAACGAACCCAACAAAACCAAAAACTGGATGGATTTGCATTTTAAGAACAGAAATATAGCAGCATCAACAGATCATGTGGCGTATTGCCGATCACAAAAAAGTCACCAGCTTAACGTGTCCTCACTCTCCGAACTTAACAACTCCTTACATTGGGAAAAGGAACAAATATACTAGCACAAACTTTTAGAAATAATCAATACCAAGTAGGTAATCAGTATACAAATTAAAAAAGCATAACCACATAATGAAATGGATATGCAGAAACAAGCACCAGCACTTAAAATCTCAGGGAAGTAAATTGAGATAACTAAGTACAGTTATCTAAGGAGTTGATCCGAACATAAGTTCAGCATATACCTCTCGTGTTTTTCTTTTAAACTAAGTACAGTTATCTAAGGAGTCGATCGCTAACGTATTTTCCTTTTAAATATTATTCTAAACTATGATTCTGCCACAATGAAGATGTGAAAGGATGGCACTAGTGGACCATTAATTGTTCCTAAGATTAGAATTATTCCTACAGAATTGGAAATGAAAATGCAATTTACATTTGTGCATGCGGACCATCCTAGCATTGATCTAGATAGTCCATTCCATATGGGCCATGATGAAATATCTCACTGATTGGATAATCTTAACCATAAGGGCAACAAAATGAGTTCAATCATCAATCATAGCCATCATTTTCAGTGGGCATCACCTGGAATTTCTTACGGTTCTTAAGAAAACAATCTTAACCACGATCGAACGGTAGTGATCAAACGGTGCAATCTTTTCAATGTGATGTTTCCTTTGCGATGTTTCCTAATACAAAAATTTTCAAAGAACTAGGCCAATGTTTAGACTAAATAGAAAATAAACAAGATGTGTCATGAAAGCTTACAGGATATGGTGGGTTTGTTCATAGTTTCCTCGTATTCATGTGAGTTTGTTTGGAAGATATATCCAGATTTATCTATTGCATACCAATACACGCAGATTTTCTTTCCAGAAAAGGTACTTATATTGCCTGCTTATGCAACTAAATTTACAATTTAAGAAAACAAAAGTCAATGTTTTAAATTCGTTTTTCTGACATAATCAACACCCAAACAATACATCATGACTTGAAGTGTATATTTAGAAGCAAGGAAATTACAATTTGGTCATTTCAGTTTATGAGTACAAATAAGTAGCTTAAAAATCATGTAGCGTAATTAGTGATAAAGCAAAAACAATCATGTATCCCAAGGTATCCCAAAACAGTTGTGTAACGGTAACGATGTGCACTGTTAGGAGTTCTAGGGCTGACCATTACAGAAAATGGCCCATAACAGCCTGTTACAGAGCCATTACAGTTTCTTAAAAATAAAAAATAAAAAATAAAAAAAGAAGAAGAAGAAAAGAAAAGAAAAGGTCATAATGGCCATTATGGCCTGTACACTAACAGTGTCAAAGGTTGGAAGCCAATTTCAGAACACACCGATGCAATTGGTGTCTTATGGTACTCAAGAGCATAGGCAAAATCACAGAACTAAGGATATAATAGCAGTTGAGTATTGACCATCTACTAGACCAGAACAAAACTGTAGCAGTTTGTGCTCTATGAAATCAGCCTAATTTTTCATCTTGAAGTTTGGTTGGCTGCAAAATCAAGGGTAATTGGATTGTTTGTGAAACTCAGGAACAACATGTATTGGACCTTTGATACAACCTAAACCAGGCTTTTACAGGTAGAAATATTGCCAATGCAATGTATATCCAGATTGTTTAGATGAGAACAGAACCACAGTTTCACATGTAGAGAGAGGATTTATTCATTTCCAAGAAGAAGTGAGTCAAAAATGATTTTATTCATGACCATGACAACTTACATCCCTACATTTCATACGCATACATACATACATATATAATAGGTAAGTTGCACTCAAATCATGAACTCATACTGAAAGATTGAAGCCATAACAACTCTCTTACATTTGCTTGGAAGGCTCTGATCCTTTGGATCTTCCAGCTGCAATTTGTAAATATAGAAGAAGAGGAAAAAGAAGAGCAAGCTTGTTTCAAGGTAGAATGAGATAATTTTTGCAAGTGACTGTACATATCAATCTTAGAAGAAACTCACAGTTTAATCGGCTTAGAACTTGTTTTCTCCATAACATGACAAAACTTAGTATCCACTTGGCCTTCAGATAAGTGAGTTCCACTTGGTCTACATCATATGTACCCATCCATCTTAACTAAATGATGATAAATAAAATCAATTTTCAAGGATACTCATACAAGTAAGCTAAGGAAGAATGAACATACTTTAAAATTTTGCATTCTACTTGGTAAGGAATTATTCAAAAAAATAAGAAAAATGAAAAATCCAATCCCAACCACAACCACAACCACAATTATTAAATATACTAGACAAAATGGAACATCCGGAATAAACAAAGGTCACACCGCCAAAGCTGCTAGATATTCAAAAAAACAATAGGATCTACCAAAGGTACAACCAACTGAAACTTGTTGATGGATTGAATATGACCACTTGTAAAAGTATAAATGCTCAACATCCTTACAAAATAAAGTTAAAAGGAAAAATTAATCAACTTGTTGGCTGCATTCTTTTTAGATGCATAGCAATAGCATACGTTCAAAGTTTCCAAGAAACATATAAAAGCAAGCTAAAAACAAAGAAAATATAAGATGCATCCTTTGAAAGAAATGTATTTCGCACACTTCACCAAATTAAATATGATATCAGGTCTGAGTAAAAATGACAACCAAATCAAGAATAAAGAATCTCAATTCCGGTGCACCTTTATTTCCTTGAAGTCCAAGCCATAAAATTCCTTCACGGATGCAACAGAAGTAAATATGAAGGATAGTGCATTGACATCCATTAAAATCCAACAGCCTGCAATCCGTTATGCCAATAATCATAACATTCCTCCACTCTTCTACTCTAGGCAGCACATGTAACAAAGGGAAGCTCACATATGACATGAATCTTTAAATTGTTTGTATACTATTCTTAAAACAAGAAAAGCTATATATATATATATATATATATATATATATATATATATATATATATATATTGTTTGTATACTATTCTTAAAGCAAGAAAAGCTATATATATATATATATATATATATATATATATATATATATATATATATATATATATATATATATATATATATATATATATTGTTTGTATACTATTCTTAAAGCAAGAAAAGCTATATATATATATATATAAAAAAAAAAAATTGTTTGTATACTCTTCTACTCTGTGCATATAGACATGTTTTATCTGTTCATTTGTTTTGCACTCTATAGCTCACCTGATGGATCAACTGCTACACCTGAATGATCACTGAGCCACGCGTTGACAGAGATGGACAGCTAAGATCTTGTTCTTGTTTCCTATCTAGGCACATGTGACGGCATGTAAAGTGGTTGGATTGTGAAGGCTTGAGATATTCAAATCTCAATACATCCTTAAGAATTCAAAGAAAAGATAGTGCATGTTAAGAGCGGTCCATGTGGCTGCATGCTTAGATGATCATAACCATTGCTCTAGTGGACCATTTCCCAGATAGAAAAGAGTCCGAAAATAGCACCGGCAAGCTCATTCTTGCTATTTGAATGGTGGCCCTCATGCTGGAAGCCAAAATGGTCAAAAGTTCGCTATCAACAGGGAGCAATCAGACTGATGTCACTTATCCAATCACACATATATTCATGTAGGCCAATTCATAGGTAGTTGAAGTAATGGCCTCAGACATTCCTGCAACCAGATATTGGAGCTAAACCTACAATACAGCAGAAGTAAATCATTCAAATGCAGTGAAAATTTAAAACATTACTCAAATCCTGGCTACATTTTCTTAAACTTAGAAATCACATTATAAATTTTGCTAATTCTATGATCTTTTTTTTTCCAATCAAAAAAAATAAAACAGTAAATATTCATATATCCCACCTAAAACAAGATCGAAAAATGAAAAATATTCCATCAAAGAAGATCTGAAGCTAAATTCCAAGCAGAAACAGATAAAAAAAGCCGTAATTCAAGTGTGGAAATCAGCAATTTTCATGGTTTTTGTTTCTTCAAACGTAGATTAAGTAAATGAGTTTTGTTAAGCACACGAATATTTGATTGGTATAAATAAGCAGTGGAGCCCACATATCTGAATATGGGGTCCACCGTCCTACCTATTTAAATCCATCGACATGTGGCTGCTTATTAGCGACGTGCTTAATTATGGATACTGAAAGTAAGAAAACAAGGAAGCACATACGAACATACTACCAGATCTGCAATCTTCAAATTGAGAAACTCAACGTCGATGATGAATTTCCCTGCAAGTGGAGTCTCGATTGCCCAGACGAAATTGTCGTTGTTCTTGAGGGGCTTGTCTATTACTCTTGCAAATATGAGAGATGTGGAACTAGTTCAAAAGGAAAATTCAGAGAGAATTGGCTATCACTAGAAGATAGATTTTGAAAATTAAGAAAACAATGAGAAAATTATGAATAAGATCAGAAAATTATAAGTATAGGGCATATGCTACAAATATTTCATTGCCATTTTTTTATGATGATCAGATGATCGGGTGTGGCTGCCATCTGCTAGAGAAGCTATGGATGATTCTGCTAGGATGGCCCTCACATCTGATCAGGCCATGCTGATGAGCTTATGTGGGAGGATCATGTCCCACAAGGATCCATTAGCAAGAATACCAAAATCCAATCTTTGACAGGTGGGCATCAACTTAGAATGTTCCTTAATGGAAATGAGGGCATAAGAAGCACTAATAGCGACAGAGCTTTGTTGTAGGTGATTCTTACTGCCATAAGGACAAAAATCTAAGAGTGATGAGAAATGGGTCCCATTTGATCCCCAGATGCTTTTAAGAAGTAGAAACAAAAGGGACACACCCTCACCAACCAATCAAAAGAAAAAAAAAAACGGAAAATATTTGCTTACAACAAGTATTTGCTATGGGTGTTCTCACACAAATCATTCCCTACTAAAACATGTACTAGGGAATTCAGAAAAATGCAAAAAATCAATAGAAAAAAAAAAATGGTTTGCCGTGTGCAAAGCACAAACATCTGGGGCTGAATAGAATTCTGTTAAATTATAGTGGTTGTTACCATTACCGTTCTATGCATGTACGATCATATCTCTTAAGGGAGGGGCTGAATAGATGTTTCTGAAGATGGATCTTCTGGCCTTAATTTTTGTTTAAAGAAGAAGAATGAAAAAAAAAAACACGTACACATGGACAGAAGAAGAAGGGATATATCTGTTTTTGGTTGGCAGACTTTACTGTTTTTTGGGTTTCTGCTAGTTTGGGGCAGCAGAGTCTATGTTCTGTACTAGTTGGCTGGGTGATGTTGGTAGTGGTCCTCAATTTCATCACATAAAGATAAGAAGAGAGGAAGACCATCGGATGAGATGAGATGAACGACTTACCTTTGTGATTTTTGTAACTATAGCATGTCCCTAGTGATGCTGTTTCTATCATATGCTTTTAATGAAAGTTTGAAATTTTCATTATGTAAGTTCACAATGCAATTCTTGAGATTCCAGAAAAGGCCATCTTGGAAGAAGCAATACACCATTTCCATTTCTTGCAATTCTCCCTCCATATGCCCCACAAAGCTGCCAACAAAGCAATACACCATTTCCATTTCTATATCAGTTCATGTTTAGTAGTTACACATAATACAAGGATTTGGGTTTTATAACCCGATTGACCATTAGAATAGTAGTTCTCCTTTTTTCCTAGTTCATGTTTAGTAGGTACCACATATAATACAAGGCTGGCCATATCTGGATTCTTTTACTGGAAAAGCATGCAAGTGAACAAAATACCAGCAATAATTAAGTGTTTCAAAGTGATGGAAATGATCTTTCAAAAGTTGGGCCATAAGAACTAGTTACCATATGTTCACCCTTTTCCCCAAACAAATGAATTCAAAAGTTAACAATACATTTTAGCACGCTGAAGACAACATAGATTCCATATAAATAATTCCAATTAACATTCAAATGGTTTCAATCACCTTTCTTGTAAACATTCATTAGACACCTTTGAGATGTTATGTTTTGCTTCAGCACGTCTCCACAAAAGTGGCTCCAAAAATATCTGCAACTGCATGCATTAATGCCAAGATGCATGTTACACGGAATATATTAAGAAACTCTAGCACCATCGAATTGCATTTTAATCAGGTGAAGCAGAAAACATTCAATATGATTAGAGTTGTAGGCATGCATATTGAGGGAATGGGCTCCAAATATGCTCAAGTTGGATTCCAATGGCACGAAACTACATTTTAAGGGCTACTTTCTCATTATGAATACTAGCAAACATCAGTGATTTTTGTTCTTTTCTTTTGATTAGATTGGCTGTTTGCAGTTCAAAACTGTGTAGAGCTGTCAATAGCTTCAGCTCTTGCTAGGCCAAGGCGCACCCAAGCCTGGTTGACAATACAAATTCCAGGCCAAAGCCTATGACAGGCCTAAACAGAAAAGCTCAAGCCCAACTCATGCTGATATGAACAGGTCCACTCCAAAAAACATATCCAGAGTTAGGTCTTGCTTGAGAAATGATGTGGGTCTACTGCTTGGTGATCCAAACCACTGACCTAATAGGACATGGTATGGATAAGGAATCATTGGAAAATCTTCTAGATTGAAGACCATAACCTTCCCATCAATTTAGTGCTACAAATAGACTTTTAAAGATACTCCAACAATTAATCTTCTAGATTGAAGACCATAACCTTCCCATCAATGAATCAGGTCCGGTCTAATAGCTGAGAAAAGAATTGCGATTAAAAAAACAGACCATTTTAAAAACAGATGGACAGCGTGGATATACAGTACATATATCAAGGTGGGCCCCACAGTCAGGGCCGTACCTAATCCGCTCCCTGATATACAACCTTTAATGGTTATAATTGAGATTAAAAAAAAAAACTGATGTGACATTGACTTGCCACCGACCTTTTCTTATCCAAAACAGGCGTGGCCAGGATGGAAAATAAACATTCAATTGGCTCCAGTAAGTTTTAACGTTGGGTATTCCATCAACACCGTTTCTTGTAGTGTGGCCCACCTAAGATTTTATCTGATTTATGTTTTGGATTATCCCTTAAAATAGCCTGTAAAAACAGATAGACGGAATGAATGCAAGGAACATACATTGATGTGGATCCGAGGGATCCACCCAACCTAGTTGATCCCTGTATCCACCGAAGCCATGCTCATCCAAAACACGCCTAGCCACATTTTAACCTAAACCCAATTAAAAATTAAGAGAAAAAACATAAAAAAATATTCAACATTTTCATTCCACCGACCATACAGAATCATCTATAAATAAATAAAAACTACCTGGTTATAAAATTATATATTAAAAAAAAAAAAAAAAAAACTGAAAAATACACTCAAAACCCGTATAAAATGAAAAGAAAAAAAAAAACAAATTCCTAAAAACCCAACAAATCTGACGTCAGATTTAACAAGACCCATATCCCCAAATCGAACAAAAACCAAAACCTATATACCAAAATCACACAAAAACCCTTCCAAATCCTAAAAACCCCAATCTGGAGAAAAAAATGGGGAGGGAGAGAGAGTACCGTTCCACAAACCGATGCTGGATTCATCGGTGTTGATGTTGTAGAGGACGCCTTCGTATCTGATTTCGGATTTGGATGTCAAGCTAATCACGCTGCCGATGTAGGAATCTGCGGATCCTCCTCCACCGCTAGATCCTGAAGAAGCTTCTGCTGCAACTGTTGCTGTTGCTGCTGCCATGGCTTTTCACAGCAGAGAGAGAGAGAGGGTTTCTCGTCGATGGAAGATGAGGAAGTGAGGGAAAATAGGAAAAGAGGAGCGGGCGTTTGATGGGTTTGGTCTGGTAAAGAAGATAAAAATTTAAAATGCTTATATTATGAGTTTACCATTATTTATAATATCAACTCTATTAACGGTCGTACATGCATGGGACCATTTTCCGGATGGTTAAGATCGTTTTACAAAATAAAATTATAAATAATTACTATTTACAACTATACCGATTATTTCAATGGTCTGGATAACTCTATATTTTAGCCACTAATGTTATGGACGAGTCAACCCCATTTTACATAAAATGCAAGACTCACAATGAAAACCACTTATTGAAAACGTTAACTTGAACTTTGGACCTATTATCACTCTATGGGCCCCACAATGATCGATTTGTTTCATCCACGCCGTTCATACATTTCATAACATCATTTTGTGTACCGTACAAAAAAATAAGCCTGAAATAAATCTTGAGTGGACCACACAATCAAAAAACACTATTGATCATCGACCATTAAAAACATTTTAGGGGACATAGAAGTTTTAGATCAAGCTGATTTTTATTTTTTATCTTAATCTAGGCCTGTATGACCTAATCAACAGATTGGATGTCAAATAAACAATACCGTTCCCTTAGGAGGATTTTAATGGTGGATATCCAATCACTATTGTTTTCATGTGGTGTGGTCCACTTGAGATTTCTATCACTCTAATTTTTTTGATCAGGCCTTAAATTATCAGTAAAAATAGATAAAGAGAATGGATGAAATACATACATCATGGTGGGGCCCACAGATGACCCGTGGTAGGGGAGTAGCCAATCCGTTTCCGAGAGGGAGAGAGAGTGCTGAACGCTCCTCGTGCTCCGAGTTGCACGAACGGTTTAAAGGAGATCAAAGTTAAATGGGCCTCACAATGATGTATTTATCATATCTACACCGTTCATCACTTTGGAGAGATCATTTTAAATCATGATGAGATGTTATTAATTTGAGGTAGACGAAGGAAAATAGTTGGGAAAGAGACATCCACTTTTGATTTTTACAGGCCCACTATAATGTGTATGTAAAATCCATTACACCCATTAGATGTGAAAACAAAATATTGTCTTAAAGACTAAAAAATTAAGCTCAAATGTGATTCAAGTGGGTCATATTTAGAGAAAAGTGTACAGGGTTAGCTTTTCTGTTAAAATTTTTTCAATAAGTGTGGCCCAACTGAAATAAAGATGGGCAGATTTTTTGGCCCTAGGTCAAACAGAGGTTGACTCACCTAATGGTTGGGGTGGATTTCACTTTAATACCGCAGCGAGGCCCACCCAAGCTATGTACTCCTTTTACAAAGTAACATCTAGCCGCTTCTCTTCCCACAGGAGCATTTATTAACTTTAGTGGGATATGTAATTTACCAATGGATTTCAAGAGAAAATGGGATGAATTAGGAAGCTACACACTTGTGATGTATTTGTAAGGTGCAGTGAATGTATATGAAATCTGGTCCATTAATTTGGAAGGATTTCTTTTAAACATGTGAAGGACGTAAATTATTATTTTTAATGATTAATGGTATGATATTTGTTTACAAGAAAACAAGGCTATTAGAAATTCATTTTAGCCGTACATATTTAACTTGTATGTATGGCTTCAGTGATGATGATCATTTATTAAATTTAGCAAATAAAATATAATTAGTAAGCCCTATTTAATGGACAGGCCAGATCTTTGACATATAATTTCTATCATACTTGTATAAAACTTGATATTACGGATCCTCACATGTGGTATATTACTTGGGATAGAAAAGTAATTTTTTGCTATTAAATACTCCGTTAGTTCACATGCAATGGTGTATGAGGACACTTTTTTATATAAACAAATACTTAGTAGCATATAACACCACTTTCCATGGAAGGCAAGTTGACAGAGAAAATGGGTTCAAGGGGCAAGACTGATTTAAAGGGCCTGTATTTCTTGAACTACTCAACAGCGTGTACTGCATTTCATTAAACTATCAAGATTCTTCTTTACATTAGGAAAAAAAAAATCTGCAGAATATATAGAAATTCAAGCAAAAAATAATAATAATAAAGGAAAAATATCATTATTCAACAAAAGCACAATAGAAATCAAACTAACTAATCAAAAACCCCGAATACTTCCCACAGACTACCGAAATTCAATGAAAATCACAGCTTTACATCAAAAAATCAATGACCCTACATTTTTGAAACTTGGGTGGGGCCCAATGCAAATTAACTGTGGGCGTCCCCCTCCCAACTGTTCCTTCTCGCGTGGCCCACCTGAGTGATGGATACACCTGATTCATGGGCAAAAAATCTCAAATCCCTACATCCCTAAATCCCCAAATCCCTAAATCGTTTCAATCGGTATTGAGATTGAGAGAGAGAGAGAGAGATACCTGTCAACCAAGCTTTAGAGAGGGCAGTGGAGAAAGGGCGCGGTGGAGAGAGAGAGAGAGAGAGAGAGCACTGAGAGAGACAGAGAGAGAGGGCGCGCGGTGGAGAGAGGACCGAGAGAGAGAGAGAGAGAGAGAGAGAGAGAGAGAGAGAGAGAGGGCGCGAGAGTGAGAGGGGACAGAGCGAGAGAGACTTTAAGTCTCTCTCACGAGTGGGGTCACATGGTCGGTGCTCCGTGGGCCCCACCATGATGTATGTGTTTCATCCCTGTCGTCCATCTATTTTTTCATTTCATTTTATTGGGCCTGCCTAAATGTGATTCACATATCCAACACACTCATTATGTGTGTCCCACTTGGATGAGGGGTCAGACCAAGTTTCAACCGCATCCAAAACTCATGTGGGCCCCACCAAGTGCTTTTATATTTTTTAGGATGTCTTCACATAGTTTTAAATGGTATGGCCCACTTGAGTTTCATTTACCGATGATTTTTGAGATATCGCATAACCTTAAGGAGAGACATCAAATCCACGGTGTTGATGTTCGACAGACATCATGATAGGGCCCATAAAACTTACTAACATCAATTTTTAGGTTCTCACGAGGTCAGTAAGTTGGGTCACAATTTTAACTAGAATATTTGGCTCATTTTACATGTCTGGTGCATTCACTCTATTTTACTGATCAATACTCTCAATTTGCAAAATCTCAAAATTTTTCTCAAATTTTAATTTTTTTTCTCAAAAATTTTAAAATGCCAATTTTTCTTTTCAAAAGCATTATTTTGTTCTCAAAATTTTTCTTAAACATATTTAAAATTTCTAACCTTTTCAATATTCTTTTTCATGTGAAATTACAAATTATTTAAATATTACCTTTTAATTTTATATATATATATATATATATATATATATATATATATATATATATATATATATATATATATATATATATATATATATATATATTAGGTTATTGGCAAAAAAAATTTTAATTAAAACATTTTTACATTATTATCGACGGTTTTTAGCTGTCGGAAAAAAATTTAGGAAAAATACTTTTACCGATGAACTTTTTTGTCGACAAAAGTCTTACCGCCACCATTTCCACTACCCCGCGAAAATTTGCTTTTTTAGTAAAAAATTGAAAAGACCCTTTAGCTATGAATACCTTCGTAGGTAAATAGGGGTTTTACCTATGAAATTACAATTCGTAGGTAAAAGTATTAAAAATTCAAAAGACCTTTCAGCTACGAATACTTTCATAGGTAATTTTGAGTTTTACCTACGAAATTATAGATCGTAGGTAAAAGAATGTTAACGCGTTGTTTTGCCCTTTAGCTACGAATAATTTCGTAGGTAAAGATGAGTTTTACCTACGAAATCAAATTTCGTAGGTAAAAGTAAAGTTTTCAATTTTTGGTTTTTTATAAAAATTGAAAACACCCTTTAGCTACAAATATTTTAGTAGGTAAAGATGGTTTTTACCTACAAAATTACATTTCGTAGGTGAAAGTAACATTTTCGTTTTATTGGCTATTTTGAAAAATTCAAAAGACCTTTCAGCTACGAATATTTTCGTAAGTAAAAGTAAGGTTTTCTATTTTTTTGTTGTCTTGGAAAATTAAAAAATCCCTTCAGCTATGAATATTTTCATAGGTAAATATTAGTTTTACCTACGAAATTAGAATTCATAGGTAAAAGTAAGATTTTGAAAAATTCAAAAGACCCTTCAGCTACGAATATTTTTGTAGGTAAAGATGAGTTTGTACCTACGAAATAACATTTCGTAGGTAAAAGTAAGTTTCCAGACCCTTTAGCTACGAATATTTTCGTAGGTAAAGATGAGTTTTTACCTACGAAATGGTAAGGTTATCGATTTTTGCTTCTTTTAAATATTCAAAAGACCCTTTAGCTACGAACATTTCCGTAGGTAAAGATGGGTTTTACCTACAAAATTAGAATTCGTGGGTAAAAGCAAGGTTTTAGTTTTTTGGAAATTCAAAAGACCCTTTAGCTACAAATATTTTCGTAGGTAAAAGTAAAGTTTTCGATTTTTTAGAATTCAAAACATCATTTAGCTACGAATATTTTCGTAGGTAATATGGTTTTACCTACGAAATAATTTCGCAGGCAAAAGTAAAGTTTTGAATTCAAAACATCATTTAGCTACGAATATTTTCGTAGGTAAAGATAGGATTTTTTGATTACGTACTAGGTAATTCAAAACACCCTTTCGCTAAGAACAGTTTCGTAGCTAAAGATAGGTTTGAAAATTCAAAACACCCTTTGGCTACGAACATTTTCATAGGTAAATAAGGGATTTTACCTACGCCACAGTTTCGTAGGTAAAGATGGGTTAGGATATTCAAAACACCATTTGGCTACGAATGTTTACGTAGGTAAATATATGTTTTACCTATGAAAGTATATTTCATAGGTAAAAGTAAAGTTTTTGATTTTTTAGAATTCAAAATATCATTTAGCTACGAATATTTTCGTAAGTAAAGATGAAATTTTTTGGTTACCCATTAGCTAGGAATATTTTCGTAGCTAAATATTGGTTTTTACTTACGAAATTGTCGTTCGTAGGTAAAAAAATTCAAAACCACCTTTAGCTACAAATATTTTCATTGGTAAATGTGGTTTTACCTACGAAATTTAATTTCGTAGGTAAAAGTATTGTTTTTAATTTTTTATTCTTTGAAAAAGGCAAAAGACTCATTACCTACGAAACCTTTCGTAGGTAAAGAGGGGTTTTATCTACGAAATCAAATTTCGTTGGTAAAAGTTAGCTTTTACCTTTTCGTCGGTAAAAGTCATCTTTACCTACGAAAATTATTTTCGTAGGTAAAAGTTTCGTAGGTAAAACCCATATTTCTTGTAGTGAGTGCATTCACTCTATTTTACTGATCAATACTCTCAATTTGACTAGTTACTCACCTCAATCAAGTTACATATAAGAAAGATATTGGGCATACAAAATTGATCAATAATTTCAGTAAAATTTGATTTAAGCATCAGAAGTTATTTACTCTTTAATTTAAACTGATTAGATTGTCCAAAAACGATTAAAAGTTCAATTAGTGGATGTGCCTAATAATTTAGTAAATTTATTTTTCACAAATAAATTTAACATTTTTTTTTTCAAAAGGTATATTTGTTTTACTCTTTTAAATAAATATCATTTTTATTATAAAATATTTTAAAATATTTAAAATACAAATTTTGAATTTTTATTTCTCATATTTTAATTTTTTCTCAAATTTTTCAAAATGCCAATTTTTCTCTTCAAAAGCATTATTTTGTTCTCATAATTTTTCTTAAAAATATTTAAAATTTCTAAACTTTTCAATATTCTTTTTCATGTGATATTACAAATTATTTAAATATTACATTTTAATTATATATATATATATATATATATATATATATATATATATATATATATATATATATATATATATATATATATATATGTATATTTAGGTTATAGGTAAAAAAAAATTAAAATTAAAGCATTTTTACATTATTACCGTTGGTTTTTAGCCGTCGGAAATTTTTTTTAGGAAAAACACTTTTACCGACGAATATTTTCGTCGGTAAAAGTCCATTTCCATCACCCAGCGAAAATTTACTTTTCGATATTTTGGAAAAAAATTCAAAAGATCCTTTAGCTACGAACAGTTTCGTAGGTAAATATGGTTTTTACCTACGAAATTACATTTCATAGGCAAACGTAATGTTTGAACCCTTCAGCTACGAATAATTTCGTAGGTTAAAATGAGTTTTACCTATGAAAATACATTTCGTAGGCAAAAGTAAGGTATTCGATTTTTTGTTGGTTGAAAATTTTAAAAACCTCTTCAGCTACGAATAATTTCGTAGGTAAAAACAATATTTACCTATGAAAATACATTTCGTAGGCAAAAGTAAATTAAAAACCCCTTCAGCTACGAATAATTTCATAGGAAAATATGGGTTTTACCTATGAAAATACATTTCGTAGGTAAAGGTAAGGTATTCGATTTTTTGTTGTTTTAAAAAATTCAAAAACCCTTCAGCTACGAATAATTTCATAGGTAAACATTTGTTTTACCTACGAAAGTACATTTCATAGGTACAAGTTGGTTTTCAATTTTTAATTTTTTTTAATATTCGAAAGACCCTTCAGCTACGAATATTTTCGTAGATAAAAGTAAAGTTTTCCATTTTTTATTTTTTAAAAAATTTATAGCACCCTTTAGCTACAAATAGTTTCGTAGGTAAAGAACTCTTTTAGCTACGAATATTAATTTCGGAGGTAAAAGTATAGTTTTCCATTTTTTGTTTTTTTAAAAATTCAAAGCACCCTTTAGCTACGAATAGTTTCGTAGGTAATGATTCTTTTTAGCTACAAATATTTGTTTCGTAGGTAAAAGTAAAGTTTTCGATTTTTTATTTCTATAAATTCAAATGACTCCCTTTAGCTACGAATATTTTCGTAGGTATATATTACTTTTAGCTACGAAATTAGATTTCGTAGGTAAACGTTGTGGATGAAAATTTTAAATGACCCTTTAGCTACAAATACTTTCGTAGGTAAATATGGCTTTTACCTACGAAAATTGATTTCGTAGGTAAAAGTACATTCATCACACCTTATGTGAAAACACCCTTTACCTACGCAAAGTTTCGTTGGTAAAGATAGATTTTGCCTACGAAATTAAATTTCGTAGGTAAAAGCAAAGTTTTGGTTTTTGGTGAAAAAATTGAAAAGACCCTTTAGCTATGAATATTGTCGTAGGTAAAGTGTGTTTTACCAACGAAATTATATTTCGTAGGTAAAAGCAATGTTTTTTATTTTTGTTTTGGTTGAAAAATTCAAAAGACTTGTTCGCTACGATTATTTTCGTAGGTAAATAAGAGTTTTACCTACGAAAATCTAATTTCGTAGGTAATAGTAAACTTTAGTATTTTTTGTTTTCTGGAAAAATTGAAAACACCATCTAGCTACGAATATTTTCGTAGGTAAATATGGGTTTTACCTACGAGATTATATTTCGTAGGTAAAAGTAAATTCATCGATCTTTTGTAGTCAAAGGACCCTTTAGCTACGAAAATTTTCGTAGGTAAATATGTTTTTTACCTACGAAATTAAGTTTCGTAGGTAAAAGTGGGCTTTTACCTACGAAAACAAATTTCGTAGGTAAAAGTCATCTTTACCTACGAAATTTAATTTCGTTGGTAAAAGTTTTGTAGGTAAAAATCTTATTTTAGTAGTGCATAAACGATAAATAGAAAGGAATATAAACTAGAAACAGATCAAAGCAATACAAACAAACCACAAGACAAGATATACGTGGAAAAACTCCAAACTAGGGTAAAAAAACCACGGATGCAAACTTCCACTATGAAGAAACAAAGACTACCAGGCAAAATACTAACCTCTCCCTTGAAAGAATATAGAAAACCCTTAGCCCACACCTTTAGAAATATTTTCCAATATTCCTCATCTCATACCCTAGAAAAGCCCTAGGAACCCCTATTTATAGTTTAGGCAACTTCCCTTCCGCATCCCAGTTGCCAAAGGACTCAAATATGCAGTTTCGCGCAAAATCACGGAACAAACTGCGTAACCTACGACCGGTCCTAGCTCCCCTACGACCGGTCGTAGACCCCTACGACTGGTCCTAGCTATCCTATGACTGGTCCTAGGCCCCTAAGACTGGTCTTGAAAATTTCAAGACTGGTCCTAGATTGTGAAAAAAAAAACAGTACAACTCGCTGGACTTCGAGTCGTGCCAGGGCTTGAACCTACGACCAGCCGAGCGTCTCCCACGACCAGTTGTGGCTTCCCCACGACCGGTCGAACATGCCCCTACGACCGGTCGAAGACGTCCTATGACCGGTCGAAGACGTCATACGACCGGTCGAAAGCGGCCTAGATGTGGCTCCACATTCTCAACAATATTCCACTTGGAGACACATTACCATAAACCTTCGTCTTCTTCATCCAGAGTGCACCACCTCCCCGTCTTCAAGCGTGAAGACCAATCAAAGCTAAACAGAGCTTCAGCTTCTCCCTTGTGACGGCCTTGGTCAATATATCTGCAGGATTCTCACTTGTATGAATCTTCTCCAAAACAATCGATCCATCTTCCAGTAACGAACGTATGAAGTGATATCTGATGGCAATATGCTTGATCCTTGAATGAAAGACTGAATTCTTAGCCAAGTGTATTGCACTCTGACTATCACTGTACAGCTTGCAATCTACTTGCTTCTTACCTAACTCTTCCATAAAACCTTGCATCCACACCATCTCCTTGTATGCTTGTGTAGTCGTAACATATTCTGCTTCTATCGTACTGATAGATACTATCTTTTATAACTGAGAGACCCAACTGACTGCAGCACTACCCAGAGTAAACACATAACCTATAGTGCTTCTTCTGCTCTCGATATCTCCTGCCAAATCTGAATCCACGTAGCCTTGTAGCTTGATTTTCGATCCACCATAACACAGCCCTACATCCTTAATACCCACCAGGTATCTGAGGATCCACTTCACAGCTTCCCAATGTTCCTTCCCAGGGTTGTTCATGAACCTGCTAACAACTCCCACTGCTTGAGCAATGTCTGGCCTCGTGCTTACCATAGCATACATGAGACTCCCAATCGCTGACGCATATGGGACTTTGGCCACGTAGTCCCGTTCCTCCTGCGTCTTTGCACCTTGCTCCTTAGATAGCTTGAAGTGGTTGACTAATGGAGTGCTGACCGGCTTAGCACCTCCCATATTGAATCGATCAAGTACCTTGGATATGTACTCTGCCTGTGACAAAACCAGTTTCTTGTTTTCCCTATCACGCTTTATCCTCATGCCTAGGATTTGTTTTGCAGCTCCTAAATCCTTCATGACAAACTCTTTAGAAAATTGTCTTTTGAGATCTGAGATGTCCTTTATGCTTGAACTGGCCACAAGCATATCATCAACATACAGAAGAAGAATGATGTACGACGTATCAAACTTCTTCAAATAACAACAGTGGTCTGCATAACATCTCCTAAAACTGTTTCCCGATATGAAACTATCGAACTTCTTGTACCACTGCCTCGGGGCCTGCTTCAGGCCATATAGACTTTTCTTCAGTCTTTACACCTTGTTCTCATCACCTGGTGCCACTTATCCTGTCGGCTGATGCATATATATTTCTTCTTCAAGATCCATATGAAGAAAGGCTGTCTTAACATCTAGCTGCTCTAGATGTAAGTTCTCTGCAGCTACTATACTCAAGACCACGCGAATCGTAGACATTTTCACTACAGGTGAAATTATTTCAGTGAAATCGATATCTGCCTTTTGTTGAAACCCTTTCACAACCAATCTAGCCTTGTACCATTTCGAACCATCGTGCTCCTCCTTCAGTCTGTAAACTCACTTGTTATGAAGAGTTTTCTTACCTTTAGGTAAAGTGACTAGCTTCCAAGTACGATTAGACTCAAGAGAGTCCATCTCCTCATCCATGGCCTGCTCTCACTTAACCCGTGTATCTGACTGTAATGCCTCTTCAAAATATTCTGGCTCACCATTATCTGTCAGCAGTAGATAATGTAAGGAGGGTAAGAATTGGACCGTGGGTCTCCTCTCCCGAGTGGACCTCCTCGTAACCAGTGTCTGTGGCTCTGCCTCATAATGCTCCCGTGCATGATCATCCTGTGACACTGCAACACCCATGTCTGGTAACTCTTCCAATTATACGAATTCATTTTTCTTGGCCTTATTTTCCTGCACACTGTCCTTATGCATCACTTTTTCGTTAAAGACTACGTCCTTTCTTCTGATGATTTTCCTATTTTCTACATCATAAAACCTGTAGCCAAAATCATCATGCCCGTAGCCTATAAACGTGCACCTCTTAGACTTCTCATCCAGCTTGTTTTTGTGCTCTGCATCAATGTGAACATATGAAGTGCAACCGAACACTATGAGATGTGTAAGGTTCACTTCTTTTTCAGTCCACGTTTTTTCGGGTAGCCCACCATCCAATGGTGCTGAGGGACTTCTATTGATAAGATATACGGCAGAATTCACAGCATCTGCCTAAAAGGTCTTGGGCAACCCTACATGTAACCTCATGCTCCTGGCGCGCTCAAGGATGGTCCTGTTAATGCACTCAGCCACACCATTCTGCTGTGGTGTCCCTGAAATCATTTTCTGATGTTTGATTCCACTTGCTACATAATACTCCCCTCTTATCACAATATTCTCCCCCATTATCAAATCTGAGACACTTTACTGTTATACCTGTCTCATTTTTTACTATAACTTTCCACTTCTTAAACGCATCAAATACATCAGATTTATGCTTTAAAAAATAAATCCACATTTTTCTACTAGCATCATCGATAAAGGAAACAAAATAACGTGAGCCATCAAGAGATGATACCTGTGCCGGTCTCCACACGTCAGTGTGTACAAGCTCCAATAGATGCGTCTTTGGAGCATGTCATATTTTCTTGAAGCTTACCTCTTTTGCTTGCCATATATGTAGTCCTCGCAGAATTTTAAGTCAAGAGACTTCAGCCCTGGTAGCTTTCCTTTTGACAACAGCACTTTCATCTCTCTCTCACTCATGTCCCAACCTCTGATGTCATAACTGCCCATTCACTTCAGTTGATGCGACTGAGAGTGAACCATACGATCCTAAAGTCACGTAAAAGGTGCCTTCCTTTTTACCTCGAGATATCACCAAGGCACCTTTTGTGATCTTTCAGGAATTACTAGTGAATGTCGTCACATAACCGGTATCGGCCAACTGCCCCACTAAAATCAAATTCTTTCTCAAACTCGGTACATGTCTGACATCCTTCAGTTTCAAAATTGTTCCGTCTTTCTGATTGACCTGAACGTCTCATTTTCCAACAATACTGCACGGCTCATCATCACCTAGGTAGACTCTCCCAAAGTCACCTGACACATAATCACGCAGAACTTCCTTACATGAAGTGGCATGAAACGAAGCACCCGAGTATATAACCCATGACTCATTCCTTACATCAAGAGACAAGATCAACGTCTCTGTGTCGCTCTTCTCAGACAGATTCACTGAATCCTTCCCACCTTGAGAGCTTCCTTCTTGTTTCTTCAGCGCCCTGTAATCACGTTTCATGTGCCCCTTCTTGACGCAATGCCAACACCCGTCTTTGTCTTTCGGTCCTTTGGACTTCTTCCTCAACTTAGAACGCCCGTGTTTATTGCCTCATCTGTTCTGCGATCTTCCTCTTCCTTCAACGTTTAGAGCATTCCCTAAATCCCTTGAAACTCCTGATACCTTTCTTCTAGATTCTTCGCTGAGAATTAGACCGGCCACATCATCAAATTTTAACTTTTTCGACCTTGAAGAATTGCTCACATCAATCACCAAACCATCCCAACTGTCTGGCAGACTCGATAAGATCAATAGTGCCCTGACCTCATCCTCAAAAATGATGCCAACAGATTCCAACTGACTCGTGACTGTATTGAACTCGTTTAGATGTTCAGTCACGCTCCCACCATCTGACATCTTCATGTTGAATAGCTGTTTCATAAGATGAACCTTGTTGGATGCTGATGGCTTTTCATACATGGTGGCTAGGGCTTTTATTAATTCTTTTGTCGTTTTCATCTTGGATATATTAAAGGCGACGCTCTAAGATAAAGAGAGTCGGATCGTTCCTAAAGCCTTCCTATCCATTAAAAACCATTCATCATCAGTCATCTTTTCTTGTTTCTTCTCTTTTCCTTCTAGAGGAATGTAGAGGTCCTTCTGATACAGATAATCCTCCATCTGTATCTTCCAGAAGGCAAAGTTTGAACCATCAAACTTCTCAATTCTAGTTTTTCCATCTTCCGCCATCGCTCCCAATAGAACTAAACTAATAGCTCTGATACCAGTTGTTGCGCAGCACGCCAACAACGCAGTGGGCCGAGATCCAATCTCAGGCCTCATCCACAAACAATAAACAGAAAGGAATATAAACTAGAAACAGATCAAAGCAATCCAAACAAACCACAAGACAAGATATACGTGGAAAAATCCAAACTAGGGTAAAAAACTACGGACGTAAACTTCCACTATGAAGAAACAAAGATTACAAGGCAAAATATTAACCTCTCCCTCGGAAGAATATAGAAAACCCTTAGCCCACGCCTTTAGAAATATTTTTCAATATTCCTCATCTCATACCCTAGAAAAGTCCTAGGAACCCCTATTTATAGTTTAGACAACTTTCCTTCCGCATCCCAGTTGCGAAAGGACTCAAATCAGCAGTTTCGCGCAAAATCGTGGAACAAACTGCGTAACCTACGACCGGTCCTAGCTCTCCTACAACCGGTCCTAGCTCTCCTACGACTGGTCCTAGGCCCCTAAGACTGGTCCTGAAAATTTCAGGACTGGTACTAGACTGGGAAAAAAAACAGCACAACTTGCTTGACTTCGAGTCGTGCCAGGGCTCGAACCTATGACTGGTCGAGCGTCTCCCACGACCAGTCGTGGCTCTCCCACGACCGGTCGAACATGCCTCTACGACCGGTCGAAGACGTCCTACGACCGGTCGAAGGCAGCCCAAATGTGGCTTCACATTCTCAACGGTTTCTCTCTTCGTACTCTTAGATCTTTTGGAAAATAGTTCCTTTCTTGGAAAAATGAATTGCATTTTTTCTTTTATCTTTGAAAACAAAGAAGTAATCCAGAGTCTTTTTCTCTTCTTTGAGGTTCGAGATCTCAATGGTTTGCTCCTTTTCTCTCTCTTCTTTTTCTCCCTTTGCAGAATCTACTCTTTTTTTTTTCTTTTTTTCTTTTTTTCATTTTATTGAGTTTTTTTTATTATTTGTAATGGGTGTAGGATAACATTTCGAAGGATCGTTAAAAGCAAATCAACTAAAAAATTTTCAGGCGTCCTTGACACCAAGAAGAGAGCAAAAACAACATCATGTAGATGCTTTTTCTTTGGCTATTTCTTTTCTTCCATCATGTTCAATGTACCTTACCATCAGTCATTGTTTCTCATGGTTTGTTCTTCAAATGTTTGCAGCTTTCTTTGATACACTGGTCATGTTGAATTGTGTTGGAAGATATCAACAATGATATAGAACTAAGAGATGTTTGCTTTAGCTACCTTGCAAGACCTGACATTCATATATTTTCTGGGTTCTCGTTGCATGTTCCAAGCGGCATAACTGTTGGCTCTAGTTCGAGAGTGCGACAGTGGGAAGTTGACAGTGATCAGCTTGTTGGAGAGGCTCTTTGATCCCCAAGCTGGTGAAGTGCTAATAGATGGCATCAACTTGAAGAAGCTGCCACATATCATTTGCTTGTACTCTGTTTTTTTTTTTTTTTGCTAATGTCGTAAGGTTCATAGAGAAGATGCCACATGTCACTTGCATGTACTCTGTTTCTTTTTTTTCTTTTTTTTTTTTTTTGGGGGGGGGGGGGGGGGGGGGGGGGGGGGGTGGTTGTGGTAAATTCATACTACTCCCTCAAAGATGTTGTGGGTGGAAGGCTAGGAAAGGAAGACATTTGTAGTTTGTTTTGGTAAATTAATTGTTTGCTAGAAGATACTAGTGTTGGATGTCTTCTTATAAGGTACTTGGAAGAGGAATTTTGCCATGAAATTGCTTGGGCATGTCTTTAATTTTTGACAATTTTCCGGTGTTTTGGCAACCTTATTGCGGCGGTCAAAAATACTTTTACCGGCACGTTGATATGTATAAAACAACTTTTTGATAGGCCTTTATCGGCATTTCTGCATATCTTTTCCTGGTGTTGTGGCAACCTTTTGCCGCGTTAGTGAGCGACTTAATAACGAATCCCATTGATTAGGGCAATATAGTTATCTTGCCAACATTCATCTCTCTCCTCTCTCGCAAGGAGGATAAAATCGAAATTTAATAGAATCAATCAACAACTATCAAGTTACAATGCAATAGGAGTATTAAACTAACTCGGAACAGTTAATCCTAACTATGTATTTGAATAAAATATTTAAAGCAACAAAGAATTTTCTTATTTCCATCACAACTTCAGACATTTTTAGAAAATTGGCTTTAATTTGTTCATATGATGTTGGAATTGTATGATCTTATCTTATGCTTGTTGGAAAGTTAAATTTTAAATGTGAGCAATTTCACATGATATCATAAGAGTGGGGCTTCGCGAAAAGTGATAGAAATAATAATTAAAAGCTAATCTAAATAAGAAAGAAGTAGAAAAATACATCTAAAATAAATTAGCTTGACTTGGGAGTCGTTCAACTAAGGGAGTGTTAGGTTTTTCAATTACAATGGTAAATGGTTAGAAATGGATAATGATTACTTATAATGATGAGTTTGCTATTATTGTTTGTTTCATTCATAAATTATTAAAATAAAGATAATTTTATAATATCAAAAAATAATGATTACATTTTTCTTTACAAGTGTATTTGACTCTCAATTTATAAGCTGTACTTCTTGTTTGAACAAACACATTGATATGATAATGATGACTCATTTGCCTCGCGTTGCATAGGACATTGGAAAACTAAGCACCTCTTAAAGGATTCATCTTGTGGGGTCTATGATGGTGACCCACTCTTCACCTTATTATGATCAAGTTTTCTAGGGTAAAAAAATATGGATCAAGTATGGTTCCGTGCAAATATGGGCCATTAAACAATTTGATCACAGGTAGTTTGGAAATCAACTGTAAGTCATTGGAAAATTAATGGCAGGATTAACTTAAATAAAATTCTCCCTGCATTAAAATTAAAGTGAAATTTCAGTATGGCGGCTAATATACTTTGAACAAACTGTGTTTAACAGTTAATGCATTTGGATCATCCATTTGGTGGCCCAACAGGGCATATTATAAGGGAGTGTTTGGCGCCTGGAATTAGATGGGATTAAGTGGAATGGAATTGAAAATACCATCATTCAAATCCCACACAATGTTTGTTTTCTTCAACAATTACTTGGTATATATGCTTTGGAAAATGAGTAGTGTATTGAGAAGGATTCTGAAGAATTCATTTGAAACATGGAATTTGTAGCGGATGCTTTTCAAATCTATTTGAAATTTGAAATGTAACGGGCCATCCTGCCCAGGCACGGTGCAGATCCAATTGATGAGTACGTTGATATCAGCAAGTTCTGTGGGTCCTACCATGATATTGATATATGGACTATATCCAGACCATCCATCCGTTTTCAAGATCATTTTAGGGCATGAGCCCAAAAATCAGGCAGATCAAAAGCTGGCGTGGTAACAAACACAACTGGTCAATGATAGGCATTCAAATCTTTCATTGCCTTCGTTTTGCTATTTTCCTATGATTGGTGGGAGGGTGCCACGTGATGTGTCTTATGCATTCAAAATCCCAAAACCCTTTTATATCTTCTGTTTTTTGAGGTTTGCACTAATTTCTGGTGATATATCACGGTGGTGGGAGCGGATTAGGTGAGACCCCAGATCCACCTAGGTTGGCGATACTACTGACTATGGGGCTCACTGTGATGTATGTGACTACATCCACTCAGTCCATCCATTTTGAAAGCTCATTTTAGGGCATGATCCAAAAAAATGAAGTAGTTCCAAATCGCAGATGGACCATAATACAGGAAACAGTGGTGATTGACCATTAAAAACTTTTTGTAGGCCACAAAAGCTTTGGATCAAGATGTTGTTTGTGTGGTCTCTTCATCCAGATGTTTGTGACCTTATGAATAGGTTGGATGGCTAATAAACATTCCACTGGAATCCATAAAGTTTTTAATGGTGGGGATTCACGACTATTTCCTGTGGTGTGGTCCACCTAATACTCAAGTTGGGGGCATGGGTTCAGTGGATCCTTGGATCCACCTAGGTGGGCGGCATCCCTGGCTGTGGGGCCCACCTTGGAGTATGTGCATTACATCCATGCCGTCCATTCATTTTAAGATATAAATTTAGGGCATGATCCTTAATATGAAGCATATACAAATCTTAGGTAGACTACACTAGAGGAAATAATGGTTATTGAAAACTCTCCATTAAAAACTTCTTGGGAGCAACTCAAATGTGCATTTGCCGTATGATGTAAAGCAGGTCATGGAGAGTTTCATGGCCAAGATGGATTAGAAAAGGCCCAGTCAACGACAAAAGTGATCCGGACTATCAAACCTTAAATCGGGTGTATCTCGCAACCCGAAATGAGTTATCTGACATAAAATATATGATTTTGGGTAGAATGAGCTACTTTAGCCACCCCGGATGGTGAAATACCATTAGATCAAGGTTGTTTTCCTATTTTAATTTCATTTTTACTATAAATAGTACGTCTTAGTTTGATTATAACTCTTCATCCGTTGCGCTTTAGGAGTTGTGCCTAATGTAAAAAGTGCTTAGAATAATTGGGAGAACAACATGGTGAAGCTAAATAGGACACTTACTATTTTTGGCTGAAAACCTTGCGCACTAGCGGGAATTACATCCGTCTATAAATAGCATAAGTTTACTATTTATAGTAAGTTACAAATTCTAGGAGTTTTAGTTGTAGATTGATTCTAAAATCTCTCTCATTGCTTAGTATCCCTATTTAAAGGGCTGTAAACTCATTTATTTCATTCATCAATTAAATTATTAATTTTATAGAATTTATTTTTATTTTTCTTACTTTTTTTTCGTAGATTCTAGAAGTCTCTGTGAGGAGTCCAGAGATGCTCCGTGGATTCAAAATAGTTATCCTTGAGAAAGATGGTGCTCGACCTCATCACGTTCATCCCTACGTCACCATCCAACCTTTTGACAAGGTCACAAACATCTGGATGAAAGGACCACACTGTTATGCAAAACTTTTGTGGCTCACGGGAAGTTTTTAATGGTTGCTCACTACTGTTTCCTGTGGTCTGGTCCACCTAAAATTTGGATCTGATTATTTTTGGGATCAAACCCTTCAATGAGCTCTCAAAATGGATTAATGGCATGGATGTAGGGCGAATACATCACAGTGGGACCCACTTTACGGATCCACTGACCTCAGTGAATCTAGGGATCTACTAAAGATGCACCCTCGAGTCAGCTTCATTTTTGGGACCGTACCCTAAAATGAGTTTTAAAATAGATGGATAGTATGGATTTAAGGTACATACATCACGGTAAACCCCATAGTTAGGGGTCCCACCCACCTTGGTGGATCCTGGGTCTCACCTAATCCACTCCCCATGAAGGTAGGTGTCACATAACACGTGTCACATTTTAATGAATGATTCTTATTGCAATTGGTGTCTATTTCCTATGGTGGACCATTGTGACCTAATCTCATATTAATTAATAAGGGATTTTAAGATCATTTTAAGGCATGGCGATAAAAGGGATGCGATTGGTTAACCTAGTTGGAGTCGGATGGTCATGTGCCAGAGGCTCTATGACCCCACTATGATGTATATGTTTGATACATGTCTTCTTTTTTATGTATTTATATTTTATTGAAATTTTTATTTTCACGTATCATTCTAGAGCATGAGCAAAAAAAAAAGTAGATCTAAAACTCAAGTCAACCATACCACGTAAAGCAGTTGAGATTGAACTCTTACTATTGAAAACTTTTAGGGATGTTTATTTACCATTTGACCTGTTTAGAAGGCCACTGTATGAAAGGAAAACATAAATATCAGCTGGATCCAAAACTTCTGTGACCCATAAGAAGTATTCAATTGTAGGTTTCAAGTCCCTGCTGCTTTATGTGGTGTGGTCCACTTGAACCTTCAATCAACCTCCTTTTTGAAATCATATCTTAAAATTACCTTTCAAAATAGACAAAACATGACATATAGATCTTGTTAAGCTCCATAGAGCCCCTAACATCACCACACCGGTGGTACCCAATCAGAAGCATATCCAAATCTCAAGGAGACAACACCATAGAAAGCAGTGGAAATAAGAAAATTTTCCTTCATCCTCATTCCAACCTTATGAACAGGTTGGATGGCAAACAACAATGCAATAGGCTCTAGGAAAGTTTTAACCAGGGCTGTCATTGTCTCTACTGCTTTTTACGGTGCGGGCCACTTGAGATTTGAATTTAGCTACCTTATTGTTTAGCCCGCGCCTTGAAATTACTTTACAAAATAAATTAGCAGAATGGTAACACACATACACCATGGTGGGTCCACACACCTTGGTGGTGGGTGGCACATCACCCGATTGGTTTCCCTTTTCTCAATTAAGTCATGGTGGTGGGTGCGGCATAAGACATGACACATTCTAATGAGCCACTGCTTTTGAAAGTCGTGTCTATTTTCTGAGCTGGACGGTTGTCACCTAATGTCATATCACATTGAAATGAATCATTGTCATTGAAATTCGTCTATTTCCTTAGGTGGACTCTTGTCGCCTAGTGTCATATTAATAAGGGAATTTTAATATCATTTTAAGCCCTGTTTCGGCGCGTCAAATACTGCATTTATGAGCTGCAGTGGATGCTTGGCTGTATTGCGTATACACGACTATCCCATGCGCTGCACATAACCTATTGGTCTTGTGTGCGGATTGCAATCATCCCATAGGTTATCTCATGTGGGTTTGTTTGAATTTTCATTGGATTGGAGTGGATTTGAAAAACGGTATTATGAAGCTGATATGAAGATGGAGTTAGGCAATTTCCAAATCGGACGGTCAGATATCTCATCAACACTAGATTGACGGAAGTTGACGTGAAGCTCCTCAACTCCTTTAGCTACTGCGAATTGGACCCATTTCTCAGCATCTGACAGTTCGGTGGAAAAGAGAGAGCCGAAACATCTGAATCTCCTCGGCTTTGTGGAGTTGCAGATATCGACTAACAGAAGCCACGAATTTTTCTAGGGTTTTGCCAGCCATGAATTCGGGACCAAAGTCTAGAGAAGTGGAATAAGCCCAGATGGGTTTCCACAAGTTTCTCAATCTCCTTGAAAGAATGCTAGTTCTTATGATGAATTTCATCGGCATCATGAAAAGTATGTAATGAAGGACGGCATCGGATAATTGGCTGATTCTGTCATTGGTTTTCTCCGTAGCTTTCTTTCTGAAATTGACACTGAAACTGATGCCCGAAAAGATTCTCCAATTTTAGTTCCTCCTTCTTTCATCCGATAGAGGAAGGGCGGTTTTGAGGTTCTACTCAGATTGATTTATAATTATAAAAGGAAAAAGATGTAGAAATTGAATACTCGCCAAAACCTGATTCAATCACGCCCGTTGGGAAGTGGTAGGGTTGAAAATAAATTGTTGGGAAGTTGATAAATCGTTGGGAAGTGATAGGGATGGAAATAAATCGTTGGGAAGTGGCAGGGATGGAGGGAGATAGGCCGGCGGCAAATCCATGACGGGATTGCAAAATCCCTCTATATCCAGCCTCCGTCCGAACGATGGATGAGACAACCTCCCATCCCTTGCGGTCCAAACACCACTCCAGTATTACCACATTGGATTTTATAATTCCATCCCTCGTTCTCCCGCCTAATTCGCCGCCCAAACACGCCCTTAGAATAAGGAAGGAGACTGGGTAGACCTACCTAGAGACCGACAATTATGTCAAGGGCTCTATGGAGCCTACCATGATCTATCTTAACATATCATTTTAGCGATGAGCCGGATTGAAGGCTCAAGTGAACCATCCACATAAAGCAACGGGGTCGAACTCTTACCATTGGAAACTTCCTATGGCCCACCTCTCACCATTGGAAACTTCTTACCGCCCACCGTGATGTTTATTTACTTTCTATGGCAAGGTCACGTAGACCACCATGAAAGGAAAACATAAATATCAGTTTGATCCAAAACTTTTGGGGCCCTCAAGAAGTATTCAATGGTAGGCTTTAAGTCCCCACCATTGCAGTGGTTTAGTCCACTTGAGATTTCAATCTGCCTCCTGTTTTTGATTCACGCCTTAAAATGATCTTTTATTTTTATTTTTTCAAAAGGAGGGGGCACACCCCTATATTTTTTATTGAATGAACAGAAGGAAAAACAAAAGGCTAAAGCCAATCTGGCACAAAGAATGCTCCAGATTGGCCTATCTTCCCAGCAAATGAGACAATTCCCTGCTCCACTGATCGGGGATCAAACAGATGTACCTTGAAATGATCTTTCAAAATGGAGGGCATGGATAAAAAATATAGATCATGGTAGGCTTCATAGAGCCCCTAACATGACCATCCGTCCCCAGCTTAGTCATGAGATAGTACCCAATTCCCGCTAGGAAAAATTAGGCAAATCCAAATCTCAAGTGAACAACACTATATAAAAGCAAAGATTGAACGCGCTCGCTATTGAAAACTTCTCGGGGCTACAAAAATTTTTCCTTTGTCATGGATAGGTAGGATGGCAAATATCATTGTGGTGGGTCCTAAAAAGGTTTTAAATGTGAGTATCATCCTCCCCACTGATATTTATGGTGTAGTCTAGTTGAGAGCCCATGCCCTAAAATGATCTCACAAAATGGATTAGACAGTGTTAATACATATATTATTGTAGGTCCACACAACTTAGTGACGTAAACACACCACTGAATATGATGGTGTGTGGCACATCACCGATCTGGCTTCTAAATAAGGAAATAAGGAAATAGGCAGCTAAATACTCTTAGTCATCTAATCTTTTTGTCATGACTATAATGAATATAACCATAAGATATTTTTCATCTAGCAATATGAGCCAAATGATAATTATCAGGTAACAGTACGATGAACTCATCTAATTGTATGTATTAATTAAATTCCTGGTGATAAGAAGAAAAAAAGAAGGAAAATTATACAAAAAAATAGGAATAATAAATTTGAATTTTTATTCACACATGATTGCAGCCATCTGCCCTAACCTCATCTTACCAAAAAAAAAATAAAAAATAAAAAATGTAATCCATTTACAATGATTTTTTTATTGTTTTTTTAACATATGGTGTTTAAACCTGCATTTCTAAATAAATAAAAATTCCCTATCAAAATTAAGAATGGGTGCCATCAATCTAGCAAAGCCTTGGAGTGTAAAGGTGAATTTCCCTTTCGTTGATTGGAAGTGTTGGTCTTGCATTCATCTCTGAATTCTGCAATAAGGAATGGTAAAAGTCATTAGCTTAAGCCATGCAATCCTTGAATCTGAATCCAACTGCATAGGTACTCTACTAAGGTGTGTTATTTCTGGGTCAGGGCGGAGTCAGTATCAGCCCTTAGGCTTAATTAAGCCTCGAAAGAAAATGTTGCAAAACTTAAGCCTGAGCTAATTTATGAGAATGTGTTACAAGCTTGAGCTTGGCCAATGAAACTCAGTAGACCAGTCCAACTCATAGCCTCCCACAAATCCTACTAAGGTCTTCTAGTTCTTGGAAAGAACAGATACATGGCTCAAATTTTCAAGTCAATGTATGAGAAGAAATAATTTTGGCCATTGGTTTATTTTTAAAATTATGTTTTAAATACGTTGATACTGCAACTAAGAATTAAATGCGTTTGTGACAAAGAATTTAAGCATGGATGGAATTGACTTGAATATATAGGATTTATTTCTGCCTACTGCAACAACCAATCAGTAGTCATTTGCATAAGCTATGCATCCACCATCCATGCAAAAATTCTTGTGCATGTTTGCCAATACATGTTAGGAAGTATGGTAACAGTAGAAGAAACTCACATCGTCAACTGCCATCCTTAGTAATCTCACTTGCTCTCTTGAAACAGTCCTCACCTGAAAGTCATGGTACTTGGGTGAAAACCTTATAATAATAATAATAATAATAATAATAAAACGATCTCATATGCGTCTGTGTATGTGAGTTATGGTTAAGTCGACCTCCATAGCCCCACCATCATAATGTGTTGTAGAAATCCAATTTATCATTATAAGCATAAATATCAACCATATCCATGACTTACCCATAACTTATGATGAAGGGGCAGATATATTATAATAAAATTTCATAACTTAAGTGTACCCTTCCACAATTTTAAGTGGTTTTAGACATGATTTGACACTGTTTCAATTGGCATGGTTCATTTAAGTTTAGATATGACTAGTTTTGAGAAATCTCAATTCTTTTTTTCATGTTGCGATGCCTGGCTCAAATGTTTAACATACATCAAGGTGAGCCTCACTGTGATGTGTGTGTGAGATCCACCTCGACCATCGGATATGTCAGCTCACATTAGGCCTTATGTATTTTGGTAATTTCACACTTCCAAAATCACTGTTAGGTAATTTCCAATTGTATGGAGGGATCATTTGATAAAATCCAAAATAGGGAGTAATTTTTCCTTAAAAATCTCAACCGGAAAAAAAAAACAAAGCGTTTAAAGAATTTGTTTCCATTTAAAGTAATAGTTTCTGTTAACCAAAATTTGAAAAATAAAAAACAGTTTTAACATGCTTTTGCTTTATTTCAAATTTTCATCAACAAAAACAATGCTTCTCCTTTGTTTCAATTTTTTCATGAAAAAAAATTCAGAAAATATCTGGTGTAAAAATATATTTCGTTCGTTTGTATTTTTCATCAGCAGAAAACACAATCACACTAAAAAATCGAGAAATAATTGTAAAATATGTTTCTGTTTTTGTATCAAGAAAAATAATCTCCGGAAAAAGAAAAATTTATATTTTTTTGGTAAAGGAAAAGTGGATTTTTATAAGAAAATTCCCGCAAATTCCAAATTTATCAAAGGATTTCTTACATCAACATACTTGGTAGTACTTGTGTGAAGGGAAATTACCAAAGTACCCTAGTGTGTGTGTATATATAATTTTGAAAGCAATGAAGTAAAAAATTTTGGACCATAGACATACGTATACAATAAAATATCACATGGATAAAAAATCTTTGAGACTGAATCATCAAATGGGCTGCACATGTATTTTAATGTTTTCAAATGGTTTATATTATTTATTTTTATGGGGTGGCTCACGTTATATTTAAATTGAACATTTTTTTGTTCTTCCAAACATCATGGCAAATTACATCATTAGAAATTGGCTATAATAAAAATATCATATGGGCTCTATAATTCTCCGCTTTATTACTTTCTAAAGAAAAAAAGTGCACAGTGAAGATTATGGTAATTTTATCGTTGGAAAAGCACTTCCCTAAAATCCTTATTTGGTAAAATCATAACTTGTGAAAAAGTTTGTGGTAAATAAATAAATAAAATCAGCAAATAATAGAGCTGAGGACTGTGGGGAAAATAAAATAAAGAAAAAGGAAGAAGGATAGTTCTCACTTCTTCCACCATAAACATTAAAAACTAGATGGAGAGAGAGATTTGCAGGCATCTTTTCATCCTAACCACATGAACCTAGAGAGAGAAAGGTTTGCAGGCCTCTTTTCATTCTAAAGGTTTGCAGGCCTCTTTTTATCATATCCACATGAACCTTAGAGAGATAGGGGGTAGGTAGGTAGGTTTGCAGGCCTTCTTCCAACCTAACCACATGAACCTTTATAAAGAAATCCCAGCCATCCATGTGGTCTATTTCACTGTGCATGTGATATTGTGGAAAAATCAGGCACATCCTCTTTAGCAAGTAGGCTGCATGGGTAACCTTTTGCTTTTCGTATAGGTTTAATGCAGCAGTCCTGATAATGTCGAAGCAAGAGTTTTCTGCTTATGATAAGCAGAAGATCCAGATTCCTTTGTATATGTGTTGCCCGCCCAACTAGTGGAGCAGCCTAATCTTTGTAAAAAGTTGTTTAAATGGTCCAATGTGACCGCAGAGATGGTCTAAGGAACACACCTTTTTAACCATTGTCCACGTTACACCTTGCGTGCAAGGAGGGACAGTGAGAGATCCCATGTATCTATAATACTTCCTACTTCCCATCTTTAAGTGCCTTGGATCAACCACTCCCACATTTCTCTCCATTTCATGAGCATCCGCAATAGATCTTATGTGCTCCATCAACTGAGAAAGTAACAAACATACATGAGAGAGAGAGAGAGAGAGAGAGAGAGAGAGAGAGAGAGAGAGAGAGAGCTGCAAAGCATACTGAGGAATGAGGACCTTGGAAGAGGCATATATAACATACCTCTGAGAGAAATGTGTCAGGTCGGCCAATTTTGTACATGATCCCAACCACGGCTGTCTGTTTGTCAGAGCTCTCGTGAACCATATGCACCTCAAGGGCGTAGCTAAAATAACCACTCGTTATAAATTAGATGAGAAATGTATAAAGTGGAATTGGAAGAGAAATGTTTAGTGCATTTATCACAAATAAGGTGTCTGTATCTGCATGAGATGGTAGCACCATACCTCTTCCCATTGATGGTGTGCTCTGAAGGTGAGTGCCAGTGACACTGTTGTAGTACATATGCAGTTCCATTCACATAAATTGATCCCGCCCCATTAACCCATTTCAACTGCTTCCATCAATAACAAGAATTGAGAATTGAACGAGAAATAACATCTTTTAACATATCAAAATATCATACATTCCCTGTTTAATCAACTTCAAGAAAAGCAAGTATTCCTCAATAAATATGAGAGATTACAGAGAACTGTTTTGGTCTTGCATGAAGAAGAAAAGAGTTAATTTTGCGCTAGAAGATATAGTCCCATTAAGGCCACACTTAGAGATGATCTGATGATCAGAACGGTCCGAGTTCTGGGAACTATAACATGGGCCACAATCGACAAATTCTTGAAAGGATGATTTGTTCATTGGTAATCATAGTTGAACATCAACATTAATTTATTTAGTATGATTATGAGAGCCTGGCTGACCATCTGACCTTCTCCCTTGTAGCAATACATGCCATTGAGCTCAGGGGGTAGGAACTACAAAACAGAGTGCTAGAGAATTCTATTCTAACATTACCATTATATCATGTCCTCTATTCTTGAGCGTCGCATTGGATGGCTTGTAATGCCTTTTTAATCTCCCTAAATGGGACACTACTTGAACTCTTTCATGCAACAAATCGATTGGAGACTGCATATCTCCATTCTTACACATTGCCCATTCCTCATGTATATCTCCCCAATTTTCAGGCCCTTTACCACTCCCTTTCACATAATCAAATTCCTTCTCATCCTCTGCACCATAAAATGAAAAAAAAAGAGATAATTAAAACCATAGATTAGTGAAACATGAAAGAGAGAAACATAAAGACAGTAGCTTTTATGTTATTCTGAAAATCAATTACCAACTTCTTGGGATGTTGTTGGGATTGAATGAAAGATAAGTAGGAAAAGGAAAGCACAAAAGAAGAAGAAATGGGTGCTTGAGTTCTTCATATTTCTCTTTCAAAACTCAACAAAAACCAAAATAAAAAAGAAAGAGCAAGTGGGCTTTTCTTCTTTTCTTTTTCTATTTCTGTTTGCTTGGAAACATGGAAGGGAAATGATAGCTTATATAGAACACAGATGTTGAAATTTCACAAAAATATCTGGCTATGGTTGTTGATTTTCAAGTCACACGTGTAAACGGTCGGGACAATTCAACCATGTGTAATTTTAAATTGGGCGCCCGACAAACAAATGACTCTTAACTTGTTATTGTAGTGACAATTCAACCATGTGTAATTTTAAATTGGGCGCCCGTCAAACAAATGACTCTTAACTTGTTATTGTAGTGACGACTATTACTGCATATGGTCTAGCCTACCACACGTACGTATATCTTGTTTGAAAGAAGGGGAGCGGATTAGGTGCAGCCTTCTCACCTAAGACGGTACGCACTTATACGTGGCACCGACCTTGATGTATGTATTTTATATCGATGCGGACCTTTGACTTTGCTAGATCATTTTAGGGCAGGTCCCACAAATGAAGAAGATCGATATCTCAGGTGAACCATTCTATGGGAAACAGTGGTAATTAAATGTGGGGCCTACCATAATGCTTTCATAATGTTTGTTTGCCATCTAACCTGTTTATAAGGTTGCACAAACTTGGATGAAGGACCAATAAAAACTTATTTCAGATACATAAGTTTTAGATGAAGCTAATATTTTTGTTTTTCCTTTTTCCAGGTTTGTGTGACTTTATTAATAAATTCATGTGAAAATAAACACTAGGCAAAAACTAGGCGGGTCTGAAGAAATTTTTAATGGCCAAGCGTTCAATCAACTCTATTTCTTATAAAATGCTCAACATAGGATTTTGATCAGATTTATTTTTGGGCATATGCCCTACAATGGTATGAAAAAACAGAATGGAAATGGGGATATATAATAAATACATTAAGGTGTGCGCCATGGTTGAGGCTGCACCTTATCTGCTCTGAAAAGAAAGCCAGGACAAGGGTGTAAGGAAGTTCACATGCTTGAAGTTAGGTGGGGCCTACCAAGATGCTTGTGAGAAATCCACCCCGTCCATTTATTTTCCAGCTTACATTAGGACATGAGAGCCGATCTAAGACTCGAGTCGGCCACACAGGAGAAAACAATGATGATGGAACAACTACTTTTGAAACATTCATGGGGCAATAGGAGTTTTGTATCAGGCTAAGATTTTATTTTTTCGGTTTATCCCACTTACTGTGGGGCCAACGTTAATATATTTATTCTATATCCAGGCCATCTATCTATTTTTTAAGGCATGCATGAGCCAAAAAATAAAAGAGATTCACATCTCAAGTGGATCATACTAATAGAAAACAGTGGGGATTGAAAGCCATACGATTAAAAATGTCATAGGGCCCACCCTAATGATTCCCTAATGTTTATTTTTCATCCAAATTGTTGATAATGTCATCAATGTTTCCTACGATATGGTACACTTGAGAATTGGTTCTGCTTCATTTCAGGCTCATTTTTATGATATATAAGAATAGATAAACGTTGTAGATATAGAATAAATACAATAAGGTGCCTCACGGTAATGGCCGTACCTAATCGGCTGCCTTTCAAGCGTGCTTTGCATGAACATTTTGACCGAGACACCTGGCGCAATTCAAAATCGCCGGCCGCATTCGCTCCCTTTCTGCCGGATGATGCAGAGACAACTGCATACGTAGAGCATGACGAATTCTTGTTGAATAGACCGCGACAGTATAAACCGGTTTTCTCTGGAATATCCCCACATGGTGGAATCGGATACAGAGGATTCTAACATTTGAATCTGGGACTTTTTTTACAAAAATTAAAATAATCCAAACCGTTTATATGATAGCGATCCGTTGGAGGAGATGCTAGAAAAACTTTCACATTCAATATTTTACCAAGCATATGCTGACCGTCTGTCTTCAAAAGGCAACATAACCAGGTTATCAAAGGATTGAAATAATCCAATTAATAGCTTTTATTTGTCGTCTACCAACCGTACAAAATGAGACTCATCATATGAACGGTTTGGATAATCTAAAGATGACCCAAATTCAAAGGTTATGCCCTGCTTCATATGAACGGTTGGATCTTTAGAAGATGACCCATGCATATTCAAATTAGCGACGCATTGTACTGTAGTAGGTTGGGATGTGTTATAGAAAACCTCAAGTGTAAATATCGTCTTAGTTCATTGTTGGTCCTCTGTACACATCGTTGTAGGTGTAGTGCATCTGGACCATCCATCCAGTGGATCTACTGTAGATGGCCATTGTTATATATAAAAAAAAAAACTGACTTTCAAACCTCCAATCCTTTTCTTTCGGCTGTTGAACTTGAAACGGACAATGGCAACCTAGCTTCAATGGTCAAGATTTCGAATGTGAAAGAACAATAGATCTGATGGCTAGGAGTACTATCCACATAAAGGCCAACAAGATTGATGGTCTGAATTGTTCAATCATAAAACCCAAATCACTATGGACAGCTGACGAATCAAAATTGGTACGTTCCTGGATGAAAAAGAACTCTCCTCAATTTTCAACGCTGGGGTTGATATGTTTTACCTTGTTTTCAACATTCTTTCGGTTGATCTTTGCCGGCCCACCGTATAAGACGTGTCACAATCTAATTGTTCATCCTCTTTCATATTTTATGTTTTCTAACCTTGACCGTGGCCGCCTAGTGACGTCATAATAACTTTATATCAGTGTCTGGTCAGGGGCAGACTATCGATCCACATCGGCCATTACAACCGAAGATGCTAAGTAATTAAGCTGTCACCCCTTTATATTTATAAAATAATAAAAGTTATGTATAATAATACAGTAGACTAGTGAAACATATATACTAACATACTAATATTCTCACTCAACTAAACTGTAAGTGTCAATCATGGCTATCTTGGAAACAATAAAAGATTGATTATATGAGAATTAATCTTTAGTGAAGAAATCTGCCAATTGATCTTTAAAAAATAGGTGAATATAGATAACACAAGACACCAACTTTACACCAAACAATATGGTTGCTCAGTTTAACATATTTATTGTGTGACGTAGAGTGGGCTGCAGACAATTTCATAGCCAAGATGAATTAGAGGAGGCCCGATCGGAGGCTGAAGTGATATTGACCATTAGAACCTTAAAACATGCATCTCGCAAACCAGAATGAGTTATTTGAGATATCATATATGATTTAAGTAGGAGTAATTACTTTAGCCAACTAACCTCACCAAGTTGAGTTGCCCACACCAAATTTGTGAGGTCGAAAATCTATTTTATTTTCATTTTTACTATTTATGGCAAGTTTTATTTCAGTCATAACTTTTAATCCATTGAGTTTTAAGAGTCGTACCCAACATGAAAATGACTTAGAAAAATTAGGGGAATTACATGGTTAGGCCAAATTGGACACTTACTATTTTCAGTTGAAAACCATGAAGCCTAGTAGAAATCATGAACATCTATAAATAGTGAGTTTACTATTTATAGTAAGTCACGATTTTAGAGAGTTTGAATTGGGGTTTGATTCTAAAACTTTTTTCTAGGTTTGGTATCACTATTTAAAATATTCTAAATTCATTTTTATGATCAATCAAGTTATTATTATTTTTTTATTAGAATTTATTTATTTCTCCTGAATTTGAGGAATCTCTGCGAGGAGTCAAGAAAAACTTCATGGATTTAGAGTAGTTATCATTGAGGAAGACGGTGTTCAACCTCATTATGTCCATCCTTGCTTCATTGTGTTAACACAAAATATTTCTTGAGGCAATGTGTATATTGGCTTAGTTATCACAATATAATGGAATAAGATTGATTGATAGTGCTGAGATAAAAACAGAAGCATGCCAAGCTAGAGAATTTCGTTAGTGTTGTGACTAATAGACCACTATTTAGCCTTTGAGGAAGAACAAGCAACAAGATTGATGGTTGGAAGGCGAAGCTTCTCAACCAGGCGGCCAAGCTATTGTTGATTAAACATGTTTTGACCGGTATTTCCATCCACATGCTCTTGGCCATTACCATTCCCAAATCCATTTCCAAATCAATTGATCGGGTGATTGCTAATTTCTTCTGGGGCTCTTCAGAGAGAGGCAAGAAGATGCACTGGATCAAACGGTCGTCCTTGTGCACCCCCATTCAGGAAGGAGGTCTCGGCATCAGAACTTTTGGTGACACCACGTAGGCGTTCAAGATCAAGATGGGATGGCGTCTCCTTTAGGGTAAGTCGCTATGGGCTAACTTTTATTGAGCAAAATACTTGCAGAAGATTGTTGTAGCAAAAGGAACAAATGGTTCGGCCAGCTCATACTCTTGGAAAGAGATATTCAGATCTTTGTAATATGCTATTCACCATTCAAGATGGTTGATAGGAGAAGGGAAGATTAACATATTGTCCCAGAATTGGACGGGTAAAGGCCTTCTTGTTGGTGTGGCCGTCAGGATTATCCTCAATCATCTCAAGGATGCTTCAGTCAAAGATTTCTTTGCTCAACCGGCTTCTCGGAATCTGACAGAAATTTAGCCGTCTATCACCTTAGCAGCAATGCAGATAATATCAACCCTCCTAATCACAATAACCGAAAGGACTGATCAGCTCATTTGGGACCTCTCTGCATCAAGTAAGTTCTCAGTCAAATCGATTTTGAATGGCATTAGACAGCACCGACTTACTCTTCATTGGACCAAATGGATTTGAAACAAAACCATTCCCTTGAAAATGAGCATCTTCGCTTGGAAAGTCATTCATGAAGTTGTCCCAGTGGATCAGGCTGTGCAGAATCGTGGCGTCGCTTTAGCTTCTCGCTGTGAATGTTGCATGTAGACTCCTAATCGCCCCCAGATCCCGCCAGTAGCACTAACCCAGTCTCCGCACACGATCTCACAATCTACCTCAAATCAGCATCGAGCTCAACGGTCCAGGAATCAATCAGAGGATGGGATTCATTCCAATGGTCACCAGCAGGATTACCCTAGCCCAAACGACCATCTCCACTCACCAATCTCTAGCCCGCATAGTCGTCATTTGCTTGCAGCCTTCTTTCAGAGTATGCCGAACAGGGGTCAGCAGGATCCCTTTGTTTTTGGATCTGCTATAGTATAAAATCTGAACTATCTCTTTAGCCAGAGTGAAATTGCCACTTGTATTTGGAGCCACTTCAGCCGTCTTTTTGATGTTGCTAACTCTCCAAATCAGACTATTCTCCAGAGAATTCAGATTTGGAATGCCAAAGCTAGTAAGAAATTCAGAATCTCTTATCTCATTGGTCTTGCCCCTAGCATCATCATATGAGAGATTTGTATTAGCAGAAATCAAGCTCAGTTTGAAGGTTATGCAATGTTAGCAAATCAGATCACCCTCAAGGTTAACCGATGGTTGAACGAATTTAGATCAAGCATCCCGGCTACGGATAGGAACTTCATGAAAGACACCATCACTCTTCAGGCCCTCAGGATCAATAAAGCTCAACTTCTTCCCGCTAGAAAATACATCAAAGTCAATTGGTCAAGGTTAGATGAATGTTGATGGCTCCTCTAGGGGTAACCCCAGTCCGAGGGGAGGAGTTTGCCGGGATCACCATGGCAATCTTATTTTTGCCTTTCACAGAAACTATGACCATACTACAAACACTATTGCTGAGGCCTAAGCCGTGCTAGATGACATCACAATATGCTCTAATCTGGGACTTTCCAATATAATCGTGGAATCTGATTTGATGACCATTGCTAATTCGGTTGAAAATCCTTTCTGCCACAACTCTTGGAACATTTGGTACAAGCTGAGAGAAATTCAAATATTTCGGCATTCCCTTAATCTTCATTTCAGCCACATTTACCGAGAAGGGAATTCGGTTGCAGATGCCTTGGCCAGAATGACTAATGAAGGCTGCCCAAATAGGCTGTATGATTCACGCGCCGCCCTTCCGAGACATGCGCATGGGTCCCTAGTCTTGGATAAAGCTGGTATAGGGAACATCAGGCTTATGTAGATGGGGTTCATTTTTTTTATTCGTTTTTCTTTTTCCTTCTCGGGCAGTTCTTGTGGAGATTGAGTTATATGATAGGAGGGGTCCTCTCCTTTTTGAATGGACCCTCTTGAATGGCTGTATATTTTCCTGTGAAATGAAATCTTTGAGTTTTTATTTTTATTTTATATATTTTTATTTTTATTTTTTTTTAAAGAAGAAGAACAAGCAACAATGGACCATTTCTTACTTCTCTAAAAAATGAGATTTCTAACAAAAAATGCGTAAAAGCCGTTGGTAGGGCGGTGATCGCCATAGGGAGTTGACACATGATTCCACATCACAATATGCATGAATATCAAAATGACCATGATTAGTATAAAGAATGCTCTTTCTAGGTGCCAATTTAATGTTACTAAGGAAGTGAAATACAACTTCAAGATAATGTGAGAAGGGAATCTTTAAAAGTTGTTTAACCACACTTATGATATAGGTAATGTCAGACCGAGTGATGGACAGATAAAGTAACTTGATCATTAAAAGGATCACTATGCAAAGTAAACAGCCAGTGATCGACTTCAATTAGGATCCAACCAACTGAGACTCAAGCATTCTAGTAAGCTTCATGAGGCCAAAGTATACTCATGTTGAGATATGAAGATTTCCAATCACATTGAAATAATGAAGTACCCTGTGCCTTTCACCTCAAAATTCTTAGTCAATGATGACCGACCGTGGAGATATTAGCATCATTACCCGCTGCCGGTGGCGTGCTATAACTACTGCATTGATGGTATGCAGTGGCATCTTCACCATTGGCATGGTGGTGCGGCTAACAACATGTCATCTTAATGTTGTTGTGGCCAGCTAGATGGAGCGAGAGTGCTGATTGTGGTTGGTAGCATGGACAATGGGTTATACGCATTCAAAACACAAAAGCCATTGGCATGCACGTGGTATATTTGGAGTAATTAAAGCTGGATGATGACATGAGTGGCATATTGGCGCAGGTGGAATGCTCTCCAAATGTGAGGCACAGTTGAAGATGAATAGAAATACATGCACATTAATAGTGGTACTGGATAGTTAGGATAGACACACTCATTAAGAAGAGGGGTCAAGTTCGCAACTACACATGAAAGAAGTCATGCGCTGTCTACACATGAAGCTGGCCTGGGGCATAAAATCTGATTGTCAAGGAATCCTTTGGGGCTGTTTTATGAAATTTAAGTACTGGCGAGGCTCGAAAACAGTTCAAGGTCCCAGCGGGACAGGTCAGTCTTCCCCCCTCTGGAAAGCTCTACTTCGGCACTTCCCTTTGTTAGATTAGCATGCGCAGCTGCTCATTGGTAGTGGATCTAGCAGCATGTGGCGCAACAACTAGTCTGGGGTTAGGCCTGTTGGCGTCATCTCCCTCCCTAGCAATCCCGGTGTCCTCGGCGGATAGTTGTATTGCAGATTTTTTGGATTCTAATGGGCTGAGGCATACCATTCCTGTCCCTCTCCCCGACTAGATTCGAGAGATTATTGTCCAAGGAGGTTTTGGCACCTCTGATAGAGATGATAAGCTGCTTTGGCCTCATGACTCGAAGGGGAAGTTTTCCGTTTCTTCCACTTGAAACGTCATCCGTGATCAGGGAGCGGTGCTCTGTTGGCCGAATTATGTCTGGAATTTGGCGACTCCTCCAAAGATTTCTCTCCTAACGTGGAGGATTGTTTATTGGTCCGTCCCTATCGATGTTCTCATCCAGTAGAAGGGGGTCCATATGGCTTCCAAGTGTTCATGTTGTCCTGATGAGCATTCTTCTGGCCCTAGTGTCGGATCCCTTGGCCACCTTTTCCTAGAGGGCGCTCTCGCTTCGAGCATTTGGCACCAAGCTGCAATAATGTTTGGGGTACAGATCTTCAGCCATTCCTCCATTCAGGATCGCCTTCATTGGTGGTGGAATAGGCCCCTGCCTCGGTCCATCAACCGCAACTGTTTTCGGCTAGCTCCGATTTTCATATTGTGGGAGATTTGGAAAGCGAGAAATGAGTCTAGATTTGACAATAAACGTCTCTCTGTGTCAGGGCTGCTCTCAAAGGTTAAATGGTGGCTGTCTACGCTTTTCCCGACCTTCTCTTTGGGTATGCCTCCCAATTCTCACTATAGGATTACGACAGGCAACCCTCCTCGATCCCGCGAAGCTGCTCATATTGTTTCGGTTGTCAGGTGGATGAGACCGGCGGAGGGATTTCTTAAGCTTAATGTCGATGGATCGGCCTTGTCCAATCCCGGACCTCCAGGTGCTGGGGGTATGGTTCGTGACCACCATGGAAATGTGATTCTCGCGTTTGCTAAAGGGTATGGCAATGCCTCAAACAATTTGGCTGAAGTAAGGGCTGTCCACGATGGAATTCTCCTTTGTTTAAGCAAGGGCCTTCATAATATCATCGTGGAGTTGAACTCTGACTGGGTTGTGCGCTGTCTCCAAATGCAATGCACCCCCTCTTGGAAATGGACTTATTGGTTGTCCAGAATCTTTTCCCTCTTCAGCAGAAGTTCATTTCAACTATCCCACATGTTCCGTGAAGCTAATGGTCTTGCTGACTCTTTGGTGAAGCTCGGAATCAAGACACAGTGCAACATCATTTTTAATTCCATGTCCTCCTTGCCCCGGATCACTAGAGGCCTTTGTCTTCTTGACAAGGCGGGCCTTGGCTCGATCAGGGAACAAGCTACTAGGCATAAGCACTAGGTTTCCTCCCCATCTTCTGGTTGCGGTTTGGCGGTTCTTTTGGTTCCCTGTTTGCTTGTTTGGTTTGATTCTTGGGTTTATTTCTTTTTGTATATAAAGGATAGGCGGGTCAAGCCCTTTTTCTCTGGTTCCTGCCCGAAGTTTCTAGGCTGTAATTTGGCCCTTCCCAGTTAATGCATTCTATCTATCCTTTAAAAAAAAAAAAAAAGAGGGGTCAAGTTTGCATTATCCATTTCTCGTAGGAAGGTAATGCAACGACGGATGGTTTGGCTACTTGCATAGTGGGTCTTAGGGCAAGCACTTTTTTCGTCTTGCGTGAGACCTTCCTCAGACTGTAGTGAGTCTTAGGGCAAGCACTTGTTTCATCTTGCGTGAGACCTTCCTCAGACCATTAGGGGCCTTACTTTTAAAATGGGTGGGGCTAGGTAATAGTAGAGAAATCAATGTGTTGGGAAATATTCCAAAATGATAATTTAGATTAAAAAAATAGAAAATTGATTCAATTAGGTCGAAGCATGTATTTGATACACTATCCTTAAAGAGTTATTTGACCCATCTTATATAAGATTTCTAATGTACTATGTGGCAAACCTATTCCAGGATACGAAAAGCCTAATAGGGTCTGTGTGTAGCGGTCATGAAGAAACCCCTATAGGAACTCATTCAATGTAGCATATCAAGAAGATTCTGATTTGTAGTCCTAGCTTCCTAGGAAAGAGTAGAAAAAAAGATTTTAACTGAGTTTACAAACTCACTGAGTCACGGTTTTGATTTGACTCACTATGTTTTTTTTTTTTTGGATGCTAAGTTAACTCACCGAGTTGTATGCTAAGTTGACCCACAGAATCATGAGCTGAGTCACTGAGGAGATGTGTTTAGAGCTGGAGAGAAGAGGAGAAATGTTTGCTTCTACTGCTGATGAAATGATCACGACAAGCCTTGCTTATATAGGGCACATGGGGTTGGGGTTATGGCTCAAGTTATAAATAATATAATCATTGGAAAACTCATCGTTTATGACCATTTTGACTGTTTATTGTTGCATGGTCATAACCATTGCATGCTTACTATTTAATACAATAGTTTTCATATGGTTATGACCGTTGCAGGACCATTTCATGCACAATGGTCATCTATGCAACAATAAAAAAATCAATATTATATATAAGGCTCTCGTGACAGTTTGCCTGAGTTTGAGAGGGAATGATCACTCTTGTGACATAACGCGCATGTATGTGTGAAGTGCAAAGTATGCTATAGCGGTACTACAACCATATGTTAGGGATTTTGACCTTCGGAATCACACAGATCTAGATCTAGGATAGCAATCCAATGACACCAAGCACACAAGAGAACACATAAATTCAACGTGGAAAATCCTTGCGGAAAAAAACCACGGCACAAAGTGACAGATCTCCACTATGAAAGCATCGATTACAAAGAGAAAGGACTTACCCAATTCGAACAACTTCCAATCTCACCCTTGCTACACCCTTTGAAAACCCCAGAACTCTTTAAAAAGCCTTACCATATCCTAAAAAAGCCCTAGGAACACCTGTTTATAGTTTAGGCAACTTCCCTTTCGCATCCCAGTTGCGAAAGGACTCAAATCCGCAGTTTCGCGCAAAATCACGAAACAAACTGCGTAACGTATGACTATTCCTGAAAATTTCAGGACTGGTCTTAGCCTCCTTCGACTGGTCGAAGCTCACATATGACTGGTCGAAGCTCACATACGACTGGTCGAAGCCTACCTACGACTGGTCGAAGCTCACCTACGACTGGTCGAAGACCGGAGAGAAAAATAGCAAAAACTTGCTGGACTTTGAGTCGTGCCAGGGCTCCAACCTACGACCGGTCAAGCGCCTCCCACGACCAGTCGAAGCTTTCCCATGACCGGCATCACATCATAGCTTCTCGTGCACACTCCATCCTTCTTTTCCGCCGTCCCCAAGCCTAGAGAAGTTACACATAACTTAAACTTCTCTACAGGAACGACCTAGGTGAGCATGTCTGCCGGATCAAAATCAACGTGCTCAACCACTTTTGCTCCTATCTTCTCAAAAAGAAAAACGTAATCTTCTTACCATCTCATCGCTACCCAATATTGCTTGCCAGGGTACTTGCTCACAATACTGATAGCCTATAAAATAACCGGTCTAAACTAGACCATGACATACATTGCCCAACGCATTCGAATAATGCTCAGGAGATATCCTACTTTTCCTCATTTGTTTTGGGACATGTCCTGAGGAAAATTTGAGGAGAGACACGTAGGGAACGCTCTCTAGCTTTACCTGACCCATCACATCTTGGATCAATACCTACATACAAGATATTCTTCCTGTGATTACCAAAGCTTACTCCTCCTTCAGTCTCAACGCCGAGAACCATCTTTGCAACCCCCCGATCTTTCATCCTTAATGTTCCAATTGACTAAGTCTTCAGTACATTGATTTCAGACATGTCACAATTAGTGATCCACACGTCATCAACATACAATACCTGACCCACCATGAAGGAATCAAACCACTGCCTAGGCGATAGGCCGAACAACGACCTCTTACAAAGCTTTTCTCAGCCCCTTTCACTTCGAACCGTCCTGGTTGCTTCATGTAGATCTGCTCTTCACTTTCCCTTGAAGAAGTGTAGACTCCACATCCTTCCTTACAGCTCAAGATCACATTGGCCAACCAGCGCCAATCATTGATCTAATAAACACCTGCTATACCGTCGGCGCGAATATCTCTAAGAAGCCAATCCCTTCTCCCTGAGCATAACCCATCACCACCAACCTCGTTCTGTATCTATGCTGTATCCTCCTGAAAATCCACCTGCATCCAATCACTTTTCGGCCCACTGAAAGCTCCACCCGCCTCCATATGTCGGTCTGGTACAACGAATCCATCACATCGCCCATAGTCACCTTTCACTTCTCAGCACTAGGCTCACCTAGAGCCATCTGAATAGAAGATGAATACTCCTACGATATTGGAGTTGTCCATGTACCTCGCCGATATCCCGCGATCATGCCGTGTGTTTCTTCTCACAGGTGGCTGCTCCACCTGCTCTGTATCCCTGTCCGCACGTCTCAGCCTTCCTACCCTGCCCGCTCATGTGGGCATGCCCAACAGTCCATACACGTGCAGAGGTGGAATCCGATACATCTACCGTAGCTCCACCTTTTGAAGTGCTCCCGATCAACTTGTACAAGTTATCGAGTCGTTGTGCTTTCATGATTACCCGTGCACCATCAATACCTGTGTACTTGCATCCTTTTTTCTCAAGCACACTAAGAGAAATTAGATTCAGCTTCAAATCAGGGACGTGCCTCACATCTGTCAAGGTGCGCTCCACCCCATCAAACATCCTTATGCACACCGAACCAACAGCCACAATGTTACAGGCAATGTCATTACCCAAAAATACCTGTCCACCATCGCACTCCCTGTAGCTGGTGAACCAACTCCGATGAGGAGTCATGTGAAAAGATACCCCTGTGTCTAGCATTAACTCATCCTTACGATCATGTATGACCGTCAGAGCGAAGACAGATAAAATATCACTATCACTTCCATTTGACGTGGCAACGTTGGCCTCCCTGCATGAAGCCTTAGAATCTTCCCTTTTCAATTTAGGATATTCACAATCCCTCTTCGCATGTCCTTCCTTCCTACAATACCAGCACTTTACCTTTCCTTTGCCCTTGCCCCTGGATTTGGATCTAGAACTAGAAGAACCTGTACCTTGTCCAAAATTCTTACCCACTGTAAACAGTGCATCGGAAGATGTCCCCATGTCGCTGTTTAGTTGTCACATAGCCTTCCCTTAAAGGGCTGAGATAACTGTGTTGACACTCAGAGTTTTATTCATGTTGCACATAGTGTCCTTGAATGCCTCATAGGACGCCGGGAGAGAATTCAACAATATACATACTTGTTCTTCATCTTTCATCACATCCTCCATATCCAGCAATTTACAAACCAATTTATTAAAGTTGCTGATGTGAGCCTCCAGATCTCCACCATTTGCCATCTTGAAGTTATACCACTGCTGCTTCAAGTGTAGGCAATTTTTCGAGAATTTCTTCGCATAGACATCCTCTAACTTCGTCCACAAACCAGCCACAGTTTTCTCCCTCATGACGTTGTAGAGAACCTCATCTGTGAGACATAAACAAATCGATGATAATGCCTTCTTATCAAGAGTATTCCATTCATCATCTTTCATGGTAGACTTCCGCTTCTCAAGATCACAATCCTCGCCTTGCTTGGTTAACAGGCTAATCATCTTAACCTTCCATAACTCAAAATTATTTTTCCTTGAGTACTTCTCAAACTCATACCTGACACTCGCCATTATTACTAATCCCTCAGATTCAGATCTGTGCCCCAACGATCGCTCTGATATGCCAGTTATTGGGGATTTAAACCTGCCGAATCATACAGATCTAGATCTATGATAGCAATCCAATGACACCAAGCACACAAGAGAACACACAGATTTAACGTGGAAAATTTTTTCGGAAAAAAACCACGACACAAAGCGACAGATCTCCACTATGAAAGCATTAATTACAAAGAGAAAAGACTTACCCGATTCGAATAACCTCAAATCTCAACCTTGCTACACCCTTTGATAACCCTAGAACTCTTTAGAAAGCCTTACCATGCCCTAGAAAAGCCCTAGGAATACCTATTTATAGTTTAGACAACTTCTCTTTCGCATCCCAATTGCGAAAAGACTCAAATCCGCAGTTTCGCACAAAATCACGGAACAAACTGCGTAACCTACGACTAGTCCTAAAAATTTCAGGACTGGTCTTAGCCTCCTTCGACTGGTCGAAGCTCACCTACGACTGGTCGAAGCTCACTTATGACTGGTCAAAGGCCGCGGAGAAAAATAACAAAAACTTGCTTGACTTTGAATCGTGCCAGGTCTCGAACCTACGACTGGTCGAGCGCCTCCCACGACCAGTCGAAGCTTTCCCACGACCGGTTGAACGACCTCAAAAAACTTCAGATTTAAGACTTTTTCCAACACCATACTACCTCATTGCTCACGCTCTCGTCCGCACTTGTGCTTAATTTGGAGCATACAAGCCTCCAAGATCTCTCAAGTTTACCCAACTAGCAAGGTACACCACACCTCACTTATATCATCATTTCTTCTCTATCTCCTAAGTAATGTGAGACAAAAAGAAAAAGAGGTTTTTTTTTTTCAAATCATTTTGAAATTAAAACAATTTTCTTTTATATTTTATTTTTATTAAATACCAAATACAACACAATGTCGGGTCATAGGTTAGCTGGCCTTGCCAGTCACTTGTTGCAGTATATAATAGGCAGACCCAAGGGAATTTTAGTGTCTTTGGTTTTTTTATTTTTTATTTTTTATTTTACACACGCACACACCTCCACACACTCATGCTGTAGTGGTATTTCACCACCTATGGATGCTTGAACCCTTGACCAGTGTTGAGACTCCCAAGAGTCCACCACCCTCATGCTGTAGTGGTATTTCACCACCTATGGATGCTCGAACCCTTGACCAGTGTTGAGACTCCCAAGAGTCCACCACCAGAGCAAGATTAAGGATCCAATTTTAATGTTTTGGGTTGGCCCGGATGTTAAGAGTTCTTGTACGGAAAAAAAAAAAAAAAAAAAAAAAAAAAAAAAAAAAAAAAACATGTTCCACATGTGAGGTGATGGACGGTGACACATTTGTAATCTTTGAAAAAATTATTTTCTTATTTCTTAGGAATAGAGATGGAAAAATAAATTTGTTTATTTTTGAATAAAAACAAAAAATGAAAATAATTTTTCTCACAAAATTTCCCAAAAAAAACCTAACAAACTATGGAAAATAAATTTTAAGGGAAAATAATTATGCATCCTTTCCCTTCCATGAATCCGAACAGGTCACAGGGTGTTTCATGGGAAAATAATGCCCTTTCCTTTCATATATAAATCCAAACAGGTCATAAGATCTGCCCTCATTTTTCTATTTTCCTGTGACTGAAGGTAGGTATCACATGAACACGTGTCAGTCTAATATATCATCCGTATTCAAAGTCTTTTCTAATTCCTAAGGTGAACTCTGGGCCACCTAATCTCATATTAACAATATTAAAACATTAAAGAAGCTTGAGAGTTTAAGGACTGTGGGCCACCTTCTTTTCTTTTTTCTTTTTTTCTTTTCTTTTTTTTCTTTTTTTTTTTTTTTTTGTTTTAAAGTTGGTTGGTGACGCGTCCTTCTACAAGAACTCATGGTCGAGTCCCACCACTGCGATGAAGAAAATGACATGGCAGTCCTCCCGAGATAGTTAACCACCTAATATAGAAATTGGTGGTGACTCGTTTTCCTTACATTCGACATTCAATGCGTCCATCAAGACCATCCAACACATATTGTAGATGGAGAATGCCACTAAAATTATGCTGTCCAAAAAATCAGTTGGTTGCTTATCAGTGATACGATGGTCTGGATTGTTGCAAGTCTGCTATATATATAAACACACAAAATTAAAGAGATGCTACTATTTCTATAGTAGTGGTGAACAATCTTAAAAGTATGCAAAATGATCTAAAATGATACATCTTGTGTAGGTACGCATAAAATACAGCCAGGCAAGAGTAGTAAAAACCCATATATCTTAATTTCCAAGAAATCAAATCCATGTCTCATCTTTTAAGACTTGTAAAATCTACCTTGAAATCATATTATTTTTTATTGTGTTGCTCTAGAAATCCAATGAATTTGTTCCAAACTGATGTAGAACGTGTCACAGAGATATTCCCAGTATGTTTGAGCCAAAAGAAGATGGACCGTGAATTGATCATAACTTTTGATCTGGGTATCGTTATGAGGCGTACAACCTATCAATCTTTAATGAAACGGGCCATCCGAGTTGAACCGACTCGCAAAGTGGGTTGCATCTGTCCGTTTCATCAGAAAATATGCGCTTTCAGCTCAAAAACGAATTTTTAGGAAAATTTTACTATTTTTAGTAATTTTGATTTTTAAAATATTTTTTAGAGTTTTAGATTTTTTTTCCTTTTTGAAATAACTTTTAGTTATATTAGGACTATTCTAGAGAAAGTTTATTTGTAATTTTTATTTTTAGGAGTTAGGCTTTACAAGAGTTTTATTAGAATTAGGATTTGTATTAGAGTTAGAATTGTGCTATTTTTGGTAATTTCAAATTTTAGTTTATTTTTTTTTTCTATATTAATGGTGTAAGGAGACACATTAGAGAATTATCAATTATTCATTAATCAATTTCGACTTTTATTAGAATTTATTTCTATTCTCTTGCTTTTTTTTCGCGTGGATTCGAGAAGTCTCTGTGAGGAGTCCAGAGAAGCTCCGTGGATTCGGAGTAGTTATCCTTGAGGAAGACGGTGATCGACCTCATCATGTTCATCCCTGCGTTAGTTTGGTATCAGAGCGAGGTTTCTCCTCGGATCGATGGCTTCTATCGACGGGTCGAGCAATAATCTCATGGGCGGTGCCCCAGAGAATTTACCTTTAACGACGACAGCTTTCAAAACAACCATGCAAGAGAATCGACAAGCTATGCAAGGGCTGCAGGCTTCCATGGACCGCATAGCGGATCTCTTGGCGGAAACTCTAGGGCAACTCCGTGTTCCTGGTGGTAATCTTCTACCGCCAATTGCTGAAATTCGTAATTATACTGATCGTAGGGCAACGCTATCAGTGAACCACAGGATCACTCCTGAGAAGGTGGGATCTAACGACATGATTTCACAGCATCCTAGACGAGGCATTGATCAGATAGATAGGATGGGTCAAGAATTTAAGATGAAAGTCGATCTTCCTAGTTTTAATGGTCAACTCTACTTTAAGGACTTCCTCGATTGGTTGTTTAAAGGCGAACGTTTCTTCGACTATATGAACATTGTAGAAGAAAAGAAAGTTAAACTTGTGGCCTCCAAGTTGATGGGCAGAGCTTCAGATTGGTGGGAACAACTTTAATTCGAGCGAATGAGATAGATGAAGATGCCGATTCGTACGTGGTGGCGGATGAAGAAGTTATTATGCGTGCGATTCCTCCCTCGAGATTACGATCAGGTATTATTCCAAAAAAATTAAAATTATTATTAGGATAGTCGATCAGTAAAAGGTTATGTAGAAAAATCCTATTACTGGTCTGCGAACAACGACTTCATCAAAACAGAGTTGCAACAGACCACAAGATTCATCAGTGGCGAACATGTGATCTCTATAGGAATGGAAAACGAACCCAAGACTTCTAAAGTGGAGGGACAATATCTCATCACTAAACAGGCCTTTGTTAAACAATATAAAGAAACGAGAGATATATATCCATTAGTTGAAAAGAAAAAATATGTAGAGCCTGTGAATATCCTAGAGGATTTGGAACTAGTATCACAGGAGTTCAAGGGGGTTGTACTTGATGAACTACCTAATAAATTACCTCCCATATGAGATATAAAAAATCAAATTGATCCTGTCTTAGGGGCAAGTCTGCCTAATTGCCCACATTATCAGAAAGAATATGAGATCTTGAATGCAGATGTGAAGGAACTGATCAATACTAGTCAAGTCAAGAAAAGCTTGAAGACATGTAAGGCGGATGTGAAGGAACTGATCGATACTAGTCAAGTCAAGAAAAACCTGAGGACATATATTGTATTAGCTAAAGAGCCTAATGCTAAGTACAAGAAAATGGCTAATAAACATCGGCATCAGAAGTTATCTCAGAATCATGAGCCAAGTCCCTTGAATAACTCGAAGACGAGTTTTTTTCAAGTGGAGGGGTCTAATGTAGAACGTGTCACAGAGATATTCCCAGCATGGTTGAGCCAAAAGAAGATGAACCGTGAATTGACCATAACTTTTGATCCGGGTATCGTTACGAGGCGTACAACCTATCAATCTTTACTGAAATGGGCCATCCGAGTTGAACTGACTCACAAAGTGGGTCGCATCTGTCCATTTCGTCAGAAAATATGCGCTTTCAGCTCAAAAACGAATTTTTAGGAAAATTTTACTATTTTTAGTAATTTCGATTTTTTAAATATTTTTTTAGAGTTTTAGATTTTCTTTAAAATGAATAAAAATCGTCTCCTTACACCATTAATATAGAAAAAATGAATAAAAATGAATAATTGATAATTCTCTAATGTGTCTCCTTACACCATTAATATAGAAAAAAAAATAAAGTAAAAATCGAAATTACCAAAAATAACATAATTCTAACTCTAATACAAATCCTAATTCTAATAAAACTCTTGTAAGGCCTAACTCCTAAAAATAAAAATTGCAAATAAATTTTCTCTAAAATAGTCCTAATATAACTAAAAGTTATTTCAAAAAGAAAAAAAAATCTAAAACTCTAAAAAATATTTAAAAAATTGAAATTACTAAAAATAGTAAAATTTTTCTAAAAATTCGTTTTTGAGCTGAAAGCGTGTATTTCTGACGAAACGGACAGATGCGACCCACTTTGTGAGACGGTTCAACTCGGATGGCCCGTTTCAGTAAAGATTGATAGGTTGTACGCCTCGTAACGATACCTGGATCAAAAGTTATGGTCAATTCACGGTCCATCTTCTTTTGGCTCAACCATACTGAGAATATCTCTGTGACACGTTCTACATCACAAACTTCTCGCATTTTCATGGCATGTTAGGTATGCGAAGAATTAAAATCGTTTGCAAGGACAAACATGATACACACACACTCCACATGAGTTGACATGGAACATAGGCCATTCATTTGGTGGGTTTGTTGTTGAATTTGTCCTAGCAAAGAACTTAGGCCAACCACTTGGTTGTTAAAAATGGACCATTGGTTATAGTTTTTCTCACCGTACTCTTTTCTTCTCTTTTACTTATTTTTTTACACATCTATGTGCTGCTTACAGATTTTTATTTATTTATTTATTACTACCATTCACCTTTGTATTCCCGGAATTGATATCTTTGATATTGCACATGGGGCACATGTAAGGCATGGTTCCAAATAGTATTTGCCCATGTTTTCCTTTCTATAAGCACAATTTTCATTTATTCTCATGTTGATGAATTTTAGGTCCATTGGTTCTATTTACAGGGTGAAATTGTGAGGCCATTCTATAGACCAATGAATGCAGTAAATCTTGAATAACACTTCTTTCAAATTTAACAAACTTATAAGTGGCACTCCCACCTTTTTGAAAAACAGAAAACTTAAACGATGACCTGAAAAAATCTTACCATTAAAACAAATAATACAATATTAATTAAATTCTTAGGGAAAGGAAGACAAAAAAGAAAATTATTTCAAGAGTAGGGAAATAAATATTTTTATTTATGTTAGCAAATGATTGTAGCCGTGTACGCTCCAAACCCATCTCACATAAAACAAAAAAAAAGTATGGTACTTTTACAATGATTGTCCTGGTATGCTCTAACCCCATCTCACATACAATCAATACAATTTTGAGTGGGTGACAAAAAAAATAAAAAAAAGAAAGAAAAAAAAAGAAAAAGAAAAAAAAAAAAAGGCATATATACCAGCTATCACATGCCTAGAACCCTCTACGAGGAAAAAAGAAGAAAAGAAGCTATCCTTATTATTTGAAATATAAAAAAGGAGCATACGCTCACTAAACCAATGATGGTAAATTATATTTATAAAATTGGAGTAATGCCTTGAAAAATCAATGTACGCCTTGATCTCAATAGTTTTGTGTGGATGTGATATGATTGATCTCCGTCGTCGCTTGAAAACCACGGGTCCTTTGGGACAATGTTATGTGCCTTAGTTGATATCTACTGTCACACCTTGATCTTATTATATTGACATGGGTTTGTGAGGATTTTTTATTTTTTATTTTTTTTTTAGTTTTTTATTTTTGTTTTTTGGTGGTTACCGAGAACTTGAGATTGGACAGTAGTTGATCAACGAGATTTGTGATTTATGGATCTTAATATCCTTACTGTGCCATGACCATCATAGATACTTAAACAACTCTTCCAGGCCACAGTAGGAGACAGTCAGCCACCTCCTTCTCAATGGGTAGTTGGCGGTCAGGATGTGGCAGCATTTCTCGGTGTTGTGTGGGATAGCGCTGATTCCTCATTCCTCCTTAGCGGATAGGCTGACGCAGTGGAAAGAAGCAGCAGCTCCAGGTACGACATCTATCCACATAAGGAGAGCTATTCCGATTTTCATATGTTGGGGGATCTGGGGTGCTAGAAATAGAGCCAGACAGGATAGCAAACCCATGAGGATCGAGTCATCCATTGCCCGTGTACATTGGTGGGCGAGAATGTGCTTAGAGGTCCAACTTATGAATGGCAGATATTTAGGGGCTGCGGGGCTGACAAATGTCCTCCCGCCCAGGAGAGACAGATTTGTGTAGGTGGTCAGATGGACGAAGCCGACGCCAGGTTGGGTTAAAACGTAGACTGATCCTCTTGTGGGAATCCCGACCTCTCCGGGGGAGGTGAAATTTGCAAAAAAGAAGACGGAAGTTTTTGTTTTGCATTTACCTTAAGGTATGGCGTAGGATCGAACAACCGAGTGGAGCTGCGGTCAATATATGGTGGTCTTAGTTTGTGTTTGGAGGAAGGGCATGGCAGGGTGGAAGTGGAAACCGACTCGAGGGTAGTGGCGGAGCTTCTTTCGGGGTGGCCCCCTACCCCATGGCAATGGAAGAATTGGGTGACTAGAATCAAGAACCTAGGCCAGGTTGTTTGTTTTGTGGTCTCAGCTATCCCCAAAGAAGGAAATGGGCCAGCTGATGGCATGGCGAGGGAGGGAAGTAAAGTCCAGAAGGCGATGGATTTAATTTTGACTGTATTAGGGACCTCCCGACCCAGGTTCGTGGCCTACTCTTTCTAGATAAAGTGGGGGTTAGGAACGGTTAGATTGAAAATTGTGAAGATGTAAAGTTTTACATTTTGTTTTGTTGGGTGCTTGCGTGCTCCATTATGGTAGGTGCCCCAGGGTTTTTTTGTCCCTACGGCACCCGAATGCCCTGTGTTGCACAGGTCGCTTTTAATGAAAAAAGTAGATCTTAAAAAAAAAATGTTATCGATGTCCTAACATTTTTAAAACATAAATCTATAAACATCATTTTATGAAATATACATTCAGCCTATGTGAGGGGACTGACTTAAGTTAGGATTGATAGTCTCTATCATTTGAAGTCGACTTGGTGTTGGTTACAGCTTTGCCATTATCCTACATGAGAATACAAGTTTGCAATGGACATGAGATCCTGATATTGGACATTTGGATACTTACATTTGAGAATCTAGTTGAAATCAATAGTTTATACCGGTACCCCATTAGCCTAAATTACGATATATGTGATCAATGACTTGATATTGCATGAAAGATGATTAATCTTTAAACATGTGTATGTGTAAGGGTTATAATATTAGATGGCTTCAACTCACTTTAGGATGCTGCTTAGAGGCTACTGAAAGTGGGTTATGTTGCATACGTCCATCAAAATTCATTGATTCTTGTTTAGGATAATATGAAATCCACTGGGTTCACCATAGAATTTATTTATGATAACATTTGGCAAGGAAAGCTGCCCCTAAAGTATCTATCTTTGTCTGGAGAATTTTGCAAGGTGCAATAGCGGTGGAGAATAGGGTGCAATCCAGGGGAGTTTCGCTGGCCTCTTCCTATGGGTGCTGTGGGGAAGTGATGTAGAGCGGGTCGCGGACAATTTCATGGCCAAGATGGATCAGAAAAGGCAAGGTCGGCGACAGAAGTGATCCGGACTATCGGACCTTAGATCGGGCGTATCTCACAATCCGGAATGAGTTATCCGACGTAAAATATATGATTTTGGGGTAGAACGAGCTACTTTAGCTAACCAACCTGCTACGCCGGGTTGCACAGTCCGGATTTGTAAGAAACCCCCTGATCGACGGTCGTTTCCTCGTTTTAATTTTGTTTTTACTATAAATAGTAAGTTTTAATTTGAGTATAACTTTTCATCCGTTGGGCTTTAGGAGTTGTGTCCAACATGAAAAGTGCTTAGAATAATTAGGAGAACGGTTTGGTGAAGCCAAATAGCACACTTACTATTTTTGGCCAAAAACCTTGCGCACTAGTAAACATCACGACCGTCTATAAATAGTAAGTTTACTATTTATAGTAAGTTGCGAATTCTAGGAGTTTTAGTTGTAGTATGAGTCTGATTTCTTTCATGTTGCTTGGTTCCCTTATTTAAAGGGATGTAAACTCGTTTTTATTTTTTTATCAATTAATTTCTAATTTATTAGAGTTTATTCCTATTCTCTTGCTTTCTTTCCTCGTAGATTCGAGAAGTCTCTGTGAGGAGTCCAGAGAAGTTTCGTGGATTCGGAGTAGTTATCCTTGAGGAAGACCGTGTTCGACCTCATCAAGTTCATCCCTGCGTCAATTTGGTATCAGAGCGAGGTTTTTCCTCGGGCCGATGGCAAACAACGAAGGTATGAATCAAAATCCTGTGGACGGTGATCCAGGGATTCATTATCTTTCGGAAAGAATGGAAGCTTTCCATCGGGAGAGTCAGTTGACCATGCAAGGGCTGCAAGCAACCCTCGACCGTCTTGCGGATGCGCTACTTCCGCCCCGAGCCCTAGGCGGTGCTCCACCACCTATGATCGCCCCACCACCCGTGGTTGCTGTACGACGTGACCCTGATTATCGCAAAGCACTACCAGCGGTAAATCGTAGGGCTACACCAGATGATTCTAGTTCCAGCGACGAGGACATTAATGAGGGTTTTGATCGACGACCAATCCATGGAGGCGGTCGTCTAGATCGTGCTGAAAGAGACTATCGAGGTAAGGCTGAACTTCCTAGTTTTAACGGTTTATTACGTATCGAAGATTTTCTCGATTGGCTAGCCGAAGTAGAGAGATATTTCGATTATATGGATGTACCAGATCATAAAAGAGTGAAGTTGGTAGCGTTTAAATTAAAATCTGGTGCTTCTGCATGGTGGGAACAATTGCAACTCTCATGAGGCTGCCAGAACAAGGCGCCCATCGCATCATGGCCTCGGATGAGACGTCTTCTTCGTTCACGATTTCTCCCTAGTGATTATGAGCAGATATTATTCCAGCAATACCAGAATTGCCGACAAGAAAATCGAACTGTTACAGATTACACTGAAGAATTCCAGCGGTTGGCTACACGAAACGATTTGTCAGAATCTGAGTCATAGAAAGTGGCACGATTTATAGGTGGGTTGCGACCTGTAATTCAGGATCGAGTTCAGATGTACCCAGTCGGGACCGTAGATGAAGCAGTTCAATTGACAGGAAGGGTAGAAACACAGCTTGCAAGAGCTCCTGCTCATCCCTATCCTTCAAATTGACCCCCTATGACAGGTCCCACACAGGATCCAGTGCTGGCTCGAGGAAAAGATCTGGTAGGAGAACGTCCTCAACCTCCTCCACCCGCGAACCGTGATACGGGGAGCGGACCATCTAGACCTCAACTGGCACCACCAACAACAGCGGGCCCTAGTAGGATTCCGAATCCTTATGCTCGGCCAAGGCCGAATAATTGTTACCGCTGTGGCCAACCAGGCCACTTATTAAACACTTGTCCTCAACGTCCGACAGCACACTTGACTATAAACGAAGGGGGCACTGAAGATGAGGCCGCAAAAGAAGATCATGGCTTTGATGAATATGAACAAACCACTGAAGAAATAGCAGGTGGCGATGAAGTGACAGGCGAGGATCGTGGCGAATCTCTCGTTGTGAGGCGACTACTGTATACCCCACAAAAGGAATTACATCCACAGCGGCACAATATATTTCGTACTCAGTGCAGTGTCAACAGAAAGGTCTGTAATGTGATCATAGATAGTGGTAGCAGCGAGAACATCGTCTCAAGAGTGATGGTGGATAAATTGCAGCTACCAACGACGAAACATCCTTTCCCGTACTCAATTGGCTGGATAAAAAAAGTGAACGAGACCAAGGTAACTGAATAATGCACTATCTCGTTTTCAATTGGTAAACATTATAAGGATCAGATACTTTGTGACGTAGTTGACATGGAAGCCTGCCATATGCTACTCGGTCGACCCTGACAGTCGGACCGTGATGCGACCCATCGAGGGCAAGACAATGTCTACATATTCGTCAAGGATAGTCGAAAAATAATCCTTGCCCCTATGGAACTAGAGAACCACCCTGAAGCCTCTAAAGTAGAGGGGAGTTCTCTCTTGACCATTCGAAATTTCATGGAAGAGTCTAAGGAAACCTGCGAGGTATATGCCGTAGTGGTGAAGGGCGAGAAAGAGGAACCCTCAAACATCCCTCCAAGCTTGAGACTGTTACTAAACGAATTCAAAGAAGTCTTGCCTGAAGATTTACCTGATGGATTACCCCCTATGAGAGACATCCAACATCACATAGACCTCGTCCCTGGGGCTAGCCTGCCCAATCGCCCTCATTATTGGATGAGTCCGAAGGAGTGTGAGATACTTCAGGGGCAAGTGGAGGAATTGATCCGTGAGGGTCTATTGAGAGAGGGCATGAGCCCATGTGCTGTACCAGCATTATTAACGCCCAAAAAAGATGGAAGCTGGCGCATGTGTGTCGACAGTCGAGCAATTAACAAAATTACTATTAAATATCGGTTTCCAATATCACGGTTGGACGACATGCTCGATATGTTAGGAGGGGCTAAAGTGTTCTCTAAACTCGATCTAAAGAGCGGGTACCATCAGATTCGTATTCGACCCGGTGATGAATGGAAAACGGCATTCAAGACAAAGGAAGGGTTATATGAGTGACTAGTCATGCCTTTCGGCCTATCGAACGCACCAAGTACTTTTATGCGTTTGATGAATCAAGTTCTAAAACTGTTCACTGGCCGATTTGTGGTAGTATATTTTGATGACATATTGATATATAGCCAGGATGAGGCAGAGCATAAGAAACATCTCAGGCAGGTGCTGCAGGTCCTACAAGATAACAAGTTGTACCTCAACTTGAAAAAGTGTAGCTTTTTAACTGACAACCTGTTGTTTTTAGGATTTGTTGTAACGTCCACAGGAATTCGGGTGGACGATGAAAAGGTGCGAGCTATTAGGGAATGGCCGATCCCGACAAACATTCATGAGGTGAGGAGTTTTCACGGATTGACGACTTTCTATCGTCGATTTGTGCGAGATTTTAGCACCATAGTCGCGCCAATAACAGACTGCATGAAAAAAAGGGCCGTTCCAGTGGACCGATAAAGCTAACAAGAGCTTTCATGAGATCAAGCATCGTTTGTCTACAACACCGGTCTTGGTGCTTCCTAATTTTGATAAATTATTTGAGGTGGAGTGTGACGCTTCATATGTCGGAATAGGAGGAGTATTATCACAGGAAGGCAGGCCGGTAGCCTTCTATAGCGAAAAGCTCAGTGAAGCCCGAAAGAAGTGGTCGACTTACGAGCTTGAGCTGTACGCAGTTGTTCAGGCGCTGCGACATTGGCGGCATTTTCTGATTCAGAGGGAGTTTATTCTGTACACCGACCATCAGGCATTAAAGTTTATTAATAGTCAGACTAACGTGAATCGTGTGCATGCTAGATGGGTTACGTTTTTACAGGAATTTACGTTTGTTTTGAAGCATAAGTCAGATCAGCAGAATAAGGTGGCTGATGCACTTAGCTGTTGTGCGTCACTATTTGTTACGGTGAGCAATGAGGTGGTCGGCTTTGACTGTCTCAAGGAGCTATATGCCGAGGATGAAGACTTCAAAGATTCTTGGTTGAAGTGCCAAGAAGGTCACCCCAGTGACTTTCATATACAGGATGATTTTCTCTTCAAAGGAAATCGATTGTGCATCCCCCAAAGTTCTCTAAGGGAGCAGATTATTCAGGAACTACATGAAGGTGGCCTCGGTGGACACCTTGGGCGAGACAAGACGCGAGCTCTTGTAGAAGATCGGTATTACTGGCCGCAATTAGTACGTGATGTGGGAAGAACTGTACAACGTTGTCATATTTGTCAGACCTCCAAGGGATAATCTCAGAATACGGGCCTCTACACCCCGTTACCTGTGCCTGACGGTCCTTGGGAGGATTTATCAATGGACTTCGTGCTTGGTCTTCCACGAACACAATGCGGCATGGATTCGGTGTTCGTAGTGGTCGATCTTTTCTCCAAGATGGCGCACTTTATCCCATGCAAGAAGACCCTTGATGCAACACATGTGGTGAATTTATTCTTCAGGGAGGTCGTACGGCTACACGGGGTCCCTCAGACCATTACTTCTGATCGTGACACGAAGTTCATTAGCCACTTTTGGCGGACTTTGTGGACTCGATTCGATACACGACTTCAATTCAGCAGTGCTTACCACCCACAGACTGATGGGCAGATCGAAGTTGTGAATCGCACTTTGGGAAACCTCCTTCGATGTATTTCAGGAGAGAAACCAAAGCAGTGAGATTTGGCCTTGTCTCAAGCGAAGTTTGCATTCAACAACATGGTGAACCGCTCGACAGGAAAATTCCCGTTCCAGGTTATTTATGGACGAGTACCTCGCCACACACTAGACTTGGTCCCTCTGCCCAAGCTCCCAGGCATGAGTATTGCAGCAGAACATATGGCAGACAGGATCATGGGTATTCATGCGGAGGTGCAGACTAAGCTACATGCCTTGAACGAAAAGTACAAGGAACAAGCGGACAAGCATCGTCGACAAAAGGTGTTCGAGGTGGGCGACCAGGTAATGGTCCATTTGCAAAAAGAAAGATTTCCGACCGGGACGTACAACAAGCTGAAGAATAAGAAGATTGGACCGGTGCCGATCATCCGAAAGATCAATGACAATGCTTATGTTGTTGATCTTCCAGATGACATGGCGATCTCACGGACTTTCAACGTTGCGGACCTGACCGAGTATCATGAACCAGCGCAGGAGGAGAACTCGAGGACGAGTTCTTTTCAAGTGGAGGGGACTGATGTAGAGCGGGTCGCGGACAATTTCATGGCCAAGATGGATCAGAAAAGGCAAGGTCGGTGACAGAAGTGATTCGGACCATCGGACCTTAGATCGGGCATATCTCACAATCCGGAATGAGTTATCCGACGTAAAATATATGATTTTGGGGTAGAACGAGCTACTTTAGCCAACCAACCCAGCTACGTCGGGTTGCGCAGCCTGAATTTGTGAGAAACCCCCTGATCGACGGTCGTTTCCCCCTTTTAATTTCGTTTTTACTATTTATAGTAAGTTTTAGTTTGCTTATAGCTCTTCATCCGTTGGGCTTTAGGAGTTGTGTCCAACATGAAAAGTGCTTAGAATAATTAGGAGAACGGTTTGGTGAAGCCAAATAGGACACTTACTATTTTTGGCCGAAAACCTTGCGCACTAGTAGACATCACGACCGTCTATAAATAGTAAGTTTACTATTTATAGTAAGTTGCGAATTCTAGGAGTTTTAGTTGTAGTATGAGTCTGATTTCTTTCATGTTGTTGGTTCCTTTATTTAAAGGGGTGTAAACTTGTTTTTATTTTTTCATCAATTAATTTCGAATTTATTAGAGTTTATTCCTATTCTCTTGCTTTCTTTCCTCGTGGATTCGAGAAGTCTCTGTGAGGAGTCCAGAGAAGCTCCGTGGATTCGGAGTAGTTATCCTTGAGGAAGATGGTGTTCGACCTCATCACGTTCATCCTTGCGTCGGGAAGTCGGCAATGGCAACCCCCAGGTAGAATCCCTTCCCCATCTATTCATCCATGGTGGGTTGGCCTCGAAAGTTTGGCAGCATTTTGGTATCATATCCGGGATCCTCCCCTTGATGGCTAATTCAGTGGAAGCAAGGTTGAAGCAGTGGTGGATGGCGGATTCTGGAGGCAGTAATCCTCTCTTTAATAAGTTGGTTCCTTCTCTAATCCTCTGGAAGATTTGGAGAGTCAAGAACTCTATGAAGATGGACGGAAAGTGTTGGTCCAGTGCAGTCACTATTTATTGGATAAATCGGTGGATTAAGTTGTTATTGGCGGATGAGATTAGTTCCTCGAAGCAAATGCGCGCACCTTCAGGTTGTAAGGTGGAAAGTGCCGAATGAGGGCTTGGCCAAGTTGAATGTGGATGGGTCTGCACAAGGCAATCCAGGCCCTTCAGGTGGAGGTGGGATTTGTAGAAATTCTCAAGGGAACCTCATCTTTGCGTTCATAGTGGGCTTTAGTGAGGGGTCCAGCAACAGAGCGGAACTGCATGTGCTTTGGATCAGCTTGTCCGCTTGTCTGGCCCGGGGCCTACGCAGGGTGGAGGTCGTGTCTAACTCTAGCTTTGTAATTAATCTCCTTGGTGGTAACGCCAAGCCAAGTTGGGTCTGGTTGCATTGGCTAAGAAGGATTGAGGAGCTTAGGAGGAAAGGGGCACTCATCTTTCGTCATATCCCAAGGAAAGAGAATGCCCCAGCAGATGCCTTGGCCCGCATTGGTATTCTCTCACAGGTTTACTCGTCATTCAAGTGCTCGGCTGAGCACCTGATGCACATCAAGGGTCCTTTAGTCTTGGATAAAACATGCCCAGGTTCCATTAAGATAACCTTTAGGAAGACTGGGTTAGGTTCTTTGTAATTGCCTAGCATATAATAAACGGCCCTCTGTTTTTTTTGGTAGGGTGCCTGAAATGTCCAGCTACTCAGTGTATAGTTTCTCTTGTTGAAATGAAATACTCTGTTTTTTCAAAAAAAATAAAAATAAAAAATAAAATCATAAACCTATGCAATGTGTTTACAAGTATAAAAATCCATGTTTGTTATTGAAATACAAGAAGGAACATATGATGATTAAACCTATGATGGTAAACCACATTTCTAAGTCATAAATCTTTTCCCCATTCAAGACATAAACCAATGTAATGCTGTTACAATGAGATATAAAAATCCATCCGTATTATTGAAATACAAAAAAGAACATATAATGTTTAAACCTATGATGGTAAAGAATATTTCTAAGTCATAAATCTTTTCCCCATTGAAGTCAATAATGTACGCCATCAATAATGTGCGTCATCAATATAGCGAAGCCTTGGAGTGTAGAGGTGAATTTCCCTTTCGTTGATTGGTTGTGTTGGTCTTGCGTTCATCTCTGCATTCTATGACAAGGAATTAAAAGTCATTAGCATAGGCCATATATCAAAAAAAAAAAGGCCATATATCACAATCCACAAATCTCACTCCAACCACCAAGGTAACCCTCACAAAGTGTGTTAATTAATTCTGGGTTGGGGCCGAGTCAGCGTCAGGCCTCAGCCCAATCGAATGTTAACCAGCCTAAAAGTCCAACTCGGACATGGACAGTTTAACAGTTGAGCCTTTGATTTCAGACTCAAGCTCATCCTCCGTTCATATCTTAAGAAAGCCTGTTCGAAGTCTTGCTCAGGCCTTGGAAGAAAATTTTGCAAAACCTAGGCGTAAAATAATCTGGGGGGCTGTGTTACAAGCTTGAGTTTTTATTTATTTATCTTAAATAAAGGTGGGAGCACTCATGCTAGAACCGAACTTGATAGAACAGCCCAACTCGTAGCCTCTAGCACACCCTACTACAGTTTGTTCGGGAGATTGTAGCGTGTTTTTTTTTTTTTTTCACACGTACTCACACCCTACACACACCCACAACAGTAGGATTTCACCACAATGGGTACTTGATCCAATAACCTTGTGTTGAAACTCTTGTGAGTTACCATCGAGGCATTAGTAAGTACCCAAGGGAGATTGTAGCTAGTTCTCTTGGAAAGCAAATAGGAAATAGGGCTTGAATTCCCAAGTCAATGTGTAAGGAGAGACAATTTCCACTGTTTACTTATTTTTAAAAAAACGTGATTTAAATAAAACAATGTTACAGCCAAGAATTTATGTATGAATGTGGAATTAATTGATTTTAATAGGTTAGATTTATTTCTGCCCACTTAGCAAACAATCGGTAGTCGTTTGTATAATCTATGCATCCACCATCCATACAAGAATTCTTGTGCAATATGTTTGCCAATGTATATTAGCAAGTACAGTAACAGCAGTAGAAACTCACATCATTGACGGCCATCCTTAGTAACTTCACTTGCTCTCGGGAAACAGTCCTCACCTGAAAATCATGGTAGTGAGTATGAAAACCTTATAATAACACTTTCCATATATGTACGTGAGTTTAGAACCAACAGAGTAAACCCTACTGTAAGCTGGGGCAGAATCGGCATTCGTGTTGCCCACTGAGTGATGCAGATATACAAATTGTCATCACTCGCATCTCCTGGTTTTATGCCCAGTCATTAAAAAAAAATCTGTATCTTGGATGTGCCGCAGCACTGGAAACAGTGTAAGTGGAGACGCCCTTTGTTGGTGTATGAGGGCAGTTCACCCAAATGTTTATATACCATCTGGCCCATGAGGTGACAAAATATCATACCATTCCAAAACTCAGGTGTGCCCCACCTCATGATTTTAATAGTTGTAGGCATGATTTCATACTGTTAGAGATAGTGTGGCCACCTAAGATTCAGATCTGACTAAGCCCAAGCTATGTTGGATGGCATCACGATCTGTTCCAACTTGGGCCTCCGTAACATCATTGTCGAATCAGACTCGGTGATCATCGCCAAAGCAGCTGAGAATAGGTACGCTTCCTTTTCTTGGCACATTTGGTACAAGATAGGTTGGGAGTTTCAGCGTCCTCCCAACCTTTCTTTCGGTCACATCTATAGAGAAGGAAACTCCGTCGCTGATGCGCTGGCTAGACTAGCCAGCGAGGGCAATTCAAATAATTTCTCTCTCCAAGTCTACCCTTCCTGCTAAGGTCCGAGGCGACCTCCTCCTTGATCAGGCGGGCCTTGGGAACTTAAGGAGTATCTGATGGTTTGGTCATTTCTGTTGGTTTGGTTGGCTTTCTATTTTCTACTTTTTAGGTGTCTCTGGCTCTCCTTAGTTTGTTTGTGCAGTTAGGCTTATATGATAGGTGTGGTCCCCTCCCTTTTTGTTGGGTCACCCCTGAATGGCTGTAAATCTTTTTTCTTCAATGGAAAAAAATACGTTTTCCCTTAAAAAAAATAAAATAAAATTTTGGGACATCTCATTTTTTGAGGGAAGGATGTTTGAGACACATGATGGTGGGTCCAACATAGATTTGGTTGTATGTAATACTCAACTCTATGGCTTGATGTGTTAGATATCTGCACAATCAATTAGATACACCCTTCCATGGTGGATCATGGGCCTAAAAATCAGACTAATTCATGACTTAGGTGGGCCACACCATAGACAACAGCTGAGAACAGATGTGCGTCCATTGAAACCTTTTTTTTTTTTTGGTTAATAGGACCCAGCATAATTTCACACGGTTTCAAATGCTGTGGCCCACTTCCATATATGGCTGATTTAAAGGACAACCCATAACCTAAAGAGGACCCACTAAATGCATTGTTTGGATGTCCGACACACATCACGGTGGGGCCCACAACGCTCAACTTCTTAGAACCTTTTTTCCATATATATATATATATATATATATATATATATATATATATATATATATATATATAGGGAAAAGGTACAATGCGCTCGAGCTCACGGCTCATCCCATCGGTCGAGCTGTGTGGGCCCCACCATGATGCCTTTCAAACATCTACCCCATCAGTCAGATGCGCCATTCCACCGTGGACCTAGTTCTCAAAAATCAAGTCAATCCGTGACTTTTGTGGGCCACACCACATACAGAAGTGGAGAGGGGCCGTGCAACCATTAAAACATTCATAATCATTTTTGGGGCCCACAAAAGATGTGGTTTGTAAATCCAGCCCATCCATTATGTGTCTCCCACTTGTATGAGGGTTCAGACCAAGTTTTAGCATTCAAAACTCAGGTGGGCCCCACCAAGTGCTTTTATATGTTTTAACGGTGTCTTCACATGATTTTAGATGGCATGGCCCATCTGAGTTCCGTATATGGCTGATTTTTGGGATATCCCATTATTTAAAAGGAAACCATCAAATGCACGGTGTTGATGGTCGACATGCATCACGGTAGGGCCCACACAGCTCGACCTCACGATAAGCTTATTATGAGCTCGAGCGCATAGTACCTTCCCCCCCTCCCACACACACACACACACACACACGCATATATATATATATATATATATATATATATATATATATATATATATATATATGTTTTGCGTGTACATGTGCCCACCAGGTAGTGCCTTTTACCTATTAAATGTGTGTGCCTGTGTCTGCATGAGAAATACTCCAGTGCTCTTTGATCACCATGCGAGTGATAATGCTTTTAGTTGCAATGAGACACTTAGGTATTCTGATTTGTTGCTCTAGATTTTATATTAGGTCTAATATGTTTTCAATTGCATGCTACCATGCAAATATCACCCCAATCTAATTATATAAGTCATGTTGACCTTAGTACCGAAAGAAAAAAAAAAAAAGAGAGAGAGAGAGAAGAAATTTCATGAAATCAGGTGCCGAATATTTAGGTTTAATGCATTGATATATGTGTAGCCTGTTTGATTAGTGATGCATCCTGATTTTCACAAAACTCTTTTTTTTTTTTTTCAAAAAGTCGAAACTTCATTTCATATGAGGAAATTACAGGACTATACGTAGGGAAGTCCCAAGGGCACCAAAACAAAACTCTCACCGCAACCTATCATAAAAGGAAAAACTATACATGATCCATCACCCTGATGACACCCAAACCTACTTTATCCAACACCACCAAGCCACGGATTTCATGGGGGATCGGGGTCCTTCATGGCATGGAACACCCTATTGGTCTGGGTCTTTTTTATTTTTTATTTTTTGGGTTAGCTTGTTAGTACACACCCATGTCAGTACACACACTATTGGTCTGGGTCTTGCTACCTAGCCGGGCCAGGTCATTTGCCGGCCGTTCCCCTCTTCACAAAATTCTATTTATATGGTTAGGCTCACCATCAAAAATGTCATTTTGGCACTGTATAAATGTTCAATTTGAAGTTAGCTAAGCTCACGACTGTATAAATATTATAAGGAACAAACCTTTTTAACAATTGTCCAAACTACGCCTTGTGTACAAGGTGGGGTAGTGAGAGATCCTGTGTATCTGTAATACTTCCTACTTCCCATCTTTAAATGCTTTGGATTAACCACTCCCACATTTCTCTCCATTTCATGCATATCCGCGACAGATTTTATATGTCCCATCAGCTGAAAAAATAACAAACATACACATAAGAGGTGCAAAGCATGGTAAGGAATTAGGACCTACAAAGATGCGTATATACGATTAGTTACCTCTGAGAGAAATGAGTCCGGTCGGCCAATTTTATACACGATTCCAACCACGGCTATTTGTCCGTTAGAGCTCTCATGAACCATGTGCACCTCCAGATCATAGCTACAACAACCATTCATCATGAACAAAATTAAAGAAGATGAGTGTATATATATATATATATATATATATATATATATATATATATATATATATATATGAAGATGTTGATGCATAAGACAGGTAGCACAATACCTCTTGCCATTGATGGTGTGTTCTGAAGGAGAGTGCCAGTGGCACTGTTGTAATACATATTCAGTTCCATTGACGTAAATTGATCCTGCCCCATTAACCCATTTCATCTGCATCCATCAATAATAAGAATAGAGAATTACATGAGAAATAATATCTTTTAATCTATCAAAATAACATATATTCTCTATTTAGTGAATTTCTAAGAAAACTATTCCCCAGTATTGGAGATTTAGAGAACTAGTTTGGTCTTGCTTGGAGAACAAAGAGTTATTTTTGCATAAGGAAAGACTGATGCATTCCAATATTACCATTATATCATGTCCCCTATTCTTGAGCGTTGCATTGGATGGCTTGTAACACCTTCTTAATCTCCCTAAATGGGACACTACTTTTACTCTTTCATGCAGCAAATCGATCGGAGACTGCATATCTCCATTCTTACACATCGCCCATTCCTCATGTATATCTCCCCAATTTTCAGGCCCCTTACCACTCCCTTTCACATAATCAAACTCCCTTTCATCCTCTGCACCATAAAATAAAAAAATAGTTAAAACCATAGATTAGTAAAACATGAAAGAGAAGCATAAAGATAATAGATTTTATGTTGTTCAAATCCATTACCAACTTCTCGTGATGTTGTTGGGACTGAATAAAAGGTAAGTAGGAAAAAGAGAGCACAAAAGAAGATGAAATAGGTGCTTGGGTTCTTCATCTTTTCCCCTCAAGACTCAGTAAAAACCAAATATATTTTTGTTAGGAAATGTTGGAGGAGAATGATAGCTTATATAGGACACAGATGTTAGAATTTCTCAAGAATTTCAAGTCCTATGTGTGAATAAGAGAAATGATTAATAAGAGTCAATCGTGTCTTATATTTAGATGGTCAACTGTCAAACAAATGGCCCAACAAGGCACCTGGTGAGGAGTATCATGTGGATGACCTAACCATCAGGTCATTTTTTTTTTCACCTGTCCATTATTTGCATAGTATTGCTCAGACGATGAGATATCATCACTGCCCTAAATTATGGAAGAGGTCATCCACGAAGTATAGCCCATCTAGAAAGTATGGAATGCTCAGCGGATGGTGGTTGTGGTCCCGTGCTTGCGAGAAATGATCAGCTGTTACCTTCGGTGTACTCCAGATTTTCACCACATTTGCATATTTTCCCATGTGTAGGACATCCGAACCATTAAAATATTTGACTTCATCACTAAAATCATCAACACCAAAAAACCCCCAAGAGGTGGGCAAAAACTGTATTCAAGTTGAGATCACTGGTCATTCTTTGATTTTGTTGGTGTGTCCCACAAAATGAATATTCGAGCCTGATGTTCAAATCACTTAATTCTCATGATGGGGATATTGTATTCAACCGCTTGGATGTCCTCAATATATGGTATGATGTGTTAGTATTTTTTCTTGTAATCTTTGTTTTTCTTCATACTTGCAGTTTGCATCCGTAGTTTTTTATTATACTTTAGAGTTTTTCCACGTATATCTTGTCTTGTGGTTTGTTTGAATTACTTTGATCTGTTTTTAGTTTATATTTCTTCTTGTTTATCGTTTGTGAGTGAGACTTGAGATTAAATCTCAGCTTACTGCGTTGTTCGCGTGTTGTGCAACAAATGGTATCAGAGCTATTGCTTTGATAGTTTAAACTAGAATTGAGAGCGATGACGGAAGAAGGAAAAACTAGAATTGAGAAGTTTAATAGTTTAAACTTTGCCTTCTGGAAGATGTAGATGGAGGATTATCTGTATCAGAAGGACTTCTATATTCTTCTAGGAGGAAAAGAGAAGAAATCAGAAAAGATGACAGATGATGAATGGTTTTTACTGGATAGGAGGCTTTAGGAATGATCCGACTCTCTTTGTCTAAGAGTGTCGCCTTCAACATATCCAAGATGAAAACTACAAAAGAATTAATGGAAATCCTGACCACCATGTATGAAAAACCCTGTGTCCAATAAGGTTCATCTTATGAAACAGCTATTCAACATGAAAATGTCAGATGGTGGGAGCGTGGCTGAACATCTAAACGAGTTCAATACAGTCATGAGCCAGTTGGAATCTGTTAGCATTATTTTTGAGGATGAGGTCAGGGTGTTATTGATCTTATCCAGTTTGCCAGACAGTTGGGATGGTTTGGTGATTGTTGTGAGCAATTCCTCAGGGTCGAAAAAACTGAAATTTAATGATGTGGCCGGTCTAATTTTCAGCGAAGAATCTAGAAGAAAGGCATAAAGAGTTTTAGGGGATTCAAGGAATGCTCTAAACATTGAAGGAAGAGGAAGATCGCTGAACAAAGAAGGTAATAAATATGAACGTTTTAAGTTGAGAAAGAAGTCCAAGGGACTGAAAGATAAAGGCGGGTGTTGGCATTGTGGCAAGAAAGGGCACATGAAACGTGATTGCATGACACTTAAGAAACAAGAAGGAATCTCTCAAGGCAGGAAGGATTCAGTGAATCTATCTGAGAAAAATAACACAAAGGCGTTGATCTTGTCTCTTGATGTGAGGAATGAGTCCTGGGTTATAGACTCAGGTACTTCGTTTCATGCCACTTTGTGTAAGGAAGTTCAGCGTGATTATGTGTCAGGTGACTTTGGGAGAGTCTACCTGGGTGATGATGAGCCGTGCAGTATCGTTGGAAAGGGAGACGTTCATATATATAAATCAGAAAGACGGAACGGTGTTGAAATCGAAGGATGTTAGACATGTACCGAGTTTGAGAAGGAATTTGATCTCAGTGGGGCAGTTGGCCGATACCGGTTATGTGACGACATTCACCAGTGATTTCTGAAAGATCACAAAAGGTGCCTTGGTGATATCTCGAGGCAAAAGGAAGGTACTATGTACGTGACTTCAGGATCGTATAGTTTACTCTCAGTCGCATCAACTGGAGTGAATGGATAGTTATGACATCAGAGGTTGGGACATATGAGTGAGAAAAGGATGAAAGTGCTATTGTCAAAGGGAAAGCTACTAGGGTTGAAGTCTATTGACTTGAAAATTTGTGAGGACTGTGTGTATGTGTCACGCCCAGACCTTAAAAATCCTCCTCGTAGCATCCCAGGATCGGAACCTGACGAATGGGCATTAGGAGCCGAGAATGGGGTTCTACGGAGGCTGTCGGTGCCGGATTTGATGATCGAAAATTTTGTGAGCTCGATTTTCGAGTTTGGGGCGTGACAGTATGGCAAGCAGAAGAGGGTAAGCTTCAAGAAGACATGATGCGCTCCAAAGACATATTTGTTGGAGCTTGTACACACTGATGTGTGGGGACCAACACAGGTATTATCTCTTGGTGGCTCACGTTTTCTTGTTTCTTTTATTGATGATGCTAGTAGAAAATTGTAGGTTTATTTCTTAAAACATAAATCTGATGTATTTGATGTATTTAAGAAGTGAAAAGTTACGGTAGAAAACAAGACAGGTAAAAAGTAAAATGCCTCAGATCTGATAATGGGGGAGAGTATTATGATAAGAAGTTTAAGGAGTATTGTGCAGCAAATGAAATCAAACATAAAAAATGATTCTAGGGACACCGCAACATAATGGTGTGGCTGAGCGCATTAAAAGGAACATCCTTGAGCATGTTGAGGGCATGAGGTTACATGTAGGGTTGCCTAAGACCTTTTGGGTAGATGCTGTGAATACTACTGTATATCTCATCAATAGAAGTCCCTCTACACCATTGGATGGTGGGCTACCAGAAGAAACGTGGACTGAGAAAGAAATGAACATTACACATCTCAGAGTGTTCAGTTACACTTCATATGTTCACAATAGAGCCGAACTAAGAGCCATCTTCGATGGTCTCTCTTTGTCTACAAATGGGATTCGACAATATTGAAATCGAATCTGACTCGAAATTTGCTATCGATTTTCTCTCAGGCAAGTCCCGCTCTCACTGGATCTGAAATTGTTGGGTTAGTCGTATCAATAAGTTAAGGCAGGGATGCTCCTCTACGCTTCGGCTTATCCCTAGGGAAGGGAATGGTCTGGCTAACTGGATGGCCCGTGAAGGGGGTAACACCCAACTGGCTACGGTGACGAACAGTCTGGATAACCTTCATGCTACTGTTCGCGGCCTCCTTCTCTTAGATAAGGTCGGGTTGGGAGCTGTGAGGAGAACTCGGGTGGGCAAGGAACCCCCATGATTTTCCTCTGTTTTGTCTTCCTGAGGAGGTTTCCCTTGCGCTGGCCTCCCTCCCCTTTTTTAGCTCATCCCCAGGCGTATACGATAGGCGGGGCCTCTTCCTTTTTGTTGGGTCCCTCCCGAAAAAGCTGTAATTGGTTTTCAGTTTTAATGAATGGAGGCTTCAATTTAATAAAAAAAATGTTCACATTGATGTAGAGCACAGAAACAAGTTGGATGCGAATTCCAGGAGATACACGTTTATAGGTTATATGCAATATGATTTTGGATACAGGTTTAGGGATACAAAAAATAGAAAAATATCAGAAGCAAGGACGTAATCTTTAATGAAAAAATGATGCATAAGTATAGTGTGCTAGAAAATAAAGCCGAAGAAAAGGAATTTGTAGAGTTGGAAGAGTTACTGGACACAGGTGTTACAACGCCACAGGATGATCATGCACAGGAGCATTATGAGGCAGAGCTGTATACACCGGTTATGAGGAGGTTTACTTGGGAGAGAAGAGCCACGGTCCGATACTCACCCTTATTACATTATCTACTACTGACAGATAATAGTGAACCAAAATATTTTGAAGAGGCATTATAGTTGGATACACGGGTTAAGTGGGAGCAGGCCATGGATGAGGAGATGGACTCTTTTGAGTCTAATCATACATGGTAGCTAGTCACTCTACCCAAGGGTAAGAAAGCTCTTCATAACAAGTGGGTTTACAGACTGAAGGAGGAACACGATGGTTTGAAACGGTATAAGGATAAATTGGTTGTGAAAGGGTTTCAACAAAAGGCAGGTATCGATTTCACTAAAATATTTTCACCCATGGTGAAAATGTCTACGATTCGCATGGTCTTGAGTATAGTGGCTACAGAGGACTTACATCTAGAGCAACAAGATGTTAAGACAACCTTCTTCATGAGGATCTTGGAGAAAAGATATATATATGCATCAGCCGACATGATACGTGGCTTCAGGAAAGGAGAATAAGGTGTGCATGCTGAAGAAGAGTTTATATGGCCTGAAGCAGGCCCCGAGGCAGTGATACAAGAAGTTCGATAGTTTCATATTAGAAAACGGTTTTAGGAGATGTCATGCAAATCATTGTTGTTACTTGAAGAAGTTTGATACGTCGTACATCATCCTTCTTCTGTACATTGATAATATGCTTGTTGCCGGTTCAAGCATGAAGGACATCTCAGATCTCAAAAGACAACTGTCTAGAGAATTTGCCATGAAGGATTTAGGAGCTGCAAAACAAATCCTGGGCATGAAGATAAAGCGTAACAGGGAAAATAAAAAATTGATTTTGTCATAGACAGAGTACATGGCTAAAGTACTTGATCGATTTAATATGGGAGGTGCTAAGCCGGTTAGCACTCCATTAGTCAACCACTTCAAGCTATCTAAGGAGTAAGGCGCAAAGATGCAGGAGGAACGGGACTACATGGCTAAAGTCCCATATGCGTCAGTTATTGGGAGTCTCATGTATGCTACGGTGAGCACGAGGCCAGACATTGCTCAAGCAGTGAGAGTTGTTAGCAGGTTCATGAACAACCCCAGGAAGGAACATTGAGAAGCTGTGAAGTGGATCCTCAGATACCTGGTAGGTACTAAGGATGTAGGGCTGTGTTATGGTGGATAGAAAATCAAGCTATAAGGCTACGTGGATTCAGATTTGGCAGGAGATATCGACAGTAGAATAAGCACTACAGGTTATGTCTTTACTCTGGATAGTGCTGCAGTTAGTTGGGTCTCTCAGTTACAAAAGATAATATTTATCAGTATGACGAAAGGAGAATATGTTGCAGCTATAGAAGCGTGTAAGAAGATGGTATAGATGCAAGGTTTTATGGAAGAGTTGGGTAAGAAGCAAGTATATTGCAAGTTGTACAGTGATAGTCAGAGTGCAATACACTTGGCTAAGAATTTAGTCTTTCATTCAAGGACCAAGTGTATTGTTATCAGATATCACTTCATACGTTCGTTAATGGAAGATGGATCGATTGCTCTGTAGAAGATCTATACAAGTAAGAATCCTACATATATACTGACCAAGGCGGTCACACGGGAGAAGCTGAAGTTCTGTTCAGCTTTGATTGGTCTTCAGGCTTGAAGATAGGGAGGTGGTGCACTCCGGATGAAGAAGATAAATGTTTATGGCGATGTGTCTCCAAGTGGGAGATTGTTGATAAGTGGAGCCACATCTGGGGCCGTGCACGACCGATCGTGGCCCCTGCTCGACCGGTCGTGGAGCCCACTCGATCGGTTGTGACCAGTCGTGGACTGGCTCAACTCGAACTAGGTGCTCGACCGGTTGTGAGCCATGGTCGACCGGTCGTGAGGTTCGTTCGACCGGTCGTGTAGTCTGCTCGACCGGTCATGGTTATGCAGATTCGTTTTTGAATCTGATGCGGACTGCGGATTTCTGTGTTGCCTTTCGTAAGGGTGTAAAAGGAAAGTTACCTAAGCTATATATAAGTGTCTCTAGGGCTTTTCTAGGGTATTGGAAAACATTAGGAAATATTTCTAAGGTGTGGGCAAGGGATTTTCTCTGTACTTTCAACGGAGAGATTAGTATTTTGCCTTGTAATCTTTATTTTTCTTTATAGTGGAAGTTTGCATCCATGATTTTTTATCCTAATTTGAAAATTTTTCACGTATATCTTGCCTTGCAGTTTATTTGAATTACTTTGATCTGTTTCTAGTTTATATTTCTTCTTGTTTATCGTTTGTGGGTGAGACTTGAGATTAGATCTCAGCTCACTGCGTTGTTGACGTGCTGTGTAACTTGATGTCGATATGAAAGGTGATTAAGGTACATGTTGAAGCACCAAATAATCTCTCCAGACTTTGTGAATGAATTGTCAAAATGGTGACGGAGATTCGTGCTGAACGTTTTGAAAACCACCGTCTTTAATGCTTCAGCGACGTTGAATGGGATCAGAATCCTCTACAACACTTGCAAACTCACGCAATGCTTAAAACTCCTTAATTTGTGGGGTATACCGTACTGTAAATGTCTAATCCACTCCGTCCATCACATTCCATCCTTGATGTTATCCTGTCGAAGAAAACAGCTTCATGGAAAATTCATAGGAGCCACATCACATGAAACAATAGAGATGGGATGCCGACCATAGCTTTGTGTGTGGTGCAACGAACAAAAGCTACGGTGTGGCCCATAAGAGCTGTTAATTAGACCTTTCATTTTTATTTACTGTTCAAATAATGTTCCACACCTGATGAAGAAAGTGGATTTTATATATAGGACATTGTGGATCCTGAAAAGCTAGAGTGTTTTACCTGGTGCGTAGAACACGTGTTGGAGATTATCGCAACAAGAAATGCTTGTTGAATTGAACGCTGCTTCTAATCACCGAAGTTTTAAGGAGACCAACTGCATCTTAGTGCGTTGTTGCTCATGGAAATATATGGATCTACTGCTTCTGCATCTAGATCACCGGGCTGGTCGTTGCTGGAAAATATCAATACCAACATGCCATGCTCGTTTTCAATTTTGGAACTTTAAACAGAGACAACTGTAACCTACGTTGGATGGTTAAGATTTAGAACAAACAATTCAAAAGAATTTATGTAATAGTGAAATTTCAACAAGAGACGAATGAAATTTTTTTTTTAAGTGCTGTGATTACTAAATATGATCTCACCATCTATGCCCCATAAGTTGGGTCACTCTGGAATACTTCATTTTAATTTATACAGTTGAGTTCATTCTACTTTTATATTACAATAATTGAGTTCTCTCGGCTTTTATAGTGAGATTTTTTTTTTTATTTTTTGCCTGAAACGTAAAAGAACTTATTAGAGGAATGAATCCTCCTTTTTACAAATCACTTGATTTGATTTACATGGTTAAATAACTTCATTTCTCTGTCATAGATGATTGCTTGGTCTCTCTATCTTGGTGCTTGGTGTCATGAGTGTTTGTCTCTGATCATGATATAAAAAGTTCAGGCACAACTGGCATCATACGCATATACCAACAACTAAATTTTAATCAAAACTTTGTAAGAAATACTTATTTACTTTTTTGTAATATGACCAACCATGTAAAGGCTTCCAATGGTCCGGCTACTTCAATGATACAATCAACAACATAATAGACCCACGACAAAGCAAAACAGATCTGTTCCGCGATGAACCCATTCTCACCTCACATGGATGAAGACCACGAGAGTTAAAGAAAAATTGGGAGTTGATATGTTTTAGTGGGTCTTGTCATCATCTGCTCAATGAACTGCATTCAGACAATCTTCCCTCGCTCCTACCACTTTCCTATGGTTGACTGTGGCCCACCTTCACAAAACGTGTCTTGATGCGACTGTTCGTCCTCGTTCAAAATCTAGAATAATTATATTTCTGTTGCCTACTCTTGACCGTGGGCCACCTGATGACATCATAAGTACATTATATTCGCATGTGATTAAGGCCTCTGACAACAAATATACATCTAGCAAGGAAGGTTTCGGGATCTGAATACTTGAGAAGAACGGTTCGTTACATCTCCCTGTACGGACAGACAACATATTTCTAGAACGTTTCCTTTTATATATATATATATATATATATATATATATATATATATATATATACACGCGGAGACGCTCGCCTGGAACCAGTTCGTACATACTGCATACCAACTTTTTTGAAAAGTCATCGTATCGGATGAATCTCATAAATCTCAACGGTCCACATGAAGCAGAATCTCATGAAACTCCCTTTTATGAATTTTTACTTTGGTCCACTTTGATCCAATACTTTGGTGGGCCATGAAAACTGCAAATAGTTTCTTCTCTTGATTTGAATTTCTCTTTGCTATGGCCTATCAGAATCTTAGATCATGGTGAAAATTCATCTGTAAAGTTTCGTGGGATTTCACATCTTATGGACCGTTCGGATTCAACACCCATAATACGTGTGCAAAGGTGCGCACGTGCACAAGTGAGCATGCCTCTCTCTCTCTCTCTCTACATATATTTCTTTTCCGTAATATGATTCTTGCAACTGCTTTCCGTTGAATGGCCTGAAAATTAAAATCAACAGTCCTCGAGTATATCTTTTCCATAATATGATTCTTGCAACTGCTTTCCGTTGAATTGCCTGAAAATTACAATCAACGGTCCTCGCTCTTGCTCAAGGGTTCAAGTATTCATAGGTGGTGAAAGCACACTACGGCGTGAGTCTGTGGGGGAGTGTGTGCGTGTGCTAAAAAAAAAAAAAAAAACAAGAAGTTCGCAGGGAAGGGAAATGCTGTGGTGCCATTCGGGCATCGCAGCAATCAATTCATCTAAACTGTCCAATTAAGTCCAATACAGATTTCATGGGATGCAATTCAGGCATCGCAGCAATCTACTATCGTAACAATCCAATCATCAGCTCGTAATATAGACGGTCAAGATCATTTACGCAAAAATAGGTGCATAGTGTTGAACTGGTCACCATGATGTATGTGTTTTTCCAACTCATTTTATCTTAGAAATGAGGCAGATTAGAAGCTCAGGTACACCACATCACATGAAATAGTGAAGATTAAATGCCTACTATTGAAAACTTTTTGGAACAGATAAGTTTTGGATCGAGCTAATTATGTGTTTTCCCCTCGTCCAGCTCAGCTCCGTGTAACCTAATGCATAATTTGGTTGACAAATAAACATCACAGGCCTTAGGAAGTTTTCACGCATGGGTATCATTACCCTCACTGTTTTCTGTGATGAGGTCTAATTAAGCTTTGGATCTGCCTCGTTTTTGTGCTCATGTCTAAAATGAGTAGGAAAAATAGATGGTCGGCATGGATAAAACATATACATCATAATAGGACCCACACAGTCAGGCCACCAGGTATATCCCCGGTGATTGGATTTCTAAAGGAATCCGCGTCCCATTGTTGGACTATTAACTACCTAACGTCATATCAATAATATTAGATACTAAAGTAGCTTGAGGCTCAGGTTTATTAGTAGGGCTGAAAGTGCGGGTGGGTTAGGAATTCTCAACCCAAGCACAACCCAAGCAGGCTCCGTCCAATTGATCAGATGGATATATGCTAATATTTTTGTTATTCTAGTATACTTAAACACACATCTTATTTTTTATACTTGTGATTTTATTAATTATATATGTAGTTATTTATCATAACGAACTTTATTTTTTCTCATCAACCAAGCTAAAGATAGCTACTCCTTTAAAAGTCGTGTTGAGTTGCATGTAATCTATTTGGGAGAGAGAAGTCAGCAGGGATTTAGCTTGAGTCATCAGAAATGACATGGAGCAATAAGACCCGACAACATTGGAATTTCATCTGCCTTCAACACAGATGATGCGCACTCAATTATAATTTACAAATAACTTATGGATCGGAATGGGTCGGGCAAGCCGAGACCTCAACCGAAGCCCGACCCAAGTTTTATCGGGTTGGTGTTTGTGTTGCCCAAGCCCGAGACTGAACCTGATGCATCCTACTCGAGCCCAACCCAATGTCGAGTCGGTCATGGGTCGATCGGGTTGAACCCGCCTAACTTTCAGCCCTATTTGTTAGTGTGTGTCCTTCTACATGGAAGAGACACGGTACATCCTCACCGGTCCCGTGATGAAAAACATGACTTGAATATGCTCCCGTCATAGCTGATCACCATGACTTGGCATCCTCACCATACATGCCGCATTCACTATGTCGGTTTGGACCATCCAAATTGTAGCACATATTGTGAGTGGAGAATATCTATAAAATTATGATGATCAAGAAATCGTGACCACCAAATTATTTGATAAAAAAATAGGTGGTTAGGATAAAATATTAATCAATTTGTTGGTTATGCTCCATCATAATTTAGTCATTAATGTCATTGCTAATTTGGTTAGCGATTTTAATGGTCTGGATTGTCATACATTTATATTATATGTATGGTTAAAGGGACAAAAAAGTAGTGGTAAACCAAGGTAAAAGCAGGCAAAATGATGTAGCAAGTGTTGAACTGGTACGCATCTTGTGCAGAACAGACAAAAATATACCTCTAAGCAAGATTAGGAACATCCCATATATCTTAGTTTTCAAGAAATCATATTTATGTTTTCATTTTTAAATTTGAAAATTTCTCCTTGAAATAATTTCATTGTGGTGCTTAACAACCAATCCGAAACATTTTCCTTATCTAATTAACGAAAGGTGTGAGCACACCTCCTGTAATTTTATCCATTTGGGCGGCGCCAACCAAACAAAAAGAAAATTTGTGCGTTGCCTATCATATAAGACCATTGATTATAAAACCAACACATGCCCTATAGTGGCATATACCATACGTGTGACCTGTTTTCTTTTTCCGTGGGTTCATCTAAATTATTGTATATTTATATTTTAACATATCAACAAAATTAAAGGTGGTGTGCTCTTACCTTTCTTAAAAAGGAAAGCCCGAGGTGCACACACAATAGAGTTTGTTTTCCATCTACATTACCATCAATTTGCACCCTAATAAAATCTTATCCTTTGAAATAAAAAAAGTTTTCAAGGACCCTGTCATAAACCAATTTTATTTTCTAGTAAAGATAGAAAGTGTATATGAAATGGTATTTCTGACAAATTCTCACAAAGAAAGGCTCAATAAACAGCAGAAAATATTGTGTTTCATGAGACTAATGTTTCTTTTCCTTTCCATGAATCCAAATAGGTCATAGGGTCTGCTATCATTTTTCTATTTCCTTGTGATAACATGTGTCAGTCTAATTAATCATTCACATATATACAATTTCTTTTCTAATCTGAAGGTGACCTAATCTCATATTAACAGTATTAAACATGAAAGTAGCTTGAGAATCTAAGGACTGTGAGCCATCTAAATTTTTTAAAGGGATTTTTACCATAAAATACATCTAAGAATGAAAATTTACCAAATTGTGTCGTCACAAACCAATATTATTGGGGAGTGCTTTTCCAATGGTGAATTTACATTATCACCCTTATTTATATTTTCTTCACAAAGCAGGGATTAAGAATGGTGCGTGGCGCCAATATGGTATGTGTCTAACATCCAACCTATAACGAGATACAAACTAGCATTATTATGAGATGAAGCAAAATTATAAAGGATCCAATCATTAAGTGGGCCAATCCAGGAAAACACCATCAAAACATTCAAATTCAATTGCAGCCCATTTGATGATTTAATCGGCCTGATAATTAGTTCGTGTGATCACCATCGTGGAGTCCATATGTCAGATAGGTTGGATGTTTTACACATACTGTGTTGGTCCCACAAGTCTCGCCTTTCACTACTTTCTAAAAAAGATAAAATTAGATGAGTAAATTTTGGTAATTTTCTCTGTCCAAAAGCACCTCCCTGTAATTCCTAAGGTGAGGCACTATTAGGTAAAACGTTAATTCTGGAGGAGTTCTGTGTTAAAATCCCATTTTTGATTAAAAAAATATTGGTTGGTGATGCGTCCTTGTACACGAAAACTCATGGTCGAGTCCCACCACTCCTGTGACGAAAAAATGACATTGCAGTGCTCTGATGGTTCACCACCATGTAGAAATTGGTGGTGACTCATTCTCCTTGCACGTCGACCATCAAGACCATCCAAATTATTTTGATAAAAGATGAATGGTTAGAATAAAATAGTGAGCAAAATCAGTTGGTTGATATAATACTCTATCAGAAATTTAGTCAGTCATGTTATTGGTAATTTTTATGAAATACCTTTAAAAAAAAATAAAATAAAATTTCTTCTCACCAAAAATATATATATATATATATATATAAAAAATGTTATTGGTAATTTTTGTACTCCATTAATATTTTAGTCAGACATAATTATTTGTAATTTTTTCAGTGATATCAGCTGTCTGGATTGTTGCACACCTATAAGATATTAACGGTTAAAGAGTCGCTACTATTTTTATAATGGTAAACCATCCTAAGAGTGGGTAAGATGATCTAAAATGCATTGAAGTGGTGTGCATCTTCCGTAGGTATGCATAAAATACTGCTAAGTAAGATTAGTGAAAACCCATATATCTTAATTTCCAAGAAATCATTTAAATTTCTGGACTTTCAAGATCTGAAAAATCAATCTTGAAATCATTTTATTGTTGATCTTAACAAATTTTTTTTTTTTTTGGTTGATTACGAAATTCTATATGCTAGGGGTAAAAGAACTGCATCCTCATGGCTTGTCACACGTATGAGTAAAGTCATTGGGAACGGCACAAAATACATAGACTATATAAACTAACGTAGAACACATGCACGAGATATTGGATGAGTTCTCAAAAGTTCTAACGATTCATGTGAGAACTGGTGCGGATATATATATATATATATTCAAATGCTCAGCTGCCCATCAGTTCGTGCGGAACTTGCGTAGACATTTTGAGAACTCATCATATGTGATGTGAGTCCAAAAACTGAATGAACCACGTGATGCAACACCTTTACTTTAATCTAAAACTTTGGTAGGCCATAGAAAAAGAAAACATTTTTCTCTCTTGATTTGCATCTCTCTTTGCTATGGCCTACCAGAGTTTTAGAATAGGGTGAAAATTCCTCTCTCTCTCTCTCTCTCTCTCTCTCTCTCTCTCTCTCTCTCTATATATATATATATATATATATATATATATATATTCCGTTACCATTCTGGAAAAAACTGATGGAAAATGATTGTGCAGGACCGAGTCTCTCCGTAGGCAAAAGACTCATTCATCGAGAGAGATAAAAAAGGAAGGCCATACAGTCATGCACACAATTGGGATTTTTTTTTTTTAATTATTATTTTAAAATTTAATTTGCATATAAGCTTATACAAATGTCAAACAGGGCATTCATTTGGTGTGGTTGTTGTTGAATTTATCCTAATAAGGAACTTAGGCTAAACCACTTCTCTGATGCGACAAGCTTGTTAAAAATGCAGCATTGGTTATGAATTTCTAACCGTGTTCTTTCTTCACTTTTTTTAAAAATTTTTCGACAACCATGTGCCACTTACAGAACTTTTGACTAAAAAGATTCATGTTTGTATTCCCCAGCTTGTTATCTCAAGTATAGCACATGGGGCATATGTAGGCTATGTGTACCGAGGCATGGAGATGCTGCAGGTTCCAAATATATAGTATTCCCCCACGTTTTCCCCGTTGAATTTAAGGATTTCCGGTCGATCACATCTTTTATGTTGTGAGATTGCGAGGCCATTCTATGGACCAGTGGATGCAGTAAAACTTGAAAGGCCATAAATTGGCCTATATACCCAAATGACACTTGGACTTTTATTCCCTTGAAAGGCTATATATATTTTTTTCTCTTGGCCTATTTGCATTATGATGGATATATTTTTATAGTGTAGTTTGGTCTTTGGTCTCATTTTGGGACCATAAGCTTCTCGTACATGGTAATGATCAATTTCTCTCTCTCTCTAAAAATAAATAATTAATTAATTATAAAATGTAGACATCAAACAAAACATAAAGATAGATCTGATAATCCTAACTGTCAAATGATCAATAATTAAGAAATAGACAGCCCATCTTTTTTTTTTTCAAAACAGATGGACCAGCACCATCTGAACTTTGTTAAAGAGAAAATGATATACAACCAAACTATTCGGGAGGGCTCCACAAAAAAATGCCCGGGTCTTGCCTATCATATCTCCCTCTTACATCCTTCACAAACAGATCAACTAACCCTACAAAGTATAGACCTATAAGAGGCAAATACACCCTGTATGGCAACCTCCTAATCAGCTACCCTCCATAAGGAGAAATCCCAACAAATTTCCAGTTCCTAAGAGCTCCCATTCCGGCATTATCAAGAGTAATAAGACCCCTAATGGGAGCTGGGAGGTCCGATCGAGAAAGGTATCATCTATTCTGCCAACCTTCACTCCCCACTTTCGCAAGCGCATCCGCCACCGCATTCCCCTCCCCTTAAAAATTCTTAGCCCGCTGATCTTCTTGCCATAACTATGTTGAATATAATCATCGGGTAATTTTCATTTGTTGCTTTTACAATGAGGTAAAATCCAACCTCATTATTGAACACCAAATCTATTTATCAGGTAAGGGTAACATGAACTCATTTGATCTTACATATTAATCAAATTCGATATGGTGGGAATAAAAAAGAGAATTATTTCAATAATAGGAAAAATAATTTGGATTTTTATTGGCAAATGATTGTATAGCAATATGCCCTAATCCCATCTTACATGAAAAAAAAAATGTAATGCATTTACAATGATAATGAAATGCTTCTAGACTAAGGTAAAATTCCAACCTTATTATTGAAATACAAAATGTAGTTATTAGGTAAGGGTGTCATGAACTCATGCAATCTTAGGTATTAATTAAATTTCTAGTGGTAGGAAGAAGAGAGAAAATTATTTCAAGAATATGAAAAATAATTTTGGATTTTTGTTAGTAAATGATTGTAGCGGTCTGTCCTAACCTCTCATCTTACATAAAAAATTTTTTAAAAATAAACCAAAAAAAAAGGTAGTGCTTTTACAATGATTTTTCCTTGTTTCTTAACATATGATATTTAAACCTACAATGGTAAACTATATTTCTAAGTCATAAATCTTTTCACCATTGAAGTAAAAAAATTACGCCAACATAATCCTATTTGTAATGCTTTTGCAATGACTCGTTATTATTGAAAGACATAAAGGAACATAAGATGTAACAACCTAAAATTTTAGGTAGGCTAAAATTTTAAAAGGAAATGATCAAATTGGTTGCAACAATCATCATCCGTATCTTATCCACCATTCTCTTTATAAGAATGGGATGTTCTCTCTAAACAGAAAGAAAAAAAAAACAAGAGTAAAAAGATAGGAGATAGAGATAGAGTAAGAAGGGCTTGCAAAGTCAGTAATTTATTTAGTATTATTTAATTATTTATTTATTTATATTATTATGCTTAGGGCCTGCATGATGGATGGTGTAGATTTACCATAGGCGCAACCCATGTGCACATGTATCAATAAGTGTGTATATGCACGGTGCACCTTGGAGTACCTCATGCATATAAAAGAAAAAAGAAAAACAAAACACATACTTGTTTTGCTTTTAATTGAATTGCGTGTTGGGTCTACTAGTGCATATGATGCCCAATCGATTCAGTTTATTAGATTTTGAGAATTAAAATATAGTAAACCTCCAAAAATTAGGCTAATTAATTATAGGGCTATACATCGAGCCGAGTCGAGTCGAGGTGGGCCAAGCTCGGCTTGACTCGTTCATGCTATACTCGAGTTCGAGCTTGAGCTCGAGCTTGCCCTCGAGCTTAACATTAAAGTTTACCAAAGCTTTCGAGTCGAGTTCGAGTCAAGCTAGTAGTTCGAGTCGAGTTGAGTTTATCTCGAGTTGAGTCAAGTTTACCTCGGTAGGGTAAGGGAAAGAAAAAGAGGGAATGGGGACGAGTAAGGTCGGATAGGGTTTTTTAGTAAAAACTTTTAACTTATTATTTTTTTAAAAAAAATTTAAATATATATATATATATTATATTTAATATTAATATAATATATTATTAAAATATATTACTCGAGTAGAGTCGAGCTCGAGCTTGAGCTTCAAGTCAAGTCGAATTCAAGTTGAAATACACCATGGTTGAACTTGGCTTAAACTCAACTCGAGCTTTAGTAAACAAGCTTGACTTGCCTTGAGTAGGCCTTTCAAGCCAAGTCAATCCGAGCTGAGTCGAGTCGAGTCGAGCGAGCTTTTTGAGCTAGCTTAGCTCATGTACAACCTTAATTAATTAACAACATTTGGGTGGGCCATAATATCTAAAATAAAATTCTAGGTATATTCAATGTTGGAAGATTTATCGAGGCCGCTTGGACTTCCATTGAAGATAATAATTTTTTTAACCATTCAAAAATAATTGAGTGAACCAATGAACAACTTAAATCTTAGTTAGACAGTCAAGAGAGCTCGAGATAAGGATGGTATATGTTTTAATAGTGGAATAACAACCCGCACTTTTCATGATGGTACGGTCCACCAAAATCATGAATATGGCTCATTTTTTTACTAGTGTCCTAAAACGATGTTGGTAAATTGGTGAGTTAAATAGATTTAGTATACACATTATGTGTGGACTATCAGAAAAAAATATAATATATATATATAAAGCTAAAAACTCCCCTGCCTGCAAAGGTGAAATTTATGTATTTAGGGAACTGGAATTGATTCGGATCCTTGGGTCATAAACGTGGGGCTATCTTGATGCGAGTGATAAATTCATGCCTTCTATTGATACTGTCACTTAATAAGATATTTGGGGTTTAAAATTTTACTCAAAAGAAAACTCATGTGGACCACAGTGCATTAAATAGTGAAAAATGAATGGTTATTTTTGAGCATTCGTGTGGGCAACAGAAGTGTTGTTTTGAAGAATATTTTGAGCCCACCTCTTATGTGGGGATGACCCATCTCACCCAAGGCTTAGATTATCATGAGACCCATTCTAAAATTAAATATATAAAAATAAAATTTTGGTTCCACCATTAGAAACTGAATGTGGTTTCCAGATTTTGCAGAGTCTTATAGGTTATTATGACTCTAATAGATTTCGGATACGATCGAAATTTCTTCCCACAGCTCACCACAAAGGTGGTAATCATTCAATCAGTTTAGATCCTTGTAGTAGAACCCACATTGAAAATAATGTGTTAGATATAAATAATATAATATATTTTTACCATACATGAATGTATGGTAAAACTTCATGTATAGTAAAACTTATCCAAGCTACAGGCGTGTTTAGGACAACACATCCATATGTTATAATATGTATCATCATAGCATGTTGTTATAAGATCCAAGCCATCCATGTGGTGGGTTATCATATAAGATATCTAGTCTGCCTTTTTGGCCAGAATAGATAAGATAAACCTTATCCATTAGGTACATTACCTTGTAGAACCTAAGAATCACTAATTGTGGTGCACTATATATGGATTATAAGTATTCTTTGATTTTCTATATCAGATTTCTCTCTAACTTTCCTTACCAAATCATTAAGTGAGTGATCCCAACATGTATTGCTATGGTTGGTTGTACTATAATTATGATTGTCAATGATTGGATTAAATTGATTATAAACTGATTAATATTGAGATATTATTGAAATTATGAACATGTAAAATGCCTCTCGTATAGAGAGATGTATGTGACAGTTTATATTATTACTGATGCATAAACATTAATGCCTTGCATCATTAACATTCTTGTATGATTACATAGGGGACAACCCATTGTACCCATTAGAAGCCCACTATATGTGGTAGCCTTGCTCGTGCGTACTAATAGTAGAAGCCCGCCGAGTGTAGATGCGAGTTGCCGATATCTAACCCAAGCAAGTGGATGATTTCTATTTATATGTACTTTTTTTAAATTTATTTATAATTTAAGCCATCTATACATATATATATATATATATATATATATATATATATATATATATATATATATATATATATATATATATATATATATATATATATATATATATATATGGTTAACTTTTTTTCATTCAAAAGCCAGAATTTACTAGAAATTGACATTCAGGCTACCTCGGGAAAAAAGGACCTGAGAGCAGCATATCATAAACTGAAAGGAAAACGACAAAAACTAGGCGAGACCAAAGAAAGGAGAAGCAACCGGGCCCCTAAGGAAATCCCTGGCGAATCGCACCGAGGCCAACATTGTCAAGGAAAATGCTGCCCCTGACATGCCTCGGAAGGAGAGAAGATTGCCGGATAGAGAGTTCACTTGGGAAGAGCTAGCCAACCGTGCCATAGTGTCTGCCGGTTCGTTCCCTTCTCTGTAGATATGTGAAAAAATAACTTGACCAGTTATAGCAATTGCCTGGATGCGAGTCACCCAATAAGACCATTTCCAGCTATGCATGACATTACCATTTAAAAACCCAATGACTAGGCTGGAATTCGATTCCACTGCAATTCGACGATAGCCAAACTGGGAACACAAGAGAAGACACTCATAGATAACCCTCAATTCGGCATAGACATTGGAAGCTACGTTAAAGGTTGAAAAGAATGCAAACATGAGATCGCCCCTATCATCTTTACAAATACCACCCCCGCCAGAAGGCCCCGGATTACCTCTAGCAGAACCGTCTACGTTAAGTTTGACCCATCCTTGAAGCGGTTTTTGCCACCTGATGATAGAAACAAAATTAATAGGGCGAGAAGAGGCGTTAATTCCCAACTCAACAATAAAAAATCTGTGGGGAGATGGTCGAAGAAGGGAGGGGAAATGGTCAGCTAAGGACGAGATCCATCGAGAAATTTTCGTACAGATGGACACAGCATGGACAATACTTCTATCAAATCTGGTTGAGTTATGAGCCTTCCAGAGTTCCCACAAAATAACGCAGGGGGAGATTTTGTGAAGAGGGGAGGTTCTGCGGTTAGATAGATTCCACCAGGCCGCCAGCATGGAATCCACGTCAGCAATGGGGGAGAAAACTATTCCGAAACTTCTTCCAAAATAGATCTAGACATTTGATGCAACCAGGCTATTAATAAACACGTGGTCCAAAGTTTCTACCGTGCGGCAGTTGGAAAGGGGGTCTGATCCACAGGTGCAGCAAAACGCCAGAGGGATCCCCCATTTTGCACTTCCAAATCGACAGGGGTAGCTCTGTTTAAGAGTCTCCAAACAAAAAGAGATATTCTGGAGGGCAGACTTGCATGCCAAACCCAGCGAGACCAGGCCTTACGCGGGTTGCATAATTTACAAATGTTCCACGCTGAGCTAACCGAGAAGATTCTGCTAGGAGTGAATGGCCAGATGCAGGAATCTGGGGTGTTAGAGACACAAAAACCTACTTGGAATATGAAATTAACAATATGTTACGGAAGAAAATCAAAGGCCGAAGTGGGAGGGAGAGGGCCAGCCGATCCAAACACCTGATTCACCTTGAGCGTTAATAGGTTGGAGGGAATATGCTGAGATGAGAGGCTGAGTAGAGGGCCCAAACCAAACCAGTTCACAGTCTAGAAGTTGCAATTATTGTAACCGATTTTCCATTGAGCATGCCGATCCAGAATCAAAAGCAGGCCGCAGATCTTCTTCCAAATAAGCGATGAAAAAGTAGGGGGACTGATCCAACTTAGCAGAGGAACGGGCGAATGATATTTGAAGTTTATAAAAGCATACCACAGGCCGACGCCTATGTTGTGAGAAAAGGCTGTTCACTTCCCAAGTATAGGGTTGTGATGTAGTAATAAACTCGGTGAGACCGACGTCGAATCCCAAGAGACTGGAACCTGTATGTAATCTGAAGCTAAGTAGAACTAGAACTAGACTAAGATGAAATTTAAATCGACTATAATTTGAGGAATAATTATGAAATAATTATCTAAAACTTAAAGAATTCGGAGGTAGGAAACTATGGATTCAGAGGGTCCACATGTAGAGATCAGGGATATCTTACACCTGTTTCAAGAACTCAATTGGACTTAGAGTCCCATCTTCATCCAGTTAAAGAGTGTAACCTTGGAAATCAAGACTGAACTTCCTTTGATATAGTTTTCAAGAGATGAAAGGTATATGAATTAGAATGGATTCCATCACCAAACCATGCCTAGGAGACAAAACAAACAACAAAATTAAACTAATTAGCAACCAATCAACAATGTATTAAGATTAGGAAGGGTACCGTCATCCGATCATGCCCAGGAGACAATGGTGAACAATAGGGCTTCCTAATGTCATAAACATAAAAGGAATGAGAACATGATCAAAGCTATCGCAGACCTATTGTAATTTTAATCACAACAGACCATTAAAAAACTAAAAACATTCCTAGTAATCATCAATTAATATTACGTTCAATTCATTCTAAACAAAAGGCACAAGCAAAGAGTCCCCCATCACGCTATAAGCTTCACCTCTTAGCCCTAGCTAAGAGGTTTAGCCTAGCAATATGATTAGGCTAGGTCTCATAAGAATAAAAATAAAAGAAAAAACTCTAAAAGAAACTCTCCCTGCTCCACGTTCACCTCCCAGATCTGATATTTGATCCTTATTTCTCTTTCTCCACTTTCTTTTATAGTAGGGAAGGGTGGTAGGAAGGTCGGTTGTAAGGAACCGACCTTGCCCGCACAGCAACAGTGGTCATTTACACATGCGTAGAGGACCCGCATCAACCCGCGTTCGGCGTGGATTGGCCAACTATATTGGAGATCTTAACCATTCAAACTCCTAGGTGACAGACGGCCATTCCCTGGAGTTAGTTTGGATGGTCTAGATCGCCGGTCTACTCACCGTCATGAACGCACAAGTAGCCGTTAAAACCGGTGACTTTTGGACGCTTGTCCTGCGTATTGAATACGCTGTTGGAGTCGGTGGTGTCAGTGGGACCCATGATCGAATTCTAATGGGAAATCAACACCGTCCATTAGATTCATCTTAAAAATCCATTTTAAGATGGTCAGTTTTGGAGTGCTACTGACGTGGCCCACTTTCTTTTCCTTTTTGTTGTCCATCCTTCACTTGAATAGTATTTTCCTTTGTATGCGAGCATGGGGTTGGAAGAACTTCCCTTGGTCCTATGGAATCTCTGGCATGTAAATTCATTGATCTTGGTCCTATGGACTTCTTCCCTTGCCTTGTTGTCATCAGAGCGTTAATTTCATGCTTTTAGCATCTTGATCCAGTCTAAGCTTGCAATTACACCTTGCAACACAAACACAATTAAATTGGGCTATTAAACGGTACCATGTTCATAAAACTTGAAAATAACTAGGTCTAATATGCAATATTTGACCTTCAATACAACCCCCAACTAGCATCTTGCTAGTCCTGAGCAAAGTATGCAAAAACTAAGTTGAGAACTACAGGGCAATTTCTATGAAACCGAGTGATATTTTGAAAAACGATTCAGATACGAGAAATCTAAGATTCATGAATGTTGGGAATTATTTTCTCTTGGACTCAAACACACAGTAAACTTCATAATCATGTTCAAAGTATTAATCCATCAATTAGAATAATACTAAACATTGAGTTCCATGGGTGTATAGTCTAATCTCGACTTATCTTCATTAAAATTCACTTCTCTATTTTACGATATCATTGGTAATCAACAAGAGAATTCATGATAACCAAAACTTACCTCACAAATCATCTTTTCATTCTTTCAACTTTTGATTTTTTCACTAATAGTAATACCAAGAAGGGGAATCAAATCCTCACCTATAGGGAGCAAACCTATGGTTAAAACCGTACACCCAACCCTTTTTCACATATCATCCATGGGGAATTAAATCTACACCTATAAGGAGTAAACCTATGGTGAAGATTATTCACCAACCTTTTCTAAAGGTATCTGTTTTTTTTTCTAGGTATTTTCTTTTTCTTCAATTGATCATGACGGGTAGATTTTTCAGGATGGTTCCTTACATGCTTAGTGATAACCAAGTTAACCCTTCCATATCGGGCCTGTGCAAAGTGGGTCTGATCGCCCGATCTAGCCATTCGGTCATGGAGGTAATTTCCAGGTGAAGTCTACCTGGGATATTCGTAGGCAACGAGGTCCTAATTCTTCCGGTGCAAAGTGGGTCTGACATCCTCGTCGTCCTCCAAAAGTGTCTCTCTTCCTCTGGAAGACCACTCAGGGTACTTTATCGGTGGATCTGCGTCAATGTAAAGGCATCTCTCTCGCCTCAAAGTGTGTTTGCTGTAAGGAGAGTTTCAGGCTGGAATCTATCTCTCATCTTCTCATTACCGGCGATCTGGTGTCAGAGGTGTGGCACCGTCTATCTGGTTTACTGGGGGCTCCTATTGCGCCTCACAACTCGGTTTTGGGTCGGCTCGAGTGGTGGTGGAGGCAGCTTTCATCTTCAAACTATCATCTGTGAGTATGAAAATTGCCCCAGCTTTTGTCTTTTGGGAAATATAGAAAGCCAGATGTGACAGGATTTTTGAAGAGCGCTCAATTTCAGCTTCTGCTGTCTTCCACAAAATCCTCTGGTGGCTGTCTCTCTTCTTTGGTTCTTTATTCGCTGCTCGACTTTTTTCCCCGATTTCGGCCTTTCCACAAGTAGCCTCCTCGGCTGTGGAGATTATTAGGTGGTCAAGGCGCCCAATAGGATGCTTAAAGCTCAACGTCAATGGGTCTGCGTTGGCAAATCCTGGGCCAGCTAGTGGAGGGGGGATTTGCAGGGACAATTGGGGAAATATGATTTTTGCATTTTCTAGCGGTTTCAGGTCTGCTTCAAACAGCTTGGCAAAAATTCGGACCGTTGTCGAAGGTTTGCAATTATGTGCCGCCCTTGGCTTATCCAGTATTGTTCTCGAATCTGATTCAAAGTGGGTGGTTGATGACGTATCGGGTGAGTCTTCCTATGATTAGAAATGGAGCTACTGGTTGTGTCGCATTAATAGGCTCCTCAGTACGGTTTCCGGACAGATTTCTCTTATTCCAAGAGAAGCAAACGGGCCTGCTAATGGACCTGCAAAGCAGGCCAGCAAAACCCAGTGGCATTCTTTCTTCCGCAATGTTTCCTCCCTCCCTAGGCCTGTCCGAGGGAGTGTTTTGCTTGATAAAATGGGCCTTGGTTCGATTAGAAAAATCCATAGATCCATGATGTATAGGAATTGATATGATAGGAGGGTGGTGTCGGCTTGTATTCGCCCTCCCGAATAGCCTAGGTTATAAATTTTCTCTCCTGCAATATATTTGGTATGCCCTCTGTTAGGGCTGCTCCTTTTGAAAAAAAAAACCCTTCCATATCAACTGAAACCTTAATGTGAAAGCAAGATGTGACATGTGAAATCATGACTCAATCAATGTGTACAACTTCTAATTCTGGATTAACAATTCAAACGTAATTGTGAAATCTAATAGATACTGAATCTAAAAGTCATAAATTACCAACTTCACGTATCTTAAAATTCTAAGTACCCTAGATGGCCATCAAAATCACTTCGAATTCACAAGAAATTCCAGAAAAATTACAAATGTTCATAATTTTTTTCAAGACCAAGAAAACACTGATTAGGAAACTTAATCTCTCACCCCCAACCTAAAATTTACATTGTCCTTAATGTAAAAGATGTAAGCATACGAAAGTAAATGAAAAGTGATGGGAAGATATTGCCTGGATAATGAATCGAGAGAGACTTTTTCATAGAGATCTCAGCATGAGAGCGGGTTAACACGAGAGTGAAGACATGAAAGCAAACTATCCTAAACAAATGCAGGAAGCAAACTAATCTAATGGCATAAAACCATTTGTCGTAGAACAGTATAAAGCAAACTATCCTAGTCCTATGAAAGCAGGGAAAAACTATTGAGTAATGTTGCAAGGTTCCTCTTCCGGCCAATATCTTGATAAGTTTTTCAGTAAGTTCCTCAACAGGATCATCTAAAATCCCCTTTTGCAATAGGCTTGGACACCCTGAAGTATGACTTTTTAGAGAAACTTATGTACTTCATAAGAAATTTTCTGTTGAATTGCTTAAGGTATCCAGAGTATATACGACTCACCTGCGACAGAAGAAGTTTAAACACTAGTATCCCATGGTGAATCAGAGACTACAAGTAAATAAAGTTTAGAAAACTTTGCAAGAAGTGATGTAGTCTCAACACATTCCGAAGTATCAGACTTTGGTTCCATTGTCAGCTCCTCATCCTTTAATGGTAGACATTTAAGATCAGGGGAAGGAGGGGCTTCAGAATGAGGGTTCTCTTGGTCAGTGACAACTACTGAGGTTTTATCTTGCTAGGCATCCACTATTTCTTTTATCATAGGTTCAATTGAATCTGCAAAGTGTGTCAAGCAATCATCCGAAGAGTTGGGACATTCAGCTGAGAGTGACTCATTTTTCACATTGAAGTGTGTGATGATCTGTTTAAGGATTCCATTATCTTTAAAAGTAGATGAATGTATGCTCTCTTGCTCCAACCCTGTGCAAACAAATTAAGGGTCAGGAGACTAAGTATTGATGTGAGGACTCTGTTTATTGATACTACTCAGAAGAGGCATTGAATTGTCAAAAGTGTATAACTCAGATGGTGGTCTCAACTGGGTGGTTTCAAATTCCAGAGTCATATCAAGTAAATTGTCCACCTCCCGAATCATATCATCATTTAATTTAGGGGAGTCGTCCAAACATATCTCATAAGAGATAGAAGAGTCGATTGTAAGAAACTTATATACTTTTAAATCAGACATGTTAGGTGAGTGGAGTAGCTCATTATGACTGCTCACTTCGTGTACTTCTTGATCATTGACCTGGACCAAACTTGAGATTAATTCCAGGAAAACTGGGGCTGCACATTCATGATTGTCATCTCAATATTCATCATATTCTAGTTCAGTGTAGTGAACACTTGGAATGAGATCACTTTCTTCACATTTTATTTCCAGATTGGGTTGAGGTTCATATATAATAACCTCTTCCTCATCATTGAAATCCTGTGTGTCATGTGCAGGAGATGTGTCATCATCACTGTATGTTCGTTAATGGAATCCAACTCCTCATTTCAAATTCTAGAATTCTTTAAAAGCGAGTTAGGATCACTTTTCTTGCATTGTATTTCTGGACTGGTTTGAGCCTGGGGTGAACTAGCCTCCGTCATCTTATCAAGGCACAAATTAAGTGCTTTCAACATTTTTCTAATTTCTACAAAATAGTCTATGTGACTCTGATATGGATTCTCTTAGGTCATTTTTGGTTGGATCGTAAAAGTAGGAGATCCAAGAGAATAATCATTATAACATATTGTTAGTTCATCTTCTCAATTTTGATGCTTTCACTGGTTATAGTCATACGGATCATAGGTGGAAGAATATGATGGTTGATAATACATATTATCGCTCATAATATAATCACGTATTGTTTTCTTCTTATCTGATGGGTGATAATAGTCTTCACGCCCATAATTAAGATAACCCCAACAGTCACTTATTGTTTTGTTAATCCGTGGGGTACAATTATTCTCATGCATATGATCGTGTACGGACTTCTTAACTGGTGGATCATTAGATTTCAGTTCATTCTCAATGGTAGTTTCAGAAAAGTTTTGAGACATAGGTTGATTTCTACCATAATCATCATCCCAATATAAATTATTCTTCTTAGCATACTGGCATTCCCACTCGTACATATACATGGTGAGACCTTAACTCTGAATCAATCCTAAGAAAAATAAAAGAAATGATCCTATAACAATATGGAAAGTACGGGAGAAGTTAGAAAGGTGTTACTAAATACGAAGTTCCTATGTTAAGATCTTGCAAAACAAAACAAACCAAGTTAGTATCTAAGAGATAAGACCTAATCTAAAAAAATAGAGAAAGTAAAGAAATTATGACAAAGTTATCAATTTAGAAGATCTATCAACGACCTTACAAAACAGGAAAGTTAGTTGTAAAAATCAAATAGAAAGAAAAATCTAAATCTAAAGTTAATAAAATCCTAATCTTAATCTAATTCTAAAACCAATTAATTTCAGAAATACGTAGCCGTTAGTCCCCGGCAACGGTGTCAAAAACCTGTTCACTCCCCAAGTATAGGGTTGTGATGTAGTAATAAACTCGGTGAGACTAAGGTCGAATCCCAAGGGACTGAAACCTGTACGTAATTTGAAACTAAGTAGAACTAGAACTAGACTAAGATGAAATCTTAATCGACCATAATTTGAGGAATAATGATGAAATAATTATCTATAACTTAAAGAATTTAGAGGTAGGAAACTAGGGATTCAAAGGATCCACTTGTAGAGATCAGGGAGATCTTACACCTGTTTCAAGAACTAAACGGGACTTAGAGTCCCATCTTCATCCAGTTGAAGAGTGTAACCATGAAAATCAAGACTGAACTTCCTTTGATATAGTTTTCAAGAGATGAAAGGTATATGAATTAGAATGGATTCCATCACCAAACCATGCCTAGGAGACAAAGCAAATAATAAAATTAAACTAATTACCAAACAATCAACACTCTATGAAGATTAGGAAGGGTACCGTCATCCGACCATGCCCCAAGAGACAATGGTGAACAATAGGTCTTCCTGACGTCATAAATATAAAAGGAATAGGAACATGATCAAAGCTATCGTAGACCCATTGTAATTTTTGTTACAACAGACCATTAAAAACTAAAAACATTCCCATTAATCATCAACTAATATCAAGTTCAGTTCATTCTAAATAAAAGGCACAAGTAAAGAGTCCCCCATCACGCTACAAGCTTCATCTCTTAGCCCTAGCTAAGAGGTTTAACCTAACAATATGATTAGGCTAGGTCTTATAAGAATAAAAATAAAATAAAAACAAAATAAAAAACTTTAAAAGAAATACTCTCCCTGCTCCACGTTCACCTCCCAGATATGATATTCGATCTTTATTTCTCTTTCTCCTCTTTCTTTTATAGTAGGGAAGGGTGGTAGGAAGGTTAGTTGTAAGGAACCTACCTTGCCTGCTCAGTAACAGATGGTCGGTTTACACATACGCAGAGGACCCACGTCAACCCATGTTCGACTCGGATTGGCCAACTATATTGGAGATCAGAACCATTCAGACTCCTAGGTGACAGATGACCATTCCCTGTAGTTAGTTTGGACGGTCTAGATCGCTGGTCCGCTCACTGTCATGAATGTATAAGCAGCCGTGAAAACCGGTGACTTTCGGATGCCTGTCCTGCATATTGAATACGCTGTTGGAGTCGGTGGTGTCTGTGGGACCCATGATCGAATTCTAATGGGAAATCAACACCGTCCATTAGATTCATCTTAAAAATCCGTTTTAAGATGGTTGGTTTTGGAGTGCTGCTGACGTGGCCCACTTGCTTTTCCTTTTTATCGTCTAACTTGTGTTTGAATAGTATTTTCCTCTGTATGCGAGCATGGGGTTGGAAGAACTTCCTCTGTATGGTCGGTTTGACCTCTTGATCTCATTGAACGGTGTGGATCATCAAAAAGTATGATGATGGTGGCCCAACTGAAGCCGACCACAAGGCTCTGTTGATACTGGAATTTGAATTTGAGCAGGAGTCGGGTCAATGCGCACTGACCGACTCTTGCTTGTTTGGTGTTTCTCCAGTGCATGATACATGTGCATGCATGCCTACAGGTGAGGCCCATTTGTGATGCCAATGAAGACAATCTGTTCCGTCCATCCATTTCCTCAGTTAACTTAAAGGCTTGAGACATGAATTGAAGCCTATCCAGGTATCAGGTGGGCCCAAAATCAACAGTTTATAGGTTGATATGTCCATTAGGCCAATGGCTAAAATTTGATGTGTATGGTTAATTTAGCCATTTATGAAGTTTCGAACTGAACAGATGGTGGGAACCCTGTGATCTTGCATTCGGTATCAATTTCAGGGCACTTAAGCTTCAGTTTCTTGATTTTTACGGATCTCTGGCGTGTAAATTTGTCAATCTTGGTCCCATGGAGTCCTTCCCTTGCCTTGCTGTCATCAGATCGTTAATTTCATGCTTTTAGCATCCTGATCCAGTCCAAGCTTGCATTACACCTTGCAACACAAACATAATTAAATTGGGCTATTAAACGGTACCATGTTCATAAAACCTGAAAATTACTGGGTCTAATATGCAATATTTAACCCTTAACAAAGGCCCATCCCAGCTTCATATGAAGGGCCTTCATGAAATCCTACAAGTATCTAATACTAAGACCCCCTTCTGTCTTAGGGAAGCCGACCGATTTCCACTGGACCCAGTGGTGCTTCTTCTTACCCTCAGACTAGCCCCACAAGAACTCTGCAAAATAATGCTCTAATGATGATAACACCTGCTTGGGGATAAGCGTGACAACCATAGAATGAACGGGTATACTATCGAGGACATGGCGAATTAGGACAAGTCACCCCGCCTGGGAGAGATAGCGAGCACGCCATCCAGAAATTCTAGCTTCTATCGTGGAGATGAGAGGCTAGAAAGAGCTAGCTTTGATTCGTCCAAACATAATTGGCACTCCAAGGTATGTGAACCTGGAGTGAGAAACCAAAATTCAGAGATCTCTCTCAACCGATATGATTCTGGAGGTTGGTAACTTACTAGAACAGAAGAACGCACTCTTGTTAAAATTGATTTTTTGGCCCGATGATTGTTGGTATTTGAGGAGGAAGGCCAAGAGCGAATGAAGGGACTAGCGACCTCCATTAGTGAAATGGACAGTGTCATCAGCATATAGGAGGTGCAACACTGCAAACATCCCCTTCTGAGCTTGAACGGGGTGCATGCCCCCAAATGTAAGAGGCGGGAAAGACCCCTGCTAAGTACTTCAGCTGCAAGGATAAAAAGACTAGGGGACAGGGGGTCCCCCTGACGAATTCCTCTAGAGGACTTGAAAAAACCCACTGCTTCTCTGTTGATGAGAACCGAGTGCCAGGCACTATTCCAACAGTTTTCCATGATGTGAATCCAAGGCAAGCTGAAGCCAAATTTAATCAGGACCTGTTTTAGAAAATTTCATTCTAGCCTATCATAGGCTTTTTCTATATCCAACTTAAGAATTATATTGCCCCCATGGACTTTCTTATTAATATCCCTAGAAATTTCTTGTATTAACGCGATACTTTCAGCCATAGAACGACCCTTAATGAAAAAACCTTGCTTAGGGGATATTAGATCAGGGAGAATATCATTTAACTTGAAAGCGATGATGCTAGCAATGATCTTTTATAAGCAATTACATAGGCTGAAAGGGCGATAATCAGCATAGGATCTAAGTGCCGAGGTTTTGGGAATTAAGCAGATAAGAGTGGATGAGACTACCTTGGGAAAGGTACCTCCTTGAAAGACGTGAATCACTGCCTTGAGGAGATCACCCCCAACAATCTCCCAGCATGCTAAGAAGAAGCTAGCGGCGAAGCCATCCGGCCTGGGAGCCCCATCAATGGGAATTGCTTTGACTGCATGCCTTACCTCCTAAAGAGTAGGCGTTTCGAGAAGCTTGGAATTGAGCTCTTGAGAGATCGAGCAAGGGATGACATCTAGCAAATCATCATGTAACATATATTTTCTGCAGAAAAGGCTGCTATGAAGTGCTGAACGGCTGCAGTTTTGATTTCTACCTCATCCTCCAGACGACCATCCTCTAGCTCAATGGACCTGATGGCGGACCTTCGCTGTCTCTCGATTGCTGTGGAGTGAAATAACTTGGTGTTCTGTTCGCCTTCTTCCAGCCAGTTGATCATGGACTTCTGTTTCCAGAATACTTCTTCCATCAACTTAAGGCGTTTGAGATCTTCGGTCGCTACATCAACTAGGGGCTACCAGTTTTAGGAAAGAGTAGTTGACAGAGGAGATTCCTACATTTTCTTTTTCAGATCAGCAAGTTTCTAGTTAACTTCCCTAACCTTAGCAAAAATGTTGCCAAATGTATCTCTGTTCCAGATTCTGAGCATCCTCTTCACTGCTTTAAGCTTGAGAAGGATATTAAACATAGGGTGGGCAGCTTCACTCTCATTCCAAGCCTGATGGACCACCTGTTGCAAGCCTTCATGAAGAACCCACATCTGTTGAAATCTGAATGGCCTAGGTAAAGAAGAAACCTGTTGAGGAGCTGCCAGCAAGAGGGGAATGTGATCTGAGTTAATCCAGGTCAGATGTTAGATGAAGAAAGAGGGGAAAGTGGATAGCCAACTATCATTAATAAGAACCCTATCCAGTCTCGCCCAGATTCTATAGGTGCCTGCTTTGTTGTTGGACCAAGTAAACCTTGGGCCAATGAAACCCGCATCTGATAAATTTGCAACATTGATCACCTTTACGAACTCAGACGAGCTAGGGACGTCAAGGGGTCTTCTGCTTCTCCTCTCAATGGAACTAGCAATGATATTAAAGTCACCGCACACTGCCCAAGGGCCCTAAAGAGACGAAGAAAGATCCGCCAGTTCCTGCTAAAGAGCTCTCCTTATACGTCTGTCACAACTAGCATATACAAAAGTCAGATGAATGGGGAGTTTATAATTCAAAAAATGAATGACAACATTGATTGCTTGAGGAGAAAGTGATAGAATAGAGAGGGAGATTAAGCTTTTGTAGAATAGCCAAATCTTGCCACCAATAGATAAATTGGAGCAGGAAGCATGGATCCCGAGTTTGAGGCCCGTTCCAACACGCTTATGGTCACCGAGCATAGGTTCAACAATGGATAGAATGCAGGGGTTGTGAGAGGCCACTAATCTCTTCACAGATCTGATGGTTTTAAGATTCCCGATTCCTCGAACATTCCAAATAAGCATCTTATCCGTTAACTATATCTGCTAATCTCACATCCCTTGTCTTGAGTCTCCATTTCTGGAAGACTTGATTTCTTAAAGAAGTGGATCTCGGGGTTCTTGCAGAGTAGGGTTCGTTGGTTCTATAGTTGCTTTGCCCTTGTTAGTAGGACTGGTCTTGGCTGGTATGGAATTTCCCTGTTGGGGTGAGATGTTTGAGGAGTCATTTTTCTTGTCGTTGGTTGGGCCTGGTAGGTGCAAATTCTCTTCCTCTGACTCTGTATCGATGTAAGAAATCCCTTCATCTTCTTCGGCATATCTGGCTTTGTCGAGGAGGCATTTTAATATGTAAGTTGTTACTTTGATCTCTGGAGGCTGATTGTAGAAGCCTGGGAGTGGAATAAGGCTGTTGAAGGAGGGGAGTGTCTGAAGATGATAGAAGATTGTTTAGCGTATCATAAACGGGGTTGGGTGTAATGCCCCAGTTTTCAGAACCCAAGTACACGATTCGAATTCCAAGAACCCAGGAGTTAGCTATTGATAACGACGATCAATCAATGAATCAAAGTGCGATATAGCGGGAATGAAAATGTGTCATAGATATGGCCTCAAAACAGGAACAATATTTGGGCCCACTCAGCTGCGGGCCACTTACAAAACCTTAAGTTTCTTTAAAACCCGAATATACTGAAATAAAATAAATGACTAAACTACTGATTTATCACGTAGTAGGTTGCCGTCTCTTGCTACAACTCCTCATCATATGGCTCCTCCTCGGCCCCCACCACCTTCAGAACTGCCACGTTCTCGACGTCTCCCGTACCTACATCCTCTGTACAGTTGAACATTGATGAATGAGTGGCTAGCGCAGTGTGATCTCCCCTCAAGATTACACACCGCCACCCTAAACAAGAAATAACATAAAAGCACACAAATAATCTAAAACACAGTATATGAAGTCTTATTAAATGCATGAATGCAACGTTGGCTCGAGGAAAACATCCGGATAGCCTATATCCTGGGAAAAACATCCGGGAGGACATTGGGGTCGTCACCCATGGATGTGACTAGTCTTTAGCGCAACACTCAACATAATTGCATGGGCATGAGGATCCAAGTCATCATCATAAATCGATCGGCTGGTCATTAGCATAACACGTGGCATAATCGTATGGGCATAATGATCTAAGCCGACGTAGTATGCTATGCATGCATGATTTGTCAACCCATTATTAGTCCAATTACAATCAGCCATTTTTGAGTAAGCTCACGGTCACTATGGGGAGTGCAGGGCCCAGCATAGGCTGATAGCTCGGGCATAGTGTCCCATTTCCACCATCCCCGACCCATGAGACCGCCGTCTTAGGGTGTGTGTAGTACCCACTGACATGTGGCCAATCAATTCAACATAAAGGGGCCACCACCAATGCGAACTGGGAATGAAACGTTGAAATTACCAAATGTGGCGATTAAACATGACGACATGAATGGTGCAAAGACGAGTAAACAATGGTATTTAGAAAAGTTGTGAAGTTCATTCCAAGTCAAATAGGTGAAACCCCACATGGATGGTAAACCCCAAGGTCAAATACCACAACCAAAACCTTCATGTCAGGGGCATACTTTTTTTTTTTTTTTTTTTTGGAATAGAACAATTTCATTAATGAGAGGTAATTACAGGCCTAATTCGGGTAGATTTACTGCCTATCATGAGCTATACAAATCAGTTGTGAGAACCCTTTCTAATGTATCCCAGACCTGCTTTATCCAACAAAACCTAGGGGGGGGGGGGGGGGGGGGGGGGGGAGGGGAGGAAGCTAGATCATGGAAAAAGGAATTAATCTGATCCAAGCTGCCAAACTTCGCCAAACTATCAGCCAGACTGTTAGCTTCCCTGAAAATATGGCAAATTCTGAAAATTAGGTCACCATGATGATCCCGGCAGATCCCTGCACCACCTGTAGGTCCTGGATTAGTCAGGGCCGAGCCGTCAATGTTCAACTTGAAGAAACCATTTTTAGGCTTGATCCATTTGATAATGGAGGGGGGACATGCTAGGAGATTGGAGCCAGGGGCAACATGGGGAGTAGTGACAGGAAAAGACCTGGGCCGGAGAAGAAAAATGTTGTCCAGATGGGGGAAGATGGTGTACAACCACCATCTAACCTTTTGAAAAATAGCAGCAGCAGCACACGGGCGATCGTCAAAGCGGGCAGCATTCCTTGCCTTCCAAATTTCCCATAAAAGAAAAATCGGACCCAAGCGAATGATCAAAGCTTTCTTACCAGTGGGAAGGGGAATCTGCCACCACCAATAGAGCCTATTTGAGATGGAGAGATGAGAGTAGAGATGAATTCTGAGGAAGTCAGCGATCCGATGCCACATCGAGTCAGCAAGGGGACTTCTTAGGAAAAGATGCGATGAAGTTTTAGCCTGGGGGCTTGAGGCTGAACCAATAGCACAGCAGTAGCAAACAGACGTAAGCTGAACTCCCTTACGCTACACCAAGTCATCTACTGGGAGCGCATCATGGAGCAATCTTCAAAGGAAAACTGAGATCTTGGGAGGAATTTTTGGATTCCATATCCAGATGGACCAAGGACGGTCCTGACCACGGGTCTGAGAGATGTTCCACGTCGACTTGGCTGAGAATTTATCGAAAGGCTCCAGTGGCTAGATGAGGGAATCATCTGCATCCGAGGTACAAAAACCGTCGCTGATAATGTGATCCTTGAGCTAATTAGGAAGCATGACAGGGGCATCCAATCTATAGCCTGCCCCGTCCAAACAATTTGACACCTTCAATTGCTGAAAGGAATCCGAAATTTGAATAGAGGGGAGAGCATCCAGCGGGCCTAGACCGGTCCAATTAGCACTCCACATGTTGCAGTCCCCCCGCCCTAGAATCTATAAAGCAAATTTATCAATCACTAGGAAAAAACCCATCATCCTCGTCCAGATTGGAGACGACTGAGCACTCTGACTACCAGACCTGAGACGAGAAGAGATAGAGTACTTAGAACGGATGAACTGCCCCCATAAACTAGTCTAGTTACACCCTAAACACGGACTCTCCTTTGATAGGAATTTTCATGGAGAGATTTTAACAATATATGTGTCATAGCAACATGTATCACAATTTGAAGGGAAATAAGGAGCAATACCTATATTCCTATCGACATCCAATAACTGAAATTACATAAGATACATGGCATAGATGACTGTATTATTCACTTAGGCAGTTCAAAGAAATAAATATTCTAAACAATAGTAAGCATGAGAATTATCATGTTAAACAAATAAATCAGGTGAATACAGTTTATTTCCATACATATTTTATCATTTGTCTAGTTAGCCATTTACACTACTAAAACTGTTATTTCTAATATAGTTAGGGATGAAAAGCTTAAGGGGAGGAAATCATCACCAGACAAGGCGTAGAATGATCCTAGAGGCAAGTTGCTTTGAGAAGGTGGTATACTTATGTCACTTATATAACTCCTTGCACGCATTTACTTACATTAGTCAAGGTACCATGAGTTTTAATACATGAGGGTTGGAAGGCCCCATTCCAAAGTTGTTCGGGTTGTGGCCAAGGGTGATCAAGCCTGCCAAACACGTGCCACCTATATTAGTGTGAACTGGGCCCGATCAGCACCCACTAGCTACATTCAATCGTCCAAAGTCGGGCCATGATGTAAATAAACTGTTTACATCAAGCTGGGACATACAGTGTAGGAAAAACAGCCTTCCTATGGTGGGATCTACTTGTATAAACCGCATGGATAAAATACTTACCCTGGTGGGGTCCATGCACGTGGCCTGCCGACTTATGGACGACTCGCCACATAGCATATGTATACATTACATACACAGTGCATATGTATCGCATAATATATACATTATATTTGCATCACATGGCATACATGTGTACATCATATATATTATATACATATCACATAGTATATATGTATACATCTTATACATTATATACACAACATGGGCACCTGGTAGGTCCCACCCAGCTGGCAACATAGGTGGATGGACTGGATATGCGCCCAGGTGGACCATGTCTTGGACGGTTGGTACCCACACACATACAGGGTGGTTTTTCCCAAGTGTGTGGGTCCCATGTAGGGCCATCTTGTGTACATATATGTAGATGCATATATATCTAGATATATCGACATGGGTCCCTCATGGTGCCCACCACTTATACACAGTAATATATGTCTTTTTTTTTTTAAAAAAAAAAAAACATCCAAACCAGTCGTTCAGCATTGGACTACTACTAATGAATGGTCTGGATTTGTCGTCCCTTGATGAACGGCCCGAGCACGTTTTCAGCATCAGACACGGCCCTCTGAGGTTGGAATCTTAGGTGAGGCCCACTGTTTTCAAACAGGGGGACGTTTTCAGCCCATCTGCAATTTTCACAGGGCCCACGTAGGGGTAGCCTGTGACGTTGGCTGAGGCCTACCTGCATTTATGTAGGCCCAACAGTAGCCCACCCGAACGTGTTCTCAGTTCTGCTGAGGGCTATTCGCATGCAGCGCCCGACCCCCTGTTCAGAAAATGCCTAGAGAACGCCCAGCCCTGGATAGGTTCCTGCATCATTCCATGGCCCACAGGAGCTCACCTTCTACATCAACCTTGGCCCCGATCTTGGCCATGGACTGACTTGATTTCAGCCCAAGACGGAGCCCCAGATAGGTCTGCTGCAAGCCATGAGACATGGCCATCTCCCTGGCCAGCTTTCAGCCCACAACAGGGCCTGATGAAAGGTCCAAACAGAGCCATTCATGGCCTGATGGCAGTCCGATTTCAGCTCCAAACGGAGCTTCTGTTTTATCCAGTTCATGGCCCGACCCACGACCATTGTTTGGCCGGGTCCTGGACTGAAATGGAGTCTTCCTTTTAGCCTGATACAATCACGTTTGGCTTGCACCCTGAGCTAGCCTTGGAACTCTATAGAGAGCTCAAGGACATAGTTCGAATGGGCCCTGCACCGGTGTCCTGACCTGTCTGAGTTGCGGTTTGAAACGGCCATTGTTTGGCTCGATTCCACCCCACATGTGGACCCCGTTTGAGAGCTACTCCCAGCTCTATTAATGGCCTATTTGTTGGGGGCCTTGCACAAAACCTTAGGATCTAGCCCTCCTGAACAAACCAGAATTATGGGATAATTATAGCAATGAAAACAATCAAAGCACAATGATACACCACACAAGAGATTTTTACGTGAAAAATCCTCAAAGAGGTAAAAACCACGGGACCTCGTCCATATCAACAATCCACTATGAAGTAGAACGTTTACAACCTTCGTCACTCACGCCGGAGCGGATAAACAATAAGAGAATAAAAAGAAAACTGAGAGATCTCACCGATCACGAGGACGTAGAAGTGTTGAGAAGACGGCTCCCTTCCACAAGCTTCCTCTCTTTCTTTTCTCTCTCTCTCTCTCTTACACCCTAAGCCCTTGAGAAAAACTGTTGCAAAGCCTTTAGGAAACCCTCTTGTGTTTTTCTCATACATAGAAAAATCTTAGAAAACCCTAGGAATCCCTTTTTATAGTTTTAGGTAACTCCTTTCCGCATCCCTATTGCGAAAGGACTCAAATCCGTAATTTTTCGTAAAAACTGCGTAACCTAGGATTGGTCGTAGTTCACCTACGACTGGTCGTAGACCACTTATGACTGGTCGTAGACCACCTATGACTGGTCGTAGCTCACCCAGGACTGGTCGAAGACCGCGGAGAAAATTAGCAACAACTCGCTGGACTTTGAGTCGTGCCAGGGCTCAAACCCACGATCGGTAGAGCGCCTCCCACAACTGGTCGAAGACCATCTACGACCGGTCGAGCAGCGTGATAAAACCCTCCGAAATTTCAACCACTGCACCGTCTCTCCTCTGAACTGAGGAGGAAAAACCCCATCACTATTTTAAGGCACGCTTCCTGCTCAAAACTGAGCTTCAGTTGGGTTGGTTTTCAGCCTGGAACAGTGCCATGGATTGGCACAGTCCCAGTGCGAATTAGGGACCCAACGACAGTCTCCCCAGTCTGTCACATAGCCATTGATTGGTCTGCCCTCTGAGCTAGTTTCGAAGCTCTACAGAGAGCTCAAAACAGACCTTTCAAGAGGCCTGACATGTGGCCTCAAACGGCAATTGCTTTACCCGGCCTGACATCACTGCGGTTGGACTAAACCCACCCATTGCTCGGGCTTGGTTCCGATCTAGGCGAGCATTTCCTACAGTTAGTTAAACTACACAGAAGTGAAAAATACAAAGGGAAGATGTTTTTCCATGGGATGGCTGAATCTTTCCTTACCTATGTCAAAACAGAGGATTGGTCTCCCTGTTTCTCCTTTCCTCTCTTTCCTCACTCACTCTCTCTTGTTTGAGGTGCTACTACGGGTCCACACTGACCCGTCTCATCTTAGTTTCCCATAGCTGAGGTGGTGCAGGGTGCACTGAGTCCACCTAGTTGGCCCTCTGCTCACGGCCACACCTTATTCTCTCCTATCTCTCTTTCTCACCGGCCTGTGAAGCTATAATCCCAACTAATCCGACTCGGTCCGAACCTCACACAGACTAAGTTGGAGCAGTGGAAACCGAGACCACATAGTCGGCCCACTCTCTTTCCTTCCTCTACTCTCTCTCTCTCTCTCTCTCTCTCTCTCTCTTTTGTTGGTGCGAATCCCAAGAGCTACAGGCTCTTTATATAGAGGGAGAGGGGGACACCAACGGTTAGGAAATAACCTTACTCTGCACAGCTGAGATCGGGTATCTTCCTCGTATGGGGCCCATCCACTTGGTGGGATGGACAGCTAACGTCCAGGTCTACCAGAAAAGAAAATTTTTTGGTCTGGTGGGGTTCATCTTGCTATTTCGTTTGACGTTTAACCAGGGAAGATGACCTGGCCTCTAATGGCAGGTCATCATCTGATGTGCATGGTGATGATCCGGTCTATATGAGACTCAGGATTAGTGTGGGGCCCATTTCTCGTGTCCTAAACGCCATCTCCATATATCTCGCAAGAATCTCTAATTCTCGTGAGAAAACTTGAGTTTTCGTCCCCATTTCGCCTCGCCCTAAACCAGTGGCAGGGATGAAGCCACGTGTCTCCAGAAACGGCTGGAAGTGATCCAGTACTTCCTTCTCGAAGTGGAATGCCGCTCCTAGCTTTTTCCTATATAGGCCCTGCTCAGCCATTTCTGGAATAGAGAGAGCATGCCGTTTCTTGGAAGTTGGATGGCTGAGATGGTGCCATCGGGCCGATCATGAACTGTCCAAGCAATCCCAGATGGGTTCCACATAGCAGATTTTCACCACGTGTAGTACAATGGATGGTGGTGACCCATCTATCTCGTCCATTTACAACGGCCCAAAAGGCTATACGGTTTTGTTAAGCCGTGCCCCATGGAGAAAGTGAACGGTTCAGATGGCTTTGAAAGTGGCTAGGGTGGCCCACCTAGAGGCCCAAAGATCCACCGTTCAAATATGAAAATGGCGGGAAAGGAAGATTTCTCTTGTTTTTCGAATAGGGCTCGGTCAAAGGCCATTTGACCGTGCCAGTGATTCCAGCGCACCTCATGTTCAAACCTCCTTAGTGCACACGCGTTGTACATGGGCCCACTGCGACATTATCATCCTGATCCGCTCCATCCACTCGCCTTTGGGGACCTGACTCAGGGATCCCGGCCCACTTTGAGTTGCTGGTGAGGCTCAGGTGGGCCGTTACACCCTTTTATGGGCTATTATTGGCCCATATGACGTGATGTATCAAGTGGATGGGCCTGATACTCATTTTCACTGGTTAATATGATGTACTGGTTGTGATGAAGGTTCAATTTGCCACTAACAAACCCTCAAACATTGGTGATAAGTGTGTTGAAGCAGTATACCGTTAACATAAATGCTTTAACTTAAAGTGTTTAGGAAATCTTATCATATGCCTATTGTAGGGCACATTCTGACTGTTGGAGGACCTGGATGGATGGCTTTAATTTCGACTGGAACCTCTGTCCTACATGTATTGTGTTCAAGTCAGTTGATTAATCCACCCTGATTTAAGTTGATGTGAGTTTTAAAGGTAACACTCGTGTACCATTGGTACGGGGTGTTACATTGGGCAATGGTGGGGGAGGGGGAAGAACCTCAAACTCCACCTCACATGTCCCCAAATGGCTTGGAGAATTACTAGCAGTTTTAGATCTGGTGCGTCCAACTGAAATGGGGGTTTGGAAGGTTATAGAGGAATACAGGTGTAAGGCATTAGATTCCTGCAGGGGAGGGTGGCAGGGGTGGATGGGGAGAGGGTTTGAAAGGTTTATGGTAGGTTCTTGAGTGGGGGTATACGGAACTGGGAGAGGAGGGGGAGGGATCTGATCCTACTGGTTAGGGGTGTAAGTAGGATCAGCTGTGGCAGGGACGAAAGGTATATATCCCAAGGCTTCAGATATTACATGTTGAGAAGGAACTTTGTCTTGGGCCTAAGGGCAGATAATAGCCAAGAACGAGGAATTGGAAGCTTGAACAGTCTCTGGGGCATTAAGTCGAGCACCTTCTGAGTGACCAACGATAAATAAAGGGGTAACCGAGGTCTGAGCTTGAACATCCACTGAGGCAATTGGACAAACACCTGGTTGGTTGCCAGCAATAGACTTGGATAACTGATAGAAAGAGGTTTCTACCCAGGCTCGAGTAGATGTGGGATTTATCTGAGATCTAATGCTTGAAGGCTTACGAGAATCTCGACAGATTCTGTCAAGATGGGAGGGTATTTCCAAATCAAAATGAATTGGATAGTCTCTATTGTTCACCTTGAGATGGATCACTCTCCGCTCCTCCGCTTGAGAATGTAGAATAACTTTGATCCTCGCAAAAGCCATGAAACCCCCAGATCTAGCGTGGGGGTCGATTTGGATCACCTTCCCGAAAGCATTTTCAAGGTTAGATAGGACCGAATCAAACAAGGCATGTGCCAGAATTTCGAAGCTCTTAATCCAAGAAGCAGAAGAGGTAGGGTCTAGATCCGGCGACCAAGGGGAGATGGAGGAGAGCCCCATCTGGCTCTGTAATGTCTATCATCCTAGAAATCAGCTAGATTTGATGTCGATTTGAAGGAGATGAGAAAGGACTCCAGAGAGATTCTAGCAATATCCACCGCAGATGCCGCAAACCAGGAGTTTCTAATACAATCTAGCAGGCGAATGATGGAAATGGACGAATTCGCGGTAGATCCTATTAATGCCAGTTTTAATTCATTCAGCCTTCGTTTAACTTGATGTTGATCCGCTGTCACTGAAATGATGTCGCTAGTCCGTTGTTGGGCGCCCTGTTTAGTAGATGCTGTTACTTTAGCATAGGAATGAGGGACAACCGTTTTAGGAATAGAAACCTTATCCTGCAATGTGGGTGCTGTGGGAGTGGAATGCTCGGGATGTATGGGGATGGGGATTCTAGGGTTTGCCATCAGAACGGAGATGATTCTTCCATCAACTCTGCGGCCGTGAAGGGTGCCCTTAGCATTAAGAGCTTCCTGCTCGTATCGGAATCTGACAAACGCATACCCTTTAGGGTGATTTGAATTGGGGAAATGGGGAATGCATACATCCAAGATTTTCCCAAACTTGCTAAATATTCTCCATAGATCTAGTGACGTTCAATCAAAGGTGATATTACCTATGAATAGACTGAATCCATCACCCTGAAGAGTCGGAGGAGGTCTGCGGTGGGGGGGATTAGGAGGGAGGTGCGACATTTTCTCCTCATCTATTGTAACTCTCGAAATCCAAGAGAAATCTCCAATTTAAGCCATCTCTATTTTTGTGCACTTAATGCATCATAAACATCATTTATAACATTTGCATTAGTTACATCATTTATGTTGTATTTTTTTTTTATTTTTATGCTCGACTGTTATACTCGTGTATATTATTTTAATTGCATTGTGCACGAATTATAATAAGTTCACTCACTGGGCTTAGCTAGCTGACGATGTATTGATGGAAAAACCATACATATATCATTGAAGCATATACACCGACTCAAGAGTAAGAACGTGAGGCCAAAATAGAAGATGATCCACAGGAACAATGACCATATTTAACTGAAGATGAGTTTACTACATTGGATCAGTAGAATAATTAAATGTGACATGTGTTTCCTATTATTATTATTCTCGTTTATTTTTTGAAATGAATTTTTATTTAGATTTTATAATTTTTGAATAACTTATTGATTTTGAACAATGAGTTAATAAATGTCTTAAATTGGTGGACAAAAATGTTTTAGTAATGTTCTAGATTATTATGAATGTGTGGTGGTGAATGTTTGTGAATGGATTAATAGTTGATATAAGTGTATTAATTAATGTTCACTACAAGAAATGCCACTTTTACCAACGAAAATTTTTGTAGGCAAAAGTCTTAATTTTGTAGGCAAAAAGCTTTACCTGCGAAACTTTTCGTTGGCAATTTCCTCGCTAAAAGTCCGAGGGGAACACCTTTTACCCATGAAAAAAAAAATTCGTTGGCAAAGGTAAGACTTTTGCCGACGAAAGTTTTCGTAGGGAAAATATTTTACCAACGCTAAGTTTCATTGGTAAAAGTATTGACAAAACTTTTTAGCTACGAATACTTTTGCAGGTAAAAATATTTACAAGACTTTTTAGCTACCAACAATTTTCTAGCTAAAAATATATAAAAACTTTTTAACTACAAATATTTTCGCAGCTAACAATATTTAAAACACTTTATACCTACCAACAATTTCGTAGCTAAAAATATTTAAAACACTTTACCTACCAACAATTTCTTAGCTAAAAATATTTACAAGAATTTTTATCTACGAACACTTTCGTAGCCAAAAAAATTTAAAACACTTTTTACCTACCAATAATTTCGTAGCTAAACATATTTATAAGACTTTTTACCTACCAACAATTTCGTAGCCAAAAATATTATACACTTTTTAGCTACCAACAATTTCGTAGCTAAAAATATTTACAAGACTTCTTACCTACCAATAGTTTCGTAGCTAAAAGGTACAAGATTTTTGCCCAAATATATATTCGTAGATAAAAATACTTAGAAAACTTTTCCCTACCACCAATTTTGTAGCTAAAAATTCTTTTACCTACGCATATTTTCGTAGGTAAAAATATTTACCAAACATTTTCTTGCGAATAAATTTGTAGCTAAAATATTTACAAAAATGTTTAACTACAAATGATATCGTAGGTAAAAATACTTACAAAACGTTTAGCTGCGAATATTTTCGAAGGTAAAAACATGGGTGAGACTTTTACCTACGAAAATTTTCGTATGTAAAGTTTTTTATTTTCCACCCTATATTCCAGCACAAAATTCTTGATATACACCTGATATACACCTGTAACAATATAATTCCTGATATACACCTGTTATGTAATATATTTCATCATATTCACATTCACAGCCATTTAACTCCAAAGTATGTAAATAAATCTATTCAAACATAAACTACATCATACATAAATACATATAAGTTTAACATCATAAATAAAATACAAAAAATTACAAAGATGGAGGCAGAGGTGGTGGGGCATCGATGGGTAAGCGTGCTGCAAGAGCCTGAAACATATTCACTATCCGTCGCCCATGCTCCACCCACATCTCCTCCATCCTCCTCTCCTGCTCCTCCCTCAGCCTCGCATACTCCTCTATCCTCATCCTCTCCTGCTCCTCCTTCTGCCTCGTCAGCTCCTCCATCCTCCTCTCCTGCTCCTCCCTCAGCCTCGTTAGCTCCTCCATCCTCCTCTCCTGCTCCTCCCTCAGCCTTTCCTGCTCCTCCATCCTCCTCTCCTGCTCCTCCCTCTGCGTCATCAGCTCCTCCATCCTCCTTTGCTGCTCCTCCATCTTCCTCTTCAATTGCTCACTCTTCCTCTCCAACTGCTGCTCTCTGATGTCATTGACGACAACCTGTAGCTGCTGAACCTCTCTCTCTGCGATATCAGCTCGGCGGGTGGCACTCTCGCCAACGACGATGGATCGGGTGGAAGCAGCTCTAGCGGGTGCTGTGAGCTTGGCACCATGGCCAAGCCCACACACATATCCAGAACGGGTGCCAAGCACCTCACTCAGGATCTCTGGCTCACTCCGCGGAGTACCATTGGGAGTGGGCTGACTGCGTAAGATGTCTATCACTTCCTATAATGAAAACATATAAATTTTCTCAAAAAAATGATATTATTATAATTTAATGCAATTAAAATTTACAATGTAAGGATTTTTACCCAAATCTTACCGGCACTAGGATGCACCCAAGATCCCGTCGCCTACCGACAGTGAGTCCCTTTGTGGAGGTCTATTGGTCCGGGCTCCTGGCCAGTGACGGAATCTCGCTGCGCAATCGAAAGGACAATAGAGTTAATATAAAATGTATTGAAAGAATATATCAACTTAATAATTACCAGTAATTTCTTACCATGTCGTGACGAATTTGTACAAATGACTTTGAACCAGCTACGTGGTTCACTGCTAACTTTCCCCTGTTGTTAGAATTTATTTTGCTCATCTTCTAAACACATTATTCATAATACATTATTATTAGTTGTGAATTTAAGTGTTACCTTAAGATATCGTAAATATGTAAATATTACCTAAAAAGAATTAGACAAAAATCTATCGCAGAGTATCTTCCAGTCATCACGGGTCACGTGCGGCGGTGCGGACAGTGCGCCCTCCTCATTGCTCATGCACTGCTTGTACCGCTTGTGTAACAAGGAGTGGTACTCCTTGAACCACTCCTTGATCATGTCGTCGACGGCATAGGAAATGTGTGGAACACTCGAATCCAATTCAAATTTATCCTGTAATTTCATAAATAATAGATTAAGGCAATAAACTTATTAAGAAAATAACTTAACCGTAAATGAACTTTCATCAAATAAATTAGGATTTATAAGTATAGGTTTAGGTTTAGGTTAAGGTTAAGGTTTAGGTTTAGGTTTAGGTTAAGGTTTAGGTTTAGGTTATAGGTTTTGGTTAAGGTTTAGGCTTAGGTTAACGAAATTGGGTTCGGGTTCAGGATCGAGTTTAGGTTTGGGTTTTCATGTTTAGGTTTAGGTTTAGGTTAGGGAGTTGAGATCAGGATTAGGTGTAGGTTTAGGTTTAGGGATTTGAGAATACATTTAGGTTTTAAGTTTAGGTTTAGGTTTAATTTTTTATTTTTAGGTTTAGGTTAAAGGTCTAGGTTTAGGTTAAGGTTAGGTATAGGTTATAAGTTTAGATTATAGCATATAGGTTATAGGTTAAGGTTTAGGATATAGGTTTTGGTTTAGTTATGTTATAGGTTTTGGTTTAGGTTTAGGTTTAGATTTTAGGTTTAGATTAAGGTTATAGGTTTAGTTTATTGATTTTGGTTAGGTTTAGGTTAAGGTTATAGGTGATAAGTTATAAGTTATAGCTTTGGGTTTGGGTTCGGGTTCGGGATCGCATTTTGCTTTGGGTTTTCAAGTTTAGGTTTAGGTTTAGGTTAGGGAGTTGAGAATAGGATTAGGTGTAGGTTTAGGTTTAGAAATTTGAGAACACATTTAGATTTTAGGTTAAGGTTATAGGTAGGTTATAGGTTATAGCTGTAGGGAATTGAGAATAGGTTTAAGTTTAGGTTTAGGAAATTGGGTTCGGGTTTGGGATTGGGTTTTGGTTTGGGTTTTCAAGTTTAGGTTTAGGTTTAGGTTAGGGAGTTGAGATTAGGATTAGGTGTAGGTTTAGGTTTAGGGATTTGAGAACACATTTAGGTTTTAGTTTTAGGTTGTAGGTTAAGGTTATAGGTAGGTTATAGGTTATAGCCGTATAGAATTGAGAATAGGTTAAGGTTTAGGTTTAGGAAATCGGGTTCGGGTTCGGGATTGGATTTTGGTTTGGGTTTTCAAGTTTAGGTTAGGAAGTTGAGATTAGGATTAGGTGTAGGTTTAGGTTTAGGGAATTGAGAACACATTTAGGTTTTAAGTTTAAGTTTTAGGTTAAGGTTATAGGTTATAGATGTAGGGAATTGAGAATAGGTTAAGGTTTAGGTTTAGAAAATCGGGTTCGGGTTCGGGATCGGGTTTTGGTATGGGTTTTCAAGTTTAGGCTTAAGTTTAGGTTAGTGAGTTGAGATTAGCATTAGGTGTAGGTTTAGGTTTAGGGATTTGAGAACACATTTAGGTTATAGGTTTAGGTTTTAGGTTAAGGTCATAGGTAGGTTATAGGTTATAGCTGTAGGGAATTGAGAATAGGTTAAGGTTTAGGTTTAGGAAATCGGGTTTGGGTTCGGGATTGGGTTTTGCTTTGGGTTTTCAAGTTTAGGTTTAGGTTTAGGTTAGGGAGTTGAGATTATGATTAGGTGTAGGTTTAGGTTTAGGGATTGGAGAATATATTTAGGTTTTAGGTTTACGTTTAGGTTTAGGTTATAGGTTTAAGTTATAGGTAGGTTATAGGTTATAGCTGTAGGGAATTGAGGATAGGTTAAGGTTTAGGTTTAGGAAATCGGGTTCGGGTACGGGAACGGGTTTAGGTTTGGGTTTTCAAGTTTAAGTTTAGGTTTAGGTTAGGGAGTTGAGAATAGGATTAGGTATAGGTTTAGGTTTAGGGATTTGAGAACACATTTAGGTTTTAGGTTTAGGTTTTAGATAGGTTATAGGTTTTAGCTGTAGGGAATTGAGAATAGGTGTAGGTTTAGGTTTAGGAAATCGGGTTTGGGTTCGGGATTGGGTTTTCAAATTTAGGTTTAGGTTTAGGTTAGGGAGTTGAGATTAGGATTAGGTGTAGATTTAGGTTTATGGATTTGAGAACACATTTAGGTTTTAGGTTTAGGTTTTAGGTTAAGGTTATAGGTTATAGCTGTAGGGAATTGAGAATAGGTTAAGGTTTAGATTTAGGAAATCGGGTTCAGGTTCGGGATCAGGTTTTGGTTTGGGTTTTCAATTTTAGGCTTAGGTTTAGGAAATCGGGTTCAGGTTCGAGATCGGGTTTTGGTTTGGGTTTTCAATTTTAGGCTTAGGTTTAGGTTAGGGAGTTGAGATTAGCATTAGGTGTAGGTTTAGGTTTAGGGATTTGAGAACACATTTAGGTCATAGGTTTAGGTTTTAGGTTAAGGTCATAGGTAGGTTATAGGTTATAGTTGTAGGGAATTGAGAATAGGTTAAGGTTTAGGTTTAGGAAATCGGGTTCGGGTTCGGGATTGGGTTTTGCTTTGGGTTTTCAAGTTTAGGTTTAGGTTTAGGTTAGGGAGTTGAGATTAGGATTAGGTGTAGGTTTAAGTTTAGGGATTGGAGAACGCATTTAGGTTTTAGGTTTACGTTTAGGTTTAGGTTATAGGTTTAAGTTATAGGTAGGTTATAGGTTATAGCTGTAGGAAATTGAGGATAGGTTAAGGTTTAGGTTTAGGAAATCGGGTTCGGGTTCGGGAACGGGTTTAGGTTTTGGTTTTCAAGTTTAGGTTTAGGTTTAGGTTAGGGAGTTGAGAATAGGATTAGGTGTAGGTTTAGGTTTAGGGAATTGAGAACACATTTAGGTTTTAGGTAGGTTTTAGGTAGGTTATAGGTTATAGCTGTAGGGAATTGAGAATAGGTTTAGGTTTAGGTTTAGGAAATCGGGTTTGGGTTCTGGATTGGGTTTTGGTTTGGGTTTTCAAGTTTAGGTTTAGGTTTAGGTTAGGGAGTTGAGATTAGGATTAGGTGTAGGTTTAGGTTTAGGGATTTGAGAACACATTTAGGTTTTAGGTTTAAGTTTTAGGTTAAGGTTATAGGTAGGTTATATGTTATAGTTGTAGGGAATTGAGAATAGGCTAAGGTTTAGGTTTAGGAAATCGGGTTCGGGTTCGGGATCGGATTTTGTTTTGTGTTTTCAAGTTTAGGTTTAGGTTTAGGTTAGGGAATTGAGAATAAGATTAGGTGTGGGTTTAGGTTTAGGGATTTGAGAACACATTTAGGCTTTATGTTTAGGTTTAGGTTTAGGTTTTAGGTTTAGGTTATAGGTAGGTAATAAGTTATAGCTATAGGGAATTGAGAATCGGTTATGGTTTCGGTTTAGGAAATCGGATTTGGGTTCGGCATCGGGTTTTGGTTTGGGTTTTCGAGCTTAGGTTTAGGTTTAGGTAAGTGAGTTGAGATTAACATTAGGTGTAGGTTTAGGTTTAGGGATTTGAGAACACATTTAGGTTCTAAGTTTAGGTTTTAGGTTAAGGTTATAGGTAGGTTATAGGTTATGGCTATAGGGAATTGAGAATAGGTTAAGGTTTAGGTTTAGGAAATCGGGTTTGGGTTCGGGATCGGGTTTTGCTTTGGGTTTTCAAGTTTAGGTTTAGGTTTAGGTTAGGGAGTTGAGCTTAGGATTAGGTGTAGGTTTAGGTTTAGGGATTAGAGAACATATTTAGGTTTTAGGTTTAGGTTTTAGGTTGAGGTTCTAGGTAGGTTATAGGTTATAGCTGTAGGGAATTGAGAATAGGTTAAGGTTTAGGTTTAGGAAATCGGGTTCAGGTTCGGGATTGGATTTTGCTTTGGGTTTTCAAGTTTAGCTTTAGGTTTAGGTTAGAGAGTTGAGATTAGGATTAGGTATAGGTTTAGGTTTGGGTTTAGGTTTGGGTTTAGGTTTTAGGTTTGGGTTATAGGTTTAGGCTATAGGTTCAGGTTATAGGTTTAGGGTGTGGTTTAGGTTAAGGGTGAGGTCCCTGTAAATACAGATATAAACATGGCCTGTCAACATGGACATGCCCTTCCAATATTGTCCATAAGAAATGGACAGCTTCATCATGGTCATAACAGCGGTTTCCACCTTCCAGGGACCCCCGCTCAACATCCGGATAGTTCTAACGCACATCCAAGTCTGCCCTATTAATTTCGAGTAAATACATAAACCTATAACAGCTATCCCCGCTCAACATCCGGATAGCTCCGACATACATCCGAGTCTGCTCATTTAAATAAAATGGATTATCAAAATCATTTAAATAAATCAGGTCCAATCAATAATCTGACCTGGAGGATTCTGTTAGCATTGTTGACGGCACCTCGAATCTTATTTTAGGGCCTAGAAATTTAAAATTAGATACAAAAATTTAAAAAACTAAATAAATTTGAGAAAGATAGTCAAAGTCCATGTGAATGAGCACAAGTATGCACCTACATATGAATTCTGAAAAGCTATTGCATATCATAAATAATAATAATAATAATAATAAATAAATAAATAATAAAAAATCCTTGCATTTGGATATTCAACAAAATTGAATTGTAATAATTCAATTCAGTTCAATAAACTCAGATTTCTGAGAAGGATTTAATGGTTTTAAATCCATAGTTTTCTTAAAAAGGTCCATTTCCTAGACGTCAAATTCAACGGGAAAAGTAAGATGGTTAATATTACTTTTCACAGTGCAAAGTTTCAGTTATGTCTCTTCTTTACCCTCCATTTTTTTTCTTAACAAGAAAATCCCTATTTACTAATATTCTCATTTTTATATTTTTCAAAAGAACGAGTTCGAACTCCTAAAGCGTCAGCTCAAGCACTCGTACTTTCAGCCTAAACCCTAACCAAGGACTCCAAAATTACCAAGTACTCATAAAAATTCATTGCAAGCATTTTCTGTCTATGTGCATGACGACCATACTGTTAAGATCAATCCTCTTATCTTCATTTACAGAAACTAGTGGATGACAAATTATGTGTAACATACAGAGCTGGTTCGGCCACTTATGCAATTAGGGAAGGTTCAAAATGGCCAGATTTCCACACCAAGCATCAGTTGCATACATATGATATAGAAGGACAAAAGTCTCACCTTCAACATGACTGTCAAACAAGTTTCCTCATCAAAAATTTAGATCACAAACCATCATGGCTTGTGTCCAATTTTTGTGGACGATTGATACACATTGTGCACAAGATGACCAACCTTATATACAAATGTCATCTCCGTCCTCATACATTGTGCACAAGATGACCAACCTTGCATACAAAGGTCATTTTCTCAACTTAATCCAGGGATGCTAGAGACAATTGAGAAAAATCTTCAAGGAACCTCATGAGCCTCCCCACACCTCAGATTGCATATGATCTCCAAGGAACCTCATGAGCCTTGGATGCACGTATCGGTCTAATAAAGTGGAAACAACCAAATTGTAAAATCCTTCTCCACAGCTTACTTATATTGAGGGCCTATAAATCACTTTCAAGTTGGAATTGAAAAACACAGCTCTACTTGCTCATTATAAATATTAGGAAACATCATTGTTCTTTATCATTTCTAATATCACCTTCACCCAAAATAATTAGTATACTAAAAAATGAGCCATCACTAACCTGATCTCAAGCTTTGCAGTATCACCTTCACCCAAAATTTCCTTATCCATAAGCGAAAGAAATCTGATCTTATCCAATGCCTGCCAAACAAACGGAACGTGTCACATTAAAACCACTTGCTATGTCAATTAAAGAGACATGGCCAATTTTTATTTTTATTTTTGTATTCATTTATCTTTTATCTTCTTCTTTTACATTTATGTTGTTTTAGTTTGTAAGAAGTTCAAACATATTCTTAAGTTGGTAGTGTTGTTTCATGCACATACCAGGCCCAGTTATACCATGGCTCAACATGTAAGAAGCACAAAAGACTGTAGAGGTCTTCCAGATTATTCTATAACCATTGCAAAACAGGCATTTTAATGGCTATTGTAATTTATTTAAGACCCACCAGCTAAAATGATAAAAAATCAAGCATTAGATTCCAACTGTCCTTAGGATCTACCGAATTCGTCTGATCCAGAGATCTAAGGAAGTTGGATACTATAATTTGGACCATAGTTTCAGCCATCCGAAATGCTGAAATCACGCACACTAACATAATTCGAAAAGGAAATTTCTTTTGCTGAAATATACCAACAAAAGTAAATGGCATTCTTGATTTTCAACTAGAAAGCACAAAATATGAACTGGAACATGAGAGCAGAGAAGTGTTGACTCACTTGTTCACTTTAACCCAAGTAAATTTTAGTGTTTCCTTCTTCTTTTCATCAAGCTATTCGATCACCTTATTGATTTTTGACTTATCATTCTAAGCAAGAGAAGAATACAGTAAACAAACAACTTCAGACATAAACAAATTCAATTTTATAAAAAAAATAAAAATAAAAATAAAATAAAATAAAAAAGATGAGATCCTTTACAGGCTGAGAAATATAGCAATATACCTCAATGATGTTTTTCTTGGATAATAAGTCATTGTATTCATCTTTAGCTTTCTCGAACATTACCATAACTTTTTTATTGACCCTCTTCTCAAGGCTGAAAGTAATCAATCAGATTAACTGAGATGCATGTCCATTAACCTTCTTCTTTAAAAAAAATAAAATACAAAACTAAACATTAATTAGGTGTTGAATCATACTAGTTCATTGTCATGGAAAAGAAAACAAAGAAGCACAGGAAATAACACAACAAGTAATCTAATCACACATCCAGCCTTTCTAGTAGTTTATCTACCTTCAGGGAGTAATTTTTCTGTTCCATCTCCATTTGTTTAATCTGTGTGAATGGGAAAGAGTGGGTTTCTATCAAGAACACATCCACAATTTCATAGATCAAGCAAGTCAAATAAAATACGAATAGAATAACCACTGCAAGTACCTCATTTTTCAATTTTTTCCTCTCAACATTTGCATCACTAATTTTATGTTGAAGCTTTTGTTGCTCCTTGACAATGGCACTGATCTCAACATCACATTCTTTCATCTTTGAACGAATCAAATTGAGCTCAGATTGGGCTTGATCATATTCCTTCTTTATGGAACTAACCTGCAATAGGAAAGGAAATAAAGACACGTGCATTTTGTGTTCAGCAAAAAGGGTTAGATTGTAAGTTTAAGCACCTTGCTTGTAAGGTTATCTACTTCTGCAGTGAGTCTGTTTATTTGTGTTTGTAAAGAAACCAATTGATTTTCCAGGGAAGCATGCTCTTGAATGACTGCGTCCTTCTCCATAATGAGCCTCTCTCTTTCATTTTCAAAGTCATAAATCCTTTCACAATTGAATGCATCGAAATTTAAAACTAAACATGTGCAGGAATGCACCAATTACAATAAGAAGTGTGTGCAAGAATACACCTTGTTGTCTACTGAAGATGGAATTGAATCAGTCTTATTTTTGTTGGGATTGCTTTTGCCTACGTTGATGCTCAAATGTCAGACACATCCCATGGAAATATCTACAGTTCCAGATCAAACCTATAAATCAACAACAAAACAGAAGTGCAGTTTGGGTAGTATCGCACAAGTGAGCAATGTACATACCAGCTGATTTGTCTATGAATCAACAAACTCTATGTAGCTCCAATTGATTTCCTCTTTAGTGTACTCTTCCTGTTCCATTTTGAAGACATGCTGCTAGTACACAACCCAAGAAAAAATCAAGATATTAGAGGTTTCCAAGATAGAGGCAATAACTTGTCATGGAGTAAGCTAACCTGGTTAAAATGCTGTTGCAGCTTCTCATTTGTGAAATTAATGCAGAACTGCTCAAAACTGTTTACCATGAAATACAAGGAAATATCAAACACGCGATCTGTAATGTATAGTGCAGGGGCTGGACACAGGTCCATTGCTTGATTTTTTTTGTTGGTTTCAGCCCAGATGGAAGGCCCAATTGAGTTCTGGTCTGGAATGATTTATTGCCCATAAAAATCCTAGCTGTAATGTTGGTATTAAGGGCCTGTTTGAGGCCAGATTCTAGTGCAGATCAAGGCCCAGTCGGGGCCTGATTTTAACTCAAATCGGACCCATCTGGAGCTTGTTTTCAGCACGCAGCATGGCCCAGATGGAGGCCGTTTGGATCCAAGTTTCATGGCCTGACCATGAGCCATGTCCGGCCTGACTGCGAGGCATTTGAAATGCGTTTCTCGGCCCTCTGTGCAGTCTGATTGAAGGCCTTATTTTTGGCTCAAAACACTTTTGGGCCTAGGCTACACTCAGCCCATATCTCTGTGCGTTTCATGGCCAGCAGAAGGTCCGACTGAGGGCCGATTTTCAGCTTCTTTATGGCCTATTTGGGAGGTATTTCAACTTAAATTTGGGGCTGGCTGAAGGATGTTTTTCAGCTCCCTTGTGTGGCCTGAAGAAGGCCTGGTTTCAGCCTAAGGTTGAGGCCTGTTTATAGCTTGGATTGAAGCCTAAAGGCCTGCTGCAGCTCTCTTCACGGACCAGTTGGAGGTCAGTTTCAGCTCGCAACATGGCCTCCAAACGTGGCTAGAACCTTTATGAAAGGAAGAAGGAAAATAAGAGAAGTTCAGCTGTCATTTTAAGATGGAATCTAGACTTTTCATCCTTAATGACAGATGAGTCTATCTCCTTTCCCTTTGCAAAATCAATATTACCAATATGAAGAATAGCAGCTACAACCCTGAAAATAGCCTCCTGAAGAGAACAGTAACTATCAGAAATCTGATTGAGCAACCAAATCTAAGAAATAATTTCTACCCAGAGGTGGACCCAACATAGCATCATATTTACAGGGGATACTAAAATCTGATTGGCTGGAACCTTTTTTTCATTTTTTCCTTTTTATATAATTTTTTTTTGTTCAACTTGATGATTTCCAAGTCAACTAAAATTTGAATTTCAAGGATAGATAAGGGGAAATTTTTATAGAAAATTTGAGGTCTTTTGGATATTTGCACAAACTAGCATGGATAGGTTAGGAAGATCACTTGTAGAATTGGCTCTTTTTTTTTTTTTTTTTTTTTTGTTCTGCTTGCTAGTTTAGTGTGTAGCCATACATGCCACTGTAACCTACCACATTTTAACCAGTCTCTAGCACGTGGGGGATATGTACAAGTGCTATCCATCAGAGAACTCCATAACTCAATTGAATCTTCAATTTGAAACATGACATTACAATAATCCATCAGAGAACTCCTTCACCACTAGCAACTCCTGTGCAAAATGCACCAAATGGTGTAAATTTTTCTGATGCTGCACCACCAAAAGTTCTCAGGATACTGGTGGGGAATGATTGATTACAACTCACAAGTGAATGAATCGCATCCCCTAGCGAGTGAAGTGCAGATAAAAGTTCAACATACCCATAAAAAATTTCATTAAATACTAAAACATGACATTAAAATAAGATGGATAAAGTTCAGCTTACCAATCACAAATAACATATTACATAAGTAGTTCAAATAAGATGTTTGTTGCTTGCCATTAAGGATATCTGTTGAGAATAGGATGCACATAAATGAGTTAAAATTATATGACAATTACTTACCGATTACAAAAGGTTTCTTATGCACACTTTCAGTTACTGAGATCGTTAGTTGCTCGACCTCTGAATTTTGTAGCTCCAAGTCATCCAAGTGAAATCCTGAAAAATGAAATCCTGCCGAAGCCTTTAGCAAATCTTCAACTGATTTAGAACCCATATGGGTAGGACCTCACCTGCAAGGACTTTTAAGGAGAAAAGATATCTCAACATATGCTATACGGAGGAGTATTTGAATGGTACTATTATTTAGATGAATACTTGGGAACTCCAATGTTTGACATCCAATCACCACATCAGATGAGCACTCCAATGTTAAGGCCAAAACTTGGCTTGATCCATGACTCAGGTGGGCCACCAGGCATCTACCCCATTGTGGCCCACCTAAATTGTGGATTTGACTGATTTTTTACCAGAAGCCTAACATTGAGAGGCTTGTTGGCCTAATGTACAATGGATGTCACACAACATGGAAGGCGCCACAAAGCTCAGGTGTTGGTACAACATGCATGGTAGAGGAAAATGAGATTAACGAGTAAGGATGTTTGCTACATTAATGTTATTTTTACATGGGGACTAGAGTCATTTAATCTGGTTCATGTTACAATGATTCATTCGAATTACAAGGCCTTGGAACAACATTAAAGAACTAGTCCATATTCAAAACAAATGAATTAAATGAGCAAATTGAAGAAATATTCCAATATTTTTCTTATCCCTTGTCTATGGTGAGGCCAATCATATGCCCCAAATCCAATAGCTTAAGTTCCCTATGGAAAACTATACAATTACTATTTTTTCCTTTTTCCAAAAGCAGGACCACTTTTCTAAGAAGCAGACCATCAAGGATCCATACCAAATTACAAGTAAGAACCCAAATCACTTTAGGGGACAATTTGGGCAAATCAGCCCTTACCAATGTATAGCCCTAGGCAAATCTTAAGTCACAACATATGCTCACTATCTCTCCTGATCTAGGTAGAAGACCATGCCACTTAGGAATTGCATGTGCACACTCTACATATGCAACATTTGTTCCAGTACCCAAGATTACAGTAGCAACAACATCTTTATTACAGTATCCAACTCCAGCCAGTGTTCCAATTGTATCATTGACCTATATTCAAGGCAACCAGTAACTACCATTAAACTGAGTTGCAGGGGTACCACTAGCACATAGAAACATTAAAAGTTACATGTGAAATTGATACATGGATATGACAAATACTAGGATAAGACATTTATTTGGCACATAAATTAATGTAAGATCGCTGGATGTGGTATAAAATGGACCTGAATTTACCCAGCAATGAATATCAGTAAACCATCTAAGCATGCGGTATATTGCATGATTTTCCACTATCTCTTCAATAAAATAGACTCTGAATGCCAGGTTTCTCAAAATAGATTTCTTAATTCTAGGTTATCTTCATATATATAGAAGTTAGTCATATGTGACCTAAAGAATGTGGTATTAGTCAGTTCACTTTACCCGTATTACAATCACCACAACTCCAAATGGACTGTGAAACATGACCTTCTGAATTAGGCATAAGATCAAAGGTTCAAATCCTAAAACATATGTTTTACAGAGCAAGAATGAGGATAGAGAAAAGGTTAATCTAGTTGCATGGGAGCAGGTGTCAGATCAAAGAAAGGTGATGCAGGCCGAGCCACATCAATTGGGCCCCCAAGCCCCACAATTGGCCTATCAGCAAGGAGAACCAAGCCTCCTAATTAGACAACACAATATAATCAGCCTGCTATGCAAAACAAATTAGCCAGCCATGCAATAGAAATCCACCAAATCTTTCTTATCTATATAGCATCTTTCATTGATTAGTCTTCTATTTCTATTTTTGGAAAAGCATGCAACAAAGATTTAATTAAAGAAGAAGAAGAAGAGAAAAGGATACAAACCAGCAACAGAAACAAAGGAACAGGGGTGCCAAGGAGGCCTATCCTCCCCACTGATTAGTCTTCTATTTTTATAATAAATCCTCAATTAATGACACTAAGAAACTTTCCTTCACTTTACATCCAAGAAGTCTATTTAAGGGCCTCACATGAGTAATTAGATTAAAAAGAAAAGAGACTAATCAGGTTTTATGAAGCTACATACCGTATTTCTTAGCATAAGAAGGTTAAAGGAAGGATAACTAGGTAAAGGCACCACACTCTAGGTTTCTTCTAATGGCATCAAACCGATAGAGAAGGTATTCTCATTGCAGAAACACTAAAAATAAAAAATAAAAAATTAAAAAAAAAAATCTGTTTTATTGGAAATTATTCTTTATAAACTGTCTCTTACATATGGCCAAGAAGCTATATAACCATGCATACATGTCTTTCCATATTCAAATGTTTATACCACTCAAATGTTTATAGCAGTAGATGCAGTAGATGGGAACATGCAAACTGCAAACAATGCTTAGAAAATCCCAACAAAATAAGAAAAACTAAAAGTGTTGGAACATGCAAACTATAAGCAAGATGAAGAATCTAGATAAACCAAAAGTGCATGTTCGAATTATGTTCTTATAAGAAAGAAACCTAATCGCTGGAACAAGCAAACTGTTATAGCCTGTATTTGATTCATAAACAATGGTGAGTGTTTTGTTTTCAATAAAACGGAATGTGAGGAGATTCATGACCGAAAGGAAGTGAATTCAAGCCAAACAAAGACTCAGGCGAGTCTTCAAATGTAAAGGTAGAAGAAAGTACCAATAGAAGGGAAGCAAACATGTACTTGGACTCACTACAAGGGTAATCTTTCAATGATGGCCTACTGCTTCTGATAATCACTACAAGGGTAAGAAAATTGCAAAAAGTAAGGAAAATATAAATATAGCCGATCACCGTTATGAGTGAAAATGATACCGTCTCCATTTTGGTGGTTTCCTTTATTGAATTAAATTGTTGCATTTCACTTTAACTGAGCTAATAAACGTTCTTAAATACAAAATATATAATAAATCTACAGTTGATAATACAAGATTGAGATAATGATGAGCATAAGGAATGTGGACTGGGGCCCATTGATCAGGTCACTGTTTGTCTCTGCAATCCAAACATGCCCTAACAATCGCAAGTGCCTGCGCCCATATGCATGTGATTTTATAACTACGAAGCAGGATCAGGACCATGTGATTGTTGTACATTGGTCAACTGATTTATAATTTTAATTATCCATGTTACAGTCCTCTCGTGAATCATTTTCCAACACTATAATCGTCGACTAGCAGTTCTAAAATAAAAACATTTGGATCAGATTCCACTCTGAGCAGTATTTAATCGAGCCACTAAATTCAACAGTGCAAAATGCGAGTGGCTCAAAAGGTGTAAAAAAGAAAATGAGATATGCTTCAAGGATTAGATAATAGAATCATTCAAGACCCCTAAATCCTTATGATATAGAATAAGATTTTTAACTTCATGCTTGTGAAGAGGTTCAAATACGGTGTGGCCCAAAACCCAAATGTTGAAATGGTGCTAGCTTAGAAGTTATCGGCATTCATTCATTCATTTCTCTACGGTTTCATATCATGTAACTCATTTCAGTTTTGGATTTGCTTCATTTTAAGATATATCTAATATAAACTGAAAAAATGAATGAATGAAATGAATTTCTCACAAACTGTATGGTAAGCTAACATAGCTTTTAACTGTAGAACTTTCTAAATAGACAATTTGTGCGTAAAATAAATTGTTGTACATGAAAGTTCACGTGCAATGGTGTATGAGAACACTTTTTTATATAAACAAATACTTAGTAGCATATAACACCACTTTCCATGGAAGGCAAGTTGACAAAGAAAATGGGTTCAAGGTGCAAGACTGATTTAAAGGGCCTATATTTCTTGAACTACTCAACAACGTGTACTGCATTTCATTAAACTATCAAGATTCTTCTCTACATTAGGAAAAAAAAATCTGCAGAATATATAGAAATTCAAACAAGAAAAAATAATAAAGGAAAAATATCATCATTCAACAAAAGCACAATAGAAATCAAACTAACTAATCAAAAACCCCGAATACTTCCCACAGAATACCGAAATTCAATGAAAATCACAACTTTACATCAAAAAATCAATGACCATATATTTTTGAAACTTGAGTGGGGCCAAACGCAAATCAATGGTGGGCGTCTCCCTCCCAACTGTTCCTTCTCGCGTGGCCCACCTAAGTGATGGATCCACCTGATACATGGGCAAAAATTCCCAAATCCCTAAATCCCTAAATCCCCAAATCCCTAAATCTTTTCAATCGGTATTGAGATTGAGAGAGAGAGAGAGAGATACCTGTCAACCGAGCTTTAGAGAGGGCGGTGGAGAGAGGGTGGTGGAGAGAGGGAAAGATATTGGGCAAACAAGATTGATCAACAATTTGAGTGAATTTTGATTTAAACATCTGAAGTTATTTACTCTTCAATCTGGACTGATCAGATTGTCCAAAAATGGATAAAGGTTGTTCATAATATCAAAAATATATGAATGAATAGAAAACACAAACATCAGCTTGATCAAAAACTTCTATGGCCTCCAAGAAATTTTAAATGGTATAGGTTCAATCACACTATTTCCTGTGGTGTGGTCTACTTAAGCTTTGGATATGCTTCCTTTTTGTTCTTTAGACTTCAAATTATCTGTTAACATGGATGAATGGAGTGGATAAAATAAATAAATAATGGTGGACCCCACAGAGTTTACTCTGATAAAGGTAACAAGTAACTCAAATGTAGTGGAGAAAGGTTTCCTTACAATATTTGTAATCATATATTAGGCCTGCCTAAATGTGATTAACATATCCAACACACTCATTATGTGTGTCCCACTTGGATGAGGGGTCAGACCAAGTTTCAACTGCATCCAAAACTCATGTGGGCCCCACCAAGTGCTTTTATATTTTTTAGGATGTCTTCACATAGTTTTAAATGGTATGGCCCACTTAAGTTTCGTTTACCGATGATTTTTGAGATATCTTATAACCTAAAGGAGAGACATCAAATCCACAGTGTTGATGTTCGACAGACATCATGATGGGGCCCACAAAACTTACTAACATCAATTCTTAGGTTCTCACGAGGTCAGTAAGTTGGGTCACAATTTTAACCAGAATATTTGGCCCATTTTACATGTCTGGTGCATTCACTCTATTTTACTGATCAATACTCTCAATTTAACTAGTTACTTACCTTAATCAGGCTACATATGAGAAAGATATTGGGCATACAAGATTGATCAACAATTTCAGTGAAATTTGATTTAAACATCTGAAGTTATTTACTTTTTAATTTAAACTGATTAGATTGTCCAAAAATGATTAAAGGTTCAATTAGTGGATGTGCCTAATAATTTAGTAAATTTATTTTTCACAAATAAATTTAACATTTTTTTTTCAAAAGGTATATTTTTTTTACTCTTTTAATTAAATATCATTTTTATTATAAAATATTTCAAAAATATTTAAAATACAAATTTTAAATTTTTATTTGCAAAATCTCAAAAATTTTCTCAAATTTTAATTTTTTCTCAAAAATTTCAAAATGCCAATTTTTCTCTTCAAAAGCATTATTTTATTCTCAAAATTTTTCTTAAACATATTTAAAATTTCTAAACTTTTCAATATTCCTTTTCATGTAATATTACAATTTATTTAAATATTACCTTTTCATTACACACACACACACACACACACACACACACACACACACACACACACACACACATTTAGGTTATAGGCAAAAAAAATTTAAAATTAAAACATTTTTACATTATTACCGACGGTTTTTAGCCGTCGGAAAAAAATTACCAAAAACACTTTTACCGACGAACGTTTTCATCGGTAAACATCTTACCGCCACCATTTCCATCACCCCGCGAAAATTTGCTTTTCGAAAAATTCAAAGATCCTTTAATTTCGTAAGTCCCTTCAGGTATGAATATTATCGTGAACCTTCAGCTACGAATATTTTCGTAGGTAAATATGAGTCTTACCTATGAAATTATAGTTCGTAGGTAAAAGTAACGTTTTCGCCTTTTTTGAAAGACCCTTTAGCTACGAATAATTTCGTAGGTAAAGAAGAGTTTTACCTACGAAATCAGATTTCGTAGGTAAACGTAAAGTTTTCGATTTGTGGTTTTATATAAAAATTGAAAACACCCTTTAGCTACGAATATTTTAGTAGGTAAAGATGGGTTTTACCTACAAAATTACATTTCGTAGGTAAAAGATACATGACCCTTTAGCTACGAATATTTGCATAGGTAAAGATGGTTTTCTATTTTTTTGTTATGTTGGAAAATTCAAAAACCCCTTCAGCTACGAATATTTTCGTAGGTAAAGATGGGTTTTACCTATGAAATTACATTTCATAGGTAAAAGTAAGGTTTTCTAATTTTTTGTTAGCTTGGAAAATTCAAAAAGCCCTTCAGCTACGAATATTTTCGTAGGTAAATAATCGTTTTACCTACGCAATTAGAATTCGTAGGTAAAAGTAAGATTTTGGGTTTCTTATTGTTTGAAAAATTCAAGACCATTAAGCTACGAATATTTTTGTAGGTAAATATGAGTTTTACCTACGAAATAACATTTCGTAGGTAAAAGTAAGGTTTTAAGACCCTTTAGCAATGAATGTTTTTGTAGGTAAAGATGGGTTTTACCTACGAATTTACATTTCATAGGTAAAAGTAAGGTTTTCGATTTTTGTACCTTTTAAATATTCAAAAGACCCTTTAGCTATGAACACTTCCGTAGGTAAAGATGGGTTTTACCTACAAAATTAGAATTCGTAGGTAAAAGTAAGGTTTTGTTTAATGGAAATTCAAAAGACCCTTCAGCTACGAATATTTTTGTAGGTAAAGATCGGATTTTTACAATTCAAAACATTATCTAGCTACGAATTTTTTCATAGGTAAAGATTTGATTTTTTGATAATGAGTAGCTAATTCAAAACACCCTTTGGCTACGAACGGTTTCGTAGGTAAAGATGGGTTAGAACCCTTTGGCTACGAATAGTTTCGTAGGTAAAGATTTGTTTTGCCTACAAAAGTATATTTTGTACGTAAAAGTAAAGTTTTCAATTTTTTAGAATTCAAAATATCATTTAGCTACGAATAGTTTCAAAAATAATGAACGTATGATGTTTAAACCTATGATGGTAAACTACATCTCTAACTCATAAATCTTTTAAAAAATGAACATATGATGTTTAAATCTATGATGGTAAATTACATCTCTAATTCATAAATCTTTTGTAAAAAATGAACCTATGATGTTTAAACCTATAATGGTAAACTACATATCAAACTAATAAATCTTTTTTCCCATTGAAGTCAAGAATATACACCACCAATATATCAAAGCCTTTGAATGTAGAGGTGAATTTCCCTTTCGTTGATTGGTTGTGTTGGACTTTTTTTTTTTTTTTTTTTTTTTCTTTTTATATTACAAGAGAATTCTATTAAACTTGGTGAAGCTGTACAGAAAGTAAATAATCCAGGCTAGCCCTCTGGGACAAAAAGGAAGGTGGGGGTAGCCTATCATAAAGATGACACTGTGCAAATCGTGTCTAATTTTCCTTAATATATCGTAGACCCGCCCGATCGAGGAAGAACTCTCCTCTGGACTTGAGCAAGACGGAAGATACCTAGGTATACTACCTTTTCCTTAATATATCCTAGACCCGCCCGATCCGGGGGGTTGGTCTTCCTTTTGCGAGTAGGCCCACTGTTACTTCCGAGTCACTTTTCATTTGGATCTTATGAAGACCTTTTTCTAGGCAGAGATTCATCCCATCCACCAATGCTCTAACTTCAGCCAGGAAGTTGGATCTTATACCGTAGCCTCTGGAGAAAGCAAAGAGAAGCTTGCTTGTGTCATCTTTGCAGACTCCCCCACACCTAAGAGGCCCGGGTTACCCCAGGAGGAGCCATCCACATTCAGTTTCACCCATCCCACCATTGGCCTAGTCCATTTGAAGATAGAAGGGGACAATATGGAACTTTGGTTGGAGAGGAGGCCTAGGTCATGGATGAAATGTTGGCTGCTGCAATCTCCACTTGGAGGAAGAGGGTAAGAGGATATGATAACCGAGAACCATTTGCGGATATTAGCAATAACAGGATCTGCTCTCACCTGAATTTCTTCAAATCTCTTCCCATTTCTTGCATTCCATATCTCCCATAGGAGACCTAGGTCATGACTTGGTTGTGTTGGTCTTGCGTTTATCTCCACATTCTGCAACTAGGAATTAAAAGTCATCATCATAAGCCCAGTATCACAATCCACGACTCTTAATCCCACTACCCAGGTAACTCTCATATGGTGTGTTAATTCTGGTTTGGGGCGAGCCAATATCATGCCTTTGCCCAAATGAACATTAACCAGCCTCAAAGTCAAACTCTGATACAGAGTTTAATAGTCGAGCCTTTGATTTCAGACCCAAGCCCATCCATTTACATCTTAAGAAGGCATGTTCTAAGGCTCACTCAAGCCTCAAAAATAAAATTTTACAAAACCTAGGCATGGGAAAATCGGGGGGTTATTATAAGCTTGAGCTCAGCCCGATGGTACTAGGATTAAATTCGATATATCAGCCCAACTCCTAGCCTCCTGCAAACCCTACTACAGTTTGATAGGGAGATTGTAGGTAGTTCTTAGAAACGAAATGGGAAACAGGGTTAGAATTTCCAACTCAATGTGTTAGGAGAAACAATATATGCTTAAAACTATGATTTAAATATAATGATGCTACAATCATGAATTAAATGGGTTTGTGATGAAGAATTTAAGCATGAATGAAATGGATTTGCATTGATTGGATTTATTTTTGCTTATTGTAGCAACCAAATAGTTGTTATTTGTATAAGTTATGCATCCACCATCCATATAAGAAGTCTTGTGCATTTGCCAATGCATATTAGCAAGAACAGAAGCAACTGTAGAAACTCACATCGTTAAAGGCCATCCTTAGTAGTCTCATTTGCTCTTTGGAAACAGTCCTCACCTAAGAATCATGGTACTTGAGTGAAAACCTAATAATAAAATTACTTCCCGTATGTGTGTGAGTTTTGATCCAATACAGTAAACCCTATTGTAAGAAGTGGTAGAATCGGCCTTTTTGATCCCCACTGTGTGTCGCAGACATCTCACTTGCATCTCCTGGTTTTATGCCCAGTTATAAATAAAATAAAATAAAAATAAAAAAAATCTGTAACTTAGGTGTGCCGCAACATAGGAAATTAATAGTAGAGGGGACGCGGGTTGTTGGTTTATGAGTGGGCCTGCCCTAATGTTCAGACACCATCTGGCCTATGGGGCGGCAAAATATCATGCCAACCCAAAACTCAGGTGTGCCCCACTTCATGACCTTTTAATAGTTTTAGGCATGATTAGATACTCTTGGAGATGGTGTGGCCACCTAAGATCCAGATCTAACTACATTCGGGACATCTCAGTTTTGGAGGACTAGATGTTAGATTTGGTGTAGTACATATTTAATTCCATTGACATATTTGGTGTGGCACTGTTGTAATACATATTTAATTCTGTTTATATATATATATATATATATATATATATATATATATATATATATATATATATATATATATATATTCAATCTGCGATACGATAGGCTGCCTCCTCAATCTTCTTGTATTGGAGGTTGAGCCTAAAATTGTATGTTGTTCTGTAAAGCAGCACTCTAGATTAATGAAACAAGTGCTTCATTGAAAAAAAAAAAAGAACGCATCCACCAATAACAAGAATTGAGAATTACACGAGAAATAACATCTTTTAAGGTTTCAAAATGTCATGCATTCCCTATTTAATGAACTTACGGAGAAAAAAAAGTATTTCCTGATGTTGGAGATTTCAGAGAACTGTTTTGTTCTTCATGATGAACAAAGAGTTAATGTTGCATAAGGCATAACTCATTATAGCATAATCATATGGTCCCATTGAGGCCACACTAATAGATGTCTTAAATCTGTTTTCTATTGTTCGATGACATTAATCTAGCTTTGATGTCATAAAAACCAGTTCGATGACATCGAAGTCGGTCGATGATATTGAGTTTTTTTAAGGATTTTTTGCCCAGCTCGTTGGACTGTTTTTGTCATTTTTCGATGACATTGAAGTTAGTTTGATATCATCGAAGGTTTACACAGATTCGATTGTGGAAACACAGATTTTACGATTTTTATTTCCTATTCTGGTTCTACTTGTTTCTAAAGCTATATAAAGGGTTGTATACGGAACTATGAGGTATTCTAAGGGAATTCTAAGGCATTTTAGGATTTATAAAAGGGTTTTAGGGTTTCAAGGGGTGGAGAAAAGGAGAGATTTAAGGATTGCTCAAGCTAAGTAAGTCCTCTATCTTTGTAATATGTGCTTTTCTTAATGGAATTTTTGTTGCTTTATGCCGTGATTTTTTCCCGCAAGGGTTTTTCACGTTAAATATTTGTGTTTCTTGTGATTGCTTGGTGCTCTTGGATTACTATCCTAAATCCATATCTGTGTGATTCCGCAACACAAATCCCAATAAGCGCTATCAGAGATATCATTGGGGCACAAATCTGAATCTGCAGGATTAGCTATAATGAGAAATGCTAAGTTTGATATTAAGAAGTACTCAAGCTAAAATAATTTTGAGTTATGGAAGATTAAGATGATTAGTTTATTAACCAAGCAAAACGAAGTTAAGATTCTTAAGGAGCGAAAATCAACTATGAAGAATGAAGAATTGGAGACTCTTGATAGTAATGCTTTAGCCTCCATTTGTTTGTCTTACGAATGAGGTTCTGTACAATGTTATGTGGGAGAAAACTGCGGTTAAGTTATGGGCGAAGTTAGAGGATGTCTATGTGAAAAAATTCTTTAAAAATAGCCTACATTTGAAGCTGCAATGGTATAACTTTAGGATAGTAGGTGGTGGAGATCTGGAGGCCCACATTAGCAACTTTAATAAATTAGTGCGTAAATTTTTGGGTATGGAGGAATTGATCAAAGATGAGGAACAAACATGTATGCTATTGATTCTCTTTCGGTATCGTATGAGTCATTCAAGGACACGACGTGCATTACAAATAAAATCTTGAGTGTCGACGCAGTTCTCTTAGCTCTTTAAGGGAAGGCCATAAGAAAGCTTAACAGCGACATGGGGATATCTTCCGATGCAGTAATTATGAGGGGCAGGAATTCTGAACAAGGTTCAAGCTCTAGATTTAAATCCAAGGATAAGGGCAAAGGAAATTTCAAGTGCTGAAACTAGGGGATAGAAAAACACATGAAGAAGGATTGTGTAAATCCTAAATCTAAGAGAGAAGAACCCGAGGCTTCGTACAGGGAGGCCAATGCTGTCACGTCAGATGGATCAAGTGGATGTGATGGTTATGTCTTGTCTATGTCTACGATCAGACGCTCATACGATATCGTAGGAGCGAGTGCATCTAGACACAGTGACATCCTTTCACTTAACTCCTCATTAGAGTTGGTTCGCCATCTATAGATAGTGCGATAGTGGACAGGTGTTTATGGGCAATGATAGTGCCTGTAATGTTGTGGCTGTTGGTATGGTGCGCATCAAGATGTTTGATGAGACAGAGCGTACCCTGACTAAGGTAAGGCACGTTCCCAACATGAAGAAGAGTCTGATTTCTCTTAGTGCACTCGAGGCTATAGGGTGCGAGTTCATGGGTATTGATAGTGACTTTAAAGTATCTAAAGGGGCACGGGTAATCATGAAAGCGCAACAACTTGATAATCTTTACAGGTTGATCGGGAGCACTTCAATAAGTGAAGCTGTAGTGGCTGTAGCAGATTCCACCTTTGCATGTGTGTGACATGCTGGCCATAACCACATGAGCGGACAGAGCATGAAGGCTGAGATGCACGGACAGAGGTACAGAGCAGCTGGAGCAGCCACTTATGAGTGAAATTATACAGCATAATTGTAGGATATCGACGAGGTACATGGATATTTCCAACATCGTGTATGCTCTCGTGAAGGACGAGGGGGATCCGTCTACTATTCAGATAGCTCTAGGTGATCCTAGTGCTGAGAAGTTGAAGGTGACTATGGACGATGTGATGGACTCGCTGTACCAGATTGACACATGAGAGTCAGTGGAGCTTCTAGTGAGCTAGAAAGTGGTTGGATGCAGGTGGTTCTTTAAGAGCATACAACATAGATATAAAGTGAGGCTGGTAGTAAAGGGTTATGCTCAGAAAGAAGGGATCGATTTCTCAGAGATATTCATGCCAACGGTATATCAGGTGTCCTTCAGATTCGTGTTGGCACTGGTTGCTCAATATGATCTGAAGCTGAAATGATGGATGTGGAGATTGCACTTCTGTGCGAGAAATTGGAAGTGTCGTTATTCATGAAGCAATTAGAGAGGTTTGAAGTTTAAAGGAGATGAGAAAAAAAGTTTGCAGGAGGTCATGGTATGACTTGTTGTGTCACGCCCCAAACGTGAAAATCGAATTCACAAGAATTCCGATCGTCGAACCCGGTGCCTACAGCCTCCGTAGTACCCCATTCTTGGCCCCCAGCGTACATATGTCGGGTTCTGATCCTGGGATCCTATAAGGAGGATTTTCTAACGTATATTTGTGTTATAAGTAGCATAACCATAAGTATACCCAAATCATAAAGGCAACATCATTATCACATATCTACTAATATAATCATTTGAACACAATGCTGAAAGAGAAATACATATATCGAGATCAAAGCTTTAGAGGACAGCTGCACGCTCTAAGCTCAATGCTGCTGCAACCTAACACCATCTACATGCATCTATCATGCATAAGCTCATAAAAGCTTAGAGGGTGGTGAAAGTTTGTGCATAAGATAAGTGTCAAGTATACCATAAAGCCCATAAATCATACATCAACGGAATAAGTGAAAATACTGACAAAATCATGAATTATACGATATTAGAGTAAGCGAAAATATGTTCGTAAGTCTATGAGTGCTATCAGTTGTACTAAGGCTATGCGATACAAAACATAATAAGACAATAACAGATCTGAGGATGCAATGCAATATGCAAATCCAGACGAGCTATAAATACCATCAAACTCATCTAGGCCATATAAGTGCAAAAACATAATAACCCAAAATGCTAAGTACGACCGATGTAATATAATATGCGGTGTGAATGAAATGACCATGTTAGAATGTGAAGTCGGGATGATAGTATATAGTATTGTAGGCTACGAGATCCACCACATGGGTCTTCTATCCAAACCAGTCTCATACCTAAATTTGAATAGTCTGACTCAATGTGGTAAACTCCTGATCTTAGGTTAGTCGCGCGGCCAACCGAAATCCTGGCCATGCGAAGGTACATGTAACAAATAGTTACGCACCACCAGCCTGAGTGGATAGTGAATGAATGAATGAATGGATATGCAATTCCTGATCAACAAGTCCACTTACCAGTAAAGTTGCTCTCTGAAGAAATCACCGGGGTCTATTAAACTCCACACCGACTGCCTCCTCCCTAGTTGCACATCCCTGTGAGTGGAAGAGACCCCACTATCCGCCTAGCCAGCAGTCTGCTAATACCTACTCGGTGCATCGATAGCGGACCCATTTATGAGCTGGTCATACTCAGCCAGCTTATAGCCTCCTCACTTGGGCGGATAAGGTCACATCCCCTCCCAACCGACCACGACACAGTGGGAGACGTGGCTTACTGGTATTCGGTACTCGGACGCTCATGTTCCACTTGGTCTAGACGTTGGGGCACCTCCTGGCCTCAGAGATTCTGAGATTTTTACCCAAAGATATTCTAAGTGCCCATAGTGCTAGAACCAAATATTTTTGGTATCCTATTTAGCCATCCACAATGTGCCTATAGAGGTCACGACCCTGATGTCGCTAGGGTGTACAATAATCAAGTCACACATATGCGAGATGCGTGAGTCACACTATCCAATCATGCAGCAATCCTGTGCGTACGGCACGATAATGTGGGCACTCTGTCTCATAAGGAGTCCCGTAAATAGTCTGCCCAATGACTTATGCTATGATCAAACATTCCTCATATCAGGCATACATATGATGCGTATGGGCATGAATCATGGAGTTATACTAAGCATTTTATATGGTGATGAACTATCCTCACAACGAAGATGGGCCTTGATGGCCTGCACACAACAAGTATGGGCCTATCAATGGGCCCAGGTAGAGTTATAATGCAGACATTTAACCAGCATTATTCTTACAATGTGGACGTCAAACCAACATTGCTCCTAAGGCCTGGCCCGCCATAAATCTCATTACATAACCCATGGTGGAATCACACAATGTAATAAATCTTGTATACATCCCACTGGGCCTCGACCCATGGGCCTCAAATACATCAAATGGGCCTCATCATATGGTCTTCATAAATGTCAAGGTGGGCCTCAACAACGGGCCTCATACACATCACGGTGGGCCTTAATAACGGGCCTCATACACATTAAGGTGGGCCTCAATAATGAGCCTTGAACACATTACAATGGGCCTCAACCCATGGGCCCCAAATACATCACAATGAGCCTCAACCCATGGGCCCTAATACATCACAATGAGCCTCAACAATGGGCCTTATACACATCAAGGTGGGTCTTAATAATGGGCCTCATACACATTAAGGTGGGCCTCAATAACGAGCTTTAAATACATCACAATGGGCCATAAACATATCATAGGTGGGCTCCATCGCTAATGGCCAACAAGGATGAAATACATACATCATACGGCCCTATGGCCTGGTGTAGATATACAACACATACCTCAAGATGGACCTCAAGATGCACCGTCCACACGGATGGTGCGTAGAACACATACATTAAAGGGGTTCCACATCGCAAGATAAAACACATACGTCTGAAGTGGGTCCCACCATCCATATATATATATATATATATATATATATATATCAGGGTGGGATTCCTAACATCCAGATGATGGATGGCGTGGATGAAATTAATTCATTAAGGTGGGTCCTACTGTCCCTAGACGATGGAGATACCACCCACATCTCAAATGATGGGGCCCACCTGCGTGGCCCACTCGCTGGATGGCATCGTCCACATAGATGACTTGGATATAACACATGCCCCATGTTCAGACGAATGTGCTGGCGTTAACACAGCAGCTATATAGCTGTTATACAGTACCCAGCCCACATTATAAGAAAAATGAATGAACGGTATGTATACAATACATACATCATGGTGGCCCCACAACCCTTGTCGCGTTAGGTCAGCAGCTGCATAGGTGGGTTCCACCTTCCTCAAATGGACGGTGGATGAGACACATAGTAGGGTGGGCCCCTCTAACCAAATGGATGGATGTTTGAATATAACACATACCTCAAATGAGGCCCACTGACTGACGTCAGTACATCAGCTACACTGCTGGGACCCAGCATCCCTCCACAGACAACATGGATACAGAACACATACATTCATGTGGGTTCCACTATCTACTTCCATGGACGGTGTGAATAAAACTCATACATCAGTGGGTCCCACGTGGGGCCCACCTTACGTTTATTTACTGTCCAATCTGCTGATAAGGTCACACGGACCTGGATGAAAAGGAAAACAAATTTCATATTAATCTAACACGTCTGTTACACCCAAAAGGTTTTCATAGGCATACATTCAATCACATTGCTACTTGTGACATGGGCCACCTGAGTTCCAGATAGGCCTTATTTTTGGAAAGGGCCCACTTCAAGAAGGGGTCCGTTAGGTGCACGACATGGATACCCAAAATGCATCATTGTAAGGCCCACGGCGGGACCGTGGTCCCTGCCCGTCCGCCCATAGCAGTGCAGGACGCTGTTGTTGTCTAGCGGCAGCAGCCTCTGTTGCTAGGGTTTTTTTTTAAAAAAATTTTTGAAAAATATGTTTTCCAGTGGTTTTTCACAGGTAGGGCCCGTATCAAAAGAATCCACCTCGTTCACTGGTTTCTACAGTCCATAAAAAATCCATCAAGCCCAATATTGGGCATGTTTCAGTGTGTAGAAAAATTTAAGTGAATTTAAACGGTGAAAATCACTATTTGCTAAGGTATGACCCACCAGTTAGTCGGATCAGCTTCATTTTTTGGCTTAATGCCTAAAATGAGTTAGGGAAAAGGATGAATGGCTTGGATTGAATCCATACATCAATGTGGGGCCTATACAAGTGGCTCACCCAAATAGCTTTGAACCAAGGCTAATATTTGTGTTTTTCCAGTTCACGTCCAGCGTCCTTGGACGCTGGACGGTTTGGGCATGATACATACATTTGAGGTGGGCCCCACCTATGGACGTGGGCCACCAAAAGGAAGGGTTAGTTTGTATGGGTAATACATACATCAAAGTGGAGTCCATCCAAGTGGGCCACACAACTACATCATCACAAAGAAAAGGGAGAGAGAGAGAGAGAGAGAGAGAGAGAGAGAGAGAGAGAGAGAGAGAGAGAGACGGGACACATGTGATGGAGGGCTCCACCACTATGAGCCCTCCCTTGCATTCAATCACACATCAAGTGGGTCCCAATACATGTGGGTCCACCAAATCGAAGATCAATGGTGGAGGTTCCTTCTCCACCCAAAATAGACAGTCTAGAAGACCTCTTTTTCTACGAGAAAAATAAACATCATGATGGGGTTCATGGAATGATCATGAGGATTAAGGTGGGCCATCGGCCACACTTATGGTCCAAAGTGAGATCCTTACCATCAATCGGTAGGCCTCACTTGACCCATCATCAAAACATGAAAAATCTATTTTAATAAGCACCCACCGTTCGATCTTCTTGGTCCATTGGAATGCCGGTCTCCTTGTGCTTCACTTTGATGGTGGAAGATGAGAAGTGAATGGTTAGGATGAAGGATTTGGGGTGGAAAGTGGGCCACACATGCACTCTTTTCTCTCATGAAAAACCATGGACGTCCACACTCTTTTACTTCTTTGGTGTTGCTTGGAAAGTGTGTTGAGAAATGAGAGAGAGAGAGAGGCTTGTAAGGAGAGAGAGTGATGAGTGATGAATGTGAGGTGAGTGATGGGTGAGGTGAGATACTTGTTGACTTTTGGAGTTTGCTTGACTTATGGAGAAAGAAAGCATAGGTTGCTCTTGTACTTGACATAAGGTGATTGATTGATGGGACATGTCGTAAAGATTCTCTTGGGATTACAAACACGTGATGTTTTCTTGAACGAAACGCGGGCCCACATCTCCTGGCCTGGGTATTGGATCGGTGCGTGAGTCACATCGTTGGAACCGCGACAACGGTGTGGTCGCAATGGTACAAGTCTTGGATTAAGCTGAGTCCGATCTACGGGATATAACTTAGGGTCATGTTCAAACATCGATTATAGGTCGCAGGTTGCCGAAATTTGATGGGAAGGACCGCGGGAGTCGACGGAATAGTACAGACTAAGATACGGGTCTTACATGTCACCTAAGAGTGGTATAAAATTTGATTCCTTTATGGTGAGTCAAGAATTATATATTGATGATATATAGATGGCCAATCATGTCATGTCTGGAATCAATGTACTAAAGACTGGGTTAAGTGAGACATTCGAGATGAAGGATCGAGAGACTGCAAAGATGGTTCTTGGCATTGATATTCATAGAGACTGGAAGAGGAGAAGGCTTTGGTAATCATAGGTAGAATACCTTGAGTAGGTATGTGATGGACTAGGCAAAGCCGGGGAGCATTCCCTACGCAGCTCACTTCAAGTTTTCCTCATGACATGTTCTAAAATAGATGAGGAAAGTAGGATATGTCTCATGAGCCTTATTTGAATGCGGTTAGCAATGTATGTCATAGTCTGTATTAGACTTGTTATTTCACAGTCAATCGGTGTTATAAGCAAATATCCTAGTAAGCAACATTGAGAGGTGGTGAGATGGTTACTTCGATACATTCGAGGTACAGAAGACTACATCTTATTTTTAAGAAGACAGGAGCAAAGGTGGTTGGGTATGTGGGTTCAGATCCGACAAATATGCTCACTAAGATTGTTCTTTCAAAAAAGTTCAAGTTATGTGTAACTTCTCTAGGCTTGGCGATGACATAATAGAAGGACGGAGTGTTGAGGGAAAAGGAGCAGGACCCACTGGCGGGTTTCACAACCATTGCAGACGATGACGTGGTTGAGACGATGTTGGAGGAGCTGAAATTAGCATTTCTGGGTACCCCTTTGGACCCACTGATATCGACTCTCCAACCCATTAAAGCTATTAGGGCATTTTCGTTCAAGTCTTCAGCAATTGATGTGGTTAGAGTTGCATCCTCTCAGATTTTGATTAAGCTAAAATCAATCGAGGACTATTTCTGATTTCAGGTAGATAACCATGTCATGTCTGAAATCAATATACTAAAGACTGGGTTAAGTGAAACATTCAAGATGAAGGATCGGGAGACTGCAAAGATGGTTCTTGGCATTGATATTCATAGAGACTGGAAGAGGAGCAGGCTTTAGTAATCATAGGTAGAATACCTTGAATAGGTATGCGATGGACCAGGCAAAGCCGGGGAGCGTTCCCTACGCAGCTCACTTCAAATTTTCCTCATTACATGTTCTAAAACAGATGAGGAAAGTAGGATATGTCTCATGAGTCTTATTTGAATGCGGTTAGTAATGTATGCCATGGTCTGTATTAGACTTGTTATTTCACAGTCAATCGGTGTTATAAACAAATACCCTAGTAAGCAACATTGGAGGGTGGTGAGATGGTTACTTCGATACATTCGAGGTATAGAAGACTACATCTTATTTTTGAGAAGATAGGAACAAAAGTGGTTGGGTATGTGGTTTCAGATCCGACAGATATGCTCACCAAGATTGTTCTTTCAAAAAAGTTCAAGTTATGTGCAACTTCTCTAGGCTTGGCGATGACATAATAGAAGGACGGAGTGTTGAGAGGAAGTTGGAGGAACTATTATCAACAATCTCTAGGCTTGGCAATGGATGCGAGGCAGAAATAAGAGAGGAGGACAAGAAGCTACACGTTTGAAGATTGAAGACATGGTGGAGATTGTTGATAACAGATGCCTTAATTCTGTTTTCCATTGTTCGATGACATTGAACCAACTTCGATGTCACTAAAGCCAGTTCAATGACATCGAAGCTGGTTGATGACATTAAGTTTTTTTAGAATTTTTAGCCTCGGTCGCCAGTTCAATGACATCGAAGCCGGTCGATGCAACAATTGGCTTGAATGGGGCTATCAGGGGAAAGGCGTAGGACACACTGACAGGTTTCACAACTATTGCAGACAGTGATGCAGTTGAGAGGAAGTTGGAGGAGCTAAAATTAGCGTTTCTCGATACCCCTTCGGATCCACTGATATCGACTCTCCAACCCATTAGAGCTATTAGGGCATTTTCGTTCAAGTCTTTAGCAATTGATGTGGTCAGAGTTGCATCCTCTCAGATTTTGATTAAGCTTAAATCAATCGAGGACTATTCCTGGTTTTAGGTAGACACAGAGTTGCATAAGAAGATTAGCCCCTCATCTCCGTCTATCAGGCCAACGGACAGTGGGGTCTGGATTTGAACTTTGGCATTCCCTCCCAGGCGTGGTTTGAATCGGCCATTCTCTATTTGGCCAATTACTTTGGTAAGGTGGTGGCTATGGACGTAAATAGCAAGTTTGGATTTTTTCAAGCTTTTGCTTGGGTGAAGGTTTCTCTTCGCTTTGGGGTAGATCTATCTAGGGACCTCAGATTACAAGTTGGAGAGGTTTCCTACCCAGTTTACACAGTTCTAGAATCAGACAGTTGAAAAGATTCTCCAGAGGAATGTGCCATTAATCCAATCCTACCCAATACGAAAGAATGGGTTAAAAAAACTTTCTATCCAGATCAGAGGGAGATTGGTAGAGGTAAAATTGCTGAGGCTTCAACAAGAACTGGGGAATCTAACAGCCGCCTTTCAATTGTTCACCCAAATGTACCAGAGAACTACCACTCCTCTGCTCCTAAGGGTCAGTCTTCCTTGGCGATATCAGTGCCAGCCAGCAAGTTGAGAACCTTTGATCCCATAGTTGCCCCCTATTTGAGGCTGGTCCAAATAGGTGAAGGTATTGTCTGACACCAGCCCTCGCGGTTAGTAGTCAGCCCAAATCGCAGTATGGATGCGGACTATGCTATAGGCAACTTGGACGACGAGAAGTGTTAACCCCAATGTCCATCGTTCAACGTCAGTTACTACATTTCGGCGCCGAACCCCAGGAGCGCATCCTGCCTGCAAATTGCAGCTGCCCGGTCACCTCCTAGTGACACAATAGTTTGAAAACTACCACGGCTCAACAGGGTGCATTACCCTGCGCCCAACGCAACTCTGTAAGCATTCTGTTTCCCCCGCTCTCCCATCTTCACCCCATAATTGCTCAGAGTTGTGTAGAGGGTTGTCCAGTACAAGGGCCTTTGGGGAGGGGCAGGATGTTTAAATCCAGATCTATAGGGTGCCTCCCCATTTCTGTGGAGTGCTTTGCTGCAGATAGGGGAGAGTCCTCCTCTTCCCCTACTACGTCTTCAGGGGGATCCTCCCCTTTTATATCCCCTTGCTCCCAGACTCCATCTTCATTTGATCCCACATTCAAAGGCCCTGCCCTTGAGGTGCATCTATCCCCATATTTTCTTCTAGTAGGTGTTGAGGTAGGAGTGAACTCTGCCTCTAGTGTGCAAGCGTCAGGCGAGAATCAGTTGCACCCACCTCCAGATAACCAAGATAAGCAGCTGCTACCAGCTATCATTTTGAAGCATTGTCCCACCTCGAGAGGGGCCATCCCTATCAAGAAAACAACTTCCAAAATCAGAACTAGAAGATGCCCCAAGATACACCCAAATAGCATATCAATCAGGGGAGACTGGATCTCCAGGCAGGTGAAGAAAGTAGCTAGAACAGGCCGCGATGTTTACTTCCCATGACGGATAAAATTTTACTATGGAATGTTCGAGGGGTGGGAAACCCTCCCACCATGAGATCCTTAAAGAGGCTTATCAGCCTTCATAAGCCTTGGATAATGGCCATATATTGAGTCAATGAAAAGGGACTCCAAAAGAGTGACAACTGACCTTAAGCTTAGTTTCCACTCTTCTTGCTCCAACGTGGAGGAAGGAGGAAAAATATGGATTTTCTTCAACATCTTGTCTCAACTCACAATTGTTTTCAAATCAAGTAAGCTCATCTCTTTCTTAGCAATCCTTCCTCTGTCTCAGTCCTAGATTTGCTTTGCAGTTGTGTATGCCAGCTCGTAGAGCCCTTTAGGAGAACATGGTCAGTATGTCTAGGAATATCCAGGGCCCTAGGGCCATGGGTGGAGATTTTAACACAATCTTGGATGCTTCGGAACGTAGGAGTTGTAGGAATCAGGTCGACATGGGTACAAGGGAATTTGTGGATGCTATTAATAGAGCAGGTTAGTTAGATGCTGGCTATATGGGGAGCGATTTTACCTAGTGCAACAATCAGTCAGGAATTGGTAGAGTGTGGGCCAGGCTCGACAGAGTTCTGATCAGTACGCTTTGGAATACTACTTTCCCTAGTTTCCAAGTGGAGCATCTTCCGCGGAACAACTCAGATCATGCCCCTCTTCTTTTGGATTTTCCTAGGTAGTTAGCATCATCCCCCAAACCTTTTCGATTCCAACGAATGTGGCTCCATCCTGACACCTTTCAGTGAGAAGTAAAGGGAGCATGGGAATCTATCAGTGAGCAGGACCCCATGCACAATTTGCTGGTTAAGATGCATACTATCAAAATCACGTCGAAGGCCTGGAATAAGGAAACTTTTAGTAATATTTTTAGGTTGATCAAAACAGCAGAACAGTCCATCAGTCAGCTTGAGGATCAGTTGTAGCACCTTGGTTCCAATGGGGAGGCCGATAGTAGGGTCCAACAAGAGCTAGTCGATGCTAGAGCCAATCTCTGTCATCTCGAGTTGCTAGAGGAGATTTTTTGAAAGCAAAAGGCCCGCAACCACTGGCTGACAGAAGGAGATAGAAATTCTCAATTCTTTCACACTTCAGTGGTGACTAAACAAAAGATATCTTTTTTCAGGGCCATCACGCTCAAATCAAGGGCAATTGGTCGAATGTTCGAAAGCAATTAAGAGAGAAGTAGTTATGTTCTTCCATAAGTTTTTCTCGGTGGGTGCGCATGAGGGCAGGGAAGACTTGTTTCCCGAGATCCCTTATCTGGTCTCAGCAGAGGACAACGAGCTACTAATGGCCCAACCATCTATCCTCGAAGTTAAGGAAACAGTCTTGGCTTTTCTTATTGATGTTGTGCCAGGCCCAGATGATTTCTTTGGAGCTTTTTTCATTGGTTGTTGGGAAATCGTTGGGCAAGATTTACATAAGGCTGCCACTGCTTTTTTTCTTGGTAGCTCTTTTTCCAAGCCTTTCATGGCATCGTTGATCTGTATTATCCCCAACGGGGAGTCCCCAAAGACGTTTGTAGACTTCCGGCCTATCAGCCTCTACAACTGCGTTTACAAAATCATGGCCAAAATCATCTCTATGAGGCTAGCAAGGCTGCTCCCAAAGTTAATTTCTCTTGAACAAGAGGGCCTTCGTGTAAGACAAATCCATTGCAGAGAACATTGCGCTCGCACAAGAGCTAGTTAGGGACATAAACAGGTGAGTTCACGGTGGCAACATAATCGTGAAGATTGACTTGAAGAAGGCATATGACAGAATTGATTGGTTTTTTCTTAGGAACGTTCTTCTTTGATTCGATTTCTCGGGCCCATGGGTGAGTCTTGTGGAAAGGTGTTGGAACAACTACTGGTTCTCAGTCTTAATTAATGGAGAACCCAGGGGTTTCTTCCAATCTACCCATGGGATTTAGCAAGGAGATCCTATCTCCCCATCCCTTTTCATCCTAGCCTCTGAAGTGCTTAGCAGAGGTTACAAAAATCTGATTGAAAGGGGCAGCTGTCTTGCTTATCAGTCAGGTAGAAATAGCCTGAGGGTCTGCCATCTTTTATACGCTGATGATACTTTATTGTTCATGAATGGTGGACTTAAATCAGTCTGGGCAATGAAGAAATTTCTAGATCATTTCCAACAAGTTTCTGGCTTAAAAATCAACTTGCGGAAGAGCAAATTTATGTGTCTAGATTTTCTCTCTGTCGCTAGGGCTGACAAAATTCAAGAAGTGATGGGTATGTCTAGAGCTAGGGCCAAGATAGTCTATCTTGGAGTTCTGATTGCGGCGGGTAGAAGGCAAACCACAGAATTTCAACCTCTTGTGGACAAAGTGGACAATAGGATTAAAGACTGGCAAGCTAAATACCTATCTCAAGCCGGTAGAGCTACCCTAGTGTAACACGTTCTCAGGAGTATTCCTATGCATACTCTTACTGCAACAGCCGCTCTTGTCTTGATATTGAAGGCTTTGGAAAGCCATTTTCCCGATTTCTTTTAGGGTGGACTGACGGTAAGAGGAAACATCACTGGAGGAGATGGGCGGTGGTCTCATCCCCTAAAGCAAAAGGAGGGCTGGGTATCAGGGGCCTTTCGGAGGTCATGACGGTGCTTCGGCTCAAGATAGCCTGGACCGTGAAATTCAAGGAAGGAAGGAGCCTTTGGGGAAATTTCATGCATGCAAAATATCATCTCGATCTGCTCTCCTGAACGCAGGATCATTAGACGACAGCTGCTTCCCCTTTGTGGAAGAGGATTTAAGGTCTTTTCCCGCTTTTGGAGTCTAAGGTGCAATGGCAAATTAAGAGGGGAGATCACAGCTTTTGGGAAGACAACTAGTCTGGTTTTGGTCCCCTCTTGTTAAAGGTGTTGCGCCCCATACCATCAAGGCTGATGGACCTCAGGATCAAGGATTGCTTGGGTCAGGAAGGGCCTCTTCCCCCTTCTTTGGTTTTCTCTTTCTTACCATAGGAAATAATTGGAGCCATTTTCCACGGAGGTTTCTGCACTTTAGAAGGTTCAGACATCCCTTGCTGGCCCCTAGATCCCTCTGGTGACTTCTCGGTTAAGTCAGCTTGGAATTCATGTAGAACGTCCAAGTCGCATGTAGGTTAATGCAACAGAATTTGATTTCCACAATTGCCGCTAAAAATCTCATTGCTGGTCTGGAAATCATTAAAGGGTGCGATCCCCGTGGAATCAACAATCTAATCCGTAGGTGTCCAACTCGCTTCGCGGTGCATTTATTGCGATAGGCTTGCGTCCCAGGAGCCCGTGGTCCAGATTGTTGAGAACATCTTCCTTCGTAGTGTTTGAGCGCAAGCTTTGTGGCCCATTTCGCTGCTATTTTTGGTATTTCGCTTATGACTGTGTCTACAGTGGAAGGTAGGCTCGACCAATGGTGGAACAGCCCAGTTTCGAGAGGATGGGCTAGGACCTTGTTTAAATTGGTCCCTTGTATTATTATTTGGGAGTTGTAGAAGGGTAGAAACCAAGCAAAATTCAAAGGTGTTCACCCCCATTACAAGTCCTAACAGCTGTTCACTCCCCAAGTATAGGGTTGTGATGTAGTAATAAACTTGGTGAGACCGAGGTCGAATCCCAAGGGATTGAAATTTGTATGTAATTTGAAACTAAGTAGAACTATAACTACACTAAAATGAAATCTAAATCAAATGAATTTGAGGGGATAATTGTGAATTATTAATCTAAAACTTAAAAAATTTGGAGGAAGGAAACTAGGGATTTAGAGGATCCACTTGTAGAGATCAGGGAGATCTTATGCTTACTTCAAAAACTCAACTGAACTTAGAGTCCCATTTTTATCCAGTTGAAGGGTGTAACCATGAAAATCAAACTGAACTTCCTTTGATATAGTTTTCAAGAGATGAAATGTATATGAATTAGAATGAATTCCATCACCAAAGCATGCCTATGAGACAAAGTAAACAATAGAATTAAACTAATTACCAACCAATCAACAATGTATGAAAGTTAGGAAGGGTACCGTCATCCGACCATGCCCATGAGACGATGGTGAACAACAGGGCTTCCTGACGTCATAAACATAAAAAGAAAAGGAACATGCTCAAAGCTATCACAGACCTGTTGTAATTTTAGTCACAACAGACCATTAAAAACTAAAAACATTCCCTTAATTAAACTAAAATCAACATTAGTTCAATCTTAAACTTAAATCCAAGGCAAAAAAAAAAAATCTCTATCTCACTACAAGCTTCACCTCTTAGCTCTAGCTAAGAGATTTAGCCTGACATAGTCATGTCACTACAACAAATCCCACTTTTAGCGACGATAATTTTCGTCGCTAAAACCAAACTTTTCGTAGCTAATGTTTTTTAGCGACGAAAATTTTCGTCGCCAAAGGTGTCGCTAAAAGTCCGCCACGCTAGGCTTTTATCAGCGAAAAAGCTAGAATTATCGCCAAATGTGAGACTTTTAGCGACGAAAATTTTCGTCGCAAAAAAGACTTATTCGCTGCAAAAAAAAGTCGACTGACTTTTAGCGACGAAACATTTAGTCGCTAAAAAAACTACAAAAGACTTTTAGCAGCGACAAATTTCGCTGCCAAAAAACTGTTTACTTATAGCGATGAAACATTTCGTCGGCTACAAACCCGCAGAAGACCTTTTAGCAGCAAAAAGTTTCGCTGCCAAACAAAATCGTTCTACCATAAGCGACGACAATTTTCGTCGCTAACAAAACTGCACGAGACTTTTTAGTAGCGAACAGTTTCACTGCCAAAAAAATGTTCCGCCTTTTTATGCCGAAATGATTCGTCGCTAAAAAAACTACACCAGTCTTTTATCAGCGAAAAACTTTTGATGCCAAAAAAATGTTTCACTTTTAGCGACGAAACTATTCGTTACTAAGAAACTTTTTTGGTTTTTAGCAGCGGTTTTTAGCAGCGAAAAGTTTCGCTACTGAAAAATATTTGCTCCACTTTTAGAGGTGAAAATCGTCGCTGCTAAAAATATTAGGAAACTTTTACCTACGAAAATTTTCGTAGGTAAAAGTTTTTTATTTTTTTAAATATCCGACACAAAATTCCTGATATACACCTGTTACAATATATTCATCCTGATATACCCCTCTTATATCATCATATTCACATTCACATTCTAATATATACCTGTTATATCATATTCCCTGATATACACTTGTTATATCATCATACACCTGTCATATTTCATCATATTCACATTCACATCCATCTAACCCCAAAGTAGTAAATCCATCCAAACATAAACTACATTCATCCAAATACAAACAATCTCTTATCCACATCACATTCATTCACGTATAAATACATATAAGTTTAAAATCATAAATAAAATAGAAAAAATCACAAAGATGAAGGCGGAGGTGGTGGGGCATCGGTGGGTAAGCATGCAGCGAGAGCTTGAAACATCTCTGTCATTCGTCGCTCATGCTCCACCCGCATCTCATCTATCCTCCTCTCCTGCTCTTCCTCCCTCCTCCTCTCCTGCTCCTCCCTCCTCTTCTCCTGCTCCTCCTCCTTCCTCCTCTCCTGCTCGTCCCTCTGCCTCGCCAGCTCCTCCAACCTCCTCTCCTGCTCCTCCATCTGCCTCTCCAGCTGCTCACTCTTCCTCTCCAGTTGCTCTTTGATGTCATGGACGACGACCCGTAGCTGCTGAACCTCTCTCTCTGCGATATCAGCTCGGCGGGTGGCGTTGTCGCCAACGATGATAGATCGGCTGGAGGCAGCTCTAAAGGGTGTCATGAGCTTGGCACCATGGCCAAGCTCACGCACATATCCAGAACGGCTGCCAAGCACTTGACTCAGGATCTCTGGCTCACTCTGCTGAGTACCATCAGGAGTGGGCTAATTGCGTAAGGTGTTCATCTCCTCCTGTAATGAAAACATATGAATTTTCATAATAAATGACATTATTATAATTTAATGCAATTAAATTTTATAATGTAAGGATTTTTATCCAAATCTCGCTGGCTCTAGGATGTACCCAAGATCCCGTCGCCTGCCGACAGTGAGTCCCTTTGTAGAAGTCTACTAGCTCGGGCTCCTGGCCAGTGACGGAATCTCTCTACGCAATCAAAAGAAAAATACAGTTAATATAAATGCATGAAAAGAATATATAAATGTAATAATTATCAGTAATTTCTTACCATGTTGTGACGAAGTCGTACAAATGACTTTGAACCAACTACGTGGTTCACTTTTAACTTTTTCCTATTGTCGAAATTTATTTTGCTCTTTTTCTGCACACATTATTCATAATACATTGTTATTAATTGTGAATTTAATTATTACGTTAAGATATCGTAAATATGTAAATATTGTCTAAAAAGAATCAGACGAAAATCTATCACAAAGTATCCGCCAGTCCTCATCGGTCGCGTGAAGCGGTGCGGACTGTGCGGCTTCCTCGTTGCTCGCGCACCACTTGTACCGCTGGTATAACTTACCGCGGTAATCCTTGAACCGCTCCATCATGTCATCGACGGCATGAGAGATGTGCGAAAGACTGAAATCTAAATCAAATTTATCCTGCAATTTTGTAAATAATAGATTAAAGCAATAAACTTATTAAAAAAATAACTTAACCATAAATGAACTTTTATAAAATAAATTAGGATTTATAAGTATAGGTTTAAGTTTAAGTTTAGGTTAAGGTTAAGGTTTAATTTAGGTTAAGGTTTAGGTTAAGGTTATAGGTTTTGGTTAAGGTTTAGGTTATAGGTTATAGGTTAGGAAATCGGGTTTAAGTTCGGGAGCGGGTTTAGGTTTGGGTTTTCATGTTTAGGTTTAGGGGTTAGGGAGTTGAGATTAGGATTAGGTGTAGGCTTAGGTTTAGCAATTTGAGAATACATTTAGGTTTTAGGTTTAGGTTTAGGTTTAAGTTTTAGTTTATAGGTTTAGGTTATAGGTTTAGGTTTAGGTTAAGATTAGGTTATAGGTTATAAGTTTAGGTTATAGTTTATAGGTTATAGGTTAAGGTTTAGGTTTTGGTTTAGGTTAAGGTTATAGGTTTTGGTTTAGGTTTAGGTTAAGGTTATAGGTTTAGGTTATAGGTTTTGGTTAGGTTTAGGTTTAGGTTATAGCTTTAGGGAATTGACAATTGGTTAAGGTTTAAGTTTAGGAAATCGAGTTCGGGTTTGGGGATCCGGGTTAGGTTTGGGTTTTCAAGTTTAGGTTTATGTTAAGTAGTTGATATTAGGATTAAGTGTAGGTTTAGGTTTAAGGATTTAAGAATACATTTAATTTTTATGTTTAGGTTTAGGTTTTAGGTTTAGGTTAAGGTTTTAGGTTTATGTTAAGGTTATAACTATAGGGAATTGAGAATAAGTTAAGGTTTAGGTTTAGGAAATCGAGTTTGGGTTCAGGTTCAGATTTAGATTTGGGTTTTCAAGTTTAGGTTTAGGTTTAGGTTAGAGAGTTAAGATTAGGATGTAGGTTTAGGTTTAGGGATTTGAGAATACATTTAGGTTTTAGGTTTAGGTTTAAGTTTTAGTTTATAGGTTTAAGTTATTGGGTTAGGTTTAGGTTATAGGTTTTGGTTTAGGTTTAAGTTTTTAGTTATAGGTTTTGGTTAAGGTTTATGTTTAGGTTAAGGTTATAGGTTTAGGTTAGGTTTAGGTTTAGCTTATAGGTTATAGGTTTTAGATGTTTAGGTTTAGATTAAGGTTAGGTTTAGGAAATCGGGTTTAGGTCAGGGAGTTGAGATTAGGATTAGGTTTAGGTTTAGGGATTTGAGAATACATTTAGGTTTTAGGTTTAGGTTAAGGTTATACGTTTAGGGAATTGAGAATAGTTTAAGGTTTAGGTTTAGGAAATCGAGTTCGGGTTCGAATTTGGATTTAGATTTGGGTTTTCAAGTTGAGGTTTAGGTTTAGGTTAGGGAGTTAAGATTAGGATTAGGTGTAGGTTATATGTTAAGGTTTAGGTTAAGGTTAGGTTATGGGTTGTAAGTTTAGGTTATAGGTTATCAGTTAAGGTTTTAGGTCATAGGTTTTGGTTTAGGTTAAGGTTATAGGTTTAGGTTTAGGTTTAGGTTAAGGTTTAGGTTAAGGTTATAGGTTTTGGTTAAGGTTTAGGTTTAGGTTATAGGTTATAGGTTAGGAAATCGGGTTTGGGTTCGGGATCGGGTTTAGGTTTGGGTTTTCAAGTTTAGGTTTAGGTTTAAGTTAGGGAGTTGAGATTAGGATTAAGTGTAGGTTTAGGTTTAAGGATTTGAGAATACATTTAGGTTTTAGGTTTAGGTTTAGGTTATAGGTTATAGGTTAAGGTTTAGGTTTTAGGTTTAGGTTAAGGTTAGGTTATGGGTTATAAGTTTAGGTTATAGGTTATAGGCTAGGGTTTTAAGTCATAGGTTTTGGTTTAGGTTAAGGTTGTAGGTTTAGGTTAAGGTTATAAGCTATAGGTTTAGGCAATTGAGAATAGGTTAAGGTTTGAGTTTAGGTTATCGGGTTCAGGTTCGGGATCGGGTTTAGGTTTCGGTTTTCAAGTTTAGATTATAGGTTATAGGTTTTGGCTTAGGTTAAGGTTATAGGTTTTTGTTTTGGTTTAAGTTTAGGTCATAAGTTATAGGTTAAGGTTTTAGGTCATAGGTTTTGGTTTAGGTTAAGGTTATAGGTTTAGGTTAAGGTTTAGGTTTAGGTTTAGGTTATAAGCTATAGGTTTAGGGAATTGAGAATAAGTTAAGGTTTGGGTTTAGGTTATCGGGTTCGGGTTCGGGATCGGGTTTGGGTTTGGATTTTCAAGTTTAGGTTATAGGTTAAGGTTTAGGTTATATGTTTTGGTTTAGGTTAAGGTTATAGGTTTTTGTTTTGGTTTAAGTTTAGGTCATAGGTTATAGGTTAAGGTTTTAGGTCATAGGTTTTGGTTTAGGTTAGTTATAGGTTTAGGTTTAGGTTTAGGTTTAGGTTTAGGTTATAAGTTATAGGTTTAGGGAATTGAGAATAGGTTAAGGTTTGGGTTTAGGTTATCGGGTTCAGGTTCAGGATCAGGTTTGGGTTTGGGTTTTCAAGTTTAGGTTATAGGTTAAGGTTTAGGTTATAGGTTTTGGTTTAGGTTAAGGTTATAGGTTTTTATTTTGGTTTAAGTTTAGGTCATAGGTTTTGGTTTATGTTAAGGTTATAGGTTTAGGTTAAGGTTTAGGTTTAGGTTTAGATTAAGGTTATAACCTATTGGTTTAGGGAATTAAGAATATGTTAAGGTTTAGGTTTAAAAAATTGGGTTCAGTTTCGGGATCGGGTTTAGGTTTGGGTTTTCAAGTTTAGGTTTAGGTTTAGGTTAGGGAGTTGAGATTAAGATTAGGTATAGGTTTAGGTTAAAGGTTATAGGTTAAGGTTTAGGTTTAAGGTTTAGGTTAAGGTTAGGTTATGGGTTATAAGTTTAGGTTATAGGTTATAGGTTAAGGTTTGGGTTATAGGTTAAGGTTTAGGTTTAGGTTATAGGTTTAGGTTTTAATTTATAGTTTTAGGTTATAGGTTTAGGTTTTGGTTTTAAGTTTAGGTTAAAGTTATAAGTTTAGGTTATAGGTTATAAGTTGTAGGTTAAGGTTTAGGTTATAGGTTTTGGTTTAGGTTAAGGTTATAGGTTATGGTTTAGGTTAAGGTTTAGGTTTTGGGTTTAGGTTAAGGTCATAGGTTTAGGTTATAGGTTAGGTTTAGGTTATAGGTTATATGTTATAGCTTTGGGAATTGAGAATAGGTTAAGGTTTAAGTTTAGGAAATCGGGTTCAGGTTCGGGATCGGGTTTAGGTTTTGGGTTTTCAAGTTTAGGTTTAGGTTTAGGTTAGGGATTTGAAAATAGGTTAAGGTTTAGGTTTAGGAAATTGGGTTCGGGTTCAGGATCGGGTTTAGGTTTGAATTTTCATGTTTAGGTTTAGGTTTAGGTTAGGGAGTTGAGATTAGGATTTGGTGTAGGTTTAGCTTTAGGGAATTGAGAATAGGTTAAGGTTTAGGTTTAGAAAATTGGGATAGAGTTTAGGCTTGGGTTTTCAAGTTTAGGTTTAGGTTTAGGTTATAGGTTATAGGTTATAGCTTTGGGAATTGAGAATAGGTTAAGGTTTAGGTTTAGGAAATCGGGTTTGGGATCAGGTTTAGGTTTTGGGTTTTCAAGTTTAGGTTTAGGTTTAGGTTAGGGATTTGAAAATAGGTTAAGGTTTAGGTTTAGGAAATCGGGTTGGGGTTTAGGCCTGGATTTTCATGTTTAGGTTTAGGTTTAGGTTAGGGAGTTGGGATTAGGATTTGGTGTAGGTTTAGCTTTAGGGAATTGAGAATAGGTTAAGGTTTAGGTTTAGGAAATTGGGATTGGGTTCGGGATCGGGTTTAGGCTTGGGTTTTCAAGTTTAGGTTTAGGTTATAGGTTATAGCTTTGAAAATTGAGAATAGGTTAGGGTTTAGGTTTAGGAAATCGGGTTCAAGTTTGGGGTCAGGTTTAGGTTTTTGATTTTCAAGTTTAGGTTTAGGTTTAGGTTAGATATTTGAAAATAGGTTAAGGTTTATTTTTAAGAAATCGGGTTTGGGTTTGGGATCGGGTTTAGGCCTGAATTTTTATGTTTAGGTTTAAGTTTAGGTTAGGGAGTTGAGATTAGAATTTGGTGTAGGTTTAGCTTTAGGGAATTGAGAATAGGTTAAGGTTTAAGTTTAGAAAATTGGGATCAGGTTCGAGATCGGGTTTGGGTTTGGGTTTTCAAGTTTAAGTTTAGGTTTACGTTATAGGTTATAGCTTTGGGAATTGAGAATAGGTTAAGGTTTAGGTTTAGGAAATCGGGTTCGGGTTCGGGATCGGATTTAGGTTTTGGCTTTTCAAGTTTAGGTTTAGGTTTAGGTTAGGGAGTTGAGATTAGGATTAGGTGTAAGTTTAGGTTTAGGGATTTGAGAATACATTTAGGTTTTAGGTTATAGGTTACGGTTATAAGTTTAGGTTAAGGTTAGGTTATAGGTTTAATTTTAGGTTAAGGTATAGCTTTTGGGATTTGAGAATAGGTTTAGGTTGTAAGTATAGGTTTTGAGATTTGAGAATAAGTTTAGGTCATATGTTTTAGGTTATAAGTATAGCTTTTGGGATTTTAGAATAGGTTTAGGTTTAGGTTATAGGTTATAAGTTTAGGTAATTGAGAATAGGTTTAGGTTATATGTTTAAGGTGTGGTCCTTACAAAAATAGATATAAATATGGCCTGTCCATAGGAAATGGACAGCTTCATCATGGTCATAAAAGCGGTTTCCACCTTTCACGGATCCCCGCTCATCCGGATAGCTCCGATGCACATTCGGGTCTGCTCAATTAATTTTGAGCAAATACATAAACACGGTTTGTCCAAATGGTCAGGCCCTTCCAATGCTGTCCATAGAAAATAGACAGCTTCATCATGGTCATAAAAGCGGTTCCCACCTTCCAGGGACCCCCGCTCATCCAGATAGCTTCGACGCACATCCGTGTCTGCTCCATTAATTTCAAGCAAATACATAAACATGACCTGTCCAAATGGTCAGGCCCTTCTAATGTTGTCCATAGGAAATGGACAGCTTTATCATGGTCATAAAAGCGGTTCCCACCTTCCAGGGACCCCCACTCATCCGAATAGCTCCGACGCACATCCGGGTCTACTCCATTAATTTCGAGTAAATACATAAACATGGTCTGTCTAAATGGTCAGGCCCTTCCAATGCTATCCATAGGGAATGGACAGCTTCATCCTGGTCATAAAAGCAGTTCTCACCTTCCAGGGACCCCCGCTCATCCAGATAGATCTGACACACATTCGGGTCTTCTCCATCAAGTTTGAGCTAATAATTTTCAAAAAAAAAAATACATAACATATAAATTTACCTGAAAGCACTGATGGATGAGCTGCCGCACATCATCTGTCACATCTGCCCAACGGGAGGTGGTGGGAGAGATTAGAGATCGGCATAAGACACCAACCTCTGACGTAAACAACATGGCATTGTTCCCAACAGGTCTAATATAGTCCTGTGGGAACTCTACCGTCACCCTACCTACACGCGTAAGTCGCTCTAAAAGCAACCCACGCGTGGGTCCACATCCTCGTCAGCTAGTCGACGACACTGTTGTAAAAGAAGTATGTAACTATAAACATAAACAGAAGTCATTAAAAAAATATATGTCTAGACTTACATGCAGTGCCCGGTGTATGCGCGACTGAGGGATCCGACAACTGCGATACAACATGTGGCAGCGATGCTGGCTCCGTCGCATCACCGGTAGAAGGGGTAGATCCAGTACACGAACGACGTACTCTCCCACCTGGTGCCATCATTGAATATGTGCGAGCTATAAAATTAAAAATTTAAATAATGTCAATACAAGTAGAATATGCTAAAATATTATATAAGTAGTTTTGACGGTACAATGCATTTGTGCTTATACTTAGAGAGATGATTAAAATATGATTAGACCATTATACTATAATGCAAGCAGAATATAATAAAACTATAAACTTTAATCTATAACCCTTAGAAATTCCATTACACATTGTCATTCTATATTAAATAAACATATTTGAATTAAAAAATGACACGTAAATCATGTGTACATTTAATAATCATCGTCTGCATCACTATCGCTAATTAGTATCTCCTCTTCATCGTCTGCAATGGATCCCTCAATGAAACCGTTATCATCTCCGACAATGTCACGTACTATTGAGGCATCAATATGATCAGGTGGCACATCATCTTTGTCCAATTGCACCACATCAATATCAACACTTGAATCAGTCCCTATATCCCCAGATGGCATGTCTTCTTGATATGCTTATTCAACCCTAGACGTGTCATTTCCCCCATCCTCGCTATCTTCAACTTCTGGTACGGGAACGTCAAATACATTCTTGGGCTTTATTTTCTTCACCACGTGTTAAGAGCCGCCTAACTTGGTGTCAGCAAGGTAAAATACTTGTTCGGCTTAGCTGGCGAGGACAAATGGGTCGTCCTTAAACCACTTTCGAGATAAATTTACGCTCGTAAAATATTTATCAGTCTGTATTTTCAACTTCTTATTTTCAATGTCCCACCAATCACATCTAAATAAGTATACCCGCTTTCTTGTACAATAATTCAGCTTAATAATATCTGTCAATATGTCATAAAAGTCAATTTCATCCTCCTCATTCGTTCCCTTTACAACCACCCCACTATTTTGTGTGGTCTTACACTTGTCACGTTCTTTGGTGTGGAACCGAATCTCATTTACAATACAACCTGTATATCTAGATACACGTCTATCAGGGCCACATGCCAGCGAGTATAGTGCATCAGACGCATCCGCAGAGTTGTTCTTGCGCAATGTCTTCATCTATTATCATGTACAGAATGTAATTGTTTAAGAATTTTCTTATGTTTAAATAATGTGCAATGCAATAAAAATTCTAAGTATATAGAGATACAATATGAAATCTTACACATTTTTTGAACCATTGTGGAAACTGATCCTGATGCATTCGATCATAACTTGTGGAGAATTTGGACTTCATCTCGTCTATGTGTTCGCTACACATAAATGGCATGCCATCAGCAAGAAACATTAAGATCATATTATGTGGAGAAAATAATAATCGAGGAAAGACTTACTCCAAGTAAATAATAATCGAGGAAAGACTTACTCCAAGTATGACTCTATTTCTTCACAATTATGCAACACATACCATCCCGCCTTTGCTAGATCCCCAAGGTCCATATCCTGAAATGTTGAGGATCTTAAAGGATGAACATTTTGTGCAAACACAGATATGAGTCCTTGTTCATGCTCCTGCCCTTCATCGGCATTCCAATCTTCTCGGTTAAATGTAGTGTCTATGCCACGAAGATACATGGAGAAAAATGTAAGACACTCATTATCAATGTACGCCTCAGCTGTGGATCCCTCTGGGCATGCCCTATTCCTCACATATTGTTTGAGTGTGTGAAGGTATCTGTACACAAAATCACTATGTTAAGAGCATGAAAACATGGATATATGTAGTTTACGGAATGAATAAAAATTTTAATAGATTCTACCACCTTTCAATCGGATACATCCAACGATATTGTACTGGGCCTGCAAGCTTCGCCTCATGCGGTAAGTGAATCGCTAGGTGTACCATGACATCAAAAAATGTAGGTGGAAATATTCTTTCAAGTTTGTAAAGGATTACAGCAATGTCCTTCTCCAGTCGTTTAGTAACATCTACATTCAACAATTTCGAACACAAATCCTTAAAGAATATCCCCAACTCAATTAGCGCCGCACTGATATCCTTACTTAGGAATCCACGAATCACAATCGGCAGTAGGCGTTGTAGAAGGACTTGATAATCATGACTTTTCAGGCATATTACCTTACAATCTGTAACGTTTACGCGCCGAGATATGTTTGACGCATACCCATCGGGAAACTTCACCACACTTAACCATTCACATAAACGCTTTCTCTCTAGTTTTGTCAACGTGTAGCAAGCTGCTAGTATAATATACGAATTTTCATGTGGTTACAAGTGTAACTCTTTCCTTAAACCCATTTCTTGTAGATCCAATCGAGCCTTGAAAATGTATTTTATTTTCTTCTCTATGTTCATCAATATTTTGAAGACATTGTCACATATATTTTTCTCAATATGCATGACATCCAAGTTATGTCGCAATTTCAGATCACTCCAATAGGACAACTCAAAAAAGATGCTCTTCTTCCTCTAGTTATAGTCCGATACTGTACGTTTCTTCTTCTTCATAACTTCTCTAATGTTACTCAGTTGTTGCATCACATCTTCTCTAGATAGCTCTTTCAGGGGTGACCTATGATCTTGTTTGCCATCAAAGATCATCGTCTTCCTGCGCCAACTATGATCACTCAGAAGGAAGCGACAATGGCCCATATAACACATTTTTCTACTATGCTTCAATGACAATGACCAAGTCTCAATACCACATGTAGGACAAGCCAACTTACCCTTCGTGCTCCACCCAAACAAATTTTCATATGCGGGAAAGTAATTTATTATCTATAAGACCGCTGCATGCAATCAAAATGTCTGTCCTGCAAATGTGTCATATGTTTCTACACCTTAACTCCACAACTCATTTAACTCATCTACTAATGGCCATAAATACATATCAATATCATTCCCAGGTGAACTGGGTCTAGGAATAAGCAATAACATCATGAAAAATGACTCCTTCATACACAACCAAGGAGGTAAATTATATGGCATAAGTACCACTGGCCATATATTGTACGAGCTACTCATATTATCAAATGGATTAAAACCATCACTTGCAAGACCTAGTCGAACATTGCGAGAATCTTCTGTAAACCAGTAATGTTGCTTGTCAAAATTTTGCCAGGCTTTAGAGTCCGCCGGGTGCCTCAGTGTACTATCATCATGAACGCGTTTCTCCTTATGTCACCTCATATCTTCAGCTGTCTTACGAGACATAAACAATCTTTGCAATCTGGGTTTCAATGGGAAGTACCTTAACACCTTTCGCGGGATTTTCTTACGCCCGGCTTTGTCATACTTTTACCTAGACTCTCCACATTCTTGACACTGTTTAGCATCCTTATACTCTTTTCAATATAATAAACAATCATTTATACTTGCATGTATAAGGATGTAACCAAGGCCTAAGTCTCGCATTAAGGATTTTGCTTCGTAATGAGACTTAGGCAATGTCTCACCGGCCAGTAATGCTTCTTTCAACAACTCAAGCAACACGTCGAACAATTTGTTACTCCAGCAATTTATTGTCTTCAAATGAAGTAACTTTATAAGAAAATTCAGCTTGGAGAAGTTCTCACACCCTGGATAAAGTGGACGTTGTGCATCCCTCAACAACCTACTAAACTTATCTGATTCGACATCACTCATTGGAGGAATATCTTGGCTACTGCTTGTTGCTGCAAGATCAGTATCCACAACTGTTCTCCTGAATACATCACCTATTATATCTTACATTTCGTCAATATCTTCATCTTCGTCATTCGACACAATTGGGTCTTCGTTGACTTCAGTGGCCTCAACTCTATGGGTCATATCTTCACCATGATGGACCCACCAATTGTAACCCTGGTCAATCCCAACTATAAACAAATCGTCCTCTACTTTGTCTAAAGCCTTGTATATCATGTTCATGCATTTTCGACATGGACACTTAATCTTATTCCTTGAATCGGCTCGATTTTGTGTAAATTTCATGAACTCTTGAACCCCTTGTTTATACTCTGGGCCAAACCTGTTCTTAGCTCGCATCCAACTCTTATCCATCTCTACAATGAAAAGACTAGAGTTAGTTTACGGGGAATAGGTTTAGGTTAAGGTTATAGGTTTTGGGATTTGAGAATAGGTTTAGGTTAAGGTTATAGGTTTAGGTCAAGGTTATAGGTTTAGGTCATAAGTTATAGGTTTAGGTGTTGGGATTTAAGAATAGGTTTAGGTTAAGGTTATAAGTTTAAGTTTAGGTTTAGGTTTTAGGTTTTAGTTATAGGTATGGGTTTGGGTTTGGGTTATAAGTTTAGGTTTAGGTTAAGGTTTTAAGTTGAGGTTATAGGTTTAGGTCATAGGTTTAGGTTAAGGTTATATGTTTAGGTATCGGTTTATGTTATAGATTTAGGGAATTGAGAATAGGTATTGGGGCACCATACCATAGATTTAGGGAGATGAGATTAGGATTAGGTGTAGGTGTAGGTTTAGGAATTTGAGAATACATTTAGGTTATAGGTTCTAAGTATAGGTTTTGGGATTTGAGAATCGGTTTAGGTTAAGGTTATGAGTTTAGGTTAAGGTTATAAGTTTAGGTTTAGGTTTTTAGTTTTGATTTTAGGTTCGGGTTTTGGTTTTGGTTTTAGGATACCTAGTATTATCTATTACATACTAGTAACATACAACCAATATTGGGCCACGTTACCATAAGCTACAATAATTTCATGTCCCCATAAACATGGTATCCTCCATTGATAATATATATATATATATATATATATATATATATATATATATATATATATATATATATTATAAGTTATTTATTTTCATTTACATTCGCAAATACATTCATCATCCATCCAAGGAAATTGAAACAAGTACTGTCACTCTATGACTAACAGTTGAAAAGAAAAATCATGCATCTTATCTTACCCAAACATAAACAGCGGTTCCCTCCTTCCAGGGACCCCTGCTTAACATCTGGATAGCTCGACGCACATCCGGGTCTGCTCCAACATTTTCTAAGCTAATACAATTAAATCTTAAATTAGTTACTCATCCAAGGTTAGATAGATTGTAATACTTTCATATTTCCATTTAAACGTCCACGCCGAAAATCCGGCAACATCTCCCCATGCCTCTCTAGATAAGTTGATCTTATGTTACATTCCGATGCTAAATATCTAAAGTAATGTAAAGATATTTGGAATTAGATATGGAAGGAAGAAACATATCCAGAGAGAAATGAGAAGATGGACCACGGATCATGTATGAACATTTAAATAGATTATATGAAAGCATACTATCCATCTAACCTTGAACTGTCCAAAATGGGACAATTTGAGCGATTTTTATGTGACCAAAAATACAGCATATCTATGTATGGCCCCATAGAAATCCTCAAATGAGTAACTAATTATCTAGCTTACAAATCTATAAATTACAAGTCACAACTATAGCCTAACTAATCACAATAATAATTTAACGCAAAAAAAAAATAAAATGTAATATATAATCTCATTAATCCTAAGTGACTTGGTTTTGAATGTACAATGCCTTCTTAGATTTTTAGTAGATACTTAGCTCAAAAATGGCACATTCATTAGTCTCATCTGGTCATGGGCAGATGATAAAAAGAGGAAATCTTTGATACTCTGGCAGACTCTGGCGGATGATACACAGCCACTTACAAATTACTTATAAATTGCATTTGTGGCAAAACAACTGATTCCAATTAAACCATCCAAAAATATGTAAAACATTTATATGTATCATGAACCAAAATTATGCTCATTTGATTATTTAACTATTAGATTGGTGGACATATATCAGATGGTTAAAATGAAAATAACAGACTTATTCTAACAAATAAGTGTCCAGTACTAATCAAATGTTAGGATTTTTTAAACAATCTGATGTTTGGATTATAACTTAACAATAACAGGTTTCAAAATTTAGTAGTTTTAATTTTAGTACATGCCCTATATACCATTTCTAGGTGCCTGCATATCAAGTGTACTACAGCCTACCCTCATAGAAATTACATTTTGAAAGAAAAAACCAAGTCAGGGGATTGCTAGTCTATTTGAATTTTAGACTTCTGTACAAATTATCAAGTTTCAATACAATGAATGTTTCTAGGAAGTTACCCTACAATATGAAGTAAGCCTAGTAACTCTGACGAAGAATTCTTAGTTTCCTGAATGAAACTTCATATAACAAAACTCATATACGGATTGAGATTCAGTACAAGTAGCATGTGGCACATGTATATGGTGATCCAAACTATTATCCATCTTAAGGTTCCACTAATGGACCATTGGATCAGGTAATCCTATCTATGTAATAACAACAAAGAGAAGTTACTGACTAGATTGTAGCGATTTCTATACACTATTTTGAAATGGTAATGATAGTATGATTACTGTCATTTATGCTGTATTGACATGGTCATGGCTGACATCTAGGAAGGAATTGATGTACTGGTTCTCCTGATTTAGCATACACGTGTTTAAATGCAATTCACCAAATAGCAAAATTCTACCCATCTGAAGCATAAGGCTAACCTTCAGGTGCATCTATAATGTGGGCCCCCCATGGAAGTCATACGGTGTAAAAATCAGGCCAATCCACTCATCAAGTGGCACACATGGGCATACATTGTAGTTTTTTCAGCTGAAAGAGTAATAGACTCATTATCTCTATCTTCCTATTATTTTAGGACTTAGATTGCAAAATGATTGTGTATTTCACTAATTAGACAAGAATATAAAAAAGAGGTAGGAGATTAGTAGAGATTTATAGAAATCCTAACAAATATATATGAATCATCCTTGTAACTATCTATAGTATGTACAACTCCTCATACATATCCTATACTCTAACACATACTTTCATTATCTTCTTGAAGGGGATGCTAACCTCAAACATTGCCCTTTTTTTTTTTTTTGGCTTTCACTTACTCTTGCTAAGAAAATAGTCATGACATTGGACAGAAAGGATTATGCATTTGAAGGGGTCCAAGATATCATTTTTGAGCTAAGTATCTACTGAAAATCTAAGAAGGCATTGTACATTCAAAACCATGATCAATCATGTTTAACTTTCAAAAATCAACTTAAATCGAATTGCTAGGATAATTTTGGGTGTTCACACTCTATCCACAATGTCACCCAAGATAGAATATAATTTAAAACAGGGCAGTTAGCAAACTACACTGCTTTTCTCACCACGTGTCATGTGTAGGACCTTCCAACCACACAATAAGTGGGCCCATCATGAAGTTCACCTAGAGTGAGATTGAACATTCCTGTAGGGAGTGGCTGATTGAACATTCCTATAGTGAGATTGAACATTCCTATAGGGAGTGACATCTATGCCCACCTTGTAGTCTGAGTGACGTGATCTACACCATCCATTAGCCAAATCTACAACTCAGGTGGGCGATATCACAGGAAAAGATGGAATGGACACCAACCATAGGTTTATGTGTGGGGCCATTATGGGGTTTATCTTTCATCAAACCCGTCCATCAGCCCCACAACCTCTAATTGGTATCCCATTGCCATTGTCTATTGCAGTGCATGTGGCGCAGGTGAGCTGTTGGATCTTACTGATGTTTTAACTTAGGGCCAGGATCGAGGATAGAAACTGATGGATGGAGTGCATTTCACATATTGAAAATGGTGGGTCTCATAAACACCCTCCCCTCTGAATCGATAAAAAAATAGCTGAATCAAATGGTAGTAGTAAATGTCAGAACGAAGCATATACCTTTTTCTTCTTGAAGTTCTTACAATGGCGCCTCTCAATCCATCAACAAAGAGGGAAACCAGTAGTCCCAGATGCACAGAGACAGGTTACTTTGTAGCTCCAATCGAGAGAGAGAGAGAGAGACAGAGAGAGAGAGAGAGAGAGAGAGAGAGAGAGAGAGAGAGAGATTGGGGAACGAATAGAGAGAGGGAACAAGATGAGAGAGCTGGAGCGATAGGAGAGAGAGAGATTGGGGAACGAATAGAGAGAGGGAGGAAGATGAGAGAGCTGGAGCGATAGGAGAGAGAGAGATTGGGGAACGAATAGAGAGAGGGAGGAAGATGAGAGAGCTGGAGCGATAGGGTTAGGGAGCGGAGCGAGAGAGAGAGAGAGAGAGAGAGAGAGAGAGAGAGAGAGGGGGGGGGGGGCATTTGGGGATTTTTGGGCCAGCGTCGGGCGGGCGTCTGTATTTGGGCGCGCGCCCAAATTTGGGCCGGGGTCTGGTCTGGAAATGTGGGCCCCACCTTGATGCGTGTCAGACATCTATCCCATCAGTCAGATGCACCATCCCATGGTGGGCCTAGGTATTAAAAATCAAATCAATCTATGACTTGTATGGGCCACACCACATTTCCAAGTTGAGAGGGGTTACCCTCCATTAAAACATTCAAAATTAGTTTTTGGGCCCACCGAGATGTGGTCCACAAATCTAGCCCATCCATTATGTGTCTACCACTTGGATGAGGGGTCATCCTAAGTTTCAGACGCATCCAAATTTCAGGTAGGGCCCACTAAGTGCTTTTATATGTTTTAGGCATGTCTTCAAGTGATTTTAGATGGTATGGCTCACTGGAGTTCTGTATACGGCTGATTTTGGGATATCCCATAATTTTAAGGGGACCCATCAAATGCACAGTGTTGATGTTTGACACACATCATGGTAGGGGCCACGCAGCTTGATCTCAGGTGGACCACACCATAGGAAATGAATAATGGGTGGATATCCACTATTAAAATCCTCCTAAGGCCCACTGTACTCTTTATTTGAAATCTAATATGTTGATTAGGCCATAAAGACCCAGATGAAGGGAAATAGTAGATATCAGGTTAATCCAAAACTTTTATGGCCTCGAAAACATTTTTAATGGTCAACGTTCATCCAATTCTCCCGTAATGTGGTCCACTTGAGATTTAGATATACCTCATTTTTTTCTCTCATATCATAAAATGATCTATAAAAATAGATGGACGGCATGGATGAAACACATACATCATGGTAGGGCCCACAAAGCACCACATAAATACAATAATAATTGGTTATCCATCATTAAAACCCTCCTAAGGCCCACTGTACTTTTTATTTGACATCTAAACTGTTGATTAGGTCATATAAACCTAGATAAAGGGGAAAAACAAAAATCATCTCGATCCAAGACTTTTATGTCAATTGGTCCTACATTACATGTGTTGGAATAGGCAGGTGGTAGAACTAGCATTGGAATTGGTCCTACATTACATGTGTTGGAATAGGTAGGTGGTAGAACTAGCATTGGAATTGGTCCTACATTACATGTGTTGTCTGGTCAGATTGATGCCATTGAGACTACATAAGGAAAACAATTCACTTGAAAAAATCGCCTCTTGAATACATGCAGTTGGACATGGCTATAGGGACAAGATTTTATTTAACCTTGTTATTTTTATCTTTTGTGTGATACAATTTATATAACACAGATATATTGAAGGTAATAATATTAATGTACTCCTATATGCATATAAATTTGTTTTTGTTTTGTATTTTTCACGAACTAGAAGTCAATATTTACTACCAACAGTATGTTGCCACCGTACAGATGTGACTTCGTGTTGGGTTTGCCATGGTTGTTATGTCTAACACCTCATATTCCATTATGAGTGTGACTAGGTCCGACATGTCCATAAATTATGATAGAGGTAGACGTCATTCTATACCTGCTGAACAAAGCATTCCAGGATCTGGAATGGAAAGCAAAGAGGTGGTGGTTATTCAACAAGATAGGTTGTTGCCTATGCTACCCCAAGGAGAAAGCGCAGACTCAAAAAGATGCTACATGGCTTGCCTAGCAGATAGAGAAATAAGAATTGCAGCTTCTGGGCCTAACACTTTTCCCAACCTCAGTGGAGTTCCCAGGAACGTGGCTCTAGGTGGCTAAGGAAGTGTCCCACTGAGTTCTTTCCCAAAGGTCTAGCGAAGTCCCTAGGAGAAATGGAAGGATTTGGGAAGATGAGCTCTGAAGAATAGGCAGCTTTGCATTTTATATCCTTAGGGCTTAGAACGGAGGATACATTGCATTTTAAATTAAAAATAGGTGGGCACCACGAAACTTGAGCTCATTTGGATGCTTGTAACTACAGACGGCTGAGGATAAAGCACACAAATAACACAACCTTCACCGCAGGGTTTCTCTCCCTATAAGGGGGTGGAGAGTTTTAGGGATTAAGGTTTAAGGTGGGTAGAGAGTTTTATGCGTTTCCCTCTTATATTATAGAAGGTTGGTTGAGAAATAATCTCATGGGCTAGAAGTGTATGGTAATATGTGCATGCACATAGTTTAACAAATACATAATACTGGGGCCCACAAAACTTGATGTCGTCACCGCATGGAGTCCAAGAGGGAAACGGATAGGCTACTGCCCCTGACACCATACTCGTGGTCGGTGGTCGATGCTCTATGGGTCCCACTATGATGTATGTGTTTCATCCATGCAGTCCATCCACTTTTACATATCATAGTAGGGCTTTATACCAAATATGAGAGGGATATAAATCTCAGGTGGACCACACCACATGAAAACAATAGTGATTAGATATCCACCATTAGAACCCTCCTAAGGCCCACTGTACTTTTTATTTGACATCCAACTTGTTAATTAGGTCATACAGGCCCAAATGAAGGGGAAAAAAATATCAGATTGATCCAAACTTTTATATGGCCCCCAAAAGGTTTTTAATGGTCGACACTCATTCAACATTGTGTCCTATAATGTGGTCCAGTTGATTTTGGGATATACCTCATTTTTTGTCTCATACCATCAAATGATATCGAAAAATAGATGGATGGTAGGGATGAAACACATACATCATGGTGGGGCCCACAGAGCACGGACCACCAGCGCGTGTACTGGTGTCAGCGCGAGTAGCCAATCAGTTTCTTAAGAGAGACTTTGTCTCTCTCTCACTCTCTCCTCTCTCACTCTCTCAATCTCTCTCACTCTCTCAACCGCCAAAACCCTCCCTCACGCAGCGGACGAGAATTCTGTAGCCGATGAGAATTCTGCAGCCGACGAGAATTCTCCACTTGTTCTCTCCAAGAGGTAAAATCCCTTATCTTAGCCCTTGATTTCTCCCTTCCGCAACCTTTCCTCTCAATCTTGCATTAAATCCATCCATCTGTTTGTCTAGTTTCTATAGATCCATCGACAATGAAAAATGTCTGTTAGCGAACAAGCCTGCAACTACACCTGCTTGCTTCTACATGACGATGGCATTTCCATCACGGTATCCTTCAAAAACCCTTTTTCAATCTGAACCGCACCCTCTCTCTCTCTCTCTCTCTCTCAGTCATCTCTCTCGCGCACACTCTCTCTCTCTCTCTCAATCTCAATACCGATTGAAACTATTTGGGGATTTAGGGATTTAGGGATTTGGGGATTTAGGGGTTTAGGGAGTTGGGTGTAATACAAGTTGAACCTAAGCAGTCCAAAATAGCTTATAGAATCAGGTGGAAATATTTGATCCCAGACCCAAAGTTAATGCAGTGTAATTAGGTTTTCAGTTGTATAACTGGTACCATGGTTCACTGATCCAGATCATCGGTCTGTTGTGTTGTGGATGGTGCACCATGGGTGCACCAAACTGAAAAAAATCTCCCAAGATTGAGAGATCCTACCCACCAATCTATAGCCTTTTTTAGCGAATGTGGATAGTAAGTTTTGAATACATGTAACTGATGGATATCTTAATCACTCAAGCTGAACCTTAGCTGCTAAAAATAGTAGGAAGTGGGTGCGGGAGTGGATGCAGAAACTAGTAGTAAATAACCATTTTCAAGCCCAAAGTTTGTAGGAATTGTGAGATTATGAAGTAGGAAAAAATGGTAGAATTTTTTTTTTGCAATTATAGGGTGAGCTACAACACAACAGATGAATATATATATATATATATATATATATATATATATATATATATATATATATATATATATATATATATATATATATATATATATATATATATATATATATATATATATATATATATATATATATATCTTGGCAATGAACATGACATATAGATTTGATAAATTTCAGAGTCCAGTGTTAGCGAATCAAACCACAACTTCATGGATTTTAAAAGCATTTCTCGTAGTGATAGACTATTTATTACAAAAGGATATGTTTTTTTTTTTTCCTTTTATTTTAGTTTTTTCGATAGTCTTTCATTTTAATTTTTATAGTCGGCCACTAATTTTGTTAAGAAAGGTTTGCCACAACATGGATGGTCCAACCCTTAAAAATATCCCAGATTGGGAGATTCTGGTGGGTCTCATTTTTGGTTTGAATGTGGACTATTGCTGCATTTATTTTCAAACCGTCCATTTTTAGGACACAGTATGAAGGGATGGAATTGTTTTATCTAGTACAACGTGGCATGGTCCATCGTGTGGGTTTTACACTGGTTAGAGACCTCGGCCTCCCAAGTGCTCTTCGAGCACTATAAGTTTTGATGCTCCTAATACATTTGGTGGGCCATCAATCAAAAATCACACCGATAAGATGATCTAATCCATCTTTGATTCCTTATTGCTTTTCATAGCCATCTTTTTTCCAAGCCATGGATGGGATGGTTAGGATTGTCTCATAGAAGTGATTCTCTATGATGGTGGCCAACTGATGGATGGATGAAATTATTGATCAGATACCTCCAGTACTCTGAGGCTTGCAATTTGGCAGGGCGAATCCCATGGGATTGGGTGGGATGGGATGAATTTTAAGGCAATGATGGTGATGACAGTAGATTTTTTTAAGATCCATGGGATTGCTTATATCCTAGGACAAGTTCACTAGGTCTGTTTGGCTCATCATACATATCCCAGGATATAGCAATCCCATCCCTCCTAATACCGTGGGACCGGTCCGGCCAAACAGGCCCTAAGAGAGCTATAAGTTATAATGCTCCTGCTTGGAAATGGTCAGACAATCCCATTTATTGGCCTGAACTATCCATTAAGTGAAGAAAATAATTTGTGGGCCCATAACATCAACGGTTTTGATCACTGTAATCTGAAAACCTCAACAGTACTTGAATTTAAAATCCATGAATGTTTTTACTTGAATTTTATTTAGATGGTTAGCATTGGATTCTCAATTGAATAAACTTCCCTAGATCTGTTGATTTGATTTGATCATGTGGAGTGCGATGATTTGTGCGACTCAATCATTTCAATTGTTGAGTCTATATTGTAATTTATCATGCCCGAAGATTCAAAGCATGTCGCCCATCTTATGTTAACTTTAGATCTCAAATGTGTTTGCAAGTGGTTGCTAAAGGGATTGAAGTGTGTATGGGCTTAGAAAATTTCTTCTTTTCAGTACTGTGTTTAATTAATTCATTCTTGCAGTCTTATTAAGTTGTGGGAGCATCCGTACATGTACTGGCAACAGAGCAAAGCTCAATCAATGCTTGCATGAATGAAACAATGAGGTGTCTATGATATGAAAGAAGTGGAGATCAAGTTACCATGACAAAATTCAAAATGTTCAACTGTTCCTTATCCACCACATAGTGTAAGTTCACTACTTATGCCTTAGAAAAATTGCTATTCAGTTCATGTTTTAAGTTCGATTAGTAGAGAAGGACAAGCTCTTTATACCAGATGACCTACAACTGATGAAAATTTTTAAATAAATTGTACGAGGTTTACAGTAATCTTGGAGTGCAGAAAATTTCCAAGCATGTGCAATTTGGTTCGACTTATTTCTCTAATCACGATAGCCTTGGGAAGGTTGATACGAGGGATGAGTTTACAAAAGGCAGATTAAAACTATATTGGGTTATCTTGCTGGTCCTAAAATGATTATGTCCGGCAAGATAACCTAATAGAGTTTTAATTAGGCCTTTTGCAATCAACTCATCCCTTGTATCGACCCTCCCAAGGCTATCGTGATTAGAGAAATAAGTCGGACCGAATTGCACAGACTTGGAAATTTTCTACATTCCAAGATTACTGTAAACCTCGTACAATTTATTTAGAAATTTTCATCAGTTGTAGGTCATCTGGTACAAAGAGCTTGTCCTTCTTTACTAACCGAACATAAAACACGAACTCAATGGTAATTTTTCAGCCTATGAATCTTGTGTATATGCAGAAAAGCAACAGAAGTGGTTAATGCTTTTAATTATTCATTGTCCAACTACGATCCATTGTAGGGATTGCTTGATGAATAGTCTGGAATATTGGTTCTCATCCATAAAAAAATAGATACTTACCTTATTTTTAAAATGTATTAGCTCAAAATTAATGGAGCAGACCTGGATGTGCGTCGGAGCTATCCGGATGAGCGGGGGTCCCTGGAAGGTGGGAACCGCTTTTATGACCATGATGAAGCTGTTCATTTCCTATGGACAGCATTGGAAGGGTCTGGCCATTTTGACAGACCATGTTTATGTATTTGTTCAAAATTAATGGAACAGACCCGGATGTGCGTCGGAGCTATCCGGATGAGCGGGGGTCCCTGGAAGGTGGGAACCACTTTTATAACCATGATGAAGCTGTCAATTTCCTATGGACAGCATTTGAAGGGCCTGACCATTTGAACAGGCCATATTTATATCTGTTTTTATAGAGACCACACCCTAAACCTATAACCTAAACCTATTCTCAATTACCTAAGCTTATAACCTATAACCTAAACCTAAACCTATTCTAAAATCTTAAAAGTTATACTTATAACCGAAAACCTATGACCTAAATCTATTCTCAAATCCCAAAACCTATACTTATAACCTAAACCTATTCTCAAATCCCAAAAGTTATACCTTAACTTAAACTTAACCTAAACCTAAACTTATAACCTAACCTTAACCTAAACTTATAACTGTAACCTATAACCTAAAACCTAACCTTAACCTAAACTTATAACTGTAACCTATAACCTAAAACCTAAATGTATTCTCAAATCCCTAAACCTAAATGTACACCTAATCCTAATCTCAACTCCCTAACCTAAACATAAACTTAAACTTGAAAACCCAAAACCTAAACCCGATCTCGAACCCGAACCCGATTTACTAAACCTATACCTTAACCTATTCTGAATTCCCAAAGCTATAACCTATAACCTAAACCTAAACTTGAAAACCCAACCCTAAACCCGATCCCGAACCTGATCTCAATTTCCTAAACCTAAACCTTAACCTATTCTCAAATCCCTAAAGCTAAACCTACACCAAATCCTAATCTCAACTCCCTAACCTAAACCTAAACCTAAACATGAAAATCCAGGCCTAAACCCGATCCCGAACCCGAACCCGATTTCCTAAACCTAAACCTTAACGTATTTTCAAATCCCTAACCTAAACCTAAACCTAAACTTGAAAACCCAAAACCTAAACCCGATCCCGAACCCGAACCCGATTTCCTAAACCTGAACCTTAACCTATTCTCAATTCCCAAAGCTATAAGCTATAACTTATAACCTAAACCTATGACCTTAACCTAAACCCAAAACCTAAACCTTAACCTAAACCAAAACCTATAACCTTAACCTATCCAAAACCTATAACCTAAACCTTAACCTATAACTTATAACCTATAACCTAAACTTATAACTTTAACCTAAACCTAAAACTAAAACCTAAACCCATAACCTAAACATATAAACTAAAACCTAAACCTATAACCTAAACCTAAACCTTAACCTATAACCTAAACCTTAACCTATAACCTAAACTTAGAACCTTAACCTAAACCTAAAACTAAAACCTAAACCTAAAACCTAAACCTAAAACCTAAATGTATTCTCAAATCCTTAAACCTAAACCTACACCTAATCCCAATCTTAACTCCCTAACCTAAACCTAAACCTGAACATGAAAATCCAGGCCTAAACCCGATCCCGAACCCGAACCCGATTTCCTAAACCTAAACCTTAACCTATTCTCAATTCCCTAAAGCTAAACCTACACCAAATCCCAATCTCAACTCCCTAACCTAAACCTAAACCTAAACTTGAAAAGCCAAACCTAAACCTAATCCTGAACCCGAACCCGAATTCCAAAACCTAAACCTTAACCTATAAACTATAACCTATACTTATAACTTTAACCTAAACCTAAAATCAAAACGTAAACATATAACCTAAACCTATAAAATAAAACCTAAACCTATAACCTAAACGAAAACCTATAACCTTAACCCAAACCTTAACCTATAACCTAAACCTTAACCTATAACCTAAACTTAAAACTTTAACCTAAACGTAAAACCAAAACCAAAACCTATAAGCTAAAACCTAAACCTAAAACCTAAATGTAGTCTCAAATCCTTAAACCTAAACCTGCAACTAATCCCAATCTCAACTCCCTAACCTAAGCCTAAACCTGAACATGAAAATTCAGGCCTAAACCCGATCCCGAACCCGAACCTGATTTCCTAAACCTAAACCTTAAACTATTCTCAAATCCCTAAACCTAAACCTACACCAAATCCTAATCTCAACTCCCTAACCTAAACCTAAACCTAAACTTGAAAAGCCAAACCTAAACCTGATCCCGAACCCGAACCCATTTTCCTAAACCTAAACCTTAACCTATTCTCAATTCCCAAAGCTATAACTTATAACCTATAACCTAAACCTAAACCTAACCTAAACTTATAACCTTAACCTAAACCCAAAACCTAAACATTAACCTAAACCAAAACCTATAACCTTAACCTAAACTAAAACCTATAACCTAAACCTTAACATATAACCTATAACCTATAACCTAAACTTATAACCTTAACCTAAACCTAAAACCAAAACTTAAACCTATAACCTAAACTAAAACCTATAACCTTAACCTAAACCTTAACCTATAACCTAAACTTATTACCTTATCCTAAACCTAAAACAAAAACCTAAACCTATAACCTAAATTTATAAGCTAAAACCTAAACCTAAACCTAAACCTAAATGTATTCTCAAATCCTTAAACCTAAACCTACACCTAATCCCAATCTCAATTCCCTAACCTAAACATAAACCTAAACATGAAAATCCAGGCCTAAACCCGATCCCGAACCCGAACCCAATTTCTTAAACCTAAACCTTAACCTATTCAAAAATCCTTAAACCAAAACCTACACCAAATCCTAATCTCAACTCCCTAACCTAAACCTAAACCTAAACTTTAAAAGCCAAACCTAAACCTAATCCTCAACCCGAACCCGAATTCCTAAACCTAAACCTTAACCTATTCTCAATTCCGAAAGCTATAACCTATAACCTATAACCTATAACCTAAACCTAACCTATAACCTAAACCTATCAAGACCTTAACCTAAACTCAAAACCTAAACCTTAACCTAAACCAAAACCTATAACCTTAACGTAAACCAAAACCTATAACCTAAACCTTAACCTATAACCTATAACCTAAACTTATAACTTTAACCTAAACCTAAGATCAAAACATAAACATACAACCTAAACCTATAAACTAAAACCTAAACTAAAACCTATAACCTTAACCTAAACCTTAACCTATAACCTAAACCTTAACCTATAACCTAAACTTAAAACCTTAACCTAAACCTAAAACCAAAACCTAAACCTATAAGCTAAAACCTAAACCTAAAACCTAAATGTATTCTCAAATCCTTAAACCTAAACCTACAACTAATCCCAATCTCAACTCCTTAACCTAAACCCAAACCTGAACATGAAAATCCAGGCCTAAACCTGATCCCGAACCCGAACCCGATTTCCTAAACCTAAACCTTAACCTATTCTCAAATCCCTAAACCTAAACCTACACCAAATCCTAATCTCAACTCCCTAACCTAAACCTAAACCTAAACTTGAAAAGCCAAACCTAAACCTGATCCCGAACCCGAACCCGATTTCCTAAACCTAAATCTTAACCTATTCTCAATTCCCAAAGCTATAACCTATAACCTATGACCTAAACCTTACCTATATCCTAAACCTATGACCTTAACCTAAACCTAATACCTAAACCAAAACCTATAACCTTAACCTAAACCAAAACCTATAACCTAAACCTTAACCTATAACTTTTAACTTATAACCTATAACCTAAACTTATAACTTTAACCTACACCTAAAACCAAAACCTAAACCTATAACCTAAACCTATAACCTAAACCAAAACCTATAACCTTAACCTAAACCTTAACTTATAACCTAAACCTTAACCTATAACCTAAACTTAGAACATTAACTTAAACCTAAAATCAAAACCTAAACCTATAAGTTAAAACCTAAACCTAAAACCTAAACGTATTCTCAAATCCCTAAACCTAAACCTACAACTAATCCCAATCTCAACTCCCTAACCTAAACCTAAACCTGAACATGAAAATCTAGGCCTAAACCCGATCCCAAACCCGAACCCGATTTCCTAAACCTAATCCTTAACCTATTCTCAAATCCCTAAACCTAAACCTATACCAAATCCTAATCTCAACTCCCTAACCTAAACCTAAACCTAAACTTGAAAAGCCAAACCTAAACTTGATCCCGAACCCGAACCCGATTTCCTAAACCTAAACCTTTACCTATTCTCAATTCCCAAAGCTATAACCTATAACCTATAACCTATAACCTAAACCTATGACCTTAACCTAAACCCAAAACCTAAACATTAATCTAAACCAAAACCTATAACCTTAACCTAAACCAAAACCTATAACCTAAACCTTAACCTATAACCTATAACCTAAACTTATAACTTTAACCTAAACCTAAAACCAAAACCTAAACCTATAAACTAAAACCTAAACCTATAACCTAAACCAAAACCTATAACATTAACCTAAACCTTAACCTATAACCTAAACCTTAACCTATAACCTAAACTTAGAACCTTAACCTAAACCTAAAACCAAAACCTAAACCTATAACCTAAACTTATAAGCTAAAACCTAAACCTAAAACCTAAATGTACTCTCAAATCCTTAAACATAAACATACACCTAATCCCAATCTCAACTCCCTAATCTAAACCAAAACCTGAACATGAAAATCCAGGCCTAAACCCGATCCCGAACCCAAACCCGATTTCCTTAACCTAAACCTTAACCTATTCTCAAATTCCTTAACCTAAACCTACACCAAATCCTAATCTCAACTCCCTAACTTAAACCTAAACCTAAACTTGAAAACTCAAACTTAAACCTGATCCCGAACCCAATATCCTAAACCTAAACCTTAACCTATTCTCAATTCCCAAAGCTATAACCTATAACCTATAACCTAAACCTAAACCTAACTTAAACCTATAACCTTAACCTATAACCTAAACCTATAACCTTAACCTAAGCCTAAACCTAAAACCAAAACCTAAACCTAAACCTATAACCTAAACCTATAAACTAAAACCTAAACCTAGACCTAAACCTAAACCTATAAGCTAAAGCAAAACCTATAACTTATAACCTAAACTTATAACCTTAACCTAAACCTAAAACCATAACCTAAACCTATAAGCTAAAACCTAGACCTAAACCTAAAACCTTAACCTATTCTCAATTCCCTAAAGCTAAACCTACACCAAATCCTAATCTCAACTCCCTAACCTAAACTTAAACCTAAACATGAAAATTCAGGCCTAAACCCGATCCTGAACCCGATTTCCTAAACCTAAACCTTAACCTATTCTCAAATCTCTAAACCTAAACCTACACAAAATCCTAATCTCAACTCCCTAAACCTAAACGTAAACTTGAAAACCCAAACCTAAACCTGATCCCGAACCCGAACCCGATTTCCTAAACCTAAACCTTAACCTATTCTCAATTCTCAAAGCTATAACATATAATCTAAACTTAAACCTAAACCTAAACTTGAAAACCCAAACCTAAACCTGATCCCGAAGCCGAACCCGATTTCCTGAACCTAAACCTTAACCTATTCTCAATTCCCAAAGCTATAACATATAACCTAACCCTAAACCTAAACCTAACCTTAACCTATAACCTAAACCTATAAACTTAACCTAAACCCAAAACCTAAACCTAACCAAAACCAAAACCTAAATTAAAACCTATAACCTAAACCTTAACCTATAACCTATAACCTATAAACTAAACTTACAACCTTAACCCAAACCTAAAACCAAAACTTATAAACTAAAACCTAAACCTAAACCTAAAACCTAAACTAAAACCTATGACCTTAACCTAAACCAAAACATATAACCTAAACCTTAACCTATAACCTATAACTTAAACTTATAACCTAAACTTTAACCTAAACCTAAACCTATAAGTGTAGGTTATAGGTTTAGGTTGTTTTTCTTTTCGTTTGTCTGGATCACCTCTCATATGTTCTCTCTCTTTTCATTTATTTTTTTCTGTAGAATTGTTTGTGTTTGGATGAATGTAGTTTGTTTGAATGGATTTACATAGGTTGGGTTTAGATGGATGTGAATATGAATATGAATATGATGAAATATATTATATAACAGGTGTATATCAGGAAGAATATGATGAAATTTCAGATGAAATATTTTTTAAAAAGAGACCCTTTAGCGACGAAAATTTTCGTCGCTAAAAGGCTTTTTAGCTACGAATATTTTTGTAGCTAAAAGTCCGATGTTTGACTTTTGGCGACAAATAATGTCGTCACTAAAATATTATTGGTGACGTTTTTGTTCGTCGCGAAACGTCATGGCAAATAACAGTGTCAATACTTTAGGCGACGGACATTTGCGTCGCTAATAATATTATTTGTGATGGTTTTAGTTTGTCGCTAAACGTCATTTAGCACCTTTGTAGTTTCAAGACTTTTGGAGACGAACGCTAAACATTTTATTGGCGACGGTTTTGGTTCGTCGCGAAAAGTTGTAGAGAATAGGGCTCAATAATTTTGGCGACGTACATTTTCGTCGCTAAAAATATTATTGGCGACGAGTTTCGTTCGTCGTTACATCTCAGGGTAAATAAAAGGTTAAACACTTTTGGCGACAAACATTTGCATCGCTAAAAATATTATTGGCGATGGTTTTATTTCGTCGCGAAAAGTCAGGGCAAAAAGGGCGTAACTTGGTTTTAAAATACTTTTGGCGACGAATAGTTTCGTCGGTATAAAATTTTTGGCGACGATTTTTGTCCGTCACCAGAAAAAGGGCTGAAACTTAGCCTAAAATTTTTAAAACATTTGTCGACGAAGAGTTTCGTCGCTAAAAGTGACATTTAGCTACGAATTTATTGTTTCGTCTCTAAAAGTAATCTTTTAGCGACGAAATGTATTTTCGTCGCTAAAAGTTAGTATTGGCGACGAAATGAATATTCGTCACTAAAAACCCTATTTCTTGTAGTGTGTTAAAATCCCTGAAAAATAACATGAAGAAAAGGAAGAAAATCCGGAAGAAGGAAGAAGGGGAGAAACGGCCACGGACTCTCTCTTTCATGCTCCCTCCTTTGCTCCACGGCTGCCCAAGATGCCTCTCTCTCTCTCTCTCTCTCTCTCTCTCTCTCTCTCTCTCTTATAGGCAGGGAAGGCAGTGAATGGGAGCTTTATGTAGAAGAGTTGGTCGTGCAGCAACAGTGGAAGATCTTTCGCAACAGCGTGCGAAACTGTATGCAGGGAGCTACGCTGATGCTTGGTGGGGCCCATGAATGATCTCAATAAAGAAATTTGACCCGTCCATTGAATTCCTCTCGGAATTTCAGTCGGGAAGAGATGTTTTTGCTCGGGTTTAGTGCGGTCCATCGAATCAAATCTTTCCACCATCCGTCTTCCGTTTGGACGATCAAAAACCAATCTTTGATGTATATTAAAATTTAGCCACCTTAGACATGTTTATGGGGCGCTTTTAAGCCTAATGGACGGTCCCGATTATCTGGATCATCGACCATGGTGACCCACAAGAATGGACCGCAACCTCTGTTTCAAAATAGAGCTTCCGGCTTCGCTCTGTGATGGTCGGTGGGCCCTAAATTGACAGTGATGGAGAAATCCATGCCGACCATTAGATTACCAACGAAAAATAGTCTGGGAATGGCAAGATTGGATTGATTTTTTGTGGCCCACAAGATCTTCTCATTTCACCGATAATCATCCGTTCGGCCGATATATTCACACTAATGCTTTCATGGTGGAAAAAAGATACCTAGGCACTGGTCTTGGCCATCCTATAGATCGAATGGACGACTCTGATCATCACTACGGGCGTTGAGTGGGGCCCACTGGCCAAAATCGCAACTACGTAGTGAAGACGCTGGTGCGTTTTCAAATTGTTAAGAAGTTATCGGTCAGCGTAATGCTGATCGATTGGGACGATTGCGATCCATGGCGAGTGCGTGCACACTGTGCACATGCACTCTCCTGAGTGGGGTCCACTGTGATTCGTGTGAGAATCTGATCCGTCCATTTGATGTGCCATTGACTGAATTTGAAGCACATCCAGATATCAGATGAGCCCCAAATCAAGATTTTAGGAGCTGATCTATCCGTTGAGCAATTTTCGTAAGGATCCGATGGTTCAAATTTGATGTGTACGGTTCATTTATGGTCCCCAATCCGCATATGGAGTTTCGAGCTGAACATATGGCTAGAACCCTATGATCTCACATTCTAGATCCTTTTTAGTCCACTTAAGCTTCAGTTTCTTGATTTTTCCGGATCTCTGACATGTAAATCTATCAATCTCGATCCCCTGGGGTCCTTTCCCTGCCTTGGTGAATTCTGAGCGTTAAATCTATGCTTTTAGAACCCTGTTTCAGTCTAAGCTCGTAAATACACCCTGCATCACAAACATGATTAAATCAGGCCGTTAAACAATACCATGTTCATAAATCCAGGCAATAACTGAGGTCTGATATGCAATATTTGACTCTCAACAGTAGCACGGGTCATTAGTTGGCTCCATGCAATCATGGTTAGATGGGTTCTTGTGGACTCCTACCCCCCTTCCGTCAGCTAGCTGTTATCTATGCTAGGATTTTGCCAGCAGGTTGCTGGCCCGACCCCAGCTAAAATCCAGGTGATCAAATGGACGAGACCCCTAGCCCGTTGGGTTAAAATGAATGTTGATAGTTCTGTCAAGGGTAATCTAGGTAGGGCAGGTGGTGGCGGGATCTGTAGAGGTGAGGATGGTGCTTTTGTCTTCGGTTTCGCTGCGGGCTATGATTGGGCTTCAAACATCCAAGCTGAAATCAAAGCTATCCATGATAGCCTATTTCTCTGTCTAAAAATGGACTTCACCAAAATCATTATGGAGTCCGATTCCTTGACTGTAATTAACTTCCTTTCAGGGACGAGCCAGCCGGGGTGGAAATGGAGATACTGGTTGAGTAGGATCATTGCTCTCCAAAGGGGAGGGGAAGTGGAATTCCAGCACACCCTAAGAGAGGGTAATGGGCCGGCGGACAGATTGGCTAGATTGGGCAGCGAGACCCAAACCTCTGCCTTGTTCTTCACTGTCTCTGAGGTTCCAAGAGAGGCTAGGCGCCTCATTTTTCTTGACAAGGTGGGGCTGGGCGCAGAAGCTAGCCCGTTTTGCTTCTCCTCATGGGTTTTCTTTGTGTAGTTTTCGTTTCCTTTTACAGGGTCAGGCAAGTTGATTTTTTGTTTCTACCGGGCTTGGTTGTACTGGCATTTGTAAACCTTTCAAAGTAATGAAATCAGTCCCCCAGGTTAAAAAAATAAAAATAAATCCCTCGCTATTTTCCTGTCATTGGTGGTAGGGCGCCACGGAACGTGTCTTATGCGTTCAAAATTCCAAAACCTTTTTATATCTTTTGTTTTCTGAGGTCTGCACTCATTTTTCCTGGTGACATGTTACGGTGGTAGGAGCAGCTCAGGTGAGACCACGGATCCACAAGGTGGGCGGGACTGCTGACTATGGGGCTCGGTGTGATGAATGTGACTACGTCCACTCCGTCCATCCATATTGAAAACTTATTTTAGGGCGTGATACAAAAAAATGTAATAGTTGTAAATCCCAAATGGACCATAATACAGGAAACAGTGGTAATTGACCATTCTCGTGGGCCACAAAAGCTTTGGATCAAGATGGTATTTGTGTGGTCTCTTCATCCAGGTGTCTATTACCTTATAAACAGGTTCGATGGCAAATAAACATTCCAGTGGAATCCATAAAGTTTGTAATGGTGGGGATTCAACCACTGACTGTTTCCTGTGGTGTGGTCCACCCAATACTCAAGTCAGGGTGGGGCTTCAGTGGATCCCCGGATCCACCGAGGTGGGCGGGATCCTTTACTGTGTGGCCCACCTTAGAGTATGTGGATTTCATCCAAGCCCTCCAAATTTAGGTCATGATCCTTAAGATGAGGCAGATACAAATCATAAGTGGACCACACTAGAGGAAATAATGGTCATTGAAAACTCCCCATTAAAAACTTCTTGGGAGCCACTCAAATGTGTATTTGCCATCCAATCTTTTGGTAAGGCCACAAACATAGGGATGAAGGGACCACACAAATAACAGATTTATGCAAAACTTTTGTTGCTTACAAGAAGTTTTTAATGGTCGCTCACCACTATTTCCCTTGGTGTGGTCCACCTGAAACTGGATCTGCTTAATTTTTGGGATCAAACCCTTCAATGAGCTCTCAAATTGGATTAATGGCGTGGATGTAAGGCGAATACATCACAGTGGGGCCCAGTCCAGGGATACACCGAAGATGCACCCTCAAGTCAGTTTCATTTTTGGGACCGTACCTTAAAATGAAAATTTAAAGGGTTGGATAGTATGGATTTAAGGCACATACATCACGGCAAGCCCCACAGTGAGGGGTCCCACCCACATCGGGGGATCCTGGGTCTCACTCACCTAATCCGCTGCCTATGAGGGTAGGTGTCACATAACACATGTCACATTTTAATGAATCATTGTCATTGAAATTGGTGTCTATTTCCTAAGGTGGACCTTTGTGACCTAATCTTGTATTAATAAGGGATTTTAAGATCATTTTAGGGCACGGCGACAAAAGGGATGCGATTGGGTTAATCTAGCTGGTGTTGGATGGTGATGTCGGAGGCTCTATAACCCAACTATGATGTATATGTTTTACCTATGCTTTTTTTTTACTCTACCACATTATTTTAGAGCATGAGCCCAAAAAATGTAGATGTAAAGCTTAAGTCGACCATACCACATAAAGTTTATTTACCATCCAACTTGATCAGAAGACGTCATGGTATGAAAGGAAAACATAATATCAGCTAGATCCAAAACTTCTATATGGCCCCTAAGAAGTATTCAATGGTAGGCTTCAAATCTCCATTACTTTGTGTGATGTGGTTCACTTGAGCCTTCAATCTATCTCTTTTTTGAAATCATATCTTAAATTGACCTTCCAAAATAGAAAACCGCGTGGATAAAACATAACATACCGATCATGTTAGGCTCCATAGAGCCTCTAACAGCACCACACTCGGTGGTGCCAAATCTGAGGCAGATCCTAATCTCAAGTAGACAACACCATGAAGGGGGTGGGAATTGTATGCCTACCATCGATCACTTCCAAGGGTAATTTTTATTTTTAGTTTTATTTTTTTCCCTCCATCCCCGGTCTGTTTAACCGTATGAACATGTTGGATGGCAAACAACAATGCCGTAGCCTTAGGAAAGTTTTAACCAGGACTGTCCGTTGTTTCTACTGCTTTCTATAAATTGGTCCACTTGAAATTTAGATTTGTCTCATTTTTTAGCCCATGCCCTAAAATGGCCTTAAAAAATGAACGTACAGTGTGATAACACATATAGACAATGGTGGGGTCCACAAAACTTGGTGATGTCAGCACAACACCAAGGTGGATGGTGTGTGGCACATCACGCGATTGGCCTCCCTTTTCTCAATTTTCTATTTGCTGGTGATATGTTATGGTGGTAGGTGCGGCATAAGACATGTCACATTCTCACGAGTCATTGTCATTGAAATTCGTATCTACTTTCGTAGGTGGACGGCTGTCACCTACTACCATGTCGCATTCGAATGAGTCAATACCATTGATATTCGGGTCAATTTCTTGAGGCGGACGGTTGTCACCTAATGCATCATTTTTGGCCAAGACAAGAACGAGGTTGGGTAAACCTACCCAGAGACCGATGGTAATGTTAGGAGCTCCGTGGAGCGCACTACGATATATGTGTTTTATCACGCCCTTCTTATATTTTGACATGACATTTTAGGGCGTCAGTTGTACCGAAGGCTCAAGTGAACTGTACCATATAAAGCGGTGGGGTTGAACTCTTACCATTGGAAACTTCCTAGGGTCCACCGTGATGTTTATTTACTTTCTAGCTTAAGGTCATATAGACCACTATGAAAAGAAAACATAAATATCAACTTGATCTAAAACTTCTGTGGCCCTCAATAAAGTATTGCCGTTGCAATGGTGTGGTTCACTTGAGATTTCAATCGGTCTCCTTTTTTGGATTCATGCCTTAAAATGATCTTTCAAAATATTGGACGGCATGGATAAAAAATATAGATCATGGTAGGCTTCATAGAGCCCCTTACATGACCATCCGTCCCTATCTTGGTCATGAGATGGTACCCAATTCCTGCTGGAAACAACTAGGCAGATCTTTTATTTTATTTTATTTTATTTTATTTTATTTTATTTAAGAAAGTGGGCCAACCCACCAAATTTATTAAGAAAAGACTGACTGTACATCCTTTCGGGTCGGCCCCGATAAAAAGAAACGAGCCTGACCTATCATATAGGAAATCACACTAGAAACTTACAAAGGCCTCACCTAATAAGGAACCTCTCTAATCGATCATAATCCAACTTTATCAAGAAAAATCATACCTCGAACCTGATGTGGAAGCTCTGATTGATTCATGAAAGAAGCCTGAGACTGAGTAGCACTACTAATCGAGCCATCAAATCCGCTGGCGCATTTCCTTCCCTGAGGACGTGCACAACGCTAATATTACCCCTCCTCCTAAGATGGTTGATCCTACGCAGCCACGCCTGCCATTTCCAACCTGGCTGAGCCACACCATTGATGAGATCTACTATGAGACGCAAATCCAACTCAATAATGATATTGCTAAAGCCCCTCTGAAAATCGGTATAAATCTCATCATGCACCGCACGAAGTTCGGCCATTGTGTTAGTTCCAAAACCGTAGCCAGCTGAAAAAGAAAAAATGAATTCACCTCTCGGCCCTCTACAAATTCCACCACCACCAGAACTTCCCAGATTTCCTCTAGCGGAACCATCAACATTTATTTTAACCCATCCGGATAAAGGTCTCTCCCACTTGATTAGAACTGGGCGTCCATGTAAGACCCGTATCTTAGCCCGTACTGTTCCGTATGCTTATGCGGTCATCCCGGTCGAATTCCGGTGACCTGCGATCCGTAATCGGCAGTTACGCGTAACCATGAGTCATATCCCGTATCCCAGAGTTAGTTTGACAGGAGACTTATACCAGTGCGACCGCACCGTCGCCGCGGTTCCAACGCCGCGTCTTACACGCTGATGCGATATCCAGGTAGGAGATGTGGACCCGCGTTCAGTTCGAGAAAAATGCTGCACGTTACAAAACTCAAGAGAATCCATCACATCAATCTCATCAATCAAGTACACATCACTCACCCATCCCCAAGTACAACTACCCATCCCCAAAAGTCAACCTTCCCATCACTTCACCCATCTCTCTCCCCATCACTCCATCACTCACATCACCTCTCTCTCATCTCTCTCTCTCTCTTTCTCTCCCAAGCTCCATGAGAGCAACCCACGTCCAAGCTATCTCCAAGAGAGGAGAGCTTAGTGTGGCCCACCTCCCTATCTTCAATCTCCACCGTCCAATTACCATCATCCTCCATCAAAGTGGTAGCCGAGGAGCTTAACTTGCCATTGATCCAAGAAGAAGCAAGAAAGGTGGGTGAATCTTCATTGTTTGTGGGTATTTTTCGTTGTTTTGTTGTGTGAATTTGATCATTTGAGGGTCCACATGTGGTGGGACCCATCTTAATGTATGCTTCAGATCCGCACCGTCCAGATTTCTGGACGGTGGGCTGATCACGAGGCGTGCGGTATATCCTAACCATCCATTCATTTTGGCCAGACTCTTAGGCCCACTTTGATGGTGGCCATCCAGATTGTCCAACCTTAGGACGTCCAACAGCAGGTGTGAAGTGGAAAAAAAAAAAAAAACAAATATCAGCATGATATAAGCTAGTGGGTCACACGTGTGGACCCACCAGATGTATGCATTCCATCCATCCATGCACGGTGGAGCCCACCTCGTTTCGTAATGTAAACTGCGTCGTCCATCCATTGTTGGACGGTGGGACCCAGGCGCATGAGTAGGGTCTCCACCGTCTAGACGTGGCAGGTGGGACCCACCTGGTGATGTATTTCATACCCACGTCCTCAAAGATGTCCAGAGTCTGGAAAATTTTAAGATTTAATAAATAAATGATATATTATATAACATAAAAAAAAAACGGTGGGCCCTGATGTACTTGGGACCCACCATGATGTATTTGTTTCATCCACACCGTCCAGGCCTCTGGACGGTGCCAGGCCACTGTGATACATGTGCTTCTACACCATGCCGTTCATCTGTTTTGCTGGTGGGGCGGCCCGCTGGATTGTGTAGCACCCCACGTGGGCTGGCTTAGCTGCTGCAACGTCAGTATGATGTGAGTCCCTTGAATCCAAGCCGTTCACCTACTGGGACCAGCAGCAGCAGCAGTTGCTGCTAACGTCAGCAGTATGTGGGACCCACATGCATGTGGAAACCACCATGATGTATCTGTATCCCCCACCATCCATCTGTTTTCTTAGAGACGATCCATCTGATGGACGGTGGCATGCAACTGACAGCTGCAGACGTCAATAGGCCAAGTGGGCCCTAACCATGATGTATGGTGTATATCCACGCCGTACATATCAAGGTGAACCTCACATTGTTTGCACATGGGGATCCCCACCGTCCATTGCTTGGACGGTGGGCCACACTGATGTATGTATTTCATCCAGCGGTCCATCTATCTGGACGCTGGTAGGATTAGTTTTAAAATAATAATAATACTTTAATATGTGTATATATATAGTATATATATATTGAGGTGGGCCACACGTGTGGACCCACCATGTTTTATGCATTAGATCCCCACCGTCCAAAACGTCCAGAGAGTCTGGACGGTGGGCATTTACTCGTGATAATATTATTTTATAATATATTATATTATATTATATTATATTATATATATATATATATATATATATATATATATATATATATATATATATATATATATATATATATATATATATATATGAGAGAGAGGAGGGTGGGGTCGCCCACGTGCGTGGGACCCACCTGATGAGTGGAATGGCTGATGTACCTCACACAGCAACGGCTGTGGTGAGGATTGACGTCAGCAGGATTTGGTGGGACCCACCGATTACATATGTGTTTCATCTGTACTGTCCATATGGACGGTGCCACACGTGCCCCACTTTGATGGATATGATCCACCCAACCGTCCGTCCGTTGGCAGCCGTTGTGGCACCAATGTGATGTTTATGTTTTATATACAAACCGTCCTTCCATTTGGAGGTGTGGGCCCACCCCACATGTGTGGCACGTGTGGGGGTGGGACCCACCTCAGTGAATGTATTGTATATCCCCAGCCATCCATCTGTCTTTTGGGGTGGACCTCACCTTAATGCATGTGTTTATACAGGCCGTCCAGCCATGTTTTTTTTTCAGATTGTGTGGGGCCCACCCCACACGTACTACATGCATGGGATGGGACCCACCTTGATGTACGTGCCTTACATCTTAGCCATCCATCTATTTGGGGACAATGGGACCCCCCTACAACCTGTGTGTGTTATGTGGCACACACCTCGATGTATGTATGTGTTTCACACACACCATCCATCTGTTTTGCCAGCATGAGACGACCATGATGTAGTTATTTCATCCACACTACCATTCTGTGTGGGACCCACACGTGTTGTATGTGTCTTATATCTACACCGTTCGATGATCTGGACAGTAGGAACCACTTGGACGTATGGATCCACATCGTCTGCCTATTCTACACTCACGTCGTCCATTTGCTTTACATCCAGTCGTCCAATCAGGTTGGAGACTGCTGGTTGGGTTTTATCCAAGCCGTCCCACTGTAGGACTCCACTTTGATGCATGTATCATATTCACACTGACCATCTTTGCTGGACGCACGATGTACGTGCTCCATTCACCACCATCGATAGGGACGGTGGGGCCCTGATTTGATGTATGTATTGTACTTTCTCCGTCCATCTGTGCTAGGCAGTTTGGATGGTGTCGTGCTGTCCCACTGCGATGCATTTTCCTATCCACACCGTTCAGATAATCTAGACGGTGCTGGACATGTTTGGGCGGTGATGAGGACTCCACCATGATGTTTGTATTTTATGTCCACGACGTCCTTCTGCCAGTCCCACCTTGATGGGTGTGATTCATCCACACCACCTGGCCATGTGATAGGGCCCACTTATGATGTATACTTGAGGTCCACCTGTAATATATATTTAAGGCCCACTTGCTTGAATATGAGGCCCATTGTGATGTATTAGAGGCCCGTGGGCAAGGTCCAAAGTGATGTATTCAAGGCCCATTGAGATGTATTGGGGTCCATGGTGTCACGCCCCAAACTCGAAAACCGGGCTTACAAAATTTTCGATCGCCAAATCCGGTGCCGACAGCCTCCGTAGAACCCCATTCTCGGCTCCTAGCATCCATTCGCCAGGTTCCGATCCTGGGATGCTACGAGGAGGATTTTCAACGTCAGTTTGATTCGTAATAAGCATAACCAAAGGCATAACCCACAAATAACAACCAAGAACTCCATTACATTTCCACTATGATCAAAAACTTTACAAGTACAATGAGCATAAAAGGAAATACAATGGTAAAGAATAAAAAACTCTAAAATGATCTGCAACGTGCTCCTGCCTCAGCACTGCTGCGCCCCAATATCACCTGCACGCAACGGTCATGCATAAGCTTATAGAAAGCTTAGAGGGTGGTGAAAGTGTGTGCGCAAGGTATTAATATGATCATGTAATGTCAGAGAAATGCAGAATATGCAGATGGATACATAATATTATGAGTCATACCAAGGCTATGCGATGCAAGACATGAATGATATCGGCCATCCCAAGGCCATGCGATGTGAAATGCAACTTAAGTATACAAATCCTCATCTATGTCCACATGTCAATACAGCTCAACTCTGGGATATCACCGAGGTCTAGTACACTCTAAACTAGATCGCCGCCTCATCGCGCGCAATAAGGTAAGTGGAAGAGACCTCACTATCCGTTTGCCAATATCGGCGCGACTCGTCGATAGAAGACCCATTCCTCGAGCTGGTCAAACTCAGCCTAGCATTGCCCCCTACACTCGAGCGGGTAAGGCCGCACCCCCTTCCAACCGACCACGACACAGTGGAGAGCGTAGCCATCTGGTAATCGACACTCACGCTCATCTACCCACTCGGTCTAGACGTTGGAGCAACCTCTTGGTACCATAAGAGTTTAGGGACTTTCACTCAGGGATATCTATAGCACCCCATGTAGAATAAAATTTTTGGTATCCAATCCTACCAACCACGATACGCCTGTGGAGGCTACAGCCCCGATGTCGCTAGGGCGTATAATAACCATGTCACACAAATGCGAAATGCATGAATCACGCTATCCAGTCATGCAACAAATCCTTCGCATATCGTGCGCTCATGTAGGACAACACCGCCTAACCGGGGAGCCTATAAACAACCTGCCCGAAGGCATATGCTATGATCAGTCAATTCTCATATCAAGTACACATATGATGCGTATGATCATGAGTCATGAAACTGTACTAAACATGTAAATAAGTGATGAAATATTCTTACAACACAGATGGGCCTAGACGGCCTACAATAAGTACTGCCTATCAAAGGGGACCTAGGGAGAGTCGTAATGTGGACATCCAACCAACATTACACTTGCAATGTGGACATCAAATCAACATTGCTCCCAAGGTACGATTGTCACAAACATCGTTACATAATCCGTGTTGGGCTCACACATTACAATGGACCTTAGGTACATCCCATTGGGCCTTAAATACATCAAATGGGTCATATCATATGGGCCTTTTTACTCATCAAATGAGCCACATAAATGGACCACTCCAATGGGCCTTATGTGCATTGCAATGGGTCATAACCCGTGGGCCTTAGACTACATCAAATGGTTCTTGACCCATGGGCCTTATAAATATCAAATGGGCCTACTCCCATGGGCTTTAAAATACATCAAATGGGTCCAATTCCATGGACCTTGGAATACATCAAATGGGTCCACCTCCATGGGCCTTAAATTTCATTAAATGGGCCTAATCCCATATCAAGATGGGCCTAAATACATCAGCCCATATATACCAAAATGGGCCTCAACAATGGGCCTAAAAACACATCAAGATGGCCTAAGCACATCAGCCCATATATATCAAAGTGGGCCACATCATAATGTTTATTTTCCACCCAAACTATTGATAAGGTCATTAAGGCTTGGCGCAAGACTTCCGTGGGTCCCAAGAAATTTTCAATGGCAGAAATCAAGTCACGCTATTCCCTGGGGTGAGGTCCACTAAAGATCTGAATATATCTCATTTTTGGGATCAAGAGGGATGGGTGGACCCCACAGAGTTTACTCAGCACGCTAGTGCCCACAGAGTTTACTCAGCACGCTAGTGGACCCCACAGAGTTTACTCAGCACGCTAGTGCCCACAGAGTTTACTCAGCACGCTAGTGGACCCCACAGAGTTTACTCAGTACGCTAGTGGGCTCCACCGTCCACTGGACGGTGGAGACAAAACACAAATATCACGGTAGTACCATCGTCCGCCTGGACGGTAGATGTATGACACATACAACACTGTGGGTCCCATGTGGGGCCCACCATAGCATATATTTTCCATCCAACCGGTCCATACTGTCATAGGGACCCGGATGAAGAGGAACAAATTTCACATTGATCTAAAACTCCAGTGGACCAAAAAAAATGGTTCTCCAATGGTAGAGGTTCAATCCCACTATTTCCTATGAGAAATGGATGGCTAGGATGTGAGATGAAGGGGTAGGAAAGGTGGGCCACACTTGAAGTTTTGAAAGAGAGAGAGGTTTGGAAAATTCATACGTATGGAGCTTCTATCCTTTGGATTTCTTTTTTTTTTTTTAAATGAGAAAGAGAGGAGTTGTAAAGGGAGAGAGAGAGTGATGGATGGATGTGGTGATGGGTGTGTAAGACACCTTTGTTGACTTTGGTGACATTTGTGTAAGAAAGGCATGGCATTGGAAGACTTTTGAGGCATTTGTGTAAGAAAAGTATGGGCATGGAAGACTTTTGTGGCTTGCTTGGGAAAAGGGTGAAAGTGATGTGTACTTGACATGTGATGGATTGATTGATTGATGGGATTGATGTGATTGATGTGACACATCGTAGAGATTCTCTTGGGTTTCGCAACGCGCGGCGTTTTTCTCACACCAAACGTTGGCCCACATCTCTTGGCCAGGGTATCGCCTCGGCGAGCAAGTCGCGGCATCGGAATCGCAGCGATGGCGTGGTCGCTATGGCAATGGTCTTGGGTTGAGTCGATACAGGTTGACGGCATATGAATCAGGGTCGCGCATAAATATCGGTTAAGGGTCGAAAGTTATCGGAATTCGACAGGTAAGACCACGGAAGTCTACGGAATAGTACGGACCAAAATACGGGTCTTACACATGGGTTGAGACCCAATGAGATATATTGGAGACCCAGGTATGAGGCCCACTTGATTGTATTAGGTGCATGTGTAGGGCCTACCTATTGTATGTTTGAAGCCCATGAGTTGTGGCCCATTGCGATGTATTCGGGGCCCATGAGACGTGGCCTATCCGATGTATATAGGCCCATGTGATGCTGCCTATAGCAATGTGTATATAGCCTTCGTATGAAGCCCATTGCGATGTGTATTAGGCCTTTATGTGAGGTCATGGGCCCGCTATATGTTTAACCCTATATGGGCCACTCCCTAGGAGCAATGTTAGTTGAATGTCCACATTGATGGGCAATGATGGTTGGATGTCCACATTGTGTCATTCCCTTAGGCCCTGTTAGGCCGATTCTGATTATCGTGACTGATTACCGATCGTGGCCGATTGTCGATTGACGTGGCCGATTACCGATTCTGTTTGTCATGGCCGATTGACCGATTACCGATCATGGTCGACTATCGATTGACGTAGCCGATTGTCGATTCTATTTATCATGGCCGATTGACAGATTACCAATCGAGGCTGATTATCGTGACCGATTACTGATCGTGGCCGATTGTCGATTGACGTGATCGATTACCTATTCTGTTTGTCGTGGCTGATTGACCGATTACCGATCGTGGTCGACTATCGATTGACGTGGCCGATTACCGATTCTGTTTATCGTGGCCGATTGACCGATTACCAATCGAGGCTGATTATCGTGACCGATTACCGATCGTGGCCGATTGTCGATTGACGTGACCGATTATCGATTCTGTTTGTCGTGGCCGATTGACCGATTACCGATCGTGGCTGACTATCGATTGATGTGGCCGATTGTCGATTCTGTTTATCGTGGTCGATTGACCTATTACCAATCGTGGTCGACTATCGATTGACGTAGCCGATTGTCGATTCTATTTATCATGGCCGATTGACAGATTACCAATCGAGGCTGATTATCGTGACCGATTACTGATCGTGGCCGATTGTCGATTGACGTGATCGATTACCTATTCTGTTTGTCATGGCTGATTGACCGATTACCGATCGTGGTCGACTATCGATTGACGTGGCCGATTACCGATTCTGTTTATCGTGGCCGATTGACCGATTACCAATCGAGGCTGATTATCGTGACCGATTACCGATCGTGGCCGATTGTCGATTGACGTGACTGATTATCGATTCTGTTTATCGTGGCCGATTGACCGATTACCGATTGTGGCTGACTATCGATTGACGTGGCCGATTGTCGATTCTGTTTATCGTGGTCGATTGACCGATTACCAATCGAGGCCGATTATCGTGACCGATTACCGATCGTGGCCGATTATCAATTGACGTGGCCAATTGTCGACTCTGCTTGTCGTGGCCGATTAACCGATTATTGAACGGGGCCGATTATCGTGGCCGATTACCGATCGTGGCCGATTGTCGATTGACGTGGCTGATTGCTGATTCTGCTTGTCATGGCCGATTGACCGATTCTGATTATCGAGGCCGATTATCGATCGAGGCCAATTATCGTGGCTGATTGTCGATTCCGACTGTCGTGGCTGATCGCCGATTCTGATTGTCGAGGTCCAATTTGATGTATATGCGAGCCGTATTTGAGGCCTGTTGTGATGTGTATCCAGCCCGTGTTTAAGGCCCAACGTGATGTATATGAGGCTTATGTGATGAGGTCCACTGTGATGCATTTGAGAGCTGGGCGATAGAACCCATTATAATGTATGTTAGGCCCATGTGAAAAGATCATCGTGATGTGTATTAAGCTCTTGAGTGAGGCCCATGGTATTGTATATTAGGCCCTTCGTGAGGCCATGGGTCCACTATATTTTGACACTATGTGGGCCACCCCTTGAGGGCAATGTTGGTTAAATGTCCACATTGTCGAGGTCGAATGTCGATGCCGATTATTGAGGCTAGATATTGATACCGATTATGAGTACGTGACATCATAGTATCATAATACATGCCCATACGCATCATCTGCATGTTTGTTATGAGATGTGATTGACCATTGCATATGTCATAAGGTAGATTATTCATGGGGCTCCCTGATAGGCAGAGTTGCCCCTCGTGAGCGCACGGTATGTGCAGGATTTATGCATGATTGCACTGTGTGACTCATGCATCTCGCATTTGTGTGACATGACCACTGTACACCTTAGCGACATCAGGGCTGTAGCCTCCATAGGCATATCGTGGATGGTCAGATGGGATACCGAAAATCTGTTCTACATGGGGTGCTATAGATATCCTTGGGTGAAAGTCTCATATAAGGCCCATTTGAATTACAAAAGGCCTATGGGTTAGGTTCAATTGATTTATGAAAGGCTCATGGGTTAGGCCTATTTGATTCATATAAGGCCTATGGACTTGGGCCCACTTGATATGTAAAGCTTATGGGCTTAGGCTCACTTCATATTTAAGGCCTATGGGTTTAGGCCCACTTGATATGTTTCAAGTCCATGGGACTAGGTCCATTTGATGTATTCCAAGGCCTATGAAATTGGACCCATTTGATGCACTTTTAAAGCCCATGGAAGTAGGTCCATTTGATATATGTAAGGCCTAGGGGTTAAGGCCCATTCGGCGTACATATGGGGTTCAATTGGTGTGACCCATTCATTACCTTTAAGAGCCATGAGTTAAGCTCATTTGATGCAATCCAAGGCCCGCGGGTTTTGACCCATTGCAATGCACATAAGACCCATTGGTGTGACCCATTTATGTAGCCCATCTGATGAATAAGAGGCCCATAAAATATGGCCCATTTGATATATATGTAAGGCCCAATGGGATGAACCTACGGTCCATTGCAATGTGTAATTCTCATACAGACTAACTAGCGATGTTTACAAAGATTGTGCCTTGGGGGCAATGTTGGTTTGACGTCCACATTGTGAGTTTAATGTTGGTTAGATGTCCACATTACGACTCTCCTTAGGGCCCATTACTGGGCCGTACTTACTGTGTATAGGCCGGCCACGCCCATCTGCGTTGTAAGAATGGTTCATCACTCATTTACATGTTTAGTATAGTTTCATGACTCATGATCATACGCATCATATGTATGTTTGACATGAGAATTGACTGATCATAGCATATGCCTTCGGGCAGGTTGTTTATGGGCTCCTGGTTAGGCAATGTTGTCCTACATAAGCGCACGATATGCGCAGGATTTGTTGCATGACTGGATGGCGTGAATCATGCATTTCGCATTGGTGTGACATGGTTATTGTACACCCTAGCGACATCAGGGCCGTAGCCTCCACACACGTATCGTGGTTGGCAGGATTAGGTACCGAAAATCTTGTTCTACATAGGGTGCTATAGACATCCCTGGGTGAAAGTCCCTAAACCCTTATGGTACCAAGAGGTCGCTACAACGTGTAGACCGAGTGGGTAGATGAGCGCTGAGTGTCGATTATTAGTTGGCTGTGCTCTCCACTATGTCGTGGTCGGTTGGAAGGGGGTGCGGCCTTATCCGCCCGAGAGTAGGGGGCAATGTTAGGCTGAGTTTGACTAGCTCGAGGAATGGGTCTGCTATCGACGAGTCGCGCCCGATATTGGCAGACGGATAGTGAGGTCTTTTTCACTTACCTTATTGTGCGCTATGTGGTGGCAATCTGGTTTAGAGTGTACCAGACCCCGGTAATATTCCATATTTGAGTTGTATTGATGGGTGGACATTGATGAGGATCTGTATGCTTGAGTTGCATTGCACGTCGCATGGCCTTGGGATGGCCGATACTATTCATGTCTTGCATCGCATGGCCTTGGTACGGCTCATGATATTATGGATCCATCTGCATAGTCCGCATTACTCTGACATTGCATATTACTATCTTGCGCACACACTTTCACCACTCTCTAAGCTTTCTATAAGCTTATGCATGACTGTTGCGTGCAGGTGACGTTGGTTCGCAGCAACGCTGAGGCAGGAGCACGTTGCAGATCGTTTTGGAGTTTTATTCTTTACCATTATATTTCCCTTTATGCTCATTGTACTTATAAAGTTTTTGATCATAGTGGAAATGTAATGGAGTTCTTGGTTGTTGTTTGTGGGTTATGTCATCGGTTATGCTTATTACGAATCAAACTGATATTGAAAATCCTCCTCGTAGCATCCCAGGATCAGAACCTGGCGAATAGGCGTTAGGAACCGAGAATGGGGTTCTACGGAGGCTGTCGGCGCCGGATTCGGCGATCGAAAATTTTGTGAGCCCGGTTTCTGAGTTTGGGGCGTAACAGAAGTTGGTATCAGAGCATAACTTGGGAATAACTGAGAACAATATTACATGTCTACTATGAATATAGAATGGCTAAGTTCCGAAGTTCGGATAGCTTAGCAACCTTCCGTTACAGACCGTTAACGTGCGTACCTTCGAGAGTTTTGAAGTTGATAGGCGCCTTCGCTCTTTCCTGTAGGACATGGCGCCTGGTAGGGTTACCTGATCGACTCCCACACCACCACATGAGGATCCCGCTCCATCACCTGAGGCTCCAGCTTTACCACCTGCGCCTCCCGTTCTACCCTCAGAGATCCTTGCTCCCTTCCCTGAGGATCACATTCCTCCACCTGAGGCCGATGCGGAGCCGACTGTGACTGTGAGTGCCTCTCAGTTATAGCAGATGTTACAGGCTGTGGCAGCCACACTTTAGGGACAGGGCAGGCGTCCAGTTGTTTCACCAGCTCAGACAGAGCAGGAGCGCGCGAGCGCCTTACTTCGTGAGTTCAGACGGCTTGATCCCCCACGTTTCCAGGGCGAGCCAGATCTGACTGCAGCAGAGAGATGGCGCTCCGATGTGGAGAAGATTTTCGATACCATGTCATGTACGACCGAGCAGCGAGTCCGGTTAGCGGTATTTCTTTTCCAGGGTGAGGCCGAGCATTGGTGGACCTCTGTTACCTGTGTTGCCGGACCTGAGTATGTCTGGACATGGGAGGACTTTGTTGATCGATTATAGGAGTAGTACTTCCCCGACCATATCCGTCGTCAGCGAGCTTTAGAGTTCGAGACTCTAGTGCAGGGAGACATGACTGTGACACAGTACGCGGCTCGTTTTGTGACACTATCGAGATTTACACCGTATATGGTTGATGATGAGGGGCGGAAGGCCCGCCGTTTCTAGCATGGCTTACGTTACGGCCTTCGAGGTCGTGTTATTGGGCATGAGCTCCCTACTTTCCAGGCAGTGGTGCGGAGAGCTCAGATTTATGAGACTGAGTGGGCCGGTTCTCAGTCTGATCGTGGTCAGAGGAGAGACCGGAAGAGGTAGGCTTCTTCCAGTGATTCCCAACAGCATCGACCACAGCAGCAGAGGCGCACAGGTCGCCCAGCCTTCCGAGCACCATCATCACCAGCAGCACCTCTACCACCACCTCAAAGGCAGTTCACCGGCACTTGTTTCAGGTGCGGTGCGACGGGACACCGTTCATGGGAGTGTCCCAGCCCCCAGCAGTAGTAGAGAGGTCCACAGCAGCAAAGGGCTCCCCAGCAGCCTCCACCGCAGCAGCAGAGACCCCCACAGCAGCAGCGACAACAGCCCCCACCACCGATGCCACCTCAGCAGCAGCATCAGCATCAGCACCAGCCTCAGAGGCCACAGCAGTAGAGGCAGCAGTTTCGTCCTCCTCAGCAACCCCAGCAGCAGCAGCCGCACGCTCAGAGGGGACATGCACCTCTCCAGCCGGCTCAGGCTAGATTCTATGCTGCTCAGCAGGACCCGCAGTCTTCTGGAGGAGTCGTTGAGGGTATACTTCTAGTTTCTGCATGCATTGCACGTGTATTGTTTGATTCCGGTGCATCGCACTCTTTTGTGGTCGAGAGTTTCTGTCGATCGACTAGCTTGCCGTTGGAGTCTGCTGGTGAGAGCCTATCAGTATCGACTCCCTTGGGGAGGACTGTAGTGTTAGGACGATTTTACTCGTCATGCCCCGTTCTGGTTGGGGATACCTTTTTACCTGCCGATTTGTTTATTTTTTCGATGTCTGAGTTCGACGTCATCCTGAGCATGGATTGGCTCGCCGAGTACTATGCTATATTGGACTGCGCCGTGAGGACCATCACGTTCTATATACGTGGCATGCCACAGTTTCAGTTTGTTGCAGAGACCAGAGGAGATCGGTTGTCTTGTTTGATGTCCTGCGCCATAGAGGAGCCTGTTGCCGCTTGCATCGACCATTTGCCCATAGTATGCGATTTTTTCGATGTGTTCCAGGAGATTCCGGGATTACCGCCTCGCTGACTCACCGAGTTCTAGATTGATCTCGTGCCTGGTACCCCGCCTATTTCGAAAGCCTCGTATCGTATGGCACCGTTAGAGTTACGGGAACTGCAGAAGCAGTTGGACAAGTTGCGAGAGTTGGGTTTTATCCATCCGAGCAGTTCACCGTGGGGAGCGCCGGTGCTCTTCGTGAAGAAGAAGGATGGCTCGTTGAGGCTCTGCGTTGACTACCGCGAGCTCAACAAAGTCACGATCAAGAACAAGTACCCGCTCCCTAGGATTGATGATTTGTTCGATCAATTGCAGGGTGCACAGTTCTTTTCGAAGATTGACCTGCGTTCCGGTTATCATCAGATTCGGGTCCGAGATGAGGACATTTCGAAGACGGCATTTAGGACGCGTTACGGTCATTTTGAGTTTTAGGTCATGTCCTTCGGACTGACCAATGCACCCGCAGTCTTCATCTAGCTGATGAACGAGGTCTTCCGCTCATATCTGGATCAGTTTGTTGTAGTTTTCATCGACGACATTCTGATCTACTCGAGGACCCGTGAGGAGCATGAGTAGCACTTGGAGATTACCTTGCAGACCCTCCGCGCACACCAGCTTTATGCGAAGCTAGAGAAATGCGAGTTTTGGCAGGAGGAGGTGAAGTTCCTCGGTCACGTGGTGACGAGGGAGGGTGTCGCAGTGGGCCCCTCGAAGATCGGGGCAGTGCGTCAGTGGGGCCAGCCCACGACTGCGACTAAGATCCATAGTTTCCTTAGTTTGGCGAGCTATTACCGACGTTTCATTAAGGGTTTTTCTCGTATTGCAGCCCCGCTGACCAGGTTGACTCGGAAGGGTGTAGAGTTTATTTGGAGTAACGCCTGCGAGCGAGCATTTACGGAGTTGAAGGACCGTCTGACGTCCGCTCCTATCCTCACTCTTCCCTCTGGGAGTGACGGATTTATTCACTGATGCCTCGTATATCAGTTTGGGTGCTGTCCTGATGCAGCACGGGAGACCAGTGGCCTTTGCGTCTCGTCAACTCAAGGTCCATGAGCTGAACTATCCTATGTATGACTTAGAGCTGGCTGTAGTTGTCTTCGCACTGAAGGTGTGGAGGCACTATCTTTATGGGGTTATGTCACGCTCCAAACTCAGAAACCGGGCTCACAAAATTCCCGATCGCCGAATCTGGCGCTGACAGCCTCCGTAGAACCCCATTCTCGGCTCCTAGCTCCTATTCGCCAGGTTCCGATCCTAGGATGCTACGAGGAGGATTTTGAATGTCAGTTTGATTCGTAATAAGCATAACCAATGACATAACCCACAAATAACAACCAAGAACCCCATTACATTTCCATTATGATAAAAAAACTTTACAAGTACAATGAGCATAAAGGGAAATACAATGGTAAGGAACAAAAACTCCAAAATGATCTGCAACGTGCTCCTTCCTCAGCGCTTTTGCAAACCAACGTCACCTGCACGCAACAGTCGTGCATAAGCTTATAGAAAGTTTAGAGGGTGGTGAAAGTATGTGCGCAAGGTAGTAATATGAACATGCAATGATAGAGTAATGCGGAACATGCAGACGGATCCATAATATCATGAGCCGTACCAAGGCTATGCGATGCAAGACATGAATGGTATCGGCCATCCCAAGGCCATGCGATGTGCAATGCAACTCAAGCATACAGATCCTCATCTATGTCCACACATCAATACAGCTCAAATATGGGATATCACCGGGGTCTAGTACACTCTAAACCAAATTGCCGCCACATCGCGCGCAATAAGGTAAGTGGAAGAGACCTCACTATCCGTCTGCCGATATCGGGCGCGACTTGTCGATAACGGACCCATTCCTCGAGCTGGTCAGACTCAGCCTAGCATTGTCCCCTACACTCGGGCGGGTAAGGCCGCACCCCCTTCCAACGACCATGACACAGTGGAGAGCGTAACCGTCTGGTAATCGGAACTCAACGCTCATCTACCCACTTGGTCTAGGCATTGGAGCAATCTCTTGGTACCATAAGGGTTTAGGGACTTTCACCCAGGGATATCAATAGCACCCCATGTAGAACAAGATTTTCGGTATCCAATCCTGCCAACCACGATGCGTCTGTGGAGGCTACGGCCCTGATGTCGCTAGGGCGTACAATAACCATGTCACACAAATGCAAAATGCATGATTCACGCTATCCAGTCATGCAAAAAATCTTACGCATATCGTGTGCTCATATAGGGCAACGTCGCCTAACCAGGAGCCCATAAACAACCTGCCCGAAGGCATATGCTATTATCAGTCAATCCTCATATCAAGCATGCATATGATGCGTATGATCATGGGTCATGAAACTATACTAAATATGTAAATGAGTGATGAACCATTCTTACAACGCAGATGGGCCTAGACGTCCTATACACAGCAAGTACGGCCCAGTAATGGCCCTAAGGAGAGTCGTAATGTGGACATCCAACCAACATTACACTCGCAATGTGGACGTCAAACCAACATTGCTCCCAAGGCACGATCTTTGTAAACATCGCTACTTAGTCTGTAATGGAATTACACATTGTAATGGACCGTAAGTTCTTCCCATTGGACTTACATATATATCAAATCGACCATATCTTATGGGCCTTCTATTCATCAGATGGGCCACATAAATGGGGCATACCAATGGGTCTTATGTGCATTGCAATGGGTCAAAATCTGTGGGCCTTGGACTGCATCAAATGAGCTTAACTCATGGGTCTTAAAGGTAACGAATGGGCCACACCAATTGAACCCCGTATGTATGTCAAATGGGCCTTAACCCTTAGGCCTTGCATGCATACCAAAGTGGGCCTAAACCCCTAGGCCTTATATATATCAAATGGGCCTAACCCATAGGCCTTATATAATCAAATGGGCATACTTCTATGGGCTTTTAAAAATGCATCAATGGGTCCAATCCCATGGGCCTTGGAATACATCAAATGGGTTCGCTCCCATGGGCCTCATAATACACCAAACGGCCCCATTGCATGGGCCTAAGAACCGAACCCATAGGCCTTATATAATCAAATGGGCATACTTCCATGGGCTTTTAAAAATGCATCAATGGGTCCAATCCCATGGACCTTAATTATAACAAATGGGCTACGCCAATTGGGCCCCATATTTCCATCAAATGGGTCTCAACCCATGGGCCAGAGGCCCACTAAAATGTTTATTTGTCACCCAGTGTGGGTATGGGCCAAGGGGAGGCCCACTGTAGTGTTTATTTCCATCCAAAATGTTCAGCCAGGGGAGGGGTGGCGTGAACAACATACGTGCAAGGTGGGCTCCACCGTCTGCTGGACGGTGGAGGTGAAACACAAACATCATGGTGAGAGTCACCGTCCACGGCCTGTGGACGGTGTGAATAATATACATACATTACTGTGGGTTCCACAGATGTGGCCCACCACAGTGCTTAAATACCATCCGAACCGTTCATAAGGTCACCCGGACTTGGATGAAGGGAAAACATAAATTTCATCTTGATCCAAAACTTCCGTGGACCCTAGAAGTTGTTTCAATGTTGGATGAATCCCACTGTTCCCTATGGTGTGGGCCACCTGAGCGTCGAATCGTCCTCATTTTTGGAGGGGGGCCACCTCAGGGTGTGGGCCACCATGTGAATGGCATGGATAAAACATATAAATCATAGTGGGGCCCACGGCAGCAGCCGTGGGTGGCTGCACGGACGGCGTACGCCCGCGTGACTTGCTGTAGGCAGCGCCTGCAGCGGCTCTGACACAGCAGGTGCTTCACTTCTTCTTCTATTTTTTTTTTTAAAAAAAAAAATCCTTGATTTTGAGAATTTTTGAAGGTGGGGTCCACATCGTATAAATCCACTCCATCCATTGGTTTCCCTGGCTCGAAACAAGTCCAAAGAGTCTAAAGTTTACATTTTTTTAATGATAGAAAATGAAATAAAATACGAAAAAGGATCCTTGAATGGTAGTGATGCATTTTTTGATGTTATGGCCCACCAGGTCTTCCAATCATCCCCAAACTTCTACCCAACGGCTAAAATATTGTAGGTAAGAGGGTGGACGGCTTGGATTGTCTAAATACATCACGGTGGGGCCTAAGCAAGTGGACCACCCAAATGCCTCCTTTTCTTCTTTCTCTTTTTTTTTTTTTTTTGGAAACGTCCAGCGTCCCAAACGCTGGACGATTTTGTTTCTTTTAAATAGTTTGTGGTGGGCCCTGATGAAGTGGGCCACCACTGATGGATGACGTGGGTACAACGTATAAGGTGGGCCCCACTTGAATAAATCTTGAATAAAATAATATCTCAAGGTGGGGTCCATTCAAGTGGGCCACACAATCCTATTGCATAAGATAAAATAAAATAAAATAAAAAGAAATAAGGAGGGAGAGAGACATGGAGAGTGGGACACACCTTGAGATGGAGGGACCCCGACATTATGGGCCCTCCCTTAAAACTAAATCATACAATCAAAAGGATCCCTCAACACATGGGACCACCAAGATCGAGAAACAACGGTGGAGATCCTCTCTCCACCAAAATGGACGGTCTAGATGACCTTTTTCAATGAAATAAACATCATGATGGGGTCCATGGAGAATGATCCCATCATGGAATGATCATGATGATCTAAGTGGGCCATCGGCCTTATCTTAAGGTCCCAAGCGAGATCCACACCATTGATCGGTGGGTCTCACTTGGCCCATCATAAAAACAAGAAAGAAACTACCCTATAAAGGCACCCACCGTCCGATCTTCTTGCTCCTATGGGTTCCTTGACACTTTAACTTGGATTTCAATGGATGAGATGAGGAATGAAGGGTTGAGATGGGAGATGATGGGGTAGGAAAGTGGACCACACTTGGAGCTTGGAAATTTTTGGAGAAATCCTCATACGTATGGAGCTTGCTTGGGGTTTGAAATAAGAAAGAGAGAAAGAGAGAGAGTTATAAAGGGAGAGAGAGAGTGATGGATGGATGTGGTGAGTGATAGTTGTGTAAGAAATCTTTGACTTTTGTGGCCTTTTGTGTAAGAGAGGTATGAGTTTGGGAGACTTTTGTGGTTGCTTGGGAAAAAGGATGAAAGTGATGTGTACTTGACATGTGATGGATTGATGGATTGATTGATTGATGGGATTGATGTGATTGATGTGACACATCGTAGAGATTCTCTTGGGTTTCGCAATACACGGCGTTTCCTCGCACCAAACGTTGGCCCACATCTCTTGACCAGGGTATCGCCTCGGCGCGCGAGTCACGGCATTGGAACCGCAGCGATGGCGCGGTCACTATGGTAGTGGTCTTGGGTTGAGTCGACTCGGGTTGTCGGCATATAAATCAGGGTCGCGCGTTGATATCAGTTAAGGGTCAAAGGTTGCCGAAATTCGATCGGTAAGACCGCAGAAGTCTACGGAAAGGTACGGACCAAGATACGGGTCTTACAGGTTAGGTTCGAGCTCTTCTCTGATCACAAGAGCTTGAAGTACCTCTTATCGCAGTCTGAGTTGAATATGAGACAGAGGCACTAGATGGAGTTCTTGAAAGACTATGATTTCGATCTCCAGTACTACCCGGGCAAGGCGAACGTGGTGGCAGATGCCCTCAGTCGTCAGCCATGAGGCCTAGTGGCGCGTATGATGATTCAGAAGTGGCGGATGCTTGATAATATCGCAGCGTATGATTTTGAGTTCGGCTTGCAGTCTTCCATCGTACAGTTATCGAGCCTGTCGATTCAACCTTCTCTCGTCGCTAGGGTGATCGAGGCTCAGCAGGCTGATGAGTCGTTGTAGAGTTATATGGCTGAGGCGACATCTGAGGGTCAGGCAGATTGGCAGATTGGTACAAACGGTGGACTTCATTTCAGAGGCCGATTATGTGTCCCGGATATTCCAGAGTTGCGCAGAGATCTTATGACCGAGGCACATCGATCACAATTTTCTATCCACCCGGGCTCGACGAAGATGTACCGTGACATGAGGCGACAGTATTTTTGGGCGGGGATGAAGCGCCAGATCGCCAGTTTTGTGGCCGAGTGTGACACGTGCCAGCGTGTCAAGGCCGATCATCAGAGACCTCTTGGTCTATTGTAGCCGTTGAGCGTCCCGATGTGGAAGTGGGAGCACGTGTCGACCGATTTCATTATGGGTTTGCCGAGGACTCAGCGCGGTCATGACGCCATTTGGGTTGTTGTGGATCGTCTGACGAAGTCGGCACATTTTCTTGTGATGCGTGCGACTTGGTCTATGGACCGGCTTGCGAGATTATTCATCGAGGAGATTGTGAGACTGCATGGCGTTCCAGTCTCAATCGTTTCTGACCGAGACTTGAGGTTCACGTCTCAATTTTAGGGGAGCTTCCAGCGAGTGATGGGGACTGATTTACAGCTCAGCACCGCCTACCATCCGCAGACCGATGGCTAGACCGAGAGGGTTAATCAGATACTTGAGGATATACTTCGGGCCTGCGCGATTGACTTCGGGGGTAGCTGGGATGAGCATCTGCGATTGGCTGAGTTCATGTACAATAACAGCTATCAGGCGACCATCGGCATAGCTCCTTTTGAGGCACTATATGGCAGACTATGCAGATCACCGAGTTGTTGGACCGAGGTTGGAGAGCGTCGTCTCCTAGGTCCCGAGCTTGTGCAGGAGACTTCAGAGGCTATTGACATCATCAGGCAGAGGATGCGGACAGCTCAGAGCCGACAGAAGAGTTCTGCTGATCGTCGGCGTCGTCCCTTAGAGTTTGATGTAGGGGACCATGTGTATCTCAACGTCTCGCCCATGAAGGGCGTAGTTCGATTTGGAGCGAAGGGCAAGCTTGCCCCGAGATTCATAGGACCTTTTAAGATCACTGGGCGCGTTGGCGCCGTGGCCTATCGGCTTGCCTTACCATCACAGTTGTCTGGCGTCCACGACATTTTTCACGTCTTCATGTTGAGGAAGTGTGGGTCAGACATAGTTTCCGTTATTGATTGGCAGCCGCTGGAGGTTCGTGAGGATGCTTCTTACATTGAGCAGCCAGTCCGTATCCTTGATCGGAAGGAGCAGGTCCTCAGAACCAAGGTCATTCCGTTGGTGAAGGTGCAGTGGAGTCACCATTCTGTAGAGGAGGCTTCGTGGGAGTGCGAGGCTGAGATTCGAGAGCGTTATCCTCATCTCTTTGATGGTTGATCATGTGATGTATTTGTATGCTATCTCCAATTCTATATGATGATGTTATGTCGCTTCTTCTTCATGAGTAATGCTTAGTTGTGATGCTTGTGTAAATTTTGAGGACGAAATTTTTATAAGGAGGGGAGAGCTGTAAGACCCGTATCTTGGTCTGTATCGTTTCGTAAACTTCTGCGGTCTTACCGGTCGAATTCCGGCAACCTTTGACCCTTAACCGATATCGACGCGCGACCCTGATTCATATGCCAACAACCTGAGTCGACTCAACCCAAGACCACTACCATAACGACCGAGCCATCGCTGCGGTTCCAATGCCGCGACTCGCGCGCCGAGGCGATACCCTGGTCAAGAGATGTGGGCCAACGTTCGGTGCAAGGAAAAAGCCGCGAGTTGCGAAACCCAAGAGAATCTCTACGATGTGTCACATCAATCACATCAATCTCATCAATCAATCAATTCATCAATCCATCACATGTCAAGTACACATCACTTTCACCCATTTTCCCAAGCAACCACAAAAGTTTCCCAAACCCATACCTCTCTTACACAAAAGGGCACAAAAGTCTTCACCTCCTATACCTCTCTTACACAAAAGGGCCACAAAAGTCAAAGATTTCTTACACAACCATCACTCATCACATCCATCCATCACTCTCTCTCTCTCTCCCTTTACAACTCTCTCTTTTTCTCTCTTTCTCATTTCAAATCTCCAAGCAAAAGAGCTCCATATGTATGAAATTCCTCCATGCTTCCTAAGCTCCAAATGTGGCCCACCTTCCCTACCCCATGATCTCTCCATCCTAACCTTCCATTCTCCATCTCCTCCATTGAAATCCAAGCTAAGGTGCCAAGGAACCCCTAGGAGCAAGAAGATCGGACGGTGGGTGTTAGATCATACTAGTTTTTTTTCTATTTTTGAGATGGGCCAAGTGAGGCCAACCGATCAATGGTTTGGATCTCACTTGGGACCCTAAGTTGTGGCTGATGGACCACTAGGATCATCATGATCATTCCATGATGGGGCCATTCTCCATGGACCCCATCATGATATTTATTTTCTTTTCAAAGGTCATCTACACCATCCATATTGGTGGGGAAAGGATCCCCACCGTTGATTTTAAGTTTTGATGGTCCCATGTGCTAAATGACCCTCTTGATGTATGATTCATTGCAAGGGAGGGCTCATAGTGGCGGAGCCCTCCATCACAAAGCGTGTCCCACTCTCCATGTCTCTCCCTTTTTATTTTATTTTCTTTTATTTTAATTTTTTTTTTGAGATTGCAATAGGGTGTTGTGGCCTATTTGAATGGACCCCACCACGAGACCGTTATTTTATTCAAATCATCAATGTGGCCCACTTTATGTGTGGAGTATCCACACTGTTTTCCATGTGGTGGCCCACCTAATTAGGCCCACCGCAATTACTTGAAGGAGTCAACCGGACGCTGGACGTCCCTGTATAAAAAAAAAGGAAGAAAAAGAGAAGCTTTGGGGGTGGGCCCTTGTGTAGGCCCCACCTTGATGTATGAGTGTAATCCAAGCCGCCCACCCTTTTTCCCATAACATTTTAGGCGTTGAGCCAAGGGATGAAGTTAATCCGTTCATTGGGCGGGCTATACCACTCAAAACAGCGACACTCACCGTTTAAATTAAATCTTAATTTTTCTACATGCCTAGATATGCTCAATAGCGGACTAATTGGATTGGTCTTGAGCCGGGGAAGCTAGTGAGCGGAGTGAATTCTCATGATGTGGACCCCACACGACGAAAACCCCAGAAAAATCGAGTTTTTCAATTTTTGCAAAGAGGCCTGCCTCCTCTCTGACAAGAGTGCAGGTGCTGCATGCTGCTGCGTGCAGCGTCAGCGTGCGGGCGGGCGTGTGCAACGCCCGGACAGCGTCCTGTAGGGACCCACGGCTCCAGCAGTGGGCGCCACCGTAATGTTTGTTTGTCATCCAATCTGTTCATAAGGCGGGTCCCATCCTCAGGTGGGCCCCCTCCAAATTACGGCTCGATCCAGAACTCAGGTGGCCCACACCACAGGGAACAGTAGAATTGAATATCTACCATTGAAATCTTTTTGGGGCCTACAAAAGTTTTGGGCCAAGCTGAAATTTGTATCTTTCCTTCAACCAGGTCTGTTTGACCTTATCAATGGGTTGGATGCCAAATAAATATTACAGTGGGCCCCACATGGGACCCACAATTGTTGTATGTGTCTTAAAGTCCACCGTCCAGTGGACGGTGGCACCCACCTTCATGTATCTGTACTCCCACCGTCTAGCGGACGGTGGGGCCCTTTGAGGAGTATGTGTTTGGTCCTCACTGTCCAGCGACAGTGGGACCCGCCTTGATGCATGTGATGCATCCAGACCGTCCATCCGCTTGGTGAAATCATTTTAAGGCATGAGTGGCTAATTGGGTGGGCCACTCATGTATGGGCTAGGCCCATTTGAATTACAAAAGGCCTATGGGTTAGGTTTAATTGATTTATGAAAGGCTCATGGGTTAGGCCTATTTGATTCATATAAGGCCTATGGACTTGGGCCCACTTGATATGTAAAGCCTATGGGCTTAGGCTCACTTCATATTTAAGGCCTATGGGTTTAGGCCCACTTGATATGTTTCAAGTCCATGGGACTAGGCCCATTTGATGTATTCCAAGACCCATGAAATTGGACCCATTTGATGCACTTTTAAAGCCCATAGAAGTAGGTCCATTTGATATATGTAAGGCCTAGGGGTTAAGGCCCACTCAGCGTACATATGGGGTTCAATTGGTGTGACCCATTCATTACCTTTAAGAACCATGAGTTAAGCTCATTTGATGCAATCCAAGGCCCGCGGGTTTTGACCCATTGCAATGCACATAAGACCCATTGGTGTGACCCATTTATGTGGCCCATCTGATGAATAAGAGGCCCATAAAATATGGCCCATTTGATATATATGTAAGGCCCAATGGGATGAACCTACGGTCCATTGCAATGTGTAATTCCCATACAGACTAACTAGCGATGTTTACAAAGATTGTGCCTTGGGGGCAATGTTGGTTTGACGTCCACATTGCGAGTTTAATGTTGGTTAGATGTCCACATTACGACTCTCCTTAGGGCCCATTACTGGGCCGTACTTGCTGTGTATAGGCCGTCCAGGCCCATCTGCGTTGTAAGAATGGTTCATCACTCATTTACATATTTAGTATAGTTTCATGACTCATGATCATACGCATCATATGTATGCTTGACATGAGAATTGACTGATCATAGCATATGCCTTCGGACAAGTTGTTTATTGGCTCCTAGTTAGGCAGTGTTGTCCTACATGAGTGCACGATATGCGCAGGATTTGTTGCATGACTGGATGGCGTGAATCATGCATTTCGCATTGGTGTGACATGGTTATTGTATGCCCTAGCGACATCAGGGCCGTAGCCTCCACAGACGCATCGTGGTTGGCAGGATTGGATACCAAAAATCTTGCTCTACATGGGGTGCTATAGACATCCTTGGGTGAAAGTCCCTAAACCCTTATAGTACCAAGAGGTTGCTCCAACGTCTAAACCGAGTGGATAGATGAGCGCTGAGTGTCGATTACCAGTTGGCTGTGCTCTCCACTGTGTCGTGGTCGGTTGGAAGGGGGTGCGGCCTTACCCCCCCGATAGTAGGTGGCAATGCTAGGCTGAGTTTGACCAGCTCGAGGAATGGGTTCGCTATCGACGAGTCGCGCCCGATATTGGCAGACGGATAGTAAGGTCTTTTCCACTTACCTTATTGCGCGCTATGTGGCTGCAATCTGGTTTAGAGTGTACCAGACCCCGATAATATTCCATATTTGAGTTGTATTGATGCGTGGACATTGATGAGGATCTGTATGCTTGAGTTGCATTACACGTCGCATGGCCTTAGGATGACCGATACCATTCATGTCTTGCATCGCATAACCTTGGTACGGCTCATGATATTATGGATCCATCTGCATAGTCCACATTACTCTGACATTGCATATTACTATCTTGCGCACACACTTTCACCACCCTCTAAGCTTTCTATAAGCTTATGTACGACTGTTGCGTGCAGGTGACGTTGGTTCGCAGCAGCGCTGAGGCAGGAGCACGTTGCAGATCGTTTTGGAGTTTTGTTCTTTACCATTGTATTTCCCTTTATGCTCATTGTACTTTTAAAGTTTTTGATCATAGTGGAAATGTAATGGAGTTCTTGGTTGTTGTTTGTGGGTTATGCCATCGGTTATGCTTATTACGAATCAAACTGACGTTGAAAATTCTCCTCGTAGCATCCTAGGATCGGAACCTGACGAATGGGCGTTAGGAGCCGAGAATGGGGTTCTACGGAGGCTGTTGGCGCCGGATTCGGTGATCAAAAATTTTGTGAGCCCGGTTTCTGAGTTTGGGGTGTGACATCGGGATCGATATTGGCAGGCGGATAGTGAGGTCTCTTCCACTTATCTTGTTGCGCGCGATGGGGCGACAATCTCGTTTGGAGTGTAATAGACCTCGGTGATTTCTCAGAGAGGAACTGTACTGATATGTGGACTTATCGAGTAGGAGTTGCATGCTCATTCATTCATTCATTCATTCACTATCCACTCGGGCTGGTGGTGCACAACTAATTGTTATGTACCTTCGTTATGCCAAGAATTTCGATTGGGCGCGCGACCAACCTGAAATCAGGAGTTTACCACGTTGAGTCTGACTATCCAAATTTAGGTATGGGACTGGTTTGGATAGAAGTCCATTCTGGCGGACCCCGTAGCCTGCAATACTACATACTATCATCCCGACTTCACACTCCAAGCTTGGTCATTTCATTCGCATCATATATTGCATTACATCCTAGGCATCTGATATTTAGCTCTTTATGATTCTTTATTGCATAACTGTTCTATATTACGTATCCTGATATTTATTGACTTATGGACTTGTTAGTATTTCTGCTTATTCTGATGATGTACGAATTATGAATTACCAGTATTTTCGGTATTGTATGATTATGACATTGTATTGAATACTTGACACTTACCTTATGTACACACTTACACCACCCTCTAAGCTTTTTATAAGCTTATGCACGATAGATGCGTGCAGGTGATGTTAGGCTGCAGCAATGTTGAGCTTGGAGCGTGCGGTGGTCTTCTGGAGCTTGATTCTCTATTTATGTATTTCCCTTTCAGTATTGTATTCAAATGATTATATTAGTGGATATGTGATGACGATGTTGCCGTTGTGAATTGGGTAATCTTGTGGTTATGCTTATTACTAGTTAAATGTACATTTCAAAAGAAAAAAAAAATCCTCCTTGTAAGATCTCAGGATCGGAATTTGGCATATGAATGCCAGGAGTAGAGAATGGGGTACTATGGAGGCTGTCGGCACCGGATTCGACGATCGGGATTCCTATGAATCCGATTTTCGGGATTGGGGCGTGACAGTCCAAAACTTCTTGTATGGCTCAACGAGGTCCTATTTGGACATAAAAGGCTATGCCAACAATTATCACTCATATAAGCAGTAAGCAAATTCGCCCACCAGGCAAATCTATATCTCAAGTGAGCAACACAATGAAAGCAGACATTGAATGCTTACTATTGAAAACTTCTTGGGGCTACAAAAATTTTTCCTTTATCATGAATAGGTTGGATGGCAAATAAACATTGTGGTGGGTCCTAAAAAGGTTTTAAATATGGGTATCATTATCCCACTGCTTATTACGGTGTAGTCTAGTTGAGATTTGAATCTGACTCATTTTTGGGGCCATGCCGTAAAATAATCTTACAAAATGGATAGACAGTGGTAACACATACATTTTGGTGGGTCCACACAACTTAGTGACGTAAACACACCACCAAAGACAATGGTTTGTGGCACATCATCGATCCGGCTTCAAAATAAGGAAATAAGGAAATAGGCAGCTAAATACTCCCAGTCATCCATTAAATTTTTTTTTTCCATGACTATAATGAATATAACCATAAGATATTTTTCATCTAAAAATATGAGCCAAACGATAATTATCAGGTAAGGCTACCATGAACTCATCTGATCTTACATATTAATTAGATTCCTAGTGATAGGAAGAAAAAAAAAAGGAAAATTATACAAAAAATAGGAAAAATAATTTTGAATTTTTATTCGCAAATGATTGCAGCCATCTGCCCTAACCTCATCTTACCAAAAATTTTAAAAAAATAAAAAATAAAAAATAATGTAATCCATTTACAATGATTTATTAATATTATTATTTTAACATATAGTGTTTAAACCTGCATTTCTAAAAAATAAAATAAAAAATTCCCTATTAAAATTAAGAATGGGCGCCATCAATCTAGTGAAACCTTGGAGTGTAGACGTGAATTTCCCTTTTTTTTTTTTTTTTTTTTTTTTTTTGTTGGAGTCTACGAGACGCTAAGCGCCCCCAAACCTGCCTTATCGAGCACCAGCTCCTCATGAGTGATGCGGGAAGATCTGCTGTGGAATGGAACAACCGATTTTGCTGATGGAGGCTGCCCCACCTGGCAAGGCTATCCGCCGCTGCGTTCGACTGCCAAGGAATATATTTAATAGAAATTGAAAGAGATCCCTGCTAATTATCAAAATAGTTTTTCCAGTAGTATGCGATCCAAGGGACAGTCCCCTTGTTTGAGAATAAGTTAACGACGGTGATGGAGTCACGCTCCACTTCAACGTTAGAGTAGCCCTTTCATTGATTGGGTGAATTTCCCTTTCATTGATTGGGTGTGTTGGTCTTGCAATCATCTCTGCATTCTGCAATAAGGAATTGTAAAAGTCATTAGCTTAAGCCATGCATCACAATCCTCGAATCTGAATCCAACTGCCTAGATAACCTAGCAAGGTGTGTTATTTCTGGGCCAGGGCGGAGTCATTGTCAGCCCTTGGCTCAACCGAATATTAATGGACTTAAAATTCACACTCCAATAGGAACAGTTTAATAGTTTAGACTTGGGCTTAATTGAGCCTCTAAATAAAATGTTGGAAAACCTAAGCCTGGGCTAATTTAGGAGAATGTGCTACAAGCTTGAGCTCGGCCTAACCCTGGTAGGACTGAAACTCAGTAGACCAGCCCAACTCATAGCCTCCCACAAATCCTACTAAGGTCTTCTAGTTCTTGGAAAGAAAATCAGAGACATGGCTTGAATTTCCAAGTCAATGTATGAGAAGAAACAATTTTGGCCATTGGCTTATATTTTAAAATTATGATTTAAATATCTTGATACTACAATCAAGAATTAATGAGTCTGTGACTAAGAATTTAAGCATGGATGGAATTGACTTGAATATATTGGATTTATTTCTTCCTGCCGCAGCAACCAATCAGCAGTCATTTGCATGAGCTATGCATCCACCATCCATGCAAGAATTCTTGTGCATGTTTGATAATACATGTTAGGAAGTATGGTAACAGTAGAAGAAACTCACATCATCAACTGCCATCCTTAGTAATCTCACATGCTCTCTTGAAACAATCCTCACCTGAAAGTCATGGTACATGGGTGAAAACCTTATAATAATAATAATAATAACAATGATCTCATATGTGTCTGTGTATGTGAGTTTTGATCTAAAACAATCAACTCTGCAGTGAGTTATGGTTAAGCCAACCTCCATAGTCCCACCATCATAATGTGTTGTAGAAATCCAATTTATCATTATAAGAGCCTCAAGCATAAATATCACCCATATCCATGACTGACCCGTAACTTATGCGAGACGGCCATTATTGGTTTATTGAGTGAGGCTGACCTGCTGTTTATAACCATCCAGCCTGTTAACTGTGCGACCCTTTGATGAAGGGGCAGATATATTATCATAAAATTCCACAACTTAAGTGTACCCTACCACAATTTAAGTGGTTTTAGGCATGATCATTTGACACTGTTTCAGTTGGCATGGTTCTTTTATTTATTTATTTATTAAATTTTATTTTAAGGATGAGCTTTATTATAAACAAAACACTGGCAGCCGATCGAAGGCTGTACAACTGAATGGATAATTCAGGTCAGGCCCGCGAGAGGGCTGCCTATCCTGTCAACTAAAAGAAACTGAAAACAACACAAGGGAGGACTATCACTTCCTAAGGTAACCTAGACCAATCCTTTTTGAAGAAGAAAAAAAAAAAGGTAATCTAGACCAACTTGGTCCAGGAAAATGTTGCATTCAATGATTGCAGGAACGGATTCTAAGGATCTGAATGTCTTGTCCAATTGAGACTCACTCCTCAGTTTGGCAAGCCCGTTCACCACAGCGTTGGCTTCCCCAGGCGCATGAGAGATACAAATCTCGAAGGTGCGTCTAAGAACATCAATCCTACTCCTCCAGTTGGCATGGTTCATTTAAGTTTAAATATAACTAATTTTGAGAAATCTCAATTCTTTTTTTCACGTCTGCAATGCTTGGCTCAAATGTTTAAGATACATCAAGGTGAGCCTCACTGTGATGTGCATGTAAAATCCACCTCGACCATCAGATGTGTCAGCCCACATCAGGCCTTATGTATTTTGGTAATTTCACACTTCGAAAAGCACTGTTAGGTATTATTTGATAAAATCCAAATTAGGGAGTAATTTTTCCTTAAAAATCCCTAGAGGAAATAAAAAACAAAGTGTTTAAAGAATTTATTTCCATTTAAAGTATTAGTTTCTGTTAACAAAAATTTGAAAAATAAAAAACAGTTTTAATATACTTTTCCTTTATTTCAAATTTTCATCAACAAAAACAATGCTTCTCCTTTGTTTCAATTTTTTCATTAAAAAAAATTCAGAAAATATCTGGTGTAAAAATATATTTCCTTCGTTTGTATTTTTCATCAACAGAAAACACAATCACACTAAAAATTTGAGAAATAATTGTAAAATATGTTTCCTTTTTTGTATCAAGAAAAATAATCTCTAGAAAAAGAAAAATTTATATTTTTTTGATAAAGGAAAAGTGGATTCTTAGAAGAAAATTCTCGTGAATTCCAAATTTTAGAAGGATTTCTTGCATCAACATACTTGGTAGTACTTTTGCCAAGGGAAATTACCAAAGTACCTTAGTGCATATATAAATTTTTAAATTTTATTTTGAAAGCAATGAAGTCAAAATTTTTGGACCATAGGCATACGTATACAAAAAAAATATCCCATGGATAAAAAATCTTTGTGACTGAATCACCAAATGGGCTGCACATGTAATTTAATGTTTTCAAATGGTTTATATATATATAGGGAATAGGTACTATGCCCTCGACCTCATGAGTCCGTCCCATGAGGTCGAGCTGTGTGGGCCCCACAGTGATGCGTTTTGAACATCTACCCCATCAGTCAGATGCGCCATTACATCGTGGGCCTAGGCCTCAAAAATTAAGTCAATCTGTGACTTGTTTGGGCCACACCACATAAAGAAGTGGAGAGGGGCCATGCACCATTAAAACATTCATAATCATTTTTGGGGCCAACAAAAGATGTGGTTTACAAATCCTGCCCATCCATTATGTGTGTCCCACTTGTATGAGGGTTCGGACCAAGTTTCAGCAGCATTCAAAACTCAAGTGGGCCTCACCAAGTGATTTTATATGTTTTAACGGTGTTTCACATGATTTTAGATGGTATGGCCCCCCTGAGTTCCGTATATGGCTGATTTTTGAGATATCCCATAATTTAAAGGGTACCCATCAAATGCACGGTGTTGATGGTCGACACGCATCATGGTGGGGCCCACACAGCTCGACCTCACGGGAGCTTATAGTGAGGTCGAGTGCACAGTACCTTCCCCCCCCCCCCCCCCCCCCCCCCCCACACACACACACACACACACATATATATATATATATGGGGTGGCTCACCTGATATTTAAATAGACCATTTTATTTATTTATTTATATAAATATGGTAGACCGTCAAGAGTTTCAGCACCCGGCCAAGGGTTCGAGTACCCAATAGGTGGTGAAATCCCACTCCGGCGTGAGTGTGTGGGGGTGCGTGTGCGTCCGTTAAAAAAAAAAAAAAAACCATTTTTTTGTTCTTCCAAACATCATGGCAGATTACATCATTAGATAGGTTGGCTATTATAAAAATATCATATGGGCTCTATCATTCCCCACTTTATTACTTTCTAAAGGAAAAAAGGTGCATGGTGAATATTACGGTAATTTTATCGTTCAAAAAGCATTTCCCTAAAATCATTATTCGGTAAAATCATAACTTGTGAGAAAGTTTGTGGTAAATAAATAAATAAAATCAGCAAATAATAGAGCTGAGGACTGTGAGGAAAATAAAATAAAGAAAAAGGAAAAAGGATAGTTCTCCCTTCTTCTACCGTAAACGTTAAAAAATAGATGGAGGGAGAGGTTTGCAGGCATCTTTTCATCCTGACCACATGAGCCTAGAGAGAGAAAGGTTTGCAGACCTCTTTTCATCATATCCACATGAACCTTAGAGAGAGATAGGGCGGTAGGTAGGTAGGTTTGTAGGCCTTCTTCCATCCTAACCACATGAACCTTCATGTAGAAATCCCAGCCATCCATGTGGTCTATTTCACTGTGCATGTGATATTTTGGAAAAATCAGGCACATACTCTTTAGCAAGTAAGCTGCATGGGTAACCTTTTGCCTTTTCATATAGGTTTAATGTAGCATCGCTGGCAATGTCAGTGATGATGTGGACCAATGATGATGCAGAAAAGCAAGATTTTTTTGCTTGTCGTAAGCAGAAGATCCAGATTCCTTAGTATATGTGTTGCCTGCCCAACTAGTGGAGCAGCCTGGTCTTTGTAAAAAGTTCTCGTCATAAATCAGATGAGAAATGTTTAAAGTGGAATTGGAAGAGAAATGTCAAGTGCATTTATCACAAATAAAATGTTTGTGTCTGCAGTTAACTCAACAGTTTGGAAGGACTCGCAGAAAACTCTACCGTTTGCCATCCTTCATTCGAAATGGCTCCTTGGCGAGGGTGATGTTAGTTTCTGGAACCACAACCGGATTGGGGAGAGATTTTTGGCCAGCTTTGTAGAAGGTCCCATTCCAGTCCATCGCAGGGAAATGATGGTAAAGGACTTCTTCTCACCTTCTGGCCGATCTTACTGGCACAACATCCGGGACATCCTCCTTGCGGCCATATTCCAACTCCTGACGAACAACCCTATCCCTCTGTCGAGAAGAGAGGACATCCTAGCTTGAGACCTTTCAACGTCCGGCGTTTTTTCTGTGTCTTCAGCTTGGAACGAAATCCGGCAGCATTGGCAGATTCCGCGGTGGACGCGTTGGGCTTGGAATAAGGTTCTTCCACCTAAGATTGACATTTTTCTCTGAAAAATTATGCACCACGCCATTCCGGTGGATGCGGCTGTCCAAAATTCTGGCATGTATCTAGCTTCTCGTTGTGAGTGTTGCTGCGATGTAACTAGGCCATCAGTGGGTAGCGTGGGACCACAGATCGACCAACTGAATGGTCCTGCCTCCGTCATGTCTGCTCTGCCTTCCTTCCAACAGTCTTCTCCTTCCATTGGGGCAAGATCTTCGTCTCAGCGGCCTGCCTCAACCCCTTTTCCAGCGCTGTCTACTGCTGCTCCTTTATCTCCTTCTCAACCCCCAACTGCTGTGCCTCCTCAACTGATCAAGCCCTCAGCCTTCTGCGAGGAGAACCTGGATCATCTTTTCTGTTTCGGGCACACAACCTCTGTTGCCTAGGCCCATTTCCACCGCTTGTTTGATGTCCCCTATATTCCCTCCCACTCTATTCAGCTGCTGATTAACTTCTGGTCTACCAGGGCCTCCTCCACAACTCGTCATATGCTCTTATTGGGCCTGATTCTTGCTCTATTATCCTGGGAGTTATGGTTGAGTCGAAATGCGTCCAGGTTTGATGGGACTTGGATGTCAACTCATTCTGTTATCTCTCGGATCTCTAGATTGCTGTAGGAACTCGACAACCCTATGGCAGTCAGCAGCCATCATCCTCAGCAGCCATCCACCCCTAATCGACTCGGCTAATTCTCAATGCCCCCATCTCCTCTTTGGCAGGGGGAACCCGAAGTCAAGCCCCAGATTGTTTGTTGGAATCGCCCTCCTCCCGGGTGGGTCAAATTGAATGTAGACGGCTCCTCTCGTGGAAAGCTGGGAGAGAGTGGTGGAGGAGGGTGTCTGTAGGGACTCCCAGGGTCGATTTATTTTTTTCTTTCACTGGTATTATGGTCCTATAACGAACACGATAGCAGCGGCTCAGGCTATGCTTTACGGCATCATCCTTTGTAGCAAGTTGGGTTTTTTCGCACATTATTGTTGAATCCGACTCGAAGATTGTGGTGGAAGCAACTGTCAACCCTTCTCGCCATTGCCCTTGGAACATTTGGTACGTGATGGAGACCATCCATCATATCGGCCGCTCCCTCAACCTCTCCTTCAGGCACATTTATTGCAAGGGTAATGCAGTGGCTGATGCCCTTGTAAGAGCGGTTAGTGAAGGCTGTGCTAACTCCTTCTTCCACTCTCCTCTGGGCTTGCCTAGGCGAATCAGAGGTTCCCTGGTCTTGGATAAGGTAGGCCTGGGGAACCTGCGAGTCTGATCCCTCTAGGTGGGGGCCGTTTCTCTGGCTCGGGTCAGCCGGCCCAGCCATTGCGCCCCGTCTTTCAATCCTTTGTCTTTGGTTTAATTTGTTCGGTACATAATAGGCGAACTCCTTTCCTTTTTTTGTTGTTGGAGTTCGCCCGAAGCTCTGTACAGTCTTTTGCCTTAATAGCAATACAATTGGGCTTTCTTTAAAAAAAAACAAAAAAAGGTTTTTATGTCTGCATAAGACAGGTAGCACCATACCTCTTCCGATTGATGGTGTTCTCTGGAGGTGAGTGCCAGTGGCACTGTTGTAACACATATTCAGTTCCATTCACATAAATTGATCCTGCCCCATTAACCCATTTCAACTCCATCCATCAATAACAAGAATTGAGAATTGACCCAGAATTGAGAATTGACCCAGAAATAACGTCTTTTAACCTATCAAAATATCACATACATTCTCTATTTAATCAACTTCAAGAAAAACAAGTTTTCCTCAATATGAGAGATTATAGCTAGAGAACTGTTTTGGTCTTGCATGAAGAAGAAAATAGTTAATTTTGTGCTAGAAGATATAGTCCCATTAAGGCCACACTTAGAGATGATCTGATAATCAGAATGGTCCAAGTTCTGGGAACTATAACATGGGCCACAATCGACAAATGCTTGGAAGGATGATTTGTTCATTGGTAAGTATAGTTGAAAATCAACATTAATTTATTTAGTGTGATTATGAGAGCCTGGCTGACCATCTGACCTTCTCACATGTAGCAATACATGGCATTGAGCTCGATTCTAGAAAAAAAGGCAGTCGAAACTACAAAACAAAGTGCTAGAGAATTCTATTCTAACATTACCATTATATCATGTCCTCTATTCTTGAGCGTCACATTGGATGGCTTGTAATGCCTTTTTAGTCTCCCTAAATGGGACACTGCTTGAACTCTTTCATGCAACAAATCGACTGGAGACTGCATATCTCCATACTTACCCATTGCCCATTCCTCATGTATATCTCCCCAATCTTCAGGCCCTTTACCACTCCCTTTCACATAATCAAATTCCTTCTCATCCTTTGCACCATAAAATGAAAAAAAAAAAGAAGAAAAAAGTATCATTAAAACCATAGATTATTGAAACATGAAAGAGAGAAACATATAGACTGTAGGTTCTATGTTGTTCTGAAAATCAATTACCAACTTCTTGTGATGTTGCTGGGGTTGAATGAAAGATAAGTAGGAAAAGGAAAGCACAAAAGAAGAAATGGGTGCTTGAGTTCTTCATATTTCTCTTTCAAAACTCAACAAAAACCAAAATAAAAAAGAAAGAGCGAGTGGGCTTTTCTTCTTTTCATTTTCTATTTCTGTTTGCTTGGAAACATTGGAGGGAAACGATAGCTTATATAGAACATAGATGCATGTTGAAATTTCGCAAGAATATCTGGCTATGGTTGCTGATTTTCAAGTCACACGTGTGAATGGTTGGGACAAGTCAACCATGTGTACTTTTAAATCGGGCGCGCCCGTCTAACAAATGACTCTAACTAGGAATTCTAGTGACGACTTTTTCTGCATATATTCTAGCCTACCACACGGATGACGTCTTTTGCATTATTTTGTTTTCATCCGTCCGTCCGCTTGTTTGAAAGAAGGAGAGCGGATTAGGTGCAGCCCCCTCACCAATGATGGTGCAGCCCTTACGTGGCGCAGACCTTGATGTATGTATTTTATATCCATGCCAACCTTCGATTTTGCTAGATCAATTTAGGGCAGGTCCCACAAATGAAGAAGATCGATATCTCAGGTGGACCATTCTATATGAAACAGTGGTAATTGAATGTGGGGCCCACAGTCCAGAGAGGAGAGTGCTTTTGTGAAGGCGTGATCAATGACCGTAAGCATCGCCCTTGCACAAGAATTAGTTTGAGACCTCAACAGGAAAGTTCACGGGGAGAACATCCTATTGAAGTTAGACATGGAAAAAGCCTACGATAGGCTCCATTGGAATTTTTTGAAGCAGGTGTTGTTGAGGTTTGGCTTCAGTCCATCTTGGGTAAACTTGGTGGAAAAGTGTTGCAATAGTGTTTGCTTTTTAGTGCTAATTAATGGCGGATCTACTACCAGAAAATGGGGTAAAGGCTACGAATAAAAACCGTAGCCATATACGTATAGCTACGATTTTAATTCATAGCACGACCGTGGTTGTAGGTGCTGTAACCATAGGTCTTGAACCTATGGCTATAGATTTAATCCGTAGCCATAGATTACAATAGCTATAAATATAATACGTAATAATTATATCTGTAGTGAAAAGCACAAACAACTACGGATATTATTTGTAGCTAAAAGTCTGTAGCAACTGCCAAATTTAATAATGGCTACGGTTGTTAGATTACCGGCTACGGTCAATATCCATAGCCATTGACTACATTTAGAAAAAATAATTTATAATCATTTGTTCATTCAATTTCCACCTGCATAATCATTCATTCATTCAATTACAATCCTTCATTCAATTAATTACAATTATAATAATGCTGAAAATACAAATCTTTGTGAGTCTATGTGCACTCGCATATGGCCAGGTACATCCTTCATCCTGGCCTTTGGATTCATTAGAGAAATTTGTTCGACTTCACCTTGAAATTTCAGTGGTAAAGAATTGAAAGAGAAGATAGATTTTGACGTATGATTTTTTTTTTTTTCACAAGTAAATAGGCCTTTTTTAGCCATTAGCCCATCACCTAATTGAAGAATCAAAAATCAATTGTTGTCCAAGCTAGTCCACTCCTTTTCTTTTTAATTTCTTAGTAACCCCTGTAAAATTACTTCCATGGTCATTTATGTAGTACTTTTGAAGAGTTGTCTCGAAATGCAACTTGACAAAGTCACTTCATGCAACACCTTCATATATTCCTTCATCCTATAAATAGTTATGGCATTCATAAATCGGAATGACCATTGGAAAAAAAAAAAAAGACAGTGAAAGAAGTGCATATAGAAGTAGTGATATTTGTGGAGTTTTCCTATTTAGTGTGCTTCCCTTGTGATTGGGTAAGCACCTTTTTTACATATTTTTCTCTAAGGCAATGTGTATAGACATTGAGAAAATACCTACAGGAGGCGTTGCAAATTCAGATGCATTTTGGAGAATCTTCTGTCATCTAGCATTTGCTTCTTCAGTGCAAAACTACCTGCATTTAAGGAAATCAGTCTGATGAGTAAGATTATTATTTCTTTATGATCCATCCAGGTATAGGCCTAGTCAGCATATTCCCAGTTAAATGCCTAAATGGAGGAAAAAGAAAAAAGAAAAGAAAAATAAAGAAAGAAAATCCCCACTTCATTGTTATCAAGGGTAAGCATCGACTCAAATGGCAAATTTTTTTCTTTTTTTTTTTTAAAAAATAAATTTATATTCATTTATAGTTAACCCCATTTACAGGCATCCAAAAGACCCCTAAAAGTTTAAAATTATAATCATTAAGGTGTAAACGATTTACAGTAGTTGTCGCCGAAAACAGCAGAGCCTTATGTAAAGTCTGATACATCGAGCATGATAAAAGGAAAAACAAATCTTAGCAAGATAAACTAATTCAAGGTAATTACGAACCATCAACTAAAAGATGATTTTTTTAGAAATTGAAACGGGAATTGAAAAAATGACAAAATGACAAAAAAAAAAAAAAAAAAAGAAGCCAGAAAAGAATTCAAATTTAGATACAAATGGCAAAACAGAATACATTTGACTAAAACATTATAACATGGATTCATGCTTTTAGGCAATATATGGAAATACATATATCAATATGTGGGGTGAGACGACTCCAAATTTCTAAAATCCAAGACATGGATAAGGTTATATCTCATCCATGGGTTAGTGTTCATGTTTAGTAATATGGTTTTTTTTTTTCTAGAAAAAGTTCACACTAGACATAATGTGCCAACCTGTCTTGAGCCTAGGCAAAGAAGTAGGGTTGATGTAAGGCAAACAACCAATTATGGAACTTTTTTCAAGCAATGTGAGAATTCCTATTTTGAATATGATTGGAAAAACTGGATTCATCAAATTAACACATAGAGTTGGAACAAGGATTTGGGACCCTATAATTCTTCAAATTGAATTGCATAAAGAATGTCAATGGCAGATGACACTCACCAACCATTCCTTATGACCCTGGTAACCTTCCTAGTTGAGCCTCTTCACAGCGATACTAGTGCCAGATTTTGTTGTTGAAACCTTGCTGCTTGAACCACTTAGATCATTTCCAGCTCTGCTAACATACTTTGAATTGACCCCTACACAAATCAAGAACAGAAGCATAAAACATGATCAAAATCTCAACTTTAGTAACAATGAGTTAAAAAAGGTCACACTTGTGAGTGCCCACAAGGTGCAATGAGCAGACCACATCAATTAGCTAACTCAACTGAGCAGTCTTGTTGACCAAGGACCTAGTCACACACTTTTTTTTTTCTTCTTTTTTTCTTTTAAGATGACGATCTCATTAATAAACACTAAATACTAGAGTAGAAAGACAACTGTGGAAGGAACCTAATCACAAAATATTCATTACACTTTATCCAGGGGATTTTTGTGGCACAAGAAACAAAGTACTCCTTACACTTTATCCACAGATGACTTCTTTTTTTATGCCAATTCTTCTTCTTTTTTTTTTGGCATATTATGGCCTAGCTAGGAGTTAAACAACCTGATTTTTAGGCCAAAAGTTCTAAACAATGTGGCCCACCTACTGAAAATCTCCCAACTATAGTGGCACATGTACCTGTAAATGTAGTCATGTTTTCATTACAAACCTCACTTCTTACCTTACACTTCAATTTCCTCGAGTTCTTCTACTCTTTCCATAACTTAAATCTTTCATTTTTATTTTTATTTTTTATTTTTTGCAGAAAGGTGGCGGCACACCACCTATAACTTTGTTGAAAAAAAAAAGGTGTACAAACACTCAAGTAGGCTCCAAAACAAAAAAAGGATCACCCTTGGCTTATGAAACCTACAACTCACAGCATTAGCCTATGCATTAAAAAGTAAAACCAGTAAAACAGAAAATACAATAATCTCCAACCACAAAGAGACGCCCCTGTAGTTACAAAAAAGAGGAAATCCAACAACATTGGATAACCAACAACACCGAGACTTTCCCTCAGCAAGACCACCATTGCAGCAACCAACAAACCCAAATAAATGATAGCAGGATGACAGTACAACAATCCACAACTACACTCTCAAACACAACACAAAAGCCCCAACAAACAAAAGATAGTCCAATAAAACCTCGGTTGCTAACAGAAGCTTCAACAGCTGAACTCCATCTTCCTCATAGACCACCTGACTACAAAACGGCAGCACAATAGACCCAGCCCAGACCAGCCAAAGACACTAGCCACTACTTGAAACATTGGATACAAACCAGAGCCACCACAGGAAAGAAGAGGGACAAAGCCAAAGAAGCTGCATGGATCCAACCCAAAAAGTTGATATGGTGGGTACCACCATGGATGGGCCATGAATGAAACCTTTTTTTTTTTTTTTTTTTAAATAAATCCTCTAGGCTAACACCATAAACAGGGTAGCAACTCCATGTGAACCATGTTGTAAAGAACAGACTACAATCCATCAAAACATAGATTCTGCAGTCCATCAAAATCAACTTTGGAAAGCAACAGATTCAAAACATAGATTCTGCAATCCATCAAAATCAACTTTGAAAAGCAACAGATTCAAAACATAGATTCTGCAATCCATCAAAATCAACTTTGGAAAGCAACAGATTCAAAACATAGATTCTGCAATCCATCAAAATCAACTTTAGATCTTGAGCCAAATCTAAATTTTCAAAGATTTAATGCAGGCAAATATAAGTTCAGGGGGAATGATTTGAATATAACCTCCCCATCGTAAATTCCTTCCAGCCATGAGAACTCTTGCACAAGCACGAAAACATCTCATAATCCAAACAGCTGTCTCTTTTCCTTGTAAAACAAAACACAAAAAAGAAAAGAATCAATCAGTGAGATCTATCGAAACCATGAGAATTCAAAGATCAGAAACATGAAAACTCAGTTTCGACAGAAATTTCAAAGTAAAGTAATCTCAACATCAAAGATCTAATGAAAACATGCCGTTATGTCAAAAGAGAAAAAAAAAACTAATTACTCATCAGACTATTGGAAACCTAAAAAAGAAAAAAAAGAAAAAAAAAAAAAAGGCATACCAAATCAGAATACACCAATTCAACAAACACTAGAAAATTAAACCAAAATCAAAATCCCCCCTATAGAAGATATTTTAAAATAATAATAATATCATGAAAATGACTAACAACCCACTGGGTGATCTACCAAAATCAGAACAATGACATGATTTAAGACATGGAAAAAGAACCCAATTCACCAAACATTACAAAATAAAGAAAAATCAAAATCCTAAAAAGGTATAAATCAAAAGAACCAGAAAATTCGAAATGAAACACTTGAAAGCCTAAAAAGGTTCTGTCATAAACAAAAATCTCCAAAAATCAACAATATGACAAGAATCACCAAATAAAATAAATAAATTAATAATTTTAAAAAAAAAAAAACTCAAAACCAACACAGATCCTTGAATTGGAGAAATATAACCATCAAGATAGAAATCAACTATCATCAATGCAAGTACACTTCCTTAAATTGCTAAATTGGACTGCGACCAGTTTTTGTTCATGTTGTTGATAATCAACTAACAAGTAGAAAAGTGGAGCACAAGTACCTCATTAACAATGAACTTTAGCATGTTTGAGAATTTTCCAGTAGCAGGAACACTTTCTAGCTTTCCAAAAGACATGAAAATCTGTCAAGGCGAATCATAAGGCTACTGGAAAAGAATTTTGAACATAACTTGGCCCATACCCACCTCTAAATGATTATCCAGTCAATTTACTTCCGTTCAACATAAATATAACAATAAGGCTGCTGGAAAAGAATTTTGAACACAATTCAAAAGCATTGAAGAAGCATCAATGGTGTGAGTGCATGTGTGTGTGTGAAGTGTGAGTGAGAGTGTTAAAAAGAAAAGAAAAAGAAAAAGAAAAAAAGAAAAGAAAAAAGAAAACTATGCTTTCTTTTCCTCAAGTGTCTTGGAAATGAAGTTTTCCAAGAAAAGCTATTTCTTTCCCATGCTTTTCACAAATTAAAATAGGCCCTTAAGTGAAACCTAAAAATCTCATGAGAAATTTGTAAATTTAAGAAATTTTGGAGAATGAGATTTGTTAGTAGCTAGTATGCTTACAACTACATACCTTTCTAGCCTAAATACGAGGTTCCGATAAACAAACCACTGCAAAACTTAAAGAAAATGTGTCAATTACCAAGAATCGTTGAGGCAGATGGGACCCATTTTCAATGCAATCATAGCCATGTAAATTATAAAGGTTCTGGTATAGGTGGCCATGGTGAATGTGGTGGTGGTTGTATACAAATCTGAATAGAGAAAAATCCGATAGCAAGCCCTCCCCACACATAAGAATGAATCAATGCAAATGGAGGAATTGATTTATTTTTAGCAATGAGATAAGCAGAACAAGCGTGTTTAGATAATAGGCAAAGTAAGCTTCACGATCAAAGGAAACAATGGTGTTAAAATTATTATTATAAATTAAAAAAAAAAACTAGAGAACGTATGAACCAAAATGTATCCTAATCGGGTGTAAGCCCAGTATCCTAGACTGTACTGATCCAAAAACTTCCGCGGTCTTCTCGGTCGAATTCCGGCAACCTTCGACCCTTAATCGGTATTCGCGAGCGACCCTGATTCAAACGCCGTCAACCCGAGTCGACTCAACCCAAGACTTTTACCATAGCGACCGCGCCGTCGCCACGGTTTCGATGCCGCGACTCACGCGCTGAGGCAATACCCTGGTTAGGAGATGTGGGCCAGCGTTCAGTGCGAGAAAAACGTCAGGTGTTGCAAAACCCAAGAGAATCTTTACGACTTGTCACATCAATCCATCAATCTCAATATGTCAAGTACATATCACCTTTCACCCTTTCCTAAGCAAGCCCCAAAAGTCAGAAAGTTCTTACAAAGCCCATACTTTTCTTATACCATTTACCACAAAAGTCAAAATTCTCTTACACATCCATCACTTCATCACCCATCACTCTCTCTTTCTCTCTCTCTTTACAACTCTCTTTCTCATTTTTTCAAACCATTCCCAAGCAAGGAAGAACTCCACACGTCTAAGCCCTCCCATGGAGAGAAAAATGCATGTGTGAGGCCCACCTTTCCATCCCAAGATCTCCCATATCAACCATCCAAACCTCATCTCTTCTATTGGAATCGAAGCTAAGGAGCTAAGGAAGCCAAGGAAGCAAGAAGATCAAACGGTGGGTGCTTTGATAGAGTAGTTTTCATGTTTTTAAGATGGGTCAAGTGAGGTCAATCGATCAATGGTTTGGATCTCACTTGGGACTCTAAGATGTGGTCGATGGTTCACTAGGATCATCATGATCATTCCATGATGGGGACATTCTCCATGGACCCCATCATGATGTTTATTTTTCTTGTATACCTAGGGTCATCTAGACCGTCTATTTTAGTGGAGAAGGGATCTCCACCGTTGGATTTTTTATTTAATGGGCTCATGTGTAATGTGACCCACTTGATGTATGATTGGTTGCAAAGGGAGGGCCCATAGTGTCGGAGTCCCTCCATCATGCGTGTCCCACTCTCTATCTCTCTCCCTCCCTCTCTATTTCATTTTCTTATGTGATCATGATATGGTTGTGTGGCCCACTTAGATGGACCCCACCCTGAAGCATGTATTTTATCCAAACTATCTTCAAGTGGGGCCCACCTTACATGTATTGTACCCACACCATCTATCATTTGGTGGTCCACCTAAGCTGGGGCCACCTCAATGGCGGAGTCACGTCCAAACCGTCCAGCGTCCAGGGACGCTGGACGTTAAAGAAAATACAAATATTAGCTTGGTTCACAAGCCTTTTGGAGTGGTCACTTGTATAGGCCCTACATAGATGTATAAATTCAATCCACGCCGTCCATTCCCTTCCACGGTTCATTTTAGGCGTTGAGCCGAAAAATGAGGTCCATCCGATCTTCAGGCAAGCCATAGCTTGTTAAATAGTAGTTTCTACCGTTGAAAGTTACCCTAACATTTTTATGTGCCAGAAAAACATTGGATATTGGACTCGTTTGGACCGTCTTGAGCCACAGAGTGCAATGGACGGGTTGCATTTACTTGGTGTGGGCCCCACCTGGGAAAAACCACAGGAAATTGATTTTTTTTTTTTTAAATATACATAGGAGGGGGGGGCAGCGCCTGCTGCCCCTGACAATAGTAGCAGCACGCTGCTGCGTATGGGCGGACGAGCCAGAGATCGACGGCCCTACATGTGGGCCCCACCATGATATATATTTTACATCCACACCGTTCACGAGGTGGGCCACTCCTAGCAGTGGGCCCCCTCCAAATTTCAGCTCCACCCATAGCTCAGGTGGCCTACACTGCAGGAAACAGTGGAATTGAACCTCTACCATTGAAACCCTTTTATGGGCCACAAAAGTTTTGGATCAAGATGAAATTTGTTTTTCCTCCTCATTTAGGTCCGTGCGACCTTATTAATGGCTTGGATGGAAAATAAATGTTATGGTGGGACCCACAGTGATGCATGGGTTTTGCTACACCGTTCACAGCCGTGGACGATGGAATCCCACCATGATTTACGTGTCTTACTCGCACCATCCAGCGGATGGTGGAGCCCACTGTAATGCATGTGTTTTATTCACTGTCCAATGACAGTGGGACCCACCATGATGCGTATGCTGCATCCAAACCGTCCATCCACTTGGAAAGCTCATTTTTTTGGTTTGACACTAAGAATGAGTCAGATCCAGGTTCAAGTGGACCCCACCATCTATGTGGACAGTGACATCCACCATTAAACTTTTAAGGGCCACCTGTGATGTATTAGGACCCATGGATTGAGGCCCATCTTGATTTAATTGTGGCCATCCATTGAGGCCCACCTTGGCATTTATAAGGCCCATGAGATGGGGCTCATATTGATGTATTTGTGGCCGTTGGTGTGGCCCATCTGATATATATATATATATATATATATATATATATATATATATATATATATATATAAGGCCCATGGGATTAGACCCATTTTGATGTATTCTAAGGCCCATGGGATTAGGCCCATTGTGATGTACTCTAAGGCCCATTGATGCGGCCCACTTGATCTATGTAAGGCTCATATGAGGCAGCCCATTTGATGTATCGGAGGCCTATGGGTCGAGGCCCTATGAGATGCCCTTAGGGTCCATTACAATGTGTGATTCCTCCATGGTTTGTGTAAGAATGTTTTACGACGGGCTATGCCTTGGGAGCAATGATAGTTTGACGTCCACATTGCAAGTATAATATTGGTTAAATGTCCGCATTACGACTCTCCCTAGGCTTATTGATAGGCCCGTACTTGTTACATGTAAGCCGTCTAGGCCCATCTGCGTTGTAAGGCTAGTTCATTACTTTATTACATGTTTAGTCTAGTTCTATGACTCATGATCATACGCATCATATGTATGCTTGATATGAGAAGTGACTGATCATAGCATATGCCTTCGGGCAGATTGTTTATGGGCTCCCGGTTAGGGGGTATTGCCCTACATGAGCGCACGATACGCGCGGAATTTCTGCATGACTAAATAGTGAGATTTATGCATTCGCATTGTGTGTCATGGTTATTGTACACCCTAGCGACATTAGGGCCGTAGCCTTCACAGGCGTATCGTGGATGGCAGGATTGGATATCAAAAATTTTATTCTACATGGGGTGCTATAAATATCCCTGGGTAAAAGTCCCTAAACCCTTATGGTACCAAGAGGTTGCTCTAACATTTAGACCGAGTGGGTGTATGAGCGTCGAGTGTCGATTACCAGAAGGCCGTGCTTTTCACTGTGTCATGGTCGGTTGGAAGGGGGTGCGGCCTTACTCACCTGAGAGTAGAGGACAAAGCTAGGTTGAGTCTGACCAGCTCGAGGAATGGGTCCACTATTGATGAGCCGAGCCCGATATTGGTAGGCGGATAGTGAAGTCTCTTCCACTTACCTTATTGCGCGCGATGAGGCGGCAATCTGGTTTACAGTGTACTAGACCCCGATGATATCCAGATTTGAGCTGTATTGGTATGTGAACTTAGATGAGGATTTGTATGCTTGACTTGCATCTTACATCGCATAGCCTTGGCATGACCGACATCATTCATGCCTTGAATTGCATAACATTGGTATGGCTAATGGTATTCATGGATTCATCAGCATGTTCCGCATACTCTGATACTGTATAACTGCATTACCACCTTGCGTACACACTTTCACCACCCTCTACGCTTTCTATAAGCTTATGCACGACTGTTGCATGCAGGTGACGTTGGGACGTAGCAGCGCTGAGGCAGGGGTACTTTGTAGATTATCTTGGAGCTTTTGTTCATCATCATTATATTTCCCTTTATGCTCATTGTACTTGTAAATTTTTTGATCATAGTGAAAATGTAATGGAGTTTTTAATTGTTGTTTGTGGGTTATGCCTTTGGTTATGCTTATCACGATTCAAACTGATCTTGAAAATTCTCTTCGTAGCATCTCAGGATCAGAACCTGTCGAATGGGAGCTAGGAGCTGAGAATGAGGTTCTACGGAGACTGTCGGTGCCAGATTCAGCAATCGAGAATTTTGTGAGCTCGATTTTCGAATTTGGGGCGTGACATTGATGCATATAATTTGGATTGTTCAACCCATACTCAACCACATGAGTAGAAAATAACCGATCTATATCCAATAGATATAATCCTCTAGCCTCATGTCCATCCCCAATTCTCTTCTTGATCTTTAAATCCTGAACCACAGAATGTAAAAAGAGGTGATAGAACAATTTAATTGTTTTATTAAAGTACTAAGAAAAATAAATAAATTTGATGGGAAGGTTGGGACATGAAGAACATAGGGCAACAAAAAGTTAGAACTAAGATGTTAAGATCCTTTACCACTTTGGAACAAGATCCATTAGCTACTCTAATTTGGTGAGGAAAGGAAGAACAAATATAGAAGCATTGAAATCTCAAGAACTTTATAACGAAGCCATTCACACCCCAAGTATAGGGTTGTGATGTAGTAATAAACTCGGTGAGACCGAGGTTGAATCCCAAGGGACTGAAACACGTACGTAATCTGAAACTGAGTAGAATTAGAACTAGACTAAGATGAAATCTAAATCAAATATATTTAAGGAGTAATGGTGAAATATTTATGTAAAATTTAGAGAATTAAGGGAAAGGAAACTAGGGATTCAGAGGATCCACTTGTAGAGATCAGAGAGATGTTATGCCTGCTTCAAGAACTCAACTGGACTTAGAGTCCCATCTTCATCCAGTTGAAGGGTGTAACCACGAAAATCAAACTGAATTTCCTTTGATATAGTTTTTAAGAGATGAAAGGTATATGAAGTAGAATGGATTCCATCACCAAACCATGCCAAGGAGAAAGTAAACAACAAAATTAAACTAATTACCAACCAATCAACAATGTATGAAGGTTAGGAAGGGTACCGTCATCCGACCATGCCCAGGAGACGATGGTAAACAACAGGGCTTCCTGACGTCATAAACATCAAAAGGAGAAAGAAATACTTAAAGCTATTGCAGATCTATTGTAATTTCAGTTACAGTAAACCATTAAAAACTGAAAGTATTCCTATTAATCAAACTAAAATCAACATAAGTTCAGTATAGCATAAATCAAAGCCGTAGAGTCAGTCCCATTACACTACAAGCTTCACCCTTAGCCCTAGATAAGAGGCTTAGCCACACATAAATATGATGAAGCTAAAATCCCTTAGAAAAAGAAAGCATAAAAGAAAAGAAAGGAATTAAAGAATGAAAAGGAAGAAGAATCTGTTGAAGACGCCTTCCACCGTCTATCTCTCTCTCTCTCTCTCTCTCTCTCTCTCTCTCTCTCTCTCTCTCTCTCTCTCTCTCTCTCTCTCTTCCACGTCCCTTGCAAATTGAATCAATTTCTCTCTCACTCACTCTTCTTTTTATAGATGTGAAGGTTGGCTGGAGGGTCCGTTTGGAGAACCAACCGAGCTGGAGAAAAGAGTTGGCTTGCATAAGCAGGTGTCAGTGAAGTTACGCATTCCCCTGCGTAATGTTTTTACGCAGCCAAGATGGCAACGTTCAAAATTTACTCTTCCTTGTTTTCTTTCCAAAATGACAACGTCCCTTGGGACATTTTTGAATGCCCTACATGTTGGACGGTTTGGATTTCTGAGATGGACTATGATGATGGCCCACAACTGCCCGCAAATCACGGACAGCGTCCGAGCGCTGAAACAAGGCATGCGTAAATATCTTACGCTAAGATGTTGGTGAGGCCCATGATCCTTGTTGCTTGGAAAATCCACACCGTCCATTAGATTCGTGTCGAAAATCCATTCGGCTATGGATGTTTTGGATTGAATTTGACGTGTCCCACCAGAGTTCCTATTCTACCATCTGACCTGCATTTGATTAAGATTTTCTTGTGTGTGCGAGCATGGGTCTGGAAAAGCTTCATGTGTATGGTCTTTTTGACCTTCTGGAATGAATGGACGGTTCGGATCAGAAATATGTGTGATGATGGTGGCCCACCTAACGTTAACCGCAACTCTCTGTTGCTATTTTTAAGCCACAAGAAACGGAGGTTTCCATTTTGATGAAGGAAGTCGGGTCAACGCCTGCTGACCAACTTGGTCCGTTTGGTGCACGGCGAGTGCACAGCTTCTGTGCACTCCTCTTACGTAAAGTGGGCCCCGCCTTGATGTATATGCAAAATCGAATCCTTCCATCAATTTATTCACCTCACTTAAGCTGTTGAGATGAAAATTGAAGCACATTCAGATATCAGGTGGGCCTAGAATCATGATTCTGAGGGATGATTTGTCTGTTGGGCCACTTATGTAGGGATTCGATGGCTGAATTTTGACGTGTATGGTTAATTTATGGTCCTCAGCCTACATGAAGTTTCGAGCTGAAAGGATGGTAGAAACCCTATGAACTTTCATTCTGGTTGACTTTCTGGCCACTTGAGCTTCACTTTCTCGATTTTCTCAGATCTCTGGCATGTAAATCCGTCGATCTTGGTCCCCTGGAGTCCGTCCCTTTCCTTGGTGATTCTAGAGTATCAATTCCATGCATTTAGCATTTTTTTCGGTCCAAGCTCCTAAACACACCTTGCATCACAAACATGATTATTTCAGGGTATTAAATTGTATTATGCTCATAAATCTAGGTAATAAATGGGGTCTAATGTGTAATATTTGACCCTCAACACAACCCCCAACGAACATTTTACTAGTCCCGAGCAAAATATGTGAAAAATAAGTTGAGAATTACAGGACAATTTTTATATTCTCGAGTGATTTTTGAAAACAATCCAGATATTAGTAGTTTAAGATTCATGAATGTTGATCATTAATTTCTTCTGGATGTAAGCACATGGTAGACTTCATAATCAAGTTCAAAGTATTAATCCATCAATTAGAAAAAATTTCAAACATTAGGATCCATGAGTGTATAGTCTAATCTCGGCTTATCATCATTAAAATTCACTTCTCTATTTCAGGATATCATTGGTAATCAACAAGAGAATTTATGATAACCAAAACTTGCCTCACAGATCATCTTTTCATTCTCCTAGCTTTTGATTTTTTCATTAAAAGTAACGCTAAGAAGGGGAATCAAATCCTCACCTATAGGGAGCAAACCTATAATGAAGACTGTACACCCAACCCTTTTCACATATCATCCATGGAGAATTAAATTTACACTTATAGGGAGCAAACCTATGGTGAAGATTATTCGCCCAACCCTTTCCAAGGGTATCTGTTTTTTTTTTTTTTTTAGCTAGGTATTTTCTTTTTCTTTAATATCATGATGACAAATTTTCCAAGCTGGTTTCTTACATGCTTAGTGATTACCAAGTTAACCCTTTAATATCAAACTGAAACCTTAGTTTGAAAGCGAGATGTGACATGTGAAATCATGACTCAATCAATGTTTAAAACTTCTAATCATAGATTAACAATTCAGACTTAATTGTGAAATCTAATAGATAACTGAATTCAAGAGTCGTAATTTACCAATATCACTTATCCTGTAATTCTAAATCCAATATGGTCATCAAAATCACTTCGAATTCATAAAAATTTTAGAAAAAAATTTAAAAAATTTTCACAAATTTCTACTTAAGACCAAGAAAATACTGATTAAGTAACCTAATCTCCCACCCTCAACCTAAAATCTACATTGTCCTCAATGTAAAAGATATAAGCATGCAATGCACATGGGATAACGAAAGTAAAGGAAAAGTGATGGAAAGATAGTACCTGGATAATGAATCGAGAGAGATACTTTCTAAGAGATAGCAGTATGAAAGCCGGTTAGCACGAGAGTGAAGACATGAAAGCAAACTATCGTAAAATAATGCAGAAAACTAATGACATAAAACCATCTAACCTAGAACAACATAAAGAAAACTATTCTAGTCCTATGAAAGCAAGGAAAAACTACTCAATCATGCTGCAAGGTTCCTCTTGTGGCCAGTTTCTTGATAAGTTTCTCAGTAAGTTCCTCAACTAGATTATCCAAAAGCCCTTTTTGTAATAGGCTTGGACGACCTGGATCATGACTTTCTAGAGGAACTTATGTACCTCATTAAAAATTTATCGTTGATTCGCCCGAGGTATCCAAAGTATATATGATTCACCAGTGTCAGAAAAAGTTTCAAAGTTAATATCCCATGGTGAAACAGAGACTACAGGTAGATCAAATTCAGAAAAATTTATAGTAAGTGGTGTAGTCTCAACACACGCCGAAGTTTCACTCTTTGGTTCCATTGTCAGTTCCTCCTCCTTTAATGGTAGACATTGAGGGTCTGGGAAGAGAGGGGCTTCAGAGTAAGGGTTCTCTTGGTCCGTGACAACTACCAAGATATTGTCTTGCAAGAAATTCACTATGTCTCTTATCATGGGATCGTTTGAATCTGAAAAGTGTGTCAAGCAATCATCCAAAGAGTTGGAAAGTTCAGCTGAGCATGACTTATTTTTCACATTGAACCTTGTGATGATCTGCCCACGAAATTCATTATCCTTGAAAGTGGATGGAGGTACGCTCTTTTGCTCTAGTCCTGCATAGACAGATTGAAAATCAATAGGGAAAGCATCGATGTGATCACTCTGTTCATTGAAACTACTCAATCGAGGCATTGAATTGTCAAACGTGTACAACTCAGATGATGGCCTTAACCGGGTGGTTTCAAATTTTAGAGTTGTATCGAGCAACCCGTCCTTCTCCCGAATCATATCATCATTCAATTCAGGGGAGTAGTCTAAACATGTCTCACAAGAGTTAGAAGAGTCAGTTGTAAGCAGTTCATCCTTCACATTTAAATCAGGCATGTCAGATGAGTGGAGTAGATCCTTTTGACTGATCACTTCATGTACTTCTTGATCACTAACCTGGACCATACTTGAGATTGATTCTAGAAAAATTTGGGCTGAACATTCATGATCATCATCCCAATACGCATCATCGTCTAATTTCGTGCAGTGCACACTTGTGATAAGATCACTTTCCTCACATTCTATACCTAAATTCGGTTGAGATTCGAATAAACTAATTTCTACCTCATCATTGGGATCCTGTGTGTCATGTAAGGAAGGTGTGTCATTATCACTGTATTTAAAAGATACCCACATCTCTTGACCATTCCTTTGAACCGTCATCGAGATCGACTCATCGAAAAATTGAACCATATGCTCATTAGCACAATCCAACTCTTCATTTCAAATTCAAAAACTCTTCAAAAGCAAGTTAGGATTACATTGTATTTCTGGACTGGTTTGCAGCTGGGGTGAACTAGCCTTGTTCCTCTCATTAAGGTGCGATTCAATCGCTTCTAATGATTTCATCATGCTAATAACATGCTGGTTGAATTATTCTAGATTAAAACCTGAATCCTCTTGGATCGTTTCTGGTTAAATCTCAAAGGTAGGTGATCTAAGAGAATAATCACTCAAGTGTATTGCTGGTTCATCTTCCCAACATTGAGGTTTCCACTGATTATAGTTATACGAATTATAGGTGGGAGAATCTGATGGTTGGTAATACATATTATCACTCATAATATAATCACGCATTGTTTTCTTTTTATCAGATGGGTGATAATAATTCTCCCTCCCATAGTTATGATAACCCCAACACTCACGTACTATTTTGTAAATCCGTAGGGTGTAATTATTCTCCGGCATATGCTCGCGTAAAAACTTCTTAACTGGTGGATCATTATATTCCGGTTGGTTCCCGATGATAGTTTCAAAAACATTTTGAGACATATGTTGATTTCTACCATAGTCCTCATCCCAATATAGATTATTCTTCTCAGCATACTGACATTCTCACTCGTACATATACATGGTGAGACCCTAACTCTGAATCTAATCCTAAGAAAAATAAAAGAAAGGATCCTACAACAATATGAAAAGTAAGAGGAGGAGAAGTTAGAAAGAAGTTACTAGGTTAAAGATTCCTATGTTAAGATCTGAAAAATAAAACAAACCAAGTTAGCATCTAGGAGATAAGACCTAATCTAAAAAAGAAAGAAAGTAAAGAAATTGGGACGAAGTTACCAATTTAGACGATCTATCAACGATCCTATAAAATAGGAAAGTTAGTTCTAAAAATCAAATAGAAAGAAAAATCTAAACTAAAGTTAGTAAATCATAATCTTAATCTAATTCTAAAATGAATTAATTTTAAAGAATCGTAGCCGTCAGTGCCCAGCAACGGCACCAAACACTTGTTCACACCCCAAGTATAGGGTTTTGATGTAGTAATAAACTCAGTGAGACCGAGTTCAAATCCCAAGGGACTGGAACCCGTATGTAATTTGAAACTAAGTAAAATTAGAACTAGACTAAGATGAAATCTAAATTAAATAAATTTAAGGAGTAATGATGAAATATTTATCTAAGATTTAGAGAATTAAGGGAAAGGAATCTAGGGATTCAGAGGATCCACTTGTAGAGATCAGAGAGATCTTATGCCTGCTTTAAGAACTTAACTGGAATTAAAGTCTCATCTTCATCTAGTTGAAGGGTGTAACCATGAAAATCAAATAGAATTTCCTTTGATATAGTTTTCAAGAGATGAAAGGTATATGAATTAGAATGGATTTCATCACCAAACCATGCCTAGGAGACAAAGTAAACAACAGAATTAAACTAATTACCAACTAATCAACAACGTATGAAGGTTAGGAAGGGTACCGTCATCCGACCATGCCCAGGAGATAATGGTGAACAACAGGACTTCCTGACGTCATAAACATCAAAAGGAGAAAGAAATACTCAAAACCATTACAGATCTATTATAATTTCAGTCACAACAAACCATTAAAAGCTGAAAGTATTCCTATTAATCAAACTAAAATCAACATAAGTTGAGTATAGCATAAATCAAAGCTTTAGAGTCAGTCCCATTACACTACAAGCTTCACCTCTTAGCCCTAGCTAAGAGGCTTAGCCACACATAAATATGATGAAGCTAAAATCCCTTAGAAAAAGAAAGCATAAAGGAAAAGAAGGGAATTAAAGAATGAAAAGGAAGAAGAATCTGTTGAAGACGCCTTCCACCATCTATCTCTCTCTCTTCCACGTCCCCTGCAAATTGAATCAATTTCTCTCTCACTCTCTCTTCTTTTTATAGCTATGAAGGTCGGCTGGAGGGTCCGTTTGGAGAACTGACCAAGCTGGAGAAAAGAGTTGGCTTGCGTAGCAGGTGTCGGTGAAGTTACGCATTCCCCTGTGTAAGGTTTTTACGCAGCCAAGATGGCAATGTTCAAACTTTACTCGTCCTTGCTTTCTTTTCAAAATAAAAATGTCCCCTGAGACATTTTTGAATGCCTTACATGTTGGACGGTTTGGATTTCTGAGATGAATTATGATGATGGCCCACAACTGCCCGCAAATCACGGACAGCGTCCGGGCGCTGAAACAGGGCATGCGTAAATATCTTACGCTGAGATGTTGTTGAGGCCCATGATCCTTGTTGCTTGAAAAATCCACAGTCCATTAGATTCGTGTCGAAAATCCATTCGGCTATGGATGTTTTTGGATTGAATTTGACGTGTCCCACCAGAGTTCCTATTCTAACATCTGACCTGCATTTGATTAAGATTTTCCTATGTGTGCGAGCATGGGTCTGGAAAAGCTTCACGTGTACGATCTTTTTGACTTTCTGGAATGAATGGACGGTTCGGATTAGAAATATGTGTGATGATGGTGGCCTACCTGACATTGACCGCAACTCTCTATTGCTGCTTTTAAGCCACAAGAAATGGAGGTTTCCATTTTAATGAAGGAATTCGGGTCAGCGCCTGCTGACCAACTTGGTTCGTTTGGTGCACGGCGAGTGCACAGCTTCTGTGCACTCCTCTTACGTAAAGTGGGCCCCTCCTTGATGTATATGCAAAATCGAATCCTTCCATCCATTTATTCATCTCACTTAAGCTGTTGAGATGAAGATTGAAGCACATCCAAATATCAGGTGGGCCCAAAATCATAATTTTGAGGGATGATTTGTCTGTTGGGCCACTTCTGCAGGGATCCGATGGCTAAATTTTGACGTGTATGGTTAATTTATGGTCCTCAGGCCATGCATGAAGTTTCGAGCCGAAAGGATGGTGGAAACCCTATGATCTTGCATTCTGGCTGACTTTCTGGCCACTTGAGCTTCACTTTCTTGATTTTCTCAGATCTCTGGCTTGTAAATCCGTCGATCTTGGTCCCCTGGAGTTCGTCCCTTTCCTTGGTAATTCTAGAGCGTCAATTCCATGCATTTAGCATCTTTTTCAGTCCAAGCTCCTAAATATACCTTGCATCACAAACATGATTATTTCAGGGCGTTAAATAGTATCATGCTCATAAATCTAGGTAATAAATGGAGTCTATTATGCCATATTTGACCCTCAACAAAAGCTCATTAATGGCACCAGGCTTTACTGTGGCAAGCTCCCCTTCAACTATCTGTGTTAGCCCTAATGGATCATCTCAGTTCTGATATGACTTACTGCTAGATCAAGCATCACCAACATCCCGCAGCTGATCCCAGCATTAGATTCATCATAGAGCAGGTTAGCAGATTTATTAGATGTGATAGATGGTATCCTGGAGATATGTATATAACTAATACAACTATACAAAGATATTCTCTTTTGTGTACTAGTTCCATATCAATGAATAATACACACAACATTTACAACAGTGGATCAGATCAGAGCGGGTGCCTTTAGCCACCTACCGCAGTTCAATCTCATATCCTCAATCAGTCAACATTTTTTTCCTTGCATTTTGTTTTTTGAAACAACACCTTTAGAAAAGATTTTTATCATTCATAATCCTTTGACAACAATAACACTTCAACATACAGTATTATTCAAATAAAATTCATGCCTAAAAAAATAGCTTATCCAATCTCATTTCCAGCAAATACAAATTCATGCCCACATCTTGCTATATTCCAACATCTCAAATGGTGGCTCACATATGTTGACTCATCATTACTATTAACTACTATGAAGATTCACATTCTTACTCAAGACTACATGTACATGCAATTGATGGTTGACAAGTATCGTATCTAGGATTAAATGACAATTGACAGCACAATATGAAGCATCAACTAATCTTATTTTATTGCTACATCAATATATAGGATCCTACCAACATCTAAAAATCCCAAAATAAAGCTTAGATGGGGAATTTATCAACAATTAGGTGGCTTGCATTTTGCATGCTTGCAATCCCCAAATTGCATTGGCTTGCATCATCAAACATTAGGAACATTTCAACTTCTACCTTTTGAAGGGAGACTATGTCTTTAGATCTATGTAGCAAGCTGAAGTAAGTTATCAAGCATCGCCTATCTAACAACTGATAGCTATATGCAGCAAGCTGAAGCAAGGCATCAAGCACGACCTTTCTAGTCGGTAATGAAGGAATAGCTCCCCTCTCCATCACAGTCAATGCCCCACATGCATTTGCAAACTTGAGAGCCCCTCTCAATCGATCTTCATCGTGAAGCAACGAAAAATCAGAAGCAAAGAAGAAATTTAATACAAAAAAAAAACTTGAGAGCCCCTCTTAATCGATCTTTATCCTTGCATAGAAATTCAATACAAAAATAGATCTATCATCACGTAGCTAAGCAAAGAAGAAATTGCAATCAGATGATTGTTGAATGCCTGTAACTTCTAACCACCTGGGACTCCTTAGAGGATCAAGCAAACATGAACAGGGGTCGTGGCTGTGGACGAAGGCTATGGTCAGAGGGGCTATGGTTGGTGGATGAGTCAGGGTAGTGATGAGGGTTGGATGAAAGGCGTTTCAAAAACCCTAATACGGAATGTTCTCACAGATCAATAGTGAGTTTGCGGTGAAAGGGGGTTTTGAAAACCCTAGCGAGAGAGACAAAGAGGTTGGGAAACAGAGAGAGGGAAATAGGACTGAGTGACAGAGAGAGGATGAGGGAGTGCGAGAGATCGCGAGAGGGCGAGGGAAAGGGATAAGGTGAGTGCGAGAGAGAGAGGGGGGGGGGGGGGGGTTGGGAATTTGGGTGCGCCGGGAGAGGAGCGTAGATAGGATTGAGTTTTAGGGGTGACAGACATCCCCATCTTGATTTAGTTTCGAACTTGTGGGGCCCACCATTGGGTATTTTATCTATCCACTCCGTCCATTCATTTTAACTTCTCCTTTTTAGGGTTTATTCAAAAAATGAATTAGATCGAAGATGTATATGGACCACACCATATATTAACAATATAAATATATTTTTCATTGTTTCTTATGGTGTGGTCCACTTAAACTTTTGATCTTTCTACTTTTTGGGCTCTTGCGCTGAAATAATATTTTAAAATTTATGGATGACTTAGATAAAATACATATATTGCAAAAGGGGGGAATACCCACCCGAAAACCCCAAATCCCCAACCCGAAATTCCTAAAACCCACCCGAAATCCCCAAAACCCCAACCCGATAATTCATTTATGATCTAGCGCAAATCCCTCGAAGTCGATGACCGACTGTTTAGGGTCTGGTAACACCGGACCTCCTCTCCAATGACAGATCTCTCGAAGAAAAGGTAAACACACAGCAGCGATTGGGAACTCTTTTCCACTTTAAAAACTAGCCGAAAGTATCTCCATAGATTTCAGCTTGCGACCAAAGGGAGAATTGTACAAATCCAGAAATTTTAGCCTCTTTTTTTGAAATATCACTTTCGACACTAGCAGTGAAGATCTATTCCAGATTTGTGGCAAATTCAAGAAGGTAATAGATGTGTATATCCCATTCTTCCCTGATTCTTTGAAACCAAGGGGCTATGATTTTGTCAGATTCAGGTATGAGAAAAATGCTAAAAATGCCATGGATGTATTGAACGACAGAAGGATAGATGGCAGAATAGTCGAGGTGAGATGGGCTAAACAGATAGGGATTGCGGCCAGATCTACCCCAATCATAGACAACCCCTGACAGGGGAAGCAACAACATATAAGGGCTTAGAACGATTCCTATTTGGGAGCTCTCAAAAGGGTCCCTGGAAGCACACCAAGTACAACTGATCTGGAGGGAGCCAATGCAACAGTAGCAGATCCTAGAGCAGTAGCAACTAGACTCTAAACTCTAAAATTAGTTGTCATCATCTTTGTATCTAGCGCAAACATTTCCATTCTGAAGATCCGAAACGCGCTTCAATTGTCCTGTTATGGTCCCTCTGTTTTGGAGCTCACGAGAATAACCCCCATCAAGTTTCTTCTCATCTGGAGATCGAAACAGGCCTGCGACGATTTCCTTCTCAATTCTGAACTTCACAAATTTGTCAATATCACAGCGGCAGTCAAATGGAGTCCAGAAGAAGCATTTAGACAAGAAGGTGTTTGGGTGAGACTGTTCGGGATACCGGCTCATGCCTGGATGGAATCGGTTCTATTGGATTTAGGTAATCAACTGGGTAACGTGATGTAAATTGACCCCATTAGTGCATACGAAATCTTCCAATCCTTTGCTCGAGTGAAAATTACTATCAGCCCTGGGTTGAATCTGCAGAGAACCCTCAAGCTCCAAGTTCTGGGGAAATATTTCACAATATTTGTGAAAGTGGAATCGTTCCAATTTAGGTCTCACATCTCTTCGGAGGACAAGGTCACTACGGAGAGGATGAAGGATTGGGTTTTGAGAAATTTCAAAACCTCTCAGCATACCGCTAAAGAACACTTGAAAATCATTTTGTGAAAATGCTGAAGTGACAAATACAACTATCGGGCTCTCTCTATGAAGGAGTTTACTGCTCAACCACCTGAAGATTTGATCCCAATGGCAGAAAGCAATCTATATGACCTTGCTAGCATCCAGGGGGCAGGCAAAAAGGACATTGAGGACCATGAAATTGTCAGGAGCCTTGAGGATACCGCTAGGAGGGGCTGCACTCCACACGCACTCGGTGGTGCCATTCCCTTTCCTTGCAGCATTCAAGTCTAACCACTCCCTGATTCTATTAGAATATGATTGGATTCAGGTACAGGTATAGGTACAACACCTCTTGATTACACTAGCCCATCTATGCTTCAGGTTCAGGAAAGAGCTCTAGTTTTTTAAAAGTATCAGCACTCAATCGGATTAAACATGGAGGAGTTTCCTTTGGATCTGCTTCCAATCGTTAACACCAATGTTCAAGTAGGGGAACAAGTGAATATAATATATGGGGACCCCACTTTGGATCTTTAAATTTATGATCCAGGTGATGCCTCTGGTGTGAAGGATCTTACAATGGTTCAAGGCAGAGATGAGATGCTAGCAGATGGAAGAATTACAAATGAACAAGCGCTGCACATCCCTCTCTATTGGGGTTATGGGAAGGTTTCAGAAGTATTATAGAAGATCTCGTAAGAAGAAGAAGCTTTCAATACCTTATAACCTCGTTTCAAAATTGACAGATTTGGGGGAACATGTAAGACAGACTAATAGGCCAGATGATCCCAGTAACAGGCTTGTAGAGGGTAGGTTCCGATCTAGATCGGCGAGGGACAACACCTCCTCTGAAGCCATTTCAAGTCGGGAGGATAAAGATACCTCGGGGACCTCTTCCCACGTATCTAAGGGAGAGTCTTCCCCAGTCCCTCTCTGTGGATTGATGTTCATCTCAACAGAATCACCAGGTTGTAGAGACGGGTTGGTGGTAGACCTATCCCCATTCTTCTCTCAAGCTGGAGCGAACGTTGAGGATCCTAACCTAACTAAGGATTTGGTGACTATCATTTGTCATTCACCCTTCCAGGAGTGTGAGGAGGGCGGGATGAAGGCCCTAGATAGAATTAAGGAGATTTCGAAGGAACATTTTACACCCAGAAAAAGGGGTTAAGAGATCTCTCAAAAACCCAACAGGGGCAGTTTTCACGGATGAATGGCTATCCAGGTTAAGGCATCTACAGAGAAGGGCTACAAAAAATAATGTTGCCCATGACGGATAAATTTTTGGTGTGGAATGCCCGTGGTGTGGGTAATCTGCCCACAATTAGCACTCTGAAGTGGCTCATTCAAGAACATAATCCTTGGATTGTTGCGATCATTGAGCCGATGGTTAGGGATTCTAGGAGAGTTCAGCTTGATCTTCGGTTAGGCTTCCATTCATCGTTTTCTAATTTGAAAACTGGTGGAAAAATCTGGATCTTTTGTAAACACCAGGCCTATGTTCAAGAAATAACCAAGTCGGTCTAAATGCTAAGCCTGCTAATTGTTCTTCGACAATAATCAGAACTTGTTTGCTTCTCAGTGGTATATGCTAGCTGTTCGAGAGTCTTGCGGAGATTGCTGTGGGAGGAAATTGTTGTCCTTTCCACCTCAATTCAAGGGTCGTGGGCTCTCTGTGGGGATTTTAAAGTAGTTATTGGAGCTGCTAAATGTCGTAGTAGGGGAAGTTTTGATAGCAGTAGTTCGGCAGAATTTTTAGAAGCTATTAACAAGGTGAGCTTGATAGACGCTGGTTTTCTAGGTAGCAGATTTGTGTGGTCCAACAATCAAACTGTCCCAGCCAGAGTGTGGGCTAGGCTTGATCGGGTGTTGATGAACTCTACTTGGAGCAATGTTTTCTCTTCTTTCCAGGTACATCACTTCCCTCGCCAAAACTTAGATCATGCTCCTCTATTGTTAGTTTTTCCTAGGGATCAATATGCAGGTCCAAAGCCATTCAGATTTTAGCGCATGTGGACCCATCATGTGCGTTCCTTTCGTGATGAAAGAAACTTGGTCCTCGATTTTCGACCCAAATCCCATGAGAAATATTATGGTTTAAATGAAGGCAGTGAAGGAAAAGCTAAGAAACTGGAATAAGACTGAATTTGGAAAGATTTTTAACGTAGTTCAACAGGCAGCGAAGATAATTGTAGATTTAGAAGATCAGATTCAACAAGGAGAAACCTCGGGTCCAGTTGATAGCTCTCTCCAGATCAAACTCCTTGTAGTCAGGTCGTCCTTATCCAAGTTGGAACTTCTTGAAGAAATTTTCTAGAAACAAAAAGCCAGGAATAACCGGCTTGAGGAGGGTGACAAAAACACTAGTTTCTTCCATGCGTCAGCAACGAAGAGAGCTCGGAAAGCCGTCATCTCGTTCATCCGTCTCAAATTTGGATAGATGGTGGTGACGCAAGCTGAAATAAAAGTGGAAGCAATCAGATTTTATCATTTTCAGTTTTTTGCAGGGGCGGTTGAACCAGGGGGAAATGTGTGGGATGTCATCCAGCCTTCGATTTCTAAAGAGGATAACATCCTCCTGATGAGAAAATTGTTTATCCTTAAGGTTAAGTAGGCAATTATGTCAATCCCTGGGGATAGTGCAGCTGGCTCAGATGGATTCTCCGCTGTTTTCTTCTCCACTTGTTGGGAGATTATGGGCCAAGACCTCCTATGTACGGTGATCTCCTTCTTCGAAGATGCCTCCTTGCCGAGGGCCTTCACGTCCTCCCTCCTTACCCTCATTCCTAAGAAGGAAGCTCCTAAAAATTGTGGATTATAGACCCATCAACTTTTGCAATGTGATATATAAGATTTTCTCCAAAGTCATTGCCAACCATTTGAGTAAACTTCTCCCCTTTATAATTGCTCCTGAGCAAGGAGCTTTTGTAAAAGGGCGGTCCATCTCAGAAAACATTGCTCTGGCACAGGAAACGTTTAGAGAGATTAACAGAAAAGTGTGGGGAGAAAATATTATTATTAAGCTTGACATGGAAAAGGCTTATGACAGAGTTAATTGGCTCTTCTTAAAGAGAGTTTTGAGTCGCTTTGGATTCTCAGCCCCATCGATCAGGCTTGTGGAATGTTGTTGGAGCAACTATTGGTTCTCGGTTCTTGTTAATGGGGAGGTGGGTGGTTTCTTCAAATCCACTCAGGGGCTCCGACAAGGCAATCTGTTGTCCCCTAGTCTTTTTATCCTCGCTTCTGAACTTCTTGGGAGGGGATTCAAACATCTGGTTAACCAAAGATTCTACCTCCCTTTAAAAGGTAGGAAACGAAGCGTACTAGTGTCCCACCTCCTCTTTGCCGATGACACGCTTCTTTTTCACAATGGAGGGCTCCCATCAGTACGAGCAACAAAGAAATTCCTTGACCTTTATTAGCAGGTATCGGGCCAAAAGGTGAATTTCCACAAGAGTGTGTTCATGCATCCTGAAAATATGGCACCCTCCAGGATTGCGACTATCTAAAGAGAGTTAGGATCAATCAATCTGGTGGAGAGCATGGTGTATTTAGGGGTCCCTCTTTCATCGGGTAGACGGAAGAAAGATGCATTCCAAAGACTGGTGGATAGGGTGGATGGACGCATTAGCGGGTGGAAAGCAAGGTTTCTCTCAATGGCGGGTAGAGCCATCTTGGTGAGTCACGTCTTGGCGAGCATTCCAATCCATACGCTCGCAACTACCCACGTCCTAGCGGGTGTTCTAAAATTTTTGGAGAGTCGATTTGCTGATTTTCTTTGAGGCTTGGCGGATGGTAGGAAAAAACTCCATTGGCGGAATTGGAGATACATTGCTCTACCCAAGACCGAAGGGGGCCTGGGGATTAGGCGACTTCAGAATGTTATGACTGCATTCCGTATCAAGATGGCTTGGACAGTTTCGCACACGATGAACACTAACCTGTGGGCAGCATTCATGAGAGCTACGTATAGCCAGGATCTTCAGACAGATGGTCAGCCACAAACTATGACTATGGTTTCTCCCTTATGGAAGTGAATCAGAGCTCTTCTCCCTCACATCAAGGCTTCTACCTAATAGTAGATTGGCACAGGTAATTTGCGCCTTTGGCAAGACAACTGGACCGGACTGGGCCCCTTGCAAGATAGGTTTTCACCCACCATTCCTCCCTCTATCCTTTTGTTTAAAGTGAAGGATTTTCTTGGGAAGATGGGTCCTCTCCCCCTTCTGCTATTTTCTTTGTGCTTTCTCGAGAGAAAATAGACGCTATTTTTTATGGGGGCTTTTGTGTGTCAGATGGCCCTGATATCCCATTCTGGCCACATAATCCTTCTGGAAAGTTTTCTGTTTCTTCAGCATGGGAGACCTGTCGTGCGCGCTGTCCCCAGACAGTTTAGGGCGGAAAAATCTGGAATGCCTTAATTCCCCCAAAACTATCCACGCTGGTATGAAGGATCCTTAGAGGGGCAGTTGTGGTGGATACTGCTATTCAATCCCGAGGGGTGCAGATGGCCTTGAGATGCAACTGTTATGAACAGACTTATAGGTAGAGGCCCTTCGTCGAATCTGTAGATCATATCTTCTTCCAAAATGTCAGGGCGAGGGTGGTCTGGTCCCACTTTGCTAGAATTTATGGAGTGCACATGGTGCGTGGTCTTACGGTAGGTAAATGGCTCTCCCATTGGTGGGGCTCTCATTCAGCCTTCGGCCTTACAACTCCCTTCAAAAACCAGGTACCGTGTTTTATATTATGGGAAGTTTGAAAGTGTAGGAATACCGCCTAATTTGATGGGATCTTCGTGCGGAACGAGATCGTGATTTCTCGTATCATTGGTTGGTTGAGAAGAATTGTGGGTACTTGAGCATCACTGACTATTCGCACCACCAACCAAAGCAGGGTGTTTTCGTCCTTGGGGATTAGCCTTCAGACCTATAACGATGTGTCCCGCGTGGTGCGCTGGTTGAAACTGCCAAGTGGGTGGGTCAAACTCAATGTCGACGGGTCGTCATGGGGTAACCCAGGACTAGCAGGAGGAGGGGGAGTGTGTAGGACTGAGGATAGTCATCTTCTTTTTATTTTTTTGCTGGCTATGGACGCGCCTAAAATACCAGGGCTAAAATTCATGCGGTCCATGATGGTCTCACACATTGCATCAATTACGGCCTAAAAAACATCATTCTTGAATCTGATTCCTCTATGGTGGTTATTTTTCTATCGGGTAGCTATTGTCTGGGTTGGAAATGGAAGTGTTGACTTCACAGAATTTGGATTATCTTTTCCTACAGTAATGTAAAGTTTCAACACATTTGTAGGGAAGACAATGGCCCAACGGATGACATGGCCAATTTATGATGCGGGAAACAAGAAACCGTCTTTTCCCCAAACATTGTGGCTCTCCCTCAAATGGTGAGAGGCTTCTTGTTCCTCGATATGGTCAGCTTGGGGACTATCAGAAAGAGGTTCAAAAGCTAGTGGTAGAGAGTCAGGTTATGGTTTCGGATTGGGCTCCAGTTTTTCTCTTGTAAAAAAAATGGGGGGATGCGTCTTTTGTAAATCTTACGATAGGTGGCATTAGGCATATTTTCTAGCCTGATGACAGCCCGAAGTGTCCCTTGTACAGTGCCCTTTTTATGAAATGAAGGCTCTATTTTTTTTTTAATGGGGTTCATTTGAACAACAATATATATTGCAATGGGCCCCATGGAGCTCCTTAAGCATCATCAGTCTCTAATAAAGTCCAATGGGGGAGGTATGTTTTAGCTACAGATTAAGTAGGTTTTATCTAAAAATCATTACGATCCCTTTCAGCTTTCCTCCAAGTGTACCAAATAACTTCAGGCCAAAAGGTAAACTTCCGAAAAAGCACACTATACTGCTCTTCTAAAATGCCCGCTGCTAGAGTCAGAAACATTGAGAATTTGCTAGGCATCGCTAGGAGTAATGCAACGCTAATATATCGTGGGGTCTCGCTCACTTTCGGCAAGGTGAAACTGAATATTTTTTTCAGCCACTTGTTAACAAAATTGAGAGCCAAATTAGTGGTTGGCACACACGCTGCCTCTCACAAGTTGGAATATGCAGGGAGGAGGAAAGCCTCTGGTGGACGTTCATGGTCTCCAAATATCTCCCGGGTCCAACACCTGTCCTCATCAGATCAACGGCGTGTGCCTCCCCTCTTTGGAAGAAGCTCCTGCCTCTCCTTCCCTTCCTTGATCTCCATGTGCACTAGCTCATTAAGTGAGGAACCTGTAACTTTTGGGCAGATAACTGGAGTTTTTTGGGTCCGTTGTCTCAGTTTTCTTCTTCGCCAGTTATTACCTGGATTTACAAGAATAATACCGTTTAATAGCCCGATTTGATCGTGTTTGTCATGTAGAGAGTATTTATGAGCCTAGGTTGAAACAGGGTGCTAAAAGCATGGAGTTAATGCTATGAATTCACTAAGGCCATGGACGGACTCTAGGGGATCAAGATCGATGAATTTACACGCCAGAGATCCGTGAAAATCAAGAAACTAAAGCTCAAGTGGCCCGGAAGATGTTTAGAATGTAAGATCACTGGCTTCTCACCATCCATTCGGCTCAAGACTTCATACATGGCTTGAGGATCATAAATTAACCGTACATGTTGAATTTCGACCGTTGGATCCTTGTGGAAGTGGTCCAACGGACAGATCAGACTACAAATCCATGATTTAAGGCCCACCTGATATCTGGATATTCTTCAATTTTGGTCTCAACTACTTAATTTACATGAGGAAAGGAATTACCGGAGTGGATTCTTTATATACATCAAGGTGGGACCCACCTTACCTCGTGCGTGTGCATAGCACACGCATGGCTGCTGCCCACTGAAACCATCAAGTCGGTCAGCGTTGTGCTGACCGACGAATTTCCCAAATCAAGAAGACGCAACAACATCTTATACGCACAGCTGCCGACTCGTGCTTGTGGGCCCCACTCATCATCGATTTGCAAGATCTGAACCATCCATTAAGTCCGGAGAGAGGGAATAACCTACACCTAGCTATCCTTCTTAGCTCGTGCAAGTGTACGTGCATGAATCTTCAGAAAATGTAGGATGAACGGTGGAAGCAAAACATCAGTGGAACACACCAAAACTCGACAAAAACTAGTCCATTCCGACCGAAATTCTGAGAAGAATCTGGTGGACGGTATGGATTTGTCCCAACGTCAGCTGAAGTGGGCCCCGCTAAGAACCAACGCAGGTCTGCTTCGCAGTCCGCGCACGCCGAGAAAACTGACCCTTGTGGGCCATTATGTGATCACAGATGAAATCGGATCGATGATCCAGACCGTCCAAAAGGTAGAAAGGGGGGTTTTTACCCTTTCTATACAGTTGGAGATTGCAGAATGGAGGACCAGACGCCTCGAATTCAGTTCAAACGTAAGCTATTTGTGTGTTGTTAGCTGCGTAAAATAGAGATTGGGCAGTCCATGTTTTGGGCGAACTACAGTGCGAAAGGGAGTCAGTTCTCCGACTCCAGCAAGGCTACACACAGCAACCGCCCATGCCTTCTCCTTCGTATATAAAAGAAAGAGAGAAAGAAAGAGGGGGGATATTATTTGGAACGTGGAACGGGCAGCAAGGAGGGACGTGGATTGGCAGAGAGAAAAGGAATTTGTTCTTTTTAGTTTATTCATTATTTTTTTAAAATTATTCTTATATGAGAGATGTTTAGCCTCCCCATGACAAGCTAAACCTCTTAGCTAGGGCTAAGAGGTGAAGCTTATAATGTGATGGGGAGGATTTTACGGGTTTGATTTATATTGTTTGAACTACCTTGATTATAGTTTGATTTAAGGGAATATTTTTAGTTTTTAATGGTCTGTTGTGACTGAAATTACAACGGGTCTGCAATGACTTTGAGTATATTCCTACTCTTTTTATGTTTATGACGTCAGGAAGCCCTGTTGTTCACCATAGTCTCCTGGGCATGGTCGGATGACGGTACCCTTGCTAACCTTCATACATGTGATTGGTTGGTAATTAGTTTAATTTTGTTGTTTGCTTTGTCTCCTGGGCATGATTTGGTGATGGAATCCATTCTAATTCGTATACCTTTCATCTCTTGAAAACTATATCAACGACACTTCAGTTAATTTTCAGGATTCTTAAAGCAGGTGTAAGATCTCCCTGATCTCTACAAGTGGATCCTCTACATCCCTAGTTTCCTTTTCCTGAATTCTTTAAGTCTTACATTAATAATTCACCATTATTCCTTAAATTTCATTTGAGTTAGATTTCATCTCATTTTAGCTCTAGTTATAGTTAGTTTCAGATAACGTACAGGTATCAGTCCCTTGGGATTCGACCTCGGTCTTACCGAGTTTATTACTACATCGTAACCCTGCACTTGGGGAGTGAACACGTTTTTGGTGCCGTTGCCGGGGACTGACGGTTGCATTTCTGAAATTAACTAGTTTTAGGATAAGTTTAAGATTAGGATTTCTCTAATTTTAGGTTAGATTATTTTTATTGATTTATAGAAACTAACCTATTTTTTTGTGGGATTTTAAGATAGAAACTTCTAATTCAGTAAGCTCTTTCTAATTTATACTTTCTATTCCCTTTTTATTAACTTATTTTCTAGTTTAAGACTTTTCTAATTTGTTTTCTACTTTCTTTTTTAGGAATTGCTTCTTTTTATTTAGAAATTAGTTTACTTCTAATTAGGAATTTTCTATTCTTAAACTTTCTATTTCTAGAAACTAACTTATTTTGTTAGTTTTGCAGGTCTTTAACTTAGGGACTCCAATTTGGTAACTTTTCTCTAACCCTCTCCTCTTTTTAGAGTTTTATTTCCTTTATTAGGTCTAGATTTAGAATTTAAATTAAGGGCTGCGAGTGTTTTATGCCCAAGTGGGCCTGTGACAACACTTGACGTCTCTTAACCGAATGAAGATTAATTGATGGGCTGACTATCCATCGCAAGACTAGACACCACTTGAATTTTCTTGAGTTAATTAAGGTTATGGCTGAAAATCAACCTCAAGTACTACCCTAACCTAGGGTTGAGGAAGTACAAGCTAAGAATAAGGTGCATCAAGCACCCTCGCCTCGTACTTTATGAGATTATTTACAACCGGCGGGGGTGAGTACGCCCTCATGCATGATTTTTCTTAAGAATATAGGACAGATGGACATCAAGCTAAGGGTTATCCAACTCCTTCCTAAGTTTTATGGGCTTGAGTTTGAAGAACAGTATCTACATCTAAAAGAGTTCGATAAGATTATAGTCACCTTATACTTTCCTAATATATCTGAGGATATAATTAGGCTGAAACTCTTCCCATTTTTCTTAAAAGAGAAGGCCAAGACGTGGTTACATTCACTGCGTCCTAAATCCATTGGCACATGGAATGATATGCAGAGGGAATTTATAAAGAAAATTTTCCCACATCATAAAACGATTATCCTCAGAAAAGCAATCATGAACTTTGCTCAAAAGGAAGATAAAACATTCTTCCAATGTTGGAAAAGGTTCAAGGATTTGGTCAGTTCACGCCCACAACACGGCTTTCAAATGTGGCGTATTACAAATTTTTTCTATGATGGACTGACATCTTCCATACGCCAAATGGTCGAGACAATGTGTAATGGAGAATTCACTACAAAAAAATTGACCAAAGGCTACGGACAAAAACCGTAGCCATAGACCTACGGCTACAGATTTTATCCGTAGCTTGACCGTTGCCGTAGGTGCCATAATAATAGGTCTTGAACCTATGGCTACGAATTTAATCCGTCGCCATAGGTGCAATAGTTACAGATATAATCCGTAGCAATTATATCTGTAGCAAAAACTTCAAACAGCTACGTATATTATTTGTAGCTAAAAGTCCATTGCAATATGCCTAAATTAAAAAGGCTACACCTGTCAGATTAATAGCTACGGATATTATTTGTAGCTAAAAGTCTATAGCAGTATGCCTTAATTGAAAAGGTTACACCTGTCAGATTAATGGCTACGGTCAATATCTGTAGCTATTTTGTACATTACAAAATTATATATAATCATTTGTTCATTCAATTACCACTTGTATAATCATTTATACAATCAATTACAATCACTCATTCATTCAATCAATTACAATCTAATTCATTCAATAAATTACAATTACAATTACAATAATGCTGAAAATACAAATCTTTGGCTTTATTAGAGAAATGTGTTCGACTTCACCCTGAAATTTCAACAGCTTCGTATATTCCATCATCCTACAAACAGTCATGTCATAAATAAATTAGAATGCCCATTGGGAAAAAGAAAGACAGTGAAATAAGTGCATCATGTATAACAACTTTTTTTTCTTAATGAATTAAAAAAAAGTTATAGGTTTGGTTTTGGAATTTGAGAATGGGTTCGGGTTTAGGTTATAGGTTTTGGTTTTAATTTAGGTTATAGGTTTTGGTTTAGGATATAGGTTATAGGTTTTTGAATTTGAGAATGGGTTCGGGTTTAGGTTTTAGGTTATAGTTTTGGTTTAGGTTATAGGTTTGGATTTAGGTTATAGGTTTATGTTAAGGTTTAGGTTTAGGTTTAGGTTATAGGTTTTGGGATTTGAGAATGAGTTCAGGTTCAAGTTATAGGTTTTAGTTTTGGTTTAGGTTAAAGGTTTTGGTTTTGGTTATAGGTTATAAGTTTTGTTTTAGGTTTAGGTTTAAGTTATAGGTTTTGGGATTTGAGAATGGGTTCAGGTTTAGGTTATAGGTTTTGGTTTTGGTTTAGGTTATAGGTTTTGGTTTAGGAGGTTTAGGTTTAGGTTATAGGTTTTTGGATTTGAGAATGGGTTCGGGTTTAGGCTATAGGTTTTGGTTTTAGTTTTGGTTTAAGTTAATAGGTTTTAGGATTTGGTTTGGGTTATAGGCTTTGGTTTAGGTTATAGGTTTTGGGATTTAAGAATGGGTTCGAGTTTGGGTTATAGGTTTTGGTTTTGGTTTAGGTTATAGGTTTTGGTTTTGGTTTAGGTTATAGGTTTTGGGATTTGAGAATGGGTTCGGGTTTAGGTTATAGGTTTTGGTTTTGGTTTTGGTTATAGGTTTTGGTTTAGGTTATGGTTTAGGTTTAGGTTATAGGTTTTGGGATTTGAGAATGGGTTTGAGTTTAGGTTATAGGTTTTGGTTTTGGTTTAGGTTATAGGTTTTGGTTTAGGTTAAGGTTATAGGTTTTGGGATTTGAGAATGGGTTCGGGTTTAGGTTATACGTTTTGGTTTTGGTTTAGGTTATAGGTTTTGGGATTTGAAAATGGGTTTGGGTTTAGGTTATAGGTTTTGGTTTTGGTTTTGGTTTTGGTTAAGGCTAGGGAGTTGAGATTAGGATTAGGTGTAGGTTTAGCTTTAGGGAATTGAGTTTAGGTTATAAGTTTAGGGAAAGGTTAGGTTTAGGTTATAAGTTTTTGAATTTGGGAATAGTTTTAGGTTATAAATATAGGTTTAGGTAAGGTTATAGGTTTAGGTTTAGGGAAAGGTTATAGGTTTTGAGATTTGAGGATGGGTTCAGGTTTAAGTTATAGGTTTTGGTTTTGGTTTAGGTTATAGGTTTTGGGATTTGAGAATGGGTTCGAGTTTAGGTTATAGGTTTTGGTTTTGATTTTGGTTATAGGTTTTTGGATTTGAGAATGGGTTATGGTTTAGGTTTAGGAAATCGGTTTCAGGTTCGGGATTGTGTTTAACTTTGGGTTTTCAAGTTTAGGTTTAGGTTTAGGTTATGGAGTTGAGATTATGATTAGGTGTAGGTTTAACTGTGGGGAATTAAGTTTAGGTTATAGGTTTTGGGATTTGGGAATAGTTCTAGGTTATAAGTATAGGTTTAGGTTAGGTTATATGTCAAGGTTTAGGGATAGGTTATAGGTTTTGGGATTTGAGAATGGGTTCGGGTTTAGGCTATAGGTTTTGGTTTTGGTTTAGGTTATAGGTTTTGATATTTGAGAATGCGTTTGGGTTTAGGTTATAGGTTTAGGTTTTGGTTTAGGTTATACGTTATAGGCTTAGGATAAGGTTTAAGTTTAGGTTTAGGTTATAGGTTTTGGCATTTGAGAATGGGTTCGGGTTTAGGTTATAGGTTTAGGTTAAGGTTTAGGTTTAGGTTATAGGTTTTGGGATTTGAGAATGGGTTCATGTTCAGGTTATAGGTTTTAGTTTTAGTTTAGGTTATATGTTCTGGGATTTGAGAATTGGTTTGGGTTTAGGTTATAGGTTTTGGTTTGGGTTTGGGTTTAGGTTAAGGCTAGGGAGTTGAGATTAGGATTAGGTGTAGGTTTAGCTTTAGGGAATTGAGTTTAGGTTATAAGTTTAGGGAAAGGTTAGGTTTAGGTTATAGGTTTTGGGATTTGGGAATAGTTTTAGGTTATAGGTATAAGTTTAGGTTAGGTTATAGGTTAAGGTTTAGGGATAGGTTATAGGTTTTGAGATTTGAGAATGGGTTCGGGTTTAGGTTATAGGTTTTGGTTTTGGTTTAGGTTATAGGTTTTTGGATTTGAGAATGGGTTCGTGTTTAGGTTATAGGTTTTGATTTTGGTTTTAGTTTTAGGTTTTTGGATTTGAGAATGGGTTATGGTTTAGGTTTAGGAAATCAATTTCAGGTTCGGGATTGGGTTTAAGTTTGGGTTTTCAAGTTTAGGTTTAGGTTTATGTTAGGGAGTTGAGATTATGATTAGGTGTAGGTTTAGCTGTAGGGAATTGAGTTTAGGTTATAAGTTTTGGGATTTGGAAATAGTTTTAGGTTATAAGTATAGGTTTAGGTTAGGTTATATGTCAAGGTTTAGGGATAGGTTATAGGTTTTGGGATTTGAGAATGGGTTCGGGTTTAGGCTATAGGTTTTGGTTTTGGTTTAGGTTATAGGTTTTGGGATTTGAGAATGGGTTCGGGTTAAGGTTATAGGTTTTGGTTTTGGTTTAGGTTATAGGTTATAGGCTTAGGATAAGGTTTAGGTTTAGGTTTAGGTTACAGGTTTTGGGATTTGAGAATGGGTTCGGGTTTAGGTTATAGGTTTTGGGATTTGAGAATGGGTTCGGGTTTAGGTTATAGGTTTTGGTTTTGGTTTAGGTTATACGTTTTGTTTTAGGTTAAGGTTTAGGTTTAGGTTATAGGTTTTGGGATTTGAGAATGGGTTCGTGTTTAAGTTATAGGTTTTGGTTTTGGTTTAGGTCATAGGTTTTGGGATTTGAGAATGGGTTTGGGTTTAAGTTATTGGTTTTGGTTTTGGTTTTGGTTTAGGTTAAGGCTAGGGAGTTGAGATTAGGATTAGTGTAGGTTTAACTTTAGGGAATTGAGTTTAGGTTATAAGTTTAAGGAACGGTTAGGTTTAGATTATAGGTTTTGGGATTTGAGAATGGGTTCAGGTTTAGGTTATAGGTTTTGGTTATAGGTTTTTGGATTTGAGAATGGGTTATGGTTTAGGTTTAGGAAATCGGTTTCAGGTTCGGGATTGGGTTTAAGTTTGGGTTTTCAAGTTTAGGTTTAGGTTTAGGTTAGGGAGTTGAGATTAGGATTAAGTGTAGGTTTAGTTGTAGGGAATTGAGTTTAGGTTATAGGTTTTGAGATTTGGGAATAGTTTTAGGTTATAAGTATAGGTTTAGGTTAGGTTATATGTCAAGGTTTAGGGATAGGTTATAGGTTTTGGGATTTGAGAATGGGTTCGGGTTTAGGCTATAAGTTTTGGTTTTGGTTTAGGTTATAGGTTTTGGGATTTGAGAATGGGTTTGGATTTAGGTTATAGGTTTTGGTTCTGGTTTAGGTTATAGGTTATAGGCTTAGGACAGGTTTAGGTTTAAGTTTAGGTTATAGGTTTTAGGATTTGAGAATGGGTTCGGGTTTAGGTTATAGGTTTAGGTTAAGGTTTAAGTTTAGGTTATAGGTTTTGGGATTTGAGAATGGGTTCGGGTTTAGGTTATAGGTTTTGGTTTTGGTTTTGGTTTAGGTTATACATTTTGTTTTAGGTTAAGGTTTAGGTTTAGGTTATAGGTTTTGGGATTTGAGAATGGGTTCGTGTTTAGGTTATAGGTTTTAGTTTTGGTTTAGGTTATATGTTTTGGGATTTGAGAATGGGTTCGGGTTTAGGTTATAGGTTTTGATTTTAGTTTAGGTTATAGCTTTTGGGATTTGAGAATGGGTTCGGGTTTAGGTTATAGGTTTTGGTTTTGATTTTGGTTTAGGTTATAAGTTTTTGGATTTGAGAATGGGTTATGGTTTAGGTTTAGAAAATCGAGTTCAGGTTCGGGATTGGGTTTGAGTTTGGGTTTTCAAGTTTAGGTTTAGGTTTAGGTTAGGGAGTTGAGATTAGGATTAGGCGTAGGTTTAGCTTTAGGGAATTGAGTTTAGGTTATAGGTTTAGGGAAAGGTTAGGTTTAGGTTATTGGCTTTGGAATTTAGGAATAGTTTTTGATTATAAGTATAGGTTTAGGTTAGGTTATAGGTTAAGGTTTAGGGATAGGTTTTAGGTTTTGGGATTTGAGAATGAGTTCGGGTTTAGGTCATAAGTTTTAGTTTTTGTTTAGGTTATAGGTTTTGGAATTTAAAAATGGGTTCGGGTTTAGGTTTTTTGGTTTTGGTTTTGGTTTTTATTTTGGTTATAGGTTTTTAGTTTTGAGAATGGGTTATGGTTTAGGTTTAGGAAATCGGGTTCAGGTTCGGGATTAGGTTTGAGTTTGGGTTTTTAAGTTTAGGTTTAGATTTAGGTTAGGGAGTTGAGATTAGGATTAGATGTAGGTTTAGCTTTAGGGAATTGAGTTTAGGTTATAGGTTTAGGGAAAGGTTAGGTTTCGGTTATAGGTTTTTGGATTTGAGAATCGGTTCGAGTTTATTTTAAGGGTGTGGTCCCTGCAAATACAAATATAAACACGGTTGTCCAAATGGCGAGGCCCTTCCAATGCCGTCCATATGAAATGGACAACTTCATCATGGTCATAACAGCGGTTCTCACCTCCCAGGGACCCTCGCTCTTCCGGATAGCTTCGACGCATATCCGGGTCTGCTCCATTAATTTCTAGCAAATACATAAACACGATCTGTCCAAATGGCCAGGCCCCTCCAATGCCGTTCATAGGAAATGGACAGCTTCATCATGGTCATAACTGTGGTTCCCACCTTTCAGGGACCCCCGCTCTTCCGGATAGCTCCGACGCACATCCGGGTTTGCTCCATCAATTTCAAGTAATTACATAAACATGGCCTGTCTACATGGCCAGGCCACTCCAATCATGTGCATTGAGTCAAGAGACGTACCAGATGCTTGAATCTGAAATATGTATTTACACATAAAATGGCTTTGGTAATCGCTTCTCAAAACCGCAGACTGTTTTCTTTTGAAACTCGTTCATCTCACCTGAAAACCTGTCACATAATGAATAACTATAACCACAATGATAACTACACATGTGCATTCTTGACAAGAAACTGGAGAAAAAACCATAACCTGATTATGAAGGTACATGAGATGTATTAGAAAAAACATTTATCACTCTAAAAACCACAAAATCATCACAAAGCTCAAAAATTCAAAGGAATAATAACCAAAATGAGGAAAAATCACATATAACACACATACATATACTCATACCTTTCATGTTAACTATTTATGATATGGACCCAAAGTTATATTTTTGATTGGTTATGGTAAGTAACTAAGGTAATCTTTTAGATTAAGAGATTTCTTTTCTTTTTTTTTTCTTTTTTTTTTTTTTAAATAAAATTAAAATTGTATCTCTTAACTGATCTCCAAAAATTTCTCCCTAGACATCCCATCTCTCTGTGTATAATTTCCCTGTTGTTAGTGGAATAAACATACATATATGTAATTTTATGGTTTAACATGACTCATTGGTAATCACATGGAAAAAGTTAGCTGTCTGTGAGCAATTATTTTAAGGTGCTTGTGGACTTGGTGTTATTAACATACACTGAAGAAAATTTTGAGGTGAAGAAACTTCCATTCCTTGTGATATAATCAAAAGTAGAATATAATACAGATATTATGAGCAGCAATGATCTATTCAGACATTCCATAAGAGAGGAAGAAAGCTTTCTCTAGAGACATATTCAGCACCACACACTATTAAATTTAGCCAATGCATTCAGAAAATTCTGGCAGAATCATTAAATGATAAATTTCATACTATCTAATAAGCTTCCAGATGTCAAAATGCTAAACTTTTCCCACGGTATAACAATTAGGAGGATATATCCAACTTACATCAACGTCTCTTGCTTTCAAATTCTTTGGTTTTACCAAATTAGGATTTTCGATCTCAATAACACCTTGCATGCCTTTCTTTTTCTGCCAAACATCAGGCGCAGTTACATAAAAGGAAGAAGTGAGTACAGATAATGATAACTAAGTGGTGCAAAATGAAATTGTCAGGATGTAACATAAGATTCCCAAAGTAAGAAGAGAAAGAAAAGCACAAAAGTAGCAATAATCAGAGAGACATTTCACTGACCTCATTTCTTCTTCAGATTCTTCTTCGTATTCCTCTTCTTCTTTATCTTTGACTTCTTCCTGATGGTATAAAAGTTTTTGCTTAAAACCCAAATGGATAAAATAGAAGTGCAGGCAAGACAATAATGACAAAATGAAAAACTATGTAGCTAGTTTTTAGTTTCACAATCATGATCAACCGCAAAGAGGCTATGATTGGCTCCTAGCATATGTACGTGCCTTTTCCTATGTAGCTACAGTCAGTGATATCAACTTGGTCTGTACAAGAGAATGCTCAGATCATTTGTATGCAAGTTGGGTCTTCCCAGAAATTCCTATTGAAGCACTAGGCTCTCCCAGCATGGAAGTAGCTCCTGATGAAAACATCACAAGCAAGGGTTAATAAAGGGATCAGTCCAAACATACATGAGCAGAAATACTAAAAGGGAAATGCACATCAGGTGGGTCACCCATGCATCGAGCATTCTTCACATGTCTGCTTTTAAATTTAGTTAATTCTTCTCACACTCATGCACTAGCCTACCTGATAAGTGGACTGGCCCCAGCAAGAATCATACAAAAGATAGCTCAGGAGGGGATTATCCATTATAGCTGCTCACACCTGAATCACAAAACAAAGGAGTCAGGTGGGGCAGACTACTCCTTACTAGTTAATTCTTCACATGATGTTTGTTTGCAAAACTGGTAAATGGTACAAAGTGGGTTTATGTACATCACAAGCCTAGTGTCTAGAGATGGTCTTTGGCCCGTAAGATATCAATGAATGATGCACTTACATGTATCTATAATGCCAAAAAAAAAATATCCATACAACCAAAAACAAACAGCCCATGACAAAGCAAGTAATCAATAATATATATATATATATATATATATATATATATATATATATATATATATATATATATATAATTTTTTTTCATAGATGAACTGGACTACCATAGATACCAATGTTGGAATGCAGATTTTCTACCGTTGAACTACATGCTCAAATCCAAACTCATACCAAAGTTTAAACAAGAAAATTAAATAGATTTCCAGCTAGCAGACGGACTTAAAGACTGAATCCATATCTTCTGAAGTGCAGATCATCATTTCCAGCTAACAAGTCTATCACCTAAATCTGTTGAGGAAACAAAGGAACAAAGAAGTACAACTATTTCTAGCTATAAAAGAAATTGGTTTGCTGATTCATACTATGCATCAGTCCTATATGAAAATTGGCCAAGTTTTGCATTGACTTGGCCAATCCACCGGGCCATGAAAACTCAGTCGAGTCAATATTTGTCTTATAAAAATATTTACACCAAAATTTGACTATCCATTCAATATAATGCCTTATATGAGTAACATGTACATCATTAGTACTTTGCAAAATCTCTGTAATGTACAAGATTACCGTAAATTTAGTCAAGTCCATGACTTAGGTCCAAAGAGCAAATCTTTCATACTCTGGCAAAGTGTAATGGATGATACTCATGCGCTTACAAATTACTTAAGAAATTGCATATAAGGCATACAACTACTCAAATTAAACTGTCCAAATTATAGAACCCAATATAAATGTATCGTGAATAAAAAATTAAGCTTGTCAGATCATCTAACCTTTGAATTGGAGGACATCGATTGCACGGTTAAAAAAAAAAAAAAAAAAAAAAAAAACAAAACTAAACCAACTGTCCTATTTCTACAAAAAGGTGTCCGTGAATCAAAGGTTAGGATTATTCAACCAATTTGATATTGAAATTGTGACTTGGAGACAATGGGATGCACAATCTGTTAGATTCTAAATGCCTATGTATCAAGCATCATACGAGCCTGAGTATTATATAATTCTCCTTTCCAAAATCAAACAGGATAAATACATTGATGCATGTGTTTTATCCACGCCATTCATCCATATGGGGAGAATAAAAGATGTCCAAAGGTTCAGATTCAAGAGTGAGGAGTGTAAAAATCAGATGCCAATATGATTCAATTAACAGACATACACAAGTTATAACAAAGGCAAACAGAAAATGATAAATGGAGACAATGAGCATATTGACCAAATTCAACATTTCGAAACTCATAATGGCAAAGAAAATTAAGCTTCAAAGATTTAAACAGATATTTTCTCCCAATTGTCTCGAGTTCCTTCTGGCATTTCCTGTTCAAACTGTCAAATATTGCAATGAATAAACAGTCGACATGTCCAAGATCTGCAGGTCCACGAATGGTTTCTCACCAATGCAAATATAAGTTATTTATTCAGACTGTGATATGTGAGCATCCAGTCTGTGTGATGTGTAGGAAGGCCACGGTATCACGGATCATGGATCACTTTTATATTCAATGTGAAACGTTTTGAAATATTTGTGCAGAAATGGATCATTCCATGGAGCTGATTTTCAATTCTTAAAGGCTGCATTTCGAGGGCATCAAAATTCCGCAAGACAGTGCAGACTCCCACTCTAATAGTCCTCTACAAGGCTGGAAAGCTTCACCCTTTCAAAACATCAGCAGACAAACAAGCAACAAAAGAAATATAACCACAAAGAAAGATTGTAATATCTAGAGATGAAGATTCACAACAAAAAAGCATGTAAGAGTCTGCACTTTTGTGAGCACCACATGCACCTGTACATGACTTTGGGCCTTACACACAGCTGCGACATCCCTCACTAGACAGGTCAGACATCCCTCAAATGTGCAATGTTGGCATATGCAATAATTTAAAGATGTATGTAAATCCATAGAAGAAAACCTATCGATAGAAAAACAATGAAAGTACTATAAGTTCAGAGGTATTTGATTGAAAGGAAGAATGTAAGAGTTAAAAGATAAAAAGAACTACCTAAAATTAAAAGAATCATGGATGGTCGGTCGTGTTTGCTTCTGATGCAGATTCCATTTTTAGAAACTGCTGTTATTCCTCATCACCAACTCTTGCAACTGCTTCTATTTCAGCAGCAGCCTATGGTTTGGTCATAGACTGCTGATAAAGAACTCTACCATGCATATCAAAAGCCCAACAGTCCCCACAATGATAGAATGCTTGTTCCAGATGAGTAGATTTATCACAACAGTTAGGAACTTGTGCAACCAAAAACATAATTAAATAACTACAACACAAGAAGAGATTCATCCAAACACAAGAAGTGGATTACAACAGAGTTCACTTTCACCTTCTCGTTGAAGACTAGCCATGGGTATGGAATTTTCTGCTCCCGTGCATTGACCAAGTTCTATAGCAGAAACGAATATAAAAAAACATCAAATCAGAAACGTTAGAGCATAGGAGAGGAAACTTCTAAGCTTGAGGTTGAGATATAAATATTATAGTCACAATTTTTGGCTCTCTCTCTCGAAAAAAAAAAAAAAAAGATGTTTTTTATATGCTACAGTGCCACCACAATACAATATGTTATGGTGGTAGTTTTCCACCTCGCGGATTGCATCATAAGTGATGATTTGAACCGTTCGTGTTCCAGACTCTATGGTACCCTAGCCATCGTAAGAAGCATTGTTGAATGGGTGATTTCATATCAACAAGAATATTTAATAGCTCATAGTCAAATCAAAGATTCAAAGGTCAGGATTATAAGACCACATCTTTTATACGGTAGCATCATGAACATGAATGGTTCAAATCATTTAAAGGTTGCAATCAGGGGTGGAAATCTGTCATGTAAAATATTGTGCCATGGTGGCAACCTACCCTATCAAAACTCTCTCTCTATCGAACTTGGACAAAAAGAAAATCCAAATGCACTGCAACTCATGAATTTTCTAAAACAAACTCCGCTTCTACTAACAAAACACCTGCTTAGTTTCTTCCCAGACAAATAAAATTTTAAATTCAGCAAAGTAAAAAATCCAAACATCAGACATCATCTCTTAAAAAATGGTGTTTACTGCACAGAAAATTCTTCGCTACAAATCTACATGTTACTTCCGAATTGGCCTTATAATTTTCAAACCTTCTATTTCTCCCTTAAGATTCACTATCACACCAACATTATATTCAAAATACATGTATATACAAATCAATAGAGTAAAGAATTTGAAACCAATAGAAACTTCATGAGCATTTTTACAAACACATCATGAGCAATGGCATATTCACAAACACGTCATGAAAATAACAATGGTATTGTAGACATCTATCTTATGGACTATAGACAATGTATATTGATTATGGATTGTTCGTCAATTCGTCAGAAAATTCATCAATCAGAGATAAGGAAATAGGAAAATTTTCAACAAATTCAAAGGAAACGATAAGAATGGACCTAAAATTCAACAGATTCAGAGGAAATGGTAACCCGGTCGTTGTAGCCCATCTCCGCTCCGAATATCAATCCAAAAACCCCCAAATTTGGAAACCCCTAAATCCAAAAACCTCCAAATTCGAAAACCCCCAAATTTGGAAACCCCTAAATCCAAAAACCTCCAAATTTGAAAACTCCCAAATTCAAAAACCCCTAAATCTAAAAAAAACCTCCAAATTCGAAAACCCCCAAATCTTTTCAATCGGTATTGAGATTGAGAGAGATTGAGAGAGAGAGAGATACCTCACGATCAACCGAGCTTTAGAGGAAGAGAGCAAGTTCCTGTTTGAGTTGGAGCCCCAATCACGAGTCCACGCCGAAAATAGGGTTCCCGAGCTCTGAGGAGAGAGAGAGAGAGAAAGACAGAGAGAGAGAGGATGCGAGAGAGACTGGAAGGGAGAGGATGCGTGAGAGAGGACCGAAAGAGATAGAGAGAGGATGCGCGAGAGTGAGGACCAAGAGAGAGAGAGAGAGGGTGCGTGAGTGTGAGTGTTTGGGTTTAGGGAGAGGCGCGGCAGGGTTTGGGTTTGGGAGAGGGGCGGGCGCGCGAGGGAGATGTGAGGGATTTGGGTTGGGCGTGCACGGGACTCTTTTGGGGGGAGGCAGGTGATAGTCGGCACTTTTATGTGCCTAGTTTTAGGTCCCGTGGGGCCCACAGTGATGTATTTTACTTATCTACTCCGTCCATTCATTTTAAAAGATCATTTTAAGGGTTGATCCAAAAAATGAGTCAGCTAGAATCTGTAAGCGGACCACATAAAATATTAATGATACAAATTTATTTTTTATTATTTCTTATGGTGTGGTCCACTTAGACCTTAAATCTACCTACTTTTTGGGCTCATCCAATGAAATTATATATCAAAATTTATGGACGGCTTAGATAAAACATATATATTCCAATGGGCCCTATGAAGCCCCTCAAACACTACCAATCTCTAATAAGATCAGGGTGGAAGGGAGGTTTTAGCTACAGATTAAGGAGGTTTTAGCTATGGAATAAATCCGTAGTAATTTAGCTACGGTTTATATCCGTAGCCAAAAGCTTCCATAGTCCAGGTAGTATCATTAATAAAAATGTTGACGAGGTATGGGATTAGCTCGATAGTCTTACTGAAAAAACACAATCATGGGACTATTACCCAAATCTGAACACCACGTCTAGGCCGACTCAAGCTAAGGAGAAAGGTGGATTGTATCTCTTGAAAGAAGACGATGATCTCAAGTATAAAATGTCTACACTCATAAGAAAAATTGAGGCCATGGAAGGAAAAAAAGGATAAGGTCAATGAAAGTGTTTGTGGCATTTGTGATTGCAACATTCATACAACTAAAAATTGTCCTACAATATCTGCCTTTCGCGAAGTATAGAATGAACAATCCAATGCCATAAATAACTATCAAAGACCTTTCAATGGACCAACCTCTAATACGTACAATCCTGGCTGAAAAAATCATCCCAATTTTAGTTGGAGGAACGGACAAACTGCTACCTCTCAAGGTTTCTTCAATCAAAATCTAAATCAGGGAAGAACCGGTTCAAAATTCTATGCAAGAGCTGACGCAGATAATGCGAGATTTTATGCAAAAGATAGATTCATGTATGACGGCTATAGAAAAGGGGATGCTTCCTGCACAACCACTATCCAATCCTAAACTGTAATACGAGATAGGTGATCCCAACTCTTCAAATCAAATGGGGCACGCTAAATCCATCACCACTCTTAGGAGTGGGAAGGTTATTGATAAAATCATTCCAGTTAGGCCCGAAAAGCCTTAAGAACCAGAAGCGGACAACAATTATGGATCTAGTGATGCCCCACAAAAATTAGAACCGGAACCTCTAGAGAAGCCAGTTGTTTCGTTCTCCCAACGGTTGGTTGCACCAAAACGTATCTCTAACTCTCATGATATCCTAGAGGTGTTGAAACAAGTGAAAGTCAACATTCCTCTACTTGATGTCGTAAAACAGATACCTTCATATGCCAAATTTCTAAAGGACTTATGCACGACTAAACGACGACAAAGTGTTCAAAAGAAGATTTTCTTGACTGAGAAAGTGAGTGTCATCTTAAAACAAGAAGTGCCGCAGAAATTCAAAAATCCTGATAGCCCAACCATATCATGTGTAATCGAGAACTATCGAATTGATCACGCACTTCTTAACTTAGGAGCGAGTGTCAATCTAATTCCCTACTCGATATACAAACAGTTAGGTTTGAGTGAATTAAAACCCACCCGAACCATACTATAACTTCCTGATCGCACTATTCATGTACCAAGTGGGATAATCGAGGATGTGTTGGTCTAGGTCGATAGATTTTACTACCTTGTAGATTTTATCATCTTGGATACCGAACTCATCGGTAACATGATCACTCAAATTCCCGTCATGCTTGGTCGCCCATTCCTTTCAACTTCAAATGCAATTATCAATTGCAGGAATGGTGTCATGACTATGTCTTTTAAAAATTTGATATTAGAGTCAAATATCTTTTTCAATAATGGCAGCAACTCAGAGGATGATGATGATTTTCACGACATTAATATGATTGATTCTTTTGTGGAAGATAGAACACCTCTTACCTTATCCTCTGATCCTCTAGAGACATGCCTGGCCCACTCCCATGATTTTGATGATGATATGATTAGGGAGACGTGTGTCATGCTTAATACTGCACCGAGACTTAAAGTTAACTGGTGGAGGCCATAATTTGAAGAGTTACCCCAAACCGATGTAGTGTCTCTACCGTCTAACCTCAAGCCACCGAAGCTTGACTTAAAACCTTTACCCTCTGATTTGAAATATGTCTATTTAGGTCAAGATGAGACATACCCGGTGGTGATCTTTGCCCACCTGAAAAAAGAACAAGAGAGTATGGTCATTTCTACTCTCATTGAACATAAAGGAGCTCTTGGATGGATGATAGCGGACCTCAAAAGAATTAACTTCTTGATTTGTACTCATCACATATATCTTGAGGATAATGCAAAGGTTGTTCGAAAATCACAACGTAGACTAAATCTAAACATGAAGGAAGTGGTTAAGGCCGAGGTTCTTAAACTATTGGATGTGGGTATCATATACCCTATATCCAATAGTCAATGGGTGAGTCTAACTCAGGTGGTTCATAAGAAGTCCGGGATTACCATCGTAGCCAATGTTAATAATGGACTCATGCCAACTAGAGTTACTACTGGTTGGAGAATGTGCATTGACTACCAGAAGTTGAATACCGTCATAAGGAAGGACCACTTTCCTTTGCCCTTCATCGATCAAATCTTGAAAAGGCTAGCTGGTCATTCCTATTATTATTTTCTTGATGGGTATTCAGGTTATAATCAGATTGAAATCGCCCCTGAGGACTAGAAAAAAATTACATTTACATGTCCCTATGACACCTTTGCTTACAGAAGGATGCCATTTAAGTTATGTAATGCCCCTGCCACCTTTTAGCGATGTATGATGAGTATCTTTTCTAACATGGTGGGGAAATATTTAGAGGTCTTCATGGACGATTTCTCTGTTTTCGGTTCATCTTTCAGCGAATGTTTAGAGAGGCTTAAATGTGTGCTGAAAAGATGTGAAGAAAAGAATTTGGTACTTAATTGGGAGAAGTGTCATTTTATGGTTCAAAAGAGAATTATCCTTGGGCATATCATCTCATCTAAGGGAATCAAGGTAGATAAGGCAAAAATTGATCTTATCTCTAACCTACCTCCACCCAAGAACATCAGAGATGTGTGATCCTTCTTAGGACATGCAGGATTTTACAGGTGATTCATAAAAGACTTTAGTCTCCTCTCTCGTCCTTTATGTAATCTTCTTCAAAAGGATGCACCATTCGTGTGGACTGAGCAATGCCAAGAAGCTTTTACTAAGCTTAAAGGCATGTTAACCACTGCACCTATCATGCAGCCACCCGATTGGAGTCTTCCTTTTGAACTTATGTGTGATGCCTCTGATTATGCTCTTGGAGTAGTTCTAGGCCAGAGAAAAGATAAGATGCCCTATTTCATTCATTATGCAAGTAAGACTCTAAATCCTACCCAAGTGAACTACTCGACTACGAAAAAAAAATTCTTAGCCATGGTGTTTGCTTTGGACAAATTTAGGTCCTACCCGATCGGATTCAAGATCATTATCTACATGAATCACGCGATACTTAAGTATCTTCTTTCTAAGAATGATTCTAAGCCCCGCCTGATACAATGGATCCTTCTACTTTAAGAATTTGATTTGAAAATTAAAAATAAAAAGGGAGTAGAGAACGTAGTGACCAATCACCTTTCTTGCCTTAATACCTCTGATTCCCTTGAGGTAACCCATATCAATGACATGTTCTCTAATGAACAAATGTTCAGAGTCTCCTATTCACCTTGGTTCGTTGATATTGCTAATTATCTTGCTACAGGTTTCATATCGACACACTGTATGATACAAGATAAGAAGAAATTCTTTACCAAGGTGCGCAACTTTTTCTGGAATGATCCATATTTGTTTAAATATTGTCCAGACCAAATCTTAAGGAGATGTGTCCCAGACGATGAGTATCAGAGTGTCATCTCCTTCTGTCATTCACAGGCCTGTGGTGGTCACTTTTCTGCTAAAAAGACCACGACCAAGATTCTACAGTGTGGCTTTTATTGGCCCACCATGTTCAAGGACACTCATGAGTTTTGCAAGGCTTGTGAGCATTGTAAAAAATTAGGAGCATTGTCCCGTCGAAATATGATGCCCTTGAATCCTATCCTTATCATAGAAGCATTTGATTACTGGAGCATTAATTTCATGAGACCTTTCCCCCAATCCTTTGAAATTTTGTATATTTTGCTCGCCATAGATTATGTCACTAAATGGGTTGAAGCAATTCCATGCCGCAACAATGACCATCACATGGTCATTAAATTTTTAAAAGAAAACATCCTGTTGCGGTTCGGGACACCTCGAGTAATCATTAGTGACAGGGGCTCACACTTTCGTAATAGACCATTCGAGAGCTTAATGAAGAAATACGGTATCTCTCATAAGGTGAACACCCCATACCATTCACAGATAAGTGGACAAGCGGAGATTTTCAATAGAGAGATCAAACATATCCTGGAGAAAACGGTTAACCTTGATAGTAAGGATTGGTCAACCCGATTGACCGATGCCTTATAGCTATACCGTATTGCTTTTAAAACCCCTATTGGAACATCTCCCTTGAGACTTGTCTATGGAAAGGCTTGTCACTTGTCAGTGAAGTTGGAACGTAAAGCATACTGGGTGATCAAAAATCTGAATTTTAATCTGGACAACGCTGGCTCACTACGCAAACTTCAATTGAATGAATTGGAAGAAATTCGGAACGATGCGTACGAGAACTCAAGAATTTACAAGGATAGGATGAAGGCATTTCATGATCAACATATTCTGCGAAAATCATTTACGCCAGGTCAGAAAGTCCTTTTGTACGACTCTCGACTACATCTCTTTCCGGGTAAGCTTCGATCTCATTGGACTGATCCTTACATTGTTATTACTGTCTATCCTCATGGGGCCGTCAAGATAAGAGATCCCGACAATGGCAAGGAGTTTAAAGTAAATAGACATCGATTAAAATCATTTGTCGAGAAATTTGATTCAGAGGACATGTCCATGCCTCTGACTGCTCCTGTTTACTAGGATTGATCTCCTAATCTGATGGAGGTATAGGTAGGTTTATCGCTTTCATAGACTAGGGTAGTTTACTTTATTTGTCTGCCTAAGGACGGTAAACTTAGCGCTCTTGGGAGGCAACCCAGCTTTTTATTCCATTTTATTTTCTTTTTTAATTAGTTAGTTTAATTTTTATGGGTAACATTGCTGCAAACCCTCACGAGACTACAACTCGTCCACTAGGGGCAGCCTAGGGTTCTAAAGGCTTGTTGCATATGCTAAATACAATCGAGAGCACCTGTGAAAGTGGTATAGGTAGGATTTTATTTCTGTTATTTTTGTTCTTCTTTCTCTCTCGTGCTGACAAGCTTTCATGCTGCGATCTTTTGGAAACTCTCTCGATTTGTTATCTAGGTACTATCCTCCCATCACTTCTCATTTACTTTCGTTGTCCCATGTGCATTGCATGTTATATCTTTTACATTGAGGACAATGTAGATTTTAGGTTGGGGGTGGGGGATTAGGTTACCTAATCAATGTTTTCTTGGTCTTAAGCAAAAATTGTGAAAATTTTTAAAATTTTCTGGGAATTCTTGTGAATTCGAAGTGATTTTCATGGAAACCCTTGATTTAGAATTTCAAGATAAGTGATGTTGGTAATTTATGACTCTTGGATTCAGTTTCTGTTAAATTTTGCAGTTAAGATCGAGTTATTAATCCAAAATTAGAAGTTGTAAACATTGATTGAGTCATGATTTCACATGTCACATCTCGCTTTCACATTAAGGTTTTAGTTTGATATTGAAGGGTTGACTTGGTAATCACTAAGCATGTAATGAACCAGCTTGAAAAATTTGTCTGTTATGATCAACTGAAGAAAAGAAAATACCCAGCTAAGAAAAAAAAAATAAAGATACCTTTAGAAAGGGTTGGGTGAATAGTCTTCACCATAAGTTTGCTCCCTATAGGTGATGATTTAATTCCCCATGAATGATATGTGAAAAGGGTTGGGTGTACATTCTTTGTCGTAGGTTTGCTCCCTATAGGTGAGGATTTGATACCCCTTCTTAGTGTTACTTTTAGTGAAAAACTCAAAAGTGAAGGAATGAAAAGATGATCTGTGAGGTAAGTCTTGGGAAGGTTTTGGTTATCATGAATTCTCTTGTTGGTTACCAAAGATATCCTGAAATAGAGAAGTGAATTTTAATGATGATAAGTCGAGATTAGACTATACATCCATGGAACTCAATGCTTAGAATTATTCTAATTAATGGATTAATACTTTGAACTTGACTATGGAATTTACCATGCGCTCGAGTCTAAGAGATGGTAATGCCCAACATGTACGAATCCTAAAATTCTATTAACTAAATTGGTTTTCAAATATCACTCGGTTTCATAGAAATTGTCCTGTAATTCTCAACTTACTTTTCGCATACTTTGCTCGGGACTAGAAAGATGCTGGTTGGGGGTTGTGTTGTGGGTCAAATATTGCATATTAGACCCCAGTTATTACCTGAATTTACAAGAATAATACCGTTTAATAGCCCGATTTGATCGTGTTTGTGATGCAGAGTGTATTTACAAGCTTGGACTGAAACAGGGTGCTAAAAGCATGGAGTTAACGCTCTGAATTTACCAAGGCCATGGAGGGACTCCAGGGGATCAAGATCGACTAATTTACACGCCAGAGATCCATGAAAATTAAGAAACTAAAGCTCAAGTGGCCCGAAAGACGTCCAGAATGCAAGATCACAAGGTTCTCACCATCTGTTCGGCTCAAGACTTCATGCATGGCCTAAGGACCATAAATTAACCGTACACGTCGAATTTCAGTTGTTGGATCCTTATGGAAGTGGTCCAACGGACAGATCAGCCTATAAATCCATGATTTAAGGCCCACCTGATATCTGGATATTCTTCAATTTTGGTCTCAACCACTTAATTTACATAAGGAAAGGAATTAGTGGAGCGGATTCTTCATATACAACATGGTGCGACCCACCTTACCTCGTGCGTGTGCACAGCACACGCATGGCCGCCGCCCACTGAAACCATCAAGTCGGTCAGCGTTGTGCTAACCGACGAATTTCTCAAATCAAGAAGACACAACAACGTCTTCTATGCACGGCTGCCGACTCGTGCTTGTGGGCCCCACTCATCATCGATTTAAAAGATCTGAACCGTCCATTGAGTCAAAAGAGAGGGAATAACCTACGCCTAGCTGTCCTTCTTAGCCTGTGCACGTGTACGTGCGTGAATCTTCAGAAAACATAGGATGAATGGTGGAAGCAAAACATCATTAGAACACACCAAAACTCGACAAAAATTAGTCCATTCCGATCCAAATTTCGAGACGAATCTGGTGGACGATATGGATTTGTCCCAATGTTAGCTGAAGTGGGCCCCACCAAGCACCAGTGCAGGTCCACTTCGCAGTCCGCGCACATTGAGAAAACCGACCCTTGTGGGCTATTAAGTGATCACAGACGAAATCGGATCGATGATCCAGACCGTCCAAAAGGTAGAGAGGGGGGTTTTTACCCTTTCTATACAGTCGGAGATCGCGGAATGGAGGACCAGACGCCTTGGATTCAGTTCAAACGTAAGCTATTTATATGTTATTAGCTGCGTAAAACAGAAATTGGGCAGTTCGTGTTTTAGGCAAACTACAGCGTGAAAAGGGAGTCGGTTCTCAGACTCCATCAAGGCTACACACAGCAACCGCCCATGCCTTCTCCTTCGTATATGAAAGAAAGAGAGAAAGAAAGAGGGGGGATATTATTTGGGACGTGGAACGGACAGCAAGGAGGGATGTGGTTGGCAGAGAGAAAAGGAGTTTGTTTTTTTGGTTTATTCATTATTTTTATATGAGAGATGTTCAGCCTCCCCATGACAGGCTAAACCTCTTAGCTAGGGCTAAGAGGTGAAGCTTATAGTGTGATGGGAAGGATTTTACGGGTTTGATTTATATTGTTTGAACTACCTTGATTATAGTTTGATTTAAGAGAATGTTTTTAGTTTTTAATGCTCTTTTGTGACTGAAATTACAACGGGTCTGCGATGACTTTGAGTATGTTCCTACTCTTTTTATGTTTATGACGTCAGGAAGCCTTGTTGTTCACCGTAGTCTCCTGGGCATGCTCGGATGACGGTACCCTTCCTAACCTTCATATATGTGATTGGTTGGTAATTAGTTTAATTATGTTGTTTTCTTTGCCTCCTGGGCATGGTTTGGTGATGGAATCCATTTTAATTCATGTACCTTTCATCTCTTGAAAACTATATCAATAACACTTCAATTAATTTCCATGATTCTTAAAGCAGGAGTAAGATCTCCCTGATCTCTACAAGTGGATCCTTTGAATCCCTAGTTTCCTTTTCCCGAATTCTTTAAGTCTTACATTAATAATTCACCATTATTTCTTAAATTTCATTTGAGTTAGATTTCATCTCATTCTAGTTCTAGTTCTAGTTAGTTTCAGATAACATGCAGGTATCAGTCCCTTGGGATTCGACCTCGGTCTTACCGAGTATATTACTACATCACAACCCTGCACTTAGGGAGTGAACATTAGCACCTCCTCTCTATCAGGGTGAACCAGGTCCTGGGTCTTTCTAGACCACTTCCCCCTGCTTCAGCCTTCAACTATCTGGCACAGGAAATTATTGATTACCTGTTCCAGGTAGGTTTCTGCACCTCGGATAGCTCAGACACTCGCATCTGGCCTTACTCTCCTAACGGCGAATTCATGGTGAGTCCAGCATGGAACCTCAGTAGATTATCTCAGCCTCAAAGGTCTTGGTTGCATTGGGTTTGGCACTCCAGTTTTCCCCCATGGATCTCGGTATTCGTATGGCGTATGCTTCACAACGCAATCCCTCTAGATGTGTCAATTTAGAAACGTGGAGTTAATTTAGCATCGTGCTACAATTGCAATTCATCCCCATCAGCCACGTGTAGAGCCGTCGAGTTAGTGAACCATGTCTTCATTGACAGCCTGGCCGCGATTATGAAGTGGTTTTTTTTTTGTGGTATCTTCGGTATATGCATCCCCTCCAATGTATCGGTGAAGGGATGTGGTCGGCCTGGTGGAAAGCGGCTTGTCCTCCCCGCAGAATCCCCCATCTTCATAATATAACCCCTTGTGTCATTCTCTGGGAGATCTGAAAGGCCCGGAACGCTGCTAGATATGACGATAGGCACATCCATGCGCTGGCGATTAGGGAGGAAGTGAAACAAACTCTGGCTGCTCTCGTCTTCATTTTCCCGGATGTCCTCCGGCCCGCTACCATCAGTATATCGGCCACAAACTTAAGGATATCAGCTACCCGCCGGTCGGAAAGCCATCCTGCAGTAGTTAGATGAAAGAAACCGCCCACTGGATGGTGCAAACTTAATGTCGATGGGTCAACGAAAGGGAACTCGGGGCCTTCAGGTGGAGGAGAAATTTGTAGATCACACTCGGGTGATTTTAATTTTGGTTTCACAGCTGGATACGGGACTGGATCCAACATCTTTGCGGAGCTTCAGGAGATTCATGGCGGTCTTGCTCATTGCTTCCAAATTAGTCTGCAGAACATTGTTGTGGAGTCTGACTCCAAGCTAGTTGTGGACTTTTTAAATGGTGCAGTTCATCCCAGTTGGAAATGGACTTACTGGGTGGCCCAAATCAAGAACATGGATCTTCTAGGCCAATTTGTTGTCGAACATATTTTTATAGAGGGTAATGAACCGGCCGACGGGATGGCCCATCTGGGCAACAGCTCTCAAGCCTCCTCTCTCATCAGGCATGCCTCTCCTCCCGCAGCGTATTAGGGGAAGTCTTTTCCTCGATACAGTTGGTCACGGTGCAATTCGGTTGGCCCACGGGAGGAGTCCGCTGGTTAATCAGGGCTTAGTCCATTCTGGATCTATTGAGTTTTGTTTCCTTTGTAGCCATCTGTATATGTTCTTTTGCTTTACGATAGGCCCTTATCAGTGCCTTTTTACCTGAAGGGGCCCGAATGTCCTGCTCGTGTATTTCATCTCTTTATTAATGGATTCATCCTTCGGTTTGCGAAAAAAAAATAATATGGGGCCCACATAATGCTTTCATAATGTTTATTTGCCATCTAACCTGTTTATAAGGTCACACGTACTAGGATGAAGGGACCAATAAAAACTTATTTCATCTACAAAAGTTTTAGATGAAGCTAATATTTGTGTTTTTCCTTTATCCAGGTTTGTGTGACTTTATTAATAAATTTGTGGGAAAATAAACACTACACAAACACTAGGCGGGTTTGAAGAAATTTTTAATGGCCAGACGTTCAATTATCACTATTTCTTATAAAATGCTCAACCTGGGATTTTGATCAGCTTTATTTTTGGGCTCATGCCCTACAATGGTCTGAAAAAACAGAACAACAATGGAGATATATAATAGATACATCAAGGTGTGCACCATGGTTGAGGCTGCACCTAATCTACTTGAAAAGAAAGCCAGGAGGTCTGAGGAAGTTTACATGCTTGAAGTTAGGTGGGGCCTACCAAGATGCTTGTGAGAAATCCACCCTGTCTATTTATTTTGCAGCTCACATTAGGACATGAGAGAAAAAATGAGACCCGATCTAAAACGCGAGTAGGCCGCACAAAAGATGAAAACAATGTGGATGGAACAAGTACTTTCAACAACTATTGAAACATTCATAGGGAAATAGAAGTTTTGTTTCCGGCTAAGATTTTGTTTTTTCGGCTTATCCTACTTACTGTGGGGCCTATCTTAATATATTTATTCTATATTCAAGCCATTCATCCTTTTTTATTATTATTTATTTTTATTATTTTTTAATTTTTTCATATCATTTAGTGCAAGCATGAGCCAAAAAACACTACAAGAAAGTGTAGCTTAGCCGACCGACGGGGCTACTGTTTGTTGGCAGCCAGTTGTAACAGCTGCGGGCAAAGGGTCCTATAAAAGGAAGAAAAAAAAAACCCTACCCTCATTTTCACCCATCTCCAGCTGCGCACCGATTATCTCTCTCTACCTCTCCTTCTCCGGTCCCTCGAGCTCTCCCTCTCCGCTCGCTCTTCCTCCCTCTCCCTCTCTCGTGCTCTCCCTCTCCCTCCCGCTCTCTGCCTCTCCATCTCCCTCTCCCTCTCTGCTCGCTCTCCCTCTCCCTCTCCATCTCCCTCTCCCTCTCTCGCGCTTTCCCTCTCCCTCCTGCTCTCTGCCTCTCCATCTCCCTATCCCTCTCCGTTCGCTCTCCCTCTCCCTCTCACTCTCTCTCTCTCTCTAAAAATCCTAGTCATCTCTCTCTCTCTCTCTCTCTCTCTCTCTCTCTCTCTCTATCTCCTCGGCCCTCTACTGCGGTTCGGCCTTCCTGTAACTCCTTGGAAAAATTCGTACTTGGACTCGAGTACTAACTCGACCAGAAATCACGTAGGATTAATTCCTTTGGAAAATTAAGCGTAAGTTCGCTAGCGCTACGCTAGAGTAGCTATGAAATTGTCCCTGAACACTTTAAATACGTTCTACAAGACCCAAAACTCGTAGAATCAATGGCGCTATAATACCCTGAAACCTAGGATCAAACTCTAAACTGGTTTGCTCTCAGGAACCCTTTGAAACTTTGTATTGGATCTAGACCGCGCGTCGGAAGTCCGATACCTAAAATCTTAGACCATTAGAACTGCTTAGCTAGACTTGACAATCATGTAGAAGATCAAGCCCAATCGACGTTTAGAGGCTATTTCATTGAGCCTAGAGTGAAGAGAATGAGAAATGAGTTAAATTTGAAAATTTTAATCCAAATCTGGCACGTGACTTGACACGTTATTATTAAGTGTTCTGACCGTCAGAATTTAGTCAAATTACACCCTCGGATCAAGAAAAATTTCTCTTTCATATCATGAGACTTGTAGACCTGATTTAGGTGCGATGACCGCTGAACTGAAACTGGACCGCCACGTGCGATCTGCGAACTCTACCGGACTGAAAACTGGGTGTGAGCAACATCCAGTGACCATGAGCTTAAGTCCGATCGCGTTCGGTCAGGGGACCTTCCGAAATACTCTTTTGGACCAGAACAGCCCCGATTTAGTTATAACCCAAGTATACATTGTTCCTAAGTCTAAAACGGTGAGGTTTTAGCCTATATAAGGGCCTTAAACCCTCACATATCTCACCCATCCGAATTTGCTAGAAACCCTAGCTAGTGAGAGAGAGAAAGTGAGAGTTTGTGAGAGGCTGTGGGAGAGATCGTCCTGCCACTTGCACTAGCTATTGCACATGCTAAAGCATCGCGTTCGAATCACTTTCCCGGTGATTTCTAACGCACTCTTAAGTAAGAAGACCCTAACTGCTTGCTGTTTTGGGGTTTCTTTCGATTCAGATAGCAACATAGCTTATATATCTTGTGCATTAGGTCGCCTGTTCGCCGTTGACGAAGCGTATAGATTCCGTTCGAAACGATACACGTCTAGGGCAAAAGGTGCGGATTTTAGACGCTTTGATTGGCTGATTTCAAAGCTTTCAATGTCGTTTAATAGTAGATTATCGACGGCAACACCGTTTGACATGTACAAAATGCTGTCTGTATTCTGTTTCCTAAACGTATGGAAAATATGAGATTTAGGGCATTTTAGTCATTTGTAGGAAATACAGTTTACATTCATATTTTGCTGAAATATTTGCCATGGCTTCTTGTCGTGTTAGTATATTAGGAATGCGTGTATGATTGGTTTGACGAAGAGATTTGCCCTAATGCGCACTTTGGGTCGACATACGCTATGTAAACTTAAGTGTGTAGACTAAGTGTTTGTATAAATATTTGTATTAGTACGTATTGAGTAAATGATGTTGTGTATTGGTTCTGAGATTGAATTCTCAATCAACATGCTAATGTATATGATTTTCACCATGTTGGCTATATGTACGGATTTCATTATATGTATGAAATGCATGTGTTGGATGATTTATTTAAGTGGTATGTTATAACATGTTTCAACATACTTATATTGTTGTATTTCATTTTCATTACTCTCACATGATTACTGATGTTGACTTGCAAATGTTTGGGGCTTTGCTTAGTCCAGGCAGTCAGTAATAGAGTAAATTCGTGGTTGGCTTATATTTGCCACGAAGGATGCGTCGATGAACGCGAGTCGTGTTTTGAGTTCGCGGCAGTGGTTAGGCCACACGAAGTGTTTCATGCACTTCATGTCATTCGACTTGAGATGCGCTCGTACTACTCGAGCCCGTCAAGTAACCCGACTGGCCGTTGTATGTTCACCATGTATGAGTCATAACTGCTTGAACCTAGAGTACTGAACTTACCATTGAAAACCCTGTTAACCATGGTACCTTGATCCATAAAAACTCATGAGCTGGGCATGGTGGTATGGGACACCGTGGTCGAATTATCGGCCTACGCTGGGGCCACAAACCTCCCCGTAGTGACCAGTGAGCACCTATGACTCGTGAGCCGATTGTGGTGGTATGAGACATTACATTCGAGCTGTCGGCCTACACTGATCAGGTGACGAGCCCTTTGTAGTGACCGCGAGCGTATTCTGAGTCTACGGGAGACGACGACCCTTCCGTAGCAATGAGAGTACATTAGCCTCTATTGATAAGGTGATGGGGGAGCGGTGCAACGAGTGCAAGCAACAGCCCTGACAGCCCTTGCAGCGACCTACAAATATAATATCGTATGTGAATGCTAGGAGTGACGACCCTAGACAGGATCTGTGTTGGGATTGATATAAGGAAGGTACCTTAGTTTCCCAATCCTGCTATATGAATGGACTAATAACAACTTGGTAATCATATCCACATTACACTGCATGTGCCTGGAAGATGTAGAGCTTTGTAAGAAGAAAGCATGCCGCGGACGTAAGATGGTGTCGTATGAGGGAGTATGTCGGTGAGGGCATCCATCATGTCATTTCATATTGCATTAACAACAGTATCTAGGAATATTTGGTTCATTGCTTTACTATTATCGCATGATTGATTTGAGAACATGCTAATCTTTGCTCTATTATTCCACTGAGCTGATCACTCACTCCCACGTTACGGGATGGTATTTGCAACACCACCAGACCCTATCTTAGTTACAGGTGATGATGAGATCTAGGATGCAGAGCCAGACTACGACGAGGATCAGGACGAGTTCTCGTATATGCAGTTCACCGACGGCTTTGCGTAGGTGGCCTGGATCGGCGGGATATGCTAGTTGGACCTTATGACATTTTAATTTTTGTTTTATTACATGTATATGAGACTCAGAGATGTATTCATACTTTTGAGACAGTTTGAGATTTATTTTGTTTTCCATACAGTGATATATATATTCCTCAGTCTTCCGTTTGCGTTTTATCACTGGATCTAGAGTATGAATTGTAGTTTTGGTATAATCTTACTCATGTGAATGCTTTAACTCAGACAACATTGAATCATAATCATATTTGTTGAGTAAGTGATGGTCTGGAACTCGGGAGTCGGGTTTATACACGACCCCCGATTTTCAGGGTGTTACACTTCCGCTGCTCGTGAATCTCTGATTCTCAGGTATGATGTAAAGCTTTTCCCTTCTTGCTGTTGCTTTCTACAATTTAGAATACCTGATTAGGGATTTGCATTGTCGAATCCCGAATTAGGGATTTGCATTGTCGAATCCCTTTTTAGGGATTTGAATTGTCGAAACCCTCTTTAGGGTTGGCATGCTTTTGTTCCCAGGTATATTGTCGGATAGTTTTCAGTTGCCCTGGCTTGAAACAGTTTGACCATCAGTTTGGGACAGATAATGGGAGCCTGTGAAATGCAATTCCTGTTTGTGCAGTCTCAGGTGCTCGGTGGACCACCAAAAAGCAGATGCAGTTGTGATTGTGGGGTATACCCAAACAATTCTTAAAGCATGCCAAAGTACAGTGTTGTTTTGTTTTTTATATGAATTCTGTTTTCTATACATGACTATATAGATTTTATATGAATTCTATTCAGTGCTGTTTTGTTTTTGTTTTTTGTTTTTTGTTTTTCTTTATTCACTTTTAACTTAGAAGGAAAAAAGCTATTTTCAAGCTACAATATTACAATTTTTGCTTAGATCTATGCTATGGCTTTCTAATCATGTAATAAATGCTGGCTTAACAATGCCAATAATCTCAGTCTTAAAAGATGTTAATTCTCATGCTTCTTTATATTAGGAACAAATAGACTAAGCAATTCTACTTCATATTTTCTGTTTAGTTGAATCTGCAATTTTATTTGACACATTTAGTACTTGTTTGGTAGATCCAAAAATATGTTCATCTCATTTTAGTTAACAATAATTATGCATTAGAGATTGTTATCTGTATTACATTATCACTTTTAACATGAACTCATTATCCATTAGAGATCAAGATTAATGCACAGTTTCTATTAACCAAAATGAGATCAACTCATTTTTTAGGTGTCGACCAAACAGGGCCTTAGGTGAGTTGATATTGTTTGTTTGGAGTAGTAAACATTATGCAAATATCTTTTTCTATTTGTATATTGTTTACACCATTAAAAGCCATAAACTGAAATGGTTATTGGGAAGTATATATTCAGGTGGATCTAAATGATTATGTGGAATTTAGTATTCTGGGCAATGTTAGAGGAATACAGGTAAAGGTATTGTGAACAGGGTGCCTAGATCCAATTTCTCAAGATATGGTTGCAATTCACAAGTATTATAGTGCTGAACTATTTCTGACAATTGTCTCAATTCGGGGCTTTTAGCCCAATTGAAAAGGTGTAGTAGATGTAGAGATTTGAATAGATCTAGTTTTAAGGTCTTGGGGAAGGGGATCCATCATCTGGGCCCCTTATCAGAGAATCCAAGCTAGGTATTCCATTTTTTTTCCTAATGATGTGATATGAGTATCATTGCCTTGGTGATTGGTCACCTCGAAAAATTAGGCTTATGTTTTAGACTGAAGTTGAAAATCATGAACAGTTTGCCTCAAGATTCACTTAAATATCAATGGCACCATGGTAGAAGGAAAGAAGCATAAAGCCATATCCTCAGAACCAAACAAAATATGACATTCAAATAAAGGAGAAGACAAAATGAAAAGGATTTTTACCACTTTATTTTCTCTCATTCATTCTCTCTTCTACACTGTTTTCCACTCATGGAGTTGTGAAGATTCAACAAATTGTACTGATCAGGGAAAAATAATAAACAAATAATACAGAAAGGTGTTAACATTCCGGCATGAAAATCCACCCTAAGACAAACAACAGGAATGGCTAAAATGAAGCAGAAACAAAGCCAACACAAACCAAAAATTTATTTTTGTGGGACGGTGTGGCTGTGCTTAGGTTATACATAAATGTTTCTCCTCTATATATTAGTTTTCATTCCGTCAAAATTGTTTGGGAAGAACAGAAATAGATGAGAGCACCTTTTGTGGCCTTCTATGTGGCCATGAGTCCTTCAATTGTGTAGGCGGGGGACTGTGCCCAATCAACTTTGAATAGCAATGCTTATAGTGTCTGCATCACATCATAATCTGGATCAAGTTTTTGCTGCCAGCCCTGCAAAAATAAAAAATAAAAAAAATCACGACAAAGGTTCAAAACAGTAAACTTTGAGGTATTTTTTAAAAAAATCTAAAGGCTGCGTTTGGTTGCAAAATGAATCCTCTAAAACATGAAATAACTGTCTTGTTTACCAATCATAAGGACTTTGTAAACAAGAACTAGATTCAAACTAATCATCAGCAGACCTTTCCTTGGATGGCCATATATACCAAAATCACATTTATCAAACAATCCTCACCATTGAAAGGGAGAATCTTGTGGATGGTCAACAGCTCAACCCAGTCCAGTTGACCGTTGATATTCTTCAAGAAAAGGTTCTCTAGTTCAACAGATGCGAATTTTACAATCAGTGTGTTTTTACCTTTTGGATTATGACCTGACTAAGGTAGGGCTGCTTAATTTTTAGTTTGATACTATACATGTTTGCCACATGTATGAAGATAAACTTAGGAGGTGTGTGGGAGCTCTGCTGGTCTAGACTACTCTGGCATTTTAATTACTTTTCCTGGCATCATACGTTCTGAGTATGAACTTAGAAGAGTAGATGGCTTCGAAGGGTTCTTTACCAATTAATGGGAGCATAATCCTTTTAAAGATTTCCTTTACTTTGAACTTTTTGGCAATTCTTCATTTGTAATGCACTTATTCCTTAATGACTGATGTTGTGTTTTTGTGATTGACTTTAGGTGTTTGAATTGATGGTTTTGAATTTGAAGCAACATTTGATTTTAATCCCATCTGTATTTTTGTTTTTAATTGTTAGTTTGTATAATTGCATCTGTTTGAACATTTTCTGATTCTTGTACGGTTTGCATAATTACTAGGTACATACTAGTTGTTTCTGTCTTCTCTTTCTAGTCGAATAGACTAGCAGACTGCTGGAAATTACTTCCACAGTCCATTTTCTATTTCTTTCTGATTTATGGTTGGGTTTGGCTCCCTATTTAGCTCTAAGGTCTTTTATGGTTGGTTTTTAGCTTATCTGAATTGGATATTTTATATGATTATAGGTCCTATTGCTGATGACATGTTCCACTGGTAAGTATGTTAACCTCTATGTGGAAGCAATTCTCTTTTTATTTTTTGTGTTTGAAGGAGTTGTTGATTGTCTACTTGTTGCTTCCAGGAACTGGACTTTCTGACAGCAGTATATTTTCAGATTTTTATGACTAGTGTAGCTGTACCTAAACTGTCTTGGAGTTTTGTGTGGCGCCTCTAATGCATTTCTGCTTTCATTTTTGTTGCCTATTTGCTTATGCTTGATGGAACTTGTTGTTAGTGTTTTACCTATTTGATCCATTATGTTGCAGCCTCAGTCTGTCTAGTTAAGGATCTTGGCCTGACTCAGTCAACTAGCAAGTACCAGAGGCTTGGAGAGTTTAAATAAGTCACGACCGGTGAGCTTCTCAGGTCATTAAGAAGATAAAAACCCTGGCCTAGCCCAAATAATCATTGGCTTCAAAGCAGAATTCTCACCCCTGTTTGAATGTTTTTAGCTTTTAAGTTCTGTTTTTTTTTTGTTTTTGTTTTTTGTACTAGGGGAATATAATAAAATAATAAAACTTCTAGGCAGCTCTCTTGAAGTTTCTACTCTTACACTACTTAGTTTACCACACTATAATAATTTTACAAAATTTATATTTATTTCTCAACAATCCTTAGTGATTTGCATCTATAAAACTTGTTAAAAAACAAAAGCTGCCTTGGGTTTTTGGATATACCATTGAATTGAATTGAAATTTATTTGATTTATGAACTGAAAATAATCAAATTGTGGTCTACTTCCTTAGCTTTAGTATACAGGGTCTGGGGTGCCTACTGCAATTATGTTAATTTCTAGTTAGACAGTAACAATAATTGAAATTTGAGGGTTAATATCTTCTTGATTAAACAGGGAATTTGCAGCTCTATTTACAAGTACATCTGAACAACCTCATTTTGCTGCGCAAGTCATCTAAGTCCAAAACAGATAAGGTTAGGTGGCTTTCCGTTAATATATGATATTCCTCATTAGTTTTCATTGTATAGCAGCGACCTCACCAAACTCCATATTATATTCCAGGTATCAATACCATCAGTCAAAGGCACCACAGCCTGTCTTGCTGGCATATCTAGATTTTTTGTGCCAATATGCTAATTGTGGAGCACATCCATACAAGATAGGTAGTAGGCTGCATCACAAAGGTCAACCATTTCGAAAAAGAACCTGCTGCCACATCCTTTATTTCTTTTGTTCTTTTAACAGTAATACAAGCTGGAAATCCATATTTTGAAGTTAAAGCTGTATTTGTGGAACCATTATTCATATATAGGTTAATATTGAGTTTGGACTCCAGTTCATGACCCCTCTCTAGTCTTATTTTGCATCTCAATGGAGTTGCAATAATTGTTCTTGAGCTGCAACTGCATTTTTGTTTTTGACTTTCTACTGAGATAAAAGCTATCATCCATTTCGATATTTGGAATTATTTTAACGTGTCTCTGGTACAGAAAAGATTCATAGTCCTTTTCTAAATAGTGTCCCTGTTCATTTCAGGCTTGCAGCTGATTGGCCTCCAACAATGCAAATAGTTTGCCTTATATCTCATGATCACATGAATAACAAGTACTTTCTGATATTTTTCTTTCGTATTTATCCAAAATGGATTATTCTGTATGTATGCATGTACCATTCTTTTGTTATAACTCGACCATGTTTTTTCACTCTTCGATATTCTGAACATTTTCCCTTTAATTTTAATGTCAGGCAATATGTTGGCAAGGAAGATTTCTTAGTTTTCCGGGCACTAAATCAGCACGGTTTTCTTGGACAACTACAAGAAAAGAAGCTTGTGAGTCATGTGGAGTTTCAGCTGTTACTTAGTTTTGTTGATGTGTTTATTCAACTGCCTATATTGTATCCGTCTTTCATCGGCTAGCTTGATCATGAGAGTCATCTGTATCAGGCCATTTGTTGGCACTTGATTTATTTGTTTCATATGAGCTATAATACTATACTGTGCTTGTGATATACTGAGACCTGTGTCTTTTCCTTCTACATTTTTTGTCCAGTTGATACCGTTGCATCCCCCTCCTGGCGATACATCAACACCCCTCCTGGCGATACATCAACACACAGAACCGTACAGATTGACGGCACCAAAGAACAAATTGAATCTGCAAAACAATTGGTCAATGAAGTCATCAGTGAGGTATGTATGAGATTCCTAGATTGGCTTGTATACTGGACCGCCGTTTTGCCTGAAAATAGTCAAAGAACAAGTTCACTCCTAATTGTGTTTACGGAATAGTATTTTATCATTTTTTACTGGGATTCTGTCCCGAGTAAAATGGCTCTAACCTAGCGTCTCATGAACTGCACACATGAGATTCTACACTTTGTTCAAACCAATCATGGGCACGGCAAGATTGTCCAGGGATGTGAACCTTCCACTTCCTGGGCATGTCATACTAAATCCTATTGTCAGTACTGTGCACATGCAAATGCATGCCAGTTGCAATATCTCCACGAAAAGTAAAGGCAAGGACATTAGTGACCATGCCAACCTACGCGGCCAGGTATGCTTTGTCTAACCTGGCTTCTTCTGCAATTATGTGCTCTCCATATCTACATAGGATAGGTAAAATCAGTATTTTTTTTATATTGCTTCTGTACTGGTTTCTTCTGCAATTATGTCCTCTTTAATACTGTCTGCCTTATATTTCGATCTGCCAACTGTTCCTCAATTACAAAACAGGAGCTTGTTCATAAAATACTCTTGCATAATTGTGATATCATTGAGACAGGTAATCAGGATTTCTGCTGGGACTATACTTCTTGTTTGCATTTTATTTGAGTTAGAAGAGAACAGAATTTCTCGATTGCGAGATCTGTCTCTTACTTTAGAGGTGTTATATGATGCTTGATTGGGAGAAACAATATGGATTTGTTCGACCCGGAAGTAGCAGTGGTTCGTCCACATTATGTAGTTTAGAGGAGTCTTGGGTCCAATATACACATCTCTAACTGAGCTTTCATTCAACTGGACAGGCTTCATTAGTGGCATGATTTCCAACATCTCCTTCACTTACAGGAGCATCTATTCAAAGAAAGCCATGGTCTGACAATATCTCTCTATTCTTTATATCTGGATTCTAAAATGTATCTATCTGTCAAATGAAGATTGACCCCTTGTTTGTTGCAGACTGACATGGACAGCACCAATATCTACGCCTACATTTCCATCATTGTAATCATTGTTTGCATTCCACCAGCAATTATTGTGAGCGGTTCTTCAATCTCATGCATGAAATTAAAAAATGTGAAAATGTGCTGGGCCTTGCAATGCTAGCTTTGCTCCTACTTTTTAAAATGTAGATTTTGTAGATTTCTAAAATCATGCCTTGCTGTATCTGATTGGTAACCTTAAAACAGATAGCAATTGTCTTACTATTCTTGCTACAGGTTGCGCCATACAAGAAAATAGGACGAGTAACTTTCGTAAACTCGATACCAAAATCCGTAGCTGGAAAGATCTTGGGGAGGGAGCTGGTGATCATTTTAAGGTGGGTTTGTTACCATTTTGTTGCATTTCTATTTGCTGTTGTTCTTCGTTTTTGTCTCTATTGAATTATTGAATTTGAGTTGTATTCCTTTTTTTTTGCATGGCATTTTGAAGTTGTTCTAATGGTTGTTTATTATTATTAATATTATGGACTTTTAGTGGGGAACTTTTAGGACTTGATCAGGTTGGTTAATGGTGCTACTTTATTTAATTAACTTTAGTAGGAAACTATGCTTATCATGATATTTTTGTTGGGTCGATACTCATTTTTAGGATTTGTATTATGCTCATGAGTTTCTTCTCTTTTGAGTCGTCTATTGAGAATTCATGTTCAAAATACACCTTAGTAGTGTCCAAGCATTTATTTGTGTGTTTCATGTTTAAATTGATAAAAAGAAGGAAATCATAATTTGAAGTTGAAATCTTTTTAAAGGTTTGGGGCCTCTTGATCTATGAAAGGAAATGCACATCTTATTTCTTTGATGTGAATAGTGGAAGTAAGTCTCAATTGCTCATCAATAGAACTTTTGTGAAATTTCCATTCTTTATAGTGTTATTATAGTCATTTTTTGTGATTTCCATTCTAATTTACACTTCCTTTTTTTCTATTTGCATTTTTTTTTTCCTTTTCTTTTGTGATCCCTTTCAGCCAGGATCATAAGCTTTGCATAGGTTTGGATAATGGCCTCCCAGAGGGATGTATTTGGCTTGTCACGACCCGGGCATCTGACCCATATTGATTGGTAAGGCTCTCTCTCTCTCTCTCTCTCTCTCTCTCTCTCTGAAATGTAAACAAACTGGATTTTTCTGAAAACTCATGAACCATCTTGACTCTTGAAGGTGATTGAGATTTTCTGTATTCCACCATTCATAGGAAAATCTTCCATATTTTGACAAATTTGGTGTGCAGGAAGATACATACTCTGTTCTTCTGTTCATTTCATGGGGTATTTGAAACCACAGGCTGAAAGAAGCAAATCAGAAGACTTGGACCTTTATCAAATAAAAGAATAAAGACACTACACACTGACTTGCAACTTGTTGAGATGCTCCTGCTTGATATGTCACAGTAGAGATTCAGGATGGAAACTAAGAACCACAGCAAATGTTTTTTGGGAAACTTACACTTTCATTTACTAAGTTTTCGCTCACTCCTTGTGGGAGAGCACATCCTCCTTTGTATAAAAGGGTGGTTTCCACATCTATCCTAACGTAACCAAACCACACCATATTCATATGCTTTCCATTCTTGCTCTATTTGTTGTTTCTTTCAATTCTTTTCAGGCCGGAAGTCTTCTATTGCTGTCCATTTCTGTGGAAGTTACTTGTGGCCTTAAGTGTATCCTCATGTTTCTTCACATCAACTCAGTGTTTTCATATCAGTAGTCATACGCTATAAAATTCCTTTTGGTGTGGGTTGCCTTTGGTGTGGATTTTGAACTGATTGGATGTGCCTATCTAGCTGGCCCTATTCAAAATTTCCATTTTGCTAGGCCCAAGCCTTGCCCATTGACAGTCGTAGTTATCCAACTGTCTACATTTCATTTATCTCTTTTTTTCTTTTTGCTGATTATGGACCAGAACAAGCTGAAGGTCCTATTGTCCTCGTCTTAGCACTTACCCGGGAATTTTTTTCTACCTATCACATTCGAGATTGGGTGAGTACTGCCTCATCGCCTCACTCGAATGCATCCTAAATCATACTGTTGTGTATTATCATGGATGTTGTGAATGTTGTTTTCTTTTCTTGCTATCCATAAATTGGATGCTTGCAGGAGCTCAAAATCTCTATTCCTCTAATAAGCAGTGGTTCTTCTTAGCTATCTTGATTGACTTGGTTGCTAGTTATATGTTTGGATCCTTTGCTGCGTTCATGGGGGTAAAGTTCATAATTCTGTCTGCATTTCATTTAATGATATAATGCTAAGAGGATTATACATTTGACTGATAGCTGATTTTTTGCTTTGTCCCTAGACTGCTTCCCTTCTGTAATCAATGCAATTGGGAATATCTCAAGTGCACAGAAGCTACAGTATGAAAGTGCATCATGCTTTATGGATGCCATGTGTAAGTATGAGGAACTTTATGACAGCACCCCAATAAAATTTTCTGTTGAACATTATTTGAAAATTGATGGAAGCAAGACTGAGAAGTTTTTGGGGAAAGATAGATACAAAGAGGCTGACATATTTGCAGTTTTAACTTCGCAAGGTTATGAGCTATCTTGTTTTGGAGTGTAGAAATCCATAGCAGCCATGAGATGAAACATGAACTTGTACTTTTGTATTTGTGTGCTTCTTTACACATGTGTGCTTGTTTTTTTACTTTGTTCCATACTGTTTCCATAAAAAAAAAAATAAAGAAAAAAAGATAAAATAAATCAAAACTGTACCGGTGGGAATTGCACCTTTCATGAAGACGTTGATGTTGATTTTCTTGAAACAACAAGAAGCAAGTTTATTATCTGAATTCCAGAGGGCCTTGTACATGTTGTGTTGTTTACAACAGAGGCATTTTTGTGTTGTAGAGTTATATCAGAGGATTTTATTTATTTATTTTTGGTGCCGCTCATTGGTGAAAATATCTTTTTTATTTTCAGCAACTCAGAAGCCTTTAGACTGGTCATTCTCAGTGGCGAGGAGTTCTTATTGCTTATCCAAGTTTTTGTTGTTTTGGCAGTTTCAGGGATTTTTCTTTTTTCATTTGTTTTTGAAGAATAGATACTCCCGCTTGTATTAATTTTCAGTGGAGCCTTTGAAACTTGGGTTGTAATTTCCAAAGCTTTAATCCTTGGAAATAAGTAAGTTTTCGATTGCTTTAATATGTATTTTGATGCAATATTGAGTTGAATTCCAAAACTTTAACTCTGATACCAATTAATTTCTTTTCGTTATTTTGTTTTGCAGGTTTTAGGCATGGATGAATGGGAGCTATAGATCAATTGATTTTATTTATTATTATTATTTTTTTGAAACTATTCGATTTATTATTGTAAATATTATTCGTGGCAGTTGGAGGCATGTGAAAGGGTTACATAGGCATGTATTTTTTTTTTTGTAAGAAAACAATCACTAGACATAATCAACTTCCTAAGAGAAATATGAAATCAAGTGGGTCTTGACCAAAAGTCAAGTGGGCCCTTGACCAAAAGGGTCAATGTTAAGGTCCATCATTTTATGAGTTGAAGAGGCAGAACTCATAAAATGGGACTCATTGTGAGTCGAGCATCTAATTTCTGTCATTTTCTTTTTTTGCTTTTTAAAAAAAATTATTATTATAAACCGAATGTTAGCAATCTAATGAGCCTGTACATCTGAAACTGCAGGCAACATGAAGCTGCCATGGGCAATGGAAAAGAAAGGTTAACTAGTAAGGCATAGGGAAAAGAAAAAACCAAATCACAATTATAGATAAGTTTATAAATGCATATGCATTATGAAATTAGGAGATTGAAGTGTTAGTAAACTTAAATCAGTCTCACATGGATTAAGAGCCGAAAATTCAAATAATAAAACCTATTGTGTAAACCGTCAGTAAATCCCATATGCAGCGGCGGCGTGCACAACCGCCAGTAAAGGAAGCACGACCGCAGGTAAAGCCTTTACCGACTGAGGCTTCGCCAGCATTTGGCAAACAGCGGACAAAGGTTTTGCCGGCAGTTTTTTTGTCCTTTGCCGGCGGTTTTGACCGCCAGTAAGGCCAATTTTCTTGTAGTGAAATGAAGAAGATTCAAATCTCAAGTGGACCATACTAATAGAAAACTTTGGGGATTGAAAGCCATACCATTAAAAATGTCCTAGGGCCCACCCTAATGATTCCGTAATACTTATTTTTCATCCAAATTGTTGATAATGTCATCACTGTTTCTTATGATATGGTTCACTTGAGAATTGGTTCTCCATAAAATGATATATGAGAATAGATGAACGGTGTAGATATAGAATAAATACAACAAGGTGCATGGTCCCACGGTAAGGGCCATAGCTAATTGGCTCCGTTTCAAACGTGCTTTGCATGGACATTTTGACCGAGGCAACTGCATACGTGGAACATGACGGATGATGTAGAAACAACTATATACGTAGAACTCCGCATTCGCTTCCTTTCTGCCGGATGATGTAGAAACAACTGCAGACATAGAGCATGACGAATTCTCGTTGAATAGACAGCCAAAGTATAAACAGGTTTTCTCTAGAATACATCCCCACATAGTGGAATCGGATATAGAGGATTCTAACAGTTGAATCTGGGGGTTTTTTTGTTTTTTGTTTTTTGTTTTCTGTTCTTTTTTTTTGGGGCTTTTTTTTTTTTTTTTTTTTTTTTTAAAATAATAATCCAAACCGTTGATCTAATAGCGATCCGGTGAGGGAGATGCGAGAAAAACTTTCACATTCAATATTTTACCAAGCTTTTGCTGACCGTCCGTCTTCAAAAGGCAACATAACCAGATTATCAAAGGATTGAAATAATTCAATTAATAGCTTTTATTTGTAGTCTACCTACCGTAAAAATTGAGACTCATCATATGAACGGTTTGGATAATCTAAAGATGACCCAAATTCAAAGGTTATGCCCTACTTCATATGAACGGTTGGATCTTTAGAAGATGACCCATATTCAAATTAGCGACGCCTTGTACTGTAGTAGGTTGGGATGTGTTATAGAAAACCTCAAGTGTAAATACCGTCTTAGTTCGTTGTTAGTCCTCTGTACACGTCGATCAGGACCATCCATCTTGTGGATCTACTTTAGATGGCCATTATTTTAAAAAGAAAAACTCACTTTCAAACCTCCGATCCTTTCCTTTCGGCTTTTGAACTTCAAACGGACAATGGCAACCTAGTTTCAATGGTCAAGATTACGAATGTAAAAGACCAATAGATCTGATGGATAGGAGTCCCACCCACATAAAGGCCAACAAGATTGATGGTCTGAATTCTTCAATCATAAAACCAAGGTCACTATGGACAGCTGAGGAATCAAAATTGGTACGTTCCTCGGTGAAAAAGAACTCTCCTCCATTTTCAACTCTGGGGTTGATTTGTTTTACCTTGTTTTCAACATTTCTTCTGTTGATCTTCGGCCCACCCTATAACACGTGTCAGAGTCTAATTGTGCATCCTCTTTCATATTTTATGTTTTCTAACCTTGGCTGTAGCCACCTAGTGACGTCATAATAGCTTTATATCAGTGTGTGGTCAAGGACAGAACATCAATCCACATCGGCCATTACAACAGAAGAGGTTAAAGTAATTGAGCTGTCACCCTCTTTTATATTTATAAAATGATAAAAGTTATGTATAAAAGTCATGTATAATAATACGGTAGACTATTGAAAAATATATACTAACATATTAATAAATTCTCACTCAACCAAACTATAAGTGTCAATCATGCCTATCTTGGAAACAATAAAAGATTGATTAGATGAGAATTAATCTTTATTGAAGATATCCACTAATTATTTTGAAAAAACTAATTGATCTTTAAAAATTAGGTGAGTATATATAACACAAGATACCAACTTTACATCCAACAATGTGGTTGTTCACTTCAACGTATTTATTGCGTGATGTGGAGTGGGATGCGGACAATTTCATAGACAACATGGCCTAGGGGAGGCCTGAGCAGAGGCGGAAGTGATATGTTCCATTAGAACCTTAAAACATGCATCTCGGAGACCAGAATGAGCTGTTCAAGATATCATATAGTCAACTAACCGAAATACGTTGAGTTGCCCACGCCAAATTTGTGAGATTTCATATCGACCGTTGAAAATTCATTTTATATTTTCATTTTTACTATTTATGGTAAGTTTTAGTTCGATTATAACTTTTGATTTATTGAGTTTTAGAAGTAGTGCCCAACATAAAAGTGACTTAGAAAAATTAGGAGAATAGCATGGTTAGGCCAAATTGGACACTTACTATTTTTGGCTGAAAACCATGAAGTCTAGTAAAATTATGAACACCTATAAATGGTGAGTTTACTAATTATAGTAAGTAACGATTTTAGAGAGTTTGAGTTGGAGTTTGATTCTAAAACTTCTTTCTATGTTTGGTATCACTATTTAAAATATTCTAAATTCATTTTTATGATCAATCAAGTTATTTTTTATTTTTATTAGAATTTATTTATTTCTCTCGTGGATTTGAGGAATCTCTATGAGGAGTCAAGAGAAACTCTATGAATTTAGAGTAGTTATCATTGAGGAAGACAGTGCTCGACCTTATTACGTCCATCTTTGCTTCATTGCGTTAACTCAAAATATTTCTTGAGGCAATGTGTACATTGGCTTACTAATCACAATACAATGGAATAACACTGGTTGATAGTGCTGAGATTTATAAAAATAAAAATACAAAAAAGGCACGCCGAGCTAGAAAATTTTGTCAGTGTTGTGACCAATGGACCACTACTTATAGCCTTTGGGGAAGAACAAGCAACAATGGAGTATTTCTTACTTCTCTAAGAAATGAGATTTCCACCAACAAATGCGTAAAAGTCATTCGTAGGGCGGTGATCGTCAAAGGGAGTTAACACATTCCACATTAATAAATAATAAAAAAAAAAAACCTGAGATTCCATTCATATCTACGACAAACATACAAAGGGTCAGCATTCAGGCGCACACGGGATGACAAAAAGATACCCAAACTGCCTATCACGTGGCTATACAATGAAAGAAATGAAAAGGAAAATGAATTAGGATTCCCTTAGCACACCTATGCCACTTTGTCGAGAAAACAAAGTCCCCTAATCAGCCTAGGGAGAGTGTCCATCGTGTTTGCCCAAACGAATTCCTGATTGGCCGCTCCTAAGCGAGCAAGGGCATCCGTCGGCCCATTGATTTCATAAGGAGTAAGAGAAATGAGAAATTTTCCTTTGTTTTGAAGATTTTTTATTTTCTATATCCAGTAATCCCATTTCCAATGAAGGTGCGATAGGCCCTTGAATGCTTCCACCACAAAGGAGGAGTCCGATTCAATGAGCACATCATGCAGCCCCTGTTCTATGCTGAATTGCATCGCATCGTGCAGGACCCGAAGTTCTGCTCTGTTATTTGAGGCGTGACCATAGCCCAGGTAGAAAGTAAAAACCAGATCTCCATTGGCAATTCTGCAAATTCCGCCACCGCTGGACGGGCTGGGGTTTCCAAAAGCGGCCCCATCAATATTTAATTTTACCTTACCCATCGGTGGTTTGGACCATTTAACGAGCTGATAGGATCGAGACAAGAGAGGACTATGAGAGAATCCGAGGTGGAGGGTTACCGGATTCAGAGCCTGGGAGCCTTGGAGAAGCTTCACAAGACATCATTTGACCTTTCTAATGACCTTGCTACTAGCAGGTCTTGTCCCATCATACCTGGCTGAGTTCCTCTCTTTTCAGATCTCCCATACGATGAGGCATAGAGTAATGTGGCAAAGAAGAGAAGGTTCACTACCTGGGTGAGGGTGGTTCCACCAGCGATAGAAAAGATCGGCGCCAATAGAAGGTGTAGCTATGGTGTAACACCCTGAAAATCGGAGGTCGCGCATAGACTCTACTCCCAAGCTCCCGGGGTATCACTTATCATTAATTTTATGGTTTTATGATTAATCAGGTTTAGATGCGCAACTTGGAATTACTTGGAGCATGAAACACAACCACAACTAGTCTATTGAAATGAAAGAGATCGACATATACAGGTCCAAAAGAATATAAATGGGTCGCACAAGGCGTTTCCCCATCAAAATCACAAAAGAATATCATATCCAAAAGAACAGATCTGAGTCCACTACTCAGTGATCCGGATCCTGCCTACTGGGCCGACGGGGAACCATCCATCAGTTAGAAATAGGACAGCTTGTCCTCCTCCTCAAAGCTCATGTCGTCAGGCTCCTCATGCTCTACATCACCTGCTACTACTGAAGAGTCTGGTTGGTGTTTTAAAACACCATCCCAGAGTGGGAGTGAGTGATCAACTCAGTGGGTGTTATTAGACTTAAGTTGTAACAATCATTAATTATATTATGAACTTAATGAAAAAAATCATTTATAAACATCTGACAATTTTATTAAGATGATATGATGCATGCCCTCGCCACGACACTCCCTCAAGTGACTCTGTCTAACAATCGTACATGAACAACACTCTCTCATTGCGACCTCGACTGTCGAGTCGCCAACCTAGCTAGTGCGATGCGATGATAATGTTAGCCGAGTTCTTAATTAATTCCATTCATCCAACAGGTTGGAGATACTGATACACCCCACGTATCAATGCCCTGAACTGGTTGTGAAGCCAAGGCCCCCCAAAGTGTGAGGCCAAGACTCTGCAGTCCTTGATTTCGTCGGGTTCTCCATCCCCGACTTCAAGCATATGGGGAGTGTTGAGAAAAAGAAATCACTCGTGGTCACTATGGGGAGGCGCGTCACCCCAGCGTAGGCTGATAGCTCAGACACAGTGTCCCATTCCACCATACCCGGCTCACGAGGCGGTGGATCGGTTTCAATTTAATTATCGATGGGCTACAACGGTTGTAGGGTGTTCCAAGTTTCATACATATGTGAGCAAACTGGGTTAACAGACAAGGTTGGTCAGTAAGTAGACTAAACTACACGAGTTTAGGTAAGTACGTAACAGACAACATTGGGTGCGAGCAACCCATGTAGTCTAAGTACTGTCGCCCACATGCACCTGCCCAAATCCAGGGGTTTAGCCTCAGGATAGTCCTACCAATGGGACCACCTTCACTCGCCTCATATTCCTGACCAACCAAAGGGTCTTGATGGTAATCTGTAACATGCCAACGTTCAGGGTTATTATCTAGCATATGAAATAACACGCATTCATATTTCTCAACATAGAACTCAAATTTTCTATCAAGCAAAGCTAACATTGTTGTTACATCAAGTGCATGTGTGTTGTGTGGATTAGTGAGGAAGCTAAGCATTTCACACACACACACACACACACACACACACACACACACACACACACACACACGCACACACACATCATAGAAAATAAATGCACATGGGTTAATAAGTCATACATGTTACAAGGTAAAATCATACACAGATCAACAAGACATGTACATGCAACATCAAATTTATACCATTCATGTGAAAGACAACAACATTCCATAACTATTCTATGTCGATTGAAAGAATCAAGGTAAGGTCTTTCTTAGGTTCTCTCTAGATCCTCCAAATACATCATCTAAGCAATGAAAATCATTAAACTAGCTCATATTAAAATTGGTGCTAGGCCACCTAAGAATAATAGTCCGCACCTTAAGAGGATATTTCCATTCTTTGAGATTTTAAGGTTTAGAAATTTCGTTAAAACCGCCAATTCCTAAATCAAAATTAAGAAAGAGAACATTAATGCCTAAAAATCTATACTAGCTTGCTCTATTGAAGGGAAAATATACTATTCTTATCTCCACTTCTTGGCATGGGTGGGTTTGGTGGAGGTTTTATAGAGCCACCGGTTTGGTTGAGGAAATACCAACCCTGTAAGCATCAAGATTTCTCTTACCCACACAAACACTCTCTCCCTTCTTCACTCTCCCTTCCTCTCTTCTTCCTTTCTTTTTTCTCTCTTTTCTCTCTTTTCTCTCTTTCTTTTCTTTAGGAAAAAATCGTATGGGGAGAGGGGGTGCCCAAATGAGGCCCTTTTATAATGCCAGATCTGGTGTAAATAGCTCCAAAGGCTAGGTTTTTACTATACTAGACCTATGAGAGGGTCTTTCTAAGTTCTAGGGCCCATTATGGGGTGTAAATATTGATATACATCATAGGATAGTTAACCCTAATAAAGATCTATGTATGTATATGATCGGCTCACCATTTGGATGCGCCGATCAACAGATATGATTAGAAGTCTGTTCAACAGTCACCGATGTTTGATCGAGGCTATGGCTATACAGATATAAGCAAGGAAATATTCTTACTCCAGTGTGAAGTTTGGTCATAAACCGATGGTTCGAAATCCTTAACTTTGTATAAGAGTGGATGACCCAATTCACTTAAGTTTCAACTCCTTTCTTTAAGGTATTTGCATTTCTTATGCACTCGTCCTTCGGCTCAATTTGAGTGGTTCTGGGCACTACCCAGGTCCGACTCCCTCGATGGACGTCGAGCCTAGTAAGACGGACATTACTTTATAATTTTGGGACTAGTGGTCCACCAACGAGCGGTCTAGAGCTTGTTTAGAAAATCGGGGCATTTATGGAATGAATTTAGTAGTAAAATTTCTCGTGGGCAATGATTAGGGTTTGGATTAACTATGTTCATAATGTGGCCTATTTATAACTAGTGAAAGTGGAGATTTGGTCATAATTAATCTAAACCATCGGTTTTAGGCTAAAATAGTAACGGGGTTAATTTGATCTATTAGTTAAGATCTGAGCCTTATCTGACTCGGATTCTGTTAGATCTTTAATTTAGTTATGATTGTCTTGATTAGTTTGTGATGGGTCGGTTAGATTTTTGGGTCCAATGTGAGTGAATCATGGGGCTAAACTTGATGTTCAAATGATCAGGCGGATTTGTTGGCTTCTTACAGTTCATTAAATGGACTTGTGCGGTTCTTTACTGGTACCACCCCTGCATAAATTAACATTGAATGTTAATGGTCATTTAAGTGATATTATAAGTTAATTAATAAAAAATATTCAAGGATTTTTGAAAATCTAAAACAGTGAAAATCTAGGATGTTACATGTGGGCTAGATACAAAAAATTTCTTTGAACTCATTCCAGATTGTGGATGCTAGAGCCCCCTGACAGAAAAGGTGGTCCAACGTTTTAGGTTGGGGGGAGACATTTTTCCCACTGTCGTAACAAATACACTTGGATGCTAGGGAAATACCTCATGATTGGATCCTGTCGTTCGTAGAGACAGCCCGAAAGAGCCTCCAGAGGAAGATGGGGACCTTGTTAGGAATTTTTTAATGCCAGATTCGCGTGGCCCAATTGATTACCTACCCAGCAGAGTGGCACACCATCCAACCTGTTTTGACTGAAAAGCAGCCAGACCAATCGTGGGGCCAGATGTGATGATCTGGCTGGTCCGAAATGCAGAGACCGGCGTGGGTAATGTGTTCCTTCACACCCGCTGGGAGAAGGACAACTGCAGGCGACCGAGGGTTAATGCCTTCTGGGGAGAGCAGGTTGCTAACAGGCAAATGGAGCAGATGATCGGGAATTGGCTGATCGATCAAATCCACTAACCGTCATAGCCCTATCCAGTTCTCAAGCCAGATGTTCATGGATCCACGCCCAACCTTCCAAATAAGGTGGCTGTCTAGAACATGGGAGAGCGACACTATCTGTTTCCACATGGGGGAGATGGAGGATCTTGGCGCACTAGTAATCGCATCCGCAAGGGCCCCATATCTTGAAGCAACGAAACCAGCCCACAAGCTATTGTTTGAACCAACTTTAGCAGTCCCAAGCCATCTTCAATCTAAGTGCAGCCATAACCTCACTGAGTTTTTTGATCCCTAGGCCACCTTCCTCTTTAGGAAAACAGATTTTGTCCTACTTGATCCAGCGACATTTGAAATTTCCTTCACACCAGCCCCACAGAAAATTAGAAAAACATGACTCCATCCGTTGGAGGACTTGAGACAGGATCGCTGTTGCCGACATAGTATGGATCGAAATACCGCAAAGGACATGAATGATAAGAGTGCACTTGCCTGCCTGAGAGAGGATTTGGGCCTTCCACCCTTGGATTCTTCTTTCTATTTTTTCCAGAAGGGGGAGAAATAGAGGGACTCTAGCCCTGCCTTTGAGGAGAGGAATCCCAAGACAAGTAAAGGACGAGGAGGAGCATGGAGTACCAATACGCTGCTGAATAGTTCTAATTCTAGTGACCGGCATTGAGGCAGAAACATGAGTACAACTTTTGTGAAAATTTATGCGTTGTCCCGATGCCACTTGGTAGGAAGTGAGGAAATCTTTCACTACTTTGATGGATGAGTTGCCTCTATTGAAAAAAAGGACAGTGTCATTGGCATATAGGAGATGTGTGATCTGTTTGCAGTCATGTTTGAGTTTGAACGGGAGACATTTCTGACTAAGGATGAGGTGAGCAAAACCTCCACTGAGGACTTCCGCCGCCAGGATGAAAAGGGTCAGGGACTCTCTCTCTATCTCTCTCTCTCTCTCTCTCTCTCTCTCTCTCTCTCTCTCTCTCTCTCTCTCTCTCTCTCTCTCTCTCTCTCTCTCTCTCTCTCTCTGCTTGAATCATGGTTTCTCCAAGTTAGTGGTAGAAATTGATTCCAAATTTGTGGTGAAGTTGCTGATCAAGCTATCCAGATTAAGTGGAAATTGTGGTACTCGCTAGTTAGGATAAACACACTCATGAAGAAGAGGGGTCAAGTCCGCATTATCCATTTCTTGTGGGAAGGTAATGCAACGATGGATGGTTTGGCTAGGCACTTTTTTTGTCTTGCGTGAAACCTTCCTCAGACCACAGTGAGTCTTAGGGAAAGTACTTGTTTCGTCTTGCATGAGACCTTCCTCAGACCATCAGGGGCCTTATTCTTTTAGAACGGGTGGGGCTAGGTAATATTAGAGAAATCAATGTGTTAGGAAATATTCCAAAATGATAATTTAGATTAAAAAAATAGAAAATTGATTCAATCAGGCTGAAGCATATATTTGATACACTTTCCTTAAAGAGTTATTTGACCCCTCTTATATAAGATTGCTAATGTACTATGTGGCAAACCTCAATGTTTTTTGTAAGCTCAATTCGCCTTGTCAATGAAAATTTGAGAATCCTTTTTGAAAAACAAAAAAAATTAAAAATTAAAAAAATTAAAAAAATTAAAAAATTTTAAAAAAAATGTGGCAAACCTCTTCCAGGATACAAAAACCTCTTATATAAGATTGTTAATGTACTATGTGACCCCTCTTATTTTTATTAAATACCAAATACAACACAATGTCAGGTCATAGGTTAGTCGGCCTTGGCAGTCACTTGCTGGGGTATATAATCAGTAGACCCAAGGGAATTTTAGAGTCTTCGGTTTTGTATTTTTATTTTTTTATTTTTTATTTTTACACATCCACACACTCATGCCGTAGTGGTATTTCACCACCTATGGATGCTCGAACCCTTGACCGGTGTTGAGACTCCTAAGTGTCTACCACCGGAGCAAGAGTAAGGATCCAATTTTAGTGTCTTGGGTTGGCCCGAATGTTAAGAGTTCTTGTACAGTCCCCCTCTATCAATGATATTTCCTTTTCTCTTAAAAAAAAAAAAAAAACATATGTTCCACATGTGAGGTGATGGACGGTGGCACATTTGTAATCTTTGAAAAAAATCATTTACTCATTTCTTAGGAATAGAGGTGGGAAAATAAATTTGTTTATTTTTCAATAAAAACAAAAAATGAAAATAATGTTTCTCACAAAATTTTCCAAAAAAAACCTAGCAAACTATGAAAAATAAATTTCAAGGGAAAATAATTATGCCTCCTTTCCCTTCCATGAATCCAAACAGGTCACAAGGTGTTTCATGGGAAAATAATGTCCTTTCCTTTCATAAATCCAAACAGGTCATAAGATCTGCCCTCATTTTTCTATTTTCCTGTGATTGAAGGTACGTATCACATGAATTAACAAACTCTCCGAGTGCAGAAATGTAAATTTTGTTCATACTTTTAGAGAAAGTAACGGGCAGTAGATGCCTTGGCCAAACTGGGGAACGAATGCCAAAGGTCGTCTTTGTTTTTAGACAATTCTGACCTCCCACCAATGGTGGGAGGCCTTCTTTTCCTTGACAGATTGGCACTTGGCTCTGTAAGGAGGGGGACTTAAGATCTGAGACCCCTTCGCTCCCACCTTCTTTTCTCTTCTTTTCCTTACGGTAGGCTTCCCTCACCTTTTTGTCTGAGGAAGCCCGAATCCTGATTCATGCGAGCCAGCTTTGTAATTCTCTTTTTTGATGGAATGAATACATCCTTCCCCCAAAAAATGGGTGGGTATCTCAGGAGCACGTGTCAGTCTAATTTATCATCCATATTCAAAGTCTTTTCTAATTCAAGAAACTTGAGAGTTCGAGTACTGTGGGCCACCTGTTTTTTCTATTTTTTTTAAAAAAGTTGGTTGGTGACGCGTCCTTCTACAAGAACTCATGGTCGAGTCCCACCACTGCGAGGAAGAAAATGACATGGCAGTCCTCCCGTGACAGTTAACCACCCAATATAGAAATTGGTGGTGACTCGTTTTCCTTACATTCCACATTCAATGCGTCCATCAGGACCATCCAACACATATTGTAGATGGAGAATGCCAAATTATGCTGTCCGAAAAATCAGTTGGTTGCTCATCGGTGATATGACGGTCTGGATTGTTGCAAGTCTGTTATATATATACACACACAAAATTAAAGAAATGCTACTATTTCTAAAGTAGTGGTGAACCATCATAAAAGTATGCAAAATGATCTAAAATGCTACGTCTTGTGTAGGTACGCATGAAATACCGCCAAGCAAGAGTAGTAAAAACCCATATACCTTAATTTCCAAGAAATCAAATCGATGTCCTGTCTTTTAAGACTTGTAAAATCTACCTTGAAATCATATTATTTATTATTGTGTTGCTCGAGAAATCCAATGACTCCGGTCCAAACTTCTCGCATTTTCATGGGATGTAAGGTACGCGAGGAATTAAAATAGTTTGCAAGGACACACACACACACTCCACATGAGTTGACATGGAACTTAGGCCATTCATTTGGTGGGTTTGTTGTTGAATTTGTCTTAGCAAGGAACTTAGGCCAACCACTTGGTTGTTAAAAATGGACCATTGGTTATGGTTTTTCTCACAGTACTCTTTCTTCTCTTTTACGTTTATTTTTTGTCCACATATATGTGCTGCTTACAGTTTTTTTTTTTTCTTTTCCTACTATTCACCTTTGTATCCCCCGAATGATATCTTTGATACTGCACATGGGGCGCGTGTAAGGCATGGTTCCATATAGTATTTGCCCATGTTTTCCTTTCTATAAGCACAATTTTCATTTATTCTCATGTTAATGAATTTTAAGTCCATTGCTTCTATTTATGGGGTGAAATTGTGAGGCCATTCTATAGACCAATGAATGCAGTAAATCTTGAATAGCACTTCTTTCAAATTTAACAAACTTGTAAGTGGCATACTCCCACCTTTTTGAAAAAGAAAACTTAAGCAATGACCTGAAAAAATCTTACTATTAAAACGAATAATATAATATTAATTAAATTCTTAGGGAAAGGAAGACAAAAAAGAAAATTATTTCAAGAATAGGGAAATTAATTAATTTTTCATTTATATTAGCAAATGATTGTAGCGGTATGCTCCAACTCCTCTCACATAAAACATTAAAAAAAAAAAAGAAAAGAAAAAGTGTAGTACTTTTACAATGATTGTCCTGGTATACTCTAACCCGATCTCACATACAATCAATACAATTTTGGGTGGGTAAAAAGAAAAAGAAAAAAGAAAAGAAAAGGCATACCACCTATCATATGCCTAGAACCCTCTACAAGGAAAAAAGAAGAAAAGAAGCCATCCTTATTATTTGAAATATAAAAAAGGAACATACGCTCACTGAACCAATGATGGTAAATTATATTTATAACATTGGAGTTGTGCCTTGAAAAATCAACGTACGCCTTTATCCCAATAGTTTTGTGTGGATATGATATGACTGATCTCCGTCATTGCTTGAAAACTATGGATCCTTTGGGACAATGTTATATGCCTTAGTTGATATCTAATGCCACCTTAATCTTATTATATTGACATGGGTTTGTGAGGATTTTTATTTTTATTTTTATTTTTATTTTTTTTTTATGGTTATCGGGTACTTGAGATTGGACAATAGTCAATCAACGAGATTTGTGATTTATGGATCTTAATATCCTTATTGTGTCATGACCATCATACACACTTAAACAAACATTTGTAAATATCATTTTATGATTGGATCCTTACTCTTGGGTGGGTGGTAGACTCCTCGGAGTTTCAACATCCCGTCCAGGGTTCGAGTATCCATAGGGGGTGAAATCCCAGGTGTAGGGAGTGAGTGTGTGGGGGTGTGTTTGTGTGTTTAAAACAAAAAAAAGAAAAAAAAAGTTGCTTTAAAAAATAAATATATATATATCATTTTATGAAATATATGGTCATCTCATGTGAGGGACTGACTTAAGTTAGGATTGATGGTCTCTATCATTTGAAGTCAATTTGGTATTGGTTATAGCTTTTCCATTATCCTACATAAGAATGCAAGTTTGCAATGGATATGAGATCCTGATATTGGACATTTGGATACTCACATTTGAAGATCTAGTTGAAATCAATAGTTTATACTGGTACCCCATTAGCCTAATTTATAAATTACGATATATGTGATCAATGACCTGATATTGCATGAAAGATGATTAATATTTAAACACGTTTATGTGTAAGGGTTATAATATTAGATGGCTTCAAATCACTTTAGGAGGCTTCTTAGAAGCTACTGAAAGAGGGTTATGTTGCATACGTCCATCAAAATTCATTGATTCTTGTTCAGGATAATATGAAATCCACTAGGTTCACCTTAGAATTTATTTATGATAACATTTGGCAAGGAAAGCTACCCCCCAAAGCATCTATCTTTATCTGGAGACTTTTGAAAGGTGCAATAGCGGTGGAGGATAGGTTACAATCCAGGGGAGTTTCGCTGGCCTCTTCCTATGGGTGCCGTGGGGAAGTCAGCAATGGCAACCCCTAGGTAGAATCCCTTCCCCATCTATTCATCCAAGGTGGGCTGGCCTCCAAAAGTTTGGCAGCATTTTGGTATCATATCCGGGATTCCCCCCCCCCCCCCCCCCCCCCCCCCCCCCCGATGGCTAATTCAATGGAAGCAAGGTTGAAGCAGTGGTGGATGAGGGATTCTGGAGGCAGTAATCCTCTCTTTAATAAGTTGGTCCCTTCTCTAATCCTCTGGGAGATTTGGAGAGTCAGGAACTCTATGAAGATGGACAGAAAGTGTTGGTCCAATGCAGTCACTATTTATTGGATAAACAGGTGGATTAAGTTGTTATTGGCAAATGAGATTAGTTCCTCGAAGCAAATGCACCTTCGGGTTGTAAGGTGGAAAGTATCGAATGAGGGCCGGGCCAAGTTGAATGTGGATGGGTCTGCGTGAGGCAATCTAGGCCCTTCAAGTGGAGGTGGGATTTGTAGAGATTCTCAAGGGAACCTCATCTTTGTGTTCATAGTGGGCTTTGGTGAGGGGTCTAGCAATAGAGCAGAATCGCGTGTGCTTTGGATCGGCTTGTCCACTTGTCTGGCCCTGGGCCTGCGCAGGGTGGAGGTTGTGTCTAACTCCAGCTTTGTAATTAATCTCCTTGGTGGTAACGCCAAGCCAAGTTGGGTCTGGTTACATTGGCTAAGAAGGATTGAGGAGCTTAGGAGGAAAAGGGCAATCATCTTTCGTCATATCCCAAAGAGATTGCACCAGCAGATGCCCTTGGGCCGCATTGGTAGTCTCTCACAGGTTTACTCCTCATTCAAGTGCTCGGCTGAGCTCCTAATGCGCACATCAAGGGTCTGTTAGTCTTGGATAAAACATGCCTAGGTTCCATTAAGATAACCTTTAGGAAGACTAGGTTAGGTTCTTTGTAATTGCTTAGCATACGATAGGCGGCCCTCTGTTTTTTTTTTTTTTTTGGTAGGGTGCCCGAAATGTCCAGCTATTCAGTGTATAGTTTCTATTGTTGAAATGAAATACTCTGTTTTTTCAAAATAAATAAAATCATAAACCTATGTAATGTGTTTACAAGTATAAAAATCCATGTTTGTTATTGAAATACAAGAAGGAACATATGATGATTAAACCTATGATGGTAAACCACATTTCTAAGTCATAAATCTTTTTCCCATTCAAGACATAAACCAATGTAATGCTTTTACAATGAAATATAAAAATCCATCCGTATTATTGAAATACAAAAAAGAACATATAATGTTTAAACCTATGATGGTAAAGAATATTTCTAAGTCATAAATCTTTTCCCCATTGAAGTCAATAATGTACGCCATCAATAATGTGCGCCATCAATATAGCGAAGCCTTGGAGTGTAGAGGTGAATTTCCCTTTCATTGATTGGTTGTGTTGGTCTTGCGTTCATCTCTGCATTCTATGACAAGGAATTAAAAGTCATTAGCATAGGCCATATATCAAAAAAAAAAAAGGCCATATATCACAATCCACAAATCTCACTCCAACCCCCAAGGTAACCCTCACAAGGTGTGTTAATTCTGGGTCAGCATCAGGCCTCAGCCCAATCGAATGTTAACCAACCTAAAAGTCCAATTCGGACATGGACAATTTAACAGTTGAGCCTTTGATTTCAGACTCAAGCTCATCCTCCATTCACATCTTAAGAAGGCCTGTTCTAAGTCTTGCTCAGGCCTTAGAAGAAAATTTTGCAAAACCTAGGCGTAAAATAATCTGGGGCGCTGTGTTACAAGCTTGAGTTTTTATTTATTTATCTTAAATAAAGGTGGGAGCACACAACCTGATCATGCTAGAACCGAACTTGACAGACCAGCCCAACTCGTAGCCTCCAGCACACCCTACTACAGTTTGTTCGGGAGATTGTAGCGTTTTTTTTTTTTTTTTTCACACGTACTCACACCCTACACACACCCACACACTCACACAACTGTAGGATTTCACCACAATGGGTACTTGAACCAATAACCTTGTGTTGAAACTCTTGTGAGTTACCATCGAGGCATGAGTAAGTACCCAAGTGAGATTGTAGCTAGTTCTCTTGGAAAGGAAATAGGAAATAGGGCCTGAATTTCCAAGTCAATGTGTAAGGAGAGACAATTTCCACTGTTTACTTCTTTTTTTTTTTAAATGTGATTTAAATAAAACAATGTTACAGCCAAGAATTTATGTATGTGGAATTAATTGATTTTAATAGGTTAGATTTATTTCTGCCCACTTAGCAAACAATCGGTAGTCGTTTGTATAATCTATGCATCCACCATCCATACAAGAATTCTTGTGCAATGTGTTTGCCAATGTATATTAGCAAGTACAGTAACAGCAGTAGAAACTCACATCATTGACGGCCATCCTTAGTAACTTCACTTGCTCTCGGGAAACAGTCCTCACCTGAAAATCATGGTACTATGTATGAAAACCTTACAATAAAACTTTCCATATATGTTTGTGAGTTTTGAACAAACAGAGTAAACCCTACTGTAAGCTGGGGCAGAATCGGCCTTCGTGTGGCCCACTGAGTGATGCAGATATACAAATTATCATCACTTGCATCTCCTGGTTTTATGCCCAGTCATTAAAAAAATCTGCAACTTGGATGTGCCGCAGCACAGGAAACAGTGTAAGTGGAGACGCCCTTTGTTGGTGTATGAGGGCAGTCCACCCAAATGTTTATATACCATCTGGCCCATGAGGTGACAAAATATCATACCATTCCAAAACTCAGGTGTGCCCCACCTCCTGATTTTAATAGTTGTAGGCATGATTTGATACTGTTAGAGATAGTGTGCCACCTAAGATTCAGATCTGACTAATTTAGGGACATCTCATTTTTTGAGGGGCGGATGTTTGAGACACATGATGGTAGGTCCAACATTGATTTGGTTGTATGTAATACCCAACTCTATGGCCCCTCGTGATGTGTTAGATATCCGCACAATCAATCAGATACACCCTTCCATGGTGGATCATGGGCCTAAAAATCAGACGAATTCATGACTTAGGTGGGCCACACCATAGACAACAGCTGAGAACAGATGTGCGCCCATTGAAACCTTTTTTTTTTTTTGGTTAATAGGGCCCAGCATAATTTCATACGGTTTCAAATGCTGTGGCCCACTTCCATATATGGCTGATTTATAGGACAACCCATAACCTAAAGAGGACCCCCTAAACGCATTGTTTGGATATCCGACGCACATCACGGTGGGGCCCACAAAGCTCAACTTCTTAGAACCTTTTTGCTATATATATATATATATATATATATGTTTTGCGTGTGTACATGTGCCCACCACATGGTGCCTTATTCCTATTTAATGTGTGTGCCCGTGTCTGCATTAGAAATACTCCAGTTCTCTTTGAACACTATGCGAGTGATGGTGCTTTTAGTTGCAATGAGACAGTTATTCTGACTTGTTGCTCTAGATTTTATATTAGATCTAATATGTTTTCAATTGCTACCCTGCATATATCACCCCAATCTAATTATATGAGCCATGTTAACCTTAGTATTAAAAAAAAAAAAAAAAAGAAAAAAAAAAAAGAAAGAAAGAAAGAAGAAATGTCATGATATCAGGTGCCGAATAGTTAGGTTTAATGCATTGATATATGTGTAGCCTGTTTGATTAGTGATGCATCCTGATATTCACAAAACTCTTATTTTTTTTTGTTTTTCAAAAAGATCAAAACTTCATTTCATATGAGGAAATTACAGGGACTATACTTTGGGAAGTCCCAAGGGCATCAAAATTAAACTCTCACCGCAACCTATCATAAAAGGAAAAACTATACACGATCCACCACACTGATGACACCCAAACCTGCTTTATCCAACACCACCAAGCCTTCATGGGGGATCGAGGTCCTTCGTGGCATGGAACACCCTATTGGTCTGGGTCTTTCTTTTTTTTGGGTTAGCTTGTTAGTACACACCCATGTCAGTACACACCCTATTGGTCTGGGTCTTGCTACCTAGCCGGACCAGGTCATCTGCTAGCCCGTTCCCTTCTTCACAAAACTCTATTTATATGGTTAGGCTCACCATCACAAATGTCATTTTGGCACTGTATAAATGTTCAATTTGAAGTTGGCTAAGCTCACGACCGTATAAATATTATAAGGAACAAACTTTTTTAACTATTGTCCAAACTACGCCTTGTGTACAAGGAGGGGTAGTGAGAGATCCTGTGTATCTGTAATACTTCCTACTTCCCATCTTTAAATGCTTTGGATTAACCACTCCCACATTTCTCTCCATTTCATGCATATCCGCAACAGAATTTATATGTCCCATCAGCTGAAAAAATAACAAACATATACACATAAGAGGTGCAAAGCATGGTAAGGAATTAGGACCTTCAACGATGCATATATACGATTAGTTACCTCTGTGAGAAATGAGTCCGGTCGGCCAATTTTATACACGATTCCAACCACGGCTATTTGTCCGTTAGAACTCTCATGAACCATGTGCACTTCTAGATCATAGCTACAACAACCATTCATCATGAACAAAATTAAAGGAGATAAGTACTTGGTGTGTGTGTGTGTGTGTGTGTGTGTGTGTGTGTGTGTGTGTGTGTGTGTGTGTGTGAATGAAGGTGTAGATGCATAAGACAGGTAGCATAATACCTCTTGCGATGCATTGATAGTATGTTCTGAAGGAGAGTGCCAGTGGCACTGTTGTTATATATATATATATGAAGGTGTAGATGCATAAGACAGGTAGCACAATACCTCTTGCCGTTGATGGTGTGTTCTGAAGGAGAGTGCCAGTGGCACTGTTGTAATACATATTCAGTTCCATTGACGTAAATTGATCCTGCCCCATTAACCCATTCCATCTGCATCCATCAATAATAGGAATAGAGAATTACATGATAAATAATATCTTTTAACCTATCAAATTAAATAACATATATTCCCTATTTAGTGAACTTCTAAGAAAACAACTATTCCCCAGTATTGGAGATTTAGAGAACTAGTTTGGTCTTGCTTGGAGAACAAAGAGTTATTTTTGCATAAGGAAAGACTGATGCATTCCAATATTACCATTATATCATGTCCCCTATTCTTGAGCGTTGCATTGGATGGCTTGTAACGCCTTCTTAATCTCCCTAAATGGGACACTACTTTTACTCTTTCATGCAGCAAATCGATCGGAGACTGCATATCTCCGTTCTTACACATCGCCCATTCCTCATGTATATCTCCCCAATTTTCAGGCCCCTTACCACTCCCTTTCACATAATCAAACTCCCTTTCATCCTCTGCACCATAAAATAAAAAAATAGTTAAAACCATAGATTAGTAAAACATGAAAGAGAAGCATAAAGATAATAGATTTTATGTTGTTCAAATCCATTACCAACTTCTCGTGATGTTGTTGGAACTAAATAAAAGGTAAGTAGGAAAAGGAGAGCACAAAAGAAGATTAAATAGCTGCTTGGGTTCTTCATCTTTTCCTCTCAAGACTCGGTAAAAACCAAATAAAAAAAAGGAGCAAGTGGGCTTCTTTGGTTTTCTATCTATTTTTGTTAGGAAATGTTGGAGGGGAATGCTAGCTTATATAGGACTCAGATGTTAGTATTTCTCAAGAATTTCAAGTCCTATGCGTGAATAAGAGAAATGATTAATAAGAGTCAATCATGTCTTATGTTTAGATGGTCAACCGTCAAACAAATGGCCCAACAAGGCACCTGGCGAGGAGTATCATGTGGATGACCTACTCATCATCAGCTCATTTTTTTCAGCCGTCCATTATTTGCATAGTGTTGCTCAGCCGATGAGATATTATCACTGCCCTAAATTATGGAAGAGGTCATCTACGAAACATGGCCCATCTAGAAAGTATAGAATGCTCAGCGGATGGTGGCTGTGGTCACGTGCTTGCAAGAAATGAACAGCTGTTACCTTCGGTATACTCCAGATTTTCACCACGTGTGCATATTTTCCCATGTGCAGGACATCCGAACCATTAGAATATTTGACTTCATCATTAAAATCATCAACAGCAAAAAAAACCCAAGAGGTGGGCAAAAACTGTCTTCAAGTTGAGATCACCAGTCATTCTTTGATTTTGTTGGTGTGTCCCACTGAATGAATATTTGGGCCTGATGTTCAAATCACTTAATTCTCATGATGGGGATATTGTATTCAACCGATTCGGATGTCCTCAATATATGGCATGACGTCGGTACGGAAGGTACAGTACAGCTAGCTACGGAAGATAGTCTCTCTTTGTGAATGAATTGTCAAAATGCTGACAGAGATTCGTTGACGAACGTTTGAAAACCACGGTCTTTAATGCGTAAGCGACGTTGAATGGGATCGGAATCCTCTACAACCCCTGCAAACTCACGCAATGCTTAAAACTCCCTAATTTGTGGGGTCTACCATACTGTAAATGTCTAATCCACTCCGTCCATCACGTTCTATCCTTGATGTTAGCCTAGTTGAAGGAAACAGCTTCATGGAAAATTCATCGGAGCTACATCACATGAAACAATAGAGATGGGATGCCGACCATAGCTTTGTGTGTGGTGCAACGAACAAAAGCTATGGTGTGGCCCATAAGAACTATTAATCAGACCTATCATTTTTATGTACTGTTCAAATAATGTTCCACACCTGATGGCGGAAGTGGATTTTACATATAGGACGTTGTGGACCCTAGAAAGCCTGAGTGTTTTACCCGCTGCATAGAACACGTGTTGGAGATTATCGCAACAAGAAATGCTTGTTGAATTGAATGCTGTTTCTTATCACCGAAGTTTTAAGGAGACCAGCTCCATCTTAGTGCGTTGTTGCTCATGGAAATATATGGATCTACCGCTTCTACATCTAAACCACCCGACAGGTCGTTGCTGGAAAATATCAATACCGACATCCTATGCTCGTTTTCAATTTTGGAACTTTAAACAGGCAATTGTAACCTACTTCACGATGGTTTGAGATTTAGAACAAACAATTCATAAGATTTTATGTAATAGTGAAATTTCAACAAGAGAAAAATAAAAATTTCTTTTGAAGTGTTGTGACAACTAAATATGACCTCACCATCTATGACACATACATTGGGTCACTTGGGAATACTTCATTTTAATTTATATAGTTGAGTTCAATTTACTTTTATATTATATTAATTGAGTTCTCTCAACTTTTATAGTGAGATTTTTAAAAAAAAATTATTGAAATGTAAAAGAACTTATGAAAAGAGTGGACCATTCTTTTTACGATTCACTTGATTTCTTTTACAGGTGGTTGAGTAATTTTATTTCTCTATCATAGATAATTGCCATTGACCTATTTATCTATCTTGATGCATGTGTCATGAATGTTTGTCTTGAAACAAAATATAAAAAGTTCAGGCACAACTGACATTTTACATACACACCAATATCCAAATTTTAATCAAAACACATGAGGATATGATTATTTAATTTTTCATAATATGACCATCCTTGTAGAGGCTACCATTGGTCCGGCTACTTCGATGATACAATCGGCAACATGATAGACCTGCGACAAAGCAAAACAGATCTGTTCCACGATGAACCCATTCTCCCATCACATGGAAGAAGCCCACGAAAGCTAAGAAAAATTGGGAGTTACATGTTTTCATGGGGTCTTGTCATCATCTGCTCAATGGCTGCATTCAGTCAATCTTCCCTCTCTCCTAGCACTTTTTTATGGTTGACTGTGGCCACCATCACAACACGTGTCATGATATGACTGCTCATCCTCATTCAAAATCTAGAATAATTATATTTCTGTTGCCTAATCTTGACCGTGGCCCACCTGATGGCATCATAAGTACATTTTATTCGCATGTGATTAAGGCCTCGGATGACAAATGTACGTCAGCTGGCAAGGAAGCTTTTGGGATCTGAATACTTGAAAAGAAGAACGATTTGTTACATCTCCCTGTACGGACAGACAACATATTTCTAGAAAGCTTCCTCGCATTCACACACCAAAATATATATATATATATATATATATATATATATATATATATAGGTGTGTGTGTGGGAAAAGGTACTATGCGCTCCACCTCACGGGTCCGTCCCATGAGGTCAAGCAGTGTGGGCCCCACCATGATGCGTTTCAAACATCCCCATCAGTCAAATGCACCATTACATCATGGGCCTAGGTCTCAAAAATTAAGTCAATCCGTGACTTCTGTGGGCCACACCACATACAGAAGTAGAGAGGGGCCGTGCACCATTAAAACATTCATAATCATTTTTTGGGCCCACCGAGATGTGGTTTGCAAATCCAGCCCATCCATTATGTGTGTCCCACTTGGATGAGGGTTCAGATCAAGTTTCAGACCATGCAAATTTCAGATAGGCCTCACCAAGTGCTTTTATATGTTTTAACGGTGTCTTCACATGATTTTAGATGGTGTGGCCCACCTAAGTTTCGTATACGGTTGATTTTTGGGATATCCCATAATTTAAAGGGTATCCATCAAATACATGGTGTTGATGGTCGACACGCATCACGGTGGGGCCCACACATTGTGTGTGTGTGTGTGTGTGTATATATATATATATATATATATATATATATATATATATATATATATATATATTCCTTTGCATAATATGATTCTTGCAACTGCTTTCATAATATATACAACTGCTTTCCGTTGAATGGACTTGGCGGGCCCGGCTGATGATAGGTTCCCAGATTTTGTTAGGGTCCCCGCATGTGTGTAAAATCTAGCTAGTTGTATAGCGCCTTTGTTCTTTAATGAAAGAGATCTTTTTCTAAGGAAAAAAAAATAAAAAAATCAATGATGGAAAGTCCGCATAGAAGAGAAATGCTCTGGTGCTCTCAGATCGGTATAAGTTAATATAATTCCCTTAGTTTCATTGGGACACATGCAATTCAATCAATTCATCTAAAGTGTCCAATTAAGTCCAATACAAATTTCATGGGATGCCATTCAGGCATCGCAGCAATCTTCTATAGTAACAATCCAATCATCAGCTTAAAATATGGATGGTCAAGATCATTTACACAAAAAAAGGTGCATACTGTTGAACTGGTCACCATGATGTATGTGCTTTATCCACACCATCCATCTGTTTTCTCCAACTCATTTTATCCTAGAAATGAGGCAGATTAGAAATACGTCACATGAAATAGTGAGGATTAAATGCCTACTATTGAAAACTTTATGGAACACAAAAGTTTTAGATCAAGCTAATTATGTGTTTTCCCCTCATCCCGGTCTGTGTAACCTTATGCATAATTTGGTTGACAAATAAACATAGTAGGCCTTCGTTAGTTTTCACCGATGGGTATCATTATCCTCACCGTTTTATGTGATGTGGTGTAGTTAAGCTTTGGATCTACCTCGGTTTTAGGCTCATGTCCTAAAATGAGTAGGAAAAATAGATGGTGGATAAAACATATACATCATGCTAGGCCCCACATAGTCAGGCCACTAGGGATATCCCTGGTGATTGGATCTCTAAAGGAATCCACATCTCATTGTTGGACTATTAGCTACCTAATGTCATATCGATAATATTAGATATTAAAGTAGCTTGAGACTCAGGTTCATGAGTAGGGCTGAAAGTCAAGCTGGTTGGGTTGGTGCTCAACCCTAGCTCAACCCAAGGTTCCTATAGCTCAACCCTAACTCAACCCAACCCAACCCAACCTTAAGTTGGGAATTCTCAACCCAAGCCCAACCTAAGTAGGCTCGGTCCAATTGGTCAGATGGATATATGCTAATAATTTTGTTATTCTAGTATATTTTAATACATATCTTATTTTTTATACTTATGATTTTACTAATTTTATATGTAGTTATTTACCGTAAAGAACTTCATTTCTTAGGAGTTTCAACACCCGATCAAGGGTTCAAGTATCCATCGGTGGTGAAATCCCAGTACTGCATGAGTGTGGGGATCTGTGTGTGTGTGCGTGTGTTAAAAATATAAAAAAAAAAAATAATAATAATAATAAAGAAGAAGAAGAAGAAGAAGAAGAAGAAGAAGCTAAAGATAGCTACTCCTTCAAAAGTCGTGTTGAGTAGCATGTAATCTATTTGGGAGAGAGAAGTCAACAAGGATTTAGCTTGAGTCATCAGAAATGACGTGGACCAATAAGACCCGACAACATTGGAATTTCATGTGCCTTCAACACAGATGATCCGCACTCAATTATAATTTACAAATAACTTATGGTTCGGCCGGTTGGGTCGGGCAACCCGAGACCTCAACCCAAGCTTGACCTAAGTTTACCAGGTTGGTGTTTGTGTAGCCCAAGCTCAAGACTGAACCCGATGCATCTTACTCAAGCCCAACCCAATGTCGGGTCGGTCGGGTTGAACCCGCTTGACTTTCAGCCCTATTTGTTAGTGTGTGTCCTTCTACATAGAAGATACACGGTACATCCTCACCGATATGGTGATGAAAAACATGACTTGGCAACGCTCCCGCCATAGCTGACTGCCATGATTTGGCATCCTCACCCTGCATGCCGCATTCACTACAGCCATTTGGACCATCCAAATTGTAGCACATATTGTGAGTGGAGAATATCTATAAAATTACGATGATCAAGAAATCCTGACCACCAAATTATTTGAAAAAAAAATGGGTGGTTAGCATAAAATATTAATCAATTTGTGGTTATGCTCCATCATAATTTAGTCATCAATGTCAGTGCTAATTTGGTTAGCGATATTAATGGCCTGGATTATCATACAATTATATTATATGTATGGTTAATTTAGTCATCAAGCTGTTTAGTATTCCTTTCATCCAAAACCAACCTCTTCTTCACAGATTACAGCAATGGACAGCTAAGACTAATTCGAAATCCAGGTTTAAGATGCTCATTGGTTTTACCCCCTCCTTTATCATTTGAAAAATTTGGCTAAGAAGAAATTCGACCCAGTTCGAGAGTAAAGTTATGTCAGCTGCCTCGATCATCCATAAAGTTACAGGTTGGCTAAGAGAGATCGCCCCCTCCATTAATGCCCCTGACAAGAAATCCCTGTCTGAATCCATCACCCTCCAAACTCTCAAAATTAACAATCCCTCTCTGTCTGAAGGCAGATAGCCTATTCTTGTCACTTGGGCTAAGCCTCCATCAGGGTGGCTGAAGCTCAACACAGACAGTTCTTCAAGAGGTAATTCGGGCCAAAGCAGTGGTGGGGTTGTCTGTAGGGATTGCCACGACCAGTTCATCGTTGCCTTCTCGAGAAGTTACGGGGTAACTTCAAACAATTTTGCGGAAGCTCAGGCCATGTTTGATGGATTGATCATTTGCTCCAACCTTGGGCTAACCAATAGTGTAGTGGAATCAGATTCCAAACTCATAGCAACATCAGTTACGGATCCTTCAGCCCCCATTCCCTGGAATATTTGGCACATCATAGGTGCAATTCACCAAATTAGGTGGAGACTCAATCTTTCCTTTAGCCACATCTATCGAGAAGGGAATTTGGTGGCCGATGCATTGGCGAGGATAGCTAGTGAAGGGTGCCTAGAAACGATCTTTCATTCCCGCTCTCTCCTACCAAGGTTAGTTAGGGGATTGCTTGTTCTTGACAAAACAGGTTTAGGGACTCTCAGAAATCCTTGATCTTAGATATTTTTGTGTTTTTCCAGTGTTGTCCCACTGGCCTTTTGGCTCATTCCCGGTAGCATTCGGTTGCTTCTCTGTCCATTTAGAGTTTTTCTTTCTGTTTTTAGCTCTATCAGGGGGTACATGATAGGTGAGGCCCACCTCTTTTTGTTGGGAGCCACCCGAAGATCTGTGTCTGTGATTAATGAATTGGTGGCATGAGCTCACTTTTTGAAAGAAAAAAAAAGTCGGAAAAAGGTAGTAGCAAACCAAGGTAAAAGTAGGCAAAATGATGTAGAAAGTGTTGAAGTGGTATGCATCTTGTGTAGAACAGACAAGATACCTCTAAGCAAGATTAGTAAAATCCCATATATCTTAGTTTTCAAGAAATCATATTTATGTTTTGACTTTCAAATTTGAAAATTTCACCTTGAAATAATTTCATTGTGGTGCTTAACAACTAATCGACAACATTTTCCTTATCTAACAAAAGGTGTGAGCACCTCCTATAATTTTATCCATTTGGGCGGTGAGAACCAAACAAAAAGAAAATTTGTGCGCCGCCTATCATATAAGACCATTGATTATAAAACCAACACATGCCAAATAGTGGTATATATGATACGTGTGACTTGTTTTCTTTTTCCATGGGTTAATTCATCTGAATTATTGTACATTTATATTTTAACATATCAACAAAATTATAAGTGGTGTGCTCTTACCTTTCTAAAAAAGGAAAGCCCAAGGCACACACATAATAGAGTTTGTTTCCATCTGCATTACCATCAATTTGCACCCTAATAAAATCTTATCCTTTGAAAAAAATAAAAATGCACCCTAATGCTCCCTTTTTCAATGACCCTGTCATAAACCAATTTTATTTTCTAGTAAAGATAGAAAGTAAGAAATGATATTTCTAACAAATTCTCACAAAGAATGACTCACTAAATAATAGAAAATGTGTCTCATGAGACTAATGTTTCTTTTCCTTTCCATGAATCCAAATAGGTCTTAAGGTCTGCCATCATTTTTCTATTTCCTTGTGATAACATGTGTCAATCTAATTAATCATTCACATACAATTTCTTTTCTAATCTAAAGACGGATTTTGGGCCACCTAATCTCATATTAACAGTATTAAACATGAAAGTAGCTTGAGAATCCAAGGACCGTGAGCCAACTAATTTTTTTTAAGGGATTTTTACCATAAAATTCATCTAAGAATGAAAAGTTACTAAATAGAGTCTTCACAGACCAATATTATTGGGGAGTGCTTTTCCAAAGGTGAATTTACATTATCAACCTTATTTATATTTTCTTCACGAAGAAGGGATTAAGAATTGTGCATGGTGCCAATATGGCATGTGTCTAACATCCAACCTATCACGAGATACAAACTAGCATTATTATGAGATGAAGCAAAATTATAAAGGATCCAATCATAAAGTGGGTCGATCCATGAAAACACCATCAAAACATTCAAATTTAATTGCAGCCCATTTGATGATTTAATCAGCCTAATAATTCTGTCATACTCCAAACTCAAAAAGTAGGCTCACAAAATTCTCGATCACCGAATCCGGCGCTGACAACCTCTGTAGTGCCCCATTCTTGGGTCCTGGCACTCATATGCCATATTCCAATCTTGGGATCCTATAAGGAGAATTTTCAGTATTTATTTTTTTTTCTTTTGTAATGGAGTATAACCACAAGCATAACCAAGTCACGAAACAACATCACCACATATCCTCTGATTTTTTTGTAATTTTCTGGTGGTTGCTTTGGTTCAGCCTTTACAATAAGTCTTTTTGTGGTCCTTTTTTCCACGTCAGACCCGAATCCCTGTAATTTTTGTCCAAAATGAATATATTCTTTTTTTCATAAAAAAAAAACATCACCACATATCCACTATACTAAAAGCTTTAAGTACAATGCGGAAAGGAAAATACAGAGTGATCAAAAGGCTATAAAAAAATTCGATGTGCACTTCTGCCTCAACGCTGCTACGATCTAATGCCACCTGCATGTAACAGTCGTGCATAAGCTTACAAAAGCTTAGAGGGTGGTATAAGTATGTGCGCAAGATAAGCGTCAAATATACAATATCAAAGTAATGAGAAAATATGCGGGTAAGTCCATGAATACTATTAGCTGTACTAAACTATGTGATGTAAGGCATGAATGCTATCGGCCATACTAAGGTCATGCGATACAAGGCCTATATAGCCAAATGTCATATGTGAGATGCAAAGCAAGCATTCCAGTACTCATCAAGTACACATATCAGTACAGTTTCTCTCTGGATATTACCGGGGTCTAATACACTTCACACTGACTGCCGCCTCCCTAGCCGCACAACCCAGTAAGTGGAATAGACCACACTATCCGCCTGATTAGTAGTCTGCCAATACCTACTTAGCTCGTCGATAGTGGACTCATTTGTGATCTGGTCAAACTCATCCTAACTTACAACCCCCTCACTCGGGTGGATAAGACCATACCCTCTTCCAACCGATCACAACACAGTGGGAGATGCGGCCTATTGGTATTCAGTACTCGGATGCTTGTGTATCCACTCGGTCTAGAAGTTGGAGCATCTCCTTGTACCAAAAAAATTCTGGGACTCTCACCCAAGGACATCCTAAGTGCCCAAAGTAATAGAACCAAGTATTTTCAGTATCCGATATGGCCATCCAGAATGTGCCTGTGGAGCCACGACCTTAATGTCACTAGGGGTGTACAATGATCAAGACATACAAATGCAGATGCATGAATCACACTGTCCAGTCATGTAACAATCCTGTGCATACCACGTGCTCATGTGGGTAACTTCGATCAGTGAGTCTCATAAATAATCTACCCAATGACATATGCTATGATCAATCACTACTCATATCAAGCATACATATGATGCGTATGGGTGTGAATCATGAAATTATACTAAGATATTATAAAGTGATGAACTATTAACAAGTATGGGCCTATCAATGGGCCCAGGGGAAGGTAACAATACAGACATTTAACCAACATTATCCTTACAATGTGGACGTCAAACTATCATTGCTCCCAAGGCATATCCCGCTATAAACATCATTACATAAATCGTAGTAAAATCACACATTGTAATGGACTTGTGCACATCCCATTGGGTCTTAATCTATGGGCATCAAATGGGCCACATAACGTGTACCTTATATATATATATATATATATATATATATATATATATATATATATATATATATATATCAAGGTGGGTCTCAACGAACAGCCACAAGTACATCAATATGTAATATATATATATATATATATATATATATATATATATATATATATATATATATATATATATATATATATATATATATATATATAAAATATTAAAAGATCAACTGGACCGCACTCCAAATAATAATGGTGATAATAATTTCCACCATTAAAATCCTCAAGGCCAACCATAATATTTATTTTCTATCCAATTTGATCATAAGGTCACACAAACCTGAATTAAAAGGAAAACAATTTCCCTATTAGTCCAATTAAGACTTCTGGAATCCAAGGGTTTCAATGGTAGATGTTCAATCCCATTGTTTTTTTTTTTTTTTACTATGTGGTCCACTTGATAGGTAGATCTGCCTCATTTGCCTTAAGCCTTAAAGCTAGCTCGCCATTGGATGGACAGTTTGGATGTAACCCATACATCATGGTGGGTCCCATAGGGATAGACAACATGGATAAAGCATATACCTCATGGTGGAGTCCCTGGCCATCCAGCAACCCAGCCAAAATGGCTGGACGGCATAGATAAAACACATACGTCATAGTGGGTCCTACCGTCCAATGGCATGGACGGTGTGGGTAAAACACATACACCATAGTGGATCCCATGGGGGGCCCAGCATAACGTTTATCTTCCATCCAATATGTTAATAAGGTCACACGAACCCAGATGCAGAGGAAAAATAAATTTCATATCGATTTAAAACTTCTATGACAACCTAAAAGGGTTTCAATGGCAGACGCTCAATCCCATTGTTTCCTGCCGTGTGGGCCGCCTGAGTTCCACATATGGCTGATTTTTGGGGTGGCCCACGGTTAGAAGGAGGCCCACCAAATGCACAGTATTGATGTTCTACACACATTACAGTAGGGCCCACGGTTGGGACCCACAGTCCCTGCCCATCGTTCCACGCAGCAGGACGCTGCTGGCGTCCTCTAACAGTCAGTAGCAGCAGTAACTGCTGCTTCCTTTTTTTATTATTTTTTAATTTTCTCGAGGATTTTCGTAAGTGGGGCCCGCATTAGGGGAATCCGACCCAGCCATTGGTTTCTATGCATCAAGACAGCTTAAATGAGCTCAATATTCGATGTGTTTTGCTATATGCAAACATCAAAGGAGATTTTAACGGTAAAAATAACTATTTTCTATGAAATGACCCGCTAGATAATCAGATTGGCCTCATTTTTCGGTTCAACGCCTAAAATTAGTAGGGGAATGGGATGGACGGCATGGATTGGACCATACATCAAAGTGGGTCCTGCATGAGCAACCCACCCAAAAGCCTTAAATCAAGCCCCCTTTTTTTAGTACCACCCACTGTTTGTTCACACTTCACAAACCACATCCAGCGTCCCTGGACACTAGACGATTTAAATATAACACATTATTTAAGGTGGGCCCCACCTACAGATGTGTTGCCTAGGTGGGCCACCAAAAGGTTGGATAGTGTGGATAAGACATACATCAAGGTGGGGTCCATTCGAGTGGGCCACACAGCCACATCATCATAAAAAATGAAAAAAAGGGAGAGAAAGAGAAAGAGAGAGGGACACGTGTGATGGAGGGACCCCCACATTATGGGCCCTCCCTTCCATACATCACAACTTATATCAAGTGGGTCCCATTACATGTGGGCCCACTGATCAAAATCAACGGTGGAGATCCTTTCTCTACCAAAATACAAGGTCTAGATGACATTATTCATGCAAGGAAAATAAACATCATGATAGGATCCATGGAGAATGGCCCCATCATGAAATAATCATGAGAATTAAGGTGGGTCATCTGTCACATATAGGGTCCAAAGTACGATCCATATCATCAATCGGTAGGCCTCACCTGGCCCATCATTAAAACATGAAAAGCTAGCCTATCAAGCACCCACCGTTTGATCTTTTTGGTTCGATGGAATGTCGCTCTCCTTATGCCTCTTTTTTATGGAAGATGATGAGAAATGAAGGGTTAGGATGAAGGATTTTGGGATGGGAAGTGGGCCACACAACACACTTTCTCACCTTGAAAAATGCTTGGACATGCAATTTTTTCTTCTTTGGTGTTGCTTGGAAATTGTGTTTGAGAGAGAGAGAGAGAGAGAGAGAGAGAGAGAGAGAGAGAGAGAGGAGGGGGGGGGTGTTGTAAGAGAAGTGATGGGTGTAGGTGATGGATATGAGGTGAGTGATGGGTGAGGTAAGAGATTTGTTAACTTGGTAGGTTGCTTGACTCGGGAAGAAAGAAAGCATGGGTTGTGTACTTTGATTGATTGATTGATTAATGGGATGGGTTGTAGAGATTCTCTTGGGATTACAAATGCGCGGTGTTTTTCTCGAACTGAACGCGGGCCCACATCTCCCTATCAGGGTATCGGATCAGTATGCAAGATGCGGCATTGGAACCGCGGTGACGGTGTGGTCGCAATAGTACAAGTCTCGGATTAAGCTGACTCAGTTATACAAAATACGACTTAAGGTCGCGTACAAAAGTCGATTATAGGTCGTAGGTTGTAGGAATTCGCCGAAAAAGATCGCGGGAGTCGACGGAAAAGTACAGACGAGGATACGGATCTTACATAATTAGTTCATGTGATCACCATTGTGGAGTCTATATGTCAAATGAGTAAATAAAATTTTCACTACTTTCAATTTCACACATACTGTGTTGGCCCCACAAGTCTCACTTTTCACTACTTTCTAAAAAAAATAAAATTAAATGAGTAAATTTTGGTAATTTTCTCTGTCCAAAAGCACCTCCCCGTGATTCCTAATATGAGGCACTATTAGGTAAACTGTTGATTCTGGAGTTCTGTGTTAAAATTCCATTTTTTATTTAAAAAATATCGGTTGGTGATGCGTCCTTGTACACGAAAACTCGTGGTCGAGTCCCACCACTCCTGTGACGAAAAAATGACATGGCAGTGCTCCTGTGATGGTTCACCACCATGTAGAAATTGGTGGTGACTCATTCTCCTTGCACGTCGACCATCAAGACCATCCAAATTATTTTGATAAAAGATGAATGGTTAGAATAAATTAGTGAGCAAAATCAGTTGGTTTTTATAATATTCTATCAGAAATTAATTTAGTCAGTCATGTTATTGGTAATTTTTATTCTCCATTAATATTTTAGTCAGAGATGTTATTTGTAATTTCTTCAGTGATATCAGCAGTCTGGATTGTTGCACACCTATAAGATATTAACGGTTAAAGAGTTGCTACTATTTTTATAATGGTAAACCATCCAAAGAGTGGGTTAGATGATCTAAAATGCATTGAAGTGGTGTGCATCTTTGGTAGGTATGCATAAAATACTGCTAAGTGAGATTAGTGAAAACCCTTGTATCTTAATTTCCAAGAAATCAATTAAATTTGATCTTGACTTTCAATATTTGAAAAATCAACCTTGAAATCATTTTATTGTTGATCTTAACAATTTATTTTTTTATTTTATTTTTAAATTTATTTTCTTTTGTTGGTTGATTAAGAAATTCTATATACTAGGGGCAAAAGAACTGCATCCTCATGGCTCCTCACACATTTGAGGAAAGTCATTTGGAAAGGCACAAAATACATAAGACTCCATAGAAACTAAACATAGAACACATGGACGAGATATTGGATGAGTTCTCAAAACTTCTACCAACTCATGTCAGAACTTGTGTTCAAGTGAGCATATCACTATATATATATATATATATATATATATATATATATATATATATATATATATATATATATATATATATATATATATTCAAATGCTCAGCTGCCCATCAGTTCATACAGAACTTGTGCAAACTTTTTGAAAACTCATCATACGTAATGTGAGTCCAAAATCTGAATGGTCCACGTAATGCAGCACCTGTGAAACCCATGAGGCCCAACTTTTACTTCGATCCAAAACTTTGGTGGGCCATAAAAAAAGAAAACATTTTCCTCCCTTGATTTGCATCTCTTTGCTATGGTCCACCGGAGTTTTAGATTAGGGTGAAAATTTCTCTCTCTCTCTCTCTCTCTCTCTCTCTCTCTCTCTCTATATATATATATATATATATATATATATATACACCATTCCAGAGAAACTGATGGAAAATGATTGTGCAGGACCTAGTCTCTCTATAGGCAAAAGACTCATTCATAGAGAGAGAGAGAGAAGAGAGAGAGTGATGTAGAGCGGGTCGCGGACAATTTCATGGCTAAGATGGATCAGAAAAGGCACGGTCGGCGACAGAAGTGATCCGGACCATCGGACCTTAGATCGGGCGTATCTCACAATCCGGAATGAGTTATCCGACGTAAAATATATGATTTTGGGGTAGAACGAGCTACTTTAGCCAACCAACCCTGCTATGCCGGGTTGCGCAGCCCGGATTTGCGAAAAAACCCCTGATCGACGGTCGTTTCCTCATTTTAATTTTGTTTTTACTATAAATAGTAAGTTTTAGTTTGAGTATAACTTTTCATCCGTTGGGCTTTAGGAGTTGTGTCCAACATGAAAAGTGCTTAGGATAATTAGGAGAACGGTTTGGTGAAGCCAAATTGGACACTTACTATTTTTGGCCGAAAACCTTGCGCACTAGTAGACATCGTGACCGTCTATAAATAGTAAGTTTACTATTTATAGTAAGTTGCGAATTCTAGGAGTTTTAGTTGTAGTATGAGTCTGATTTCTTTCATGTTGCTTGGTTCCCTTATTTAAAGGGGTGTAAACTCGTTTTTATTTATTCATCAATCAATTTCGAATTTATTAGAATTATTTCTATTTTCCTGCTTTCTTTCCTCGTGGATTCGAGAAGTCTCTGTGAGGAGTCCAGAGAAGCTCCGTGGATTCGGAGTAGTTATCCTTGAGGAAGACGGTGATCGACCTCATCACGTTCATCCCTGCGTCAATTTGGTATCAGAGCGAGGTTTTCCCTCGGGCCGATGGCAAACAACGAAGGTATGAATCAAAATCCTGTGGACGGTGATCCAGGGATTCGTTATCTTTCGGAAAGAATGGAAGCTTTCCATCGGGAGAGTCAGTTGACCATGCAAGGGCTGCAGGCAACCCTCGACCGTCTTGCGGATGCGCTACTTCCGCCCCAAGCCCTAGGCGGTGCTCCACCACCTATGGTCGCTCCACCACCTGTGGTTGCTGTACGACGTGACCCTGATTATCGCAGAGCACTACCAGCAGTAAATCGTAGGGTTACACCAGATGATTCTAGTTCCAGCGACGAGGACATTAATGAGGGTTTTGATCGACGACCAATCCATGGAGGCGATCATCTAGATCGTGCTGAAAGAGACTATCGAGGTAAGGCTGAACTTCCTAGTTTTAACGGTTTATTACGTATCGAAGATTTTCTCGATTGGCTAGCCGAAGTAGAGAGATATTTCGATTATATGGATGTGCCAGACTATAAAAGGGTGAAGTTGGTAGCGTTTAAATTAAAATCTGGTGCTTCTGCATGGTGGGAACAATTGCAACTCTCACGAGCCCGCCAAAACAAGGCGCCCATCGCATCATGGCCTCGAATGAGACGTCTTCTTCGTTCACGATTTCTCCCTAGTGATTATGAGCAGATATTATTCCAACAATACCAGAATTGCCGACAAGGAAATCGAACTGTTACAGATTACACTGAAGAATTCCAGCGGTTGGCTACACGAAACGATTTGTCAGAATCTGAGTCACAGAAAGTGGCACGATTTATAGGTGGGTTGCGACCGGTAATTCAGGATCGAGTTCAGATGTACCCAGTCGGGACAGTAGATGAAGCAGTTCAATTGGCAGGAAGGGCAGAAACACAGCTTGCAAGAACTCCTGCTCGTCCCTATCCTTCAAATCGACCCCCTATGATAGGTCCCACACAGGATCCAGTGCTGGCTCGAGGAAAAGATCCGGTAGGAGAACGTCCTCAACCTCCTCCACCCGCGAACCGTGATACGGGGAGCGGACCATCCAGACCTCAACGGGCAGCACCCACAACAGCGGGCCCGAGTAGGATTTCGAATCCTTATGCTCGGCCAAGGCCGAACAATTGTTACCGCTGTGGCCAACCAGGCCACTTATCAAACACTTGTCCTCAATGTCCGGCAGCGCACTTAACTATAAACGAAGGGGGCACTGGAGATGAGGCCGTGGAAGAGGATCATGGCTTTGATGAATATGAACAAACCACTGAAGAAATAGCAGGTGACGATGAAGTGACAGGAGAAGATCGTGGCGAATCTCTCGTTGTGAGGCGACTACTGTATACCCCACGAAAGGAATTACATCCACAACGGCACAATATATTTCGTACTCGGTGCACTGTCAGCGGAAAGGTCTGTGATGTGATCATAGACAGTGGTAGCAGCGAGAACATCGTCTCAAGAGTGATGGTGGATAAGTTGCAGCTACCAACGACGAAACATCCTTCCCCGTACTCAATTGGCTGGATTAAAAAAGTGAACGAGACCAAGGTAACTGAACAATGCACTATCTCGTTTTCAATTGGTAAACATTATAAGGATCAGATACTTTGTGACGTGGTTGACATGGAAGCCTGCCATATGCTACTCGGTCGACCCTGGCAGTCGGACCGTGATGCGACCCATCGGGGGCGAGACAATGTCTACATATTCGTCAAGGATAGTCGAAAAATAATCCTTGCCCCTATGGCACCAGAGAACCACCCTGAAGCCTCTAAAGTGGAGGGGAGTTCTCTCTTGACCATTCGGGATTTCATAGAGGAGTCCAAGGAAACCGGCGAGGTATATGCCGTAGTGGTGAAGGGCGAGAAGGAGGAACCCTCAAACATCCCTCCAAGCTTAAGACTGTTACTAAACGAATTCAAAGAAGTCTGGCCTGAAGATTTACCTGATGGATTGCCCCCCATGAGAGACATCCAACATCACATAGACCTCGTCCCTGGGGCTAGCCTGCCCAATCGCCCTCATTATCGGATGAGTCCAAAGGAGTGTGAGATACTTCAGGGGCAAGTGGAGGAATTGATCCATAAGGGTCTATTGAGAGAGAGCATGAGCCCATGTGCTGTACCAGCATTATTATCGCCAAAAAAAGATGGAAGCTGGCGCATGTGTGTCGACAGCCGAGCAATTAACAAAATTACTATTAAATATCGGTTTCCAATACCACGGTTGGACGACATGCTCGATATGTTAGAAGGGGCTAAAGTGTTCTCTAAACTCGATCTAAAGAGTGGGTACCATCAGATTCGTATTCGACCCGGCGATGAATGGAAAACGACATTCAAGACAAAGGAAGAGTTATATGAGTGGCTAGTCATGCCTTTCGGCCTATCGAACGTACCAAGTACTTTTATGCGTTTGATGAATCAAGTTCTAAGACCGTTCACTGGCCGATTTGTGGTAGTATATTTTGATGACATATTGATATATAGCCAGGATGAGGCGGAGCATAAGAAACATCTTAGGCAGGTGCTGCAGGTCCTACAAGATAACAAGTTGTACCTCAACTTGAAAAAGTGTAGTTTTTTAACTAATAGCCTGTTGTTTTTAGGATTTGTTGTAACGTCCACAGGAATTCGGGTGGACGATGAAAAGGTGCGAGTTATTAGGGAATGGCCGATCCCGACAAACATTCATGAGGTGAGGAGTTTTCACGGATTGGCGACTTTCTATCGTCGATTTGTGCGAGATTTTAGCACCATAGTCGCGCCAATAACGGACTGCATGAAAAAAGGGCCGTTCCAGTGGACCGATAAAGCTGATAAGAGCTTTCATGAGATCAAGCATCGTTTGTCTACAACACCGATCTTGGTGCTTCCTAATTTTGATAAATTATTTGAGGTGGAGTGTGACGCTTCATATGTCGGAATAGGAGGAGTATTATCACAGGAAGGCAGGCCGGTAGCCTTCTATAGTGAGAAGCTCAGTGAAGCCCGAAAGAAGTGGTCGACTTACGAACTTGAGTTGTACGCAGTTGTTCAGGCGCTGCGACATTGGCGGCATTATCTGATTCAGAGGGAGTTTGTTCTGTACACCGACCATCAGGCATTAAAGTTTATTAATAGTCAGACTAACGTGAATCATGTGCATGCTAGATGGGTTGCGTTTTTACACGAATTTACGTTTGTTTTGAAGCATAAGTCAGGTCAGCAAAATAAGGTGGCTGATGCACTTAGCCGTCGTGCGTCACTACTTGTTACGGTGAGCAATGAGGTGGTCGGCTTTGACTGTCTCAAGGAGCTATATGCCGAGGATGAAGACTTCAAAGATTCCTAGTTGAAGTGCCAAGAAGGTCAACCCAGTGACTTTCATATACAGGATGGTTTTCTCTTCAAAGGGAATCGATTGTGCATCCCCCAAAGCTCTCTAAGGGAGCAGATTATTCAGGAACTACATGGAGGTGGCCTCGGTGGACACCTTGGGCGAGACAAGACGCGAGCTCTTGTGGAAGAGCGGTATTACTGGCCGCAATTAGTACGTGATGTGGGAAGAGCCGTACAACGTTGTCATACTTGTCAGACCTCCAAGGGACAATCTCAGAATACAGGCCTCTACACCCCGTTACCTGTGTCTGACGGTCCTTGGGAGGATTTATCAATGGACTTCGTACTTGGTCTTCCACGAACACAACGCGGCATGGATTCGGTGTTCGTAGTGGTCGATCGTTTCTCCAAGATGACGCACTTTATCCCATGCAAGAAGACCCTTGATGCAACACATGTGGCGAATTTATTCTTCAGGGAGGTCGTACGGCTACACGGGGTCCCTAAGACCATTACTTCTGATCGTGACACGAAGTTCATTAGCCACTTTTGGCGGACTTTGTGGACTCGATTCGATACACGACTTCAATTCAGCAGTGCTTACCACGCACAGACTGATGGGCAGACCGAAGTTGTGAATCGCACTTTAGGAAACCTCCTTCGATGTATTTCAGGAGAGAAACCGAAGTAGTGGGATTTGGCCTTGTCTCAAGCGGAGTTTGCATTCAACAACATGGTGAACCGGGACGAGTACCTCGCCACACACTAGACTTGGTCCCTCTGCCCAAGCTCCCAGGCATGAGTATTACAGCAGAACATATGGCAGACAGGATCATGGGTATTCATACGGAGGTGCAGACTAAGCTACATGCCTCGAACGAAAAGTACAAGGAACAAGCGGACAAGCATCGTCGACAAAAGGTGTTCGAGGTGGGCGACCAGGTAATGGTCCATTTGAGAAAAGAAAGATTTCCGACCGGGATGTACAACAAGCTGAAGAATAAGAAGATTAGACCGGTACCGATCATCCGAAAGATCAATGACAATGCTTATGTCGTTGATCTTCCAGATGACATGGCGATCTCACGGACTTTCAACGTTGCGGACCTGACCGAGTATCATGAACCAGCGCAGGAGGAGAACTCGAGGACGAGTTCTTTTCAAGTGGAGGGGACTGATGTAGAGCGGGTCGCGGACAATTTCATGGCTAAGATGGATCAGAAAAGGCACGGTCGGCGACAGAAGTGATCCGGACCATCGGACCTTAGATCGGGCGTATCTCACAATCCGGAATGAGTTATCCGACGTAAAATATATGATTTTGGGGTAGAACAAGCTACTTTAGCCAACCAACCCTGCTACGCCGGGTTACGCAGCCCGGATTTGCGAAAAACCCCCTGATCGACGGTCGTTTCCTCTTTTTAATTTTGTTTTTACTATAAATAGTAAGTTTTAGTTTGAGTATAACTTTTCATCCGTTGGGCTATAGGAGTTGTGTCCAACATGAAAAGTGCTTAGGATAATTAGGAGAACGGTTTGGTGAAGCCAAATAGGACACTTACTATTTTTGGCCGAAAACCTTGCGCACTAGTAGACATCGTGACCGTCTATAAATAGTAAGTTTACTATTTATAGTAAGTTGCGAATTCTAGGAGTTTTAGTTGTAGTATGAGTCTGATTTCTTTCATGTTGCTTGGTTCCCTTATTTAAAGGGGTGTAAACTCGTTTTTATTTATTCATCAATCAATTTCGAATTTATTAGAATTATTTCTATTTTCCTGCTTTCTTTCCTCGTGGATTCGAGAAGTCTCTGTGAGGAGTCCAGAGAAGCTCCATGGATTCGGAGTAGTTATCCTTGAGGAAGACGGTGATCGACCTCATCACGTTCATCCCTGCGTCAGAGAGAGAGAGAGAGAGAGAGAGAGAGAGAGGGAGAAGAAGGGAAGGCCATACAGTCATGCACACACATGTGGGATTTTTATTTTTCAATTTACATATAGGCTTATACAAATGTCAAACAGGGCATTCATTTGGTGTGGTTGTTGTTGAATTTATCCTTACAAGGAACTTAGGCCAAACCACTTCTCTGATGCAGCAAGCTTATTAAAAATGGAGCATTGGTTATGATTTGCTAACCGTGCTCTTTCTTCACTTTTTTTTTTTTTTTTTCCACAACCATGTGCCACTTACAGAACTTTTGACTAATGAGATTCACGTTTGTATTCCCCACCTTGTTATCTCAAGTATAGCACATGGGGCACATGTAGGCTATGTGTATTTGAGGCATGGAGATGCTGCAGGTTCCAAATAGTATTCCCTCACGTTTTCCCCATTGAATTCAAGGATTTCAGTTCGAACACATGCATCTTTTATGTTGTAAGATTGCGAGGCCATTCTATGGACCAGTGGATGCAGTAAACCTTGAAAAGCAGTGACCTGACCATAAATTGGCCTATATACCCAAATGGCAATAAGACTTTTATTCCCTTGGAAGCCTTTATATATATATATATATATATATATATATATATATATATTCTATTTGCCTAACTTGCATTATGATGGATATATTTTTATTGTGAAGTTTGGTCTTTTGTCTCATTTTGGGACCATAAGCTTCTCGTACATGGTAATGACCAATCTCTCTCTCTCTCTCTAAAATTAATTAATTAATTAATTAATTATAAAATGTAGACATCAAAGACAAAAAAAGAAGAAAAAGAAAGATCTGATAATCCTAACTGTCAAATCAATAATCAAGAAATAAACAGCCCACCTTATTATTATTATAATTATTATTTTCAAAACAGATGGACTAGAGCCATCTGAACTTTGTTAAAGAGAAAATGATATACAAACAAACTATTCGGGAGGGCTCCACCAAAAAAAAAAAAAATGCCCAGGCCTTGCTTACCATATCCCCCTCTTACATCCGTCACAAACAGATCAACTAACCCTATTCAGAATAGACCTACAAGAAGAAAATACCCCTTGTATGGCAACCTCCTAATCAGCTACCCTCCATAAGGAGAAATCCCAACAAATTTCTACTTCCTAAGAGTTCCCATTCCAGCATTATCAAGAATAATAAGACCCAGAGAGAGAGAGAGAGAGAGAGAGAGAGAGAGTAATAATACCCATAATGGGAGCTGGGAGGTCCGATCGAGAAAGGTATCATCTATTCTGCCAACCTCCACTCCCCGGTCTCACAAGCGCATTTGCCACCACATTCTCCTCCCTTTAAAAACTCTTAGTCAGCCAATCTTCTTGCCATAATTAACTATGTGGAATATAATCATCAGGTAATTTTCATTTGTGTGCAGTTATCAAGTAACAACACCATGCACTCATTTGATCTGACGTATTTGTTAAATTCCTAATGGTAATAAGGAAAAAAAAAGAAGGTAAAGTTATTTAAAGAATGAGAACAATAATTTTACATTTTTATTAGCATATGGCTGTAGGGCTATGCACTAAACCCATCTGAAAATTTTCAAAGAGGAGGAAGATGAATTTGAGAATAATAATTTTCTTTTCTTGTATATATTTTGTATAAGATTACAATGTATTTATAGAAGAGGGATTGACAATCAAATTCCGTAAGCAAATTCTTAATTGGGAACGGATAAGGAAATACAAGCAGGAAGGATAATAAAAGAGGAAAATAATAAAAATGAGAATGGGAAATACAACATTTACTAATACTATCATATAAAAAAAGGAAAAAGAAAAAGAAAAAAAGTAATGCTTTTACAATGAGGTAAGATCCAACCTCAATATTGAATACAAAATCTAGTTATCAGGTAAGGGTACCATGAACTCATTTGATTTTACATATTAATCAAATTCGTTGTGATAGGAAGAAAAAAGAGAATTATTTCAATGATAAGAAAATTAATTTTGGGTTTTTATTGCCATATGATTGTAGCAATATGCCCTAATCCTATCTTACATGAAAACAACAACAACCAAAAAAAAAAAAAAAAAAACACACACCAAACAAACAAACAAACAAACAAAAAACAAAAAATAATGAAACGCTTCTAGAATATTAAGGTAAAATTCCAACCTTACTATTAAAATACAAAATGTAGTTATCAGGTAAGGGTGTCATAAACTCATCCAATCTTAGATATTAATTAGATTCCTGGTGAAAAAAATAAATAAATTAGATTCCTGGTGATAGGAAGAAAAGAAACATAATTTCAAGAATATGAAAAATAATTTTGGATTTTTGTTAACAAATGATTGTAGTGGTCTGTCCTAAACCCCATCTTACAAAAACAACAACAACAACAACAACAACAATAATAATAATAAAAGGTAGTGCTTTTACAATGACTTTTCCTTGTTTTTTAACATATGATATTTAAACCTACAATGGTAAAATATATTTCTAAGTCACGAATCTTTTCACTATTGAAGTAAAAAATTTACACCAACATAAACCTACCTGTAATGCTTTTGCAATGACACATTATCATTGAAAGACAAAAGGGAACATAAGATGATTAAACCTGAGATGTTAAGCAATCTTAGGCAAAGATTAGGGCAATCCTTGATGTTCTTACATGGTGTGCGGGGCTTGGATTCACCAAGGTGGTGGCGGCAAGTGACTTAAATTTAGTGGTGTCAGTCCTTCCTAAGCAATCTCTATGCTCATGGTCCATGTGGTATTGGTGGGCAAGGATCGGGTCTCTCAGAAGAGAAGGAGAAAGAGAGCTTAACAAGAGAGCATGGCAGATCCCCCACAAGGGAGATTCTTAGAGAGCAATCTTCGAAGAGGAACAGTATTCACACTCCATGTATAAGGTTGTGATGTAGTAATAAACTTGGCAAGACCAAGGTCAAATCCACAGGGACTGAACCTTGTACGTAATCTAAAAGGAACTTGATCAACTAGAACTAAACGAAGATGTAATCTAAATCAAGGAGAATTTGAAGAGAATAATGATGAATAATTTTAACTAAAACTTGTAAAATTCAAAGGTAGGAAACTGGGATGCCAAGGATCCACTTGTAGAGATTAGGGAGATATATGCTCGATTCATAAATACATCTGGAATCAGAGTCCCATCTTCATCCAATTAGAAAATAATTCATTAAAATTCAAATCTGAACATCCTTTGATCTAGTTTTCAAAAGATGAGAGGTATGAGAATTAGAATCGATTCCATCACAAAACCATGCCCATAAGACAAAGCAAATAATAGAACTTTAACCAATCCACATCCAATTTAAGGAATTTATGAATATTAGGAAGGGTTCCATCATCCAACCATGCCCATGAGACGATGGTAAACAACAGGGCTCCCAAGTTCACAATCCCTATAATGCAAAGAACATACCCGAAGTTATCACAGATCCATTGTAATTTAAGTTACAATAAACCATTAAAAACTATGAATATTCCTCATAATCAAACTATAATCAAAGTTAGTTTAGTAATGCATGAATCAAAGACAGTGCTAATTCCATCACACCACAAGCTTCACCTCTTAGCCCTAACTAAGAGATTTAGCCAATCACTACCATGATTAGGCTAAATTCTCTAAAAATAAAATTTAACAAAATAGGGAAAGAAGAACTCAGCCGGCCAACACACTCTCTCTCTCCTCCTCTTTCTTCTTGACGTTCTTCCTTTCATCTGATTTGATGATGAATGCCCAAGCTCTCTCTCTTCTCTCCTTTTTATAGCCACAAAGAGGCTACGTCGGCTGGTGAAGTCGGTCGACGGAGAACCAACTTTGTTTTGCAGCCACGTGCCCAAGAAACGCGGATGTAATTGCGTTTGGCCCAAGTTCGCTCGGCTCTTCTTCCAAATCTTTCAAAACCGACATCATGGACAGGGTTAAGTCCACCATTTCAAGATATTGGACGGTCTGGATCATGCATCCGACCACCATCATGATCATAGAATGGCCCATGGAGGGCCGGACATGCGGACGCACGTCTTTGCGGAAAATAAGGCACGCTACGATGATCGGTAGGCCCTGTGGTGCTGTTTTTGGAAGAATTCACTCCGTCCATTAGGTTCTTGGTGAAAAACCAGTTGGAAAGGACTGGTTTTGGTCGCGTTTTGGTGTGGCCCACTGTATCAAATCAAGCTATCGTTCATCCTGCATTTTCTAACGATCCACGTGCATACACATATATGGGACTAAAAGAAAAGCATGGACATGGTCATGGATACCCCCCTGACACAATGGATGGTCCAGATTGTGCAACGGACTGATGGGGTGGGCCCACTACTCATTGCAGCGTCGGATAACGCCCGCCTGCTGGCAAACTCTGTGAGTTTTGAAGAAAACGTTGGTCAGCATGCGCTGACCGACCTTATGCGTTCCAGTGCACGGCCGGCGCACGTGCACATGTGCACGCACAATGCACATGTGGGGTCCACTGTGATGTATCGCAAAATCCTCTACATCCATTCATTTTTTCACCCCATTTAAGGGGTTGAGACCAAGATTAAAGTATATCTTGATATCAGGTGGGCCCCAAATCAGAGTATTATAGGCTGATCTGTCTATTGGGCCACTTTCACAAGGATCTAATGGTTGAAATTCGATCTGTACGGTTAATTTTGGGTCTTCAAGTCAAATATAAAGTTTCGAGCCGAACGAATGGTGGTAACCTTGTGATCTTGCATTCTGGACAACTTTCAGGTCCGTTTAAACCCAATCACTTGATTTTCTCGAATCTTTGGCATGTAAATTCTTCTATCTCGGTCCCCTGAGGTTTGTCCCTTACCTTGGTGATTTCTGAGCGTTAAATCCATGCTATTAGTATCCTTTTTCAGTCTGGGCTTCTAAATTCACCTTGCAACACAAATACGATTAAAATAGGTCGTTAAACAGTATCGTGTTCGTAAAATCAGGTAATAATTAGGGTTTAATATGCAATATTTGACCCTTAACAAACAACTTGAAGCAGTTTCCCTATTTCTGCCAAACGGGGCTTCAGTCTCTTCATTGCAAATCTCCCTTTTGATTGCATCCATGAGGACATTTTTAAGATTTTCCAGAAGTATGGCAATGTGATAGACATCTATATGCCATGCTTCCCTAATTCTTCTCACCCTAAGGGTTATGCATTTGTAAGATTCCAATATAAAGAAGAAGGGAGAGCAACCATGGGGGTCCTTGACGGTCGTAGGATTGACGGACGCATGGTGCTAGTTAAGGTGGCCAAGCCCATAGCTACCTCCTCAACAAGCATCCCCAAACCACTTCCTACCTACCCCAACTCTATCACAATCCCTCCAAACCGCTCCTTTGCAAGCATCCTTCCTAGAAACGTCTAAAGAGCTCCCCCAATTACCCCTATGCCGAAGCCACGGATAAATGAAGACAATTTCACAACCATCGCAGACAAAGAAGTCGTCCATACTAAACTTAGCCAACTTCAGCTAGCACTGGTAGGGAATTCCTCATCAATATCGATCTCGGTTCTCCATCTTATGGACCAGATTAGGAAACCGGCCTTCGCAACTTCAGCGGTAGATATTACAAGCCCCAATGCTTTTCCTAATCAGTTTCAAATACAAACCGAAATTACTTCAATTTATGGCTGATTCAGATCTCCATAAGAGGATGGGTTTAAATGATATCTACCCATGGTCCCCCTCAGATACGCTTGGAGCAGATGGCCTCTGGATGCGACTATATGGGATTCCAGCGCATGCCTGGATCAAAACAGTGATCATTGACCTTGGAAGCTACTTTGGGCAGGTTATTAGAGTCAACCCGAATAGTAGCTACAACTTATTCCAGATGTTTATCAGGATCAAAATCTGACTCAAATTAACCAGGTGTGAATCTAAAGAAGGTCCTGAAACTTCTAGTGGAAGATAAGATATTCTCGATCTTTGCGGAGTTAGAACCAACTGATATGTTAGCTGTGCCACAACCCACCCTAAAACCTTAGGAGAAATTCCAGGGACACAATGAGACTACCCGAGAGTGGGTTGTGAGAAGTTTCGGAACTGGGCACTCAGGCCCAAAGGAGTGCACATCAGACGTTCGACCAAATGTCCTGCTAAATGCGACAACCCGCATTCTCGAGGTTTTGCCTATATATGCTTCTGCATAGTAATACTACAGTAACATAGCAAATAGCCTCAGGTAGTGAGGTTGCCCCTAGATTATCCATGGCCCCACATGATGCACCTCAATATCAACACAGAGAAGAGGCTACGAGTGAATTGACAATGCAATTAAATGCTTCTGGCCCAAATCAAGAAAACCATCTCCAATTAGTGGCTTTGAACATGGAGCAAGACCCTCTCATATCAGTTTTCCCAGGCTCAGTGGCTTACCATAACTTAACTACGACAAGATCTGCTTATAGGCCTCCTATCATAGCTGACACCTCTCCTTTCAAAAGATCCAAAACTGCTAGCTCCACCTCACATAGGAGCCCTGAGGTTTTTATCAATAGAAGACAACTCTCTCCTATTCAAAGTCTGTCAATCCTAATTGAAGCTCCATCATCCAGTACCTCAGCTGTTGTTGCTAGGATTGTTCAACCTAGTATAAGCCAAGAAGGTCTGAGGACTCTCACCAAAGAGCAACATCACTTGAGCCAAGCCATAGATACCCAGCTCAAAAAAGTACCCCCTCCACATCAACCAATGATCAGACAAGAACCTCCATTGTTGAAACAAAAATGACATAGGAAATCCATATTGGAAGGTAATCCTCTACTTAGGAATCCATTGAATTCCTAGGATCAGGGAGAAAATCAGAATCCCTCAGCTATGTTACAAGTCATGGAGATGCTTCTATCATCCCATGATTTCCTCCCTCTAAACCCCAATCTCCAGCAGTCAGCCACAAAAAATAATCTAGATTCCTCTTCAGGCTATCAACTAGCTGCTCCTTTGAGTGCTGAACAAGATCCGGGGTGCTTGGAAGTAGACCTATCACCTCACTTTTCCCTGAGTATCAGAACCCCAAGTCGAGAGGTCGACTTCTCAGCTAGCCCCATAGAGGTGGATCCACCAGAAGAATTAGCTGCTACCCGCGAGAGCAGTGATCCTAGGAAGGTGGGTGGTAAGAAACACCCTCCCTAAGACTTTCACTGCACAACAATTAGGTCCTAGGCCATGAGATTAGTAGTTTAACGAGGGTAGAGAATCGAAACCAATCTATTACCAATGAGGGTCTTGAATGCACCCACAAAAGAAGGCCCAAGATTCAATATACCAAAGGCTCATGAGATTCCAGACTGAGGAGGCTGAAAAGAAGGGCCATTAACACAGGATTTGTAATCGATGGATAAGATCCTTGTGTAAAATGCTTGTGGAATAGGCAATTCTTGTACCATCAGAACTATAAAGAGGCTCATCAAGAAATATAACCCATTGATCATGGCCATTCTAGAACTGATGCTCAGAGATGACAAGAGAGTGGGGATTGGTCTTTCACTGGGCTTTCACTCCTTGTGCTCTAATGGGGCAGAGTGGGGGAAGATATGGGTCTTCTTCAAAAACCTTTATCTCCCTCTCAGTTACTAATTCATCTAACCAATCTCTATCTTTTGCATCTTCAATTCCAAACTTCAATCTCCCGATCTTCATTTCTGTGGTCTGTGCTAGCTGCGTGAGAATCTGAAGAAGAACCCTTTGGAACACCTTGGCAACCATCTCCTTAGCTTTGCAAGGTCCTTGGGCTGTCTGTGGAGACTTCAATGCGATGTCCGCAACAACTGAAAGAAGAAGCCGTAGAGCAGCAGACAGGGCCAGCTCCAAGGAATTCTAGAAAGCTATCAATGTTGCAAACTTGCTTGATGCAGGGTTCTCAAGAAGTCGTTTCACTTGGTGCAACAACCAAGGGGGTTCAACTCACTTGTGGGCCAAATTGGATAGGGTCCTTATTAATGCGTAGTGGTCAAATCTGTTCCCCGGCTTTCAGGTTCAGCATCTTCCGCGAGTGAACTTGGACCATGTGCCACTGTTGCTGGAGTTCCAGGCCCATTCGGTGTCTTGGAGGGCTAAAACCATTTCATTTTCAACAGATGTGGCTTCTTCATGACTCCTTCCAATAGGTGGCGAAGGAAACTTAGCAATCAAAGGCTTTAGCCCATCCATTCTACAATATCCTAATAAAACTCAAGAACATTAAGAAGGCTCTTAAAGTGTAGAATAAGGTCTTCAAGAACATATTTGAGCAGGTCAAACTCGCTGAGAGTGCTCTAGCAGATATTGTGATCAAAATGCAAGGCATGTTGTTGGATCAAGGGTCGGACAACAATTTACAGAGGGAGTTCAATGATATGTCTTCTAAGCTCAACAAATTAAAGCTCATGGAAGAGACGTTTTGGCAGCTGAAATCTAGGGTCAGCTGGTTGCAAGTGGGGGATAGAAACACTAGTTTTTTCCACGCCGTGGCTACGAAAAAGAAAAGAAAGGCATAAATTAGAAGTATCATGTTCGAGTCTGGGGAAACTATTGAGGATTCAGTCTACATCAAGAGGGCAGCGGTGGAGCATTTCGTGAAGTAGTTTACAACGGTCCCATGCGAGCCAAGGTCACAGCTTTGAAGCCGATCCCTGCGCTACTCTCTCAGCAGCAAAACTCAGCCTTAATGACTCCCTCGACGCTGCTAGAGGTCCATTAGGCAGTGCTGGACATCCCCAAGGACGGGGCAACTAGGCCAGACGGCTTCTCTGGCACGTTCTACGGGGGCTGTTGGAGCATCATCGCTCGGGATATCCTCCAAGCAGTTGTTTATGTATTCCGCGGGGGGAAGGTATCCCGAGAGCAACCAATGCATCCCTGATTTACTTTTTTTTGAAGTCAATCTCCCCTCAAAGCTTCTTGGACTTCCACCTGATTAGTCTATACAACTGCCTCTACAAGATCATCTCTAAGATCATAGCTGTCAGGTTATCTTCCGTCTTGCTGTCCATGATCTCCCTTGAACAAGGGGCTTTCATCCATGGTCGACCTATTGCTGAAAACATCGCCCTAGCCCAGGATTTATTCAAAGATATAAATAGAAAACCTGGTGTGGAAACATAGTGCTTAAGGTGGATATGGAGAAGGCGTATGACAAGGTGGATAGGGCTTTCTCAAGCTAGTTCTTCTTCGGTTCGGTTTCAGCCCCATGTGGGTGGGCATGATGGAAAACTGTTAGGTGAATTGTTGGTTCTTGGTGCTGATAAATAGGGAAGTGACAGGATTCTTCAAATAGTCCAGAGGTCTTTGCCAGGGAGACCCACTCTCCCCATCCCTATTCATTCTTGCCGCGGAGATCCTTAGTCGGGGGCTGAAAGCTTTGGTGGAAAATGGTTCTGCTCTCCCTTTCAATCTGAGAAGAGAGTGTCCGCTAATTTCCCACCTTCTCTATGTGGATGACACACTCCTCTTCCTCAACGGTGGCTTAGCTTCGGTCAGGGCCATGAAAGCTTTTCTAAACTCTTATCAAGAGGCATCTGGGCAATCCATTAACCTTTGCAAGAGATCTTTCATCTGCTCGAGCAATCTTACTCCAACCAGAGTAAGGGCCATAGGCATTTCCAAAGCAACTTCTCCATTTACATACCTCGGCGTCCCTCTTGCCATTAGAAGGCATAAATCCTCTGCCTTCAGCCGCCTATAAATAAAGTGGAGGCTCGCATTGCAGGGTGGTAGGCGAGATTCCTCTCCTAGGTGGGTAAATCAGTTCTGATCTAACACGTGCTAGGGAGTATCCAAGTTCACTCCTTGGTAGCTGCCCACATTCCTCTGCAAGTTTTGACCTCCCTAGAGAAACAGTTTGCGAGTTTCTTCTGGGGTTAGTCTAAAGGAAAAGGCAAGCTTCACTGGTAGAGCTGGAAAAGGATCTCCCTACCTAAAGAGGAAGGGAGCTTGGGGATCCGGAGATTAGCAGATATTATGAAGGCTTTCCATCTCAAGATGGCCAAGGACATAAAGTTCAAGGAGAGTAAAAGCCTATGGAGCAGCTTCATGTTGGCCAAATACGGCCATGTTCCTGATCCCCTCTGTCTCTTCAATCCCCCAGCCCACGCGTCGCGTATTTGAAAAAAAAAAATCTTAATCTAATTCCTCTTTTGGAAGCCTCTAAGCAAATCCAAGTTGGTGATGGCGAGAGAAACTTGTGGAGATCGAACTGGACTAGTCTGGGTCCACTTCTCAATTTGGAAGGCATCCCATCTGAGCTGCGGAACTTGAAGGTTAACCACCTCCTGAGCAAGTCTGGCCTCTTGCCCCCAGCTGTGGTGTATTGGTATATTCCACAAGAAGTTATTGACTTCATCTTCCAATCGAGTTTCTGCTTAGCCCCAGGCCTAGACAAACCGTTTTGGCCATTCACCTCATCGGGAAAATTCTCCATCAAAATAGCATGGGACCTTAGCCAAACGAGAATGGTTCAAACAGGGTGGGCCAAAAGGATATGACATGCTCTCCTTCACCCAAAGATCTCTATATTAGTCTGGAAAACTCTAAGGAAGGTAATGTTGGTTGAAGCTATGGTGTAAGCTAGGGGCATTCAATTGGCTTCTAGGTGTGTCTGTTGTGCGGCCTTTTTATCCCAAGATCAGTCAAACCATACTACAGAGACTATCCCCCACATGTTCCTTGAAGGTATCATGACAAAAGCTGTCTGGGCTTACTTCAGGGTCAGATTCGGGATCAATGTCCAGGGTGCCTCTTCGGTGGAGCACAGGCTAGCCCAATGGTGGTCTGTCCTTGCTGCTAGGAAGCAAGAGTCTGCTGCCCAAAAGCTCCTCCCCTATTTTGTCTTCTGAAAAACTTAGAAGGTTAGAAATGTAGCGGTCTTCAAGGGGATCATGCCTTCCCCCTTCAAGTTCATCGCCCATGTAAATTGGTGGATTGGCTACATCCATAGCCAAGACAAGACTGAGAATTCTAGGTCCCATCTTCCTAGCATGCATGACCCAGCGGTCGTGCAACAACCTGCCCCAGTCTGGGACCCATCCTCTTCAGATGCCGCTGTCCATCTAGCTTCTAGCAAGCCACCTAGATCGACCCTCATCCTCTCTTCTAAGGAGGTGATGTGTAAGGCCCGTATCTTAGAGCGTACCATTCCGTAGGCTTTCGCGGTCCTGTTGGTTGAATTCTGGCTACCCCCAACCTGTATCCAACGTTTGTGCACGATCTTAAACCAAGTCCTGCACATCGTAGTCAACTCGACTCGAAACTTATACCCCAGCGACCAAGCAGTTGCCGCGGTTCTAATGTCACGCCTCGAGCACTGATGCGATATCCAGGACAAAAGATGTGGGCCCGCGTTCATTCCGAAGAAATGCCGCGCATTACAAATTTTGAGAGAATCTCTACAATCCATCACATCAATCAAGTACATCATCCATACCCCATGCCACCTCACCCTATCATAAGTACAAGCATTCATTCCCTCTTTCCCTCACAAGTCAACTCTCTCTCTCCCCACTCATTCCTCTTTTACACAAAATTCAAACTAACCCATGCTTTCTCATTCCCTTTCTTACAACACCCACTCCACCCATCCCTTATCAATCCATCACTTCTCTCTCTCATTCTCTAACAATTCTCCAAACTCCTATGAGAAAGCATCCAACGTCCAAGCTTTCCCTAAGCCAAGTGTGGCCCACTTTCTTACCCCTTCTCATCTCTCATCTCAACTCTCTACTCTTCACCAACCTCCATCAAGATCAAAGACAAGGAACATAGGAGTCCAAGGAGCTACAGAAAGAGACCACATGTGGGTGATTCACCATTGATTTTAAATTTTAGGAGCCACTTGTTGTGGGACCCACTTGATATATGCATTGTATAAGAAGGGCCCAATAGTGGCGGGGTCCCTCCCCTTCATGTTTCTCTCTCTCTCTCTCTCACCCTTATGATGGAGTGGGCCCCACCAATATGTGTTATATCTACTCCATCCATCTGATGGTGTGGCCTGCCATATTATAGGAGATGATCCACACCGTCCACTGCTAGGACGGTGGGAATCCCACCCACTGGACTACCCTGATCCATAACTCAAGTGGTAGACTGGGTGAAAGATACTACGTTTCAATAGAGGTCTTAGTATTAATCCTTACTGGAGGTGGCTAATAGTGAAGTGTGAAGTGCTATTAACCCTTTTGGCCCTACACAGGACCCACCTGATCAACAGATTGGCCAGTGGTCGTGCCTTGTGGGCCCCACCTTATATGATATATTTGTTATATCTACACCATCCACCAAGGATAGTGGTACCCCACCGTGTATTACGTCCACGTCCGAGCCGTCCAAGGCCTAGACGTTGGACCGAACTATGCTATATCATATATAATATATATGATATATAACATTATATATATATATATATATATATATATATATATATATATATATATATATATATTATAAGTTTATGGTGGGCCCCACGTGGGGACCCACCTGTTTTGAGATGAGATGCCCGTTAGGTGGACCCCATATATATACACCGTCCATCCATCCAATCCAAACCGTCCAGTGGTCTGGATGTGGACTGCATTTCTGCCCCATCCATACGTGGGGACCACCGTGATGTATGGGTCTTAGCCACACCGTCCAGTTGGCTGGACGGTGAGCCCTAAGCCCTAATATATGTGTTATATTTAAACCGCACGTCCATCCATTTGGCGAGCCCGTCCAAGGTGGCCACGTACGTGGACCCACCCTGATGTATATGGTTCATTTAAATCGTACATCCATTTGGTGAGCCAGTCCTAAGTCTTGGGGAAAAAAATAAGACAGATCTAGTATCGAGTGGACCAAACTGCGGAAAACAGTGGGATGGAGCGTCTATCGTTGAAACCTTTTGGATTACAGAAGTTTTGAACCAATATGGTATTTGTTTTTCCTCAAAGTTCAGGTCTTTATGACCTTATGAACTGTCTAAATGGAAAATAAATGTTATGGTGGGCCCACTGGAATTTCATCAGTGAAAACCATTATCACCACTATTATTTGTGGTATGGTCCAGATGATCATTTGATATGATATAATTTTAAATAATATTTTAATTGATCTCTAAAAATAGATGAATGGTGTAATAATACAGCCCATTTGATTTGGTCCATTTGGTACGGCCCATTTAATACAACCCATTTGATTTGGCCCATTTGGTACGACCCATTTGATACAACCCATTTGATTCGGCCCATTTGAAATAATTGGGGCCCATTTGGTGAGGTCCGATGTGATATACTTGGGGCTCATTTAATAAGGCCTAATGTGATATATGAGGCCCTTGTAAGAGGCCCAACTTGTTATATTTGTAAAAGTCCAACGTGATGTATTGCGACCCATTTGAGTAAGGCCCAATACGATGCATATGTGGCCCATGAGCGAGGCCCATCTTGATGTATAATAAGCCCTTATGTGAGGTCGTGGGCCCACGATACATTTGGCTCCATAGGGGCCACTCCTTAGGAGCAATGTTGGTTGAATGTCCACATTGATGGGCAATGATGGTTGAATGTCTACATTGTGACGTTCTCTTAGACCTTGTTAGGCTCATTCTCACTGATTCTGATTGTTGAGGCTGATTTTGATTATCGAAGCCGATTCTGATTGTCGAGGCCGATTATTAAGGTCGATTCTGATTATCGAGGACGATTCTAATTGTCGAGGCCGATTCCGATTGTCGAGGCCGATTCTAATTATCAAGGTCGATTCCGATTGTCGAGGTCAAATATCGAGGCTGATTCTGATTATCAAGACCGATTCCAATTTTCGAGGCCGATTCTTATTATTAAGGTCGATTCCAATTGTCGAGGTCGAATATCGAGGCTGATTGTCGAGGCATAATGTGATGTATATGCGGTCCATATTTGAGGTCCATTGTGATGTATATTTAGCTAATGTTTAAGGCCCAATGTGATGTATATGAGGCCTATGTGATGAGGCCCATTGTCATGCATTTGAGGATCAGGCGATGAAGCCCATTGTGATTTATATTAGGCCCATGTGAAAGGCTCATCATGATGTGTATTAAGCTCTTGAGTAAGGCCCATGGTGTTGTACATTAGGCTCGTGTGTGAGGTCATGGGTCCACCATATGTTAGGCTCTATGTGGGTCATTCCTTAGAGGCAATGTTGGTTAAATGTCCACATTGTCAAAGCCGATTGTTAATACCGGTTATTGATACCGATTATGAGTATGAGACGGCATAGCAACATGATACATGCCCATACATATCATTTACATGTTTATTATGAGATGTGCTTGACCATTGCATATGTCATAGTACAAATGGTTTATATGACTCCCTGATTGGTGGAGTTATCCTACATGAGCGTACGTTATGTGCATGATTGATGCATGAGTGGACTACATGACTCATGGATCTTGTATTGTGTAATTGTGATTACTATATGCCCTAGCGACATCAGGGTTGTGACCTCCGCAGTCATGTTGTGGATGGCTAGATGGGACACTAAAAATCTGTTACTAGCATTAGGCTGCCATAAATGGGCCTGAATGAAAATTCCTAAACCCTCTTGGTACCAGAGGACGTCCCAACTTTGAAACCGAGTGGATATATATATATATATATATATATATATATATATATATATATATATATATGAGCGCATAAGGGCCGTATACCAATAAGCCGCGTCTCCTACTATGTCATGATCAGTTGGGAGGAGGTGTGCCCTTACCCACCTGAGGGAGTAGGCATAGCTAGGCTGAGTCTGACCATCTTGAGGAATGGGTCCGCTATCAATGAGCCGAGACCGATATTAGCAGGTGTATAGTGAGGTCTCTTCCACTTACCCAATTGTGTGCTTGATGGGGCGGTAGGTGGCATAGAGTGTACTAGACTTCGGTGATGATCCCAGAGATTTACAATATTGATACGTAGACTTATTGAGCAGGAAGTACATATTCATTCATTCATTTACTATCCACTCGGGCTGGTAGTGCGCAACTAATTGATGTATACCTTCGTAATGGTAAGGATTTCGGTTGGGGCGCGCGACTAACCTGAGATCCGTTGAGGGTCAAATATTGCATATCAGACCCAGTAATTGCCTGGATTTACGAGCATGATACCATTTAATACTCGATTTAACCGTGTTTGTGATGCAGGGTGTATTTGAGAGCATGAGCTGCAAAAAGGTGTTATAAGCATGGATTTAATGATCTGAAGACACCAAGCCAAGGGACGAACTCCAAGGGACCACGATCGACGGATTTACACGTCAGAAATTCGAGAAACTGAAGCTCAAGTCGCCTGCAGGACGTCCAGAATGCAAGATCACAGGGTTCCCACCTCCGCTCGGCTCGAAACTTCATACATGGTCAAGGGATCACAAATTAACCGTACACGTCAAATTTCATTCTTTGAATTTCTGTGCAAGTGGCCCAACGGACAGATCAGCCCATAGATCTGTGAATTGGGGCCCACTTGATACCTGGATCTACTTCAATGTTGGTCTCAACTCATTAAATGAGCTGACAAAGCAAATGGATGGAGCGGATTTCTCATGAGCATCGAGGTGGGATCCACTTTGAGGAGTGGGAGTGCACACTAGCTGTGCACTTTCAGTGCACCAAACCGATGGAATCGGTCAGCAGGCGCTGACCCGATTTCGATTTTCAAAATGGAGACAGCGTCCACTGATCGCAACAGGGAGTTGCGCTCAACTCCTGGTGGGCCACCATCATCATGCATTTCGATGATCCACACTGTTCATTAGATTCAGGAGGCCAAACCGACCGTTCCCTGATCTATAGACGGATTTCTGCGGTTAGTTGGTGTCCTTGGAGGATCCAAACAGAGAATGGACGGCTAAATGAAAACTACATGGGCCGCACCAAAATAGACTCAAAATCAGTCATTCCCGACTTAAATTGCGAGGGTAATACAATGAATGGAGTGGATTGTCTGAAGAAACCCGATCGTGGGCCCCACCATCAGTCCAGCGCAGAAACAACGTTAATTCTACGTCAGAGAAAACCTGCCGTTATGGGCCGTTGTGTGATCTTGATCGTGGTCGAAATCATGATCTGTACCGTCCAAACTGTCCACAGGGAGGCCATAACCCTGTCCAAGAAGTCCGTTTTGAGAGCATTTGACGGCTAGTGTCTCATGCTTAGGCCAAACGTAAGTGGCTTACGGTTACCTGCCGCGTAAAGGCTGTTTCTGCGTAAACAACACCTTTGCACCTAACTTCTTGTGTGTTGCAGTTTCAGCCGACCACCCTATCTCTCTCTATAAAATAGAGAGAGAACTGGACGTGAAGGGGGGATTTTTGTAATCATCCGTGAAGGCTTGGGCTGACATGAAGCAGAGAGACAGGGAGAGTTGTATTTTTTTATTGCTATTTTTTTTTTTCTTTTTAATTTTGTGAGATCTAGGCCCATCATGCTAGGCTAAACCTCTTAGCTAGGGCTAATAGGTGAAGCTTGTAGCAGGATGGGAGACTTGTTACTTATGTCGTTTGTTTAGTCTGAACTGATGTTGAATTTAGTTTAAATTAAGGGAATTTTTTTAGTCTTTAATGGTCTGTTGTGACTGAAATTACAATGGGTCTGCAATGGCTTAAAGCATGTTCTTTCCTTTTTATGTTTATGACATCCAGAAGCCTTGTTGTTCACCATCGTCTCCTGGGCATGGTCGGATGACGGTACCCTTCCTAATCCTCATGCATTGTTGATTGGTTGGTAATTAGTTTAATTTTGTTGTTTACTTTGTCTCCATGTTATGGTTTGGTGACGGAATCCATTCTAATTCATATACCTTTCATCTCTTTGAAACTATATCAAGTAAATTCGGTTAATTTTCATGATTCTTTGAAGCAAGCATAAGATCTCCCCGATCCCTACAAGTGGATCCTCTGAATCCCTACTTCCCTTTCTCTGAATTTTCTTAAGTTTTAGATAATCATCCATCATTATTCCTCAAATCACAATTAGTTTAGATTTCACCTTATTCTAGTTCTAGTTCTAATTCTACTTAATTTTAGATTACGTACAAGTTTCAATCCCTTGGGATTCGACCTCGGTCGTACCGAGTTTATTACTACATCACAACCCTGCACTTGGGGAGTGAACAAGTTTTTGGCGCCGGCCAACCGTGGCCGATTTGCACTTGCGTAAGCAGGGAACGCTATAAGGATCGGTGGGCCCCACGATGATGTTCTCGATGAAATTCACCCCGTCCATTACAATCTCCTCAAAAAATTGGTCAGACATGGTCAATTTTGGATCGCTGAGAACGCGGCCTAGTTGCTTTTATCTTGTGCCATGGTTCTACCGTCCAACACACATTACATCTTATTGTTGGCATTCTTCAGGAAAAGAACTGCCAGACCTTGGTTAGAACCTCGTACGATTCAAATGAACGGATCGGATTGATCTTGTGAACCATGATGATGGCCCACTGACGTTGCCTCCGCACTCCTTATTTCCTGATTTCGCGGCGAGAAGCCGCTGCTGCGCAAGAAGCTCGGTCAAGATCATGAGTCTACTACATTGAGTCTGGCTATCCAAATTTAAGTATGGGACTAATTTAGATAGAAGTCCTTTGTAATAGGCCCCATAGTCTGTGATACCACATACTATCGTCCCGACTTCATACTGCAACTTGGTCATTTCATTCGCACCACATATTGTATATTTCATTACATCCTCGGCATATGGCATTTTGGATTGCTATGTTTCTGCATTTATATGACTTAGATGAGGCTGATGGTATTCGTAGCTCTTCAAAATTACATATGGTATTACATCATTGGTATCTAATATTTGACTCATTATGTCTTCGCAATACATAACTGACCTACATTACTTTCTCAGTATATGACATTGGCTTACTATGTCTTTTCATCACTTATCCTAGATAAAGTTGATGATATTTTTATAGACTTGTCAGTATTTCTGCTTACTTTGATATTGTATGGTTCGTGGGCTTACTAGTATTTCTGTTTACTCTAATATTACATTCTGAACACGCATATACTGCTTACATACTTGCACCACCCTATAAGCTTTCTATAAGTTTATGCACAATAGATTCGTGCAGGTGACGTTAAGACATAGTCCTAGCTAGGTAGAGTAGGAGCGTGCAGCTGAGCCTTATAAAGATTTAATTTATTATATGCATGTATTTTTCCCTTTCAGCATTGTACTCGAATGATTATATTAGTTGATATGTGGTGATATATTGATCTTGTGATTTGGGTATACTTGCAGTTATGCTTCTTATGAGATAAATTCATATTGAAAATCTTCCTTGTATGATCTCAGGATCGAAAACTGGCGTCTAGGCTTTAGGAGTCGAGAATAGGTGCTACGAAGGCTGTCGGCACCGAATTCGGCGATCGAAAATTTTGTGAGCTTGGTTTCTGAGTTTGGGGCATGACATGATGAGATGGCAAAGGCCCTGCAGTGGCTAGGTTAAAATCAATGTGGACGGGTCTGCTATTTGGAACCCAGGTTTTTCAAGGGGAGGGGGTATTTGTAGAGAAAAAAAAGTGGGAATTCCTCTTTACTTTCACTAAAGGCTACGACATAGGTTCGAACATTCATGCTGAACTCAGGGCTATCCATGATGGATTGTATCTATGTCTTAGCATAGGGCTGAAGAAGGTAATCGTTGAATCAAACTCGCAGCTGTTAGTAAACGTCTTGCTAGGCGCAGCAAATCCAGGTTGGAAGTGGAGAACATGGCTTTCCAGGATTTAGTTTTTAGAGTCAAGGGCTTAGGTGGAATTCTCCCACATCTTCAGAGAGGGGAACACGCCAATAAATGTCATGGCTCGGCTGGGTAGCGGGAGTCAAGCTTCGAAGTTCGCAGACAGTGTTGCTGGTCCCTCCTCCCCCCACCCCCCAAAGGCCAGGGGTCTCATATTCCTAGATAAGGTGGCCCTAGGTGCAATCAGAGCCAGTTAGCTTTGGGGCCCTATTGGGTCAGCCCCGATGTAACGACCTGAAAAATTCCATACCAAGACCCAGCACTCTACTACAACTAGTCTAGGTTTCAAAATAGGTTAGGGTTAGCTTATCTTACCCAATAACGGAGTCAGAATCGCAGGAAGAATGATTCAGATACGCCGATTTAGAGTACAGATGCACGAAGAAGGATCCTACAGAGTTTCACCGGATTCTCCCACTCTTTCTCTCTCTTTTCTTTCTCTCAAATCTCTAGGGTTTGGAAAATTCGTATGGGTTAGAAAGCTAAGGGTTTAAGGCCCTTTTATAAGCCCAAATATAACAAAAATAGGCTTCAAGTCAAGGTATACTTAAGTTATAACCAAATCGGGATCTTTCTGATCCAACAGAGCGTTTCTAGAGGTCCTGTTATCAATTGCAGTCGGACTTAAACTCACTAGCATCAGATCTTTAATCAGTTAAGTTTTCAGTCCGATCGGATTTCCAGATAGTCCGTGGCGGATCAGTTTCAATTCAACGGTCACTGAACTTCGATCAGGGCCACAAGTACTTAGACATGTAAGGGCAATTTTCTCCTAATCCGAGGGTGAAGTTTGGCTGAATTCCGACGGTCAGAACGCTTAAAAATAACGCGCAACGACACGTGCCAGATTTTATAAAAATGGAATTCATTTTCTAATTCTTTTCCTTTTCTCACTCTCTTCACTCTGGACTCAGTAAAATGGTGTCAGGACATCTGTTGGGCTTGATTTTCGAAACGATTATCAAGTCCAACTAAGCGGTCATACCGGTCTGAGATTATAAATATCGGACTTTCGACGTGCGGTTTAAATCCAATACAAAGTTACCAAACATTCCCTAAAACAATTGGGTTTAGAGTTGGATCATAGATTTCAGGGTATTATAGCGTCATTGAATCTATAAGTTTTAAGTCTTATAGAACGTATTTAAAGCGAACAGTGCAAATTTCACAGCCAGTCTAACTTAGCACTAGGTAACTTAGAAATTTGGGGATTTATTTTGAATTATGTATGTATTTAAGTCTTCCACTTGCTTTACCTTAATATCCCTGAATTATATCTGTTAATCTAGCTTGATCTATATCATGTTTTATGCATTAATACAGACAACATACAATCAGCATCAAATATGTTGCATAAGTGATGTTTTGAAACTCGGGAGCTGAGTTATACTCGACCCCCGAATTTCAAGGCGTTACACCGGAGGAGCGGTCTTCCCTCTTAGGTGCTTCAATTTCTTTTTGGAAAAAAATTTTAGAGCTGCATAGATAGTCTCTATATAGGACATGATAGGTGGGCCAGTTTCTTTTTCACCTCTGGTCCCTACCCGAAATTGCCAGCTATGTATTCCTTTGTCTCATCAATGAATTGCTTGGTTTGAAAAAATAAAAAAAGATCGAGTCTCTCATGAGCAGAATAGAAGTTTGCATCACACACATCTCTAAGGAGGCTATTTCTATTACGAATGGCAATGCACATTTAGGAATGGTCAAGGGGACCGGCAGGTCCGTTCACTAGGAGAGCCTCCTATCATTCATGGACTGTTGTTCTTAGACAAACTAAGGTTGGGCAGCCTAAGGGAAAGCTAGTTTTGTTTCCTTAATTGTTATGATAGGCAGGCCTGCAACCATTTTACAGTGGGCCTGCCCGAATTTAGGCTGTTTTAAAGTCGTTGTTGGAATGAAAATTGTACTTCATTAAAAAAAAAACAAAAAACAAAAACAAAAAACTATGTACGCCATCATAAACCTATGTAATACTTTTACAATGAGATATAAAAATCCATCTTTACTATTGAAATACCAAAAAATAAACATATGATATTTAAACCTATGATGAAAAACTACATCTCTAACTCATAAATCTTTTTTCCATTGAAGTCAAGAATGTAGGTCATCAATATAGCCAAGCCTTGGAGTGTAAAGGTGAATTTCCCTTTCGTTGATTCGTTGAGTTGGTCTTGCATTCATCTCTGCATTCTGCAACAAGGAATTAAAAGTCATCAGCATAAGCCCTGTATCACAATCCACAACTCTTAATCCCACTAATTCTGGTTTGGGGCCTAGCCAATGTCAGGCCTTAGCCCAAATGAACATTAACCGACCTAAAAGTCAAACTCCGAAATAGACAGTTTAATAGTTGAGCCTTTGATTTCAGCCCAAAGCCCATCCATTTACATCTTAAGAAGGCATGTTCCAAGGCTCACTCAAGCCTTGAAATAAAATTTTGCAAAACCTAGGCCTGGTATAATCCGGGGGGCTGTTACAAGCATGAGATCAACCCGATGGTGCTACGATCAAACTTGATATAGCAGCCCAACTCCTAGCCTCCTGCAAATCCTACAGCAGTTTGCTAGGGATATTGTAGGTAGTTCTTGGAAAGGAAATAGGAAACAGGACTGGAATTTCCAACTCGATGTGTTAGGAGAAACAATATCTGCCGTTCCCTTATTTTTTAAAAACTATTTATGATTTAAATATAATGATGCTACAATCATGAATTAAATGGGTTTGTGATGAAGAATTTAAGCATGAATGGAATGGATTTGCATTGATTGGATTTATTTTTGCCTACTGTAGCAACCAAACAACTGTTATTTGTATAAGCTATGCATCCACCATCCATATAAGAATTCTTGTGTGTTTGCCAATACATATTAGCAAGAACAGAAACAACTGTAGAAACTCACATCGTTAACGGCCATCCTTAGTAGCCTCATTTGCTCTTTGTAAATAGGCCTCACCTGAAAATCATGGTACTCGGGTGAAAACCTTATAATAAAACTTCCCATGTGTGTGTGAGTTTTGATCCAATATAGTAAACCCTACTGTAAGCTGTGGTAGAATTAGCCTTTGTGGGCCCCACTATGCGTCGCAGACATCCAAGTTGTCATCACTTGCATCTCCTCGTTTTATGCCCAGTTATTAAAAAATCTGTAACTTAGGTGTGCCGTAACATAGGAGACGGTACGTAGAGGGGACACGCCGGTTGTTGGTTTATGAGTGGGCCCCGCCATAATGTTTGGACACCATCTGCCTATGGGGCGGGAAAATATCATGCCATTCCAAAACTCAGGTATGCCCCACCTCATGACCTTTTAATAGCTTTAGGCATGATTAGATACTCTTGGAGATATTGTGGCCACCTAAATTTCAGATCCGACTAAATTTGGGACATCTCAGTTTTGGAGTGGATGTTAGATTTGGTTGCATGTAATACTCAACTCTATAGCTCCACCAGGATGTGTCTCAAACATCTACACAATCAATCAGATGCACCCTTCCAAGGTGGATCGTGGGCTTAAAAATCAGGATAATCCATGACTTAGTGGGACACACCACAGACAACAGCTGAGAGCATGCTCACCCATTGAAACCTTCTTAATTGTTTATAGGGCTCAGTGAGATTTGATTCAGAAATTCAACCCATTCATTGTGTATCCCATTTGAATGACGGATTACACAAAAATTCAGGTGATTGCAAAACACAGGTGGGTCTCATCAAGTGCTTTTAAATGCTCTAGGTATGATTTCACATGGTTTTAGATGGTGTGGCACAAATGAGTTCCAGATAGGGTTGGTTTCTTGGAAATCCCATAAACTAGAGGAGACCCACCAAATGCACAGTTTGGATGTCTAACACATATCATGGTGGGGCCCACAAAGCTCGACCTCGAAGGAAACTCCCACAGGGTCACTCGTATTAATGCCTTTTTTCCTATATATGTTGGAATGTATAAAGAGAGTGACCCACTTATGACCACAATCTTTGTATTAAAAATAACTTTTTATATTTCACACCTTTTTATTTTTTAAGGGGTGTCTCTCCACATACCAAGAATGACTTTTCACATTCTTAGGAGTGACTCTTCTCATTCCATCTCTTGGAATTATGTAAGGGCATTGAATATTCTGATTAATTGGAGAAGATAAAGAGTCATGTAATTACTTGGTTCCTTCGATGAGTTGGAACCAAATCATCTATAAATTCAAGGCTCCTGGTCCCTCTCTCCAACTCAACATTTGCAATCGATCTCCCATCTTCATTCACACATCAAAGAGAGTTAAGGAGAGAGAAGATCAGAGTTAGTTGATCTTAGTCGTTGTGTAAAGTTGAGAAGACCTAAACTACTGAAAGCGATGGCTCATCAACATCAAGCTTCTTCATCGTCTAATTCAATGGTGTAAGGTATACTCTTTAATTTGTACAACTCATTGATCTTCATTTTGTCAAATGCATCAAGTCAAGATCATGTGGATTTTATGTTATTGTTAAACCATATATAAAAGTTAACATGTGATATCGGAGCTTAGGTTCAAACTGATCTATTTGGCAAACAATCTTTATTAGCTATCCATGTGATGATTTGATTGTCATCCAACATAAGATTGCCTTCCTGCATATCGAGTGCATATTTTCTTAGGTTCGAGTACCCATGGTGGTGAAATCCCACAGTGTGCGTGTGTGGGTTTGAGTACCCGAAGTTTCAACACTGGGTCAAGGGTTCGAGTACCCATGGTGGTGAAATCCCACAGTGTGCGTGTGTGGGGTGTGTGTGCGCGTGGCGTGAGTGTGTGGGGTGCGTGTGCATGTGTAAAAAAAAAAAAAAGTGCATATTTTCTTGAGCCATAATGATAAATAGCCAATTTTTAAGATTAATGTATTTGTGCGGTCTATTGGTAGAATCATGTCATCTGGGATTCACCAATCGACAACACAAAATATTCAAATAGCTTAAATATGATGGTTCACCTATTAAAAAGAATCAAAGGGCTCACATTCAATGACTTAATCTTACACCCTTGATATGCATATGCGTGTATATGATAGTCATCATATTTTCATATGGAATTATGTTTTTGGCCTTATTCATATTATGATTGTCATCTTATTGGGCCCATCATGTATATTTTTGGCTCACGAGCTAACATATAGTAGTTTTCTCAAATCATTGTTATTTGGCCAAAACAGATACAGTGGACCTTTAATGGCACTATAATCCAACAATCACCTAAGTTTCTCTTAGGCCACTTATGTAGATGCTATTGACTCTAATTAGAAATCCATAACTTGAAATAGTTTGGTAGTCACCAAAGTGATCCAACTAAAAAGATTTATGGATATCCAATTGGAATTATTGATCTTTGAAATCATAATTTTAAGAATAATAGCATCATAATCGTGGTTTTGTTATTTGCATATCATGGATCAGTAGCCCAAAGGTACGATCATCTTTAAGTAATTGCAAAACTGGTATACGGTAATGAAATAAATCATTCTGATTGGATTTGGGTTGGAATATTCAAAGGTATAAACCCATATCCATTGTAGCATGATTGATTAGTTAACCCTATGGGTGATGTTGCTCATCCTTGAGTAGACCAATAGCAAGTTGTAGTCTCGACTCAAGGGAGCGATTATAACGATGCAATGAGTCGCTCTTCAGAGTAAGTCTACAAACACTTTTTAAAATTACTCTGAATTATTGAATTAGCGTGAATCTCAAAGCATTTTAAGTAATAAGTGAGCATGGTAATCTTTTCAAACAGGTTTTACCTCAACTTCAATTCCTTATAACGTTCCCATATTTATTGGACCTAATTTCTCGGATTGGCATGAGCAAATTTTATTTGCATTAGGCTCTATGGACTTGGCCTTGGACTTGCGCATTGATGAGCCAACTCAACCCATAACTGAAAGTTCTCCTGAATCTAAAATTTTATATGAAAAGTGGGATCGATCGAACCGATTGAGTCTTATATACATAAAAATGTCGATCGCCAAACATATCCTTGGATCCATACCATCGTCTATAAAAGCACGGGAATATCTTACATCTGTAGAAAAATGTTGTGTCGATGGACAAATCGTTGGATGGAACACTTATGGCAAAGCTAACAACTATGAAGTACGATGGGCTGAGTGGTGTATAAGAGCACATTCTTAAAATGACGCACATAGCAGCGCAACTTGAAGTCATAGATATGAAAGTTAATGAGTCTTTCCTCATACAATTTATTCTAAGTTCGCTTCCTCAGCAGTTTGGACCGTTTGAAATTCATTATAACACCAATAAAGATAAATGGAATCTTAATGAACTACAAAGCATGTGTGTGGAAGAGGAATCACGATTTACATAAGAGGGAGGACATATCGTCTACTTTGTATCACAGGAGAATAAAGTAAAAGGAGAAAAATTTTTAAAATGCAAGAGAGGTCCACCAAAGAAGAAGAATAACCCCACACCTGATGTAGCCAAGGATAACAACGACCCTAACAAAGTGAGATATTTCTTCTGTAAAAAGAAGCGACACCTCCATAAAGATTGTCAAAAGCAAATGAATTAGTTCGAATCAAGAGGTAATAATTTAACCTCTGTATGTTTTCAGACCAATCTTGTCGATGTTCCTTTAAATAGTTGGTGGATTGACTCATGTGCATCTGTTTATGTTTCAAATTCAATGTAGGGATTCCTTTCAAGCCGGAATCCAAGTGATGGATAGAAGAATGTTTATATGGGAAACTGGTTAGAGTCTGAAGTATGAGCATTCGACACCTGCAAACTCATTTTGAAAACTGGCTTTCAATTGAACCTAAAAAATATTTTATTCATACCATCTATATCAAGAAATCTTATCTCTTTATCTAAATTGGACAAAGAAGGCTTTAGCTTTCATTTTGCAAACAATTATCTTAGTTTATATAAGGATAATATTTTAGTTGGTACTGGATTTTTAAATGGTGGTCTTTATCAATTAAACTTAGATTCTATATTTGAGTAAACTCTCCTTACTTTGCATGTGAATATTGGATCAAAACATGGCCCGCCTAATGATACTTCCTCATTATAGCACTGATGTTTGGGTCACATATCTAAAGACAGAATTATGACGTTAGCGAGGGAAGGGGTGCTGGACACTCTTAACTTCATGGACTTCGGCATCTGTATAGATTGTATAAAAGGAAAGCAACCTAAAACTTCAAGAAAGATGCAACACGCAGTAAAGAACATCTTGAATTGATACATATTGATATTTATAGACAATTTTCACCTTCTATTACTGGAGATAAATATTTTATCACCTTTATTGATGACTATTCACGATATAGTTATGTCTATTTATTAAAAGAAAATCCAGAGGCCATAAACGCTTTCACAAATTTTTGAGCTGAAGTAACAAATCAACTAGACAGAAACATTAAAGTTGTGAGGTCAGATAGAGGTGGTGAGTATTATGGCAAACATACTGACTTGGGTCAAAGTGAAGGCCCATTTACCAGTTTCCTCAAATCGAAAGGAATAATTCCCCAATATACAACACCAGGTACACCTCAATAAAATGGTGTTGCTGAGAGGCGTAATTGGACACTCATGGATATGGTACATAGTATGATTAATAATTCTTCTTTGCCTGAATCCATGTGGAGTGAAGCTCTGAAAACAGTAGTGTATATCTTAAATCGGGTTCCTAGTAAGGTTGTCCCTAAGACTCCTTTCGAACCATGGACAAGAATGAGACCTAGTTTAAGACACCTACACATTTAAGGTTATCTTGTAGAGGCTAAATTGTACAATCCACAAGAAAAGAAACTTGATCTCAAAACCGCGAGTTATTTTTTCATCGGATATTGTGAGAGATCAAAAGGCTACAAGTTTTACTATCCTAACCATAGCACCAAGATCGTTGAAACTTGAACTGCTAAATTCTTGGAAGATGGTGATGATAGTGGGAGTGATAAACCACGGAATGTGGTATTAGAAGAAAAACGGGTATCAATTTCATTACCCATACCTTATAACAATATTATTATTCCCCATGACATTGTTCATAACAATGAGGAACAACAGCTCGAGAATAGACCACTCTATGAAGAAAATGTTGAAGAACAGGTAAAGGAAATGTCTCAACTAGAAGTACGGAGAAGATCTCATATAGTAAGGAGATCAGCAATTTCAGATGATTATATTGTTTATCTTCGGGAATCTAAATTTGATATAGGAGTCACAAATAATCCACTAATTTTTTTCACAAGCCATAAATGATAAGGATTCTGATAAGTGGCTAGATGTAATGAAAGATAAGTTGAAATCTATGAACAACAATAAAGTTTGGGAAATCGTTCAATTACCCACAGGTTTTAAGGCAATTAGTTGTAAATGGATATATAAAACCAAGCGTGACTCAAAGGGTAAGGTTGAACGATATAAAGTCAGATTAGTTTCCAAGGGATTCACTCAAAGAGAATGTATCGATTATCATGAAACATTCTCTCCAGTATGTAAAAAGGATTTACTTAGAATCATTTTGACACTAGTAGCTCATTATGATCTCGAGTAACATCAGATGATGTGAAAACGATATTTTTAAATGGGAACCTACATAAGGAAGTCTATATAAATTAGCCAGAGGGATTTATTGATCAAGGTAATAAACAACTAGTATGTAAATTAAAGAAATCCATATATGGACTTAAACAAGCTTGTAGACAGTGGTATCTCAAGTTTAACCACATAATAGTTGCCTTCGATTTTAAAGAAAACACTGCAAATCGGTGCATATATCTGAAGGTCAGTGAAAGTAAATTTATCTTTCTGGTCCTATATGTGGATGATATTATGCTTGCTAGTAATGATCTAAGCATGTTACGTGAAATTAAAATTTCTCTCTGAGAATTTCGAAATGAAATATATGGGTGCGGCTACTTTCGTAATCGACATTGAGATATATCGAGATAGATCACGCTAACTACTTGGACTATCTCAGAGAGCCTACATTGATAGGATTCTCGAAAGATATATTTTGAAAAACTATAGAGCTGGTGATGCACCTATTGTTAAAAGAGACAAATTCAGTCAGGACCAATGTCGAAAGAACGATGTAGAGCGAGTACAGATGAAAGATATACCCTATGCGCAAACATGCACTTGGCCCAATCACTACGATAAAATTGGTAATTTACGACGTATTTTTGCGACGAACTTCGTCCATCGCTAAAATCTCTTGGTTTCACGACGGATTTAATCTGTCGCTAAGTGAAAAAGTCCGTCACTAAGCCCGCATTTGTCGAAAATCTGGTCTGTTGCTGAATTTCGCGACGGACCAAAATCCGTCGCTAAAATCTGATTTACTCCGTCGTTACTAGGCGACGGAATAAATCCGTCGCAAATTTTGATTTTGCACAAATCATAAATTCCCGCCCAAAACACCAAATGGCGTGCTTTTCAGTTGCTTTTGCGATGGATCATGGTCGGTCGTAAAAGGACTTGTGACGGATCACGTCCGTCGTAAAAGGACACTTGCCTTGACATTAAATTTTTTTTCATTTTTATAGGAATATAGTGGAAAATTAAGTTTTTTTGTAGTCTAATAATTATTTTTTAATATAATTTCATTGGTTTAATTGTACATATTGTGTCTAAGATTATTTTTTAACAATTGATTGAATGTAAAAAGAAAATTTATTTTGTTTTTATATCAAATGAGTGAAATTTTTATTTTTATTTTTTAATTTAAAATTAATATTTAAATGATTTGTAATATCACATGAAAAAGAATATTGAGAAGTTTAAAAAATTTAACAATGTTTGAGAAAAAAAATAGATTTTGAAAAAATAAAAATAGTGATTTAATAAAAATCTATTTTGTGCAGAAAAACAATTTTGAATCAAGTTGATAAATTTGAAAAAAAAAAAAAAAACATTTGATTTTGAAAAAAAAATAATATCCTGTAAAAGAAAATAAAAAGAAAATTTAAAATGTGAAAATTTTCACAATGTGGGCCCCACCATAATATTTTATAAAAGCAATGAGATTTTGAAAAAAAATATATATCATTTTAAAAAAGAAAATTGAAAAGTTGAAAACGAAATGATGCTTTTAAAGAAAAAAATTGGCATTTTGGAATTTTTGGGAAAAAAAATAAAATTTGGGAAAGTTTTTGAGATTTTAAAAATAAAAATTCAAAATTTATATTTTTATTTTTTTGAAATAGTTTATAATAAAAATGATATTTTCTTAAAATTTTTCAAAGAAAAATTAAGAGTAAAAAAATATAAATTTTGAAAAAAAATGTTATTTTTAAATATAAATTGAAATTTATATGTGGAATAAAAAAGTATTTGTTAATAAATTTTTATGTACATCTACTAATTGAACCTTTAAACATTAAAATCAAATTTCACTCAAATTGTTGATCAATCTTGTATGCTCAATAGCTTCCTCGTATGTAGCTTGATCGAGGCGAGTAACTAGTCAAATTGTGGGTATTGATCAGTAGAGTGAATGGACTAGACAGGTAAAATGGGCCAAATATCCTGGTCAAAATTATGACCCAACTTAGTAACATCGTGAGAACCTAAAAATTGATGTTAGTAAGTTTTGTGGGCGCCATCATGATGTGTGTCGAACATCAACACCACGCATTTGATGTGTCCCCTTTAGGTTATGAGATATCTCAAAAATCATTCGTATACGAAACTCAGGTGGGCCATACCATCTAAAACCATGTGAAGACATCCTAAAAAATATAAAAGCACTTAGTGGGGCCCACATGAGTTTTGGATGTGGCTGAAACTTGGTCTAACCCTTCATCCAAGTGGGACACATAATGAGTGGGTTGGATATGTGAATCACATTTAGGCAAGCCTAATATATGATTATGAATGTTTCAAGGAAACCTCTCTCTACTATATTTAGGTGAGTTACTCATTACCTTACCAGAATAAACTCTGTGGGGTCCACCATTGTTTATTTATTTTATCCACTCCGTTCATCCATGTTAATAGATAATTTGAGGTCTAAAGAACAAAAAGAAAACATATCCAAAGATCAAGTGGACCAAACCACGGGAAATAGTGTGATTGAGCCTCTACCATTAAAAAATTCTTAGAGGCTATAGAAGTTTTGGATCAAGCTAATGTTTGTGTTTTATCTTCATTCATATATTTTTGATATTATGAACAGGTTGGATAGAAAATAAACATTACTATGGGCCCAAGGAAGGTATCAACGTGGAAATCATTATTCCACACTGTTCCATGTGGCATGGTCCACTTGAGTTTTGGATTTACTGAAAATTTGGAATCAATCCACTTCGTTCATCCATTTTTCGAGATCATTTTAGAGAATTATTCAAAAAATGAATCATATCCAAAGATTAAATGGACCACGCTACAAACAAGGGGAATGAATTGGCTACTCCCCTTAGCACCCACCAATGGCTAGTGGTCGGTGCTCTGTGGGCCCCACCATGATATATGTGTTTCATCCATGCCGTCCATCTATCTTTAAAGATCATCTTACGGCATGAGACCAAAAATGAGTTATATCCCAATCTGAAATGGACCATATTACAGGAAATATTGTTGAATGAGCATCAACCATTAAAAACGTTTCGGGGGCATAAAAGTTTTGGATCCAGATGATTTTTGTTTTTCCCCTTCATCTAGGCCTATATGACCTAATAAACAGATTGGATGTCAAATAAACAGTACAGTGGGCCTTATGAGGATTTTAATGATGGATATCCAATCACTATTGTTTTCATGTGGTGTGGTCCCCCTCAGATTTATATACTTCTCATTTTTAGAATAAATTACTAAAATGATATTTAAAAATGGATGAACGTAACGGATGAAATACAAACATTATGTTGGGCCCACAGAGCACCAACCACCAGCCAAGGGGCTGGTGCTGGGGAGACTAAGGACGCGGATTTCTTGCTAAAGCCTTTGGCAGCAAGTTCCGGCACAAGGATGCTGGCTGGGGCCCACTGCAATGTTTTTGATCAATCCACTCCATCCATACATTTTTATAGCTCATTGTAGGACGTCTGATCAAAAATGAGTCGGATCCACAACTCAATTGAGTCACACAAGAGGGAAAATTGGGGAAAGTAATTTGTACCGTTGAAACCTTCCTAGGCTTCATTCTAATTTCTATGGGCCATCCAAACCGTTTATAAGGTCACTATCAATAGTATAAAGCGAAAGAACTGAAAAAATATCCTGATACAAAACTTTCATGTCCATAAGAATGTTTCAACGGTGCTCACTGAATCCCCATTGTTTCCTCTCTTGTGGCTCACTTGAGTTTTAGATCCATCTAATTTTTGGTCACGTGTCCTAAAATGATCTCCTAAAACGGATGAACGGAGTGTATTTCTCCAAAATATCTCGGTGGGCCCCACCCAACATCTTGCACAGGAAGTTCCTGCAAAAGGCTTTCGCAGGAAATCCGCGTCCGGAGCCTGGCTACTGAAGTGACGTCAGCAAACTTCGTAGGCCCCACCATGATGTATGTTTTGTATCCACACCTTCCATCCATTTGGAGAGATCATTTTAAGGCAATATCTAAAGAACGAGTTAAATCCAAAGATTGTGTGGTCCACCCAAGATTTAAATCCAAAGCTCCAGTGAACCTAGGTACGTCCAACCAATAATGTTTTCTGATTATGTGGTCCACCCAAGATTTATTTCAATTTATTTTTGGGGGAGATTATACAAAATGATGTCGTGAAATGGATGGACGGCGTAGATGAAACAAATCTATCATTGTGGGGCCCATAGAGCGATGTCAGGTCCAAACGTCAACTTACCATTTTAAAACCAAGTTATGCATTGTGAGTCTTGTATTTTATGTAAAATAGTGGTGACTCGTCCATAACAATAGTGGTTGAGATACAAAGTTATCTAAACCATCCAAATAATCATTCTATGTGCAAATAGTAAATATTTATAATTGTATTATGTAAAAAAATCTTAACCATGCAGAAAATGGTTCCATACATGTACGACCATTAATAGAGCTCGTGTTATAAATTATGGTAAACTCACAATATATGGATTTGAAAATTTTATCTTCCTTGCAACAGGAAAACCATCCCACGCCCGCTCCTCTCTCCCGATCTACATTTCCCTCTCCTATCGCCTCTCTCCTCTCTCTCACCTGCTCCATCTCTCTCTGTCCAATGCATCTCTACCATCTCTTCTATCTCCCATATGTCATCTTTTTACTCGGATCTCCATTACGGCAGCCGCCCGAAGGAACCATGCACCATTCGAAAGCCCATTTTCAGATTTTTGTGGCATTTCTTAAAATTAAAGGAATTTAAAGCTCCTCTCTGCAAGTTTGATCTCTTCCCCTCTCTGTCTCTTTCTGTCGCTCTTTCAGATTTCATGAATGCTAACTATTTGATGAAATGGCTCAACAAGATTAGATTTCATTTTTTATTTTTTATTTTGCAGTGAAAATGAGAAATCTGGATTTGTGAATCTCGTGTCTCATTATCTAAGGTAGAACGAATCGAACTCTTCTGATTTCTCCAGTTCTTGCAATTTAATCACTTGAATTTTTGTCTTGTTATATGGTAGCGCAACATATTGAATGAAGTAAGACCCAACTATTCTAACATATGAAGTCATCATTCCTTATGATAGCTTGGCATTGACTCATGAAGGTGATCTCCTAGTTTCATGTTTCCTGTATTTAATTGAAATGTACACTAGCGGAAACTAAATCTGGTGAGTGAAAATACAATTTTTAGTTATCAATAGAAAAAGGAAAATCTTTTAGTTCTTTATTGCATTATTCTTCTGATATTGATAATTGGTAGAAGTATTTTGGGAAATGCTGTGACATGTTGAGAATGCTAGTCCCTAGCTCCTTCGGCGGCTCTCCCTGTTGATGTTGCTCTCCTACCTTCACTATAGTAAGTTGTCCCTACATTCAAACCAATAACCTTGTTGTAGTCGCAGCATGAAGCTTTCAGCTAGTTGCATGAACGATAAGGATGCTGGAAAGGCCTAGATTGGCTGAAGTTTTTGTTTTATTGGTTGGGTTCTACTTGGGTGTCGGTGGGTATTTGTGATCGCCTATGTTTCTTATTTCTAATCGGTTGTTTCGTAGGTCTTAGCTTTCACTTCAAGTCTCCTGGTTGGATTGCTTAAGGATCATATGATGTTTTTAGGGATTATGTGCCGGATGTGTTCTTTGGGGTATTTGAATATTTTCATAGCTTGCAGATTTATGTGGTTGGTTCAGCATGGTTGTATGGCTGGGGAGGCAAGTAGCCATGCATGCAATTAATATATGTAAGCTGCCTTTGTATATATTTTGTGGCTAGGTGATATGTGATGGGTGTGACCCAGTTTTTTTTCCTTCAACGGATGTAAATCATTCTTTTCTGTCTTAATAAAATTTCTTAGGGGTGTACCCTACCTTTTACAAAAATAAGAAAATTTGCTAGATTAACAAAACTCCATTTTGAAAGGAACCTGTGTAATTGATTAAAAAAGGTTTAAAACTATATATGTTTTGAAATTAAATGTCTTTTTCAATAAAAAAAATTGACTTAAATATGTCTTTATCAATAAAATATAGATAATAAAAACTTTCAAAGACAATTTAGACATAGAAATCGGCAATCCTTACTGATCCATAAATCAGATTGCTTTATATGTGGATTACTTGAAAAAGGACTTGAGAAAGGTGAATAATACTGATTGAATGGAACTAATAAATCAGGGAAATAATACTTGGTAATTTTTAAGCTGTGTGCCCTTTTGAAAGTAATTAAAGAGTCTGAGCAGTTGGAGTTGGACTTGAGACCTTCTCATTTAGAGGAGGTTTTAAGTCTAATTGTTCAGCCTACAATGTATGGCCTATCCAATGGATAAGTAATTATAACCCATAACAGGGTGCTGCTGTCCTTGGGGTTTGAGGTGCAACCCCATCATGAAGATTCCCAAGTAGTGAGGTGGAGGAAACCCCCACTTGGGTGGGTTAAACTTAATGTGGATGGTGCTTCTCGGAGAAATTCAGGAGTGGCAGGAGGGGGAGGAGTGTGGGGGAGGAGTGTGCAGGGCTGACGACGACAAGCTCCTTTTTGCTTTTTATGAGGGCTACGACATCACCTCAAATACCAGGGCAGAGATACGTGCAATTCATGATGGCCTAGCCCACTGCATCAATCACGGTTTCAAGAATATAATCGTTGAATCCGACTCGTTGTTGGTGGTCAGGTTCCTGCAGGGAAGTGTTTCTCTGAGTTAGAAATGGAAGAGTTGGATTGACAGAATCAGGCTTCTTAATTCCTCATGTAATGTTGAATTTCAACATATCTATAGAGAAGGAAATGGACCGGCAGATGGCATGACAAATTTGGGTTACGGGAGACAAGCATCTGCCCTTCTCTCCTCCTTTGCGGCCCTTCCTCAGGAGGTGAGGGGCCTCCTGGTTCTTGATAGGACAGGCCTAGGGGCTATCAGGAAGCGTACCATTCAGATTAGGCTACAGTAGTTGTTTCTCTTTCAGTTTTGGTTTGCACAGTTCAATTTGTTTTCCCCCTAGCGTCTCCGCCCGTTCTCAAGGGGAGTTTTTCTTTTCTTAGCTTAGATGTGAATTTGGTATAGGTTAGGCGGCTTGTATAGGGTGTTCTGGCCGCTCGAATGTGGGTCTGATGGGGTGTGGCCCATCCTTTTAGTGCTGCCCCTGGTTTTGTATAGCTCTGTTTTGATGAATGAAAAGCTGCAGTTTAAAAAAAAAGTTATTGTTAAATAAAAAAAAAGTACTTCCAACCTATTAAGTGAATGTAAAATCGTTATAATAGGTTAGCCACATGAGGAGAACCGCTAAATAACAAAATATAGATGGCTGGGACTCTGTTTTAGAGTTATCTGTCCGTTTTATAGATGGATGGGACTCTGTTTTGTGTTTTTTTCCTGATCAGATGCGTAGGGTTGTTTGTCAATTTGGTAACTGGGATTTCAGAACAATTGCAGGTCCTATTCTCATGTCTGGCAACCTGGATGTTGGGGATTTCAAATCTTGATTTATAAATTCACCTGTTTAACTGGTTTACAAAATCCAGGGATTGCAAATCCTCCCCAAAGGTCATTTTTAAAATGTTTATAAAAGGAAGACGTGTGTTCTAAAAAATTGTCCATACGGTTTTGTGGGCCCCAGATGATGTCTGAATGACAAAAAAAATGGTCCTGTTTTGAAAGCCTATTTATATAGCTCTCAAACAATCAAATATCATGGACACTTTATGTCATTTTTCTTACATGTGACTCTGATATCATTTAAATGAACTATTATGATGGAATCAGGTAAGAGTAGTATGATGGGATTTAGCTAATTTGTCATTTTAAAAATATTTTGTTAAAATGGATGATCGAAATTAGAATAAAGAATGTTTAATACTAAATCAGGGTTAATTTGCTTGGGAAAAAGTATATTTGCATGTAATTCTTTTATGACAAAATGATGAATGGAATTTTAGTTTACTTCTTCCAACTCATTTTGTGTATGTTTCATTTTAGTCTACTGGCTGGTTTTGTTGCTAGATGACAAGACAACTATGGCTGTACTTCAATCTTGAAATCTGATTCACTAGTCTTAGAATGTATTTACACAATTTTCAAAACAAGGCCTTTTGGAAATCTAAACATCCAAGTCAGTGAGTTTTCCTCAAATCCGAGATCTTTTTCTTGCGATGTCTGCATTTTCTGCCCTTCTACTTTGATTTTCCTAGATTTCTTGTCAGATCAAAGGTTCTTATGTGATATATGGTATAGATATCTTGAAAAATGAATGATATCTTTTTATAGATCGCTGATAAAATGCTCTATACCCTGTCCATTGTCTTCCTACGGGGATGCTAACACTGTTAATGATGTTATGGAATTTGTACTTCAAAACTTCACAGAGATGAATAAACTTTGGGTCCGAATGCATCATCAAGTTAGTTGAAATTTTAGAGAACTATCGCTATTGTGTTTGGGCACAAAAAGTAAGTGCATGCCATAAATGAAAAACTGGAGCATGGGGATTTGTGAAGGGAAGATGCAGTGCAGGTTGAATTTCATGCTATTCTACATGTTTGACGAAATTCCTCAACTAGACTCTGTTTCTCACCAATGAATCGTACCAACTCCAAGTTGATTTCCCCAAGGCCTTGCCTCATGGAAGCATCTCAAGTCAGATTCTTTTTTTTTTTTTTTTGGAAATTGGTTATCTGAAATGTTAATCAATTGCTTGAAATGTCTGACCACATAAGAATTTTTAATACAAAAAAGGCTGACCAATTACACAACTCTATATTGGATTGTTATTGTAGGGCCCCCTAATCTCTGATCAAACAGCTTGTGGGGCCCAGTCCTGGGCTTTCGTGGAACCAACTCCTAGGCTGCAACATCACGTGTCATTGAGTTCAAAATCAAAATGGACATTTCCTATTACACATTTTTTTTTCTTATGTTTTATATTTAGAGGAATAGCTGAATAATTTTTAAGACCTACAACAGTCCACTCAAATATCTACATTTCCTGCACATTTGGCTTGAGCTTTAGGCCATTCATGTGGGTGTGTTACTATAAACCTGAAGCTGATGAAATTGAACATGCTGGAAAATTACATTTACATGATGTTGATAAAACCTAATTCAATTGCAACAGTCAGTCCCAGGTTATTACTGTAACGTTCAGATTCTAGTTTTTTGTCCAGCTTTTCCTATTTGTATTTTTGTTTATCGAGTTGAAGTGATTTGATCATTCCTCAATGTCGGGGTATTGAACGTGCTAACTCTTTTAAACAGGGCCCAAAAGAAGTTGGTGATCGGATCATGGGAGAACACAAAGAAGGCTTCTGTGGAAGCATAAATGAAAAAGATAAAGAGGTAACAAAGTTATCCTTTTGCATTAGATGTAGAGGAATGATCCAATGCTAAACACTCATAGCTAAGTATGTTAATCAAGCATTCAATCTTCTTACTCAAGGGGCACTTGTAGACCCAATGTAGATGGGCCATGTTGCTGAAAAAACACGAGATGAGTGATACTGGGCATGTGCCGAAGAAGATCCTTGGGTGCTTTGGAGGTTAGAAATTCCCAAACATAAATTGAAAGAAAGTAGAAATGGCGAGTCTTTCCCTTCTTTGCTATGTATTTATTTTCTTATGCTTTCTTCGTTTAATTGTAGTTTGAGAGTGTTTCATTACCATTATAATGGTTGATCATGTATGTGTATAGTGTGATAGTTCGTTGTATATGTTTGGATTTTAAAAACTAAGTTTGAAAATCTTGGATGGTTTTGAATCATATAGAAGCATGACCTATTTTGCCTTGAAATGAATTTCGATAAAAGACGGGATATGCAGATAGTTGTATCTGCATATACTTAATGAATACAACTTCTCTTACACACTTAAATCTATTCTACTTTTTTTTCTTTCTTTTTGTGCAGTAAGTGAACATGTTTGTTTTAACTCTACAGCTTCTTGATTCTAGAATTCCCATTCTCAGGCCTAACTGCTGGTGATGGATTTGTCTATGGCCTGCTGTTGGATTCAAAACAACCCTACTATTGGGGCAATAGCATATACATCCAAATGGGTGTCTCTCATCCAATGGCTGAAGAAGCTTCCTACTCAGAAATCAGTGCTGGGGACCACCATATCTACGAATTGAGATTTCTCGCCAAAGGGATGTATGCAAACATCTCCATGGTTGGGCTTAGAGAAGACCAGACATGAGTACAATCATGAGAGTTTTTGCACCAACTTGGTATGTGGCTAATATTGCACTCAATTGCATGTGTGGCTGTCAATGGGTATCTGATGAATCCAACCCAATGTTAATACATCTGGGTCTCATTCATGGGACCCATTAAGCAATCGGGACTAGTTTAGGTCTCAACTTTAGGACCTGATTAAAAATCAGGTCTAGGTGGTTTTAATAGTAAATTATATATATTTTGTATGCATTTATTATTCTAATAAAAGAAATTTCACTTCTAGCACTTTATTTTTTTGGTTGAATGTCATATCATCTCTTTCATTAGATTGGTTTTGGTCTAATCTTTCTATCATTCTCTAACTGTTAAAAGGAAATAAATTTCCATCTGGAGTTGGTTATGAGTGTAGTTTTCTATGTAACTATTAAAAGGAAATCAATTTCCCCCTTTTTTGGTGACTCAAACAGAAGAAGCCATCTCATAATTGAGGTTTTGTTATAACCTATGTTGTTTTCTAAGTGCACATGTTTTCATTAGTATATTTATATTTTTACCAATCTATATTTTCTTTTAAGCTTTGATTTCTCGGTATCTTATGCAGGTTGCTTCAATCATTATTGTTATTCTGTTATTGTATTTGGTGAACTCATGGAATTCCATGGAACCGATTGAATAGAAGGAGCTTCTGTTGTTCATACAAGTCATGTTTCGGATTTTTTGGATGAATTGGGTGTGTGAAATTGCATGGAACTGATCAAATGAACATGGAATTTCTATTGGGTATTTTTCTCATTTGCTATTTCCTGGTTTTTGAATATGGGTTCTAATTTCTAAAAGATGATTATTATACTGTGATTGTTTTCTTTTGACAGGAAGAAACATTGACTCCTCAGAAGGCCGTAGACAGTACAGTCATTGGATTCTCCGCAAGTTGTAAGAGTTCCTGTCATACGTTTTAGTAATTTTATTTATTTTTTGGATTCTCCATAGACATTTTCTTCTTGTTATTGGTTTTTTTGGATTCTCCATATGAAATTATGAGAAATCATGCCTAAAACATTTAAAAGCATTTGTTGGAGCCCACCTAAGTTTTGAAATAGCCTAAAATCTGTTGTGACCCCTTATCCAAGTGACCACTCATCTAAGTCACAATGAATGGCCTAGATGTATAAACCACATCTCGTTGGGTCCGCTGTACCAAAAAAAAAACAAGAAGAAGAAAAAAAGACGAAAAAAGAAAAAAAGAAGAAGAAGGTTTCAATGGATATGCATCTACCCTTAAACCATTGTTTATGTTGTTGCTCACCTAAGTTGTGGATTGGCCTCATTTTTAAGCCCATGGCTCACCATGAAAGGGTATATCTAATTCATGGGATAGATGCCTTCAAATTTTGAGGATGTGTTGCAAGAAGAGAACCTTTACTTGATTACTGAGGTTAGTTGCTGATTTTTTATTTTTATTTTTCTGTTGATGACATATATTAAACAGCATGATTTAGGTCTTCATCAAGTTGTTGACACAGTTACATTTGTTGCCAGGCTATTATCATTTTGTAGAAATATTTTAGACCAATGAAATTTTAATAGGATTGAAATGGACGGATAGCTGAAGGAAGCTGGTTGTCTTCATTTTCATTTTCTAAAATTTTGTTTGTCTTTTGCTTTTTGAACATGCATAGAATCCTACAACGAATTGGGAAAATACAGACCAATCTTGACTTCTTAGTGACATTCTATCTGGTTGTAAACAGGGGCACCTTCTGTGATTCGAGGCTTCATCTCATCATCAACAATGCCAAGTTTGTTCTTTCAAGTCACTAGATAAAACTCAAGATTTCTGCACCCATATTCACTCTACAACCGTCATTACTATTTGACTGCTGCACCCTTTGTGTATTCCAGATCATATAAATGATGGGCCACATTCAAATATTAATTGCATCAATTGCAAAAGTAGATATAACATTTACATACCAATTCATGCATTAATTTTGAATTCTTTCCTCAAGCTCTTCTTAATATAATGATGAAGGAATTTCCTTCTTTTATTGTGATTGGTTCATATTTAACGATCCTTCTAGGGTTGTGGTTACAACCTAGGCTGAGAATGTAAAGATTCTTTTATGGGTCATTTCCTTTTTTATTGAATTGAGTTGTTACCAAATTTGTGAATAAGATTCTTATCAAACAATAGTGTGAATTGTTTTTTGAATGACTATCAGGTGCAAGATTAAAAAAATAATAATAATAATTCATAGATATTTTTATTTTATTTACAAATATTTTAGCTTTTGAACATTGAAAATAACGACGGATACGAGGTCCGTAGCTTATTCATATTACCGACGGACCTTATCCGTCGCTAATGTTCTCAGTGACTTTTTTTGAATATTGCTGATGGATTTTTTATTTTTTACAATGGATTTTATCTGTCGCTATCATGTGACGAACCTTATCCATTGCAAATTAAACAATGGATTTTATCCGTCAAGAAAAAAGACCCAGTAAACAGCGACGGACAAAGTTCGTCGTTTAGTTAGTTTTATGACGGATTTGGTCTATCGCAAAACAACGATTTTAGCATAGTGAATATTAGCTTTGCTGTTGAAATGTTAGGTAGATATCAAAGTGACCCTGGAATAGATCACTAAAAAGTTACAAAGAAAGTCATACGCTACTTACATGGAGCCAAGGATTATATGCTCACATATAAATGATCCGATCAGTTAGAAGTGATTGAATCTTCTTACTTCAATTATGCTGGATGCATTGATAGCATAAAGCCTACATCTGGTTATGCCTTTCTGCTTGCTAACAGGGCTATTTCGTGAAAAAGTGTTAAGCAGACTGTCTCTACTTCTATGATGGAAGCAGAGTTTGTAGTGTGCTTTGAGGCCACTACCCAAGCAATTTGGTTGCCGAACTTCATCTTAGGGCTTCAAGTTCTCGACACCATTTCACAGCCACTGAGAATTTATTGCGATAATACCGCAGCAGTTTGTTACACCAAAAATGATAATCATTCTAGTCAAGCAAAGCATATTGGAGTTGAATATAATTTTGTGAAAGAAAATGTTCAAAATCATTTAGTGTCTACTGAGCATGTAAGGACAAACCAGTTGATTGCGGATCCAATGACCAAAGGATTATCGCCAAATACCTATAAGGGTCATGCAGCTGAAATGGGCCTAGTTAGGATATAATGTACCTTGGTCATTAACTTGATGTAATAGACACTATCTATATGAAATCATATTTTCATGCATTCTTATTTATCCTTACGTATACACATTTATAGTGGATGTAAGTAAGATATAATCGTTGGACCATTATGTTTAACTGGCCTTATGCTTAGCCTATTAATCTTCTCATTTAGCACTGGATTTGATGTGAATTACTAGTGGTGTACTACATGGAAGGGAGTATGTCGCTAAATAATGTATAACAGCCATGATTCACATTAGTAGTTTCATTTAATCAAGGTATTATGTCCTTTATAGTGTGGCGCCATTGGAAGTATCTTTTCAAATGTCTAAATTCAAGAGAAGTCAATTTTTTTAAAAATCAATATATATATATATATATATATATATATATATATATATATATATATATATATATATTAAAATTCGAATCAAAGGAGAAGTCCTCATGATGTGGTCATATAGGCCAAGTGGGAGAATGTTGGAATGTATAAAGAGAGTGGCCCACTTATGACCACAATCTTTGTATTAAAAATAACTTTTTATATTCCACAACATTTCATTTTTTAAGGGGTGTCTCTCCACATTTCAAGAATGACTTTTCACATTCTTAGGAGTGACTTTTCTCATTCCATCTCTTGGAATTATGTAATGGTATTAAATATTCTGATTAATTGGAGAAGATAAAGAGTCATGTAATTACTTAGTTCTTTAAATGGGTTGGAACCAAATCATCTATAAATTCAAGGCTCTTGGTCCCTCTCTCCAACTCAACATTTGCAGTTGATCTCCCATCTTCATTCATGCATCAAAGAGAGTTGAGGAGACAGAAGATCAGAGTTAGTTGATCTTAGTCATTGTGCAAAGTTGAGAAAACCTAAACCATTAAAAGCGATGGCTCATCAACATCAAGCTTCTTCATCGTTTAATTCAATGGTGCAAGGTATACTCTCTAATTTGTACAACTCTTTGATCTTCATTTTGTCAAATGCATCAAGTCAAGATCCTATGGATTTTATGTTATTGTTAAACCATATATAAAAGTAAACAATATATACGTGTCTACATTTTTATTTTATTTTTTAACATAACTATTTAGATTTTTTTTATTTTTTATTTTTTATTTTTAAAGAACACCTTAAGAGTTGAATATCAAAACTTCTGGCAAACAAAACACTACCAAGTTCTCAATTGTATGACTACAAAAATGATGAAAAACATAAAATGAAGCTGAAATTTTCAAAAATTTCAAAGCTGCCTTCTACCTATGGTCCACTTAAAGACGAATCCCCACTGCAAAGAGCTTGATTTTTCTTGGGTTTCCTTGGAGCCAACTGAGTATCAGGCTCAATGCTATCAAGAAAAAACAGCAAAGCTAGCTATTTCAATTAGGCTTGAGATCTGATGTCCCGCCTCCACAGGCGGGCCCGATCTCACAGACGGAGCAGATCGGCACTTCACGCAAGCCGAGATCTTCTTAGAGGCAAATCGACGTTGGAAACCTGCCTTTCGACTGGTCTGAGGTAGACCTCCATGAGATTTTCGGTAAGTTCGGCAGGATTAATGATGTCTTCATCCCTAGGCGACCTCTATCCAACCAACCGAAGTGTTTCGCCTTCGTGCATTTCCTGTACGAACAGGAGGCGAAAAATGCTATGGATGTTTTAAACGGCAGGCGGATTGATGGAAGGAGGGTCACGGTCAACTGGGTGAAACCTAAAATCGCAGACCATCCTACACCAACATAGAAAGCCAAATCAACACCAACGGAAAGGCCCCCTCGCGCGACTGCTTCATACGTCAAGGTGGTGGCTGGGGCAAATGAGACCAACCAAGGGCAGGAGAAGAACACTGGCGACTACACTACGGTTGCAGATCCAACAACCGTGGCAAAAAAACGATAGGAGCTCCAATGGGATTTTTTAGGTCACACATATCCTAGGGTTTCCGTGCTTCACATTGTGTAGGGGATTAGGGAATCGGCTTTCGCTGCATCCAACATTGATGTAGTAAGATTATCCGATACCATTGTTATTATAAAGCTTAAATCCAGAACAGAGTATGAGCTATTCAAGGGTGAGACTGGCCTGCATAGCAAATTGGGGCTGATATCTATTTCTCCTTGGAAGAGGAGGGGTTGGATGCGGGCACCTGGATCAGATTGTTTAGGATCCCTTCCCATGGGTGGAATGAATAAACTATATTGGACCTAGGAAATTTCTTCGAGAAGGTGCTAGCGATAGACTCCATTACCAGATTTGGGCTTTTCCAAGGTTTTGCAAGGATTAAGGTTCGTTTCCACCCGGGGATGGATCTTTGTCAGGTTCTTTCTCTGGTGGTGGACGGACAATAGTACCCAGTGTACACTGAGGTTGAACGACAACTTCAAACCCCTAACTCTCCTTAGGGATTAAGAATCCAATCTCAGGTTACCAGTACAAAGAAATGGGTAGAGGAACGTTTTGGCAGGATAGGAGAGGAAGTGTCAGCTGCCTTGAGGGGTGCTCAATCTCGCAGGGGAGTTGAGACTAGTGACCGTTTCCTTGGAGTTCGAAGAAATGCCTCAGAGACTAACGCACCTGGGCCCTCTCCTAGAAGTCATCAACCTATTAAAGAAATGCCTCAGAGACTGACGTACCTAGGATCCTTTCTGATAGCCTTCAATCTGTTCGGCCAATCGACTATGTGAGCTTTACCCCTAGGCTGCACTTGGCCCAGCAACCTCCCCTTCTTCTGTCCAACAAGGACATCAAGGGGAAAGCTTCTCACAACAATTTAGAGAGAGTGATCCAAGTGTTCAGTCAATCGGTTAGTGGGGTTGAATCTACTCAGGACACCAGCGTCAGTTTGAATGTGAAAGAAGATTTAGAGGATCTCCACCATAGAGTTCCAGGTGATAATCAGTTGGCCTTTCAACATGTGACAATCGGCCAACAGGATGGTCTTTCGGCTATAAACACCTGCCTTCTTACTCTCCCTGGGTGGCCTTTCCCAGAAAACTAGGAGAAGGCTTTGACTGGGAGGACGTTCCGCTGTTACTATGTGAGGCAGTCTAAGTCTATGATAGTATTTTCGACTGACAAACAGGAGGAAGAAAAAGTTCGTTCCAAGTCAGTTGGGGATTGCCTTATAATTGATTGCCCCTCGTCCATTTCTAGCTCCTATGCGGGCAGTCAATCCACACGAACCTCAACTGTTGACGGGTCACCTTTGGGCTTCTGCTCGGCTGACAAAGGAGATCTTGTGGTAGATCTTTCACCATTTTCTCCCCATCGGGGGAAAATATGGTGTCCTCCCCCACACCCTAGCCTACTAGCCCAACCTTTCTGGTGGAGGTTGTTATTGAAGAGGACGACCTGTCATCAGATCAGGACAAGGAACCAGTGCCAGTTCAAGTAACAGCTAACCAGAGTGGTGTAGCCAGGCAGAATATCCCTCCAATCAAGAAGAATTCCAGAGACCCACTACGAGTTGTTTCCAGAGATGCACGGCTCTCTAAACTGAGGCATCTACAGAGGAGGTCCGTTGTTCAGCAGTGTCCCCATGTCAGATAAAATATTAATCTGGAATGCCCAGGGGGTGGGTAACAAACCTACTTTAAGATCGCTAAAAATGATAATTACAGAGCACAATTCGTGGATAGTTGTTATTCTGGAACTGATGGTCAGGGACTCCAGGAGGGTGAGCATTGATCTTCGGCTGGGTTTCCATTATTCTTTCTCCAATGTGGACATTGGTGGTAAGATCTGAATTTTCAGTAAGGTTCAAGTGCTGGTAAAAGTTATTTCCAAGTCCTCCTAAATGATGTCTCTGTCCATTGATCTCCAGTAAACCCCACCACCCATTTTCCTTTCACTGGTTTATGCCTCCTATTTGCGAATCCAAAGGAGAGCGTTGTGGGAGGATATGGCAGCTTTCGCCTCGTCTGCCCAGGGGCCCTGGGCGATCGGTGGGGATTTTAATGTGGTTACTGATGCTGCAGAACGCCAAAGTAGGAGCAGGTTTGATGCACCAAGCTCGCGGGATTTTGTCGAAGCGATTAACAGGGTAGGTCTCCAGGATGCAGAATTTTGAGGAAACAGGTTCACTTGGTCCAATAACCACACTAGTTCTTCTAGGGTGTAGGCCAGATTAGATCGGGTTTTTTTGAATCCTGATTGGAGCAGCACTTTCCCATCCTTCCAGGTTCATCACCTTCCCCACCATAACTTTGATCACGCTCCCTTGCTATTGGTTTTTCCCTCTATTGATTTTGCAGGGTCGAAGCCATTTAGAATTCAAAATATGTGGTTATACCACGAGGGTTTCCTACCTTTAGTTCAAGCTACCTGGGATTCTCACATTGACCCTCGCCCGATGCGCAACATCTTGGGGAAGCTGAAGGCTATTAAGCACTAACTGAAGGAGTGGAATAAATCAGTTTTTGGCAACATCTTCAGTGCAATGAAGCAAGCGGCCTCGTCTCTGGCCGATCTGGAGGAGTCTTTTCAAAATGGGAATGCGACCCATAATGACGGAGACATTGTGTCTGAAATTACTCAAGCTAGGTCCCGACTTGCTCATTTGGAGCTCATGGAGGAGGCATTTTGGAAGCAAAAAGCCAGGAATGATTAGCTTCAAGTTGGAGAAAGGAATACCGAGTTTTTTCACGCGTCTGCCACTGAGAGAGCCAGGAGAGCGGTAATATCTTCCATTCGGCTAACCTTGGGTCAGGCTGTTACATCCCAGGAGGACATTAGAAACAGTGCGGTTTCTTTTTTTCACTCTCTTCTCTCAGCTAGGGCAGTTGCTCAAGGCGATGACCTACTCAACATAATCCCTTCGATTGTCTCCGAAGAGGACAATGCTCAGTTGATGACCCCTCCATCGATCAAAGAAATTCACCGGGCCATCATGTCGATCCCTCTAGACAGTGCTGCAGGTCCAGATGGTTTTACTGGAGCTTTCTTCTCGACGTGCTGGGAGATTGCAAATCAAGACCTTCTCAAAGCGACAATGGCTTTCTTTCAGGGTATCCTGCTCCCTAGGGTAGTTATGTCGTCCCTCATTGCTCTCATCCCCAAAAAGGACGCGCCCAAAACTTTTTCTGATTATAGGCCCATTAGCCTATGCAATGTGCTTTACAAGATTTTCGCCAAGGTTGTGGCTGACTGTTTAAGTAAGTTACTGCCCGCGGTGATTTCGTTGGAGCAGGAAGCGTTTGTTAGGGGGCTGTCTATCACCGAAAACATTGCTTTGTCGCAAGAGCTCCTGCGAGAAATGAACAGGAAAGTCAAGGGCGGGAACATCGTCGTGAAACTTGACATGAAGAAAGCTTATGATAGGGTGGATTGGCTCTTTCTCAAGAGAGACTTGAAGCGGTTTAGTTTTTCGGCCCCGTGGCTAAATTTGGTAGAGGGCTGCTGGAGAAACTATTGGTTCTCAATGCTTGTGAATGGGGAGACAGGTGGTTACTTCAAGTCAATGCGCGGGCTCCGCCAGGGCGATTCGCTCTCCCCTAGCCTCTTCATTTTAGCTTATGAGGTGCTGAGTCGAGGTTTTAAGAGGCTGGTGACTACAAGCCTCTGTATTCCGTTTAAAGGTAGGAGGGGCAATGTGTTGGTGTCTAACCTCCTCTACGCGGATGACACCCTATTATTTCTCAATGGGTGCATCCATTCAGTCATGGCGGTTAAGCAGTTCCTAGACAGGTATCAATAGGTCTCGGGTCAACAGGTCAATTTCCAAAAGAGTGTTTTCCTATGTTCTGAGAATCTGGGCACGTCTAGGAGGGCATGCATTCATAGGGAGCTGGGGATATTGGGTTCCACAGAGGGGATAACTTATTTGGGGGTCCAAATCTCAGTGGGTCGGAGAAGAAGGGACTCCTTTCAGGGCATGTTTAACAAAGTGGAAAGACGAATAAGGGGCTAGAAAGCAAGATTACTATCCATGGCGGGCAGAGTGACTCTGGTTAACCACGTCCTGACCAGCATTCCGGTTCACACAATGGCAGCAACGCACGTCCCTGTAACCATTTTGCGGGCGCTAGAGAGGATCTTTGCTGATTTTATTTGGGATTGGGCTGATGATAGGAAGAAGCTCCATTGGCAAAGTAGGCAGGTCATTTGTTTACCTAAAGTGGAAGGGGGGCTAGGTATCAGACAGCTCAAGGATGTCATGAATGCCTTCTGCTTAAAGTTGGCCTGAACTGTCTTACATCGAGCTGAGAAGGAATATGGGGTCTTTTTGTGAAAGCCAAGTACAGCCACGATATCCATCACGTTGGCCAACCTTCCCCTTCATCGGTTGTCTCTCCACTGTGGAGGCGGATAAGAGCTTGCCTTCCCGTTATTCAAGCTTCATCCTAGTGGAATATTGGTGAGGGTAGTTTAAGTCTATGGTCCAAAAATTGGATGGGTCTCGGCCCGCTGCGGGACAGGGTCATTTCTCCTATTCCTGCTTCTTTTGAAACCTTGAGGGTGTAGGATTTTCTAGGGTGTATGGGCCCGCTGGCCCCTTCTGCGGTGTTCAATTTTCTGTCCCTGCAGGACATCGACTTCATCTTTCATGGGGGATTCTGCCTCTCTGCTGGCCACGATTCTCCTTTCTGGCCGTATACTCCAAGCGGCGTCTTCTCAGTGTCCTCGGCCTGGGAGAGATGTCGAGTCCGCTGTCCGAGCAAAAGTTGGTGTGGGAAGATATGGCACAACAGAATCCCACGAAAAATCTCTACACTGGTGTGGCATCTTATCAGGAATGCGGTGTCAGTGGATGGGGCTGTCATGGCCCGCGGGGTTCAGATGGCGTCATGCTGCAGCTGCTGCACAGTTGAGCTCAACAGTGTACCTAACGTTGAGATAATTGAGCATACCTTCTTGCACAACGTCCAGGTGACTGTGGTGTGGAAATATTTCGAGTCAAATGCTGGTATCAGATTGACCACCAGCAATTCAATCCTAGAGCGTCTCAGCAGTTAGTGGGACCTCGCTCCGCTGGAAGGATGTTCAATTGTCAGTAGAGGATGATCCCCTGATTTATTTTATGGGAATTATGGAAAGCGAGGAACGCGTCCAAGTTTAACAACTCAAATCTCAAGTCGCCGTCTATTATTGCTCATGTCGCTGGTTGGGTGAAGTGGTCAAAAATCCCAACGGCTGGCCCTTATGGCGTTGGAACTGGCAGCAGGATATGTTTGCCTGGGGGAATTGGGGTGGATTTTCCTCTCTTGATCACACACTGGTGGTGTTTTGGAAGAAACCGCCAACTGGTTGGGTGAAGCTCAATGTTGATGGATCATCTCGTGGCAATCCAGGGATGGCTGGGGGTGGTGGTGTGTGTAGAGGAGATGAAGGTAACTTCAAATTTGCTTTTTTATGTTGGTTATGGGTTTGCATCCAACACAAGGGCTGAGCTACGGGCCGTCCTTGATGGTCTGGCCCTTTGCATCCAGCATGGCTTGAAGAACATCATTCTTGAATCCGACTCCCTTCTGGTGGTGCACCTCCTTTCAGGCTTGTCTCAAGCGGGTTGGAAGTGGAGGTATTAAATCGATTGAATCTGGACCCTTGCTTCCCTTTGCTAGATCAGGTACTATCATATTTATAGAGAAGGCAACGGGCCGGCGGATAGCTTGGCCAATTTGGGAAGCATCCATCAAGGTTCGAACCAGTTCCTCTCCCTCCCTGATCTTCCCCAAAGGATTAGGGGACTCCTCTTCCTTGATAGAGTGGGGCTTAGGGTGATTAGGAAACGGTGTTCTCGGTAGAGGGTCCTATTCAGCTACTTTTTCAGTTGTTCTTTTCTTTTCTTGGTCAGTTCCTGCATATGATAGGTGGGGCTCGCCCTTTTTGTTGGGCTCCACCCGAAGGGTTTTGTAAATCATGTTTATTAATGAAAAAAAACTGAGTATCAGGCTCCTTCTTGACAGGTTCTTCCTTCTCAAACAAAATCAAATCAATATGACAAGGTGATGACATACAGGGGTTAATCCTTCCATGAGCACGGTACGTTCGGCGCCTCTGCTTCTGGGCTTGGTTCACCTGGACATGAGAAACAAACAGCGTGTCCACATCCAAACCTTTCACGTCGGCGTTGCTCTCAGCATTCTTGTGCAAGTCCTGAATGAATTTTGCGGATTTTGCTGGCCAGCGGCCCTGCCCATTTGGATGGCGGTTCTTTGCTTGGGCAGTAAGGCCAACACCCTGACAAAATCGCCGGAGGGGGATGGCATGTTTATGAGCGATTACATCCTCGAGATACCTTTTCGCCTTCACTAGGGGCAACTTTCTAATTGCATGGGCAGTCTCCCTGGTATTCTTGAAGTGAACCCTCAGATCCGATCCCCTGGCATTGTACTACTGCTGTTGCCACTAGAGGTTTGGTACTGCAGCTAAAATGGAGGCGAGGAGCGCGTCTACATTTGTGCTTCACTGGTACCTTTTCCCTCGAATACTTCACCATCGCTACTGCTGTGCGCACACATATATATGAGAAATACTCCAATGCTATTTGATCATGGTTAAGTGATAGTGCTTTTAGTTGCAATGTGACACTTGGGTGTTCTGATTGATTTATCTAGATTTTTCATTAGGTCTATCATACATTTCAATTGCTAGCATAAGTATATCACCCCACTCTAATAGTCCTGACTGTCTAATCAATAACATCTAAAATGGGTCGAGTTAGGCAATTGTAACCATGGGTCTGACTCCATAGATTAGTGGTAGCCAGACTTTGTTTCAATAATGAGATCATGGGATTGAGTGCCTATGTGGTCTGGGTGTATGTGTGAGTGTGAGTGTGTGGTGCGGGTGTCTGTAATAAAAAATAAATAAATAAAACCGTAATCCTAACCATATATGATTTGAAAACTCTAAAACTGGACTTGACCCAATGCCTGGCTGGTTCAATCAACTTGAAGACTCATCTGAGTCTTTAATCAACTAAATTTGATGTTTTTGTAATTATTTATTTATTTATTTTGAAAACTGGTTGGGCCAGGGGTTCCACCAACTTCATATGTTTTTGTAATTAACTTTATATGACTTAATGCATTTATAAGTTGTTGGAAATTTGGCACCATGTAGTTCGTCGCTACCATAACCTAATAGATGAGATTGCCTCGAGCCAATCCACGAGTTTTTTAAACTATCATTCTATGAATCCGGTGGGTTAGAAAAAGAAAAAAAGAGAAGGATAAATATAAATAATATGCCCAGTTCAATGAATGATTGCATTGTCCAATTAGTGTCATTTTTACATGGTTGCATGTGGAAATTGTTGTTATCATAATGAGCCATTGAAATCAACTAATTAGCATGTTCAAATGATCTTATGTATGTAGGATCATTATGTTAAAATCCCTTGATATACATTGATACATTTTCTTCTAATGGCTCGAGCTCTTAGATCAACCGATTGTTTGACATGTTATCAAAGCAAAAGGCCAAATGTTCGAATTCAAAAGTAGCAAATATACCGCTAAAATATATTTTTAGGTTTAATGCCTTGGTATATGTGTAGCCTGACTGATTAGTGATGCAGCTTAGTTTTCATAAAATACTATTTGCATGGTTAGGTTCACCATCACAAATGTCATTTTTGGCAATGTATAAAGGTCCAATTTGAAGTTACCTAAGTTAATGACCATACAAACATTCTAAGGCACACATACCTTATTAAGCATTGTCCATACCACCCCTTGTGTGAAGGGGGGGTAGTGAGAGATCCCATGTATCTGTAACACTTCCTACTTCCGATCTTTAAATGCTTTGGATTAACCACTCCCATGTTTCTCTCCATTTCATGCATATCCGCAACAGATTTTATATGTCCCATCAGCTGAAAAAAAAAAAACAAACACACGAGAGACGTTCAAAGCATGGTAAGGAATTAGGACCTTAGAAGAGGCATATATATATAGTTACCTCTAAGAGAAATGAGTCCGGCTATTTGTCCGTTGGAGCTCTCATGAACCATGTGCACCTCTAGATCATAGCTACAACAACCATTACTCATCATGAATAAAATGAAAGAAGATAAATATCAAGTGTACTTATCTTGAAATCTATAGGTGCATAAGACATGCAGGCAGTACCATAAGTCGTGCCATTGATGGTGTGCTCTGAAGGAGAGTGCCAGTGGCACTGTTGTAACACATATTTAATTCCATTGACATAAATTGATCCTGCCCCATTTACCCATTCCAACTGCATCCAGCAATAACTAGTATTGAGAATTACACGAGAAATAATAACTTTTAACATATCAAAATGTCACGTATTAATTCCCTATTTAATGAACTTCTAATTAATATATATATATATATATATATATATATATATATATATATATATATATATATATATATATATATATATATATATATATTGTTGATGCAAAAAACTGGATCCGCCTCTTCCGATCTGCTTTCTCTGAAACACAAAGAATAGAGAACCCTAGCTAGAGTCGGGGAACCTCCGATGCTTTAGTCAATAAGAGTTCAGGAAGAGAAGTTTCTAGGGTTCTTTTTTGCGTACCTTTGCTTCCTGGAGAACCTCCTTTATATAAGCATGAAGAGTCCCGGTGTATGGGGATTCTTTCCCGTATTTTCGGGAGATTTGATTTAGATTCCGATTGTGTATGGATATGTTCCGATCCCGAGTTTTTTGGGGTCGGATCCTCTCACAATATGTAAATACGGCATTTAATATTACACCGCACCTTCTTTGCTTGGCTCAGCCTCAACATATATTGTTGTTTTAGCTAGCTTACAAATTAAGGGGGAGTTTTGCCTACTTTCGGATGAAATAGAGTTAGATTAATCCTGACTTCCCTTCTTAGTCCGAGGCTGACACTAACTGCCCTTTCATGAGTCAGTTTTATGGTCGATCAAGTGGCTTTTAGCTTTTAGGACCTCACTCGGTCTCTTCAGACGTTGCTGATTCTTTGGCCGAGTCAACATCGTGCGTCTTTCATATTATGCCTATGGATCCTGACTTTTCAGCTTCGGTCGGGATTTGAATCACACTGATCTGAGCTAAGTCACTCATTCAGCATTTTATTCTCAGCTTTTTCTATTACTTCGGACAATGTAAGCAAACTCGGTTCCTTCAGTACCAAGTTTCTGGACTTATCATTTTTTCTTCCCAACAGTAAGCCCCCTACTCCTTCTGTTAGCCGTGTCAATACAAAGGAGTAACGATTTGCTTAGTCGGTTTGTCTCGGGAACTGAAGTTATGATGGAGCATTTATTGCTTCTTGTTTCGTCCCAACGTACGACGTTTCGTTACTCGAAGTCGCACGAGCGGACAGCCGTTAAGTCGCTTCATCAACTTATGAGTATCAGACACGTAACGGAGACGTTTTCGGTGTCAGTCAGTGTGCGCCACGTGTCAGGCGGGGGAGTCGATGCAGGCGTTGATTCGACTCCTTAAATACGACTTGCCATGTGGCTCGGCTATAAAAAGTTGAGCGGGCTCAAATTTCTCATTTTCGCGCTCACGCCCAATCTTTCTCCCTATCTCTTCTTCCTTCCTTTTCTTTTCCCCATCACTGTGCCTTTATTGTGCTCGCAATCTACCGTTTCACTTCATCGTTTCGTCCCTTTTCTTCGTTTGCTTTACGCCTCTCCGGTGAGTCTTCTCCCTTCCCTTCTTTTGTAATTTCTAGTGATAATGCAACCTTTGAGCCCCCAAGAAGAGAATTTCGGTGACGAGGGTGAAACGAGGCACCTTTGGAATGTACCGGAATCACCCTCGCTACTGGCGGAGATGGCAGTGAATGCCAATGAGGCCTTCCAACTTAATGTTAGGCAGTCCAGTGGGGCTTCAGTGGAATGTTTTGCTCCAGGGGGACCTTCCGGCTTGAGACGTGCTCCTGGTAGACGTACTCCTTACTTTTTTTGGGATAATGCAAAAGAGGAAGTAGAATCAGAAGAGATGGTTGAGTCGGCCCCTCTTCAGAGGCAGGTACGGACCGAGCATGGGGGATCCGCTGGGTCAGTTCCCCTACAGAGATCAACTTGGTTAGTAGAATCAATAACTGAAGAAGGAGAGGATGCCAAAGGAGAAACTACTGAGAGTGAAGGGGTCAGAGATTAGCGAAAAGGGTCGATCCCCTCGGTCTTGACAGAGGCGAATCTGGATAAGGTCAAAGTCGGGTATCATATTCCTGACTCAGTAACTCTTCAACTTTCGCTCCCAAATGAATTGCCCGACCATCCCCCTCCTGGGATTATCACAAATTTTCAAGTTGCCATGCAATACGGCCTTCGTTTTCCCTTGCAACTTGTCACTCGGGATTTGCTCCTGGACAGTTAGTTCTGAACGGATGGAGGAACTTGTTTGGATGTGCAGTATTATAGGCTGAGACTGAACAGCCCTCACTATCCATGGATGAGTTCCTTTTTCTATACCAAGTACGGCTGCACACTTTGCATCTGGGTTGGTACTTTTTAAGCACTTGGAGGAACAAGGGTGGCTCTTTAATAACCGACCCTCCTACTTCCAACAAGCATTGGAAAGAGAAGTGGTTCTGGGTCTGCGGTCACTGGGAGACTGCCGAGCTTGGGCTTTTCGAGCCTCTTGTTCCTTGAGCTTTCTTTGAAGCAGGTGACTCGGCATGCTCTTTTGTTTGTCTTTTCACTTTATAATCTTCTAAGTCTGACCATGCTCATTCTGCAGTGATTCCTAAGAAGAAATCGAAGCTAAGAGAAAATGACTTAGCTCAGATCAAAGATTTTTGGAAGATAAGTCCTGAAGATCGGTCTTGGAAGTCTCTCTTACAACCTGAGCATCTTCTTCTTTCGGGCTTAGATTCATCTGTGACAGGTACCTTCGAGTTACTCTAGTTTCATTATTCATTCTTCTTGAGTTTTTTTGACGCAGAGATGACTGAAGCTTGTCCTCTTCTGAAGCCGACATCCAAATTGAAGGCTCCTCCTCGATCGGTACTTTTGTCTGAACCTCGTCCTCCGAAGAGGGCAAAAATTGTTCCTTCAACCGCGGGGCCATCCATTCTAATCCCTTCCACTCCTTCCATCCCGACTGTCGTCATTCTCTTTGATCTCGAAGAGAGGGCTGATGATGCGATCATTCCTATCAAGTCTTGGGAATTCCCGAGCCAGGATCTGTCGCAGAGCAAGTCTCAGGACGAAGAAAAGAGCAGAGGGGCGAGACTTCAACGGGGGAGTCAGACCCATAGAAAAAATCATTCTTCCAAAGTACCATGACGGATATGGTCCCTTGGGCTATCTCTCGTGGGAGCGAGAAAGAGTTCGGCTATCTCTTCGAAGCCCCTAGGAGTCGGGTACTCGCTCATGCAGGGAAGATTCTGCTTGAGGTGAAACTCGAACTTATATCTCGGCTTTTCATCTTTTATATCGCTATCCTGACTTATCTTTTCTTTTCATTTAGCTTGCTCCTTGCCTGCTGAAAGCTAGCGGAGATATGTCCGAGGCTGAAAAGGCTCAGAGGGCAGTGGTGGAGGTTGAAGCAGCTCAGAAATGAGCAGTAAAGGCGGAAGCTTAACTGGAAATCACCTCGGATCAGGTCGGCCAATTAACTGGCGAGTTGAGCATCACCAGAAAGGCTGCTGAAGATGGTAAGGCTAAGTGCGTTCGGATGACTCTTCTGCTGAAAGAAGCGTAGGACGAGAGTCTGCGGCATCGGCTTGTTCGTGAAGAGTCCGAGGGAAAGCTGACTCGACTTAAAACCAAGACAAGAGGGGTGCTTGAAATGGCCAAGAAAGAAGCCAGGGAGAAGGTCATAAAAGACTTTCTCGAATCTCCAGAGTTTGAGGATGAGAGGGACCGCTTATATCAGAGCGAGTATTTTGCTTGCATCCAATTGATGAAGCAGTATTTCCCCAACCTTGATCTCTCGATATATGAAGAAGGCCCTCCAGAGGATCCGGCGGAGTCTGCTGAGACTCTTGCTCTAGAGGTCACCCCGAGTGATGCCTGATGAGTCCTGGTGCTTGGTCTTTTTGGTACCATCATTGGCTCCATTTTTGGCAATCACGCCAGTATCGTCTCGGCACCATCATCGGCTTTATTTTTGGCACTCACGCCAGCATCGTCTCAGCGTCATCATCGGCTTCATTTTTAGCACTCACGCCAGCATCGTCTCGGCACCATCATCGGCTCTATTTTTGGCACTCACGCTAGCATCGGTCCAGCTCGGGGGCAGTTAAGGTCGAGAGAATAATTTACTCATTATATCTGATCTTTTTTTTATTGATAACCCTTTCCTGATCTGGTCTATGTACTGCTGAAGAAAGATGTAACCCGATGTAACAAATAGTCTGATAAATGAATTCATTTAGTTTTCCTTTTTTTCATTGAATCAGTTTACATTTTCATCATCTTTAAGTTTTTTTATTGCTTTGTCATACCAACTTTAAGTGTAATAAATCTTCAGATGTTCGGCATTCCATGGATGAGGCAGCAGCTATCTTGTCAAGTCCTCCAATCGGTATGTCTCTGGCCGAATAGTGCTTGGGATGACATAAGGTCCTTCCCAATTAGGCCCTAATGTGCTTGAACCGACTTCCTTGGTGTTCAGGAAAGATTTTCGGAAAACCATGTCTCCGACTCGAAAACGCCTTACCTTGACTCGGGCATTATAAAACCGATCCACTTGCTGTTGCCGAGCCATCATATGTAGTCGAGCTTTTTCCCTTTGCTCGTCCTCAAGATCTAGTCTAAGTGTGTAACAACCTGAATTTTTTCTAACCTAGAGTTAGACGTCCTTAGGCAATGGGTCAACCATATCACTCTCAAAGATCAATCCCAAAGTCTAGAAATCACTTTTCAAACCATTTCCTTCAAAATCTCAACTTTCACCACCTTATTTTTCAAACTTCTCCAATTACTTTCATATTAGACATAAATCTTAAAGTTTAAATGGTGAAGAACTATACTTAAACTAAAACTTACTATAAATGGTACGTACATGCGTAAAATGGGATTTCAACTATTTAATATTTATAATTTCATGATATAGATAGGTTATTTGGATAGATTAGCTTCTTCTACCCCAAAATCATATATTGTACGTCACGTAGCTCATCCCAGTTTGCAAATAAGATTCGATAAACGTCTCGACAGACTTATGGCCCCAAACGGCTCAATTCAGGGGGACCCGAGGTGGGTCTCACATGTTTCCGGCAACCCGGGGGTGGAGGACCTCGCCCCTGGGTCGAGCCCTCACCAAATTAGTCAGTGACAGGTGAGGTCCATTCCACTTTGGCGAGGCCTCGTTCGTACAGTGGTCAGGCAACACATTTTCTGCATTTTTTCTACACGTTTCGTCCAACTTTGAAAAATCATATCTCCTTCCTTATAACTCCGATTTAGGTGATTCAAAAATAAGATTTAAGATAAATAATTCTAGGTTTATATAAAAATATGTGAAAATATAATAAAATATTTAATATAGTTTAAAGTAGGTCGTTGTGGCAACTGTCCGAAAATCACTTGTTGGACAGCTCCTGCTTCTGAAATTTATAAAATTTTTCTACAACTCAAAATCTCATGAAATTTAGTGGAGATAGGATAAACTTGATGATGAACCACCATAAAAATAATTAAAATAATATGATATATAGAAGTGCCCAAAATGGGGCATAGAATGGCCCTAGGACCGCATTCTGCCATAATTAGGGTAGAATTTGGTTAAATACCAAACTGAGTACTCAGTAGAATTAACTTGAACCACTTTAAATATGAACTACAAGACCCAAAATAAGTAGGACCACTAATGCTATGTTACCTAGAAACCTAGGATCAATCTCTAAACCCAGTTACTTTAGGGAGCATTCAGAAACTTCGTATCGGACATGGATCGCACGTCGAAAGTCCGATAGCGATGAACTTAGACAATTATGACCGCTTAGTTGGACTTGACTATCACCTCGAAAATCAATACCATACGATGTCCTGAGACTATTTCCTTGAGTCTAGAGTGAAGAGAGTAAGAAAGCAAAGATTTTTAGAAAATTAAATATAATTTTAAGTAATCTGGATCGTTTTGCTTGCACGTTATTTTTAAGAGTTCTAACCGTTTGATTTCGACCCAAATTCACCCTCGGGTCAGGATAGGTGCCCCATACATGTCATAGCACTTGTGGCTCTGATAGACTTTCGGTGACCGCTGGACTGAAACTGGTCTACCACGGTCGATCTGAAAACCTTACCGGACTGAAAACTTAGCTTGACCTAGATCTGATATTAGAGAGCTTAAGTCCGACCGTATTTATTAACAGGACCTCCAGAAGTGCTCCATTGGATCGGGACAAGCCTGATTTGGTTATAACCTGAGTATACCATGGCCCTGGGGCCATTTTCATAAATTTAGAGCCTATATAAGAGGCTTAAACCCCCTCTATCATATCCCATACGAATTTCCTAAACCTAAGGGAGAGAGAAGAAAGAAAGAGAAGGAAAGATAGAGAGAAGGTGAGTGAAGGTGTGGGAGTTATTCTTGAGAATAGCTTCTGTTATTGTACGTGTTTATTCATCACAACTGTGTCGCTACTACGACAATTCTGACTTCATTCTTAGGTGAGAAGACCTAACCCTAATCTGTTCTAAGGTTCCAAATATTTCAAGTAGTAAAATAGCTAACTCCACATATGTTATAGGTTGATATTTTATTGTTGACGAAGACTTAGAGTCTCTGTCGAGTTCGTTATGGTTCTACGGCATAAGGTGCAGACTACAGATGTTAGGTTATCATTTCTCGAAGCTTTCAATGTCGGCTAATGGTAGATTACTGACATGGATGTTATTTCACATGTAAAACATGCTATCCGTTTTTCATTTCGGTTAAATACGAAGAATATGAACTTTTGTGTATTCTATGTATTCGTAGAAAATACTGTATGCATATAAAATTTGAAAGTATAATTGTCATGATTTATTGCTGTGTGTTTATACTAGTTATGAATGTAACAACGTCTCGGTGAAAAGATTCACCCTAATACATGTTTCGGCCAACATACGCTATGTATGTTATTAAGTGTAGTCTAAGTGTTTGTTGAAATGACTAAATAAATATGGATTTATGATTTATGCCTGTCATATGTATTGAATGTAAGAACATGATTGTTGTGTATTAGACATCTCCTTGATATAAGGATCTGTCATATTATATGTTGAAATCAACATACGTCATGTATGTTGGAGTTGTGTAGTCTAAGTGTTAGACAAAAATGCTTTTGTGAGAAATTGGGTGACGGACTAAATTTAATAAGGTTGTTGAGATAATATTCTCAACTACCTTAGCCATATACATGAATTCCTTCAAAGTAACTGTAACTTGTATGGCATGGTTTATGTAGAATACATATGTGTTGGATGGCATGGTATATGTGTTTCATTGTATTTTCAAATGTTACCCATGTTTATCTTGGTTATCAAATGCTGTAGGATTATCTTATCACATGCACATACTGCTTACATCAGATTATGTTTGGGGCTATTGAATAGTCCAGGCAATCGGTAACTGAACTTGAGTTCGTGGCTGAGTTATATTCGGCATGTGGGCCATGTTTGACGAACCCGAGTCGTACGTTAGTCGTCGGCAGTGGTTAGGCCACACGAAGTGCTTACGCATTTCATGTCGATTGATTCGATGTGCGCTCGTACTAGTTGAGCTCGTCAAGTAACTCGATCTGCCTATTATATGTTCACCATGTATGGATGCTATTGCTTGAACCTAGGGTACTGAACTTACCAGTGATAACCCTGATAACCGTGGTACCTTAATCCATTAAGACTCATGAGCCGGGCATGGTGGTATGGGACACTGTGGTCGAACTATCGGCCTACACTAGGGCCATGAGCCTCCCCATAGTGACCAGTGAGCAACCCAGACTCGTGAACCGAATATGGTGGTATGGGACACTATATTCGAGCTATCGGCCTACATTGATTTGGTGATGGGGGAGTGGTGTAACGATTGTGTGTAACAGCCCTGACAGCTCTTGTAATGACCTCAAGCTTACTCTGAGTCTACGAGGAGGCGACGACCCTTCCGTAGCAACAAGAGTACAAACTAGGCCTGTATTGATTTGGTGATGGAGGAGTGGTGTAACGATTGCATGTAACAGCCCTGACAGCCCTTGCAGTGACCTAGAATTGTAACATCGTATGAGATTAACTAGAAGTGACGACCTTAGACAGGATCCTTGTTGGGAATGATATAAGAGAAGTACCTTAGTTTCTCAATCCTGCTGAATGAAAGGACTAATAACAACCCGGTAATCATGTTCATATCGCACTGCATGTGCCCGAAAAATGTGGAGCATTGAGGGATGAAAGCATGCTGCGAATGTGAGATGATGTCGCATGAGGGAGTACGTAGGTAAGGGCATGCATCATGATTGCATCTCATCCTTACATTAACAGGAGAATCTAGAAATGTTTGATTGTACTGTTTTATCATTACCGCTTGACTGATTTGATAACATGTTAATCTTTACTCTATTGTTCCACTGAGTTAGCTACTCACTCCCACGTTACGGGACGACATTGTACACACCAACCAGACCCTGTCTTAGTTTCAGGTGAGGGCGATGCTTGTGAAGTGGAGCCGGACTTTGCTTTTTGATGATGAGTTCTCCTGCATGTAACTCTCTAGTGGGTCTATTTGACCTGGAGTTGTACCGACAAGGCTTCAGTATTTGGGATAGAAAACATTACATTTTTTTTATTTTGTGCATTTTGTAATTAAACTTGTAATTGTTAACCTAGTGACATTCATACTCTGAGGGCTTACTATCACTCTTATCTAGTTTATATACTTATCACAGTCTGTCGCTTGTATAATTTAAATACCTGTGGAGTATGATATACTATTTTAGTCTAATCTCACTCATGTTTACTTCACTAATATGAACAACATTCAATCATCATTATCTATGTTGCATAAGTGATGCGTTGGAACTAGGGAGCTGAGTTTCTGCTTGACCCCCGATTTTTAGGGCGTTACAAGATGGTATCAAAGCATGATTTGGATTAAACCAGGCCTGGGTTATAATAACATGACGCACTCTGACGCACTCTGAATTAGGAAGGGGGTGATAAAACCTAGAAAACATATTAGAATCCCAAGTTTCACCGACAGGTGAGACTATACGATAATTTAGTCCATAACGTATCTTTCGTCGCGTCAAACGACTCAAGTCGCCTCTAGGCCGTCAGTCAATGGGTTTGAGTCGTTCCTTGAAGAATTGGAAACTTAGAAATGAATGTCTTTAGGTTGTGGGTCGACCACAACACCTTACAATCAATCTCAAAGCCTAAAACCCTTTTTTTATCCAATACCTTCAAAATCTCACCCTTCACCACTTTATTCTTCCTTTTTTTAAGCACATTCATAATACACACTAATTCTACGGTATAAATGATGAAGGATACTACCGAAACTAAAACTTACCATAAATAGTAAATAAATGGATAAAATAGGTTTTGAACCTTAACCTTTTGGAATCTAACAAAATAAATGGGTAAGTTGGATAGATTATCATCTCCTACCCCAAAATCATATGCTACACGTCACATAAACTCATTCAGGTTTGTAAATTGGCCCCGAAAATGCCTCAAATGGAGTCGGGGGTCAAACGGAGCACTTACAGGGGGACCCAGAGTGGGACCCACATACATTTGGAGTCCAGGGGGTAGGAGGACCTCTCCCAAAGGGCGAGCCCTTGCCAGATTCTCCAGAGACCGGCGAGGCCTCGCCACCGGGTGGGCCGATGGCATTTGGGGTCTTGTGTGGCCCACTGCTACATGGGGTTTCAGTTAAAACCTCTCCTAAGTCACCCCTCCTTCACAAACCACCCTCCCAAGCTTTCCTTTTCTCCAAAAATTTTAGATTTTTCACATAAATCGCCCCACCAAGTCCTTCATCTCTCATTTCTGTGCACTCTCTTCACTCCTCTGTCAAAACCCTCCTCCATTGCTGCCTAACCCCTTTATTCCCTTTTAATTGAGCATTCAAACCCAACTTTTGTGTCTCATCACCTTCCAACCCATAATCCCATCTCACACTTTCTAACCCAAGGCTCATTTTCCAAAACCTATGAACTCGATTTTAATCTCACCCCATCCTCCTACCAAATATGTCATTCCCAATCCTGAGGTGGGATTAGCAATGTAGTCTCACTTCCTTAGTTGGTATGGGCAAAGGTGAAGTGCTCAAGCACAGCGAAATTCCAGTTCGAGCAACTCAATTTCAATCAGACAATGTCTGACCCTAAGCGATAAAGTAATTTCTTATATTAGAAAGGGTATGAAATCATATAGTGTATGAGCGTAGACCTTGGGTTACAACTATTAGATTACCACTACTCTTAAATTAAGACTAGCCTATTGGTTCTACTAAGCAATGTAAGAGACTGATTATGCTAGGATGACTGAAAGATAGACTTAATTAGTAGGCTTAATTAGGTTGGAGTGAGACCTCACTCCTTCGTTGAATCCCCTAATACTCATAGGCTTCGTTACTGACTCTTAGGGAAGTTATTTTCATTAGAAACTATTCATGCTCAGAGAAAATTGATATATCCCTCAGATTGAATGTTAAGACAAGCAACCCCTAAAATGGCTTTCTTAAGGACTTATTACAATCGGGAACACGGGGTGGAGGAACTATATATAAGCGAAGTATTCGCAGTTTGAATCAAATTCTCAATCCTGATAGTTACCAATAAATCCAATGCTCTTATCAAGCAGAAGATCAGGATTGACTAGGATTAAGAACTGATACGACAAATTTTCTATCATAGTCTAGGCAGAAGGTCTATATATTTGGCTCAGACCCACTACACAACTTTCCTTTTGTGTTGGCCCGACTACCTATAACCAAAAGTTATTACTTTACCTTTGGAAAATGTTAAGGACATATAGATAGTAGAGAATTAGACATCTTGCCACCAACTCACACCTGCCCATGAAATCAACCACAATAGAGACTATGCTCATTTCTATAACCATAGGTGCCATTGCCATAGTACACATCATCGATGAAAGGAAGACCAATGTATTGGAAAATCATATCCCATTCCATGTCAAGGATAGGTCCTAAATTATACCTCGTTCCGACATACGGATCGAGACATAGATTCTTGAACCTTGTGTAGAAATACTTTTTAAGGAGGGTAGAGCATTATGAGCCCAATCTAGTTAGGTCAGCTAATACAACCGTTGGGTTAGAATAGCGTAGCGAAAGCGTGGTTGGCCCCTTCCCCACTGACCCACGATCGAAGAAAATTGATTTAGGTTATACGTAAGGTTAGGTCATGAAATAGGGACTAGGTCTTCCTTAGAATCTCAATAGTGAAATCTTTAAAGGAGAACAATTACGGCTTAAGTGTTAAACCTATTCATATTAAATCATAGGCCTAACAATGGGAACGAGCGAAGGTTAGAGTATTCACAAATCTACTCGTTAAATACGAACATAATAGAAGCCTTGGCCAATTCTATACGATTAGAAATCCTTTTAGGATGATCTATTAGGATGCATATTAACCCTTAGCTTAGACATAGATTCAGATGAGGACTCCCTTAGACCAAGACCCAAAGAGCAACCTTATAAATAGGAAATTGGAACCTTTCAGTGATGGGCATTCCCTAAGCTTTGGAGTAATCAGATTATACGGAGTTACTGAAATATACAATGGCGAAGCATTCGCGGCTTGACCCATTTCTCAATCCTGGGAGACTACCAATGGACTCACTGTTTTGACCGAGCAGAAGACTAGGATCTACCAGGACTAGGAAGGGATACGATGAGCCTTCTACCCTGGTCAGGTAGATGATTAATGTATCGGGATCAAGCCTACTACAACCGTCTCTCCGTACTGGTCAACCACTGAAAACATATATCTTACTCTAAGTAGATGGGAATCGTCGTCAAAACTTCAAATAGATAAAGAAATCAATTGTAGCCAACCATCAGGGTATAAGCAAGAGATAAAGAGTAAATTTTTAAGGAGGATAGACAAAAATGCGCCAGACTAGTATAGATGTATATACCCCACCATGTAAATAAACTTGAATCAGTACAGTTTAGGCAAAAGGAATAATAAAATCTTTACTCATTACCCTTCGTCAATTTAGGGGACGAAATTATTTTTAAGGGGGTTAGATTGTAACACCCTAAATTTTTTTCAACCTGGAGTTAGACATCCTTAGGCAATGGGTCAACCATATCACTCTCAAAGATCAATCCTAAACTCTATAAATCATTTTTCAACCGATTTTCTTCAAAATCTCACCTTCCACCACCTCATTTTTTATATTTTTCCAAGTACTTTCATATTAGACATAAATCTTATAGTTTAAATGGTGAAGAATTATACTTAAACTAAAACTTACTATAAATGGTACGTACATGCATAAAATAGGATTTTAACTATTTAATATTTAGAATTTCATGATGTCGATATATAATTTGGATGGATTAGCTTCTTCTACCCCAAAATCATATATTGTACATCACGTAGCTCATCCCGATTTGCAAATGAGACTCGATAAACGCCTCGACGAACTCGTGGGTCCAAACGACTCAATTCAGGGGAACCCGAGGTGGGTCCCACATGGTGTAAGACCCGAATCTTGGTCCGTACCTTTCCGTATACTTCCGCGGTCTTACCGGTCGAATTTCGGCAACTTTCGACCCTTAATCGATATCGACGCGCGACCCTGATTCATATGCCGACAACCCGAGTCGACTCAACCCGAGACCAATACCATAGCGACCGCACCGTCACCGCGATTCTGATACCGGGACTCGCGCGTCGAGGAGATGCCCTGGTCAAGAGATATGGGCCAACGTTCGGTGCGAGAAAACATCGCGTGTTACGAAAACTAAGAGAATCTCTACGATGTGTCACATCAATCCCATCAATCCCATCAATCAATCACCCATCAATCCATCACATGTCAAGTACACATCACTTCCATCACTTTTCCCAAGCAACCACAAAAGTCTCCCAAACCCATACCTCTCTTACACAAAAAGCCACCAAAGTCTTCACCACCCATACCTCTCTTACAGAAAAGCCTCAAAAGTCAAAGATTTCTTACACCCCCCATCATTCATCTATCCATCCATCTCTCTCTACATCACTCTCTCTCTTTCTCTCCTTCTCATTTCAAAAATCCCAAGCAACAAAGAGCCCCCACGTATGAAAATTTTCAAGAACTCCTAAGCTCCAAGTGGCCCACCTTCCTACCCCATCATCTCCTATCTCAACCCTCCATTCTTCATCTTAACCATTGAAGTTGAAGCTAAGGTGTCAAGGAACCTCTAGAAGCAAGAAGATCGGACGGTGGGTGCCTCTATAGGGTAGTTTTTCTTATTTTTATGGTGGACCAAGTGAGGCCCACCGATCAATGGTGTGGATCTCACTTGGGACCCTAAAATGTGGCCGATGGACCACTTGGATCATCATGATCATTCCATGATGGGGCCATTCTCCATAGACCCCATCATGATGTTTATTTTCTTTTCAAAGGTCATCTAGACCATCCATGTTGGTGGGGAAAGGATCCCCACCGTTGATTTTAAATTTCGGTGGTCCCACATGCTTTAAGGCCCACTTGTTGTATGATTTATTGCAAGGGAGGGCCCATAGTGTCGGGGTCCCTCCATCACAAGGCATGTCCCACTCTCCATGTCTCTCTCTCTTTGATTTCTTTTATTTTATTTTATTTTATTTTATTTTATTTCTAAGCAATGGGATTGCGTGGCCCACTTGAATGGATCCCACCTTTTAGCATTATGTCCAAGTGTTCTTCAAGTGGGGCCCACCTGAAATACTGTATCTACATCATCCTTTAGTGGTGGCCCACGTTAGCAGGGCCCACCACAATGCAATGAGAAGGCTGAACGTCCAGCGTCTAGGACGCTGGACGTCCCTGTTTGTAAAAAAAAAAAATAATAAAATAAAATAAAAGGGAATGAGGAAAAAGGTACGCTTGGGGTGGCCCACTTGTTTAGGCTCCACCTTGATGTTTATTCTCGATCCAAGCCGTCCATCCTCTTACCCATCCCGTTTTAGGCGTTGAGCCAAGTGATGGGGCTGGTTGGAAGGTCTGGTGGGCCATGGCATTAGAAAGTTACACCCTTACCATTCAAAATCATTATCTTGTTTTATTTTACTGTCCAAGCATATAAAAAATTCGAACTCTAGACTTATTTGGACGGCCTCGGGCCACTGATCGCAATGGCCGGGGCGGATTTTATCTTAGTGGGCCCCACATGCGAAAAACCCCGGGAAAACTCATTTCTCCCAAAAATGATAAGAGGCAGAGAGCCTCTGCTGTCAGAGGGGCAGCGCTACACGCTGCTGCGTGCAGGCGTGAAGGCAGGAGGGCGGGCGGCCGCTGGCCACTTGTTTAGGCTCCACCTTGATGTTTATTCTCGATCCAAGCCGTCCATCCTCTTACCCATCCCGTTTTAAGCGTTGAGCCAAGTGATGGGGCTGGTTGGAAGGTCTGGTGGGCCATGGCATTAGAAAGTTACACCCTTACCATTCAAAATCATTATCTTATTTTATTTTACTGTCCAAGCATATAAAAAATTCGAACTCTAGACTTATTTGGACGACCTCGGGCCACTGATCGCAATGGCCGGGGCGGATTTTATCTTAGTGGGCCCCACATGCGAAAAACCCCGGTAAAACTCATTTCTCCCAAAAATGATAAGAGGCAGAGAGCCTCTGCTGTCAGAGGGGCAGCGCTGCACGCTGCTGCGTGCAGGCGTGAAGGCAGGCAGGCGGGCGGCCACTGGCCACCCACGGCCCTGCTCGTGGGCCCCACTGTGATGTTTATTTATGATCCAATCTATTCATGTGGTGGGCCACCTCCTAAAGTGGGCCCCTGCCAAAATTCAGGCCCATCTAAGGCTCTGGTGGCCCACATCACATGAAACAGTGTGAATGAACGCCTTCCATTGAAATCTTTTTCGGGGCCCACAGAAGTTTTGAAACAAGCTGATATTTGTAAATTCTCTTCAACCAGGTCTGTTTGACCTTATGAATGGGTTGGATGTCACCTAAACATTACAGGGTGGGCCCCACATGGGACCCACAATGATGCATGTGTAAGTCCACCGTCCAGACGGACGGTGGCACCCACCACGGTGACGCCCTCCTTGTGTATGCGCTGCCTCCACCGTCCAGCGGACGGTGGGGCCCTTGTGATGTATGTGCCCTATCCGCACTGTCCACTGGACAGTGGGACCCACCATGATGCATGTGATGCATCCGGACCGTCCATCCACTTGAACACATAAGGCCTATGGGTTAAGCCCCTTTGGACTGTAAAAGGCCTATGGGTTAACCCCATTTGGGCTGTAAAAAAGGGCCTATGGGTTAGGCCCATTTGCTTTACAAAAGGGCTATGGGTTAGGCCCATTTGATTTATGGAATACTTATGGGCTAGGCCCATTTGATTCATTTAAGGCCTAAGAATTTGGGCCCACTTCATATGTAGAGCCTATGGGCTTAGGCCCACTTGATATTTAGGCCTATGGGTTTAGGCCCACTTGATATTTAGGCCTATGGGTTTAGGCCCACTTGATATGTTTCAAGTCCTTGGGACTAGGCCCATTTGATATATTCCAATGCCCAGGGGATTGGACCCTTTTGGTGTATTCCAAGGCCCATGGAATTGGACCCAATTGATACATTTTAAAGCCCATGAAAGTAGGTCCATTTAATTTGATTAAGGCCTAGGGTTTTAGGCCCATTCGACTCATGTTAGGTCTATGAGTTGAGGCCCACTTGATCTACATGGGGGACCCTATTGGTGTGGCCCATTGGTCACATACTAGACTCATGAGACTAAGCTCAATTGATGCAATCTAAGGCCCACGGGTTATAACCCATTGCAATGCACATAAGGCCCATTGGTGTGGTCTACTTATGTGGCCCATTTGATGAATAAAAAGGCCCAAATGATATGGCCCATTTGATATATACGTAAGGCCCAATGGGATGAACCTAAGGTCCGTTGCAATGGGTAATTCCAACACGGATTAAGTAGCGATGTTTACAAAGATCGTGCCTTGGGAGCAATGTTGGTTTGACGTCCACATTGTGAGCCTAATGTTGGTTGGATGTTCACATTACGACTCTCCTTAGGACCCATTACTGGGCCGTACTTATCGTGTATAGGCCGTCCAGGTCCATCTGCATTGTAAGATAGTTCATTTTATTATATCATGTTTAGTACAGTTTCATGACTCATGATCATACGCATCATATGTATGCTTGACGTGAGAATTTTCTGATCATAGCTTTTGCCTTCGGACAGGTTGTTTATGGGCTCCCGGTTAGGCGGTGTTGCCCTACATGAGCGCACGGTATGCGCAGGATTGGTTGCATGACTGGATAGCGTGATTCATGCATTCCGCATTTGTGTGACATGGTTATTGTACGCCCTAACGACATCAGGGCCGTAGCCTCCACAGACAGATCGTGGTTGGCAGGATTGGATACCAGAAATCTTGTTCTACATGGGGTACTATAGATATCCCTGGGTGAAAGTCCCTAAACCCTTATGGTACCAAGAGGTTGCTCCAACGTTTAGACCGAGTGGGTAGATGAGCGCTGAGTGCCGAATACCAGTTGGCTGTACTCTCCACTGTGTCGTGGTCGGTTGGAAAGGGGTGCGGCCTTACCCGCTCGAGTGTAGGGGGCAATGCTAGGCTGAGTTTGACCAGCTCGAGGAATGGGTCCGCTATCGATGAGTCGCGCCCGATATTGGTAGACGGATAGTGTGGTCTCTTCCACTTACCTTATTGCGCGCGATGTGGCGGCAATCTGGTTTAGAGTGTACTAGACCCCGGTGATATCCCATATTTGAGCTATATTGATGTATGGACATAGATGAGGATCTGTATGCTTGAGTTGCATTGCACATCGCATGGCCTTGGGATGGCCGATACCATTCATGTCTCGCATTGCATAGCTTTGGTACAGCTCATGGTATTGTGGTTCTATCTGCATATTCCGCTTTACTCTGACATTGTATGTTCATATTACTACCTTGCGCACACACTTTCACCACCCTCTAAGCTTTCTGTAAGCTTATGCACGACCGTTGCGTGCAGGTGACGTTGGTTCGCAGTAGCGCTGAGGCAAGAGCACGTTGCTGAGCATTTTAGAGTTTTTGTTCTTTACCATTGTATTTCTCTCTATGCTCATTGTACTTGTAAAGTTTTTGATCATAGTGGAAATGTAATGGAGTTCTTGGTTGTTGTTTGTGGGTTATGCCTTTGGTTATGCTTATTACGAATCAAACTGACATTGAAAATCCTCCTCGTAGCATCCCAGGATCGGAACCTGGCGAATGGGAGGTAGGAGCCGAGAATGGGGTTCTACGGAGGCTGTCGGCGCCGGATTCGGCAATCGGGAATTTTGTGAGCCCGATTTCCGAGTTTGGGGCGTGATATATGGTGGCTTCCAGGAGATCTTCTATCCACAAGGAGCTGGGGATGATGGGCTCGGCGGAGGGGATTACTTACTTGGAGGTCCCAATTTCGGTGGGAAAGAGACAAAGGGATGCTTTCAACTATCTGGTGAACAAGGTCGAGAGTCGGATAAGGGGCTGGAAAGCAAGATTCCTATTTATGGTTGGAAGGATCACTCTCGTTAACCATGTTCTGACTAGCATTCCAGTGCACACAATGGCAGCCACACATGTTCCTCTAACTGTTTTACAGATGCTTGAGAGGCTCTTTACTAATTTTATTTGGAGTTGGGCTAATGGCAGGAAAAAACTTCACTAGCGTAGTTAGGGCAAGATTTGTTTGCCAAAGGAGGAAGACGGCCTAAGGATTAGACGGCTCCAGGATGTCATGAATACCTTCCGCTTAAAGTTGGCTTGGACTATCTCATATCGTGCTGAAACGAGGTTGTGGGGATTGTTTATGAAAACCAGGTATAGCCACGACATCCTTCATGCTGACCAACCTCCCCTCTCGTCGGCTATTTCTCCATTGTGGAAGCGGATTAGAACCTTCCTCCTGTCCATTCAGGCTATTACTCAGTGGCACATCGGCGAGGGCTACTTAAACCTGTGGTCAGCGAATTGGACTGGTCTGGGTCCTTTGCTGGACAGGGTCACTTCAACGATTCTTTTGTCGCTGTTGGCGTTGAGAGTGCGGGATTTTCTAGGGGGCATGGGCCCATTTCCTCCTTCTGCAGTGTTTGTCACGCCCCAGACTCAGTAACCGGAATCCCAAGGAACCCGATGGCCTGTTCTGGCGGTAACAACCTCCATAGTACCCCATTCTCGGCTCTTGAGACAGGTTCCGATCCTGGGATCCTATAAGGAGAATTTTCATAACAATATAATCATTACCAATATGAGCATATCCAAGATCACAACAAGTACATCTAAGAATAACAAAGGCACACATCACAAAATCCACTATAAATTTAAACTTTTACAACTTTTAGAAGGTTCAAAAGGACATACATAAGATGATAGGAGAAGGAAAGGAAGATCAGCAACACTAGGTCCTCAAGCTCAACTCAACTCTGCGCCCTGCATCTACGACGCCTGCCTAGAGTCTCCTGCACGCATCAATCGTGCATAAGCTTATAGAAGCTTAGAGGGTGGTGAAAGTGTGTGACAATGTGTACAGAAGAATAGTAAGAGATGCAAGAAGGGAAATATGCTCGATGGAAAAATCACTAGCCTTACCAAGGCTTATCATGAATACAATGCGATGAGTACTGAACTCCATACTAAGGCAATGCATGAAGGGGCTTGTACAGCCAATGCTAATGCGATGCAAGTAATGCCAGCGCTCATATCCAAACCATAAGTCAAGTACATTTCCAATCAAAAGGAAATCACCGGGGTCCATTACACTGTTGAATGACTGCCGCTCTACAGACCCCGTACAACCAAACGAGCGTAAGAAACCTCACTACCCGCCTGTGGACAGCCAATCACTAGCAAGGCCTGATGGTAGCGGACCCATTTACGAGATGGTCAGACTTAGCCTAGCAATGCCCCCAATTGTAACACCCTAAACTTTTTAATACCCGAGTATTGAAAGTCTTTGAGTGTTACCATAAATTTAACCTATTATATATACGTGTACGGTACCAATCTAGTCAACCTAACCCTACATCCATCCTTCAATGTGAATCTGACCGATTAAGAATGATTTTTATCCATAAATCAAGTCATCTAACCGTTGATCATGTGGTCTAATAAACGTACCTTCCCTCGACTAAATCAGTGAATAAATCTTTATCCATAATAATTTGAATGTAAGTTCTTTTATAAGGATTGTTTAGAAATGGACATAGAACCATGTAGAACCATTAGATTTTACAAAACTCCTAGATCGACAATAATTACGAAAATGCCATTAACCTAAACTCCTGAATTCTAGATCACATAATTTCCATGATCCATTTCATATAAAATTTTATATCATGCCTAATTATCATAAATTAACCATACATGTCAAATTTCAGTCCTTAGATCATAGTAAATCAGCTACTTAACCTCTACATCGGTTCGTACACTTATCAGATCAAGATTCTGATCCATCCATCTTGTTCACACTATATGAATATGCTTAACCCACCATTAAAATTAAAATCTGAGAAACTTTCACGTGTAAGAAAGTCATTTGAATCTAACGTTATATAAGCCCTACCCCTAATCACTCCAGAAACCTATTTTATATTCATCCTTTTACGAAACCAACCATATATCAACCCACATACATGGCCGAAGTACATTCCATCAAGTTTCCATATTTTTAATAAGTCATCTGACTACCCATCCTGATTGGATCCGCCAAGCGGGCCATCCGAATATCAGGGTGAATCGGTCATTATGAAGATCGTCGGGTTTAAGTCCAAACTGTCCGATAATGTGTTGATTAGAGATATATAAATATTATTTTAAAATTTTGAAGTATATTAGCCATTAAATGAACATCTTATTCATCCTTGAGAGATCGGGACCCAAACTAGATTACAGGAAAGAGCACGAAAAATGATGCATGTACACCAAATTCTAAGACATTCGGATGGCACATTTCGACAGAACGGGCGTTGGATGCCGGTTGAGAAATGGATGGCAAGTTTGTAATTAGTGAATGCCACTACATGCCACCATTGATGCTTGATCGGATAGTATGACCCACCCGATCAACAGATCTGCCCCATTTTTGGACCTTAATCCTAGCAGGGCATGTTAAATGTAACGGACAGAGCTGATTGGACAACTACAAGTAGTAAAGTAGACTTCACAAAAAATAACTCAATTCATTCAAATCTTCATAGCAAGCTACGTGCATGGGGTTTCACGGTGAGTGTTGGTTGCTATTAGACACACCGTACGACTTACTTGACTAACCAAATCGTCTCATATTTGACCCCGTGTCCTAACATAGCGATACAAAAGTGGTGAATAGCATGGATTCTCTGAAAGGTCATTACAGGTGGACCCCACCTATTTTGAACAACAACTTGAAGAAACTTTCAGAAATCGGAAGTGACTATGGTTTCCACCACCATGTCCCTACAACATGTGGACCCAATCGTCTGGTAAATTTCAGGGACTATTTTAACCATTAACATTTAGTTTCAGAATGATCCGACCCCATATAAATGGTAAACCACCGTTGGAGCAAGGAATCAAACCATATGGCCCACCTGGACCTTAGATTTGCCTAATTTTTTAGGTCAAAAGACTTGATTGACTCCTCTAAGAAGAATGGACAGTGTGAATTTCTCCCAAACAGAACTGTGGACCACACACCTGTGTCGCGTGTGCACCACAGGGGTGCACTCGCCGTGCATTGGTCTAGAGAGGCCGGTCAGACGCCTCTGACCCACCGTTTCCCCAAAAAAAGAGAGATTTCTCTCTCTCTCTGGTTTACACAGCGGGCAGATGGACGTCCGTTTGGACCGTCTATGGCCCACCATCTGGCCCCACCTTTATGATCCAAACCGTCCATCATGTCTAGAAATTCATTCTAACCAAAACTATATCTTCCATATGCACTCATGAAACCACACGTGCACACAAACACCAGCACAAATAGGACCTAGAAACACTAAGTTTTCAGAAATAGAAACTGCCTCCACCGTTGCCAGCTCAGCGATCCGAATGAGGAGGATTCATCCTATCCCAGACGTCCGTTTGAGGGCATCTCAACCGTCCAAACCTGGGTTCCACCTCAGCAAAGAAAACTGCGGGCGGGTTTGGTTTTGCCCACCGGATTCGGAGGTAGTTTTTACTGGATCAAATCCAGGCCGTGTAACATGGATCCAATGGCTTAAGGAGGATTAGGGCGATCTTAAGATGCATAGAAGCCGAGCAACAGCGGGATTTGCCTCCATTTCTTACGGCAGCCATGAAAAATGACCATTTTCCTTCCTCTGGCGAACCCACCACCCAAACTTTCATAGAGCTTCGAAAGAGCTTACCCATAAGCTTCCTAGGGTCCATACAGATCATCCCTTGCTGACGGAATGAAGAAAGGAGCAACGGGAGAAAGTTTGCCATTAACGGCACCTTTCTTCCCCACCGAGCACTCATGAGCCCAGCTGCTGTTGCAGCCACAATTTTTTCATCCTCAGTATCCCTGATGCCAGGAGAAAGAAAGAAGGGAAGTAGAAAACAAAGAGAGGGTAAGGGCTGGTCACTGCTGGAGTCGGGTTTCTAAACTGAGCTCGAACGGTACGTGCGTAAGGGTGGTTGAGTCGTGTCTTGGATTACCGAGTTAGGCACGACTCAGGCACGACAAAGAGAGAGAGAGAGAGAGAGAGAGAGAGAGAGAGAGAGAGAGAGAGAGAGAGAGAGAGAAAAGAGGGAGAAGCAGAAAGGAAGAAGAAAATGGGTGAGAGAAAAGGGGTGCGTCGTTGCAATAGTTCGAACCATGCCGAGTCAGGGGGTGGCCCATTCGAGTTGGGTTTGGGTCAGGACAACTGGGGTTCTAGCAGAAAGGAGATAAAAGAAGGGAAAGAGAGAAGAGGAAGGAAAAAGGTGAGAGAAGGAGTGGTGTTGGTGGAGGTGTTGAGCCGAGTCAACTCGACTCGAACCGAGTCGGCTAGGTGAGCCCACATTCGCTTCCCAAATTTAAATCATTTCAACTATCATTGTTACTGTTATTACTAATTTGTGGATTATTAAAGTTAGATATAATTAACCATTACTAAATTTCATATATACTAAAATTAGTTATTACAGACAAAATCTCAATTATTAAATATAACGCTTTATTTCTCATACTATCACTAATTGTAGAGCACATTATTTAATTCTCATCAAATGATTATTAGTGTCACGTTAGCTAATATTAAGGATATGGTTAATATTAGTAATTATTTTAGAATTACTAGTATTATTATTCGTAGTGGGTTGTTGTTAGGTAATTTAATATAATAGTGGCCATGGTTAATATTCCTAAATTAATAACCAATTTATTTGATTAATCTTATTCACTTATTATTCCCTTAGATAATATCATTCATGACCACACAAAATAAGATTTCAAATTCCATAACAAAAATCTGGAGTCTAAGCCTAGAACTAAATTTTAGGGTGAAACCCTAGACTTAAGTAATCTAAACTCTAAGTCAATACGTAAAAATATAAATAGTAAATTAAGTTTGGATCTAATGGTACAATCCCATAATTTATGGCTAGGGGCAAAGTCTACAACCTAGCGATGATGTAGGCGGTTCAAAACATAAGGTGATGATTCTTCCCCTTGAGTTTTCCATCTTCTTATTAGCTTAAGTTATAGTTTTAATTTAAATTCACAATTGATATCTCCTTTTATAATCACATGTGTTAGCTGGTGAAAATTAAATTATTGTATTACATGCTTTATGATTATCCTGTATGACTGTTCATGCTTGTGGATTATTTTTGTGGATTGCTTATGGACTTTAAACTGGTACATTAGTGGGAAACCCCCACCTATAAATGTACACTCATACTTGGGATGTAACCCAACTGGTTGTGATTAAAATGAACCTTCGACTTAGTGGTTATTGAGTGGTGGTGTAAATGGATCATTAATGTGGGTCTACTATCTAGGGTTGTTGTGTCCAATGTTTTCAAGGATGGTCTCTTATCGCATGGTTTTGATACTCGCCCTATGAGGCCTATTTTGATAATTGCCCTATGTGGCTTATTTGATATTGCCTTATGTGGCTTTGTTCTAGTATTTTTTCTATATGGGTTCGATGTTTTATAATGTGCAACCATGCAATGGTAAGCCTCATATACTATAATATGATTGGCCACTAGTCGATAGGTTTTCATTAAACATCCTAAGATGGTTGCCTCATGGGCCGGAGATGGTGGTATGGGACACTATGCCTAAGCTGTCGGCCTACGCTGGGATATATGCTCCCCGTGGTGACCTTGAACTTACCTAAATTGGCTGATTGTAATTGGATTAATAATGGATTGGCTAATCATGCATCCATGGCATATTGACGGTGACGGGTGGCTAATTCTGGATGCTGTAGCATGTGCCCTAGAGTTGTTGGGGTATCATTTCGCTAGCTCTCAAACCACCGACTATCGACCCCTATCCGACTGAATGATTTTCCCAGGTCATTGATTGCATGGGCAACGAGCTCAAGTCCGGTTGGATGTACATCCTCAGGCCGATGTGCATTCACGCATCCATGCATTTAAAAAGACTGCATTATGTGTTATTTTGATTGCGTTGTCATTTTATGACTATGCTTACCTAATGCGACGGTGTTAATCTTAAAGGAAATTCACACTGAGCTGGCCACTCATCCATCAAATATATAACCGTACAGGTAGAACAGGTGGCCCAGATGATGTATATGATCAGACTTGACGAGGAGATGTGCAGGTACCATGGATGCATGGCCGTGTTGCTAAGAGGAGTTACGTGGTCACGTGACTTACATTTATATTCTTTCTATTATTTCTTATGTATGCAAATCTTGTAATCGTTAATGTTGGGACATTAGTTTATATAAGTCATTATGGGTTGCTTGTATATTTGAAAGATAATGAAACTTCCCTTATGCTGATTTGTTCACTCTATGCTCATTTGCCTACTCTGATAAAAGGAAAAAAATTACTCGAATTTAACCATCCTTTAAAGTTAACACGGGTTTTTAGGAAACGAGTCATATACTCGGGTCCTGAAAACACGGAGCGTTACACCTACACACCAGGCAGGTAAGGCCACACCCCTATCCAACCGACTACATGACAGTGGGAGTCGCGGCCTAACGGTATAAGGCCCTCGTGTGCTCATGTATTCCACCCGGTCACGGCGTTAGAGCAGATCCTTGGTACCATGGAAGTTTTAAAAATTTCACCCATGGGCATCCTATGCACCCGGTATGCTCAACTAATATTTTTGGTGTCCACATGTATGGCCATCCATGAATATCCTTGTGGAGGCAAGGCCCTGATGAAGCAAGGACAGATATCCACATGTTATGCAATGCTAGATGCATGAATCACACAATCACCCATGCATCGATCCCAAGCACCCATCGTGCCTAGAGGGGAAAACTCCACCCCTCAGGGGATACCAACATGTCCTACTCAATGGCACAACCATGGCCAATCATGCCTCAACCATGCATCCATATGATGCGTATGGGAGTGGGCCATGAAATGAATAGGGGTGCCAATGGGGTGAAAATGAACTCTTTACCTAACTATGAAGGGTCTAGGTACTTAACCAATTCCTCATAGGAATACAACCTTTCACTATAAAAAAATTGAGTAAAGGCTACAGATGTTGAAATCTTTTAGCTACGGATAAAATCTGTAGCAATTTTATTACAGATTTAATCCGTAGCTAAATCCTCCTTAATCCATAGCTAAAGCCTACATCTTTACCATAACATTATTAGAAATTGATGGTGCTTAAAGGGCTCCATGGGGCCCATTAGAATATATGTGTTTGATCTAAGCCGCCCATAAATTTGGATATATAATTTCAGTGGATGAGTTCAAAAATTATATAGATTGAAGGTCTAAATGGACCACACCATAAGAAATAATAAAAATTAAATTTCTATTGTTCATATGTTGTGTGGTCTGCTTACAGCTTCGATCTGACTTATTTTTTGCATCAATCCTTAAAATGCTAATTTAAAATTAATGGATGGAGTGGATAAATAACATATATCACGGTGGGCCCCACAGTCCTAAAACCAGACCCTCTTAAAGTGTCGTCCGTCACGCGCCCTCCCCCAAAATGAAATCCGTTGCATCCGCCCTCATCTCCCGCGCGCGGACCTCCCAAAACGCACGTACCATTTGCGTCTGCCCTTTCCATTGTCCTCTTTCGATTTGCCTTCCATCTCTCTCTCAAAACCCCAGAACAGGGTTTTCAGGGTTTTCCCTCTCCCTATTTTTCCCACCCCCTGAAACAACCACAACAAACCCAATCTCTCCTTCTCTTTCAATCCCTCCTTCGTCATGTCGTGGCCCTTGAATCCTCTCTCCACCACATCTATCCTCCTCCTCATTCTCATTCACCTCCTCTCTCTCTCCGAGGCATCGCCGCTCGCACCATCTAAACCCATTTCCGATCTTTCCTTGCCCATCGATCCCAAACCCTCAGAAAACTCAAACACCTTGCCTCTATCAAATCTAATCTTGTTGCCCTCAAATCCTCTCTCTTAGACAAGACCCAACTCCTCAGACCCGATGCCCTCTCGCGGAAAGTCACCACTCTGCTCCAAAAGCTCGAATCCATTCGGGGCGGTGACTCAATGATTCGGGAAGGGAAAAGGGTAATAAACAGTGAGCTGATTCAGCTATTGCAATGCGTTAATGGCATGGCAGCGAAAAGGCAAGAGACTCCTTCCAAATCAATAAACAAGGTAAGCTTTTCAGAGAATGGTATTCGATCCAGAGCTTTGGCCAATGCTTGGGAGCCATTTCCAAGCATTCAAGCTGCCGAAAATGGCTCCAGCATTGATCATTGGGTTCTGTGTGATGATCAAAGAGATTTAGTGGATGAATTGAGAAGAGAAATTGAATGCATTGAAGGGTTATCCAGGGTTCTTCGAATGATGAGCAAGGACTTGACGTTGAGCTGGAAGGATTTCAATAGATCAGTGATGATGAAAGAGACCCTGAAAAGAATTTGAAGGGTGAGGGAATTTTTGGAATGAGTGGGATCTACCAGGGTCGAAATGAGAATTTGGGTTTGTCTACTGACCCAACTATGCCTGGGAAGGCTGCTGAGGGCAGTTTTAGAATGAATGGGATCTACCAGGGTCAAAATGGGAATTTGGGTTTGTCTGCTCCATTGCCTGTACAGATGGAAGAGATTAGGGGAAGTGATTTGGGCAAAAAAAAGAAGTTTGTCAGGGTGATTTGGTGAAGGATGGGGGCTGCTACGCTCCAAACTCCATCGGCATTTGAGTAATTATAAGCTCTTGAACACTGGATTCCGTGCACGTGCACCCATTGGTTTAGTGATCTGACCGGTTGTTCTATTAGACCTGACATGGGTTGGGGATCATCCAGAAACCTCCCAAATTGGAAGATCCTAGCTATGGGTCGGCCTATCATTCCACTGAATACAAACCTTATCTACTTTGAGCCACCATGATGATTGGTTGTGATCTTCCTATCTGGAAGATTTCTTAGGCATCCTGAATCCATGGCGGGCCATCAGTCAATGGTTTGAATTGCCAACAATGGGCCCCACGTGTGAGGAATTTTGCGCGTTAAGAAATGATACAGTGGCCAGTGAACATGAACTTATAATTCTCGCTTGTACCAGCCAGCATTTGGCTATTTTGCATTGCCAAGCTATAGGTTTGTTTTGTAGGCTTTATGTAGGTGTAGTTTTCTCAATCTGTGATATGGGTGTGGAGAGATTCTTGTGCTTTATTTTGCATTGTCAAGCTATAGGTTTATTTTGTAGGCTTTATGTAGGTGTAATTTTGTCAATCTGTGATATGGGTGGGTGTGAAAAGATTCTCTTGCACCCATTGGTTTGGTGATTTTGGGACAGTCCATCCACTGTTGGGCCCATCAGATCAACAGTTAGCATAAGGACCCTATGCAAACCAAGGACCCATGGTTGCTATGCATATGTTCAGCTGAGGATGGTGATTGCACAGCTTCTCTTTGTAAATACCATATATGAATCATACAATTGCATCATTAATGGACTAGCATATGGTTTCGTGATTATTAATAGCTTAATAACTAATAAGAAATGAAGGGTGATGTAGTGGGGTAGTAACATACTGAGACTAACTTCTTTCTTATAATCAGTCAAGATGCTCTATATGGCTTATTACTAATCACACTGCCATAGATTGTTATAAATTGGCTAATGTTAATTATGGAATATTATTGATTTCCCCTTTCTTTTCTAGCTCAATGGTAGACAAACTACATTTCAACATTGAGGTCTCAGGGTCTGGAATTGTACTTGTTCCGTGCAAATTCCATCCGACGTTTGTAAATGATCAAAGGATTGGATGAATACAAGTATCATATCATCTAGTCCCAACAGTAGAAACTGCGAGATTTCTGGTGAAGATACACTGCAACTTTTGCAATTGGAATCCATTATTCCAGTAGGCCTTGAGAACTCAACAATCAAACTACCATTTCACAATTTGGGTTTTTGATTTGTTGGGATTGTATATTTGTTATTAGTGCTTGGTTTTTTATTTTTAATAATTTGCAAATGTGAATTCTTTGTGATTTTTGAATTTCCAGATTGCAGGGTGTATGGTTGCTCTACTGGTAGTGGCTTCTACTCTGCTGGCAGCAGTGGCCGTTCTACTTTGTGATTTTGACCATATCAATAAGGTCTTGTTTCTAATTCTTCTTTTGCTTCCTGTACTTACTTTGAACATATGATCAGAGAACTAAGGAAAAGTATTTGTTTCTTGCAGTTTTGGTACTACACAGGGAAAGCCCAATTTTGTTCCATTTAATGAGGAATTGATGAAATTGACTTGAGGTATTTTGTATGTCCTATGCTTTTAGAAACAGGTAAATGAGATTCTTGTTTCAGTTTTAGAAAATTTCTTGCTTCAATTTGTTGATGGTGTGCTTCCCATCGATTTGGATCTCACAGTTGTTCTTTAGCTGTTTCATCAATCAAAGATATGTTATCTCAGAAAAGATTGTGTAAAATAGTTTTTTCTATATGAGCCTGTTTTAATTGATTTATTGAAAATATGAATTCCAATATTTTCTATATGGGTTTTGTAAGGACCATGCAAACACAGTTGGTTTTGAGAAAGGCGCATCGGTGATATTGGATGATTCATGGTTCTCTAAGGACATCTTTTTGCATTGTCTGTGCAAGGTAGAATTCTTCTGCTGTTTGAACATATAGAAATGCTGGAAAGGTTCATAGTAAGGCTGATTGAAGAGGAGATTTGGGAGAAAAGTGCAAGCATTGCTCACATGTGCAAGATCCAGGTTAATGATTTGCCTTGGTTGGCAAGCAGTGCAAATCATCTATATCCATGCACATGTGGCATACCTGATGAGTGAACCTGTCTTGTGATGCCTGGTGAATGGCCAGGATCTCTTACATGTGTACAGTGAATCTCCTCTTTCATATGCTTATCTTCAGCTGTATAGATGTGCCTACCAGTTTTAATCATTCGAAAAATCAGAATAAAATCTGAAATGGTAGCGAGCCAATCAAGTTTTATGCATAAATTACTGTAGCTAAGCTTGCATTTGGCTGCACCAAATATCATGAAATATCATGATATTTTCATCTAATTAGAGTAATTAACCATGAAATTTCATGATATTTAGTGCAACCAAAAGCACCCTACACTGCAAATATTGAAAATGGTTTAAAAGAAGGGCGGATAAGATTCATTGACTTGGTTAAGTGCTTTAAAGCTCTCCCAGTTATCAAAATAGCTATTTTTCTTTTCTAATGCACAATTAGATTTCATTTAATTTCAGGAGTTCTTTTCATTGGTCCTAGAAGCCCATGTTGTGGACGGTGATCTTTTGTCGGGTGTGTATACTGATGCCCTCTCTTGCTCTGTGTTTTGTCTTCTTGTTTTTGAGTGTCTTAATGGCTACAATTAATTTTTATGGACACTATGTAAGTGAACCTTACAAGGGGCTCATGGCTTCTACATGCCAATCTTCCACGTATTTGTGAGATCCAAGCTGCGCGCTTAACAAGAGGGTCCCATTGTCTAAATGCGGTGGCCCAAAAGCCTTTCTGTTTTAGAAAGATAGGTTAACTGAAAGATTTCTAAAGATTTTACTGTTGCATTGTTGATTAAAAGACTGATGTAGTCTTTTGCTGATGTAATTAGATATTGGCGATGTGCAGCTAATTCGTAAGAAGATGCAAAAGACTGCAAAGGAAGGAAAAAAATAGTAAGACAGCAACTCGAAAATCTATGGCAAGATGCAAGTAGTGTTCATAGAAATGGACAAAAGCCTCGCTATGAGTTTTCTGCTCATGAAAGAACTAGTACTAATAATACACCTGAATGCTTCTGATTTCTGCATATTTAAGAAAATTACATAAATTCTTACCTGTCAATACTAAGTACTTTGGGATTAGAATTGCTAGTTTTGTGGTTCGGCAAGAAGAAAGACAGTATGCATAAATTCATCACTAGGTTTCTCTACCATCAATGAACACACCCAATCTCTGGGTAGACTAGATCTGATTGCTCAAGCTCAATGGGGATGAAATAGCCACTTGTAAGAAACATGTTTTTATTGGAAAAAGGGTCATATACTTGTAGAAGGTTCAATCAATATCAATGATTTCATAAACATTGAAATAATTCCTAGTTATAAAGGTTGCCTAGTGCATAATATAAATCATTAATTCACAAAGAATTATAAGCTTGCATCAGTCAAATGTACTTACAGTGGATGTTTTGGTATTGGAGTGAATGTCAGGATAGTTGGATGCTAATGAAAGGTGCCTTTAGATTTCACCATTACTGTTACATAACTGCCGATACAACACACCTTGGCTCTAATCACAATGGGCCAATGACCCACTGGTAGAGTACATTGTGTGATTGTCACCACTAGGTTGTGGCAACTTAATGATGAACACGTAGCATACATCCATGCTGATTCTGGACTACCTGAATCATGAGTCTCCCAGAACACTTAAAAATGTCTAAATCTTGCCAACCAAATTTGGACCTGAGACCATAATCTTTTTGAACCTTCCATTTCACAATTTTGATGAGCCTAGTTGGGTGCTTGTGTGCCACATGCACAATGGATGAGTTGCCACAACTTATAGTTGGAGCAAAGCATATTGTTCAGCATTCTTTTTCTTTTATTTCTATCTTTTTTTGTGTGTGTGTGTGTGTGTATGTGTGTGTGTGTGTGTGTGTGCGCGCATTTGAGTGTGAATGTGTGTATTTTGAAGGTCCGTGAAGCTTGGGAGGCGGCATCAGAAAGTGGTAGACCAGATGTTGAGTTGATTCTTGGCGGTATGACTCTTCTAACTCCAGATGACATGTTTGATTTGTTGTTAAGGTCTTCTAGCCACTTCTAATTCATCTCCATATAACATTTTTTAAAAGAAGGAAACCAAAGAGGAAAAAAAGAGAAGAAAATATAATATATATTGGCATGTTAATATCATGAAAATTTTCATGGGGACTAATTGAGGTGACAAGAAAGGCTGCCAATTCTAAATCCAAAATGGTTGAAATGCTTGCAAGTATCCTCACTGCCGGGTTTCCTCCGTGAACATGTGGGATATAGCCAGCTGAAACAAAATTAATAATTCTGCTTGTAAGTATCCTCACTGTTGTGTTTCCTCTGTTGTATCCAATTTTTCCATATTCACTCTAAAAGAGGAAAATTAGATTGTTGATTCTCTTGCCAGATATGGAGTGATAAGAGGGTCACTTGTCAGCTAATTCAGTTTTCTATCTTTTGTTTGTTTGTTTGTTTTTTTTTTTTTCTCAAACCTTACTCATCCCAAACATTCAAATGTGGCATGTGTGTGTGAGACTAGCCATTTTTCCATTTGTTAAGTGGGTCTAATCATGTATGTTTCGTGGCTGCCAGTTCAGTAGTCAGGTAAGAAACACATGTATGTAACATGTGTGCCCACCAAGTGACTGGACTGGCCTGATTTTCATAGGTAGATGTGTGCAAATATGTGAAATGCCGATCACACAGCCATACATGTAGTGAATGGCTTTATTTTAATTAAACGTGTGCAAATATGCAAAGTGTCGGGTATTGCTAGAATTGTATTCGACTCGAATTAAATTGAATACCATGCGGCCCTAGGTGCTGAATCAGTTGGATTATGACCTGATCTGAGAAGATTGGCTTGACTATTTAGCCACCTATTGTTAAAGCATTCAAGCATTTATGAAGGAATGGGTTAGCCTTTCCTACGCATCCTTTTTGACTATTTACTATGCTCATATTGTTCAATTGTGCAGGATGAGGTTGAAGGCCAAAAGATTACATGGTTAACACCACATGCCCTACATCAAGTCTTGACTAATGATGTGGACTTCAATGTCATGCTAACCTTTTTGGAATTCTATGAGGTAAGACTATAATGGGCACTGGTGCACCTTATATGTTAGATTTTGTTTTCAAATGCAGTTGCTATTCCCCATCTTATACTTTTGCTTGGTTTATTTGGGGCTTGAAATATTGGCAGATGGGTTTTGTGAGGAGCTTACCACGAGGGCATTTCTTCATGTGGGGTTTACTTGTACAGCCTTCTTTTCTGCCTTTTTTTCCTCGATGAATGATTGCTTCAGAGTTAAAGTGAGAGAGTGCAAGTACCAACTATAGAAAGTTGCAAATCTTGCACAATACAAAGACACACACCAGAGGGTATCTCTTTGGCTAATGAATAGGCAATTCATGTGTCTTGCAATACATGGAAAACCTACTAATAATTACATGAAATGTGAAGTGAAGCCGCAAATGATTCGGGTGCAGGAGTGGGAGGCATCTGTTAATATTAGCATGCATAAATAGCTCAGAAGTGGGAGCGTGAGTTTGGAAATGCAATTCGAAGTAGGAGCAGCACCTGGATAGAATGATCACGCAACTTAGTTCTTACCCTATATAACTCTAAAGATCTTAACTCTAAACTTCAATAGCTTGTTCTTTGGTTGCCTTGATAAAATATCACTAGGAAATATTGTTAAAAGTTTTTGTCAAAATTTGGAAGTGATCAATGGGTTAGTATCAAGAATGTACATTGAAGTTTTCATCTTAATGCAAGCACTTGATGGTGACATGATTTGTGTTCTATAAGTGATCTCTAAAATGTTGTTCAGGACCTGGAAGAGTGAATTTTTTAGTAGTTTCAGCCCATGTATGTATAAAAATCATGAATGAGACTGGTTTGAAATAAGTTACAGAACCTTCATATCACTAGAGGATAGTTGCAGAGCCATTGGATATCATAAGAGGATCTTATGTTGGATTTTTTTTAGGTCAGTAGGATCATCATCATCTTAACATTTCTCCCAACAATTTTAGTAGTTTCAGCCCAATGTGATCCTCTACTACAGTCTTTCTTAATGCAGAACGTTGTTGATATTGTAGGTTCAACTGAAACCATTGGTTGATCAACATACAAGAGGGAAAGAACATTGTTGATACTGTAGGTTCAATTGAACAAGCACTCTAAAGGAGAAAAAGGACTCCCTTTACTCTAAACATTCTCTTATTCTTTAATTTGTAATAACTTGGGTTGGGTCAAATGGTGCTTTGTTGATCATAATAACTTTTACAATCTATCACATATACAATTTATGTTTTGATGTAAGCATTTATGTTACTATCTACAGAGTTTAAATTTCCAAAGGCATTGTTCTAGAAATTGCGCAAATGCATCCTAAGACTAGTAAGTCAGTGGAGCAAACTTCGAATGTTTGTATATTCCTTTTTAAACATTACAAAAAAAATGCATGGGTGGATGTAAGTCTAGTGAATGATGTTTAGTCTATTTCATCCTCTACAGTGGGGCCCATTGTATCAATAATCTTGATTGCTATAAATGGGCCCACTATATGGGATGCTAAAACAAGTGAAAATGCCAACTGATGTATTGTTGAGAAGAGAAGAAATGGATGGATAAATTGGGTCTTTTAGCAAATTTCTTCTATTCATTTTGCATTTTTTAAAAAAAAATTGTATGTAATCTATTTTATTCATTCTGGTTTATTTGTAAACTCCATTTTACTACCCTGCCAAGAAAGGATGATTGAACTCCTGCATTTTCCCCAGAGTTTTATCACTGATCTAGGTTTTGTCATTCTTGAAGGTCAAGATAAGATTGCTGATTTTGAGATGAAGCTCATGGACATTAATAATAAGCATCTGCCATTGTAAAGATGCCATCAAGTTCGTCAAAGAATCCTAACCTTTGAATCGTAGATGCTTGTGGACAACTAACACAGAAAGATACAATGTAGTTGTTGGATTGAACGATACCACATAAAATCTCTTGACATCTTTGGACATGAATGAAGCGGAAATATCTTCGTCGACGTTGTAAGGGCTGAAATTCAACACCCAACTCAAGAATTTCATTGCTTGTAGGTGAGTCTCTTCAAATACTCCTTCAGGATTGCATCTTTCTTTAGTTTTATGGAGTGGGTGCTACTTCTTGGGTTTTGCTTCTTGAGTAGTTTTTTTTTTTGGTGGATTTTGGTTAGAAGGGTGAAAAGATTGCATTTTTTATTGGTGGGTTGTGCTTATTTTCTTGCATTTTTTTTCACTTGTGGGATCCACAAGACTGCACTTTTTGAATGGTGGGTTGTGTTTTCTTTCTTGAGTTTTCTCTTGTAGAAATCGAAATATTGCATTTTTGTTGTAGATGGTGTTATTCACTTCATTCTCTTCCTTTTGAAGTCAAAAGATTGCATTTTGATTGGTGGGTTACTTTCTTGATTTTTCTCTTACAGGAAAAAAAAACACTTACAATTCGTATCGTGTGTTTGTTCACTTGCTATTCTTCTTACGGAAGATGGAATTTGGAATGGTGGATTGTTGTTTTTCACTTGATTTTTTCCCTTTTGTGTTGTAAATTGGCATTCAAATTTTACATCCAAGAATGCACATGTGTAGTTCATCAAACAATACATTAGGTGATATCGTGTGCATGATATCTATGTTGTAATTACAGTTATCTATAATAATAATAATTTTTTCATTATAGTGCATTCACAATAGTTATCATTGTGGTTACAATTATTTATTATGTGACAGGTTTTCAGGTGAGATGAACGAGTTTCAAAACAAAATAATCTGCGATTTTGAGAAGCGATTCCCATGATGTATGTGTGTTTCAGGGGCCATCTGCACCTTGGAAGCATATAATGGAAGGTAAGCAAAACTCTCGAGTTCTTTTTTTTGAATCATGAAAAGGTATTTGTGTTGAATCCCATGCATTGACAATATTAGGCATGCTCATGAGCAGGACATGCATAATTCCGTAAAAATTAATGGAGTAGACCCGGATGTGCGTCAGAGTTATCCGGATGTTGAGCAGGGGTCCCTGGAAGGTGGGAACCACTGTTATGACCATGATGAAGCTATCTATTTCCTATGGATAACATTGGAGGGGCCTGACCATTTGGACAGACCATATTTATGTATTTGCTCGAAATTAATGAAGCAGACCCAGATGTGCGTCGGAGCTATCCGGATGAGCGGGGGTCCCTGAAAAGTGAGAACCACTATTATGTCCATGATGAAGCTGTCCATTTTCTATGGACAGCATTGGAAGGGCCTGGCCATTTGGACAGGTCATGTTTATATCTGTATTTGTAGGTACCACACCCTTAACCTAAATCACACTCTAAACCTATAACCTAAACCTATTATCAAATCCCTCAAGTTATAACCTATAACTTATAACCTAAACCTAACCCTAAACCAAAACCTATAACCTAAACCAAAATCAAAACCTATAACCTATTCACCTTAACCTATAACCTAACATAAACCTATACTTATAACCTAAAACTATTCCCAAATCCCAAAACCTATAACCTAAACTCAATTCCCTAAAGCTAAACTTACACCTAATCTTAATCTCAACTCCCTAACCTAAACCTAAACCTAAACTTGAAAACCCAAACTTAAACCCAATCTCGAACCTGAACCCGATTTCCTAAACCTGAACTATAACCCATTCTCAAATTCAAAAACCTATAACCTAAACCAAAACCAAAACCTATAACATAAACCCGAACCCATTCTCAAATCCAAAAACCTATAACCTAAACCTAATCCTTAACCTAAACCAAAACCTATAACTTAAACCAAAACCAAAACCTATAACCTAAACCCGAACCCATTATCAAATCCCAAAACCTATAACCTAAACCTAAACCTAAACCTATAACCTATAACCTAAACCAAAACCTATAACCAAAACCTATAACCTAAACCCGAACCCATTCTCAAATTCCAAAACCTATAACTTATCCCTAAACCTTAACCTATAACTTAACCTAAACCTATACTTATAACCTAAAATTATTCCTAAATCTCAAAACCTATAACCTAAACCTAACATTTCCCTAAACCTATAGCCTAAACTCAATTCCCTAAAGCTAAACATACACCTAATCCTAATCTCAACTCCCTAACCTAAACCTAAACCTAAACTTGAAAACCCAAACTTAAACCCAATCCCGAACCTGAACCCGATTTCCTAAACCTAAACCATAACTCATTCTCAAATCCAAAAACCTATAACGTAAACCTAAACCAAAACGAAAATCAAAACCTATAACCTAAACCCGAACCCATTCTCAAATCCCAAAACCTATAACCAAAATCCGAACCCATTCTCAAATCCCAAAACCTATAACCTAAACCTAAACCTTAACCTAAAGTAAAACGTATAACCTAAACCAAAACCAAAACCTATAACCTAAACCCGAACCCCTTCTCAAATCCCAAAACCTATAACCTAAACCTAAACCTTAACCTTAACCTTAACCTAAATGTATAACCTATAACCTAAACCAAAACTTATAACCAAAACCAAAACTAAAACCTATAACCTAAACTCGAACCCATTCTCAAATCCCAAAACCTATAACCTAAACCTAAACCAAAACCTATACCCTAAACCCGAATCTATTCTCAAATCCAAAAACCTATAACCTAAACCTAAACCTTAACCTAAACCAAAACCTATAACCTAAACCAAAACCAAAACCAAAACCTATAACCTAAACCTGCACCCATTCTCAAATTCCAAAACCTATAAACTAAACCCAAACCTAAACCTAAACCTTAACCTAAACCTATAACCTATAACCTAAACCAAAATAAAAAACTATAATCCTAATCTCAACTCCCTAACCTAAACCTAAAACTAAACTTGAAAACCCAAACTTAAACCCAATCCCGAACCTAAACCTGATTTTCTAAACCTAAACCATAACTCATTCTTAAATCCAAAAACCTATAACCTAAACTTAAACCAAAATTAAAACCAATAACCTAAACCCAAACCCATTCTCAAATCCCAAAACCCATAACCTATCCCTAAACCTTAACCTATAACCTAACCTAAAACTATACTTATAATCTAAAACTATTCCCGAATCTCAAAACCTATAACCTAAACCTAACCTTTCCCTAAACCTATAACCTAAAATCAATTCCCTAAAGCTAAACCTACACCTAATCATAATCTCAACTCCCTAACCTAAACTTAAACCTAAACTTGAAAACCCAAACTTAAACACAATCCCGAACCTGAACCCAATTTTCTAAACCTAAACCATAACTCATTCTCATATCCCAAAACCTATAACCTAAACTAAAACCAAAACCAAAACCTATAACCCAAACTCGAACCCATTCTCAAATCCCAAAACCTATAACCTAAACCTAAACCTAAACGTGTAACCTATAACCAAAACCAAAACCTATAGCCTAAACCTGAACCCATTCTCAAATCCAAAAACCTATAACCTATAACCTAAACCTTAACCTAAACCAAAACCTATAACCTAAACCAAAACTAAAACCTATAACCTAAACCCGAACCCATTCTAAAATCTCAAAACCTATAACCTAACCTAAACCTATACTTATAACCTAAAACTATTCCCAAATCCCAAAACCTAGAACCTAAACCTAACCTTAACCTAAACCTAAACTCGTAACCTATAACCTAAACCAAAACCTATAACTTAAACCAAAACCAAAGCCTATAACCTAAACCCAAACCCATTCCCAAATCACAAAACCTATAACCTAAACTAAAACCAAAACCTATAACCTAAACTCGAACCCATTCTCAAATCCCAAAACCTATAACCTAAACTTAAACCTAAACCTTATCCTAAACCTATGACCTATAACTTAAACCAAAACCTATAACCTAAACCAAAACCAAAACCTATAACCTAAACCCGAACCCATTATCAAATCCCAAAACCTATAACCTAACCTAAACCTATACTTATAACCTAAAACTATTCCCAAATCCCAAAACCTATAACCTAAACCTAACCTTAACCTAATCCTAAACCTATAACTTATAACCTTAACCAAAACCTATAACCTAAACCAAAACCAAAACGTATAACCTAAAACCGAACCCATTCTCAAATTTCAAAACCTATAACCTAACCTAAACCTATACTTATAACTTAAAACTATTCCCAAATCCCAAAACCTATAACCTAAACCTAACCTTAACCTAAACCTAAACCTATAACTTATAACCTTAACCAAAACCTATAACCTAAACCAAAACCAAAACCTATAACCTAAACCCGAACCCATTCCCAAATCCCAAAACCTATAACCTAAACCAAAACCAAAACCTTTAACATAAACCCGAACCCATTTTCAAATCCTAAAACCTATAACCTAAACCTAAACCTATAACCTATAACCTATAACCTAAACCAAAATAAAAACCTATAACCTAAACCCGAACCCATTATCAAATTCCAAAACCTATAACCTAACCTAAACCTATACTTATAACCAAAAACTATTTCCAATTCCCAAAACCTAAAACCTAAACCTTATACAAAACCAAAACCTATAACCTAAACCAAAACCAAAAGCTATAACCTAAACCCAAACTCATTATCAAATCCCAAAACCTATAACCTAACCTAAACCTATACTTATAACCTAAAACTATTCCCAAATCCCAAAACCTATAACCTAAACCTAACCTTAACCTAAACCTAAACCTAAACCTATAACCTATAACCTTAACCAAAACCTATAACCTAAACCAAAACCAAAACCTATAACCTAAACCCGAACCCATTCCCAAATCCCAAAACATATGACCTAAACCAAAACCAAAACCTATAACCTAAACCCGAACCCATTCTCAAATCCCAAAATCTATAACCTAAAACAAAACCCTAACCTATAACCTAACCTAAAACTATTCCCAAATCCTAAAACCTATAACCTAAACCTAACCTTTCCCAAAACCTATAACCTAAACTCAATTCCCTAAAGTGAAACCTACACCTAATCCTAATCACAACTCCCTAACCTATACCTAAACCTAAACTTATAAATCCAAACTTAAACCCAATCCCGAACCTGAACCCGATTTCCTAAACCTAAACCATAACTCATTCTCAAATCCAAAAACCTATAACCTAAACCAAAACCAAAACCAAAACCTATAACCTTAACCCGAACCCATTCTCAAATCCCAAAACCAATAACCTAAACCAAAACCAAAACTTATAACCTAAACCCGAACCCATTCTCAAATCTCAAAACCTATAACTTATCACTAAACCTTAACCTATAACCTAACGCAAACTTATACTTATAACCTAAAACTATTCCCAAATCCCAAAACCTATAACATAAACCTAACCTTTCCCAAAACCTATAACCTAAACTCAATTCCCTAAAGTGAAACCTACAGCTAATCCTAATCTCAACTCCCTAACCTAAACCTAAACCTAAACTTAAAAACCCAAACTTAAACCCAACCCCGAAGCCGAACCCGATTTCCTAAACCTAAACCATAACCCATTTTCAAATCTAAAAACCTATAACCTAAACTTGAATCCATTCTCAAATCTCAAAACCTATAACCTAACCTAAACTATATTTGTAACCTAAAACTATTCTCAAATCCCAAAACCTATAACCTAAACCTAACCTCAACCTAAACCTAAACCTATAAGCTATAACCTTAACCAAAACCTATAACCTAAACCCGAACCCATTCTCAAATCTCAAAACCTATAACTTAACCTAAACCTATACTTATAACCTAAAACTATTCCCAAATCCCAAAACCTATAACCTAAACCTAACCTTAACCTAAACCTAAACCTAAACCTATAACCCATAAACTTAACCAAAACCTATAACCTAAACCAAAAACCAAAACCTATAACCTAAACCCGAACCCATTCTCAAATCCCAAAACCTATAACCTAACCTAAGCCTATACTTATAACCTAAAATTATTCCTAAATCCCAAAACCTATAACCTAAACCTAACCTTTCCTTAAACATATGACCTAAACTCAATTCTCTAAAGTTAAACCTGCACCTAATCCTAATCTCAAGTCCCTAACCTAAACATAAACCTAAACTTGAAAATCCAAACTCAAATCCAATCCCAAACTTGAACCCGATTTCCTAAACCTAAACCATAACCCATTCTCAAATCCAAAAACCTATAACCTAAACCTAAACCAAAACCTATAACCTAAACCCGAACCTATTCTCAAATCCCAAAACCTATAACCTAAACCAAAACCAAAACCTATAACCTGAACTCGAACCCATTCTCAAATCCCAAAACCTATAACCTATCCCTAAACCTTAACCTATAACCTAACATAAACCTATACTTATAGCCTAAAACTATTCCCAAATCTCAAAACCTATAACCTAAACTCAATTCCCTAAAGTGAAACCTACACCTAATCCTAATCTCAACTCTCTAACCTAAACCTAAACTTAAACTTAAAAACTCAAACTTAAATCCAATCCTGAACCTGAACCCGATTTCCTAAACATAAACCATAACCCATTCTCAATTCCCTAAAGCTATAACCTATAACCTATAACCTAAACGTATAACATTTCCTTAAACCTTTAACCTAAACCTAAACTTAAAACCTAAATGTATTCTCAAATCCTTAAACTCAAACCTACACCTAATCCTAATCTTAACTCCTTAACCTAAACCTAAACTTGAAATCCAAAATCTAAACCTGATCCCGAACCCGAACTCGATTTCCTAAACCTAAACCTTAACCTATAACCTAAATCTAAACCTATAACCTTAACCTAAACCAAAACTTATAATCTATAACCTAAACTTAATTATAACCTATAGCCTAACCTTAACCTAAACCTTAACATAAACCTATAACCTAAATCAAAATCAAAACCTATAATTATATGGTGAGACCATTTCTTTTGTGTCAATTTCAATCCTCTTTGAGTTTTTTTTTTTAATTCATTAAGAAAAGAAAAAGTTATCATACATGATGTACTTCTTTCAATTTGTCTTTCTTTTCTCCAATGGGCATTCTAATTTATCTATGACATGACTGTTTGTAGGATGATGGAATATACAAAGCTGTTGAAATTTTAGGGTGAAGTCGAGCATATTTAATGAAGCCAAAGATTTGTATTTTCAACGTTATTGTAATTGTAATTGTAATTGATTGAATGAATTAGATTGTAATTGATTATAATTGTAATTGATTGAATGAATTGGATTGTAATTGATTGTAATTGTGATTGATTGAATGAAGGATTGTAATTTGATTGTAATTGAATGAATGAATGAGTGATTGTAATTGAATGAATGAATGATTGTACAGGTGACAATTGAATGAATGAATGAGTGATTGTAATTGAATGAATGAATAATTGTACGGGTGGTATTTGAATAAACAAATGATTATATATAATTTTGTAATGTACAAATTAACTACGGATATTGACCGTAGCCATTAATCTGACGGGTGTAGCCTTTTCAGTTTAGGCATATTGCTACGGACTTTTAGCTATAAATAATATCCATAGTCATTAATCTGACATGTGTAGCCTTTTCAACTTAGGCATATTGCTATGGACTTTAGCTAAAAATAATATCCGTAGCCATTAATCTGACATGTGTAGCCTTTTCAATTTAGACATATTGCAATGGACTTTTAACTACAAATAATATCCATAGCTGTCTGAAGTTTTCGCTAGAGATATAATTGCTACAGATTACATCTGTAACTATTGCACCCTACAGCTACGGATTAAATCCGTAGCCATAGGTTCAAGACCTATAGTTATGGCACCTACGGCAACAGTCAAGCTACAGATGAAAGTTATAGCCATAGGTCTATGGCTACGGTTTTTATCCATAGCCTTTACTCGATTTTTTGGTAGTGTTTAGTGGGGGTCCATTTACCTGGGATAGCCCACGAGACTAAGGAGAACAATTATATGGGCCTAAATAGATGAAACGGGCCTAGCAATGGTATATGGTGGGCCTTTAACCACACTTAGAGGGGTCCATAATGGGGACATTCAACCACCATTTTCCCAAGGCATAACCAACTATAATTCATATACCTACAAGGCCCAAGGCCCACATCCAAACCACATACATAAGCCCCACAAAAAGGTATGAGAAAAAGGATCCAATACCACCTTCAACAACATGGGCCTAAGAATAGGAATCAAGGCCCGAGGCCTAAGCCCCAATGGCCATAAGACTCATACATTTAGTTGAACTTAATGGGCAGCCCATGAATACAAAAACACGGCTTAAAAATAAGTTTAAGTTGGGTGAAATGGGCCCCACTACATCAGCCCAACAACTTAACAATCTAAGTGGGCAACCAAGGGCCTAATACCACCTTTATCTCAGCCCATAAGTCCATCAAAATGGTGGAAGTCAGCCCAACATATGGCTAGGCCAAGCTGAAACGTTCCAGCCCAATCTGGGCCCACTAGGAAGTCATAAAATCTAGTTTATATTTGGGTCCCACAAACGATCATCAATGGAGACCCAAAAAGGTATTAATTAAGCCCAAAAATATTTTAAAATATAAGGGAGTAATAAATACCTAATTTCCTCAATATGGTGGGGCCCACAATCATGTCCCCAATGGGCCCTAGAACATCAAGGATGGGTCCCCAACTAATCATATACAAAGCCCAATGGGCTGGGGCCAAAAAGTTCTGAAATAACAAGGGACAATAATGTTCAGGAAGTTTCTGCAATACATGCTGTTGTCCTAAATTTGGGCACTCCATTGGAGTGGGTCCAGGGCCTCTAAAATTATGAAAATTGATGGCCAAGGTCCCTCGTCATGCATACAATAAGAGGAGACCCAAAAAGGTGGCCCACCATCAGAGAAAATATTTTTGAATTATGATTTTTATCAAGGCAAATTGCTGGAATGTACAGCAGAAAAATCTGGCAGTCTAACCATCTTGGATCATTCTTTTAGATGCCCAAATGGGGTCATTTGGGGTTGAAATTTTACAGAGTAGTACTTTAATAGGTGGGACACACTCCCACAAAAATTTAGAATTTTTAGATATTCCTAGTAATTTAATTAATTTAAACAAAACAGTCAGTCCAGAAAATCAGACAGACCTGGACGTCCCAACATGGTGGGCCAGTCCAGCCCTTGCCACGATGTGTAAAGGAGTCCATTGGCTCTAAAATTTGGTAGGTGGATCCTAACATGAGTAAACCATACTCCTAAAAAATTTTATAATTTTTAGACATCTATAAATATTTTAATTCATTTAAGGAAATAAATCTGTCATGAAAATCGGACTGATCTGGACACCATATTATAGTGGGCCGGTCCAGCCACCACCATGGTGTGTACAGGAGTCCATTAGCCCTAAAATTTTGTACGTGGGTCCTAACATAGGTGAACCAATTCTCTAAAAAAATTTATAATTTTTTGGATACTCATAAATATTTTAATTAAATTAGAAATTTCAATCTATCCAGGAAGAGTTGTTGTTGTCCATGCATTGTTTACCCAATAAGGCAGGCCCAAACTTCATCTGGGAGGAGAAAATGGAGGTTTAGTATTTTCTTTATAAAATACAGTAAGGTGGGGTCCACAAAAGTGGCCCATCTCTCATAGAAACTAAACTGAAGTGTATGTTTTCCCTCCATATATATGGGCTGGACAGCCCAACAAGGTAGACTGCCCACCCCTATGGACCTCCTTTTTGGGTACCATTTCATGGGCCATCTGAGGTATGACCCACCACACCTCAAGGTGGGGTCCACACCTTCTCATTACACCCCATAATCATAAATAAAATAATGAAAATCATGATCCAAAAATTCATGCCAAAGATTAAACATGATGGTCCATGCAACAATCCAGATTTTTGGACAGCAATACATGGCTGGACACATCAACCTATATCTTAATAATCTCAGCTATAAAAAGGGTGTGTGACCTTCCTCAATGGGCCCCACATAAGTCCAAATCACAAACTATGACTAGGACACTTGCATGCATTGATTAAGGTGTCCAAAGATCATGGGATTGAGTGGTAAGGGTGTCCCACCTTGTTGGATTTTTATTTTTTTATTTATTTTGGGACATCTTAGGGCCACTAAATGGGCCACACACACATCATCATCCACACATCAGAGGAAAGAGAAGAAGAAAAGAGAGTAATCCGGTCATGGGGGTAGGACCCCGCCACTAATGGGCCCTCCCAAGAGTCAATCTCAACCATATAACAATGTTACTTCAACATGCAACATTATACCAATGCATGCATGATTTATGATTAGAATGACCATCCCAACATGACTTATAGGGTCTACATGCCCTTGAAATAAAGTGGATGATACAATACATCATAATGGGGTCCATGAAGAATGGCCCCATCATGTTTCATGATATGTATGTAGGATGGGCCAAAAGGCCACATCCATGAGGTCAAATGGGGTCCCCACCATGGATTAGTGGGTCGCATATGATCCATCTAGGAAGAAAAAATAAGATCAAAGGGTAGAAAAGAAAATCAAAAATTAAAATCACCCACCTTAAGATCTATCTTCAATCTTACACCACAATGATCCTCTAGCTCCAAGGAAAAGCTTCCTATGGTGGAGATGAGTTGGGAATAGTTAAATTGGAGGGGATTAGAGGAAGAAGGGGCTGGAGAAGAGAGGGAGATGGGAGGAAAGTTGCTAAAAATTTTAGCAATTGAGGGAAATGAGAGGGAGGGAGAGAATAAAGAGAGAGAAAAATGTCACAATTATTTTGTAAGAAAAACCATCATAACATAGGGAGGAGATTACAATATTTAGGCCTTTAGACTAGGTTTGGGTGGTGTTTGTTGAGATGGGTGGTGTTTTCATAGGATTTGTGTGGTGTGTGTAGTGTGTATGGAGACTTGTGCCATGGGTGATGGTGGTCCACATGCATTCCACCTAAGTGGGCCACATGATCAATGGTCATATAATGAAATGTACACAACTTTTGATCTACATATCGAATTTATGCGCGAGACATGATGTTGGAACCGCAACGACAAAGCGGACAAGATGGCATAGGTCTCAGCTCAATTTGAGTCGGGTCTACGTGACTGGACTTAAGGATGACCGCAAATAAAATCTGAGGGTCGCGGGTCGCTGAAATTCTACCGGTAGGTTCGCGGGACCACAATAAATGAAACACACACTCACACAAACGCATGCACACATACGAACTCAGGTCGGGTCTCATAGTGTTCAATTTCCTTACCCAGCAAGACAAACACCATATTCCACGGGGGTTTCTGCCTCACCCAGAGCCTTGATTCTCCGTTCTGGCCTCCTACCTCGAGTGGTGTTTTCTTAGTCTCCCCGGCCTGGTAAATCTATCGAGTTCGTTGCCCTCACAACAGCTGGGGTGGAAAGATTTGGAATAAAAGCATCCCGCCAAAGATATCTACATTGGTGTGGCGTGTTATTCAAAATGCGGTGTCGGTAGATGGGGCTGTTATGGCTCGTGGTATTCAGATGGCATCACGCTACAGTTGTTGTTCTAAAGAGCGGAACAGTGCGCCTACCATAGCGATGATTGAGCACACGTTCTTACATAGTGGTCGGGCGACTGAAGTGTGGTGTCATTTTACTTCGAATTTGGGTATCAGCCTGCCCTCCAGCAACACTGTGCAGGAACATCTCAACCGCTGGTGGAATTTTGACGACTCCAAGGTTAGGTCGGGGACCATCATTGCTCACATTACTGGGTGGGTGAAGTGGACTGCTAACTCTCGTGCGATTCCCTCTGAGTCTGAAAGTGGTACCAGGACTCTCTCTCCTATGGGGCTCCATCGTGTCTCTAGCCTCCACGACCACACCCGGGTAGTGTATTGCAAAAAGCCTCCACCTGGCTGGGTGAAGATCAACCTCGATGGCTCGTCTCATGGCAATCCAGGGATGGCTAGGGAAGGTGGTGTTTGTAGAGGAGACAAGGGCAACTTCCTTTCACTTTCTACGCCAGTTATGGTATTGCCTCTAATACTCGGGCTGAGTTGCGAGGCATTCATGACGGCTTGGCCCTCTGTCTCTAACAGGGGCTTAAGAACATAATGATTGAATCCAACTCCCTCCTAATGGTGCATATCCTTTCTGGCTTCTCTCTAGCGGGGTGGAAGTGGAGGTATTGGATCGACAGAATCCGGACTCTCTTCGCCCACTGTCAGGTAACATTTTTTCATGTATTAAGAGAAGACAACGGGCCGGCGGATAGCTTGGAAAACTTGGCCAGCAATAACCAAGGGTCTTCCATGATCCTCTCCTTGACTGACCTCCCCCAAGAGGTTAGAGGTCGCTTGTTCCTTGATAGAGTGGGGCTTGGGGCGATCAAGAGATGGTCTTCTAAGTAGCTCAGCTTTTGCCGGTTCTTTCAGTCCGAGGTTGCATATGATAGGTGGGGCTCGCCCTTTTTGTTGGGCCCTACCCGAAGGCTTTGTACATTTTATTTCTCTATGAATGGAAAGTTCATAGATTTTCTATAAAAATAAATAAAAATAGTTCCCTCAGTCCACAACTTCAAAAAATAAGTAAAAGTTTCACATGTCAAGACTGATCCAAATATATCCAGAAAAGCAGTAGGAAATCATCAAGATGAAAAAAAAAAGCTATAGTGTTGGGGGTTTGCACATATATATATGTTGCGAAATGCAAAAATAATGTGTCCTTGGTAGCCCTTACAAACTCCTCCACCACCACCTAAGCTCAGATTTCCTCTCAAGGAACCATCCACATTTAGGTTCAATCTGCCCAAGGTCAGTCTCAGCCATTTGATAATCTTCACAGGTTCGTTTGTTGTAGAGCAAATGCGTGATAGGACTAAGGTCTTTAGCTCTATCAATTCTAGTAACAAGTTTCTATTCAATATCATCATACCACTCCCCACTTCGTATAGCCATGAATGAATCTTTGCGGTAACACGAGTTGCGCTGAAGGGGATGCCTTCATATCGAGCTACATTACAACCCAACCATCTCCCAAAGAACAAAGATTAGGGCTAAAGCCCCAAGGTTAAGCCATCTAGAGGCCCGTCGAGGTTACGCAGATTCATTTTACGGATTTGATACGGACTGTAGAAATTTTAGACGGTTTCGTAAGGGTACGAAAGGGAAGTTACCTAAACTATAAATACGAGTCCCTAGGGCTTTTCTAAGGTAATGGAATTTATTCTAAAGTGTGGGCAAAGGGTTTTCTCTATACATCCAAGGAAAAAGGTTAGTATATTTCTTGTAATCTCATTTTCTTCATAGTGGAAATTTACACCTATGGTTTTTTACACTTAGAGACAGTTTTTCACTTGGAGACACATCACCATAAACCTTTATCTTCTACATCTGGAGTACACCACCTCCTTGTCTTCAAGCCTACCAATCAAAACTGAACAGAGCCTCAGCTTTCCCCATGCGACCGCCTTAGTCAACATATCTACAAGATTCTCACTTGTATGAATATTCACCAGGACAATCAATTCATCTTCCAGTAACGAATGTATGACGTGATATCTAATGTTAATATGCTTGGTCCTTTAATGAAAGGTTAAATTCTTAGCCAAGTGTAGTTCACTCTGATTGTCACTATACAGCTTGCAATCTGCTTGCTTCTTATCTAACATGAAACCTTGCATCCACACTATCTCCTTACACACTTCTGTAACTGCAACATATGCTGCTTTTGTTGTACTGATAGATACTATCTTCTATAACTGAGAGACTCAACTGACTGCGATACTACACAGAGTAAAGATATAACCTGTAGTGCTTCTTCTGCTGTCGATATCTCCTACCAAATCTGAATATACGTAGCCTTGTAGCTTGATTTTCGATCCACCATAGCATAGCCCTATATCCACAGTACCTACTAGGTATCTGAGGATCCACTTCACAGCTTCGTAATGTTCCTTCCCTGAGTTTTTCATGAACTTGCTAACAACTCCCACTACTTGAGCAATCTCTGGCCTCGTGCTCACCATATCATCATGAGACTCCCAATAGTAGATACCTATAGGACTTTAACTATGTAGTCTCGTTCCTCATGCGTCTTTACACCTTGCTCCTTAGAAAGCTTGAAGTGGTTGGCTAATGGAGTGCTAATCAACTTAGCACCTCCCATATTGAATCGATCAAGTACCTTGGCTATGTACTCTGCTTGTGACAAAACTAGTTTCTTATTTTTCCTGTCACATTTTATCCTCATGCCTAGTATTTGTTTTGTAGCTCCTAAATCCTTCATGGTAAATTCTCTAGACAGTTGTCTTTTGAGATTTAAGATGTCCTTCATGCTTGATCCGGCCACATGCATATCATCAACGTATAGAAGAAGGATGATGTACGACATATCAAACTTCTTTATATAACAATAGTGGTCTGCATGACATCTCCTAAAACCATTTCCTGACATGAAACTGTCAAACTTCTTGAACCGCTGCCTCAGGGCCTACTTCAGGCCATATAGACTCTTCTTTAGTTTACACACCTTGTTCTCATTTCCTGGTATCACGTATCATGTCGGTGGATGCATATCTATCTCTTCTTCAAGGTCCCCATGAAGAAAGATAGTCTTAAGACATCTAGCTGCTCTAGATGTAAGTCCTCTATAGCCACTATAATCAAGACCATGTGAATCATAGACATTTTCACTACAGGTGAAAATATTTTAATGAAGTCAATACCTGCCTTTTGTTGAAATTCTTTCACAACTAATCTAGTCTTGTACCGTTTCGAACCATCATGCTCCTCCTTCAGTCTGTAAACCCACTTGTTATGAAGAGTTTTCTTTCCCTTAGGTAGAGTGACTAGGTCCCATGTCCAAGTAGACTCAAAAGAGTCCATCTCATCATCCATGGCCTGCTCCACTTAACCCATGTATCTAACTGTAATGCCCCTTCAAAATACTCTAGTTCACCATTATCTGTCTATAGTAGATAATGTAAGGAGGGTGAGTATCGGACCCTGGGTCTCCTCTCTCGAGTAGACCTCCTCACAACCGATGTTTGTGGTTCCGCATCATAATGATCCTGTGCATGATCATCCTGTGGTGCTATAACACCCGTGTTTGATAACTCTTCCAACTTTACAAATTCTTTCTCATCAGCCTTATTTCACTGCACATTGTGCTTATGTATCACTTTTTCATTGAAGACTACGTCTTTGCTTCTGATGATTTTCTTATTTTCTGTATCTTAAAAATAGTAGCCAAAATCATGCTGCCCGTATCATATAAGCGTACACTTCCTGAACTTTACATCCAGCTTATTTATGTGCTCCGCGTCAATGTGAATATATGAAGTGTAACCAAACACTTTGAGATATGCAAGGTTCACTTCTTTCCCAGTCCACGTTTCTTCTGGTAGGCCACCATCCAATGCTACTGAGGGTCTTCTATTAATGAGATATGCAGCAGTATTTATACCATCTACCCAAAATATCTTAGGCAACCCTACATATAACCTAATGCTCCTGGAGCACTCAAGGATGGTCCTGTTAATGCACTCATCCACACCATTTTGTTGTGGTGTCCCTAGAATTATTTTCTGATGTTTGATTCCATTTGCTGCACAATGCTCCTTAAATCTCTTATCACAATACTCTCCCTCATTATCTGATCTGAGACATTTTACTGTTTTACCTACCTCGTTTTCTATCATTACTTTTCACTTCTTAAATACATCAAATACATCAGATTTATGCTTTAAGAAATCGATCCATAGTTTTTTACTAGCATCATTAATAAAGGAAACAAAATAACATGAACCACTAAGAGATGATACATGTGCCGGTCCCCACACATCAGTGTGTATAAGCTCCAACAGATGAGTCTTTAGAGTGCATCTTATTTTCTTGAAACTTACTCTCTTTTGCTTGTCATACACGCACTCCTCGCAGAATTTTTAAGTCAATAGACTTTAGGCTTAGTAGCTTTCCTTTTGACAATAGTACTTTTATCCATTTCTCACTCATATGTCCCAACCTTTGATGTCATAACTGTCCATTCACTCCAGTTGATGCGACTGCGAGTGAACTATGCGATCCTTAAGTCACAGATAAAGTACTTTCTTACCTCAAGATATCACCAAGGCACTTTTTGTGATCCTCTAGGAATCACTAGTGAATGTCGTCACATATCCGGTATCGGCCAATTGCCCCACTGGGATCAAATTTCATTTCAAACTTGATACATGTCTGACATCCTTCAATTTCAAAGTCATTCTATCTTTCTGATTTATAAGAACGTCTCTCTTTTTAACAATACTGCACGGCTCATCATCACCCAGGTATACTCTCCCAAAGTCACCTGACACATAATCATACAAAACTTCCTTACACGAAGTGCATGAAATGAAGCACCCGATTTTATGAACCAAGACTCATTCCTCACATTAAGAGATAAGATCAACGCCTCTGTATCACTCTCCTTAGATAGATTCACTGAATCATTCCCACCTTAAGAGATTTCTTCTTGTTTCGTAAGTGCTCTGCAATTACGTTTCATGTGCCCCTTCTTCCCGCAATGTCAACACCTGTCTTTATCTTTCGGTCCCTTAGACTTCTTTCTCGACTTAGAACGTCCGTGTTTATTGCCTTCATTGATCAACGATTTTCCTCTTCCTTCAACATTTAGAGCATTCCCTGAATCCCTTGAAACTCCTGAGGTCTTTCTTCTAAATTCTTCACTAAGAATAAGACCGGTCACATCATCAAATTTCAGTTTTGTCGACCCTGAAGAATTGCTCACAGTAATCACTAAACCATCCAACTGTCTGGCAAATTGGACAAGATCCATAACACCCTAACCTCATCCTTAAAAATAATGTCAATGGATTCCAACTAACTTGTGACTGTATTGAAGTCATTTAGATGTTCAACCACGCTCCCACCATCTGACATCTTCATGTTGAATAACTGTTTCATAAGATGAACCTTATTGGACGTTGAGGTTTTTCATACATCGTAGTTAAGGCTTCCATTAATTCTTTGTGGTCTTTACCATGGATATATTGAGGGCAACGCTCTTAGAAAAAGAGTCGGATCGTTCCTAAAGTCTTACGATCCAATAAAAACCATTCATCATCTATCATCTTCTATGGTTTCTTCTCTTTTCCTCTTAGAGGAATATAGAGGTCCTTCTGATACAGATAATCTTCTAACTATATTTTACAGAAGGAAAAGTTTGAACCATCAAACTTCTCAATTCTAGTCTTCCCTTCTTCCGTCATCGCTTTGATAACAGAAGTTGCGTAGCATGCCAACAACGCAGTGAACCAAGATCCAATCTCCGGTCTCACCCACAAATGATAAATAGAAAGAAATATAATCTAAAAGTAGAATCAAAGCATACCGAACAAACCACAAGACAAGATATATGTGAAAAAACTCCAAACAAGGGTAAAAAATCACGGGTGCAAACTTCCACTATGAAGAAAATGAGATTACAAGCAATATACTAACCATTTTCCTTAGATGTATAGAGAAAACCCTTTTCCTATACTTTAGAATAATTCTCATTACACTATAAAAACCTAAGGATACTTATTTATAGTTTAGGCAACTTTCTTTTAGCACCTTTTACGAAACTATCTCAAAAATCCACGGTCCATGCAAAATTCGGAAAAAAATCTGCATAACCTCGACTGGTCGAGCGTACCCTTGACTAGTCGAGCAGGAGCCTCGATCGGTCAAGCACCTTGAACCCCAAAAATCATAGCTCGCTGGACTTTAAGTCGATCCAGTCCTCGATCGGTCGAAAGGGCCACTCGACTGGTCGAGCGGCCCTATCCAGATGTGGCTCCACATCTCAACACCGTCTACATAGGCTGATCCGCCCGTCAATTAATAGATTAAGCCATTTTCGCTACCTCCAAGACAAGATTTAATTGGGCCAAGTTTGGCCAATTTGTTGAAATAGAAAACATTCACATCCCTACCTTCCCCATCTCAGGGAGACCAAGGAGTTTTGCATTTATTAGATTCTTTTCTCTAAACAGTGCGTGTATAACTATGAATAAGATGAATGATTGCAAGCTGAGAAGCAGGACAATGGTTGTGAATGAGGCTCAAGAGAGAGCGACGACCAAAAATTCAGATGTCAATGCCATGAAAGCTAATTGACAACTTCCGGCTTTCAAAAATATGGATAAACCGTCTTCAAGTCTTGATGAGTGTTTTCCTAATGTCTCCAGCCTTCACCCCACTTCGACGATTCTGAAGCAAGACTTAAGACTAGGGTTTACGATTATGTAGTTGTAGTGTGTTTTGGTCGAGTTGTAGCTCCAACCATGCCACGACAACATTCTCTTTAAGTGCCTAAATGATTACTAATAGGAGGAGGAAAGAGCCAGCATACACCTTGATAGGGGAGATGCTAGATTCGGAACTCAATGCATCTCATCTTCTTAAGGCTATTTGACCGTCTCCTTTCAATGCCTCAAAGGTATACATTGTTAGGGTTTTGGATAAGGCTTTCATGCTCTCATTGCACTCCTGGAAAGAGGTCATAGCCTTTTTAAAGGGATATATTCTCTTGCATATCTGGGTTGGTTGGCTAAAGTAGCTCGTCCTAACCCAAAATCATATATAGTATGTGGAGTAATTCATTTTGGTTTGCGAGATATGCCTATTTTAAGGTTCTGATGGTATTGATGACTTTCGCCTCCGATCAAACCTTCTTTGGTCCACCTTGGACATGAAAGTGTTCGCGACTCGCTCTACATCAGTCCCCTTCACTTCAAAAGAACTCATCATCGAGTTATCATGCTGCTTCGGTTCTTGATACTTGGTTAGGTGCGCCGTAATGATACCCGAATAAAAAATTATGATTAATTTACGGTCCACCTTCTTTTGGTCCAACCATGCTAGGAATCTATTTGTGTCACAGCTTACATTAACGACATAAACGCTAACAAGATTGATGGTCTATATTCTTCTATGATACAACCAATAATACAACAGACCTGTGATAGATCATAAAATGTCGGTCTTTCATTGAACCAAAACTCTCCTCCATTGGGAGAAACCCACCCATGTTCATGAAAAATTGGTGCTTAATATTTGAGTGGGTGGCATTTGTCACCATCTGCTCAATGAACTACATTAAAGTCAATCTTCTGGCTCTCCTTGTAGTTTACTATGATTGACATTGGCACATCTTCCTACTCTCCTTGTAGTTTTCTATGATTGACACTTTCATGTGGATTGTTGAGGGTCAAATATTGCATATTAGACCCAATTATTACCTGATTTTATGAACATGATAATGCTTAATGCCATATTTTAACCATGTTTGTGCTGCAAGGTGTGTTTAGGAACTTGGACTGAAACAGGATACTACAAGCATGGATTTAATGCCCAGAATTCACCAAGACAAGAGATGGACTCCAAGGGACTAAGATCGATGGATTTACACACCCGAGATCTGAGAAAATCGAGAAACTAAAGCTCAAGTGGCCTGAAACTCATCCAAAATGCAATATCACAGGGTTTTCACCATCCGTTCAGCTCGAAACTTCATGCATGGCCTAACGACCATAAATTAACCATACACATCAAATTTCATCTGTTGGATCCCTGTGGAAGTGGCCCAACGGACAGATCAGCCTATAAACCATTGATTTTGGGACCCACCTGTTATCTATATATACTTCAAAATTGGTCTGGACGGGTTAAATGATATGAAAGAATGGATAGACGGAGCGAATTTCACAAAAACATCAAAGTGGACCCTAAGCTGCAGTGCATATACACCATACACATGAGCACCCACTGTGCACCGCACCAAGGATCTCGGTCAGCAGGCCATTGACTAAGCTCTCTTCTCAACCGTTTGTGAAAGCCACAAACAGAGGCTGCGGTCCTTTCTTGTGGGCCAACATCACGATTCAAAGGTCCGATCTGGACCGTCCAATAGACTCCAAAGGGCCCTGTGATCATCGTCTAGGTGACAGAATCTTAGAAGATAGTAAAGATCGGTTCTCAAACATCCAAACAGAAGACTGACGGTGGAGTGAAAGATCAGGTGGGCCACACTGAATGTGAATGGTATCACGCCATTCTCAATAGGTTTTTCGAGGAGAGCGTAATGGACAGTGTGGATTTGTCAGCGTACGTCAACCATGGGTCCCACCTTCAACACAGCGCATGAGCAAGCCCTGTTTATGTGCGTCCGAGACATGGCTAAGATCGTTCAAAATCCTTCCCTAGGCCAACTGACCAGAGCTATGAAATCTGAATGGCTCAGATCTTACATTGGGAGCCCCTATAGCCGAAAATTCCATTCCAAACGCATACCGGTTGCATTTTCTATGTAAAGAAAGTCCCGCACCGACTTAGCTGTCGCCTACGTAGGTTCCTCACCGCCTACTACTGCGAAGAGTCTCTCCCTTGCTCACTCCCAGCCGACCGACTCTCGGCTGCCTATAAGAAAGAAAGAGAGAGAATGTGGGAGGAGCCTGGGATGTGAAGCTTGGATTAGAGAGAGGGAGTAGTATTGCAGGTCCTTTTTATTTTGTTTAATTTTACTGTTTATTATTTCTTTTTAGAGGATATCATAGCTATGATTTGCTAAACCTCTTAGCTAGGGCTAAGAGTTGAAGTTTATAGTGTGATGGGAGAATCATTGCTTATGCCTTTTGTTTAGACTGATCTGATGTTGATTTTAGTTTAATTAAGGGAATGTTTTTAGTTTTTAAAGGTCTGTTGTGACTAAAATTACAATAGGTATGCGATAGCTTTGAGCATGTTCCTTTCTTTCTACGTTTATGACGTCAGGAAACCCTGTTGTTCACCATCGTCTCCTGGGCATGGTCAGATGACGGTACCCTTTTTAACCTTCATACATTGTTGGTTGGTTGGTAATTAGTTTAATTTCATTGTTTACTTTATCTCCTGGGCATGGTTTGGTGATGGAATCCATTATAATTCATATACCTTTCATCTCTTGAAAACTAGATCAAAGGTAGTTCAGTTTGATTTTCATGGGTATACACTTCAATTGGATGAAGATGGGACTCTAAGTCCAGTTAAGTTCTTAAAGCAGGCATAAGATCTCCCTGATCTCTACAAGTGGATCCTCTGAATCCCTAGTTTCCTTCCTCTGAATTCCTTAAGTTTTAGATTAATATTTCACAATTATTCCTCAAATTATAATCGATTTAGATTTCATCGTAGTCTAGTTCTAGTTCTACTTAATTTCAGATAACGTACAGGTATCAGTCCCTTAGGATTCGACCTCGGTCTCACCGAGTTTATTATTACATCACAACCCTATACTTGGGGAGTTAACATAGATGGACCAGAGAAGGCTCAATTGAAAGCGGAAGTGATTCGGACTATGATTAGAACATTAAAACGGGTGTATCTCGCAAACCATAATGAGTTATTCGACGTACCATATATGATTTTGGATAGGAGAAGCTATTTTACCCACCCAATCCTGCTATGCTAGGTTGCCCATGCCAAATTTGCAAGATTCCATCATATCAATGGTCGAAAATCTAATTTATTTTCATTTTTACTATTTATAATAAGTTTTAGTTCGATCATAACTTTTGATTCATTGAGCTTTAGGAGTTGTGTCCAACATGAAAAGTGCTTAGAAAATTTAAGAGAATAACATGGTTAAGTCAAATAGGATGCTTACTATTTTTGGCCGAAAACCAAGAGGTCTAGTGGAAATCATGATTGTCTATAAATAGTAAGTGTACTATTTATAGTAAGTCATGATTTTAGAGAATTTAGTTGTAGTTTGATTTCAAAACTTATTCCTATGGTTCATATCACTATTTAAGGGACTGTAAACTCATTTTTTATTAATAAGTTTATTTTGAATTTTATTAGAATGTATTTCTATTTTCTTTCTCTCCTCGTGAATTTGAGGAATCTTCGTAAGAGGTATAAATAAGCTCCGTGTATTCGGACTAACTATCCAGGACGGTACTCGACCTCATCATGTCTATCCTTAAGTCAAATGCACTTGAGCAGCAGCACATCCTTGGTATGAACTCTTCCACCAACCCAATGGTAGGTGTCCCTATCCCAATTATCTATGTTCGTGTCGCCTCGTTGAATATCGTATTGGCTCCTTTTTATTTTAGTCCATGGTTGGACAAAAGGGATATTTAGGTTTTAAAAAAAAATCTTTTTCACTTGATAATTTGCCAAGACACACTGGGTAAATTTTCCTTTCCTTTTCTTACACGATAAAATCCAGCCTGGCACATGGTTGTGAAAGAAAAGACAATTATTAGAAAACAATAACCAATGGTGCATGTTTAAAGAATGTGCCACACTAGAAGAATGGCTGGCCTCAGTTTCAGACCAGGACAAATTCAACAAAGGGCCCACCTAAGGGACACCCAAGATCTCACACACATGCCCCACGCACATGCGGAGTGCATGTCCATACAAATGGCCTTCCTTGTAAGTGTAGCATACCACAAGGATGCTAGTATTTTTTCCGAGAGTAATTAGATTTCTTAAGCAAAGAAAATATTACAAAAATAAAAAATAAAAAATAATAATAATCTCAATTATATTAAGAGATTGTTAAATCTTAAAAGTCAAAATTTTGATTTTTATTACTTGATCAAAACGAAGATAATACACACACACACACACACGCACACGCACACACACACATGGGTTTTCACTAATCTTCCTTAACAGTGTAATTTGTGTGTACCTACGCAAGATGAACACTAATTTTAATGTAGACATGGAAGTGATGAGGTCGATCACTATCTTCCTCAAGGGTATAACTACTCCAAATTCACAGGCTTCTCCAGACTCTTCATAGAAATGCCTCAAATCCATAAGGAAAGAAAATAGAAATAAATTCTAAGAAATTCAAATTTTAATTGATAGATGATAAAAATCAATTTACAATCTTTTAAATAGTGATACCAAAATTAGGAAGAAGTTTCAGAATCAAACTCCAACTCAAACTCCCTAAAATTCATGATTTACTATAAATAGTAAACATACTATTTATAGATGGTCATGATTCCTACTTAGACTTCATGCTTTTTGTCAAAAATAGTAATTCTTATTTGGCCTAACCAAGTTGTTCTCCTAAATTTCTAAGCCCTTTTCATGTTGGGCACAACTCCTAAAGCTAAAAGGATAAAGAGCTACGTTCGAATTAAAACTTACTATAAGTAATAAAAATAAAAATAAAAAGAATTTTCGACCATCGATCTGATGGAATCTCACAAAGTTGGCATTGGCAACCCAGCGTAATGGGATTGGGTGGCTAAAGTATCTTCTCCTACCCCAAAATCATATATGGTATGTCAAATAACTTATTCCGGTTTGCAAGATATGTCTATTTTAGGGTTCTAATGGTCCTGAACACTTCCACCTCCGATCGGACCTCCGCATGTCCAAGATGGACATGAAAGCGTCCGTGACCTGTTCTACATCCAATTCAATGTTTTTTTCATCATTTCACCTACTTTTATGATGGTTCATGTTACTCTAAAAATGATATGACACTTTAATTAACCGTACAAACAGTATACATGTGGAATAATCCAGACTGTTGATGTCACTGATGGAATCAGCAATGACACCTAGTTAAATCATCAATGGAGGATATAAGTAACAATAGGGGTGTACACCAAGTCGAATCGGGTTGAGCTGGCCTTAGCTCGATTTGGTTCGGCCACTAGCTGGCCCCAGTTCATCAAACTCGGCCCGACTCAGTCCTTGAGCCTGACTGGCCAGCTCAGCTCAATTTGGTCAGCAACTTGCGCCAGTTCGAGCCAAAATCAAGCCTCTATGGCATTTTCACAAACACATGCAGTGCACTTTCAATTTCTCATTGTATATAAAACATCAGCAGCTATTTACAAGTATTTCATTAAACACCTTATAGGAAACATCAAAATCAAGGGAAAATCGTATTTGTTTCATATACATACCTTCCTTGCTACTAGCCGATGCTTCATTCAAACATTTCATCAAACACTTGGTGAGCAACATCAATATCAAAGTAATTGAGTCACCAAACTAGTTGGATCCGAATTCGATTCGAGTTGGGCTTCGATCCGATTCGAGTCGAGCTCGGGCAAGCTCGAACTCAGTTCAAAAAAAAAATTTTAGCTCAAAGAATCAGCTTGACTCTACTCGAACTCAACTTCAAACCAAGTCGAATCAAGCTTTTTCAAGTCGAGTCGAGAGAGCTAACCAAGCTAACTCGGTTCATGTACACCCCTAAGTACCAAATCCCATTAAAAGATTATATCAACCAACTCATTTTGGTCATAACCTTACATTTGTTATCAATTAATCATTCAGTGGTTAGGAAATGCTTAATAAACACTCCACAGAACTTATTTTAAAAAGAAGAAGAAGAAGAAAGTCAATTTATCAGAAAAATTTCAATGAATGTAATAAATGCTTGTATGTGTATCTAGACATCAACATCGATGGATACATAATAGGTCAAATCCAAAACTGTGTTTGTCCTGGTCATGAACGAAGGTCATTGGGCCTTGGTCGGTAAAGGTGTATCGCACGTTTGTTGATTGCTTGTGTGGGTCTCGCATTCCTCTCGAAATCCTGACAAAGACGAGAAATCAGACCAAGTCATGCATGCAATGGGGACATTCTAGGCATTGTTCTACATGCAACATGGGGTATCTAACATTATCAGTAGTAGTAACTCACATCATTAACAGCCTTCCTTAGTAATCTCACTTGTTCTCCAGAAACAGTCCTAATCTGCAGTCATGAGCACGAATGAAATTAAAAACATGTCAAAAGCAGGAAAGGAAAAATAAAAATACTGACTGATATGGGTTTTGACGGACTCTGGGGGCTGCCTCACAGGTCTCATTAACACCATGACGGGATAGATGTCATCAATCTGGGCCATTCATTAGGTAGTACTTGCTGTGGCAATGCCACGTATTAAAAAAAAAATGAGGGAAGTGCATTCAGCAAATGAGTCACACATGCACATTGAATTTGGACTATTGGACATGTTTCTAGCCACCTTTTTTTTTTTTTTTCATTTTCTTTATCAGGGCATATGTTCACAATGTTCGTTACCTGATGAATGGCCTGGATCTCTCATAAGCGTGTCATGGTAGCCATGATGTGGGCTCCTATTCTATCCTACTTCTAAAAAACCTGGCTCAGGGTCTAAAGAGCAGACCTTCTTGATAATGGTCCAGAGTACTCCTTGAGTGCAGGGTGGAACGGTGAGAGAGCCAATGTATCTGTGATACATTCTACTTCCTATCTTCAGATGCCTCGGGTCAATCACACCCACTTGTCTCTCTCCTTCATGGGTATCAGCAATTGCTTCTATATGTTTCGTCAGCTGAAATAATAACTCAAAAAGCATGAGAGAGAGGCTTTTATAAACCTTTGGAGATCATATATATTTCAAATTTTCAAAAAAGGGAACTCAATTCTCTGGTCAGCCGGATTAGTTGACTTAGAGACTCAAGGGCACCTATGTTTCCACATCATTTACATAGGTATTTGTACTTATTTGGACATGTAAACGTTTTCACACCAATCCATTCACATATGTAAATGGTCCTTAACATTGTCACATTCCAACCAATGGCAAAACACTTTTTAATATTCCCAATATGGACAGTCCATTGCTCAAGTCACTAAAATGGATGGTTATTTCATTCCATTAAAGTGATTTGGGAGAATAGGAAATCAGGGTGGGCCCCATAAGATGGAGAGTCCGCATCAACGTTTAGACCTCTCTAGTATACTTAATATGAACCGTCCGTTTTCCAAACCACTAATTTAGTGTTCGGCTCATTTAATCATTGTGTGTTTTCAGACACTTGGACGCCCCATATGATGGATGGAGGGTCAACAAAAACGCTTACACCTGTCTAACATATACTTAGTATGGACAGTCCAATTCATCAAACCACTAATTGGATAGTTAGGATATCAGATGAAAGTGATCTAAGAGGATGGGCAATCAAAGGTGGAAACCACATGATGGACAATCTACATCAATGCTTAGACCTCTCAAGTATACGCAATATGCACAATCCATTTCCTTAAATACTAACCTAATGGTTAGGTTTATCCCATCAAGGTGATTTAAGAGGGATACAATTAAAGTTGGATCCCACATGCTGGATGGTGCACATCAATGCTTACACCACTTTTTTTGTTTTTTAAATCAGAAAGGTGGGAGCAAACGACGAGTAGCTTTGTTACTCCTAAAATCACTTTACAAAATTTTTGGGCGGTACCCAATAAAAAGGCAAGGACCTGCCTAATCATATGAGCTCAAAATAAGCACCTTATCACCAACAAGAAGGAAAAAAAAAAAACCCAAGGGACCCTAAAAGGGCCATATATCAATGCTTCAACCTCAATACTATACTCATCGTCGATTATCTATTTTACCAAACTACTAATAAGATGATTAAGATCATCTGATCAAAGTGATTTGAAAGGGGAGGGCAATCAAAGGTGGTCTCACATAATGGACAATTCATATCAATACTTATCCAATCTAGACCATCCATTTCCCAAAAATCTATTTTCACAGGTAGAATCATCTGACCAATGTGATTTGAGGGTATGGGCAATTAAATATACTCCTACATGATAAACCATCAACATCAATGCTTAGACCTCTCTAAAATTAATATGAACTGTCTATTACTTAACCAACTAGCCGAATTGGTTTTTTCTATTTTTGTTATCCAATGGTTAGGAGCATCTGATCAATGTGATTTTAAAAGGATGGGCAATCAAAAGTGAACCCTAGATGATTGATGTTCCATATCAGTGCTTTTTGTTGGGCTGAACAGAAGAAACGAGTATTTGCATGCATCCTTTATAATCATATACCTCTGAGAGAAAGGTGTCTGGCCGACCAATTTTATACATAATTCCAATGACAGCGATCTTTCCATCGGAGCTCTCGTGAACCATGTGCATCTCTAAGTCATACCTGTTATCATCACACGAAACCCTTTAGTTGTCTTGTCTTGCACGGTAGGTTTGACTGACAGAAACACAATAAAAAGGCTACATTCTTTCATTAAAGAGGTTTTCTGCTGTGCATCAATATACTGTTGTCAGAACATGGAGGGCCTAGTCTGCTAGATCTGGGTCATGTACCTACCATCAAAACCATTAATATATGATGGGCTTTATTGCATATGCTAGACAAAAAAATATTAAAAACATTTCAACCTTTTTATTATTTTTAACTGATCATATGAATCTTTCTCTGGCTCTTTTCTTATGAGCCATTCATTGAAACTTTAGGCTAAGAATTTTGAGACAGCTGCCATCAGCTGTGCATCCATCAGCGTCTTAAGGTAAACATCTTTATTGAAAGGGACTACACTAGGGTGACAGCTCACCACCAATGTCTAGTAGATACGTTGTGACTCTTTTTTTTTTGTTATTATTATTATTATTATTATGTTGTGACATATCATCCACAGTAAATATGCCATACATGAAGGGAAATCTGAACCGTTCTAACTGTGGGTCACTTTCCTGGTAATTCCATTCAAGCATTTAGAACACTGATTATCTTACTTTAACCATCCATTTGATAGCCAATAATTGAATAGATGTGATGGTCCAACCATTTTTATGTGGAGGCTATGCTCCTCTTCATTGACATGTCTAACTGCTATTTGTACTGTAGATGGAGAGATTGGATCGACGACAACGATTTATAGGTTGATCTTGACCTACAATTTGATGTAGGGTTCCCATCATGATTTTTTTCAAAACATCCAATCCATTCATCAGGTTTGTGTCATCATTTCTGAACAGAAACCAAAAAAAGGCCGTTCCAAAACTCTGTTGAGCACAGCATGTAAAATTATGCCCAAAACTAAAGCAGCAACTACAATTCACAAACCCACATGAGACCCATATGCGTCCCGAGTCCCGAGCGAGACAAATGGACTTCTTGGTCGGGATGAACTTCTTAAGAACTACTGGTGAGAGAGAGAGAGAGAGAGAGAGAGAGAGAGAGAGAGAGAGAATCTCACCTCCTACCCTGGATTGTATGCTCAGAAGGTGAGTGCCAGTGAAATTGATGGAGCCAATATTGAGTTCCATTGATGTGAATGGATCCTGCACTGTCCACCCACTTCAACTGCATTCATAAGTCACATACATTAAGATTTGTGGTATCCCAAATGGCAGATTCCTCTCATGTATTTTTTTTAAGATACGAGATATTAACATACAATCACATTCACTATCTTTAGCTAATCTCATGCAAAGGATCGATTCTTATTTGTTTGTGTTTTGAGTAAAAGTCCTCTCACATTTTGCAAATGGGTTTCATCATAAATCTCTTCTAAATGACTTATATAACCCACCTTTCCCAAAAAAAAAAAAAAAAAAAACCAATTTAACAGCAGCCATCTTTATCAAACTACATGTGAGCCCACCTAATGGGTGAATCAGGGCTGATTTTAGCCTTAGGGGATCCTAATGGTGGGACCAACCATTTAAATGGGTTGGATGTCGTGCAAACATGATAGGATGAAAAAAAGTTTGTTGGGTGAATGGTAAATTAGAAATCCAACCAAATGGATATGAAAAAAAGAACATTTTCTCTTACCATTATATCATGGCCCCTATTCTTTAGAATTGCATTTGTGGGCTTATAACTCCTTTTCAGTTTGCCTAAATCAGGCACCACTTGCACCCTTTCATCCAACAAATCTATGGGAGATTGCATATCGCCATTCTTACACAATTCCCACTCTGTATTTAACTCTCCCCAATGTTCAGGTCCATGTCCACTCCCTTCAAGGTAATTAAACTCCCTCTCATCCTCTGTGACATATATCAAAAGGATTAGAACTCAAACACACACGTAGAACAAGAAGAAAATAAGAAGAAAAATAAGACGAACCGGTATAAGAAGAATAATCCTAGAGAATTTTTTTTGGTTTAGTGTATGTTTGGTTGCACCAAATATCATGATATTTTTCACCAAATTAGACTCATTGATCATGAAATATCATGATGTGTGGTGCAACCAAACACACTCTTAGATTATCACTTACCAACTTCTTGTGATGTTGTTGTGCGTGAATGAAAGAGAAGGATGGAAAGGAAAGCGAACAACAAGATTGAATTCCTTGGATTATTCATTTTTTTTTCCCTCCCAATGACCTGAAAAAAGAGGAGGAGAAGGGGGTGTGGAATTCCTAGTAAATGATAGGAGGCCTTCATTGCTTTATAATGTAAAAAGCACTGGAAATGATAGGTGATGAGTGAGAGGACAGATTGGGGTAGTGAATTTCAGGACACGTGTGAATTCAACGTACTTGTGTGACATCCGAGCCATGTACCAAGTGAGGTGGCTAATGTGAACGTGTCCATTCCAAAGGGTGGGTGGTTAATTCATGAGGTGGGCCACATGTCTACATTGAATAAAGGCCGTGTGATTTCACCACACATGTGTTGTTGTCTTAGTGGATTAGCGTAATTAAAGTGCCAGGGTGTTTTTATGGCTAGCCTAACTTAATGAATGGCTAGGATCTTGCACGGTGTCCCATGTTGGCACATGTGCCGCAATTCTCCTTTTGAATCCATTATGGTGCGTTTCTCCTTAGTTTTTATCGATAATTAATCGTGCAACATGATTTCAAGTGGCAAAATTTTCCATGGGAGTTTGGTGGGACGCGGATTGGTTAGTAACCGTGCTCGGTACACGCTGGCCTCTCAAGGGTCCACCATGATGTATGTGTTTTATCTACACCGTCCATCCATTTTTCCAAATCAGTTTAGGATATAAGACCAAAAATTAACACAGATTCAAGGCTCAAGTGAACCACACTACAGGGAGCAGTGGTGGTAATGAAATCTACCGTCGAAGCCTTCCAAGGGCTCACTTGATGTTTATTTGCTATTCACCTGTTCATGAGGTCACGTAGAACTGGATGAAAGTAAAAACAATCACTATTCGAAATGAGAACTTCTTTGGCCCCCCGAAGTTTTCAACCATAGGATTTCAATCCAACTCTATCGGCCACTTAGGCCTCGGATCTATCTCAATTTTTTGAGCTTATATCTTAAAATGATACGGAAAATGGATGGACGGTGTGAATAAAGCCTGTACATCACGGTACCCTCTCAAAGCCCCTCCCTGTATGCGAAGCTGGCGACAGCCGGGAAGTTACCCATCCGGGTCCATTTTGGCGGTAGATCCATTTAGGAAGGACAAAGGAAATAGACATTTTCAAAGGGAAGCGGATTGGCCGCTGAGCCAAACGCCACCGACCTGCCTGGTGTGTCGACGTCACCAATTTCTGTGAGTCCCATCATGAGATATGTACGGTATCCAAACCGTTAATCCATTTGGTGACCTTTTCGTAAGGCTATAGCCCAAAACAGAAGGCATATCAAAAGATCAAGTGGACCATAGTGTAAAAAATATTGTGAGATTGAACATTTACCCAAGAAAACTTTTTTAGGTCACGGAAGGTTTGGATCAATATTCATCCAGGGCTTTGTGACATTGTGAACGGATTGTGTGGAAAATAAATGTTATTTTGGATCCTATGAATGTTTTAACGGTGAGAATCAGTATCCCACTGTTTTTCATGGTGTGGTCCATTTGATCTTTCAATATGACTCGTTCTTTTCCTCATTAGTTAAAATAATCTTTCCAAATCGATGAACGGTGTGGATATAATAAATACATAATTGTGGGGCCATGTAACTTGGATTTCATTTGAACTGTTCGAGGTCGTCTCCGCACGACACGTATCTACATCAGCCAGGTCGGTGGTGTGTGGTACACCAGCCAATCCGCTTCCTTTTCAACGGACCGCGTTGTCAGATCTAAGAAAAATGTAAAATGTGGCACACGTCACGTGCTACGTCGTTTCATGTGTACACGCTTTTGTAAAAGTAGGCGACATGGTTCGTATATAGGGATGATTCTGACCGTTGATCCATTGGAACCATTATAATTTCTCAATTGGAGGGGTGTCATCAAGGCCAGCCCCAACCAAAGACTTTTGTGTTGAAGAGATGAATGGTAGGTGAAAAACCATTATTTTTTAAGAAATGTGTGGGACTCTTTGAATAATGATATGTCGGGGGCGAAGCTTACAAAGGAAATGGAATATTTCTACTAGGTCACCCTTCGTATCATGGAGATGAGAGGCTATCTCGTCGCCTTCAAGAAGGCTCTGGAGGGCACGTTTTTTGAAAAAAAAAAAATTATTTATTTATTTACGTAGTCTGCTCCGGTAACACAACACCTTTTTTTTCTGTTTTTTGGGTTACTGTCGTTACACACATCACTATTAACCATCCACACTATAACACAACACGGTGCACTGAGGTCGTCTATTAAGTGAGACCATTTTTAATATAGTGGGGTGTGGGAACGGAAAAGATAATTTTCTTCTTATAAAAAATTATTGAATTTATAAGAAGTGTAGAAATCATTTTTTATAAAAATAAACAAACAAACAAAAGTAAGTGTTGTACCTTAATTTTTATATTATTGGGAAATTCAATTGAAAAGGACACGTGAAATAATAAGGGAAAGATATAATATACTAAATATTTTTAATGATGTTTGGAGAGCTTTTTACGAAATTAGAATTGATAGAATGATAAGACAAAAAGTAGGTGAAATGAATTCATATGCAAACGAAATGACTGAAAGGCATATAAGAGGTCGACTGTGAACGCAACTAATACAAAACCTTAGTTAATAAAGTGAAGTAAGAGGTCGATAGCTTTAAAGAAGCACAAAGAGCAGTTGGTTGGCATAATGGAAGTAGACCAAGTGGCTAAGAGATATCTAAAAGTAAATTGAGTGGCCAATGGAAGCCAGGAAATGGTATACGATCGAAAGACTTGGTCGAGTGGTCAAAACGAAAAGATGTGGATAGTGGTTGAGTGGAGCACAAACAAGCGACTGAGAAAAGAGATATGGCTGATGTGCGGTCGATGATTGATTAGCGACCAAAAGCAAAGCTTAGTCGGGAGAAGATGAAAGGTTGGAAAAAAAAAAACGTAACAGAGTGGAGGAGTCAAGAATAAAAAAACATAATAAGAAGGATCCAAAGAAAGACTTTCGACTGATATAACCGTTGCAATAATGGAAGAAATATCCAGAAGAACAAGTTATAATAGAACTCTATAAATAGCAAAGGAATTTAACAAAAAAAGCATCTCAAATTTCAAAACCAACAAATCGAGACAATCAAATTTATCTTATCAATTTCTTTTATCTCAGCTTATCCTAAGAGTAGTGATAATCTAATAGAAGTAATTCTTTCCTATAATCTTAGTTGTAATCTAAGTCTAAGCTCATATTTAAAATTTATTTTTTATCTGATATCAAGCAATTTTTTTTAAGAGATACATTCTTGCAATCGCTTCAAGTGACCATTTGTGAGTTTTTCTTTTTATTTGATTTACTGGTATTTTTAAAGTCTTTTTTTTTTCTTTTTGAAAGGCATAAAGCAACCCATCTTCAGAAGAAGAACTCCACCCTTCGATTATCGTCTGATAGTTATCAAATTTTGTAAGTGGATGAGCAAGCGACCGATCTTTTTAGAACTTGGTTATATACGTTTATATTGGACGTATTTGCTTTTTTTAGCACTTGGGGTCAAAGTTGATCAGTTTGGATCGAGTTCCTATATTGATTCTGGCATTCCCGCAAATTACAAACAAACCGAGCGACCAACAGATAGTATTGACTATAATGAATTTGATAACCTTATATTAAAAGAGGCTCTGGATTCCTAATTTAATTCATAATAGAAATTTTTTCTAAAATAGTAAAAATTACTAATAATTAAAATATACTTAAGCCTAATGAAACTCATAAAAATCTCTTAGATGATCAAAACAAGGAAACTAGATAATGATTGCTTCCCTCCAAGTGTAGAGATTCATAAGTAGTATCCCGTGAATAAGGGGTCGATCCCACAGGGAGATGAAATGTGAGAAGGAAAAAAATCAAATGCAAAACAAACTAAATAATAAAAACTAAACTGATGATTTGATTTTGAAATTTTTGAATAGATATAATTCAACTGAATAAAATAACACCCAAGATTCAAAGTTTCACATATAGGTTAATGTTCCAAAATCATGATGACTTGGATAACACAACTAGGATCTAAGCACTATGGTCAACCTAGTCGAAAAATAAGATGGTTTAAATATTTTAAAAGGTGATATAAAATATTAAAAAATCATGGATTTACATCATTGACATATGTTCTCAAGCGTCAGTTATTTTAAGTATTCGATATCTATAGAATAAAGAATATCAAAGAAATATAACAGGTTGAGAACCTCTCCTATATAAGAAATTTGATTGATTTAGGCTAAGCCTATCCATCAATGTGGATCTCATATGATGGAAACATATGGATCTCACAAGAGGATAAAAAATAAAACTAAAATAATACACAACATGTATACACCATTCTTCTCATCATTAAAACAATCAATCATCAAAATCTTAAAGAACTATTAAACTCATGTGCTTTCCTTCTAGCTTGAGTTAGAAGGAACTTAGAAAAATATAATTAAAATGCAGAAATAAAAAGCAATAAGAAAGAAAAAAAACTACAAATAAAAAAGAGATTAAAAAATCAACTTATAAAGCTTTAATAAAATTTTAAAAAAAAATCCTTAAAAAATTTTAAATTTTACTTTGAGATGCCTTAAATGATGTTTAGGAATGCCCTAGAGGCCCTATTTATAAGTAAAAAACTTCAATTTTCGTATAAAGTGGAAAATCCTAGAAACCGCATCGAATATACGTATTTTTTCAAAATAGACTTCTTACTGCTTAGTTCGTTTAAAACAAACTTTCTGCTGCGCAGTTTCCCATAATAAACTTCACAGCTTCAAAATACACTTTTTTAGGACGATTTCAGGATTCTTCGCTTCAAATCGTCGATTCTCTTCATTCGTCACTTAGTTTTCTTGGATCTTTGGTATGTGAATTCTTCAATCTTAGTCTCCTAAGATCCATCCTTTTTCTTGGTAAATCTTGAGCATCAAATTCATATTTTTTAGCACCCTTTTTCAATCTAAGCACTTAAATTTACCTTTCAACACATGCATGAGTAAAATAGAATATTAAGATGATTTATGTTCATAAAACTAAGAGACAAATGGAAAAAATTATACAATATTTGAGTCTCAAAACACCCCCTAACCAATATTTTGCTAGTCCCAAGCAAAATAAGCGAAGAAGAATAAAAATAAGAATAAAAATTAATTCTAGAAATAAAATTAAAATGAAAATAAAATTCTAACTACACCATTTTCGTAGGTAATCTTGATTGCATTTAGCATATGCAACAAGTCTTTAAACCCCTAGGTTTTCCCTAGTGGACGAGTTATAGTGTCGTGAGGGTTTCTAGAAATGTTACCCACAAACATTGACAACATGAAAAATAGTTCAACACTCAGAAATTTTTACAATTATGCCTTCATTCATCATATGAATTTCAAAACAAACCAATACTTACCTTAAGTATGAAGTTATTTAAAATCTCATTTTCATAATCCATTACATCCTTGAGTTCAGAGACCTAATCAAAATTTAGAATAGTTATGATCCAATATCCTTAGGTGCTCCGTGACACTAGTCTAACTTTGAGAAATATGCATGTTTTCTATCCTAACTCCTTTCAATCACTCCAAGAATATGAAATCTCTACTTATCTCATTTTTTTCATGTCATTTCTTCTTTTATCATTATATCCTCATTTTTATAGACCACCCTTAGATGAAGATTTTCACTGGGTTTGCTTCATAACTTAAGGTATCGTACTTGTAATGGTAACAGTAATGGATACTTAGGTATCTTTACTCTAGATTACTGACACGATTGTTATGGTCATTGTATTCATGTTCTATAATAAAATTTCCATTTTTCATCATTTTTTTCCTTCAATATTCTCTCTTTTAAGCATATATCAATGATACTAGTTCATTCAACCTTGTTTGAATCAAAATTTGTTATTCTAGTTTACATATCATATTCCTCACTTAGCTAGGGTGTATTGTGAATTCAGTACATCAAATCACAACTCATTTTAAACTAGTAATTAGATAATTGAATTCAAGTCTATAATTTTTTGTTATCAGATTTCTGACTACTATCAACCTAAAATAAATATTAACTTTGCCTTTGGAGTTCGTATAATATCATGTTTACATTCTTGTATATAAAAATATTATTTTGAAAATATTAAAAAAAATCCCCATAAACCTAAAAATAAACGTAAACCTAAATGAAACCTAAAAATAATAAAATAAACTAAAACTTAATAAAATAAACTGAAACCCAAAGAAAAAAAAATTCAGTTAGATGACTATCCACACCACCCCACAACCTAAAATCTACATTATCTTCAATGTAATGATAATGTAATGAAGAGAACAATAAAAATAGAAGAAATGGTGGATAGTACCTACCATAAAAAACTCACCTGTTATGTGACATTAAAAAGAATTGAATATGATACAAATCTATAAATGTTCCATCAGACTAAAAGTATCATTCTAAATATTCTGGCTCATGAAAAGGGACGGACTCTTCTCCTAAATGAAAGTTTTCCACATAAGGCTTCAATCTCTGACCATTAACCTTGTAGACATTGATATTACATGGATTCTTAATTTCAACAGCCCCATGAGTATAAACATTCCTCACAATGAAGGGGCCCATCCATCTTGATCTTAATTTTTTCGGAAAGAACTGGAGACGGGAATTGTATAACAGGACATTTTGCTGAGGTTCAAAATTCTTTTTCAGGATGCTTTTGTCATGAAAAGCTTTGGTCCTCTCTTTGTAGATTTTAAAATTTTCATAGGAGTCTCTCCTCATCTCCTTTAATTCATTCAACTCTAATTTCCATTTGTCCACTTATATGGTCCACATCAAAGTTTAATTTCTTTATTGCCCAGTAGGCTCTATGTTCCAATTCTACGGTCAAGTGGCAAGCCTTCCCATACACTAATCTGTATGGAGACATTCCAATCGGAGTCTTATAAGCAATCCTATAAGCCCATAAAGCGTCGAATAGTCTGAAGGACCAATCCTTCCTATCTGGCCTTATAGTTTTCTCTAAAATGTGTTTGATTTACCGATTAGAAGTCTCATCTTACCCACTCATTTGTGGGTGGTATGGGGTGCTCACTTTATGCTTAATGTCATATTTCTTCATCAAAGCCTCAAATGTCCTATTACAAAAGTGAGACCCGCCATCACTAATGATGGCCTTTGGAGTTCCAAATCTAGAAAAATATTTTTCTTGAGAAATCGTATGACCACTTTGTTGTCATTGGTCCTACTTAGAACTGCCTCAATCTACTTTGAAACATAGTCCACACCAACCAATATATAAAGAAATTCAAAAGAAGATGAAAATAAACCTATAAAATCAATACCCCAACAATCAAAAATCTTCAATGGTAAAATTGGGGATAAAGGCATCATGTTATGCCGAGACACTCTTCCCAACCTTTGACATCTATCACAAGCAACATAAAAAATATGGGAGTCTTTAAACATGGTAGGCCAGTAAAAACCACACTGAAGGATTTTTACAGTGGTTTTCTTAGCAAAAAAATGGTCACCACATGCTTTCATGTGACAAAAGAAAATAACACTCTAAACTTCATCCCATAGGACACAACGTCTAAAAATTTGATCAGTCTCATATTTATATAAATACGGGTCATCCCAGAAGAAGTTCCTAACTTCGATTTCAAAACGCTTCTTATCTTGTGACTTCCAATGATATGGCTTTTTTTTCGTTACAAGATAGTTCATTATATCCACATACCAAGGCAATTTGGAGATCGCAAATAATTGTTCATCAAGAAAAGTATCTTGGATATGCATCTCCTCAGTAGAATAATCTAACACCAATCTGGAAAGGTGATAAGCCACTACGTTTTCTACTCCCTTCTTATCTTTTATCTCTAAGTTAAATTCTTGGAGTAAGAGGATCCATCTCAAAAGTCTTGGCTTTGAATCCTTCTTAGATAGCAAATATTTCAAAGCCGAATAGTCTGTGAAAATAACCACTTTAGATCCTAGCAAGTAAGATATAAACTTATCCAAAGTAAAAAAACTACTGCAAGTAACTCTTTTTCAGTTGTTGAGTAGTTCACTTGGGCCGAGTTTAGAGTTCTACTTGCATAGTGAATAACGTAGGGCCGTTTATCTTTCCTTTGACCCAAAACAGCCCCTATGGCATAATCACTTGCATCACACATTAGTTCAAAAGGAAGTGTCCAATCTGGTGGCGCATGATAGGTGCAGTGGTAAGGGATGATTTAATTTTATTAAAAGCACTTGCACACTCATCTGTCCACTTAAATCGAACATCCTTTTGAAGAAGATTAGTCAAGGGTCTAGTAATGGCACTAAAGTCCTTAATGAATCTTCTATAAAAGCCAGCATGCCCTAGAAGTGATCTAATATCTCTAACAGTTCGGGGAATAGGTAGATTAGCTATTGTTAATGTATTTTTATGGGACGGCTTCTCTGGGACGGACCTTCCTCCACCTGCACAATCAACAATGTCAAGGTGACCCTGGCTAGAGCCGGAGAGCCTCCGATGCTTAAGTCAGTCGTCTGATCAATGGCAAAGGGTTTCTTCAGTTTAGTATTGCGTACCTCCTCCTGTCAAAAGCCTGGATATTTATCCTCATCACACGAGGATTCTTCTCCTGATTTTTCAGAAATTTACTCCTCTTTGCTGATTACTCTCGATCCCGAGGATCTCGGGATCAGATACCTATATTCTTGGATTTTCAGAGCAGTATTTGTATTCATTCTGCCTTCTCTTGTCTCGGCTCAGTCGTTGCCGACTCTAAGAGAGTCTCGGCCGACTCAGGAGGATAAGTTCTTTGCCTTCCCGTAACGGAATGGTTTCGGTGTTTATCTGTCATCCTTCCTTACTCGATGTCCGACAGAATTAACTAGTTAAGTCGGTTTTACCCTTTTGGTTGGGTGGCTTAGAACACGCTCGGCCTTTAGTAGGCTTATTTAGACGAGGTTATCACTCCGACAGAGCGACTTTAGTCGTCTTTTACTTTTTCCCATTGGCTTATCTTTTATTCTCTCAGCTTTGACCGTTGTCTCGGGCTCTTCGGGCAGTACCAGCAGAGCCGACCTACTTAAAATTCGAGTCTCCAGACAACTTATTTTTCCCCAATAGTAAGCCCCCCTTACTCCTTGTGTCGTCCACGACATCAAGGGGTAATGAGTTTTTAGGTCAGTTCGTATTAGAGTCCGAGGTTATGATGAGGCGTTTAATGCTCTTTGAGTCGTCTCTGGCGTACGACGTTGCGTCTTCCAAGGCCGCACGTGCGGCCAGCCGTCAAGTCGTTTCGTCCGCGTATGAGATTAGGACGCATGGCGACGACGTTACCGCTGTCAGTCAGCGTGCGCCACGTGTCGAGCTGGGGAGTCGATACGAACGACGATTCGCTTTTGCAATGAATGCCCTGCCACGTGGCACGGCTATAAAAGGGCCGGGCGGGAGGACTGTGCGAATTTTATTTTCGTTTTTCTTCCTCCCGCCCGTATTTTCTTCCGAGTTTTCCTTCCTCTTCTTCTTCTTCCTTCCACTGTCATTTTCTCCCCATCAACTTTCTTTGCATCCGGTGTCATTTTCCTCGGTGAGTCCTCTCTTCCCATTTCTATAAGCTTTAATGGCTGCGCGTGACTCTCAGAGCCCCCGGGAGGGGATGTCCGAAGATGAGGGTGTGTCCCAACATCTCTGGGACGTTGTGGAACCACCCTCCCTGTTGACGGAGTTTGCCGTCGACGCTGATGCAGCATTCCGGCTTGTAAGGGAGGCCGGCGGCTCATCGGCTGAGCGCCCCGCTCAAGCCGGTCCGTCCAGCGATGAAGTGTCTCTGGTGACCCGTCCAGGGAGACCCAACCTCTGGATGGACCAGCTGGAGGAGGAAGAAGGAGAGGATGAAATAGTTATAGGCGAAGGGGTGGCTGTTCCAGACCCTGTGAACCAAACTGTGGAAGCCTCTGAGTCTTCTTCGAAGGGGGAAGAAGATGAGCCTAGTGGTCTCGTCGCCTCCATTTTAACTGAATCCGACCTAAACCGAATCAGGGCTTGATATCATGTCCCTGACTCGGTCGTCCTCCATCTCCCTCGTTCAGGTGATTTTCCCGACCATCCCCCTATAGAGATGGTCGCAATTTTTTAAGTCGCGATGCAGTGTGGCTTGGGCTTGCCACTCCAGCCCATTGCTCGTGATTTCTTGTCCCGAGTCAAAATAGCTCCCGGTCAAATTGTTTCGAACGCGTGGAGGAATTTTTTCGGGTGTGCCGTGCTGTGGGCCGAGTTAGAACAGCCTCCACTTACAGTCAACGAGTTCCTCTACCTCTACCAAGTCAGACCAAATCCGAACTTTCCTGGCCTCTACTTTCTGAGTGCATGGAGAGGCAAAGGGGGGTCTTTGATAACCGACCCACCCACTTCTAACAAGTACTAGAAGGAGAGGTGATTCTGGGCTTGCGGTCAATGGGAGTCGGCCGATACGTAGCTGTACGAGCCTCAAGTCTCTCGCACGTTCCGAAGAGCAGGTGACTCGGTGACTCAGCCCGATAATCCCTCTTTCTTCTTCTTTTTATTTTTTACGCTGTCTCGTGCTGATCTGACCTCATAATGCCTTGCAGATATCTTGAAGAAGAGGGGGAAACTTGAGTCCGAGGCTCTAACTCGAATAAGAGAGCTGAGGAAGCTGAGCGCCGAGGAACGGTCTTGGAAGTTGCTGCTTCAACCCGAACGCCTCCATCTTGTGGGTCTAGACTCGTTCGTCTCAGGTAACTCGTCCTGCTCTACTTTAAACTGTCAGTTTCCTGTCTAACTTGTCTTCATTTTTCTTTTCAGACCTTCCCAAAGCTCGTCCCTACCTCAGGTCGGTTTCCGCAAGCATGGCCCAGTCTCGCCCGTCCCTGAAGCCGCTTTCCAAGGTGAAGGCTCCTCCGAGATCGGCTCTGTTGTCGGGGTCTCGGCCTTCAAAGCAGCAGAAAACTTCTGTGAAGGCTAAGGAACCTGCCGCCCCTCCTGCTCCCGTTCCTGCTGCCCCACAAGTGGTCGTACTCTCCGACCCTGACGAGAGGGTGGAAGAAGCGGAGCCGAAGCTGTCGGTGACTCAGTCGGCTCCCGAGCCGGGACCTGTTGTAGAAGAGGTCCCGAGGCCAAGAGAGGTCCCCAGCGGAGAATCCTCTAGAGGGGAGATGACCCAACAGGAGTCTCCCCTCGCCAAGGTCATCTCGGGGATGATCCCTTGGGCTCTCGCTCACGGGGGCGAGAAAGACTTCGCAAGCTACTACAATGCCCCAACTGTGCAGACTCTCAGGTATACGGCGAGGTTGCTTTTTGAGGTAAACTCCTCTCTACTTCTCCGCTGTTTTTGACTAAGTCTTTGCGCATAGCTTACTGTCTTCTGTTCGCAGCTGGCACCTTGCCTTGTCAAAGCGTGCTCGGAGCTAACTGCTGCCCAGAAACTCGCGTCCGAGATAGAGACCCCTAGGAGGATTACCGCCGAGGTGGAGGGTCGCAGGGAGATCGCCGAGAGTCGGATCGGCATCATGACTGGCGATCTGTCAATCGCTCGGAAGGTAGCCGAGTATGCCCGTTCTGTTCTTGAGGGAGTTAAGGCTGATAATGCTCATCTGACTTTACTCCTAAAGGAGGCTGAGGAGAGGCAGCAGCACCTTCTTCAAGTTCACGGTGGGTGCGAGAGTACTCTCGCTCGTGGGAGGGCCGAGGCTGCCGCCCTTATCCAGGAAGCCCAAGAGGAGGCTTGCCGAGCTAAAGAAGAACAACAACAAGTCATAGATGCCTTCCTCGAATCTTTCAAGTTTGAGGAGGAGAGGGACCGCCTTTATCAAGGTGGTTACAAGGCCTGCGTCTTGGAGATGAGGGCGGCCTTCCCCGATCTCGACCTCTCCACCTTTGAAGTCAACAGTCCTGTTGCCGAGACTACGGTCGCTGAAGCTGCTGAAGAAGAGGCCCCTGCCCCGGATGTCACAGCTGGTGTCACGCCCTAAACCCAAAAATCGGATTCATAAGAATCCCGATCGCCGAATCCGGTGCCGACAGCCTCCGTAGTACCCCATTCTCGACTCCTAGCATTCATATGCTAGATTTCGATCCTGGGATCCTACAAGGAGGATTTTTTTTATTTTTTTATTTATTTATTTATTTATTTGAAATGTACATTTAACTAGTAATAGGCATAACCACAAGATTACCCAATGCACAACAGTAACATCATCATCACATATTCACTAATACAAGCATTTGAATACAATACTGAAAGGAAATACATAAATAGAGAATCAAGCTCCAGAAGACCACCGCACGCTCCAAGATCAACACTGATGCAGCCCAGCATTACCTGCACGCATCTATCGTGCATAAGCTTATAGAAAGCTTAGAGGGTGGTGTAAGTGTGTGCACAAGGTAAGTGTCAAGTATTCAATATAATGTCATAATCATATGATACCAAAAACACTGATAATTCATAACTCGTACATCATCGAAATAAGCAGAAATACTGACAAGTCCATAAGTCAATAAATATCAGGATACGCAATATAGAACAGTTATGAAATAAAGAATCATAAAGAGTTAAATATCAGATACCAAGGATGCAATGCAATATACAAATTCTGCTAAGTCTATTTAGGCCATATAAGTGCAGAAACATAGCAACTCAAGATGTCATGTGCCTGCGGATGTGATGCAATATGCGATGCGAATGAAATGACCATGCTTGGAATGTGAAGTCGGGATGATAGTACGTAGTATCGCAGGCTACGGGGCCCGCCACAGTGAACTTCTATCCAAACCAGTCCCATACCTAAATTTGGATAGTCAGACTCAACGTGGTAAACTCCTGATCTCAGGTTTGTCGCGCGCCCAACCGAAATCTTTGCCATAACGAAGGTACACAACAATTAGTTGCGCACCACCAACCCGAGTGGATAGTGAATGAATGAATGAATGAATGAGCATGCAACTCTCACTCGATAAGTTCACATATCAGTACGGTTTCTCTCTGGGAAATCACCGGGGTCTATTGCACTCCAGACCAGATTGTCGCCCCATCGTGCGCAACAAGGTGAGTGGAAGAGACCTCACTATCTGCCTGCCAATATCGGGCCCGGCTCGTAAATAGCGGACCCATTCCTCGAGTTGGTCAGACTCAGCCTAGTATTGCCCCCTCCTCTTGGGCAGGTAAGGCCGCACCCCCTTCCAACCGACCACGACACAGTGGAGAGCGCAGCCATCTGGTAATCGGCACTTGGCGCTCATCTACCCACTCGGTCTAGATGTTGGAGCAACCTCTGGAACCAAGAGGGTTTAGGGACTTTCACCCAGGGATATCTATAGCACCCCTTGTAGAAAAGATTTTCGGTGTCCCGTCTGGCTATCCACGATATGCCTGTGGAGGCTACGACCCTGATGTCGCTAGGGCGTACAGTAATCACAGCACATAATGCAAGATGCGTGAGTCATACAATCCAGTCATGCATTAATCCTGAACACACAGTGCACTCATGTGCGACAATCTCCGCCTATCAGGGAGTTTCATAATAATCGGCACTATAGCATATGCAATGGTCAATCATATCTCATAATAAACATATAGATGATGTGTATGGGCATGTATCATGATGATATGTTGTCACATACTCATAATTGGTATCAATAACCGGCATCGACAATCGACCTCGACAATGTGGACATTTAACCAACACTGCCGCCGAGGAAAGACCCTCATAGATCCTAACTTATAGTGGACCCCTGACCTCACACAAGGGCCAAATATACAACACTATGAGTCTCACTCAAGAGCTTAATACATATCACGATGAGCCTTTCACATGGGCCCAACATACATCACAATGGGCCTCAATTATGAGTCGCATATACACCATATAGCTCTCGACAATCGGCCTTGATAATTGAAATCGACCTCGACAATCGAAATCGACACTCAGACTCGACTTCGACAATCGGAGTCGGCCTCGATACTTGGCCTCGACAATCAGGATCGATCGATAATCAGGATCAAAAAATCGGTCACAACAATCAGATCGATCGATAATCAGAATCGGCAAATCGGTTACGATAAGCGGGATCGATCGATAATCAGGGTCGGCAAATCGGTCACGTCAATCAAAATCGGCGATCGGCCACGACAATCGGGATCGGCAATCGGTCAATAGGAGTTGATCGATAATCAGAATCAACAAATCAATCACATCAATCGGGATCGGCAATCGGTTAACTGAATTCGATCAATAATTAGAATTAACAAATCGATCACGTCAATCGGGATCGGCAATCGGTCAATCGGAATCGATTAATAATCAGAATCAGAAAATCGGTCACGTCAAGCGAGATCGGCAATCGGTCAATCGAAATCGATCGGTAATCAAAATCAATAAATTGACCACGTCAATCGGGCTCGGCAATCAGTCAATCGGTCACGATAAACAGAATCGGCAATCGGGGACAATCGGTAATCAGTCTCGATAATCGGCCTCAATCGGTAATAAGTCAATCGGCCACGACACGCAGAGTCGACAATCGGCCACGTCAATCGATAATCGGCCACGATCGGTAATCGACCCAACACTTGGATGAACAAGGCCTAATGGAAGGTCACAGTGTGGACAGTAAACCATCATTGCCCATCAATGTGGATCTTTAACCAACATTGCTCCCAAGGAGTGGCCCACACAATCATCATGGCAAAATCACACATCACATCGAGCCTTGAATACATAATAGGTGGGTCTTGTACCTGGACCTCAAATATATCATATGGGCCCTATTGCACGGGTCTCAATACTATACCTCATATAATAAGTGGGTCACATTACTGGGCCTAACAATGCAAATGGGTGGGCCCCACCCATGGGCCAAAATACATGGTAATAGGCTTTGCCCATGAACCACGAATACATCACAATGGGCCTCTCATGTGGGCCGCAATTCCACCATAATGGACCCAATCCCGTGGGCCTCAAATATACATTACAGATGGGCCTCAAGTATACATCACAAGTGGACCCTATCACATGGCCAGGCGTCGTGGATGAATCACATCCATCAAGGTGGGATCGACAAAAGGATGGCGTGGCTAAAATACATACATCACGGTGAGCCATACATCCATCAAAATGGACAGACGGTGTGAATAGAATACAACACATTCATCGGGTAAGGCCTCCTCATACGTCAGGATGCGTCCACTTGATGTGATGGACGATGGGAATATAAAATACATAGAATCAATGTGGTCCACGTGCTGGACAACACTTGTATCAGGGTGGTCCACCCTCCTTGATGAATGGTCCAAGAGCGAAACAGATGGACGGCTTGGGTGCCAAACAGATGGATGTTAATGAAACGCATATATCACAGTGGCCCCGAGCTGCTGCTACATGGGCAGCATATTCTCAAGATGGGCCCCACATGTCGTGCATGGACAGCATATACAATGCATACAATAAGGTGGGCCCCACCCGTCTAGCACATGGACAGTGTGGATATGCCCCACATTCCACACGTGGGACCTACAGAACTTGCTGACCCAAGCCAACAGCTATGTAGTTGGTGCGGTACACTAGCCAGTTTGATCCTGGACGGTGTGGATGCAAGATACACCGTGGAGCCCCGCGTGATGGACGGTTGGAGTGGATGCCGTGTATATCATGGTGGAACCCCAACGTTCCACCCATGGACGGTGTGGACATAAACCACGTACATTAAGGTGGGCACACCCTGCTAATGGATGGACGGTGTGGCTATACAGCACACACATCAGGGTGTGCCCCCTTCCATAGAAAAGCATGTGGACGGTGTGAATATATATCACCTGCGTCAGAGTGGGAGCAATCCCACCGTCCCAGGGTAAATGGACGGATGGTCTGGATGATTTACATATAGTCAAGGTGGGTCCCACGCTGCATGGATGCAGCACACGTGCAGGTGGGTGGCACGAATAGAACACTTACATCATCGTGTAGTCCCACCATCCAGCAGTGTGGACGGTGGAGACCAAGCACATAAATCATGGTGTGGTCCTCTGTACGAATGATGCTCCACACGTAAATGGACAGTTTGGATATAACAATACCTCGTGGTGGGACCCAGCGTCCTCTACAAAAAAAAATGGGTGGACGACATGCATACAACACGTACATCGTGTTTGGGTTCCACCGTCCGCCTGGACGGTGTGAATGAAAAACATACATCCTGTGGGTCCCACGTGGGGCCCACCATAATGCTTATCTTAGATCCAACCCATTAATAAGGTCACGCGAACCTGAATGAAGCGGAAAAACAAATTTCACAGGGAACCAAAACTCCCGTGACACCCAAAATGGGTTTCAATGGCAACCGTTAACTCACACTGTTCCCTGCGATGTGGGCTACCTGAGCTTTAGATAGTGCCCGTTTTTGTTGGGGGGCCCACTTCAAGAAGGGGTCCACCCAATGAACAGTTTGGATGACAAAAAAAATACATCACGGTGGGGCCCACGGCTGGGACTGTGGTCCTGGTCCGTCCGCCTACGCAGCAGGACATCGCTGGCGTCCTCTGACGGTAACCAACAGCAGCAGCAGCTGCTGCAACTATTTTTTTTTTTTTTAAAGGACTTTTTCCACCGTTTTTCCATGGTCGGGTCCACATCAGGTGAATCCGATCCACCCAATGGATTCTATAGTCTATAACCAATCCACCAAGCCCAATATTGGATATGTAGAAGATTTCAAATCAATCTAAATAGTGAAAATCGTTGTTTTCAATGCTATGGCCCGCCTGAGAGCCAGATTGGCTCCTTTTTTTGGCTCAACACCTAAAATGAGCTAGCAAACAAAATGGACGACTTGGATCAGAAACATATGTCAGGGTGGGGCCTGCATGGGTGCCCCTTCCCAAAAAGCCTTAAAACCCTTCCTTTTTCTCTTTCTTTTTTTTTTTTTTCTTGCAGACGGTGCACCTCACTGTCTGCCCACTCTTCAGCGAAGACGTCCAGCGATGTCCAGCGTTCGCATACCCACATTAATCAAGGTGGGTCCCATTTGGACGTGGCCACCCCACCCAGCAGGGATGAAATACATCAATGACAATGGGGTCCACATCTACCAAGCTGATAATTATTTTTTTTTATTTCCCTCCACCCTAGCTGGCCCAAAACGGGCAGCAAGAGGGGCCCCATCTGTTGGGCGTCCACCAAATCTGGACAGTCCAGATTATCGATCAGGTGGGCCACACACAACTATCATCATATCATGAAAAGAAAAAAAAAAGAGAGGAAAGAGGAAGAAAGAAGGATCTAACCATAGAAGACACCCACCTTTGATCTCATCATCCTTCTTCCGCCAATATGATCTAGTGCTCTAAAGGGACGATTTCAACGGTCAATATGCACTTTGGAGGGTGGGGATGGGAGATTGGAAGGTGGGCCCACCAAGCTTTCTCTCATGGGGGTGGACGTTGGATTGCTCTCATGGAGCTTGGGAGAGAAAAAAAAATGAGAGAGAGAAGAGAGAGAGAAGTGATGTGAGTGATAGAGTGATGGGGAGGTATGGTTGTGGTTGAAAATGGGGTAAAAGAGGGATGGTGAGGGTAAAGAGAGAGTTGACTTTTTAAAAAGGGAGGGATGAGTTGTTGTACTTGAGGTATGGTTGTACTTGACATTGATTAATTGATGGGATTGATTTGACATTTGGTAGAGATTCTCTTGTGCGGCATTTTTCTCCGAACCGAACGCAGGCCCACTTCTTCTGGCCTGGGTATTGCCTCGGCGTGCGAGACGCGGTATCGAAACCGCGGCGACGGTGCGGTCGCTAGGGTATAAGTCTCGGGTCGAGCCGACTTTGAAATACGGAATATGAATCAAGGTCGCGCGTGACTGCTGATTATAAATTGTGAGTTGTCGGAATTTGACCGGGGGACCACGGAAGCCTATGGAATAGTACAGGCTAGGATACGGGTCTTACAGCTGGCGAAGCCGATTCTTCGGACATTGCATAAGGGATAGGTCCCGACTGAGTGGGACATTTGCTCTGTTGGAGATTGTATGATTGCTCTTTTATTTTTATTTTTTTATAACCCGACATTGAACACTTGGACAAAATAGAACTTTTTCATTGAGTCGACTTCAATTACATTTCTTCAGTATTTTCTATTCTGTCTTACGGGTAATAGATCTTGAAATGCTCGGCATTCCAAGGATGAGGCAACAGTTATCCATTTAGGTCTTCCAGCCGATAGGTTCCCGGGCGGATGGTGCTCGAGACGACGTAGGAACCTTCCCAATTGGGTCCCAGTGTGTCCGACCCAACTTCCTTAGTATTTGGAAACGTCTTTCGGAGGACAATATCCCCGGCTCGGAATCGTCTGACTTTGACTCGGCGATTGTAAAACCGAGACACCTGTCTTTGTCAAGCCATCATCTTCAATTGAGCCCTTTCTCTTTTCTCTTCCAGCAAATCGAGTTCGAGTGAAAGGAGTTCGCTATTCTCTTGTTCACTGTACATGTTGACTTGGGCCGAGCCAACACCGATCTCAACTGGTGTAACCGCTTCCGTGCCGTAACAAAGGGAGAAGGGAGTTTCTCTCGTGGTAGTCCGTGCTGTAATTCGATAGGCCCACAGTATATTTGGAAGTTCCTCGGCCCACGCTCCCTTTGCTTCATCGAACCTCCTTCGGAGGTGCCGCTTTATGATTTTGTTAACCGCCTCGACCTGTCCATTCGTCTGAGGATGATGAGGTGAGGCGTACACGTTTCGAATCCCGAGATTACTGCACATCTCACGAAATTATTTATTATCGAACTGCCTTCCATTGTCGGTAATAATAGTCCGAGGTATCCCGAACCGACAGACGATATTCTTTCAAACAAAGCCTGTGATCCTTTGCTCGGTAATTTTCGCCAATGGCTCTGCTTCAGCCCACTTCGTGAAGTAGTCCACTGCAACTACAGCAATTTAGTCTAACCCTTTCCCAGAGGAAAGGGCTCGATGATGTCGATCCCCCACTGTGCAAAGGGCCATGATCCCGACGTCGAAGTCAGTTCCTCGGGGGGTTGTCTCGGGATTACCGCAAACCATTGACACTTGTCATACCTTTGAACGAATCGCTTAGAATCATGTTATATAGTCGGCCAGTAGTACCCCTGCCGCAAGACTTTATTGGCAAGCGAACGTCCCCCTGAGTGGTTCCCACATATTCCTTCGTATATTTACCATAAGACATAGTCGGCTTCATGGGAGTCGACGCATCTTAATAAGGGAGTATAAAACCCTTTTTTATATAGTACCCCATTCAAGATGGTGTAGCGCTAGGCTCGAACCTTTAACCGTTGCGCCTTGGTGTGGTCTTCCTGCAGTTCTCCATCATTGAGATAACGGATGATTGGGTCGAACCAAGTAGCTTCTGAGTCGATAGGAAGTAGAGCCGAGCCTATCAGCTCATTTATACTTGGTTCATCTACATATTCGATCGGGACCGACCGAGGTATGTCTTCTTCGTCGGCTAAGGCAAGCTTCGCTAATAAGTTAGCTTTGGTATTGTCAGTTCTGGATATTCGAATTACTTCATATTTCTGAAATCCACCGATTAATTCTTTGGCTTTTTCCATGTATACCTTCAGTTGCTCTTTCCGAGTTTGATAAACACCGAAAACTTGGTTAACGACCAACTACGAGTCACTGAAGACATTCAGATGAGTCGCGCCCAAACTCGCAGCGAGTCTAAGGTCGAGTAATAAGGCCTCGTACTCTGCTGTATTGTTGGACACTTGGAATCCAAGTCGCAAGGCATACTGCATACAAGTTTGATCGGAAGTTTCTAATACCACCCCGGCCCCATTTGCCTTGGAGTTGGATGAACCGTCGACGAATAGCTTCCAGGGAGCCAGGTCGGGCAACGGACCGAGAGAGGAAAAAGCTCCGAGTTCAGTGACCTGATCAGAAGCAGGTATCGTGTTATGATTAGGGGCCACTTCAACAAGAAAATCGGCGACAGCTTGCCCTCTTATGGCTGTCCTCGGCCTGTACTGTATGTCAAATTCACTCAATTCGACTGCCCACTTCGTAAGTCGGCCGGAAGCTTCCAGCTTCTGAAGAATTTGGCGTAATGGTAAGTCGGTCACAACGATGATGGTATGAGCCTGAAAGTATGGCCGGAGTCACCGCGAGGATATTACCAGAGTTAAGGTAACTTTCTCGAGCTGAGGATACCTTGTCTCAGCTGATAATAAGGCTTTGCTGGCATAGTACACTGGTAGCTACCTCCCTTTGTTCTCTCGTATTAAGGTCGAGCTAACTGTTGCTTCGGATACAGCCAGATATAGTAATAACGCTTCTCCTAGCTCAGGCTTAGATAGCAGTGGTGGTGACCTAAGGTAAGTTTTTAGTTCTCGAAATGCTTTCTCACATTCTTCCGTCCACTCCATCGTCTGTCATCCCTTCAACTGCTTGAAGAACGGGAGACATTTGTCTGTGGCTCGGGACAGGAAACGGTTGAGCGCGGCTACTCTCCCTGTCAACCTTTAAATATGTTTGATTATTTTCAGAGACTTCATATCAAGTAAAGCTTTAATTTTCTCGGAATTCGCTTCAATTCCTCACTAGCTAATGAGGAAATCGAGAAATTTTCCTGATCTTACCCCAAAAGCACACTTGCTAGGATTCAACTTCATTTATACTTACGTAAAGTCATGAACATTTCTTCCAGGTCCGCCACATGGTCGGCTGCTTGTATACTTTTGACGAGCATATCGTCGATATAAACTTCCATCGTTCGGCCGATCTGTCGAGCGAACATTTTGTTCACTAACCTTTGATACGTTGCTTTAGCGTTCTTCAGACCAAATGGCATCACTCGGTAATAGTAAAGGCCTTTGTCAGTGACAAAGTTGATTTTTGATTTCTCATTTTAGTGCATTACAATTTGATTGTAGCCTTAATAGGTATCCATAAAACTAAGTAATTCATAACCCGCAGTACTGTCTACCAGCTAATCAATGCGATGAAGAGGGAAGCTGTCCTTGAGGCAGGCTTTGTTCAAATCTGTATAGTCTATACAGACTAGCCACTTCCCATTGGCTTTTTTTACGAGTACAACATTGGCTATCCACTCTGGATAGTATATCTCTTCGACGAATTTGGCTTTAAGGAGCTTGCCGACTTCCTCTTCAATGATAGCGTACCTTTCTGGTCTGAGAGGGCGACGCTTCTGTCGGACGGACCTGTAATTCGGGTCGATGTTAAGTCGGAGCATCATGACCGAGGGATCGATCTCGGGCATGTCTTCGTGGCTCCAAGCGAAGATATCGGCATACTGTAGGAGCAAGCTAATCAATTTCTCTTTAAGGGGTGAACTCAGAGACGAGCCGATTTGCACTGCTTTTGACTTATTTGTCTCGGTTAACAGCTCCGAGACGAGTTCTTCCATCATCTGCCCTCGTTCATGAGATCCGATTCGAGGGTCCAGCGATTCGATCATCGATACTTCCGCCGACGCCTTGACTGCGGTGGCATAGCATTTTCGGGAATCTTGTTGATCTCCTTTCACAATTCCTACTCCTGACTCAGTCAGAAATTTCATAGAAAGGTGGTAAGTGGATACCACGGCTTGAAGGAGGCTTAGGGATGGTCGGCCGAGTATAGCGTTATACACCAACGGTTGGTGCACGACCAGGAAATCGACCATCGTAGTCATTTGGTGAGGCGCGGTTCTAGCAGTAAGTGGTAGTGAAACGACTCCTTCGGGAAGTACCTGTTCACCCGAGATTCCTATGAGTGGAGTTCGGACCGGTCGTAAGACTGACCGCCCTATGCTCATCTTGTCGAACGCTTGGGTGAATAACACATCCGCTGATGATCCTGTGTCCACTAGCATTCGGAACACGTTCCTATTGGCGATGGTGAGGGCGACCACAAGCACATCATCATAAGGATGATGAATGCCTCGAGCATCTTCCTCAGTGAACGAGATACAATATTTCTCTCTTTTCTTTTCTTTGGGAGGCCGAGACAACAGAAGAACCTCGGACTCCGGGCGTTCGATGCTTCTAGCATGATTTTTTCGAGCATTATTGGAGTCTCCACCACCCCGATGCCCTCCAATAATGGTCCAAATTTCTTCTTGAGGCCGCTCTTCACTCGGTCCTGCTGGAGCATCGGATCCTTCTGTATGTTCTCTGAGTCGGCATTCTTTAATTAGCCGCTCGATCTCATCCTTCAAGTGATAACAATCACTGGTGTTGTGATCATGGTCACGGTGATAGTGGCAATACTTGTTCTTATTCCAACGATTCGGATTTCCTCAGAGTTTTCCGGGCCAGTTAACGAAACTTTCATTTTTTATTTCCATCAGCACTTGTTCCTGCGATTTGTTCAGAGGGGTGTATGTGAAAAATTTCCTGTCGGGTCGCTTTCCCGACCTGCCGTCGTCTCGGGCCCGGTCGTCTTTTCGCTTCTTCCCTCCGGCTGAGTCGGTCTCTTTCTTAGCCGACTCTTTAGCCGATGGTTTTGCGTTCTGGACCTTCTCCCGTAGGAGTCGGGTCTCTTCAGCGTCGGCATATTTGTCCGACCGAACCATAAATTCGCCCAGAGTCTCGGGCGAATTCTTATCTAATGATGCCAAAAGGGGTTTATCTCTCACCCCTTGCATGAGAGCATTAAGAGCTGTCTCCTCAGAATGCTTTCGAACCTGCAGAGATTCGAAGTTGAAGTGCTTGATATAGTCTTTCAATAGCTCTCCTTCCCTCTGAACTATGTTGTTCAGATGTGCGGGCGGCTTTAACTTCTTCTTTTCACCGATAAAATTGCTGAGGAAGGCGTCACTGAGTTCTGCGAATGAATTAATTGACTTTGGTTTTAATTGCTTAAACCAAAGTCGGGCCACATCAGTCAGGGTAAGAGAGAAGGCTCGACACATAACAGCATCCGAGGTATCGTGCAGCTCCATATAGGTCCTGAAGCATTCAAGATGTTCTGTTGGATCAGTTTTTTCGGAGAAGAGAGTTATCTGAGAAAAGCGAAACCTCTCCGGCAACCGAGCCCGCATCACTTCGTCTACAAATGGAGAAGCTTTTTCCTCTGATTTGGTCGGGTTTGGGTTCCGACCGTGCTTCATATCTGTCATCTCTCTTTTCATATTTTTTCGGACCTCGTTCTTGAAGTCTTGCATGTCGGCTTTTCAGGGTTCAGCGCTCTCTGTCGTTTCTTCTGCAGGGAGCCGACTTCGCCTCCTCTGATCTATTCTATGTCGCAGATCAGAGGGAGGCAAAACGGCTGTTACAAAGTGAGCCAGCGCTAGCTGACTCGGTCCCTAATGCTGACTCGGTCCCTGGGGTTGACTCGGCTGTCAGGGTGACTGTGGCACGGTAGGCTGTGCTACAGATGCTGGCGGGAGAACCTGCGCCGACTCATGACGCTACTGCATCTGCTGATTACACAATTGTTCCATCATGTGTTTCATAACAGCCATCTCGGAACTCATCTCTTGGACCTCTCGATCCAAGTGTGCGTTCTCTTGGTTGAGCTGGCTGGTAGTCGCAGGCAGTGTCGTTGGGGGAGCTCCCTGAGCTGTGCTAGCAGCGGCCTCCCCCGCTTCATCTGGATCCGTCCTCCTGGTTCTTACCATTCAACAAATCGGAGAAAGCAGTTTTTTATCTGTATCCCACAGACGGCGCCAAACTGTTGATGTATTTTTATGGGACGGCTTCTCTGGGATGGACCTTCCTCCACCTGTACAATCAACAATGTCAAGGTGACCCTGGCTAGAGCCAGGGAACCTCCGATGCTTAAGTCAGTCGTCTGATCAATGGCAAAGGGTTTCTTCAGTTCAGTATTGCGTACCTCCTCCTGTCAAAAGCCTGGATATTTATCCTCATCACACGAGGATTCTTCTCCTGATTTTTCAGAGATTTACTCCTCTTTGCTGATTACTCTCGATCCCGAGGATCTCGGGATCAGATACCCGTATTCCTGAATTTTCGGAGCAGTATTTGCATTCATTCCGCATTCTCTTATCTCGGCTCGGTCGTTGCCGACTCTAAGAGAGTCTCGGCCGACTCAGGAGGATAAGTTCTTTGCCTTCCCGTAACGGAATGGTTTTAGTGTTTATCCATCATCCTTCCTTACTCAATATCCGACAGAATTAACTAGTTAAGTCGGTTTTACCCTGTTGGTTGGGTGGCTTAGAACATGCTCGGCCTTTAGTAGGCTTATGCAGACGAGGTTATCACTTCGACAGAGCAACTTTAGTCGTCTTTTGCTTTTGCCCCTTGGCTTATCTTTTATTCTCTCGGCTCTAACCGTTGTCTCGGGTTCTTCGGGCAGTGCCAGCAGAGCCGACCTACTTAAAATTTGAGTCTCCGGACAACTTATTTTTCCCCAACAGCTATAATGTCTAGTTTTGATCGATCTACCTCGATTCCATTTTTGGAGATAACATGTCCCAAAATAATTTCCTTTTGAACCATGAAATGACATTTCTCTCAATTTAAGATAAGGTGTTGCTCCTCACACCTAAACAAGACAAGAGATAAATTGTCGAGGCATTCCTCAAAACTACTCCCAAATACAGAAAAGTCGTCCATGAAAACCTCAAGAAACTTTTCAACCATATTTGAAAAAATACTTAACATACACTGTTGGAAAGTTGTTAGAGCATTACACAATCCAAATGGCATCCGTTTGAAAGCAAACATGCCAAATAGACAAGTAAACGTGGTTTTCTCTTAGTCTTCTAGGGCTATCTCTATTTGATTATATCCAGAATATCCATCAAGAAAACTATAGAATGAGTGACTTGCTACCCTTTCTAAAACTTGATCAATAAATGGTAGAGGGAAATGGTCCTTTGTGACCTGATTTAATTTTCTATAATCAATGCAAACACGCCAACCTGTGGTGACACGTGTTGGTATGAGTTCATTATTAGAATTCTACACAATAGTTATTCCGAATTTCTTTGGGACTATTTGAGTTCGACTCACCCAAACACTATCGGATATTGAGTAGATGATTCTCACATCCAACAATTTGATCACCTCATTTTTTACAACTTCCATCATGTTTGGATTAAGACGCCTTTGAGATTGTCTAATTGGTTTGGCGTCCTCATCGAGGTGGATCCAATGAGTGCATATGGAAGGGCTTATACCCTTTATGTCAGAAATGGTCCAGCCCAAGGCTCCTTTGTGGTTCCTTAGAACATTCAACAATTTAATCTCTTGATCCTTATCTAAAAATGAAAAGATCACCACAGGATAAGTTTTATTTTCACCTAAGTATTCATACTCTAGCTCGCTTGGTAGTAGTTTTAAATCAAGCTTTGAAAAATTGGTTGGTGATGGCAGAGGTCATGAGTCCTCGATATATAGGATTTGAGGGCACGGTATCTATTGGTACATACCAGTGTCCTGGGTGGTAGTGCTCTCATTATCATTAGAAATTTTAGTAAGCATTTTTTCTAAATCAGAATTTTTCAAGTCCCCAATGACTTGAATCAATTCCTCAGTCAGACTAGATTCCAATTCTTCTTCTTCTATCAAGCAGTCCATGAAATTCAACTCACAGATTTCATTATCATCAATGGGCTACTTACATAGATTGAAAATATTTAGATCTAGAGTCATGTTACCGAAAGACAAGTTCATCATTCCATTCCTACAATTTATGATTGCATTTGAAGTTGCTAGGAATGGGCGACCTAAAATGATGGGAACTTGAGCACTAGCATTTACACATGGTTCAGTGTCTAGTACAATAAAATCCACGGAAAAGTAGAATTTCTCCACTTGGACTAGTACGTCCTCTAAAATTTCCCTTGGTACCTTAATGGAGCGGTCAGCAAGTTAGAGTGTAATCGTGGTTGGTTTAAGCTCGCCTTACCCCATTTGTTTGTAAACCGAATAAGGTACTAAATTGACACTTGCACCCAAATCTAGCAAAGCATGCTCAATTTGAAAATTTTCAATAATATAAGGAATAGTGGGACTTCCTAGGTCTTTGTATTTGGATAAAACCCTTTGTTGAATGATAGCACTCACTTTCTCGGTAAGGAGGGTCTTTTTGTGCACATTTAATTTCCTCTTTACAGTGCACAAGTCCTTGAGATACTTAGCATATGATGAAATTTGTCTAATGGCATCAAGCAGAGGAATATTGACAGTAACCTTTCGGAGCACATCCAACACCTCTTGATATTTCATGGGGACAGTCGGATTCTGAAGTCTAGATGGGAATGGAACTGGAGGCTCATATGACTTAGTCTCTTTATCCTTTTGCTGTTGTGACTCTTGAACCATAACCGGTTCATCATTTTCTTTAGACAGTGGCTCATCCTCCAATATTTCTACCGATTGCATTATCTTGTTATCAACATCTTTTTCACTTCTCAAGGTAATGATGGCATTAGCTTGTTCATGATGTAGCTCATTTGGATTTGATTCTCCAATGAAATGTGTATTTATAGAGTTTGGCACAGGTTGAGAAGGAATGGTGCCTTTTTCCCTAGCATTTAGTTGAGTCTCAATCTTAGCCACAGCTATCTTTAATTCCTGATTTGATTGGATTAGAGACTGATTCATTTGAGTTTGAGAGTTCATGAATGTGGTCAATGCATCCTCCACAGATGATCGCTTTGGTAGGGGCACATATGGTGCATTATTAGGTGCCTCAAAGAAGTTATTTTGTAGAGGCATTTGAGGTGCATTGGGCGCATTAATTTGTGGTCTATTCCTCCAACTAAGATTAGGATGGTTACGCCGATTTGGATTATACGTGTTTTCCATTGGTTGCATAACTGACCTTTAGTAGTTATTTATAGCATTTGCTTGATCATTCTCATGCGTGATATTTGTACAACTAAGATTATTGAACAATACTTTGTGTCATGGTCTGTACCACCACAAATGCTACAAAAATTACCTAAGAAAGTGTTTGCTTTAACCATATCAACCTTCCTAATTTTCAAGGCTTCAACCTTTCTAACCAATGCAGTGAATTTTACATTAAGGACGTCTTCCTCTCTTAGGACATACATCCCCACTTTCTCTCTAGGAATGGGTCTAGTTTGGTCTGATTTAGCAGAGACATTCCATGTCTGTGTATTCTCTGATAACATATCTAGAAAATCCCAAGCCTTATTATGATCTTTGTCAAGAAAGGTTCCACCACACATCATCTCTATGAACTGACGGGTATCCATGGTGAGCCCCTTTCGGAAAGCATCAATCACATGACATGGTTCATAACCATGATGTGGACAAGTAATTAGAAGGTCTTTGAAGCGCTCCCAAGCTTGAAAAAATAGTTCATTCCCCTTTTAGGAGAATGACATGATTTCTTGTTTTAATGCATTTGTTTTGTGCTCGGGAAAGAATTTCTTCAAAAACTCTCTACTTAAGGCTTGCCATGAAGTGATGGTATTAGGTCTTAGAGATTTGAGCCATGCTTTGGCCCGATCCTTTAGAGAAAATGAGAATAACCTAAGCTTAAGTACATCCCTATTGCCATTATTTACTTGTAACGTTGCAATTACTTCCTCAAAATCCTTGAGGTGCAAGTTGGGGCTTTTAGAATCCAAGCCATGAAATTTATGAATTAATTGAATCACACCCGGTTTAAAATCAATGTTTCCTGTGTGAGCAGGGAACACTATGCAAGATGGTAAAGTTGATCTCTCAGTGTGTAAATGTTCACGTAAAGTCCGTGGTTGGTTTAACAGATTCCTATGAACTTCATTTTCATCCTCAAGAGGAGGATTAGGTTGATTTTTTCTATTTTGATTTATAGCTAGATCTAGCAGATTTGGATTTAGATTACCATCTAGGTCTGCCATGAAATCCAAGTGATGTTGAGTGTCTCTTCTAAGTGAATGATCAATGTCAAGCCCCAAACCCAGAAATTGGATTCACAGGAATCTCGATTGCCGAATCCAGCGCCGACAGACTCCGTAGTGCCTCATTCTCGGATCTCGGCACTCTCATGCCAGATTCCGATCCGGGATCCTACAAGGAGGATTTTCAGTATAATTTTTTTTATAATGGAGCATAACTCCAAGTATACCCAATTCACAAAAGCAACATCATCATCACATATCCACTAATATAATCATTTGAATACAATGCTGAAAGAGAAATACATATATCGAAATCAAAGCTCCAGAAGACAGTTGCACGCTCCAAGCTCAACACTGCTGCAACCGAACGCTACCTGCACGCATCTATTGTACATAAGCTTATAGAAAGCTTAGAGGGTGGTGAAAGTGTGTGGACAAGATAAGTACCAAGTATACCATAAAGCTGATAAATCATACAAAATCGAAATAAGCAGAAATACTAGCTAGATCATGACTCATACGATATCAGAGTGATGCGGAAATATACGGTGAGTCCATGAATACAATCAGCTGTACCAAAGCTATGTGATGCAAGGCATGAATGTTATCAGCCATACCAAGGCCATGCAATGCAAAACTTATAAGACAATAACAGATGCTGAGGATGCAATGCAATATGCAAATCCAGGCGAGCCATAAATATCATCAATCTCATCCAGGCCATATAAGTGCAAAACATCATAACCCATAATACTAAGTACTGCGAATACAATATAATATGCGATGCGAATGAAATGACTATGCTGAAATGTGAAGTCGGGATGATAGTACGAAGTATCGCAAGCTATGGGGTTTATCACAAGGAAATTCTATCCAAACTAGTCTCATACCTAAAATTAGATAGTCAGACACAATATGATAAACTCCTGATCTCAGGTTAGTCGCGTGCCCAACCGAAATCCTGCCTATGCGAAGGTACATGTAACAAATAGTTACTCACCACCAGCCCGAGTGGATAGTGCATGGATGAATGAATGAGTGCACAACTCCTGGTCAGTAGCCTGTCAGCACAGTAGCCTGCCAACCGCTGATAACTCGCCCAGGCCTCAGCCCCGCCCACATCACACCCGCCTACATCAGCATCCGCCCACGTGCGCCCACCCACATGTGCAACAGTGATGGGGTATCATACTATCATGTCAGTCCTCATATTAAGTCCACGTATCAGTACGATTACTCTCTAGGATCATCACCGGGGTCTATTACACTCCACACTGACTGCCTCCTCCCTGGCTGCACAACCCTGCGAGTGGAAGAGACCTCACTATCCGCCTAACTAGTAGTCTGCCAATACCTACCCGGCTCATTGATAGCGGACCCATTTACGAGCTGGTCATACTAAGCCTAGCTTATAGCCTCCTCCCTCGGGTGGGTAAGGCCACACCCCCTCCCAACCGACCACGACACAGTGGAAGACGCGGCCTACTGGTATTCGGCATTCGGGCGCTCGTGTTCCACTCGGTCTAGACGTTGGGGCTACTCCTGGCCTCAGAGGTTCTGAGATTTTCACCCAAGAACATCCTACGTGCCCCATAGTGCTAGAACCAAATATTTTTGGTATCCCATCTAGCCATCCACGATGTGTCTGTGGAGGTCATAGCCCTGATGTCGCTAGGGTGTGCAGTGATCATAATATACAAATGCGAGATGCATAAATGACACCGTCAAATCATGCAACAATCCAGCACATACAGCGCGATGATGTGGGGCACTTCGTCTCATAACGAGTCCCGCAAATGGTCTGTCCAATGGCATATGCTATGATCAGTCACTACTCCGTCTCATAACGTATGTTCATGAATCATGGAGTTATACTAGGCATGTTATAAAGTGATGAACTATCTTTACAATGCAGATGGACTTGGACGATCTACACACAACTAGTATGGGCCTATCAATGGGCCCTAGGGAGAGTTATATTGCGGACATTTAACCAACATTATTCTTACAATGTGGACGTCAAACCAACATTGCTCCCAAGGCATGGCCCGCCATAACGATGAATACATAAATCACGGTAGAATCACATTGCAATGGGCCTTATGTACATCCCATTGGGCCTCGACCCATGAGCCTCCAATACATCAAATGGGCCTCATAACATAGTTCTCATATATATCAAGGTGGAACTCAACAACGGGTCATAAATACATCAAGATGGGCCTCGTAACATGGGCCTCATATATATCAAAGTGGGCAACATCAATGGGCCACACCAATAGGCTTGTATACATTGTAATGGGCCATAACCCATGGGCCTTCATACATCACAATGGGCCTTAACCCATGCATCCTAATACATCACAATGAGCCTCAACCCATGGCCCCAAATTCATTTCAATGGGCCTCAACCCATGGGCCATCAACACACCAAAGGTGAGCCTCAACAACGGGCCTTAAACATGGTAAGTGAGCCACATCACATAGGCCATATGTATATCAAATGGGCCACACCAATAGATAAGTGGTGGTAATGATTTCCACCATTAAAATTTCTAAGGCGTCATGTTAAACAGGCCTAAAAACCCATCCAGAGTGTAAGATTATGGGGTTTCCATCATCCAATCAGCTCAAAACTTTATATGCAACCTTGGGACCACAAATTAGCCGTACACGTCAAATTTCAGCTCCTGGATCCTTCTAAAAATGGCTAAACTGATAGATTAGCCCCTGAAATCATGATTTGGAGCCCGCCTAATATCTGAATAAGCTTTAAATTCAGTCTCAACGCTTTAAATGAGCTGAAAATGCGGATGGACGGAGCAGATTTCTCATGATCATCACCATGGAACTATATGTACATTGCATGCACATCACGTACATGCATGACATTTCTCATTTACGTAAATAGTGTTTACACTGTGCATTTAAAATTTTCTTAGTACAGCCTACTTCACATTTAAATCATCGATCCGTACCGTCCATTATATTCAGAAGGAAGATTTAACCCTTGTCAAAGTGGCATTCTTAAACTATGCAGGCTGTTACAATATTCTAGCCATTAAATACAAGATGGATGGCGAAGTAGACAAACCCATGGACTGCACAGATTTCACTCCAAAAACAATACTTTCCGGATGATTTTTCATCTTGAAATCAATGGATGGAGTGGACAAAACACATATATATCGTGGTGGGTTCCACCTCATGATGGACGGCATGAATGAAACACATACCATGGTGGGTTCCACCTGAACCTTAGATCTGACTCATTTTTTACTCTCAAGCCTTAAAATGGGCTTTCAAAATGGTTGGAAGGCTTGGATGCAACACATGCATCATGGTGGGGTCTACAGGCAAGCTTGCCAAATAGTTGAACGGTTAGAATGCAACACATGCATCATAGTGGGGCTACTACCATCAGATGGATGGACTGTTTGGATGAAACACATCCATTAGAGTGGGGCCCTTGAACTCGTCAGATAGATGGACAGTTTGGATGCACACCTGCATCATAGTGGGTCCCACCAGCCGTCCAGCAGCCCAAAAATGGCTGGACGACATGGTAAAATACATACATCACGCTGGACGGAAAAACAAACATCACAGTGGGCGCTACCGTCTGTGGACGGTGTGCATAAAGCACATACATCACTGTGGGTCCCATGTGGGGCCCACCATAACGTTAACTTTCCATCCAGCCTGTTGATAAGGCCACAAAGACATGGATGAACGAAAATACAAATCTCAGCCTTGATCTAAAACTCCTATGGGTCCCAAAAGTTTTCAAAGTTAGACATTCAATCACACTATTTTAAATGGTGTGGACCACCTGAGCGTTGGATATACCCCATTTTTGGAGGGGGCCCACCTAAGGAGAGGACCCACCAGATCAACGGGTTGGATGGCTGATAAACATCAAGGTGGGGCCCACGGCTAGAGCCGTGGGTCTGCCTCCGTTTCACGCTGACGCTGGCAGCAACATCCTGGCAGGGCGCTGCACCTCCTTCTTCCTTTTTTTTTTTTTTGGAAAAACCGTTTTTCAATGGTTTTTCATACCTGGGGCCCACACATGATGAATCCACTCCAGCCATTATATTCCAAGGCCCATAACAAATCTATCAAGACTAATATTAGATATTTTCCAGCGTGTAAGAAAAATCTGGGTAGAGTTCAATAGTAATGATACTATTTTTAAAACTATGGCCCACTAGATATCCGAATCATTCTCATTTTTCGGCTCAACGCCTAAAATGAGTTGGGGAAGAGGATGGGCGGCTCGGATTGTATACATACACCAAGGTGGGTCCTATACAAATGGCCCACCTCCAATGCCTTGAAAAGGCTAAAATTGGTGTTTAGCTTTAAACGTCCAGAGAGTCCCTAGACTCTCTCTCTCTTTTTTTTTTGCTTGGGCATGCAAGGCCTTTAAGGTGGGCCCTTCATAGGTGGGCCACCACATGGTAAGGTGGTGTGGTTACAATACATATGTAAAGTGGGCCCCACCCTTAGATGGTTTGGATTCCAATACATACTCCATTGTGGGGTCCATCCAAGTGGGCCATAGGGCCATATCATCACACAAAAACATAACAAAAGGAGAAGGGAGAGAGATTGAGTGACACACATGCATGGAGGGCTCCGCCGCTATGAGCCCTCCCTTCCATACATCCAATTATACATCAAGCGGGTCCCATTGCATGTGGGCCCGCCAAATCAAGAATCAACGGTGGAGATCCCCTCCACCAAAATGAAAGGTCTAAATGACCTCATTCAACTAAGAAAGAAAACATCATGATGGGATCCATGGAGATTGGCTCCATCATGGAATGATATTGATGATCAAGATGGGCCATCGGCCACATCTTAGGGTCCCAAGTGAGATCCAAACCATTGATCGGTTGGCCTCACTTGGCCCATCTTAAAAATATGAAAAACTAGGCTATGGAAGCACCCACCACTTGATCTTCTTGGTCCGTTGGAAAGCTACTCTCCCAGAGCTTCACTTTGATGGTGGAGATGAGAAATGGATGGCTAGGATTAAAGCTTTTGGGATGAGAAAGTGGGCCACACAAACTCTTTTCTCCCTTGAGAAGGGCTTGGACGTGAGCTCTCTTGTTGCTTAGGGGATGGTTGGGAAATGTGAAGGGAAAGAGAGAGATGTGGTGGTTGTAAGAGAGATGTGAGTGATGGATGTGAGGTGAGTGATGGGTGAGGTGATGGATTGGTTAACTTTAGGTTTACTTGACTTGTGGAGAAAGAAAGCATAGGTGCTTGGTACTTGACATGAGAGGTGATTGATGGGACATATTGTAGAGATTCTCTTGGGATTGCAAACGCGCGGCGTTTTCTCAAAATAAACGTCGGCTCACATCTCTTAGTCAGGGTATCGGATCGGTACATGAGTCACGGCGTTGGAACTGCGGCGACTGTGCGATCATAATGGTACAAGTCTCGAATTAAGCCGACTCAAATGTATAGGATACAACTTACGGTCGTGCGCAACATCGACTACAGGTCGCGGATTGTCAAAATTCGACAAGAATGATCGCAGGAGTTGACGGAACAGTACGAATTAGGATATGGGTCTTACAATCAAGGCCTGAAACTAGTTCTCCTTCGAAGGAAAGTCGATTATTTTGATCCCTACTCCAACAGGACATAAACCATCCATACCATACAACAAATATCACTAATTTAAATAGCAAGTATGATACTTAAAATAAAAATAAAAACTTAACCAACAACCCAAGCGGCAGGGCCGACCATGAGGGTTCAGTCCACAAAGCAAAAATAAATTAACAACCCAGGCGGCAGGGCTGACCATGAGGGTTCAGTCCACAAAAAAAAATAAACCAAAAAAAAATTACTGCAGAAATTAAACTATGCTAATCTGAAAAATAGATTCAGCGGATGATCTTTGTGATTAAACAGCAACTGTATCCCGTGAATACGGGGTCGATCCCACTGGGAGATGAAATGTGAGAAGGAAAAAAAATCAAATGCAAAACAAACTAAGTAATAAAAACTAAACTGATGATTTGATTTTGAAATTTTTGAGTGGATGTAATTCAACTGAATAAAATAACACCCAAGATTCAAAGTTTCACACATAAGTTAATGTTCCAAAATCATGATGACTTGAATAATACAACTAGGATCTGAGCACTATAGTCAGCCTAGTCGAAAAGTAGGACGGTTTAAATATCTTAAAAAGTGATATAAAATATTAAAAAATCATGAATTTGCATCATTGACATATGTTCTCAAGCGTCAGTGATTTTAAGTATTCAATATCTATACGATAATGAATATCAAAGAAATATAACAGGTTGAAAACCTCTCTTATCTAGGAAATCTGATTGATCTAGGCTAAGCCTATCCATCAATGTGGATCTCATATGATGGAAACATATGGATCTCACAGGAGGATAAAAAAATAACACCTAAATAATAGACAACATGCATACATCATTCTTCTCATTATTAAAACAATCAATCATCATAATCTTAAAGAACTATTAAACTCATGTGCTTCTCTTCTAGCTTGGGCTAGAAGGAACTTAGAAAAACATAATTAAATTACAAAAATAAAAAGCAACAAGAAAGAAAAAAATTATAAATAAAAAAGAGATTAAAAAAATAACTTATAAAGCTTTAATAAAACTAAAAAATTCTTAAAAAATTCTAAATTTTGCTTTAGGGTGCCTTAAATGATGTTTAGGAATGCCCTAGGAGGCCCTATTTATAAGTAAGGAACTCCAATTTTCGTACAAAGTTGAAAACCCTAGAAACCACATCGAATATACATATTTTTTCAAAATAGACTTCTCGTTGCTTAGTTCGTTTAAAATAAACTTTCTGCTGCACAGTTTTTCAGAATAAACTTCATAGCTTCAAAATACACTTTTTCAGGACGATTTCAGGATTCTTCACTTCAAATCGTCGATTCTCTTCATTCGTCACTTGGTTTTCTTAGATCTTTGGTATGTGAATACTTCAATCTTGGTCTTCTAAGATCCATCATTTTTCTTGGTAAATCTTGAGCATCAAATCCATGCTTTTTAGCACCCTTTTTCAATCTAAGCACTTAAATTTACCTTGCAACACATACATGAGTAAAATAAAATATTAAGATGATTTATGTTCATAAAACCAATAGATAAATGGAGAAAATTATACAATATTTGAGTCTCAACAGATAATAACCGAATTCGTAAAACCTTAATAAAATTAAATAATAAATTTTAAAATAAAATCCTAATTTAATTCAAAAATGATTGAATTTTAAAAAGTTATGTGGACACTTAGTGAATCTTGGGTGATTGGTCAAGATGTAAAACTTGTTCATAACTTTCTGATGATACACTATATGTATGCAGATAATCGGTCGCAAAGTAATGACCATCAAAAGCTATAACGTGTGTTTTATCCATTTGCCCAATTAAAACTCCTCTACCTAAAGTTGTGCAATCTTAACCCTTCATATGCTCAATCACGCATTAAACCAACCATCCGATCAAGAATCGTTGAATTTTGATGATCCGAACCACTCATTGAGTGGGTTGCTAAACTTTGTAACCTGTGATTGAGTTTCACATAGCTAGCATGAAAGCATACGAAACGATACAAAGATGTTATACAACGTGCATTTGAATCTTTTCATTTCTTTCATTCCAGATCATGGTCGTTGATCTTCCGCACATACCAAGGAACCTACCTTAAGAATTCAATGTGAAAAATGTGAGATCACAACCGAGAAAACAGTCTCACTACATCGAGTTTTCTCTCAAAAAGTCTCGAAAAACTCTAGATGTTCAAGCAGCCTAGAGGGTTAATTATGGGGCCCTACTATCACACTCTCTATATATTGAAGATTGACTAGAAGAATCAGGTTCAAGGCGTTCCTCTTTCTCACCATGTGCGACGAACGTAAGCAAAGTTCATCATCTAGTTAGGGCCTACTTTGGAATCTCCAACTCTTGCAATATGAATATTTTCTTACTCCATTCTATAAACTATTACTACCTAGGCTTCCTTCTCCAACTTACAACCATTGTTGTCTACCTCATCACCTGATCGTTGAATAGTCATTTCAAGAATGCATATCCTTCTTTAGTTCCCTTCATCTTGATTGTTTGAATGACGATTTCTTTCCTTTATGGGCCATGTCTTTTGGTCTGTCCTATTTTATGGGTGAAGGATTTAACCCTTCTGAATAAATAAATAAATAATAAGTGAGAGGTTGAAGGATATATGTGTCAGTTATCTAGTGGATTAAGATATCCCATATAGTGATTCGTTCGATGCTATAGAAAATCAACTCTCTCTTCCTACCCTTCCTTCACGGCCATCAGCCACTCTAGAATTTTTCTCCTAATGGGTTGCCTATTACTTGGGTTGTTAGTATTTCAATCACATTGCTAAGCTTCACCAACTTCTATCTCCAACAGCCCCTCAACCTTTAATTCTTAAGTCTTCGCAAGTCCCTCACTTTTGGCGGCTCTTATGGTGTAGTTCGACCGACCCTTAACAACCAATGTCATTACACCATGTTAGGGAATCGCGGAAGCATGCAAAGTTGAATCAAAAAAAGTAGACAATCGCACAACCAAGTCCAAATACAAACAATCCAAATTTTACATGAAAAAATTATTTCAAAAAAAAACCATTGCACAAAGCGACGAGTATGCACTATGAAAGCAGAAATTACAAGACATAAAGAGTTACCGATTCGAACAAGCCTTGAATCTACCTCACAAGCCCAAGCTATGCCCTTGAAACCCTTAGGAACAAATTAGAAAGCCCTAAAACTCCAAAATATCTCACAAATCCCAATTACACTATATATATATATATATATATATATATATATATATATATATATATAGTGTAATTATATACAGTATCACAACCGGAATAGAAAACAAATCCTACACTTACGCAACTCTATGTGCGCGCTCGATGAGACTTCGATGGCATAGACAGACCCATCGAAGACCTCGATGGCATCGAACTTACTTCAATAGCATCAAAACGTTCCAGCAATCAATATGGATTTTTCAAATTTTTTTGATGGCATCGACATCTGCTCGATGGAGTCGAGTGGTCTGTCGATGGCATCAACAGACCCTGTTTCTTACAAATTTATAACATCAACAACACACCAACTGTACATATTCTAGTGTACAAAACTAACAATGCACACTAAATACTTTTAGTCATAGAGCTCTAGGAAATGCTTAATAAATATTCCCAAAAGAAAAAATTAAGGCAATTTACTGGTAAGAATTTATGTGAATGTAATGAATGTTCGTATGTGTATATATATCTAAATATCAACATCGATGAGTACATAATAGCTCAAATCCAAAACAATGCTTGTCCAAGTCATGAACGATGGTCATTTGGTCCAAGCCTTGGTCGTTAAAGGTATATCCCACGTTTGTTGATTGCTTGTGTGCGTCTCCCATTCCTCTCACAATCCTCTAAACAAAGAGAGAGAGAGAGAGAGAGAGAGAGAGAGAGAGAGAGAGAGAGAGAGAGATAATAATCTGACCAAGTCATGGAAGGGGTATGTAACATCATCAGTAGTAATTACTCAAAATAGTCCTAATCTGCAGTCATGAGCATGAATGAAATTAAAAACATGTCAAATGCAGAAAAGGGAAAAAAAAATACTGACTGATAAGGGTTTTGACAGACTGTGGGGGGCTGCCTCACATGTCTCGTTAAAACCATCAGATGGGTAGGTGTTATTAATCTGGGCCATTCATTAGGTACTGTTTGCTATGACAATGCCACATATTAGAAAATTAAGGGAAATACATTCAACAAATGAGTCACACATGCACATTGAACTTAGACTATTGTGTTGGGAGCCTTGCACAAAACCTTAGGATTTAGCCCTCCAGAACAAACCAAAATTATGGAATAACAAAGCAATGAAATAAATCAAAGCAACAATCACACACACAACACAAGAGATTTTTACGTGAAAAACCTTCAAAGAGGTAAAAACTACGAGACCTCGTCCAGATCAACAATCTACTATGAAGCAGAATGTTACAACCGATCACAAGCACACCTTACTATGATCAAACCTTCATCACTCATGCAGAAGTGGATAAACAGTAAGAGAAATAAATAAAACTGAGAGATCTCACCGATTATAAGGACATAGAAGCGCTGAGATGTTGATTGCACTGTAGATCACCTCCACAAGCATTACCTCCCTATCACAAGCTTCATCTCTCTCTTTCTCTCTCTCTCTCACCTTTGATAACCCTCTTGTATTTTTCTGTCACATTATATCTTAGAAAAATCCTAGAGACCCCTTTTTATAGTTTTAAGAAACTTCCTTCCGCATCCCAGTTGCGAAAGGACTTGCGACATAAAATCTGTGCAAAATCGCAGAACGAATCTGTGTAACTACGACTAGTCGTGCGCCACCCACGACCGGTCGAGAGCCACCTACGACCGGTCATGAACCGCCTACAACCGGTCGAGCACCCCGGAGAAAAATAGTCCAAACTCACTGGACTTTGAGTCGTGTCAGGGCTCGACTCCCATGACTGGTCGAACACTCGTCCACGACTGGTCGAGCACGGTAAAAAAATCCCATCAAATCTCTCCCTTTTTGACCTGGGAGGAATTCACCTTCTTCAAACTAGCATGGTTTCTACAAACCTCAAACTTGCCCTTAAGCAAAGCCTTGGTCATCATGTCTGACCCATTATCGTCTATGTGAACCTTCTCAAGCTGTAACACCTTCTGTTCCAAAGTATCCCTGATCCAGTGATACCGAATCTCTATATGCTTCGACTTGGAATGCTAACTTAGATTCTTGCTCTAGTGTATAACACTCTGACTATCCTAATAAACCACGTGTTGCTCCTACTTCAGGCTAAGTTCCTGTAGGAACCTTTTCATCCAAAGCATCTCTTTACATGCCTCTGTAACTGTAATGTATTCGGCCTCTGTCGTCGACAATGCTACAACCCTCTATAGCTTGCTCTGCCAAGAAACCACTCCCCCTGCAAAAGTGAACATGAACTCCAATGTAGACTTCCTAGAGTCTATGTTACCTACATATTTGCATCTGTGTAGCCTTCTAACATAGGTTTACCGTCACTATAGCATAGGCTCAACCTGGATGAGCCTCTTAGATACCACAGTATTCACTCCACCGCTGTCCAATGTTCTTTGCCAAGATTAACAAGATACTAACTGACAACACCAACCACATATGCTATGTCTGAGCATGTACACACCATAGCATACATCAAACTTTCTACGGCTGACGCGTAGAGTATTTTCTTCATCTCTTTTACCTCTGCCTTCGTCTTGGGACACTACCTATCGCTCAATCTGAAGTGACCATCCAGTGGAGTACTGACCGACTTCACTGCATTCATATTAAATTGCTGTAGAATTTTCTCAATATACCACTCTTGTAACAGCCAAAGCTTCCTGCTACTTCTATCACAGCTTATCTCCATTTCTAGGATCTTGTTAGCCGAGCCAAAGTCTTTTATTGCAAAAGACTTGCCCAACTCCTATTTCAGCATGTTGAACTTTTTGATGTCTTTTTCCATGATGAGCATGTCATCAACGTATAATAACAGAACTAAGAAATCACCATCTGAGAACTTGTGTATGAACACACAGTGGTTCGACTCTATTCTGTCATACCCATGCTGTAACATGAATGAGTCGAACTTCTTGTACCATTACTGTGAAGCATGTTTCAGCCCATACAAGCTCTTCCTCAGCCTACACACCATATGCTCCATGCCCTAGACTTTGAACCTCTTTAGTTGATGCATGTAGATCTCTTCTTCCAGGTCACTATGGAGGAAAGTAATTTTAACATCTAACTACTCTATCTTTAGATTCATGCTAGCCGCCAACCCAAGCAACACTCTTATGGATGTCATCTTCAAAACTGGTAAGAATATCTCCTCGAAGTCTATGTCTTTCCTCTGACCAAACCCTTTTACCACAAGTCTGGCCTTGAACCTCGTCTGTGAATTCTTCTGCTCAACCTTCTTTCTGAACACCCACTTGTTGCTCAAAGCTTTCTTGTCCTTAGATAATTTCACCATGTTATAGGTGTGGTTCTTATGCAAAGATTCCATCTCCTCTTGCATAGCTTTCAACCACTCCTCCTTATGCTCATCGGCTAGGGCCTCAGAATAGTCTTCTAGCTCTCCCCCATCAGTCAGCATAATGTACTCATGTGGTGAGTACCTCTTGGAAGGCTGTCTATCCCTAGATGACCTCCTCACCTGTGGCTCAACAGCTAGATCATGTGAGAGCTGCTCCCCTGGTCCATCTTCTGAAGGAACTCCCTCGTCCTCTGCACCTTGTTGTACACCCCCATCATCAGGCACTATGGGAGGAATAATCAAATTCATGTCCTCTAACTCACCTGAACTAGGCTAGTTCTTCTCTAGCTTACCAATATCTTCCATTCACTAATCTTCAAAGAAAACTACATCTTGCTCCTGACAAGCTTCCTCTCGATCGGATCCCACAACCTGTAACCGAACTTTTCATCACCGTACCTTAAGAACACACACTGTCTGATCTTCATATCGAGCTTGGACCTCTCGTCCTTTGGTACGTGAACGGATGACCTGCATCCAAACACCATGAGATGACTGTACGATGGATCCTGTCCAATCCACACCTTCTCAGGTACTTCTCCACTCAACGGGGCTGATGGAGACCTGTTTATCAAATACACCACCATGTGCATTGCTTCTCCCAAGAATGTCTTGGACAACTTCGAATGAGATAACATGCATCTGATTCTCTCTACAATGGTGCGATTCATTCGCTTAACTACATCATTATGCTGGGGGGGGTCTTGGGAACCGTTTGTTCATGCCATATACTCAGGGACTTGCAGTACTCATGAAAGTCGCCAATATATTCACCACCATTGTCAGTGCAGATGCACTTCATTGATCTACCTATCTCTCTCTCAACCATAGCATGAAACAATATTTTAAACACACCCAAGACCTCGTCCTTGGATTTTAAAGCATAAACCCAAACCCTCTTAGATGTATCATCTATAAAAGTAACAAAATACAATGCTCCACCCAAGATTTTTATCCTCATAGGACCACAAACATCAGAATAAACCAAATCTAATGCATGCACTTTATTAACATGAGAAGCAGATTTAACAAATGAAACTCTATGTTGTTTCCTTGATAAACAATCAAGACAGGTTTTGAGAGGTATACATGTCATGTCTGGAAGGAGTTGCTTCCTTGCTAGTAGCTGAAGCCCTTTTTCACTCATGTGGCCTAACGCCTGTGCCACATGCTAATAGATAAATCTTTCACTGCGTTCGACCCACCCTTGCATACATCGAGACATGCCTTGTAAAGAGTGCAACACTTCTTTCCTCTGGCTGTTATCAACGAACCCTTGATGAGCTTCTAGTGCCCACCAGCAAACTGGCTTTCATAGTCATCATCATCCAGCCTTCCCATCAACATCAAGTTAAGGCGAAGGTCTGAGATATGCCTCACATCCCTAAGAACCAATGTGCAGCCCACATCAGTCTTCACACAAATATCACCGACCCCTACAATCTTTGATACGTCAGAATTTTCTATCTTCACGGTCTCATAGTCACCTGACTTGTAGCTTGTGAAGAAGTCCTTATGTGAAGTCAACTTACTTCTTGATTTATCTCGGGTCTTCCTGCCCTTCCTGTTCTTTCCACTCCCCCATTCCTGTGTCACGAGGGCCTCTTGCTGAGTAGACCACTGAGACTTCCTCTTGTATCTTCATTAAAGAGACAGCTAGTCACTTGTTCCATAGATATCCTTCCGTCTAGCACGGAGTTACTTAGAGACACCACCAATGTCTCCCAACTATCAGGCAATGAAATAAGCAATAGCAAAGCCTACAATTCATCATTCAGGATCATCTTCATAGTGGAGAGCTGGTTCACTATATTGTTGACCTCATTCATGTGCTTAACCACAGAACCACCATCTTTAAACTTGAGATTCATAAGTCGTCTTATCAGAAAAATTTTATTACCGGTTGTTTTCCTCTCATACAACCCTTCTAATTTCAGCTATAGGCTAGCGACTGAGGTTTCCGTAGACATATGGTGGAACACAAAATCATCCAGTTATTGTCTAATAAATCCCATCACCTTTCGGTCCATCTTCTTCCAATCATCATCAAACATATCCTTGAATTTTGCTAATATGCCTAAAATTGGAGAATATAGGTCCTTGCAATAAAATAAGTCTTTCATCTTAGCCTTCCATATGGTCCAGTTAGAACCATTGAAGCTAATCATCCTTGATGAGCCACCTTCCATAATTTCAAATCGATCCTACCCATTCAATGAACTTAGCTTTGATACCACTTTGTTGGGGGCCTTGCACAAAACCTTAGGATCTAGCCCTCCAGAACAAACCAGAATTATGAAATAACAAAGCAATGAAATAAATCAAAGCAATAATCACACACACCACACAAGAGATTTTTACGTGAAAAACCATCAAAGAGGTAAAAATCATGGGACCTCATCCGATCAACAATCCACTATGAAGCAGAACGTTACAACCGATCACAAGCACACCTTACTATGATCAAACCTTCATCACTCATGCAGGAGTGGATAAACAGTAAGATAAACAAAGAAAATTGAGAGATCTCACCGATTACGAGGACGTAGAAGCGCTGAGATGTTGATTGTACTATAGATCACCTCCAAAAGCATAATATCCCTTCCACAAGCTTTTTCTCTCTCTTTCTCTCTCACACACACCTTTGATAGCCCTCTTGTATTTTTCTATCACATTATACCCTAGAAAAATCCTATAGACCCCTTTTTATAGTTTTAGGAAACTCTCATTCGCATCCTAGTTACAAAAGAACTTGCGACACGAAATCCGCGTAAAATCGCGGAACGAATCTGTGTAACCACAACTAGTCATGCGCCACCCACGACCGGTCAAGCGCCACCTACGACTGGTCGTGAACCAGCCACGACCGATCACACACCCTGAAAAAAAATGGTCCAAACTCACTGGACTTTGAGTCATGTGAGGGCTCGACTCCCACAACTGGTCGAACACCAACCCATGATCGGTCGAGTAGGGCTCACGACCGATCAAGCACAAGGAAAAAACCTCATCATATTATGCATGTTTCTAGCCACTTTTTTTTTTTCTCGGGGCATATGTTCACAATATTTGCTACCTGATGAATAGCATGTATCTCTCGTAAGCGTGTCATGGTAGCTACGACGTGGGCTCCCATTCCATCCTACTTCTAAAAAACCTGACACAGTCTAAAGACACAGACCTTCCTGGCAATGGTCCAGACGACTCCTTGAGTGCAAGGTGGAACGGTGTGAGAGCCATCATGGTAGCTACGACGTGGGCTCCCATTCCATCCTACTTCTAAAAAACCTGACACGGTCTAAAGACACAGACCTTCCTGACAATGCGACTCCTTGAGTGCATGGTGGAACGGTGTGAGAGCCAATGTATGTGATACATTCTACTTCCTATATATATTCAAATGCCTCGGGTCGATCACACCCACTGCTCTCTTCATCATGGAAATCACCAATTCCTTCTATATGTTTCATCAGCTGAAATAATAACTCAAAAAGCATATAAAAGCAGGAAAGAGTCACTTTTCTAAACCTTTAGAGATCATATTTCAAATTTTCAGAAAGCGGAACTCGAATCTCTAGCCAGTTGCATTTGTTTTTTTTTTTTTTTAAGAAATATGTTATTAATAAAAGACATGGACAACCAATACAATTTCAGGTCGATGCCATAAAAAAAGAACAGCACACCACCTATCATTTGCCCAAAACCCTCTACAAGAAGAAAAGGCGTCTGGAGAAATGATTATCCCAATCTGATCGCTCAAACTCCCACATTATCAAGAGTGATGAGGCATATGATATTGAAGGGTAAATCCACTTTAGATCGGTAATTCACATTCGGCCATTCAGTGCTTCCTAACTTCACTAGATCATCTGCAACCGTGTTGACCTAACGCAAAACAAGTAAAATTGCAAAGGGGCGGGAGAGCTAAATGATATCTAAACGATACCATAAGCTCCACGAGAATTATGACGGGGGATTCTCCATAGCTTCCACTCGAGACTCATGGGCACATGTGTTTCCACATGTGCACCTATGTACCCATGTAAATGATGTGGAAACGCATGTGCACCTATGTACCCAACAAAAAGGCGAGGCCCACCTATCATCTGACCTCAAACGAAGGACCGTACACCAAAAACAAGAAAACCAAACAAAACCTGAATGACCTTAAAGAGGCCGTACATCAATGCTTAGAAGTCAATACTACACTCATTATGGATTACCTGTTTTACCAAACTACTAATAGGTTATCCTATCAAAGTGATTTAAAAGGGATGTGCACAATTCATATCAACATTAATCAACATGAACCACCCATTTTCCAAACATCTAATTTGACGGTTAGAATTATCTTCACAAAGTGATTTGGGAGTATGGGCAATCAAAAATGAGACCCCACATGATAAACCATCTACACTAATGCCTAGACCTCTGTAAACTAAACATGAACCGTCCATTTTCTAAACCACTATAGCCCAACAATTTTATTTTATTTTGTTGGGTTATTTAGTAGTTAGGAACATCACCACCTAGATGTGTGTATATACATGTAGGTATATATATACATGCAGAGAGAGAGAGACTTCACCTCCATGGATTGTGTGCTCCGAAGGTGAGTGCCAGGGCAACTGTGTACATTAAATAAAGGCCATGTGTTTTCATCACACGTGTTGTTGCATGCCTATATTAACGGATTAGCTTAATTAAAGTGCGAGGGTGTCTTTATGGCCAGCCTCACATAATGAGTGGCTAGGATCTTGCACGGTCTCCCATGTTCGCACAAATGCCGCGATTCTCCTCTTAAATCCATTGTGAGGCGTTTCTCTTTAGTGTTTTTTTTTTTTTTTCAATTGATCGTGCAGCATGATTTGTAGTTGAAAGTGTTTCAGCACACGCGGTGGGACGCGGATTGGTTACTAGCCCCACGCTCAGTACACGCGGTGCGACGCGGATTGGTTACTCTCAGTACACGCGGATTGGTTACTCTCAGTTGGAAAAGTTTCCAAGGGGGGTCCACTTTCAGTACACGCGGATTGGTTACTAGTCCCGCTCTCAGTGAACAAATACATCGTAGTGTACCCAACCAGAGAAATACCCTGAGACAGCGGCAGTATGACACGGCACATCCCGTTCATAAGGTTGCAAGGTCGCCTAGCACTGGATGAAAGGAAAATACAGATGGTACCATTTGAGTCAAAACTTTGTGATTTGTGTTGTTTTCAACGTGGCTACTTGGGCCTTAGACGTATCGGCTGCCTACTTGGGCCTTAGACATATCGGCGTACATCTTAAAATGATACCGAAAAGATAGATAAACGGTGTGGGTAAAACCTATACATCGTACTACCATCTCAGAGCGGCTGCGTGAGTCCGAGCTGTGGACAGCCGAGGTGGTACCCGATCCGTGTCTATCTTGGCGGTAGATGCATTTATGATCGTCATGGACATTTCCAACAGACTGTCCCATCACATCTAAGAAAAATGTAAACTGCGGCGCACGTCGCATGCTATTTCTGGGGTTGTTAAGGAAACGGATTGGCTACTCCCCTGCAACCAGCCCGGCGGCTGATGGTCGGTGCCACGTGGGGCTTGCCATGATGTATGTGTTTCATCCCTTTTTTACAATCTTTTTATAGCTTCGTCCAAAAAATGGGAGTAATATAAATGTCAAGTGGATCACGTCACTAAAATAATAGTAATTGAATATCCATCGTTAAAATTCACTAGATACTTACTTTATTGTTTATCTGACAATCAATTTGTTCATTAGGTCATACATGTCATGGACAAATGTCTTAAATTTGTCTGTTGGTCTATTAATAATATCGACAGGGTGTCGATGACATCGATGATAGTCGTCGATGACATCGAAGGTTGTTTGATGTATCAATAATTTACAGAATTTTTCATCCCTGGTCGCTGGACAGTTTTGGTCTGTTCTCGATAACATCGATGGACCTTCGATGTCATCGACAATATTACATAGATTTTCTACGGAAACACAGATTTTGCGATTTTTATTTCCTATTCCAATTATACTTCTTTCTAAACTTATATAAAAGGGCGTATGTGGGATTGAGATATATTCTAAGGCTTTTTAAGGAGTTCTAAGAGTTCCTAAAAGGATTTTAGAGTTTCTAAAGGGTGTAGCAAGGGTGAGATTCGAGGTTGTTTGAATCGGGTAAGTTCTCTCTCTTTGTAATTTCTATTTTCATAGTAGAGATCTATCGCTTTGTGCCGTAGTTTTTTTCTCGTAAGAGTTTTCGACATTAAATCTATGTTCTCTTGTGTGTGCTTGGTGTCATTAGATTGCTATCCTAGATCTAGATCTGTGTGATTCCGCAAGTCAAAATCCCCAATTATACATGTTGGGGATTTTGACCTGCGGAATCACACAGATCTAGATATAGGATAGCAATTCAATGGCACTAAGCACATGCAAGAGAACTCAGATTTAACGTGAAAAACCCTTATGGAAAAAAATCATGGCACAAAGCGACAGATCTCCACTATGAAAACAGAAATTACAAAGAGAGAGGACTTACCCGATTCGAACAACCTCGAATCTCACCCTTGTTATACCCTTTAATTTTTCTGGAACCCCTTTATGTAAGACTCGTATCTTAGCCCGTACCATTCCGTAAACTTTCGCAGTCTTACCGGTCAAATTTCGGCAACCTTCGATCCTATATCGATATTTACGTGCGATCCTGATTCGTATACCGTCAACCCGTATCGACTCAACCGATGACCATTACCATAGCGACCGCGCCGTCACTGCGGTTCCGATGCCGCGACTCGTGCGCCGAGGCGATACCTTGATCAAGAGATGTGTGCCAACGTTCGGTGTGAGGAAAACGTCGCGCGTTATGAAACCCAAGAGAATCTCTACGATGTGTCACATCAATCAATCAATCTCATCACATCACACGTCAAGTACATGTCAAGTACACATCACCTTTCACTCATTCCCAAGCAACCACAAAAGTCAAGAATCTCTTACAAAGCCCATACCTTTCTTATACCTAAAACTCTTAAAGTCAAAAAGTTCTTACACCTCCCATGCCTTTCTTACACAAATGGCCACAAAAGTCAAGATTTTCTTACACACCCATCACTCACCACATCCATCACCCATCTATCCCTCTCTCCCTTTTATAACTCTCTCTCTTATTTTCAAACTCAAAAAAAAAAAAAAAAAATCCAAGCAAGACTCCATACGTATGAGCTCTCCAAGCATTCCCAAGCAATAAAGGTGGCCCACTTTTCTACCCCATCATCTCCCATCCTAGCCATCCATTCCTCATCTCACCCATTGAAATCAAAACTAAGGTGCTAAGGAATCCATAGGAACAAGAAGATCGAATGGTGGGTGCTAGATAATAGTAGTTTTTCATATTTTTAAGATGGGCCAAGTGAGGCCAACCGATCAATGGTTTGGATCTCATTTGGGACCCTAAGATGTGGCCGATGGCCCACTAGGATCATCATGATCATTCCATGATGAGGCCATTCTCCATGGACCCCATCATGATATTTTCCTTGCATTGAAAAGGTCATCTAGACCGTCCATATTGGTAGGGAGAGGATCTCCACCGTTGACTTTCGATTTTGATAAATCCATGTGTAGAGGGATCCTTTGATGTATGATTTCATATAAGAGAGGGCTCATAGTGGCGGAGCCCTCCATCATAAGAGTGTCCCACTCTCTCTCTCTCTCTCTCTCTCTCTCTCTCTCTCTCTCTCTCTCTCTCTCTCTCTTCCTTTCTTATATATATATATATATTTTTGTGTGATGATTTGGCCGTGTGGCTCACTTGGATGGACCCCACCATACAATATGTATTTTATCCAAGTGATCCTTAAGTGGGGGCCCCTTTATGTGTTGTATCTATGCTATGTATCATCCAGTGGCTCACCCGAGCAAGGCCCACCTTGTCTTTTTCACAGACCGTCCACGTCCAGGGATGTCCCTAGACGTGAAATGGAAACACAAATATGAGCTTGTTTAAGCTCTTGGGAAGGGCCACTCGCATAGGCCCCACCTTGATGAATGTATTCAATCCACGCCGTCTATTCCGTTCCCAAGCCCATTTGAGGCGTTGAGCTGAAGAATAAGGTCCATCCGATCTTCAAACGGGCCATAGCCTGTAAAATAGTGATTTCAACCATTGAAAGACACCCTAACATTTTTATTCGCCGGAAAAACATCGGATATTAGACTCATTGGGACGGCCTTGAGCCACTGAACACAATGGACGGGTTGGATTTACTTCATGTGGGCCCCACCTGTGAAAAACCACACAAAAGTCAGATTTTTTAAAAAAAAAAAAAAAATTCAGCATCAGAGGCAGTGCCTGCCGCCTCTGACACAACAGCAGTAGCTGCACGCTGCTGCGTGCAGCGAACGAGCGGGCGTCCCAGCAGGGAACCCACGGCTCCAGCCGTGGGCCCCACCATGATGTTCATTTGTCATCCGACCGGTTCACGAGGTAGGCCACCCCCAGTAGTGGGCCCCCTCCAAATTTCAGCCCCATCCATGGCTTGGGTGGCCCACACTACAGGAAATAGTCGGATTGAACTTTTACCATTGGAACCCCTCTCATGGGCCACAGAAGTTTCAGATCAAGGTGAAATTTGTTTTCCCCTTTCATCTAGGGTTGTGTGACCTTATCAACGGGTTGGATTTCAAATAAACATTGAGGTGGGCCCCACATGGAGCCCACAGTGATGTATATGTTTTTCTTCCACCGTCCGCTGGACAGTAGAGCCCACCTAATGCATGTGTTTTATTCACGCCACCCCCCCTGGCGGAATGACAAACAAATATTATAGTGGGCCCCCTGGCCCACACATTGGATGACAAACAAATATTATAGTGGGCCCCCTGGCCCACACGCTGGATGACAAACAAATATTGCAGTGGGCCTAGGCCCATGCGACCACATGAACAGTTTGGATGGAAATAAACATCATGTTGGGCCCCAGTTTGTATAGAAATAAACATTATTTAAGGCCCATGGGATTAGGCCCATTTAATGTAATTTAAGGCCTATGGGATTGGACCCATTTGATGTGTTCCAAGTCTCATGGGATTAGGCCCATTTAATGTAATTTAAGGCCTATGGGATTGGACCCATTTGATGTGTTCCAAGGCCCATTTAATGTAATTTAAGGCCCATGGGAGTGGACCCATTTAATGTATTTCAAGGTCCATGGGATTGGACCCATTTAATGTATTTTAAAGCCCATGGGAGTAGGCCCATTTGATATGTATAAGGCCCATGAGTCGAGAACCATTGATGCATTCTAAGGCCCACGGGTTATGTGTAACAGCCCACTCCCATGGGTTATGTGTAACAGCCTACGCCCACACTGTATGATATTGTCCGCTCTGGGCACAGCCCGCACGGTTTTGTTCTCGGGGTTACCCCCAAAAGGCCTCATACAGTATAGGGTGACACTCCACATATAATCACCATTACTTCAGATAACTCTTCTGATGTGGGACAAGTTACGCTACAGTCAACAGCAACAGTAGCTCACCCAGCACAGTAGCCTGTCTGCCACACAGTAGCCTGTCAGCCAGCTTTGGGGCCTGCCCACATGTGCCCGTCCACATGAAGCAGTGACCGGGGCGTCACATTATCCCCCACCGAGGGCAGAGCCATCCTCGACTCTGATACCATTTGTAACAGCCCACGCCCACACTGTATGATATTGTCCGCTCTGGGCACAGCCCGCACGATTTTGTTCTCCGGATTACCCCCAAAAGGCCTCATACAGTATAGGGTGACACTCCATATATAACCACCATTACTTCAGACAACTCTTCCAATGTGGGACAAGTTACGCTACAGTCAACAGTAACAGTAGCTCGCCCAGAACAGTAGCATGTCAGCCACACAGTAGCCTGTCTGCCAGCTTTGGGGGCCGCCCACATGTGCCCGCCCACATGAAGCAGTGACTGGGGCGTCACATTATGACCCATTGCAATGCACTTAAGGCCCATTGGTGCGGCCCATGGATGTGGCCCACTTAATGAATATAAGGCCCATTGAATGTGGCCCATTTGATATATTTAAGGCCCAATGGGATGTACCTAAGGTCCATTGCAATGTGTAATCCCAACACGGATTAGGTAACGATGTTTACGACGATCGTGCCTTGGGAGCAATGTTGGTTTGACGTCCACATTGCGAGTGTAATGTTGGTTGGATGTCCACATTACGACTCTCCGTAGGGCCCATTGTTAGGCCCGTACTTGTTGTGTATAGGCCATCTAGGCTCACCTGCGTTGTATGGATATTTCATTACTTTATAACATGTTTAGTATAGTTCCATGACTCGTGATCATATGCATCATATGTATGCTTAATATGAGAAGAGACTGATCATAGCATATGCCTTCGGGCAGATTGTTTATGGGACCCCGATTAGGCGGCGTTGCCCTGCATGAGCACACGATACCCGCAGGATTTACTGCATGATTGAATAGTGTGATTCATGCATTTCGCATTGTGTGACATGGTTGTTGTACGCCTTAGCGACATCGAGGCCGTAGCCTCCACAGACAGATCGTGGTTGGCAGGATTGGATACTGAAAATCTCGTTCTACATGGGGTGCTATAGATATCCCTAAGTGAAAGTCTCTAAACCCTTATGGTACCAAGAGGTTGCTCCAACCTCTAGATCGAGTGGGTAGATGAGCGTCGAGTGCCAATTACCAGATGGTTGCGCTCTCCACTGTGTCGTAGTCGGTTGAAAGGGGGTGCGGCCTTACCCGCCCGAGTGTAGGGGGCAAAGCTAGGCTGAGTTTGATCAGCTCGAGGAATGGGTCCGCTATCGACGAGTCGAGCCTGATATTGGCAGACGGATAGTGAGGTCTCTTCCACTTACCTTATTGCGCGCAATGAGGCGACGATCTGGTTTAAAGTGTACTAGACCTCGATGATATCCCAGATTTGAGTTGTATTGATGTGTGGACATAGATGAGGATTTGTATACTTGAGTTACATTTCACATCGCATGGACTTGGGATGGTCAATATCATTCATGTCTTGCATCGCATAGCTTTGGTACGGCTAATGGTTTTTATGGGTCCATTTGCATATTCCATATTATTCTGATATTGCATGATCATATTACTACCTTGCGCACACACTTTCATCACCCTCTAAGCTTTCTATAAGCTTATGCACGACCATTACGTGCAGGTGACGTTGGCTCGCAGCAGCGTTGAGGCAGGAGTGCTTAGCAGATCGTTTTGGAGTTTTTGTTCATCATCATTGTATCTCCCCTTTATGCTCATTGTACTTGTAAAGTTTTTTATCATAGTGAAAATGTAATGAAATTCTTGGTTGTTGTTTGTGGGTTATGCCTTTAGTTATACTTATTACGAATCAAACTGACGTTGAAAATCTTCCTCGTAGCATCCCAGGATCGGAACCTGGCGAATAGGCCCTAGGAGCCGAGAATGGGGTTCTACGAAGGTTGTCGGCGCCGGATTCGGTGATAAAGAATTTTGTGAGCTCGGTTTTCGAGTTTGGGGCGTGACACTTTAGAAAGCTTTCACATCCCTAAAAAAATCCTAGGAACACCTATTTATAGTTTAGGCAACTTCCCTTCCGCATCCCAGTTGCGAAAGGACACAGATTTCTGCAATCCGCAAAATTCCGAAACGAATCTGAGTAACCTACAACTAGTCGTAGCCCTCCTACGACTGGTCGTAGACCAGGGAGAAAAATAACACAATATCTCTGTACTTTGAGTCGTGTCAGAGCTCGAACCTACGACCGGTCGAGCGCCTCCCATGACTAGTTGTGGCTGTCCCACGACCGGTCGAATGACCTCAAGAACTTCATATTAAAGACTTCTCTTAATAATCTCCACCAAGTCTTCAATCTTCAATCGTGTAGCTCCTTGACTTCTTCTATTATTTCTGTATCATATCATAGCTTCTTGTGCACACTCCGTCCTTCTTTTATGTCATCGCCAAGCCTAGAGAAATTACTCATAACTCGAACTTCTTTGCAAAAACGATCTAGGAGAGCATGTCCGTCGGATCAGAATCCACGTGCTCAACCATCTTTGCTCCTGTCTTCTCAAAAGGAAAGACGTAGTCTTCTTACCATCTCACCACTACCCAATATTGTTTGCAGGGTACTTGCTCACAACACTAATAGCCTGTGAAATAACCGGTCTAATCCAAACCTTGGCATACACTGCCAACCGTATTCGAATAAGGCTCATGAGATATCCTGCTTTTCCTCATCTATTTTGGGATAAATCCTGAGGAAAACTTGAGGAGAGATATGTAGGGAACGCTCTCCAGCTTTATATCTGGCCCATCACATCCTTGATCAATACCTACACGTAAGGTATTCCTCCTATGATTACCAAAGTCTACTCTTCCTTCAGTGTCAATGCCGAGAACCATCTTTGCAGCCCCCCGATCCTTCATCCTGAATGTCCCACTTAACCGAGTCTTCAGTACATTGATTTCAGACATGTCGTAATTGGCGATATACATGTCATCAATTCCTGACTCACCATGAAGGAATTATACCACTGCCTAGGCGACCGGTCGAACCACGACCTCCTGTAAAGTCTTTTCTAAGCCCCTTTAACTTCGAACTGCTCTGGTTGCTTTATGTAGATCTGCTCTTCACTTTCCCTTACAAAAGTGTAAACTCCACATCTATCTTTCTAGCTCAAGATCACATTGGCCAACCAGCGCCAATCATGGATCTAATAGACACCTGTTATACCGTCGGCGTGAATACCTCTGAGAAGTCGATCCCTTCTCTCTGAGCATAACCCTTCGCTACCAACCTCGCTCTGTATCTATGTTGTATTCTCCTGAAGATCCACATGCATCCAACCGCTCTCCGGTCCACTAGAAGCTCTACTCGCTCCCATATGTCGGTCTGGTACAACGAATCCATCACATCGCCCATAGTCACCTTTCACTTCTCAGCACCAGGCTCACCTAGAGCCATCTGAATAGAAGATGAATCCTCTTGCGATATTGGAGTCGTCCATGTACCTCGCCGATATCCTGCGATCATGCCATGTGATTCTCCTCACAGGTGGCTGCTCCACCTGCTCTGTATCCCTATCCGCACGTCTCAGCCTTCCTGTCCTGCTCGCTCATGTGGTCATGCCCAACATGCCACACACGTGCAGAAGTGAAATCCGCTATATCCACTCAACTCCACCTTTTGAAGTGCTCCCGATCAACCTGTACAAGTTACGGAGTCGTCGTGCTTTCATGATTACCCGTGCTCCCTTAGATACTTTAAGAGCACCATCAATACTTGTGTACTTACGTCCTTTTGTCTCAAGCGCACCAAGAGAAATCAGATTCCGTTTCAAATCAGGAACGTGCCTCACATTTGTCAAAGTACGCTCCACCCCATCAAACATCCTGATGCGCACAGAACCAACAGGCACAACATTACAGGCAATGTCATTGCCCATAAATACCTGTCCACCATCGCACTCCCTGTAGCTAATGAACCAACTTTGATGAGAAGTCATGTGAAAAGATGCCCCTGTGTCTAGCATCCACTCGTCCTTACGATCATCGTATGACCGTCTGAGCGAAGACATAGATAAAATATCACCATCACATTCATTTAACGTGGAAACGTTGGCCTCCCTGCATGAAGCCTCAGAATCTTCCCTCTTCGATTTAGAATTTTCACAATCCTTCTTCACAAGTCCTTCCTTCCCACAATTCCAGTACTTTACCTTTCCTTTGCCTTTGCCCTTTGATTTGGATCTGGATCTAGATCCTGAAGAACCTGTACCTTGTCTAGAATTTCTACCCACTGTAAACAGTGCATCCGAAGATGTCCCCATGTCGTTGTTCACTTGTCTCATAGCCTTCCCTTGAAGGGCTGAGATAACGGTGTCGACACTCAAGATTTTATTCATGCTGCACTTAGTGTCCTTAAATGACTCATAAGACGCCGGAAGAGAATTTAACAACATGCATGCTTGTTCTTCATCTTTCATTACTTCCTCCATATCCAACAATTTGCAAACTAATTTATTAAAGTTGCTGATGTAAGCCTCCAGATCTCCACCCTCTGCCGTCTTGAAGTTATACCACTGCCGCTTCAAGTGCAGGTAATTTTTAGAGGATTTTTTCGTATAAACATCCTATAACTTTGCCCATAACTTAGCCGTAGTTTTCTCCCTCATGACATTGTAGAGAACCTCATCTGTGAGACATAAACGGATCCATGATAAAGCCTTCTTATCAAGAGCATTCCACTCAGCATCAGTCATAATAGACTTCCGCTCCTCAAGAGCACCATCTTCGTCTTGCTGATTAAGGAACTCATCATCCTGATCTTCCATAACTCAAAATTATTTTTCCCTGAGTACTTCTTAATCTCGTACTTAGCGCTCACCATTATTACTAATCCCTCATATTCAGATCTGTGCCCCAACGATAGCTCTGATACCACTTGATGGGGATTTTGACCTGTGGAATCACACAGATCTAGATATAGGATAGCAATTCAATGGCACCAAGCACATGCAAGAAAACTCAGATTTAACGTGGAAAACCCTTGCGAGAAAAAATCACGGCACAAAACGACAGATCTCTACAATGAAAACAGAAATTACAAAGAGAGAAGACTTACCCGATTCAAACAACCTCGAATCTCACCCTTACTACACCCTTTAATTTCCCTGGTGTTGAGGGTCAAATATTTCATAGTAGACCCCATATATTGCCTAGATTTACGAACTTGATACTGTTTAATGACCCGTTGTATCCGTGTTTGTGATGCAGGGTATTTTTATGAGCTTGAACTGAAAATGGGTATTAAAAACATGGTTTTAGCGCTCAAGATGCACCAAGGCAAGTTATGGGACCCCAGGAGACCGAGATCGACGGAATCACATGCCAGGGGTCGAAGAAAATCGAGAAACTAAAGCGTAAGTGGCCCAAAATTGGTCCGGAATGCAAGATCATGGGGTTCCCACCATCTGTTCGACTCAAAACTCTATACAGGGCTTGAGGACTTTAAATGAACCGTACACGTCAAAATTCATTCGTTGGATCATCGCAGAAGCAACCCAACGAACAGATCAACCTATGAATTATCAAATTTGGGTTCGCCTGAAATCTGGATATACTTCAGTTTCTGTATGAACGCGTTAAATGTGGTGACAAAACAGATGGCTGGATTGGATATCACATAACCATTGCAGTGGGCCCCACACTGCAACGTGTGTACATGGCATACACATATGTGGGACGTGCACCGCGCCGACTATATCGGTCAGCACAAACGCTGACCGATAAAAATTTCTAAAACTTTTAAAGACGCAACAGCGTCTAACGCTGTCCGTCCAATGGGCTGATAGTGGGGCCCACCCCTGATACAGTTTATAGATCCGACCCTTCCAATAAGTCAAGGAGGTCAAACCGACCATACACGTAAGGTTTTTCTGGAAAAATGATCGTACATGCAGGAAAATCTCGGTCCCACGCATGATGGACGGTGGAATAGGAAGTTTGGTGGGCCACATCGAATCCAATTAAAAAACTGCCATTCCCGGACGGTTTTTCGTCATAAAGACAATGGACGACATGGATCTTCCATAAAACCTTGCTGTGAGGTCCACCAAACGTCACAATGCCGACGCAGAAGCTCTGTTCTCGCAACAGAGGCTGTGGTGCGTCGTTGTGGGCCCCACTCATCATCCGGTTCGATGATCCGAACCGTCCATTGCATCAAGGGGGTAGCTACAACCTTCGCCAAGCTCGTCTTCTGGCCCCATGCACGTGTACGCACGTGAATCTTTGTTAAACGCAGAAATGGACGGCAGAATGAAAGATTAGGTGCGCCACATCAGAAATCGTTCAAAACAGTTCCTCTCCAACCAAAACTTCGATGTGAATCTAATAGACGGAGTGGATTTATTAAAAGAGCATCGAAGTGGGCCCACCATCATCATCAGCGCACTCTCTGTTACGCAGTTCCACGAAAACAGGGAGATGGAATCCCGAATTTCTTCAAACTCGTTGCGTAGAGTGTTTCGCTGCAGATGCTCCGCACCATCTTACGCACTCCCAGCACCGATTTGGTGCTATATAAAAAGAGAGATCGTGAACGTGGAGGGGGGCAGCAAGAGATTCACGGCTGGGACGTGGGAAGCCAAACAGAGGAACAGCGAGAGAGAGAGGAAAAGTTTTTCCTTTCTTTCAAAGTTCTAGTTCATTCATTTTATTTATTTTTTCTCTGATATCTGAGTGTTAGCCCAATCATGTGTGGCTAAACCTCCTAGCTAGGGCTAAGAGGTGAAGCTTGTAGTGAGATGGAAGGTTCTTAATTTATATTTTTTTATTTATTTATGAATTAATGTTGATTATTATGGGAATGTTTTTAAGTCTTTAATGGTCTGTTGTGACTAAAATTATAGTGGGTCTGCAATGGCTTTGAATATTTTCCTTTCCCTTTATGTTTATGACGTCAGGAAGCCCTGTTGTTCATCATAGTCTCCTGGGCATGGTCGGATGACAGTACCCTTCCTAACTTTCATACATGTGATTGGGTGGTAATTAGTTTAATTCTGTTGTTTGCCATAGTCTTTTGGGCATGGTTTGGTGATGGAATCCATTCTAATTCATATATGTTTCATCTCTTGAAAACTAGATCAATGACAGTTCAGTTAATTTTCATGAAACATGCATAAGATCTCCCTGATCTCTACAAGTGGATCCTCTGAATCCCTAGTTCCCTTCTCCTGATTTCTCTCAAGTTTAGATAATTATTTACCAGTATTCCTTCAAATTCAATCAGATTAGATTTCATCTTGGCCTAGTTCTAGTTCTAGATAATTTTAGATAACGTACAAGTTTCAGTCCCTTGGGATTCGACCTCGGTCTTACCGAGTTATTACTACATTACAACCCTGCACTTGGGGAGTGAACACCTGGAACCCCTTTAAAAAGTTTTCTCATCCCTAAAAAAATCCTACGAACACTTATTTATAGTTAGGCAACTTTCCTTCTGCATCCCAGTTGCGAAAAGACAAAGATTTCCGCGATCTGCAAAATCGGATTTCCGCGATCTGCAAAATCGCAGAACGAATCTACGTAACCTACGACTAGTCATAACTTTCTTACGACTGGTCATAGACCATGGAGAAAAACAGCACAATGTCTCTATACTTTGAGTCGTGCCAGGGTTCAAACCTTTGACCGGTCGAGCGCCTCCCACAACCGATCGAACGACCTCAAGAACTTCAGATTAAAGACTTCTCTTAACAATATAGACCTCAGATAAAAATAAAAAAACAAAGATAAGTTTGACCCAAAACTTTTATAGACCTCAAAAAGTTTTTAATGATGTTCATTCAATACTGTTTCATATGATGTGGTCCACTTGAGATTAGGATATACCACATTTTTTTACCATATTATAAAATGATTCGTGAAAATAAATAGAAAGCATGGATGAAACACATACACCATGGTGGGGCCACAGAGCACCGACCACCAGGGAGTAGATACTTTCAACGGACCGACCCATCACATCTAGGAAAAATGTAAAAGGCGGCACACGTCACATGTTACTTCTGGTGTTGTTAAACGGTCAGAAAAACATGGAGCCTCCATTTTCTGAGACTGATCGTTCGCTTCATGTGTACACGCTTTTATAAAAGTGGATGATCCTGGCCGTTATCATTGGAACCTACCAAGGTGGCTTTTGACTTTATAATTTCTCAATTGGAAGGGTGTTATTGCGGTCAGCCTCACCCAGAGACTTTTGTGTTGAAAAAAGATTATTTTTTAGGAATTGTGGCAGACCCTTTGAATAATGATACAGGGTGACGAAGCTTACTAAGGAAAGAGTACATTTTCTCCTGGGTCACCGCTCGTATCTCGTCACTTTCTTGAAGATTCTAGAGGGCTGTTTTGTTTTTTTTTTTTTATTCGGGTTTGTCCAGTAACACGACCGCGTGAAACTTGGAAGGAGCACCCGGTGGATTGAGGTCATCTACCAAGAGCGACCATTTTTAACGTAGAGCGAAAGAGAAGAAATCATTTTCTTCTTAAAAATAATCATTGAATTTATAAAAAGAATAAAATCTTTTAAATAATAAACAAAAGTGATTATATATATATATATATATATATATATATATATATATATATATATATATATATATATATATATATATATATATATATGTTGGCCATTCTTAATCTAATTTATAATAGGTAAATTTTTCTAAAGTAGTAAAAATATACTTAAATCTAATCAAACTCATAAGAAAAGGGACTCCAGATCAGAATTGGATTCTTAAAACTTTGAAATTAAAAAATTAATAAAAAATTTTAATATAAAATTCTAATTTGATTTGATTTCTAAAATGATTGAATTTTAAAAAGTTGTGTGGATGCTAGTAAATTAAACCGTAGGTAATTGGTCAAGACACAGAGCTTCTTGATAACTTTTCAATTTTATCCACTTACCCAATTAAAGCTCCACCTTAAAGTTGCAATCTTAGCCCTCTATTAATGAATCACCATGCATTTACCCCTCCTACATCAGTATCCTCCAGTTAAAGATAACTAATCTTCAAAATAATCATTGGTTGCATATGATCCATCAGCAAATGACACTTAATAATGAGAAAGATACTACCATGCTTTTAGAAAAATTAATAATATAAGCATGTGATTAATGATTTTCATGAATATCTGTCGTTGGGATCAAGAACATAGTTGGACCAGTCTCACATCTGGAATCATCACAACTACCCAGCTTGGATTCATGTTGGAAAACGTGTTGGTCATTTTAGTAATGTATTTATAATATTTTGAATGACTTAACATTCCACAAATATTTTATTATATCGTTGCACAGGTGTTGAACGCTCGTACCAATTCCTTGTCGGTAGGAAAAGAAATTAACCTTTTTACAGCGGCTTCAAATGACCACTCTCCCACGATTTTTAGCAAACCTTGCCTTCCACTCGCACTTTCACACGCATTTGATGTACGGATTCTCATTATTTAGACATCCATCCTTCTTTGTGAGTCCAAAGCCATTCTTAAGAGCTTAGCTGCAGAATCACATTACTTAAGGATCATGGATGCAGATTGGCTAGTGACCATTACACCTAATAGCTGGTGGAGAAGCCCTGTGGGGCCCACCATAATGTATGTGTTTTATCTGCAATGTCCATCCATTTTGCTAGCTCATTTTATGTATGAATCTGAAAACAAGGCAGATTCAAAGCTTAGGTGGACCACACCATAGAAACAGTGGATATTGAAGGCTTACCATTGAAAACTTCATCCAATCACTGTGTTTGTTTACCATATAACTTGTTCATAAAGTCACATGAATGATGGGAAAACACAAATATCATATTGATCCAAAACTTTCTTCGGCCTTCAAGAGGTTTCAAATACTAGGCATTCAATCATTGTTTCCTATGATGCGGTCGGCAATGGATTGGCTACTCCCCCACACCAATCAATGGCTGGTGGTCGGTGCTCCGTGGGCCCCACCATGATGTATGTGTTTCATCCATGCCATCCATCTATTTTTACATATCATTTTACGATATGAGACCAAAAATGAGGTATATTTCAATCTTAAGTGGACCACATTACAAGAAACGGTGTTGAATGAGCGTCGACCGTTAAAAAACATTTTGGGGCCATAAAAGTTTTGGATCAAGCTGATTTTTGTTTTTTCCCTTCATCTGGGCCTGTATGACCTAATCTACATATTGGATCTCAAATAAACAGTACAATGGGCCTTAGGAGGATTCTAATGATGGATATCCAACCACTGTTGTTTTCATGTGGTGTGGTCCAGCTGAGATTTATATACCTCTCATTTTTAAGATCAAGCCATAAAATGATATGTAAAAATGGATGAACAGAATTGATGAAACACATACATCATGGTGGGGCCCACAAAACACCCACCACCAGCCTAGGGGCTGGTGTTAAGGGGAGTAGCCAATCTGTTTCCGATGTGGTCCACATAAGCTTTAGATCTGTCTTGTTTACTAAAGTGAGAAGGAGAAATAAATATACTGCATGGATAAAACGGAAGCGAATTGGCTGGTGTACCTCACAATAGCTATATAGTTGTTGTATTGACGTCAATAAGTTTCGTGGGTCTGATCATGAGATATGTGTTATATCCAAATCATCCATTCATTTGGTGAGCTCGTCTTAAGGCTTTAGATAAAAAATAAGACAGATCTAACAATCAAGGGGACCACACTGCAAAAAGTAGTGGGGGATTGGATGTCTACCATTAAAATCTTTTTAGGGTCACAGAAGTTTTGGATCAATATGAAATTTGTTTTTCCTCTTAATTCAGGTCTTTATGAACTTAAGTATAGATCGGATGGAAAATAAACATTATGGTGGGCCTTATGAATTTTTTAACAGTGAAAATCATTATCTCCACTACTATTTATGGTGTGGTCCAGTTAATCTTTGGATATGATTCATTTTTGGATAATACTCTAAAATGATCTCTAAAATAGATGAACGGTGTAAATATAATAAATATAACATTGTATGCCCATGTAACTTTGATCTCCTTTGAACTGTTAGTCCAACTCGAAGCTTAAGGAGAGTCAGTGCTCGTCTTTGCGCGACACGGACCCACAACAGCTATTACCTAGTGTGAGGTACACTAGCCAAACAGCTATTACCTGGTATGAGGTACACTAGCCAATCCGCTTCCGGATAAAACACCTGCATCATGATAGGTTTCACGCCTTTCTACCAACTACCTGAGTGGTGTAGGGGTCACTAGCCAATCCACGCATCCAAGGATCATACGATGAGGCTGTTCTTGTTTTCACGTCTTCATAGAAATGAATATTTAATGTTTTTAGTACGTCATTAGGTGGTCTACAATCAAAATTAGAAAAACATAAAAATAAAATAATTCCAGACTTTGAACGGAGATGACTGACCATACACGTTCTATATTGCTGGCCACAGTCAATCAAAGGAAAGTGTAATGAAGGCGGGAAGATTTGAATGCAGTTCATTTGGCAGATGATGACAGTTGTTATGGGCCAGAACATTTCGGACTTCTTCCAAGATCAGAAAGTTCCGGGACCTTATTGGGTTTGTTGCCAGTTCATTTTGTTCTTGGTTGTATGATTGAAGAATCAAAACCATCAATTTTGTTGGCCTTTAAGTGGATTGTAGCGCTATCCATCTGATATGTACTTCTTTCACATATAGGGCCTGTTTGGATGACAAGATTTAAGAGTAGTGTAGAATAAAATCATTATCATTATAATTTTTCAATGTCTAATTTAACTCATAATTTAACAAATACTTTAATAATCAACTACAGATGTAATAAAGGAAGACTAATTATTACAAGATTATATTACAAGCTTATAATAGATAGCGTGGAAATCTCGTTTCCATTAGCGGAAAGTGGCGTGTTTTTTTGTTGATTAGACATCACAATAATATAAGAGCCTATTTGTTTTAGAGCTTACATCACAATAATGTACCATAGTATTATAGAAAAGGGATGATGATTACCACTACTATGATAGTCCAAAAAAAAAATGTTATACTACTCTCGTAGATAGCTTTAATTTTTGAATACACATATAAAGTATTCACATAAATAGATACATTTGGATAATTTACATAATATGTGTTGTATCCACACCATCCACCCATTTTGCAAAATCGTTTTAGAGCACGATTCCAAAAATAAGAAAGACGTGGACCACACCAAATGACGCAGGGATGAACATGATTAGGTCGAACACCATCTTCCTCAAGGATAACTACTCCGAATCCACGGAGCTTCTCTGGACTCCTCACAGAGAATTCTCGAATCCACGAGGAAAGAAAGCAAGAGAATAGGAATAAACTCTAATAAATTCGAAATTAATTGATGAATAATTAAAAACGAGTTTACACCCCTTTAAATAAGGGAACCAAGCAACATGAAAGAAATCAGACTCAAACTACAACTAAAACGCCTAGAATTCGCGACTTAATATAAATAGTAAACTTACTATTTATAGACAATCGTGATGTCTACTAGTGCGCAAGGTTTTCGGCCGAAAATAGTAAGTGTCCTATTTGGCTTCACCAAACCGTTCTCCTAATTATCCTAAGCACTTTTTATGTTGGACACAACTCCTAAAGCCCAACGGATGAAGAGCTATAAGCAAACTAAAACTTACTATTTATAGTAAAAACGAAATTAAAATGGGAAAACGAACGTCGATCAGGGGGTTTCTCACAAATCAGGGTTGCGTAACCCTCCGTAGCTGAGTTTGTTGGCTAAAGTAGCTCGTTCTACCCCAAAATCATATATTTTACGTCGGATAACTCATTCCGGATTGTGAGATACGCCCGATCTAAGGTCCGATGGTCCGGATCACTTCTGTCGCCGACCGTGCCTTTTCTGATCCATCTTAGCCATGAAATTGTCCGCGACCCGCTCTACATCAGTCCCCTCTACTTGAAAAGAACTCGTCCTCGAGTTCTCCTCCTGCGCTGGTTCATGATACTCGGTCAGGTCCGCAAAGTTGAAAGTCCGTGAGATCGCCATGTCATCTGGAGATCAACAACATAAGCATTGTCATTGATCTTTCGGATGATCGGTACCGGTCCAATCTTCTTATTCTTCAGCTTGTTGTACATCCCGGTCGAAAATCTTTCTTTTCGCAAATGGACCATTACCTGGTCGCCCACCTCGAACACCTTTTGTCGACGATGCTTGTCCGCTTGTTCCTTGTACTTTTCGTTCGAGGCATGTAGCTTAGTCTGCACCTCCGCATGAATACCCATGATCCTGTCTGCCATATGTTCTGCTGCAATACTCATGCCTGGGAGCTTGGGCAGAAGGACCAAGTCTAGTGTGTGGCGAGGTACTCGTCCGTAAATAACCTGAAACGGAGATTTTCCTGTCGAGCGGTTCACCATGTTGTTGAATGCAAACTCCGCTTGAGACAAGGCCAAATCCCACTGCTTCGGTTTCTCTCCTGAAATACATCGAAGGAGGTTTCCCAAAGTACGATTCACAACTTCGGTCTGCCCATCAGTCTGTGGGTGGTAAGCACTGCTGAATTGAAGTCGTGTATCGAATCTAGTCCACAAAGTCCGCCAAAAGTGGCTGATAAACTTCGTGTCACGATCAGAAGTAATGGTCTTAGGGACCCCATGTAGCCGTACGACCTCCCTAAAGAATAAATTCACCACATGTGTTGCATCAAGGGTCTTCTTGCATGGGATAAAGTGTGCCATCTTGGAGAAACGATCGACCACTACGAACACTGAATCCATGCCGCGTTGTGTTCGTGGAAGACCAAGCACGAAGTCCATTGATAAATCCTTCCAAGGACCGTCAGGCACAGGTAACGGGGTGTAGAGGCCCGTATTTTGAGATTGTCCCTTGGAGGTCTGACAAATATGACAACGTTGTACGGCTCTTCCCACATCACGTACTAATTACGGCCAGTAATACCGCTCTTCCACAAGAGCTCGCGTCTTGTCTCGCCCAAGGTGTCCACCGAGGCCACCTCCATGTAGTTCCTGAATAATCTGCTCCCTTAGAGAACTTTGGGGAATGCACAATCGATTCCCTTTGAAGAGAAAATCATCCTGTATATGAAAGTCGCTGGGGTGACCTTCTTGGCACTTCAACCAAGAATCTTTGAAGTCTTCATCCTCGGCATATAGCTCCTTGAGACAGTCAAAGCCGACCACCTCATTGCTCACCGTAACAAGTAGTGATGCACGACGGCTAAGTGCATCAGCCACCTTATTCTGCTGACCTGACTTATGCTTCAGAACAAACGTAAATTCCTGTAAAAACACAACCCATCTAGCATGCACGCGATTCACGTTAGTCTGACTATTAATAAACTTTAATGCTTGATGGTCAGTGTAAAGAATAAACTCTCTTTGAATCAGATAATGTCGCCAATGTCGTAGCGCCTGAACAACTGCGTATAACTCAAGCTCATAAGTCGACCACTTCTTTCGTGCTTCGCTGAGCTTCTCGCTGTAGAAGGCTACCAGCCTGCCTTCCTGTGATAATACTCCCCCAATTCCGACGTATAAAGCGTCACACTCGACCTCAAATAATTTATCGAAATTAGGAAGCACCAAGACCGGTGTTGTAGACAAACGATGCTTGATCTCATTAAAGCTCTTGTCAGCTTTATCGGTCCATTGAAACGGGCCCTTCTTCATGCAATCTGTTATAGGCATGAC